>CM051457.1:21415356-22735320 GCA_028274465.1 Plantago ovata
TTTATATCTCAATTAGCCCATACGTAGTGTAATCTTCTGAGTAATTTCATGTGACAGGCAGTAGGCATAAGCCAAGTAGATATAGCTATATCTTACCTATATGCATGGCTTCTATATGTTTCCTGATTTTGACATTTTAGATCGAATTGTCTGTTTATGGTAATGCCTCATTTTGTAGAACTGAGGGGATTCAAGTTTCGGACTAGTTCTTTTACATATCAGCAAATCAAAACTGCCACAAATAACTTCAGTTTAGCAAATAAAATTGGAGAAGGTGGTTTTGGTCCAGTACACAAGGTATGTAACTTGTTATTGGCCATTGAATTTCATATAAGAGTTCTATATATGTAACTCGATGTTGAAAAAGTAAAGCTTTTGTTGCTATTATGTGAAGGGTATGTTGTCAGATGGTACAGTAGTAGCCGTTAAGCAGCTCTCAGCAAGATCCAGACAGGGAAATCGTGAATTTGTCACTGAAGTAGGCCTGATTTCTGCTCTACGACACCCTAATCTTGTAAAGTTGTATGGTTGTTGTGTCCAAGGTAACAACTTGTTGCTTATATACGAGTACATGGAAAACAATAGTCTTGGTCGTGCATTATTCGGTAAGTTCCAAGATTAGCTTATCTCCTTTAATTTCGGTTCTGGAGATGCCAATCGACATGATCTAACTCCATTGAACTACTTAATGTTCACTCAGGGTCAGGACATTACAGGCTGAACATGGACTGGCCAACAAGGCACAAGATCTGTCTGGGTGTGGCTAAAGGTCTGGCTTATCTACATGAGGAATCAGCACTAAAAATCGTCCATCGTGACATCAAGGCATCCAATGTGCTTCTTGATGGCAAACTCAACCCAAAAATATCAGATTTTGGCCTTGCCAGGCTACATGAAGGGGATAATACCCACATCAGCACGCGTGTTGCAGGAACTTTGTTAGTATAAATTATTACCGTTAACATGAAATACTACCTGCAAGGAGTAATTGAGTTAATAATGCATTGCAAGTAATAAATTAGTTGACGACTTGACGTGATGTTATTACACGCGCAGGGGTTACATGGCACCTGAATACGCTATGAACGGGTATTTGACAGACAAAGCAGATGTATACAGTTTTGGAGTTCTTCTGTTGGAAGTTGTTAGCGGAAGGAGCAACATTAGCTTGACAGCAGAGGAACTCAATCTTCTTGAATGGGTAACGCTAAATTGGAACCCTTTCATCTATATATCACCCTCAACATATTACAGTTTAATGATCTGAATGATGATGGTTGAAGCATTAAAAAAAATAAAAAATCAACTAGTGTAATGTAGGCCGATATGCACTGCTCTAGAGTCTAGTCCTTCCATAGTTTCATTGGCATCCGTACGTGATACTGATAAACCTTGTAACTCTTTGTTGTTTTCTGTTAGGCCAAATCCTTGAGTCAGAATGATAAATTAATGGAGCTAGTAGACCCAAGATTGAAGTCAAGTGGCAACAAAGAAGAAATCCTTGCAACTATTAACACCGCGCTCAGTTGCACGAATTTTGTTGGTGCTGAAAGACCAAGCATGTCTTCTGTGGTGAGCATGCTCGGTGGAAGCTTTAGAGCGAATGAGTCTGATGTATACTTGAGCTTGTCCGGTCCCCGGATCAGGATTTCACGCTGATCCCTGTCCTATCCAAACTGTGATATATACACACACCCCGGATTAAATTTGCGATTGGAATTGTTCATGTACATTTTCAGTGGCACTTTACTTCTTCTTAAGATTCTTTACTTACTCTATATATAATCCATCTGACATTTAATCTTTTCACACTAACATGAAAACCAGAAAATGTGCTATACATAAATTCACCATAGATAGAAGAACAAGTAAGGGTACCTGGAACCAAGCACATGCAGAGCCTGAACAACTCTTGATTATCCTTTAGATCATCCAATTCGAATCCAACATTTGATATATCCTTGTTAGCTACATCAACCATACTCTCTGAAAATACGAAAATGGACGTAAGTTGAGGCAAAACATGATCACTAAAATAAACCACATGCTTAGTGACAATTTTTCGATTACCTGTTAGGCACAATTACGAACAAACACAAACTGATATGATCCAAAATTAAGAGATCCTATATATCCACTAGAAGTGTTGCACCGTGTTACACACGGTGTATTGCCAAGTGCCCCAGCTATATACATGTGGAAGGAGCCCGTGCAAGTATTTCATATTCTCTTTCAACCTTGCATTACAAACTCAATCCATGAACTCGTCTAAACATGTAAAACTAAAAATAACTCTAGTTAAACTACTGAATGAACATATATTCCATCATTACCTTCAGAATTCTGAAATGCAGCATAATGAATGAACATATAGTCCATGCATGAAATACAACCATATAATTTATTTGATATAACTGTCCCAGATGGGTTTTACCAACCTTTGCACCCAACCTGAATCGATAAACATGGTCTTAGTCTTCAGCAATACTGTAATCCATTTGAACATCCAAGCAAGATGACTGAACACCAAATCTCCTGAATCCATGAAACTCTAGAGTAGTAAAAAGCCAGAACCACCATGAATATAACATTTTGTAAGATGAATGTAACAGAGCTTATCATATTAAGACACTATAGACATAATTCACTAAGAAGTTCTATTTACAACTTTAAGATCACTCAAACACCTATCATTCAAAGTTGATTAGTCTATGAATTTCATAGGATTATGAGCTAGCCAAAAAGACATCAGCATTCAGCAGTTCGATTAGTCTAAGAATTTCATAGAACTATGTAGTTTAACATATTGTATCAGCAGAATATTAGCAGAACTACTTAAAAGATAACAACTAAACCATTCATACCGAAACATTTAAAATCGAAACAACTAACAAAGGTAGGTCAGGTGTCTCTTTATTCATAGGTGCAAATTAATAATTAATAAGATAGGTGCAAATTAATAATTAATAACAAATCAACTGATTTAAGAGTGCTGAGAGTACCCAATTGCCAATCAGGTTGCTCAGCTTTGTATCAATTCATACGATTGCTAAGAAGAATAAATACATAATGGATGGCCAATCAACTCTGGCGCCTTATTCTGTAACAACAGGCGATGAAGAAACTGAGAAATATAGTTGAATAGAAAAGAACTGCAAGAAGCCGCCTTCTCCAAAACGGCGGGTGCAGGAGACAATGATACCTTGAAGCAGACAACGTTAAAGACTTAAAGTAAATAAGAGAGTTACACATTTGCCCCTCAATTACTTAAATCTTGTAAATGGCCCACCCCCAATTACTATAATTATATGTTTAGCCCACATACTGAAGTGAAATTATATCATTCAGCACCCCATAATTAGATGAAATCACAGAAAAACCTCAAGAACAGTAAACCACAGTAAAGTGCTATAGTTTACAAATAGTAATACCCCATTCTCAGTTATTAGAACTTGGTAGATTGTTTCACTGGCAATCAGTTCATCACCATATAAAGTTCAGAATCACAGAAATCAGAAAGAGACAGGCGCAAAATTTCGATAAGCATTAGTAACATTTAGGAAAAAAAAAAGAATTGAAGGGATCATACCTAGGAGTAGGATAGGTTATCGGGTAGAATCTATCATGACCACAACAGCTTTATTCGACGCCATGGGAGTCAGGAATTCGAGCTCCGAGAGTTTGACCTTGTTTTGATTAATTACTATAACAATTTGCATAAAGGACCAACGGTTGGTTATGTATAATTGTGAATATGCCGCCAAAATTCATTAAACTTGCATATTGAACAATGCCCACATTTACATGTGACCGTCTCGGCCACAATATAAAAGTGTTCTAAAGAAACCATATACGTCTCGATGGTTTAATATTATCGACTTTGTGATGAGAGTGGTGCCTTACATATATATCCTATTTATCCCGCTCACTTTCAAATGATGTGAAATGTGGGATATTACAGATATGCTATGTGAATTAACACCGCCAAATGCACGAAGCAGGCATGGAACACAAATAACCATGTTTCTGTCGGTGGTGGGAGAGTGAAGTTGGAGATTGAAGACAGTGCTTCATAACATGGACGGTAGTCGGAATTAAAATGGTGGGTTGGGTTTTGTGTATGTCTTAAATCTCGGGAGGTCGACGGATTCTCGCTTATAAGGTTCCTATCCGAGTAGAGATGAGAAAATCTCGGAAAAAAAGCTGGAACCCGTGTTTTTTTCGAGATTTGCACCGATTTTCCCAAGCTTTTTGAAAAATAAAAAAGAAAGAGATCTTTCAGATTTTCTTACATATTTAACATTATACCTTCTATTATGAGTTTATGACATTACTTGTTTAATTTTACATATTATATTAGGTGATAAATGTGTGTCATAATTTTGTCAATATTTCATTGTATTTATTTTATAGTAAAAAGTAATTATATACCGTATAACTTTATGTATTCACCCTTAGGTATTTACATCGTCCGAGTTAACCAATTATAGGAGGGGTTGGACTACGGTCTAGAAGCTCTGACTTGGTGTTGTCACAAAGCGGTTGCCCGATAGAGTTACATTTTAGCTTTGTTTGCTTTTGCCCGTATGGCTTGGTGTCGTCACAAAGCGGTTGCCCGATAGAGTTACATTTTAGCTTTGTTTGCTTTTGCCCGTATGGCTTGGTGTCGTCACAAAGCGGTTGCCCGATAGAGTTACATTTTAGCTTTGTTTGCTTTTGCCCGTATGGGATGCACTTACCCTTTTATGGGTTTCTTTCTCTTTGTAGTTTAGATGTTCACCATGTTTTGTTATAGATCACCTGTCAAATACATGGTTCGAACCTCAAGTCCTCAATAATATCATAAGGTTGCCATGTGTATTTTGAGTTATAAGGTGATAAAGGATAGTGTAGGAGTCATTGGCGGAGCTAGGTAGGGTCCAGTGAGGGCACTGGACCCCACTGAAATTATAGATGCTATACTATATATAGTCATAATAAGAGATTTAATATGGTTGTCCCAGTGGTTAGTATAGCATTCTTTTATACTACATGTCGCGTGTTCGATGTTCGATTCAGGCTGTTCTCAAATTCTGTCAAAATTTTAATATTATCCAATTTTATATGAATTTCTTGTCCTTTTTGCTGGTTTTAATAAAACTCTTCCTTCATTTTTTATGTTTATTTTTATCAATCATTTAAAAAATTCTCTTTCATTTTTATCTTACGTTTTTTACATTTATCATTTTTTTTCTTTTTAAATTTAGATGTGCATGTTCAATCTTTTTTAACTATCGATGTAGCGTATTTTAATGCTTTAAATATTATCGACATTAATTCAAGGTTAAATGTTGGTAAAATAGGGTGTGATAATCTCGGAATACTTCTTGGATCGTGTAGTCACTTTCCAAACAAGATAATTCGACCCTACTGTTGTTGCCGGGGTTACACGAATTCCTTGTTGGGATAATCCAAGAAGGCAATCTTATTCAGGCAATATGAATTTCGATCAGAAAGTAGAGAGGATGTATGAGTTTTCGTTGTACTTGTTTTGGAGACTGATCGCTTCAATAAATAGAAGCGAAAAGGTGTGAACGAAGTGGTGTATCTGTTCAGAACGAAGTGTTATGAACGAAAGGTCACGTTAGTTCACGAACAAGCCTGTTCGTTCACGAAGAGTTGCAACGTTCCAAAAAAGGTCGTGATTAATGAAATCCATTTTCTCAACAAAAGAAAAAAGAAAGTCTAGGATCATTTTCATTTGTTCTCCAAAAGTACCTCAACGCGTTAAGTAGGCTTCAAGTTGAAAAGGTCAGTCAACTCCAATTTTAGAGCATTATCGGGAGAAATAAGTAACACAAGGTCCCCTATAATACTCCATACTCCGTGTCACACCGACTTTCGAATCCTAGCAGGTTCCATATAACACAAATTTAAGTTCCGTGGAATTTGAAATGGGACTAAGATTATGACGGACATCTCTATTTAACTAACTGAGTCATCATTATCTTTATTTAACTAAGTGAGTCACCAACGGACTCAGAGACTGGTAGTAAAGGTGTTGGAGTAGGAAGGAGGGTCGAGGGTTCAGTTCCAAAGGAGACATAAGGTTGGTATAGGTGTGTATTTGGAGTTATAAGGTGGTAAAGCGGTAGTGTTGTCGTAGGAATAAAGTAGAGTTAGATTTAACCGTTTAAAAAAAAAAAATTTTGAGTAACCATTTCATGCGGTAACTACATTTAATTTGTACATTGACTAAATTAATTATTTATTTATTTTTGAGATGGCTAAATTTTTATAAATTAACTAAAAAGAAAGTATAAGAAATGTTTTGTTACAATACAACTCATAGTCTAAACTACAACCGAAAGGGTTTAAATAACACCACAAAGAAAAATAAGATTAAAACCTCAAGAGCGCACAATAATGCTACACCACTGCTCCGTACCAATTAATGCAAAGTTCCACAAAAACAAAAATAAACCGGGGGTTACTCCACCAAAAACATCGAGCCTCTTCAAACCACCAAAAATAGGAAAGGAGTACGAAACTGAAACCACTCATCTTCACCGAGAATAGAAAATATAGCACAACATTCACTAGCTAAAGTTAATTATTGGCTACACAATTTGTTGGCTTAGACGTAACTGTGGCGCAAGCCAATCGGTTGGCGCCATGTGGAGTCCACTAATTGTGGATTCCATCTTTTATTTATTTATTTATTTGATTTTTTTCCCGTTTAAACTTCAAATGGTCATAACTTTTAAAATAAAAATGCTAAAAATATATATAAATTATTAACGGTTTTATTTTTTCGAGATCTATAAATAAACACCAATATTGGTTTGTTTGCTAACACCTTCAAATCATTTTTTCCCTTCTTAATTCGGTAAAAGTTAATGTAATATATTCGTAATTTCCATCTATAAATTTGATTTCGTATCGAATTTTTTATCCCAAATCTTCATTCTTCTTTACCAAAAAAAAAGAAAAAAAAAAAGACGTGACAGGGCTACGTGACTTAACCGCGTTTAAGCAGTAACTAATGCTGGCGAAAACTACTTAAATGCGGCTAAAACACATTTAAGCCCTTAAATGTGTCTTAGCCTTAGCCAACAAACAAATGCGGATGATATATTGATATTAGTATGGTTCACAAGTTAATTTTTCTATGGTTGTGTTTCATAAAACTAAAGACCAAATATCTGGGCCAAGTCTAAGGAAGACTGACCAAGACTCTTCAAAGCAATCTACCCAACTTATGTTTTACATTGTAGGCTTGTAGCCATTCCACTGGTAGAGTGCTCAGTTCTAGTTATTCACTTCTTTCATAGTTTCATTCTTTGAAGCTATGGCACCATCAAATTCATTTGTTGTCTTGATATTTCTGTTTAATCTTTGTTTACACAACTTTGTTTACTTTTGATTTTTTTTTGCCTGGTTAATTTCTTTGATGTCCATAAACTTATAAACTTAGTTTGTGTGCAAAATTAGGCAAATAGGCTAATATTTGAATGGGCAGTAATATAGGTTTAAGATGTGCTAACCGTCCCTATAACAAAAGTTTTGTACTTTATAGATTATAGGACATTATTTTCAAGCTGTCATTTTAACTGTTATTATACCGTAGTGCTTGACTTAATCTTTTGGGGCATTGACTCAAATTGTATGGCTGCTAATACTTTTCATATCACTGTGTTTCTTAAAACTAAATCCCAAAGGGCCCAATATTCCAAAATTCCATGTCCAGGTCTGGGGGAGACTGACGAAGACTATTCAAGCAATCCATTCCTCAAGTCTTTCAACATTTTATACCCATTCAACTGATAGAATAGAAACAATATCCATTTTTCCAGTTCTAGCCTAACACAGTTTCATTCTTTCAAGATATGGCAACATCCAGTTCATTTATTTTCTTGATCTTTTTGTTGAATCTTCTTCCTCTCCAGATTCAAGTTGAATCCAGTTGCCCAAAATCCTTCGACTGTCAACATCTCCTCTCTCTAGAATTTCCGATCTCAAATAATCAATCCGATTGCGGCCTATTCATGGTTAATTGTACTGCAGCTCCTCCACTGATACAGTTAGTAGCTGGAGGTAAATGGTACGAAATTCTCGACAAGATTTCAATTAATAAGTTCTCCATTCGTGACACTCAACTTGAAACATATTTGGTCCAGAACCAATGCTTTTCCTTCGAAAATCTGTCTCTACCCCAAACTCCGTTAACCTCGTTTTCATTCTCTCCCAATCTCACAATGTTCCTATGCATGAAAGGTCCTCATGATGAAGAACTGCACAAAAATTTCCAAAGCCAAGACTGTTTGGATTATACCGTATACTACAAAGATCCTGCTAACACCTCTACAGTCAATCTAAGTGACCTTCCTGTCGGATGTTGGGAACTTCAACTGCCCAGAAATTCCAGCCAAAATGATCTGAGGAGCTTGTACAATCTGTTAAGTGCTGATTTTAATCTAGAGTGGAATATATCTGCGGATTGTATGAGGTGTCACCATGCAGGAGGGCAGTGTGGCACTAACAGTATGAATGGATTTCTGTGCAGAGCACCAGGTATTACAAAAACTTTTTATTCTATCTTTAAATTATTAGAGAACTTTGATCAGATTTTAACTTATCATGTGAGGATTTTTTTTCCATCAGGGATTCGAAACAGTATTTCCACAAGGACTATAATTGGATTAATTGTGGTTGGGGCTCTTTTAAGTATTGTGCTACCTGTGGTTTTTCTTTGGTGGAAAGGCTGCTGTTCTCGACGCAATGACACTTTGGAATATGGTACTCAAGTTCCTGCTTCTTATATCTCACTTAGCATGTAGTATAAATCTACGATGATCAAGTAATTTCACGTAACAGCCATTTGATGCTAAGGTCCTGTTCTTGTCGTCTAAGGAAATCTGAACTGGTTTCAACCTAACTAAATTTAATGAATTTAATTGAACTGGATTTATTTGTTGTAAAAAAAAAAAAAACAACTAAGAAAATTTGAATTGAACTGAAATGGTTTTTTTTTTTTTGTCCAGAAGCCTTTGTTTTTAGCTGAAAAGAACAGTAATTACTTGATCCCAGGATCTTCCATGATTTTGACTCATTGTATCAGATGTTTTGCTTATGCTAATTCCTCCTTTTTGCAGAGCTGAGGGGTGTCAAATTTCAAACTAGTTCTTTTACATACCAACAAATTAAAACTGCCACCCAGAATTTCAATCCAGCAAATAAAATTGGGGAAGGTGGTTTTGGTCCTGTATACAAGGTAACTTGTAGATTGACCATTGATTTTTCGTTAATGTTCTAACTCAGGATCCAAAAATTAAAGCTGATTTTGGTTTTATGTTACGAAAGGGTACCTTGTCAGATGGTACTGTTGTAGCAGTAAAGCAGCTTTCATCCAAATCAAGACAAGGAAATCGTGAATTTGTCACTGAAATAGGCATGATTTCTGCTCTCCAACATCCTAATCTTGTGAAGTTGTATGGTTGCTGCGTCCACGGCAACAACTTGTTGCTCATCTATGAATACATGGAAAATAATAGTCTTGCTCGTGCCTTATTTGGTAAGTTTCAAGATTAGCTTGTCACCAGATCTGATTTAATTCTGGAGTCTGGTGATGCAAATCAACATCATCAAATTCATTTCACTACTTAATGTCCATTCAGGTTCAGAAGATCACAAGTTGAACTTGGACTGGCCAACAAGGCACAAGATCTGTGTTGGTGTTGCAAGAGGTTTGGCATTTCTGCATGAAGAATCAGCACTAAAAATCGTCCATCGTGACATCAAGGCTTCTAATGTGCTTCTTGATGGCAAACTCATCCCGAAAATATCAGATTTTGGCCTCGCCAGGCTACATGAAGAGGACGACACCCACATTAGCACACATGTTGCAGGAACTTTGTTAGTATCGTTAGATCAACATCAAAAACTTCTAAGCTAGAATTTTGTATTGAGGAAAATTAGTTGACATGATCTTATTATATATACGTGCAGGGGTTACATGGCACCTGAATATGCTATGAACGGGTACTTAACGGATAAAGCAGATGTATACAGCTTTGGAGTTGTCCTGTTGGAAGTGGTTAGTGGAAGGGCCAACATTATCATGCCAGGAGAGGAATTCAATCTTCTTGGATGGGTAATTAACTTAACTAATCCTAATGGATATGTATACTCGGCAATAGCACCCATCTTTACATTACATAAGTCATTTTTTTCTGTGCCTACCTTAAAAATATGAGAACTACATAGACTCAGCATTAGCGATATTACCCCTGCTGCAGAATACCTTATGTCTATCACCCTCACAAGTCACAATATTAAAGTTGTGTAACTTGAAGGCCTACACTGTAGTAATTTTCAGAATCAACAACTCTGATTTATACTTAGCTGATATGCACCACACATGAGAACTTCTTCAGTCCTTCCTTTGGCACCCATGACATTGTGATGGATTTTCAGTCCTGTGATGGATTTTGAAAGTTTTTTTTTTTTCTTAGGCCAAATTCTTAAGTCAGAATGATAATTTAATTGAACTAGTAGACCCAAGATTGGAGTCAACTGACAAAGAAGAAATCATGGCTACTATTAACATTGCGCTTATTTGCACGGATTTTGTTGGTGCTGAAAGACCAAGCATGTCGACTGTGGTGAGCATGCTCACAGGAAGTTCAGGGCAAGTGAGTCTGCTCCATACTTAACTTTTTCCATGTCAGGCCACCAGATCATGCATGGTTTCACAATGATTCCTATCAGATCCAAACTGATGTACACCCCTGATTAAATTTTAGATTGGAAATCTTCATGTACTTTTGTTAGTGTACAATTATGGATTTGTAGTAGGGTAGTAGTTATCTATTTGAGTGTAAGAATAAACATTAATCATGCAACTGATGAAAAATGTAAATTGTCAATAAAGACAGAAGTTCTTGTAAGACTATCTCACTCCAAATTCTGGCCTGCTTCTTAAGCATGACCCTGAGAACGGGCCATAATGTCGAAATTACCAACACAGCTCGTGATTAATGAGAGAACATTCTATTCTCTTGTGAAAAAGAATTGAGGATATATACAACAGAAGAAATTCCACCAATAATCAAATTGAATGATTTAGAAAAGTATCAGGAAATGCCACAATAGTTCAAGCACCAGACATGCAATTTGTAAGATGTATTGTTATTATTCAACAAGATAACTCAACAACAGTTTGACAAAGCTAAAACTAGGCGTTAGTTCAAAGTATACATCCGGTACTCCACGGGGCCTGGTGAAAAGGTCATCAGTAAGCTTGGAGAAAGTGAAAAGATAAGATGTACTACAAGTCTACAATATTATGAAAGACAGAAGAATATGAAATCATCTAAACTGCTTATTATACTGACTTCTATTAGAAGCAGAAAATGCAGAGAACCGTTGCTTATTGGACCAAAAATGCAATTAAGTTTGATCCCCAACCTCTGAAAGTACTTATGATCCAATTAACTACGTTCCAATGTTGATTCCCGGATTATTCTTAAACGCCCAAAGTACTCCCACCCATGTGTAATACTGTGCGCCTAGACACCATAGTCATTGACTTGGCTTGACTTAGTTTACACCCTTTTTGGCATCATTTTGAGACGTGACAATAAGTTTGTTGACTCGAAGCTTGACTTAGTTTGTATGGTTCATAAAATACCAAAAGTCTCTACCATGAGCCTACCGGAGACTGACCAAGCAAGAAGTACGTATAAGTTTATGTTACTGCTATGGTTTATAGCTAAAACAATCAATACTACTACATTTTGCAGTTTGTCTACCTCGTTTTAATTATTTCTGTGAAGAATAAAGCTATGGCATTGGCTCTGTACACTTCATTTCTCTCTTCATCTTTCTGCAGTTTCATCTTCTGTTCCTGATTGTAGTAGCTGAATCAAAATGTCCAAAATCCTTCAACTGTCAAAATTTCAGCTCTCTGGAATTCCCACTCTCCGATAATATGCAACCCGATTGCGGCCTATTCATGATGAATTGTACAGCTACTCCAGATCATCCACTCATACAGCTGGAACCTGAAGGTACCTGGTACGAGATTCTCGACAATATATCATCGAATAAGTTCCTTATTCGAGACACAGTACTCCAGAGGAATTTGCTCGAACGAAGTTGCTTGTCCTTCTTCAATCTATCTCTACCCGAAAATCCTTCAACTTCATTTACAGTATCCCCCAATCTCACCATGTACCCATGCTTCAGAGGGCCTCATGACGAAGAAATGCACAGGCATTTTCTCAGCCACAACTGTACAGGAATCACCGTATACTACAGAGATCCTGCTAACAACTCTGCAGTCGATGAGAGTGCCCTCTCTGATAGATGTCGGAAGCTTGAACTGCCTAGAAATCCCAACCAGCATGATTCAAGTGACTTGTTCTCGCTGTTAACCGCAGAGTTTACTCTAGAGTGGAATATATCTGCCAATTGTACGAGCTGTCACCAAGGAGGAGGTCAATGCAATACTAACTATATGAATGAATTTCATTGTTCGCAAGTCTATGAACTTCCACGACAGAATTCAAGTAAATGATTAGATAATTGTTTTTTAGTAGTAATATTTAACCATCTCTGATCAATCTAATGTATGTAAATTTTAGGTGCAGGTGCAGAAAATCCAACTCCAGGACAGTCCTCTGGTAAAGCACACAGCTTCATTAGTAGTACTAGCTATTTTGTTAACAATTTTTATGACACAAATATGTCTGACACGGTCTTAACTCATTAGATGGGTCAGAGACTTAGAATATATATCAAAGCAATACTATTGTAATGTATTTTCTGGGCTATCTAACACGTTACGCCGTCCTCACGCAAGTCTTATAATGTCTCTATTTGAAGAACTCTGCATAATCTGATGTTTTGTAAAATTTTAGATGCAAGAAGGAACCGACTAAATTCAATGAAATTAGACATTGGTATTGTGCTCGGAGTTCTTTTTACTATCATGCTGCTTGTGGTTATTCTTTGGTGGAAAGGCTGCTGCTGTTCTAAACCCAGAGAAACTTTGGAATATGGTACTTATATTACTTCATTTCTTACCTACTTTTCCTGCTTATATATCATATCCCTTAGGCCTGTATGAATATACTAGCTATAGCAATTTCAATATTTCATGTAGCAGCTAGGCATAAGCCAATTGAGTTGCAATTACCAAATTGTCTGTTTTTGATAATTACAGAGCTGAGGGGAGTAAACTTTCAGACTAGTTCTTTTACATATCGGCAAATTAAAACTGCCACAAATAGCTTCAGTTCAGCAAATAAAATTGGAGAAGGTGGTTTCGGTCCAGTTTACAAGGTAACTTGTTTATTGGCTACTGATTTCCAGAGAGTGTTATACTATTGCTATAACTCAGTGTTGACAAAATAAAGCTTGTGTATATTTGAAGGGTACATTGTCAGACGGTACTGTTGTAGCCGTAAAACAGCTTTCAGCCAAATCGAGACAAGGAAATCGTGAATTTGTCACTGAAATAGGCATGATTTCTGCTTTAGAACATCCTAATCTTGTAAGGCTGTATGGTTGTTGTGTCCATGGGAACAACTTGTTGCTTATCTACGAGTACATGAAAAACAATAGCCTTGCTCATGCATTATTCAGTAAGTTTCAAGATTAGCTTATATCCTCTGTTTCTTATTCTGGAGATGCAAGTTAACATGAACTAACTTCCTTGATTTTCATTCAGGTTCACAACAATAAAAGTTAAACATGGAGAGGTTTGGCTTATCTGCATGAGGAATCAGCACTGAAAATCGTTCATCGTGATATCAAAGCTTCAAATGTGCTTCTTGATGAATATCTCATCCCAAAAATATCAGATTTTGGCCTTGCCAGGCTACATGAAGAGGATGAAACCCACATAAGCACGCGGATTGCAGGAACCTTGTTAGTATTATTAGATTTTAACATGAAAAACTTATCGAGTAATTTTAAATGATGCATAAACGAATATTAGATGATATGATCTCATTGTGCAGGGGTTACATGGCACCTGAATATGCTATGGAGGGTTATTTGACAGACAAAGCAGATGTATACAGCTTCGGAGTTGTTCTCTTGGAACTTGTTAGTGGAAGGACGAACAATCCCAGACCAGGAGAGGATTTCAATCTTCTTGGACAGGTAACTCAACTAATCCTGATCATGTATATGTTCGCTTAATTGACACCCTTATATATGAATCACCCTCAGCATATTACGGTTATACAGTCTGAATGACCGTGTAATGTATAATATGATATGCAATGAGCTTGAGAAACCTCAACCCGTGACGGTGTGATGAATCTTGAAACTTATTTACTTTTCCTTAGGCCAAATTCTTGAGTCAGAATGATAACTTAATGGAACTAGTAGACCCAAGGTTGGAGTACTCAAGTTGCAACAAAGAAGAAATCCTGGCGACTATTAACATTGCGCTCATTTGCACGAATTTTGTTGGTGCTGAAAGACCAAGCATGTCGACTGTGGTGAGCATGCTCACAGGATGTTCCAGGCCAAGTCTGCTCCATGCTAACATGTTCCATGTCAGGTCCCCTGGTCAGGGTTTCACTCTGATTCATGTCCGGTCCAGAATAAACTGATGTACAACACTTGACAAATTTGAGATTGGAATTTGCTACTATGTAAATTGTTGAGTGAACATTTATCATGACACCAACTGATGAATAAAGACAGAAGTCTTGTAACACAGCTTTGTCTTTACTTGTTCTCATTATTGACTTCTGGCCTGATAGACCTCATTCATACATATTGAGAATTTCAAATTTGCAGTGAAGCACTACTGCACATCCTTCTGCATCAAGTTATGTAAAAGATTCTGTATTATGTTGCTCCAAAATTCGGCTGCTTCTTTCCTAGGCATGACCCTCAGCAGTCAGCACGTGGTCAGTATCAAAACTACCAAACAGTTATCAGCACGACTTGTTACAATTGAAGCAGACAGTCACAGATAACAGAATGCATGATATCGAAAAGCATCAGGAAATACCACTAAAGTTCAACCATCAGAAATATGCAATTTGCATTATGTATTATTATCCAACAAGATAGATCAACATCAGTCTGCCAAACCTAAACTAGGCGTTAGTTCAAAGTATACATTCAGCACCACACAGGGCCTGGTGAAATGGTCATCAGTTAGGTATAGAGGACGGTAAGAGAAGCCTATATACACCAAATCTGAGCAATTCACTTGAGAATAAGCCTCAGATATTATGGCGGTTTAATTCACTCAACAAGAGGAAGCTGGGAGAAAGTGAAAATGAAAGACGTACAACAGGGAAGACAGAAGAATATGAAATTATCTCATCTGCTTATTACGGACTTCTACAATGCACCATGATAAGAGGTTTTTATAGCTTATCTGTTCTACCCAAAGGAATAAGAGGAGTTCTATCATTAGATAGTTTTTGAGACTGATGCAAAGACTTGTTGTCTCGAGGAGTTCCTGTTCCTCCCTGAGACTTGATTTCATCTTTAGGTTTAGGGTGCTTCTCGTCTGGAGGTGATACACGAAGCAAAAATTTATGTATCATCTCATAGCTGGTAAATGTTATAACAGCAGACGGAGTTGTCCTCAAGAGATTAGTAGCACAGCCACGATAAAACCCAGGAACACCTTCCTTTTTCAACACCTGCTTAATGCAATCTACTACACCCGCATACTGCACTTTAGTACCCTGCTCTTGCAACCTTGACCGCACAACCTGGTGGGGCATACAAACAGTACAAAAGATAATTATCAAATCATGCAACTGAAACAAAAATGGTAATTACAAGATTCCTTCATTCTCAGATATATGGAATAGAGAGAGACGCCCTCAATAATGGACAAAATCATACACTCTCCGTGTTTCAAGGGGAAATGGGGGAAAGTAAGAGAAGTAGATAGAAATTGAATTCCTTTGCAAAATGTTTAGAAGACCAAATTACTTACCACATTTTCCTACCAGTTTTTCTTCTATATTCCCAAATTCCCATGCATCAAACTTCAAAGACTGGAATATTAGAATTTTCTTTTCCTACCCACCAACCCCCACCCCAAATTTTCCGCTTAAAATTAAAAAAAATTAAAATGACGGTGAAAAGTTCATGAGGAAGAAATGAATACTGAAATAGGATTTTAGGCAGGGATTAGTGTCATATTATGTTACATTTTGAGAAGTTCCATTCATATACTTGCCCAATATCTCAGGGGCTTCATAAATTTCGAAAAAGGAGGATTATATGAGTTAAACAGCCCTTATATCAACAGGTTTTTGTGTAATTTACCCAAGTTTTCAGCATGGAAGTATGGAACCTATATCTTTGCAGAAATCAGTATTCATAGAGATTCATACCTCATGAGGGTAAGTTAACACAGAAGCAAGTACTTTGGCAAATGATGAGGCAATCGCGACATCCCAGGAACAGAGCTCGTTGACACTTTTATTCTCTTCAAAATCAGGATAGAAAAATAATCACATTTAGAAGGATGCTGGAAGAAATAGTATAAGGCTGAAGATTGGAGAACAAAGCTCCAAGTCGTACCTCGTTGAGCCATGTACGATTTTATTCTTTCATACGCAGGGAACTGGATAGCAACATGACTAATCCCGGCTAGCGAAGGCAGAAGACCACTATAAAAGAATGACAAGAAAAAGCTACTAAGGATCACGATTATGCAAATTCTTTTACAGGCTAACTAACGGATGCTTGAAATTTTGATGTCTGTGAAAGTCATGGATATTTGTTGGTGAAGCAAAGACCTCTCACCTGTACCATCCCCGCACACCTCTTCGCGTGCGATTCTTCTCAGGAAGAAAATATGTTCTTATATGGAACCACACCATGTCTCATTCCTTGTGTCTAAACATAGAGATGACTTCACATCAGTTTCAAGCAAAATCTATGTATAACTACAACACATGTGGAGAAGGCAAAACTAAATCCACTGTTACAGTAGTTCATCACAATCAAAAGATTTAGCAAAGGATTTAAGATGACAATAGTATGTGCCAATATCACAGTGGAAGTTGCCAATAAGGATTTAATATTCATAGTCCCTGAAAATACTAAGTGAATAGCATTGATAAATACAATAATATGGACTGAGACCTTGGCTTTAATAGTTCAGACTTAACACACTCCAAGAGTACATGCATGTTGGTATTGCAATTAAATACTGAATTATCATCACATGTCAAATATCAAAACACATGTTCAGTCTCAAAGTAGCATATGTCCACGACATGGCGAAATATTGCATAACATTCAGGCATAATATATAATTTGTAAAATTTAGAATATTAGTCTAAAACAAGCAATGAAGTTCCAAAAACAGAAAGGATTGCTTGTATCATATGCAATTTACATTGGGTGGGGTAGAACTAACATTCTAAGACTTACTTGAAGTCGTGTCTTCACTACCCATAACGGGTTTGTAGCTATTGCTGTTGCAGCACCAGCCCCCGAAGCAGCAATCATGTTTGAACCAATTGAAAGCTGCTCATTCCCACCCTCTGTAATGTTAGGGAGAAAAGCAAAGAATAAATTAAATAGGACAAAACAAAAAGAAAAGACAAAGACTTAAAACTGTCTCTGCCTTGTATCACCCTATATTAGGCCAAGGGACAGCATTGATAGAACAGCAATAGGGTTTGTAAACGAAGAATATACCATATGAGTGGAGCAGTTCTTTGAGTTGTCCATAAACTGCAAAGTAGACCTAGAAACGATGAATAATATGTCATTGTGGAGATAAAATAAACAACGTTTTTCGAAGAATTTTCAGCTAACCACCGCAGAGTGTAGGATATCCAGCTTAGCAGTAAATAAAATAAAATTATTCAGCGAATGTTCATTCTATACATGCAAAGTGTAAGTCACCTATAAGCGGTGTGAAAGCAAGAAAAATAACAAGACATAGCAAGCAGTTGTGCACTTGTGTTGCAACAAGAATTAAGAATAGAAGACTGAAGATTGATTCGTCATTTTCTAGCCTTGTAATTGTAAGAGAAACCAAAATTCTTTAAAGATTGCTATAAATGCTCTCATTAAAAAATTTAAAAAAAAATAACATAATAAAAAATATTGAAAAAAGAATTAAGTGGGTGTTATGTTATGAAAGCCAAAGTAAACAACGGAAAACGTTAATACTCACAGCCCAATTTGGAAGTAACGCTGCCAGTGTAGGTGTAAGGCCCCGGTACAGTCCCTTGGGTCCTTCATTGCGGAGTATATTTTGTAGGCTGACAATAATTACACTGCCTGGTAGTCATCAGCAAACTTAATTAATACTACTATAGAAGTACTTTTTTTTAATAATAAAATGCTATATGCGCTTCTAACAAAACCTAGCATATGGATAAGACACAAGAGATGTGGATACCAGGGAAAAGTTTCAGTTTGAAGTTGAAATCAACAAGGCATGTGTAAGTTGGGTTGCTCAATAGGATGGTATGAAGATTATAATTGCAGGACATAGGAAATCAGAATATAAGCATGGCATGTGGAAATTTGGTTGCTCAATAGAGCAGTATGAAGATTATAATTGCAGGACATGGGAAATCAGGATACAATCATGAAAGCTCATGATGCCTATATACATGACTTTGCAGAAGGATTCTCAGTATTTGGAATTTAAATGAAAGCATGAAAACTGGAGTCAGGCTAGTTATAGCCAACATACATTGTTTCTTAGATCCTAAAGAAGATTGCTAGTTATTTGTCTTCTAAGAAATACAAATATATGTCAAGGGCTAGAAAGCAGCCAAAGCACCATTTAACTTTGTTAATATTGTCCACATTTTCTTTAAAAAAACCTAGACTTTCTGTCACTTTCTTTCAGAATCACCAACTTATAGAAGTTTTTTATTTTAATAGCATGGTCTAAGCAACAGACATGGAAGTAAATCCCAACTTATCTATAAATCAGAATGTGTGTGCCGGAGGAACCCATGGAGATTATGAGCAATCACAGATTCACAGTAAACTTAAACCTACGTGAGGAAAAGCCACACAACTTTCACTGAGCTCATTGATGAACCCAAGAACAACCTGTGAAGAATTCACAAATCTACAGGCACATGACAGACTTTTCTAAAATTGTCAATATTATTACACACTTGATGCAAATATGATAAGCTGATGGCATCCCATGATTTCAAGCAAACTTATCTACTTCTTCCAGCAAGAAACATCGAAAGGTGATAAACAATTCTCTTCCCGAGTCCTAACATACACTTTCTTCTACTAGAAAATGTAACAGGCTATAGAGCACTCTTCACTGACTCTTTATTTTTTTTCTTTTCGAAGTTTATTACAAATAATTCATTTGAAGAATTGCTTACATGACATTTCTAATCCAGGATACACATGTAGGGAGTCATGGAGCTTAGCTACGAGCTATGTGTACTACTACATCACAGGACCTGTTCAGTTTCCACAGTAGCTACTTATGAAGTGATTTTAAGTGATACATCAAGTAGACTGTGGGCTCAATAACACAACGAAAAATCGTTCTTAGTTGTTACAGCAACCTCATTCTTTGAAGTCCAGTCAGACATTAGAATTGTACGGCTGCTTAAGGAGAGCTCAATGTAGCTCAACATTTTCTACTTGAAACTTAACATATCAAAACACAGTTAAATCGTTAAGCCACGCCAACACCACTCCTCTGGTTACAGTCAATATTACTTTTAACAAGAAGAAACACTCCTACAAACTAACTCAGCTACAGATCTTCGACCAGTGATCAAACTAATCAGTAAAAGCAAGCTTATCCCTGTGTCTCCCCATAAGCACTAACGACGAGTTCACGATTCCCTTTATCTTTTTCAATGCAGAATTTCCCAATAATCAACCTCAGGCCTCAAGTCCTAATTCATTACTCTACTCCAAATTATAAACACTTGAGCAAGTCATAACCTAATAAAATAAACATATTTCCAGAACAATAGCAGTACCACCACTAAACCCCAGCATTAACACTCTCTTAGTAACAAGAAATGTAGATCAGTAACGAAAACAAAACTTCCAAGAAAACAAGTTTACAGCAAAGAAACACCTCTAGAAGTAGAACCCGGTTGCATCTGAGGCAGGCCATGGACTTGGAGCCTCGTCTTTATCACATCCAACGGGCACATAGCCGTGGCAGCTATAGCACCTGGAAATGAATTCACAAAATCAAGAAAACCGAAACCCATCAAAACAACAATCCAAGAAAAAAATCCCAAAAAAAAAAAAAGAAAGAAAAGAAAGAAAGAGTTAGGAAATAACCCGCAGCAGCACCGGAGGCAGCGTCGAAGACAATTTCCTTGAGGTTCCGATGCTCGCCGGCGACAGTCATCTTTACAGTAGAAATTTTTATTGAAAGTAACCAGATGAACAGAGAGAGGAAAAAAGAATTGGTACTTTTTTTTGTTGTTGTCTGTTTTATTGAAGTTGAGCTTGTTGCCCTAAAATAGGAAAAATGATTTGTTGTTTGGTTATACTGTTCAAAAGAACGACGGCGTAATTAGGACTGGGTCGAGTTGAAAGGAGAAGTCGTTCTCCATTCCAACCAAGTCAGTCACCCCCGAATGACTAGATCGCCGCAGTTTGTTTGATTGATAGTATATGATAGATTGAGATTCCCAATTCCTCCTCCTTCCTCTTTTCGTGTGTGTTACTCTCTGTACCTTTCTCTCTCTGATGATATTTTTCAAGCTTATTTATTACTCCTATTCCTACTGACTACTGTTACTAATAACAACATTTTTAGTCAAAAATCATATTTACTTTCTATATATTCCTACAATTTGTTTTATCTTTATTTACTATTATTAGATTAGAAATTTATCCTACACAAAAACATGTGGGTGGGGCTTGCGTGACACGTATTGTGGCGTGTTTGTTTGAATAGGCCGGTGTTGCCAACATAAATTTGTCCAAAAACATTACGAGGTGAAAATGTGAACACTAACTACACGAATTGTGATCCTTGTAATTTGAATTACAATGCAAATAGTGGAGAGAACATGTAGCAAGATTATGGTCATCTCCAAGTTGAAGGTTTGGGTTTCGGACTCAGTTAGACCAATCAACATAAATCATCCTACCAACACTTGTCTGTTCTCTCCTTGATTCTTCTTATCCACTCCTTTTTCTTTCCACTTGACTGTGCTTTACACAACTTAGTGAAATGGACCAATGAACAGAAAAAGAATCCACTCTCAGAAAGAGTGGCCATCTTCACCTCTTGGGCAAAACGGAAGTGCAAGGAGCCAACTTTGAGTAGAAAATGAACAAGTAGGAGGCTTCAAGAGTCATTGAATATTGTTTTAGTGATATTTGAAAAGATATATGGATTGGAATTGATAAGATTCACACAGATAGTTTCTTTCTTGTATATCCGTATGAGCGTGAGATTTTGTTATTTTGTCTAAAAAATATATGAATTAAACATAATTTCATGAATCAAAAACTAACTTAATTTTTTTAGTATAAAAACAACCAAATTAATTTGAACACTACTTATGAGTGAATAGTGAAGGTGTATATAGGATCTAATAAAAATAGTGAAGGTGTATAGGATCTAATAACTTGAACTTATATTATACATAATCAAAGTTGTTTGGTCCGTTGTTGTCCAAACACTTAGCAAAACACACTCGTAGTCGGTTTGTATTGTACTTAGTAAACATAGTGGAATTATTTATATTGTTCGGTGCACGAACGTCTATGAATCAATATCACAAGCAAATGAGAAAACCTTCTTGTATAAACCTATCAAATTCAAAGAACAACTTCTTGCTAAGCTAAACTATAAAACTTGTGAAAATTACAGAAAAAAACTATGGAAAATCTTTTAATTAACTCGTGATTTCTTCATGGTTGTGAAGTCGATTTTCATGAGCTTATATACGACACGTATTGCGCTCCTCTTGAAATTCTCATTCTAAGTAATTCGTCTCTTAATATATTTTGATGATTTGAGACTTAATCACCAAATCAATGTGCATGCTTAATTAGGAGATCTTTACTTATCATTGTATATTCTTCAAAATCTTTCAATATTCTTCCTTTATTCTTTCCTTATATTGTCCTAGCTCTTCTTATATTATTCCGCGTTCGACGCCAACTCTCTAAACTTCAAATTTGCACATTCCAGTCAACCAAAAGAGTGTAACCAATTATAAATTAAACAAAAAATGCAAAACTATTAAATATAAAGTGTTTCAAGAACCGTGGAGTGGTGTTTCTCTTAGTATTGTCATAACACCAAAATGTTGTTAATACAACACCATAGTGGTGAGACAACAATAGTGTTAAAACGAGAGCACTCCTTATACTCTCCTTATAACAACAGTTTTTTTTACGCTTAATTAAAAGCGGTAACACCGCGTTCTTGAACAGAGGATAGTACTCCCTCTATCACATTATAAGTATAACGAGTATACTCTCTCTATCTCATTATAAGTTACCCACTTTGACTTTTTTTCAGTTAACATATTTCAACTTTGACTCCTGATTACTCATAAATTATAATGAAAAGATATTTAATAAAATTATATTATGAAATTTTAGATTTTATATTTTTCATAATATAATTTTGTTAAATAGTTTGGCTTTGTTCTCTTCATCTAAACTGAACAGAACATAATTGATTTGAACTGAACTGAACGAAGCTGACTTGAACTAAACTGAATGAATCTAAATTGAACTAAACTGAATTTATTTGTCGTATAAATTACTATTAAGCGAATGTGAACTGAACTAAACTTAATGCGTCTGAATTGAACTGAACTGAATTTATTTGTAATATAAAATACTATTAAGAGAATGTGAACTGCACTAAACTTAATGTATCTGAACTGAACTGAACTTAATGCATCTAAACTGAACTGAACTTAAAATAATCAATTTTCATACGAAGAGAACAAAACGTTTATCATTATCATTTAAGAGTAATAAAAAATCAAAATTGAAACTTGACTAAATCAAAGTAGGTAACATATAGTGGGACGAAGAAAGTAATTTTTAAAATTATTTTTTTCACTATGAATTATGATTAAGTTGAGGTCAAGTCGGACATCGAGAAAGTTAATAAAACGAAATGGGTTCTTCTATGTGAACGTAGGAAGTAGTAGTTAAAATAAATGAACAATAATTCTTCTTTTTTTTTTTTAAATATAAAAACAAAAAAAACTTATAACTATACTATTAGTATTTTATTAAGATGGAAAATGAGAAGTTTGCAATATGAAAAATAAGTAGGCTAATGATAGAAATGAAATGAAAAAGAGTCTGACTTTTTGTATAGATCAAATCAAACATGCAAATATGGAAATTAATTATGATATGATAAATTTGTCTCTCTAAATTTTTCATTTTAATCGCAACTTGTTTCGCACCAAATATCTCTGTTAGGCTGTCTTGCTTATCTCTAATCTAATCTGTTCAACAAATTCAATCCTAGTATTTATATGCAACTAGAATGTTTGTTTTCTCCTTATAATATATTTATATATATAATTATATTTATGTTAAATTGAATCATGATTAATCATTGATATGGTAATTACAGTTCATTCCTAGTCATCAACGCGCGTTTAGTCTATTTTCCGGGAATTTCCATTCTTTCATTTCTCCCCTTTCTTTTATACTACTGCACTTTCATTTTCCCAGTCGCTTTCAGATCTGCATTTCTTGATTCTTTGATGGTAATATAAATTTGTATTGTGCCCAAAAAAAGGGTGTAAAGGGAGAGTAAGGGACCAGAAGGAGACGCAGCACACTAGATAGGCAAGCCAGAGCATTATCTTCTTTACATATTGTCAATTCTTTGAGAAAATTAGATTATGGGTTTTTGAGATCTCATAATATGCTAATAGATGTCTTAATGTGTATGTGAAATTGAATTCACTGCAGGTGTGTGCTTGTTCTTGCTCAAGTGTTCTTGGATATGGTTTAGATTGGTGAAACTGCAAAATCGTATGGCTTGAATACACGAGTGGTATCTATTGTAATTGAAAGGGTCTGTCTGTAGCTTATTGAATTAAGGTGGTTTTTGGTAAGATTTGGAAATGGGATCAAGGGAAGAAAGGCATAAGTATAAGCATGATCTGGTGCCCTTGGCTGCATTGTTGAGAAGAGAGTTGAGGAATGAGAAAATGGAGAAGCCAACTGTCAAATTCGGATCTGCGGCTCAGTCCCGGAAAGGGGAGGACTATGTCTTGATGAAAACTGATTGCCAGAGGGTTCCTGGGAATCCGTCAACGTCGTTCTCTGTTTTCGGGGTACGTATGTGTTTCTATGATTGCCTTTTGGATCCTAATATCCATTAAGAGAAGCTTGTTGCATGTTAAATTCACAGTGCATCTTGTTTTATGTAGTATTATTTGTCAAACACTTAAGATAGAGTTTGTTGTTACATGAAAGCCAGTAGGTATTATTTTTTAGACACTTCTTTTGGTGAGGGCTAATGTAATTAGGCTGTTTTCATGGGCCAGTGCATGTATATCTCCCATTCCAAAGTTGAAGTTCTGAAATATTTGCTGGACTTGACTTTGTTTTTAGGTTTTTGATGGTCACAATGGGAATGCTGCAGCAATTTTTTCAAGGGATAATTTGTTGAATTATGTTTCGGGTGCTATTCCCCGTGGCCTAGGACGTGATGAATGGCTTCACGCTTTACCTCGTGCTTTAGTTGCTGGTTTTGTTAAGGCTGACAAGGAGTTTCAGAGCAAAGGTAATTTAGCTTTTAATTTCTTGATCCAATGCAGCTGCATTGACACTGTGGCTGATCATATTAGCTTCTAAACTTTACAGGAAAAACTTCCGGGACTACGGCAACATTTGTTATTGTTGATGGATGGACAGTTACAGTTGCATCAGTTGGGGACTCTCGTTGTATCTTAGATGCTCCTCAAGGTGGCAATGTCTCCATCTTGACTGTGGACCATAGACTTGAAGAGAATGCAGAGGAGTAAGTTCTTTATCCTTTCTCTGTCTCTGACAGAAAAAGAAATGAACCATCATAAAAATCTTATCCGAGTTTTGATTGCAGAAGAGAACGCGTGACAGCTAGTGGAGGTGAAGTTGGGAGGCTTAGCATTTGTGGAGGTGCTGAGGTGAGAAATCATTTTTTCTTTTTCTTTTTTTTTTCTTCTTTTAACAAGAAATCATAATTACAGTGGCTAAATGTCGTCTCTGTACAATGATCGCATAGGTTGGTCCTCTACGCTGTTGGCCTGGTGGTTTATGCCTTTCCAGGTCAATCGGGGATATGGATGTAGGAGAATTTATTGTTCCTGTACCACATGTTAAGCAAGTGAAGGTACAGATGCTAACTTTTATTCACTTGTTTCTATATAAGTATGTATTTTCTTTTCATATACATGTGTCACAGTTGCTGACTTGCTATATTCGTAATCAGTTATCAGATGTGGGTGGAAGGCTAATAATTGCCTCTGATGGCATCTGGGATGCATTGACCTCAGAGATGGCTGCAAAATCTTGCCGTGGATTACCAGCTGAACTTGCTGCTAGACAAGTGGTTAAGGTACATTTGAATTTTAGGCTTACAAGTCTGGTTTAGAAAATTATCCCGACCCAACTTTGAATAAGAAAAAAAGACATACACCGCACTAAGTTGCTGTGATTGTCATTTTGTACAGGAAGCACTGAGGACGCGTGGACTTAAGGATGATACAACATGTGTAGTTGTTGACATAATTCCTCCGGATAATGTACCCCCACCATCTCCCCCGCCTAAGAAATACAATAAATTTCAAGCCCTGCTCTTCAGAAGGAAATCTTGGAAATCTTCTGGTAGAATCTCGAAGAAGCTATCAGCTGTGGGTATTGTTGAGGAATTGTTCGAGGAAGGATCAGCTATGCTTGCCGAAAGGTTAGTTTAGTTATCTCCATGTTTGAAGAAAATTTTATGTAGTAACCTGATTGGCCTTTGTAGTATATTGCAGCTCTTGTTCTGCATTATCACTGAATACCAGATTTGTTGTTGATGCTTTCAATTTTTCGTGTTTGCTGGGACAGAATCAACAGATACCAGCTGTTGTCTAGTAGAATAGTTGATCACTAGTTAACTAATGTGGACCAAAGGTTCCTGAAAAACAAGGTTGGAATATGGAAGCATGTGTAGACTGCAGAATATCAAGAAAGAAAATTTTTGAACCTTTATTGGAAAGCATGTGATTTGATCTAATGTATCAATTCTTTATTTAAGGTCTGCTGCAGCCTGCAAGTTTAAGGTCCAAATCAAGTGACAAGGACTAGAGACTCTAAGATGGTTTATTCACAGATTTCTGATGTGCTTATCCCCATATTGTTTGCATCTTTATTAACCAATTTTCTCGCACATTCCAGTTGGTGTGCAATCATGACTCAGTTTTCATTTTTAACCAATACGATGCACAGTCCATTACTATGCTTTGTAAAAGTGTTTAGTTTTATTTACTTTTTTCACCGTGTCTGCAGACTGGGAAGTGATGAGCCCGTTCCAAATGGCCAAACATGCAATATCTTCACGTGTGCGGTGTGCCAGGCAGACATTGCACCAAATGAAGGGATATCGGTACACGCTGGCTCCATATTCTCTATGAGCTCAAAACCATGGCAGGGTCCGTTCCTATGTGCTGATTGCCGTGACAAAAAGGATGCCATGGAAGGGAAACGTCCAAGTGGAGTCAAAGTATTGTAGTCGAGTTTTGTCATGCTTTTTATTGATTCTCTTAAGTTTTAACCACCATTCTTTGTCATTGATCCCCATTTTTACAGGTTAGGCATTAATTTCGATATCTCATCGTTTTGTGCTAGTCTTTATGATGCAAATGTAAATCTCTAAATAAGGTGTTAATGTATCATGCCTATGATTGATGAGTAGAACTTCTTAAGCAATTCTTTGGAATCTCTTTGTTCATTCAAAACTACTTAATTTGTTACTGTTATTTTTCAATGAAATTTATTTGTTATTTGTTCAAAGATGCAGATTTATTTATTTATTTTGTTATTTTGTTACTAATTGTTAATTTAAAGATGCAGATTTCAAGATTGTACTTCCTGTGCTGTTTGGTACTTTTTTGTATTATGTGCCAATTCTGCTGTGATTTGTGATCTTAATTGCCACTTGCCAGTAACATAACTCTTGAAATCTCAACTTAGTAACTACTTGTGAACTTGTGATACTCTGTTGTTGATCTGGTAATTTACATGCTTAAATTTTTGGTGAACTGTTGAAGCCAAGTTAGCACTAGAAAGTAGTAGAAACCTTAGATCTTGTAAAAATTAGCAGAGACGGTTTGTCTTTAACTGACCCATGCGGTAAAAACAATGATATACTCATATAAACATAATTTTTGTATGACATTTACAAGTGGCATTGTGTAAAAAAAGGTTCTTGGTTCAAGTGCGAAGTGGTTTGAATTTACTTGATCAAATTTTAGAATTCCAGTCATGTAGATGTCAAATTGTCGTGAGAGAGACACCCCAAAAATGGGTCGAATAGTCCAGACTCCTGAGAATAAAGAAAAGACTGAAATTCTCTAATTGTGAATTTACATTAGGTTTTCCTTTCTTAAGAAAGAAGCAAAAGATTCAAGCTAGTGTTGGTGAACAAATTGAGACTCTCTTCCTTTCCTTTCCAAAAAACAATTCAGGCTCTCTTTTAAAAGTGACAGTTATCTATCTTTAGTTCTTCTTTACAACAATTCTGAGCTAACTTTTTCAAATCAGTATGTACTGTATACCAATTAGTTCAACAGCTTTTCCTCTTCCTTTTGGAGTAAAGAAAGGTATTGATTTATAAAGCGTGGCTTCACTTTCTTTTATTTATTTATTTTGAGTTTATACTGGTATCCAACTTTATCGACTAATTCAGTCGAACTATGTAGAACTTTTTATGATAAATGCGATTTAACTTGAATTTATCACTTTACTTGATCACCATCCATGTAAAAAGTACTGGGCTCAAAATTGAGAAAAAGTGACTGGTATAATGGCATGCCACTTTTTATAATGACCTCTAATAAGTACAATTAATCTATAAAATACTATGTAACATCCGCAATAATAAAAGAATATGGTGCACCAATGTGTAAATTTGTACTCCCCTCATTAGCCTCTAACTACTCTGATCACTCTCTTCATAACTGTTAAAATGCATAATCTGTGGTGCATATCTCAACAGTCTATCCAATGCATCAGATGTGAACTTTCTTGCAAACAAGAAGCACACATTTGTCTTGTACCCATTGTATTCACAAGTGGTTCCAGTCCTTAACCTCTCCAAGAACTCTTGCGTAATATCTGTCCTTATAAACTTCGAGGGGTGGGGCCCACCTCTAGTCCAGTCGACCCAAGTCAAAGTCCTGTTTGAGTTTTTCGCACCAAATTTCATGTTGACAACTGTTGGAAGATAATGCTCATCAGAGTAACAAGGACCGTCACAATACTTTTGGTAGAGGGGGAAATAAGTTTGATCCGCTACAACCTCAACCGCGAGAGATCTATCAATCGTGAACCATTGGGCGCCCTTTCTCCAGTCATCAAGCTTGATTGTTGGCCCCATTTGGCTTCTATATCGTCCTC
The DNA here is from genome assembly GCA_028274465.1 of Plantago ovata. Lineage (NCBI taxonomy): Eukaryota > Viridiplantae > Streptophyta > Magnoliopsida > Lamiales > Plantaginaceae > Plantago > Plantago ovata. The sequence goes on from CM051457.1 coordinate 21,443,953, forward strand.
GGCCTACTGGTCCAAGTAGGTCGTACGATTCAACGAAATTTTGAGTAGAGTTTGTTAGGTACGAGTAGACAGTGGTGAAGTTGTACAAGGGGATGCAAGATTCGGATAGGAGAACAAAGTGTTGGTTTGAGAGATCAAGAAGTGCATTGGCTAGTAGTCTTCTCTCTGCTTCAATCATGTTGGCATTTCCCCATTCAACTTTCTGTTATCAAGCAAGAAAATTCATCAATGATCTTTCTCATTTAGGCAAACAATGACATAATTTAGTTTATCAATTTGATCATTACAAAAATGCGATACGATTTTTACTATACTTACTCTGAATTGTTCGAATGTACATTGGGTCCATTAACACAAGATGAATAATGTATTTCCTTTTGTAATTGTTCTTAATTATCAATAAATGACTATGTGTAGAATGTAGCTTTATTCTTACTAAGTACACCTAAAAAATGTAGAAGCTAGAAAAATTATCAATATAAGTACACTGTACACCCCATAATTAGCCGACCCACAGTTATAATAAGTTATAGACTAAGTCATTGGAATCAATTATTTTAGGATCAGCCAACAATTTGGATACTTTATATTGGAAGATTTCAAATTCAAACAATTAGTAAAACAATTGAAGATCTTGAAATTTCACAACTTGTTTATTTCAGCTGATTCATTCCAACAGCCATCTGACTATCTGGCATTTCTTCTAGAGAAAAAGGTGGCACTCGCCCATGTCCAGGTAGCTGTTGAAATTAACAATTATTTATGCCATACATGGACCACAAATTCAAATTGCAAAAAGTGGAGTTTTTCATCCTTTTTCTTGATGGGATTTCAATTTAGAAAACTTTTTGGCACTTAGCCACCAAGAAACATTGCATTTGAGGTACATAATGTAATAATGTATGTGACATGATAACTCTTTTTTTTTTTAACTACGCAAGACCTATGCTTTTTCAAAGAACTACTTCAAATCTGACCTAACCTAACACTGGAAATTTTGTATACCCAATTTGGTTACATTTCATTTTCACTCAGCAGAACAGCCTAGCTAGGAGGGTAATTAAGGGTATTCGATCATTAATGTTTCCCTTCTCGTATGGCAAACTACGGTGTATCTGTATCCGATGATACAGCATAATGTGCGATATGACATGTTATAATGCATTTGTACCATATGTTTTAAGTGTTATTAAAGAAAAAGAAATAGCAAATCATCCAACACAAACAGTAATCTAAGAGTGAAAAAAACAGTATGAAGAAAATGAACTGACCTTACTAGGAATTCTCCGGTTATGAAAAACCGAGCCCTCCGGCTCCGACCCGTTAAAAGACGGATCGGGGTGCACGTAAATGGTAAAAAGACCTTCATGCCCTTCAAAGAACTTCTCCCATAAGGGAGCCAAGATCACAGGCCCCTTTGTCAAGAACATGAACGCAATCTTAGGCACACGCTCAAACGGAAACTCTTCGATTCTAGGGACCATCATCGAAGCTCTCCATAGCAGCTTCTCATCCGACATGTCATGCATCACAGGCGGCGGCTTCATAATCTCCTTCCACCAAGTTTCAGTACTTGTACTAGGAGTAACATCATTATCTATTGCTGATAGCTGAACTTGCTGCAAAGATTGCGTAGTGAAGATCGAAAATTGTCCGTTCGTTACTTGCAGATTCAGAGAGAAACTCTTGGAGTAGAAACAGATTCCGACGCCTATCGTTAGGCCGAAAATGAACAGGAAGACGTATGACATGAGATTTAGAAGTGGCAATGTTATTTTCCTTGCGGAAGAAAATGGAGTTTGAGTTTGGTGCTTCATTGCTCTGGAGGAGATATGGCCCTGTAAGAGAAGAGAAGGGAAAATTAATGTTGAGTTAGTTTAGTTGTATTGTGATTTGAAATGGTGGAATGTTATGTTATAAATAAAGAGAGCATTGAATATTCAAAAACGAGTTTTATAAATGTAAACTGAGTAATCTATTTGGATTTGAAAAGTCGTTTTATGGGCTAAATTAATTAACTTAATAATAAAAGCAATATATAGATACATACAATGTTTGAAAATTTGATGGGAGTTTTCCTTTTTGGAGTGACAGATGCAGCCAATGATTCAAGAACAGAGTATTGGGAACAAGTTGAGGTATTATAATTTATAAATTGAAAAAGTCGTTACAAATTAGACGAGTATATAGTAGTAAAAACTAATAAATCTAAGAAGAAAAGTTCAAAGAACTGACCTTAGATGATTGAGTTCTTGGAGTGATCATAGCAGCAAGCTAATGATTCGGTGTACAAATGGAATTAACGAACATGTATAAGTAGTAGAATATGTTGGAATTGGAAATATAGTATATATTTTTTAAATGTAAAGGTGTTGTTTGGTGCGGAATGTATGTTGAAGGATATGGTTAGCTAGATGTCTTGGGTTTTCCGGTTGAGGATTACTATAATAGAGAATCAAACAATAAGAAACACTCTGTTTTAACCTTTGGGATTTGAATAGTAAGTATAGTTAATTTAAGAAGATGGTAGAAACAATTTATTAACATATGGAATTTTGAGGGACGATATTGATGATGACTTGTTGCCAACCAGAAACTTCCGTTTTTATAAAGCGTGTCTTTTGATGTCAAATAACCTTTTGCATCTTGACAACAAAGGTAGATTAGATGGGTAATTCTGAATTTACACACTTATTATATTAGGTCTTGGATAACAAACGTCCGATCACTTGTCTACCAACATTTATTTTTTACCCGTGAAGCTACTCATGAATTATATTCCATGTAATATAATTATTCTCACAAATTAACACGTATTCTTTTCATGGCCGGAATATTTTAGTAGGTCATATATCGTTATATGAAAACTTACATGTTTGTTTGAGTAAAAAGGGCAATGAGTAGTTGAATTGAGGGCGGAGTGAAGCAGCTGACGGCTGACCGTTTCTCTCTTTTTTTTTTCAAAAAACCAAAAAAACTTAGATTTTAAAGGGATATAGTGAAATAATATAATTTAGACTTTTCTTCATTGCGGCTCTTACCGTTTACCTTTATACCTGTAGTGTATGAGTCATAACAACTAATAAAGCTAATTGGATGATCTGTACAAATTCTCTCAGTCTCATTTACATTATTTCCTTTCTGTCTTGTTCCTTTTCATTATTTTACACTAGATATGAAAGTTCTGGGATAAGATTTAACATATGAGCCGCAGTATAATAAACTACAATCCTTAATGTAGAAACTTTCTTAACCCCGAGTGAACATATGTACGTAGCTAGGTAAAATGCTAATGAGTCAAATTTAGGCATGGATTTTCAATCGATCTTTAATTGAAGAAACTCACTCTTTGTTTGAAAAATATGTAAGTGTACAGAAAGAAAATTGGTCAAAGATTGGGATAGGTCTTTTTCTTTATTGACAAGGTCAAATACATTAAATATCCAATAAAGAAGGTGCAAATTGTTGATGTGTCATAGAAAAACTTGAGGAGAAATAGTGACGAGAAGACCTCTGGGTCTCCGGCCACAACGGAACCTACAAGAAAGAGACAACTGGATCGGATCCACTCTAACTAACTTTTCTAAATTCTACATTAGGCTTTTTTTCATTTTAAGAAAATGAAAATATTTGTAAGACACAGTAGTTTTTGTTCATTTTATTGCCCCTCCCCCTTGAAGTAGTCGTGGGCATGTATGTACAAATGTACAAATATGGATACATACTGATACTGGTCCATGGAGGTGTCTTAATTAAGGTTGTTGGTGCACCATGTCCATGACCATGTAATTACCATTGTGATAACGTGTTGGTGACCAATTAATTAGTTAGTTAGGAGGATCCGCCAAACGACGACAACAAATTGTATTTTAAATTTTTTATAATCGTTAACTCGATCGTTACAGGTTACATGCATGGTCAAATTCAGAACCATACAAGCGCTTTCTCATTCATTCATTTATTTTTATTACTATTATTTAGTACGTACGTAGACGGTTTCTGATCATAAGTACTTAGACTAGATAGTACTAGCAATTAAGCCCCGTTTTAATAATATTAACAAAGTTGAATTTGATCAATTGTATAGAACAAGAACAAGTCAACTATTTTCATAAAAGTTTCCAACAGTAAGATCATGGAAACAGGCAACGATTTGTACAAAGCAAATAATTACCCATTTCGGAGATCAAACTCGTAATCCTTTTGGATACGGGATATGTTAACTTGCCATTCGGTTTGATACCAGAATCCATCACTTGTTTTCCAATTTTTCAAAAGCAGCAGACACATTAATTTGGTCAACTACCATAGTCCGATACGTACATGCACTAGAATAAAATCGGCAGTGAGAATTAGGAATATGGATCGATCTCAAAATGAAGTAGGACCCCGGACCCAACGCCGACGTGCATGCCGGCAATGAGAACTTGAGAAACTACATGGGTACCCACACAATTCCATGATCTCTCCATCACACCCTATGCGTCCAGACTCCAGATATACCAGACTTTCCGTTAATTAATCCCCGTCCCACCAAATTTACGTACTGTATTTGATTAGAGTTTGACACACGGTTTTAAATAATTAATGTCATTTTTTCTTATATAAAAATAGATAATGAATTTAAAAAGTAAATGACTATGTACAAAACAATCAAATGTGGGTTTAGCTTGGTAGTAACACCCGAAATGATAAATGTGTATAGTTTGGTGTATAGGACGGAGGAAAACATAGTCGAAATGGCAATGACCTAAAGTATTGACTAATTCTTAAGTAGATACTCGTACCAATAAGTTGTTAATTTATTTTTAAGAAATCATTTGTATATAAGAGAATTTGAATAGTAGCCACCGATATCTGGATATCAGGATTTAGATTTATAAGGTGGCAGAGTGGTAATAGAGTTGGAGGAGAAAAGAGGAGGTGGTGGTATCTAATTATGTCGAAGGCGAAATGGTATTTTCTCCGTATGAAATTTTGTAGCTCTGAGTGAGAGTCCATTGAAAAAATATCTGAAGTTATTTACTGCGTGATATAAACATTTGAAATTCGTGAGTGACCTGTATCATTAAATGGAAAAAATAATCTAATCTAGCAAACTCAATTTTTTTTTTTTTTAATAATCTAACCATTACAATTTCACAAATAGCATTACAAAGCTAGTAATAAACTATAAATAATCCCGCACTTGGCGAGAATTGAACCTATGACCTCTAGTGTCATGACACCTCAGTCTAATCAATTGAACTAGACCTCATTGGTAAAAATATTACCAATCCTAGTATTATATATATTTTTCCTTGAATATGGCATGTTTATAGGATGAAAGCTTGTACGCTAAGATAAGTTGGTTGTTTGAACAAACCTCCATTGGACATAACATGATTTGGGTGGTTAGTCATGATTGTTCATACGATTTGTGCTTCAAGAGAAGAGACCTAATACGTACGTCATTATTTCCCGTTTAACTTTTAGTTCACCATAATTTTGGGAACAGATTATTTGGCGAATAACAAGTTCTACCGGCTCCGTCCAATATTCCTCTATCATCATGTACAAGTACATACTTGTACATAGGTGGAATTATAAGTTGATCAAGTGGAATGACATTTCAGTGAAAAAGGTGAAATGTAGGGTTCGATTCCTGATGATTCATTAATATATATGCTTAATGGTTCTTCTATAAGTATCACCAAACTCATGTTTGTTATTTCATGTATTTCATTGATGTTTGCTATTGACAACGAAGCTAGCTTAGTTGATAAACTGCTTTACCTCCAACTAATAGGTCAGGAGTTCGAGTTATCAGGGGTAAATGGGGAACCATTATTATTGATATCAAATATTTTTTCGGTGTAACTCATGAGTAAATTGTTATAAATTGACATTGAAAATTATTTAAACAAACGAGACATCTGTTCTACTACGTATGGATGAGTGTATATACATTCTAAGATGGGTCAAACCCGAACAAATTTGGAGCAATCTTCAGTAAAGGTTGCAAAGTATCAGGATGAAATTTTCTTGCAAAAAGGAAGCAAATTGAGCTAATCTGATTCTGACCATTATAGGTGCAGTTGAACCCATTTCGGATCTTGTCTAGGAACCCTTGTGTCACATCACTTCTCACAAACATAGACGGATGTGAGCCACCTCCGGACCAATCACTCCACGTAATGGTCCTATTTGACGTCAAGTTAGGGCAAACTTTAGTCACCAATGTAGGCAAGTAGTGTTCATCCATATAACATGGTGGCTTGCAATGCTTCCTAAATATAGGGTAGTATGTCACATCCGACACGATGGCTACCGCGAGCTCCCGATTGGCTTCGAACCATTGGGAGCCTTTCCGCCAGTCAGATATTGGTACCGCGGGCAACATTCTCTTGTTGTATCGGCCTCGTCCTATGGGTCGAGGGTCGTCAAAGGTGTTGAGGAAACTTTGGTTAGAGTTGATGAGGTAGTTGTAGATGGTGTTGAAATTGAATATGGGGATGCATGATTCTGAAAGGAGGACGAATCTTTCGTTGGAGAAGTCGAGTAGGGCGTTCGCTAGGAGACGCCTCTCTGCATCGATCATGGTTGCACTTCCCCATTGAACCGGCTGCAAAAGACGAATTTCTTAAAATTAATTTAGTACGTATCGACATTCGTACATGCATTTTCATTTTCATACCTTGCTAGGTATTTGGCGCTTGTAGAACACTGAAGACCGGGAAGGCCTGTATGTGAAGTCCGGTGAAGTATGGACGTAAATAGTGAAGAAACCTTCATGGCCGCGAAAGAACAGCTCCCAAAGAGGCGATAAGGACAATCTTCCCCTGGCTAAGAACATGAAGGCAATTTTCGGCTTCCTAATGAAAGGATACTCTATAATCCTAGGAACCATTGAGGCTCGCCAAAACAGTTCTTCGTCTCCCATCGAATGATTAACATCTCTAGAAGAAATCCAGTCCTTCAACTCAAGAACTGTGTTTGAATCCTGCATATACGGGCGTTGTGAAGATAGAAAGAAAGAATACAGAGGTGGAAATGCATTGAGATGAGAAAAGTACAAATCTTCGTATAGCACGAATTTTCTGAAATGGTCATGAATAATCATTCCTAGGACTAGTACAAGAAGGGCAACTGATACACAGAAGACTATAGTTGTAGCAACTTCAAGTTTTCCGGATCTGGCTTCTTTTCGAAGACGTACAGACAGTTCTTTTACGCACATTGTGTTAGAATGGACTATTTTTCAATGCCAGGAAAACAAACCCTATGTATCTGTTTCATATTACGAATGTTACAGGTGACAACAGCCGTAGCTGCACGAAAAGAATGGCCTTGTAAATGTCTCACATTTCTCTTGTTATCAAGGTGTGTATGCATGTGAAACAGACTAAAGGGTGATGATCATAATCACACAATACAGAATATTTCTGATGTAAACAAGAGAAATGGGGAAGGGTGTGTTACCTCATGTGTTACAGCAGCATTGAAGAAAATTCCCACACTAGGCATGAGCAACAGCCCCATACTTCAGGGCTTTCTGAATGTTTTCTTCTATTAAAAAGGTCTCGACTGTATACCAGCGGAAACTAACATGCAGAACGCAATAATCAAAGGCCACAATCCTCCAGATGTAGAAGCAATTAATGTAACCACACAAGTAATCAAAAGTTTTTATTAAGACTCCAAATAATAATCCATACAGATAGTGCAGTATTCTGTTCATGAGGCGGTAAATGTAGATCTGTCCATAACTCTATACTTACATCTCTGTGTAAATTTAACACTATATATGCTTCTTTGAGCTAAGAATCTCTTTAACATAGTAAGACGCACCAACTGCAGCCACTGACCCTGCAGCTAAGACTATGCCCATCTGCAGTTGGTGGCGCTTCGTAGAGAAATAACCACATGTACATGCCCACATCCACCGTAAAATGAAATTCATCCTACAAGTTGATTGGAACCTCTGGACTGAGAATTCCTGACATGCCAAACCACAAGAGTTGCGCAGTTACATTGAGGGAGAAAGGATATGAAACCAGTAACTGGTAGAAAATTATAAATACCAGTAAGCATATTTGTCTATCTATTTGTGACCGAGGAAATGTCCAACCTAGTAAGACAGTGTCATCAGTGTCTTAAATGGAAGCTTTCCTCTCAAAAACAGTGCTCATAATCTACCAAGATTTGTTGGGAATTCAGCTATACTGCTTTTGAAGTTTTCCACAGAGAAATCCTGCATATTGAAATAGAAAAGAAAAAGGCTTGGAGTCTTAAATTAACCAGTTCATTTGCATAGAGTATTCGACTTTCGACAGAGAAGCCTATGCACCTAGTGGAAGCCTCCTTGCAGTTTTAAATATTATCACTTACATCTATTCAAAAAGTGCTGATGTAAATTCTGTGTACCAAAATATGAATTCATAACCAGATAACAGAAGACATGCACTCACTGAAAAAGATAAATCTCAAAAAGAAGTTCTTATTAAGAAAATCCTCTACAAGAATGTAAATTAAGGTTATGGGATTGTTGTTCATTACCTTAGGTAATTTATTCTGCTGTGCAAGATGATCCACATGGAGTCTAACATTTGATGCAGCATGAATCCAGAGAGCACGATCAACATCAGCATATATAGAAGAAACAATGTCATACAATGTTTTGGCTCCATCTTCTATTGCCTTCAGGATGCCACATTCTCTATGTCTGCGGTTTCTGAAATATAAGAACGTCACGAAGGGTTACTGCTAGTCTGCCACTACAATTTTATGAAGTGATATATTATTAAAACTCTCTTACTTGAGATATCCACAAAGCATGTGCTTAGGCCACAAGCTGACTCTACCGTGCATGGGAATTACCACGTGTGGGGAAAGCTCCAGAAACCTGTATGTTGTCTGGAAATAATCCTATTGAAAAAGAAAAAGAAAAAAAAGACTTATAAGGAAAAGGATCCCATGTAGAGTTAATTGAATTAAAACCACGTGCAATTTCTTCATAGTACAATAGGTCCAAGTCAAACCAAGTGTCACCAATATATGACGTGTCAATGCTTCTCAGAGAGAAGAGATGGGGGGGGGGGGAGTGGTTCAGAAAATAAATAGATAAATAGTAAATATACTAGTTCAACCTAGTTCGCGGTATTCCAAACTGGGAGAAATTCAGACTGGACACAAGTTTTCAGACTTTATTTGTCAATTATGGGCAGAAAATTAGCAGAATTTCGGATTTCAATAAACTTACACTCATATTTCCTCCTCCATTAATATCCAAGAGTGCACTCCCTTGGCTGAAATAACACAAATGCAACACTTCAATACGTACAAAAATATCCATTTAGTATTTAATGCAAAAGCTAAATAGACAACCAAAAATAGAAACTGCATAGACACTACAAGCTTCTTTATTTAAAATTAATTTCATGCAGGCATCTCAATTGCTCGGAGCTTTCTTAGTGTGACTACTGTTTCATATTCCAGATACATTAAACAACTATGGAGGTCGAAATAAAAATGAGACTGTAAATTAAAGTATGTGCATATGTATGTGTCTCGTGTCTTATACATATTATAAGAATGTAGCATAAGGGAGTTGGAAACCTTGACGGTTATGTGCACATTTAATCCTGTGTTCCCATTATTTTGTGGAATCATAGACATAACTTACCCTACACAGTGATCACCTACGATCAGTGAGTTGGAAGCGACATGAAGCAGTGCCATGTGGCCATCAGTGTGTCCCTGTTAATGTTTTTACATTAAAATGAATCCTTGTAGTATAAGTTCCACAAAATGCAACAGCACGCCCAAAAACATGGATATAGTAGTGCATGCTGACAATTTCTTTCAGAACTAGTTACACCCAGATGTGGATATAGAGGCTATTTATACACAAATGCAGCAGAAGTAGTGATACTGTGCATCGCAACCGGTCCATATGATAGAACAGAATGTGCACCATAACAAAAAAACACTAAAGGTGAATTTATAATCTACACTTACTGGAGCTGAAATAATTTTTAGCGGCTGGCCACCAATGGAGATTTCTTCATCTCCCATAACTGGTATATATTTCCCAGACCAATGGCCTATATCGAAAGAAGTTATGCAAAATGTTGGTATATCATTTGTTAAGTAAAGAAATCTCATCCCCCCTAAATTTCATTTTTAATCTAATAATTTAAATATTCACATGAAGTTGAAGCAATATATCAGATCATGGTTATAACACTTTCTCCTTCACTTGTCCTTATTCCTCTTGGAGCAAAACATAGTCTTCTACAGAAAATGGCAATACATGTAAGAACCAGCCATCACTGTACCTTTCCTAAGTCGCTGAAAGGTATTTTCATGAGCCAAAAGAGTAGCATCAGGATTACACTTCTGCACAACTGAGAGACCTGGAGAACACCCAGGAAAATAAATGGTTACATAATACATACCCTCTGAATCTGAGGAATAAAGTTCAACCACAACATTAAAACTTTAATTTTAACTATTCTTGCAAGCAAAAGGGAGGTATAGAACATCACAATCAAAAACTGATGGTAAATTCACAAAAGCCTCATAGAAAGAACTAGAATGGCATCTACAAAAGAATATTATTCCCTCCTGCCCGACCAACTAACTCAAAAGTCACAACTCACAAGCGCATACAAGACAGAAAAGAATAAGAGGAGAGAAAATTGTACTAATTAGACCATCAGATAGATTATCTTGGTTTGATGTAACGTAAGCATACAATGATATCCATGAATTCAATCCTATCTTGACGAATAGCTAGGAAATCCAGGTAAGCATTAAAGCCGTCTTTGCTTCATCTGAAAAACACGTCTTTAGTTAAGTACAGTTCAGATTCATTAAATTCAGTTCAGTTTAGATTCATTAAGTTCAGCTCAGTTCAGTTTTACTTAGTTGTTCTTTAAACTACAAATAAACTCAGCTCAGTTCAAATCAGTTGAGATCTATTCAGGCGAACCAAATAGAGTGTAACAGAACCAAAAGAACATGAGAAAATAAATGCATAACAAAGTAGAAAATTGCTTTTAATTTACTTACCATCTGTGTGATCATAATGATGATGGGTCACAAACACAAACAATTTTCGTGGTAGCGCAGAAACAATTTGTTGAAGCTGATAGTGCAATGCACAACATGTCATGATTACAAAAAAAACAAATGAGAAAGCAGCATGTTGATAATACGAATTCTCAGTCAGCAGGAGCATTGTGATAGCAGTCTGGGAAGCAATATTGATAAGCATACATCACATGTCAAAGTTTTTGGAAACAATACTGTGTAGCACAACTAGCATGTAACTATTTTGTTGAGGCAGATTTCATTATATGATCCATCAACCGACAGAGTAATAATAACACTATATGAACTGAATTACGAGAAATTCAAAGATTTGTTCATCTAGAACTGATGTGTAATTCTTTGACAACCTTTTTCTTTAACATTTTTTGCCAGTTCAAAGGGATAACTCTGAGATAATAGTAATTCCTAAAGATTTTTCTCTTCAAAATCAAAATGTAAAAAGAAAAGAAATGGCTCAGTACATCATGCAACTCTATTCATTTTAATTTAGTGGATGCTGCATTGCAGATAGGTTATATGCAGAACTTTTGAGACAATAGTTGCTTTCGGAAAAAAAAACTGAGACAATAGTTTATAATTTTAAAATATGTTCCAGGTGCATCTACATGAAACTAAAGGAGTATCAGATGGACCTATTACCAATACTTTGCTACTTCAATTTGTTTCATTCAGCTTCAAGCGAAAAAAGAATCATACCTCTTTACTGAAAGCAGACTTACATCCAGGATCTACAATAATTGCATCTCCACTTGCAATAAAACTATCCCGATCACAGCCATCAGAAATGGTCTCCGGAAGAAACACAACCAAGTTAGTGGTGTGGTAAGGCTTTGCTGTACTGCTTCCCATCGGAACAACTTTAACACCGGGAGGATATTCCTGGGAAAGTAAAGGAAATTTTGTGATAAATAGAGCCTTGGACAAAAGAATATCAGATTTTCATATCCTAAAGCTATAGCACATTTTATAAGAACTGCTATTTCATAACAAAATGATAAATGGCTATCAAGCATATCTAGCGTGATGGTGGCTTTGAAAGTCCAGAACAAATTACAAAGATAAAAGTATATCGGAAAATAAAGGAATGACATGATAATGTTACTATATTACTATGTGTCAACCACAAAGAACCATACCTGACATGTCAAAGAGGAAGGGATATTCAAGGTTGCCTTCTGCAATGTATCATTAAGAAGACCAACAACAGCTAATGGTCCAACACGATCATTATGAGGCTTCACTGACAGGAGCAGATTTGCACATCCTTTGGTGCTCATCCACTTGCATGGATCTTGATTCAAAATAAAAAAACGTATAAGCCTCGCAACAGATAACTAGCAAGTCAATCAATTGAATTTCATTTAGATAAAATATCAACACTTCTGTAAAGCTCCTTTAAATGAAGTAGTGGAAACTAAACTATGGTAGAATATAAGTGGACATATGAAGAAACTAAACTATAGTAGAATATAAGTTTCATTATGCTCCTTTAATCATGCCTAAAACATAAAGCCGCAGAAAATATTATTCCTAGTATCTTTATTAATTCTTACAATTACATTATAGACTGTGAATGATGGGTTTTGGGTAACACTTCTATGACATGACAAAATAATAGGAGCATCTTGAAACCCATACTCAAACCAGACTAAGCATTCTTCTCCGAAATAATAAGTATCAAATCTAGTACAGCAATGCATAGTTCAATGCAATAGCATCATTAAGTATTCAAGACACAAGTCATCATGGAAGTAATTTTTTTGAAGGAAAATAAATACATAAAGACAGCAAGACCTGTTGGCTTCCAATCATGAAGTTCCAGATGCCCAATAACATACACAGTCTTAGAGGGGATTCCAGGTCCAAATTCAGGTTCATCTATAACCTTAGAGACATTCCACTTCAGATTGGATGTTGTCTCAAATCCTACTTGTGCAAGAATCTACATCAGAGTACAAAGGAAACGGACATGTGAAAATCTGTAGCAACAATTAGACTTAATACTAAGCTGGAACTCGCATAAACCGTAAGAGTACAGCATAGCTTAGCTTTGACTTATGGTCAATTCCAGATTTACAATGAAGCTGACATATTAACTAAAGATGGAATCTTCAACTAAGCATTGTTTTGCAGAATACATGATAATTCCCTTAATGGCCTATGTTGTCGTATATCATTAACAAGTCGAAAAACAGTGAAGATATGAACACAATCCATTTTCGACAACCATTTAGTTCAAAGCTAGACATTACAAAAATTGGTTCAGCCACCTTAACTTAAAAGCCTTTTGTCGCACAGTGATCCTTTCCAGTCAGTAACCCAGTAGCACCAATCCAATAATATAGTTCTCTCAACACCAAATTGAAAAACTACCAAGAAAAGCACTTCAATAGCATAATGAATTACTGCAGATTGAAATGTGATGGAGAGTAGTGAAAATCCACCTGATTAAGGGCTGAATTGAGATCAAAGCTCTTCAAGAAGTCCAACAATGAATTGTCCTCAGCTTCAATCTCAACACGAGAGTTACTAGCCGAAGAATTGGCTAGGTTTGACAATTGTGTACAAGGCAAATCCCAAAGATCGGAATCTTGATAGGAATCGTACTCAGGGTCATTGAACTTCGGCGGTGGAGCTTGTTTGACAAGAAGTATTTCAGCGTCGTTGAATGGGTTCTTGATTATCACTGCTAAGTTCACTTTCTGAGTTGCCATTGTTTTGTTTTTCTGCAGAAATTTGGTGAGGTTTTTCAATCAAGGGCTAAATAATTGAAAGTTGGTTGTGCTGAAAATTGCTGCTGTGTTTTTCTGGTTGAAGATCAAACTGACCAAAAATATTTAATTTCGTACTATCTGTATGTTTTTGGTTTCGTCCAATTTTGACCGAATACTCAATAATAATATATCGAAAAATAATAATTTTAGTACTCCAGGAAAAATCCGCCCACATGCATTATCCCGCCGGAGTCCGGACGGAGTTATCGATAAGTCACCCTAAATTTAAGAAATTTTTGATGAATCATTACTAATTTGTGTTTGTCCACCAATTGGATAAATTATTTTCACTGCCATGCTCCATGAGGGGGCCGCAAGGGGGAGCCACCCGAATTGGGAAGAGAAAGTCATTCTCCTACGTTCCGTTGGATCCGTTATATTACCGGATAAATATCGTAGGTGTCGAGTGCTACAATTAATTTAGCAGATATTTGGGTCAAGTGTCCGATAAAGTTTGCTCCCTTTTCCAACATTTGGTCCATGTATTTTCATACACATGGCATGGTCCTGTAATTACACATCTCAAATTGGAGTTGAGTATTCTCCGACAGTTTATTATCAGTATGATCTGCAGGAACAAATGGATGTTTGGAAAAACGTTAGAGAAAGATAAAATATCTTCGGAATCCACGTCACCAAATCCAACTAATTAGAGCCCTCAACATTATACACCGACCAAACCAACATATTGTAACCTCCAATAGTGAAATCACGACCTTTTTCGCATAACCAAATACCTTTATAGAGGATACATGTAGTTTTACACATTTTGAACAAAAAACAACTTCATTTCCCAAGTTGTCAGGACTCCGAAATTCATTGGTCCCCACATAAATGTAATCTTAAATTTGAAACTTTCTAAAAAAAATTCTACAAAAAAAAATAAATACTCATTTGACCCCGCTCCGGGTTTACTATTAGCCAACGTATTAGCCATACTGTAAGCCCCAATCAGAGTACGACACGTGTACAATCACAAAATCAAAGATTTATTCACTTAATTTATTTGTCTCTCACTACTACTAAAAAGAAGAAAGAAAAGACCTCTCCGTCTCTTCCACCGGCGAGAAAGACTATCTTCCACACGGCGGCGTAATTGACCTCCGGACGCAAGAAAACCCCGTCGTAATCATCCTCCGGATACTTAAGCAATGTGAAGATCGCTCCATCTGCACCGAGTACCAGCATCACAAACAATGTGAAGATCGCTCCATCTTTGATTTTGTGATTGTACACGTGTCGTACTCTGATTGGGGCTAACAGTATGGCTAATACGCTGGCTAATAGTAAACCCGGAGCGATTTGACGCTTCATATTTATTCCCTATCTATCTATGTGGCACCACATATATACTCCATGTGTCATTTTTTATTAGTAAAATATAAATAATATGAGACATCTAATAATCATTTATATTTATTATATTTATGAAGATGATAATTTAAATATTTAATATTCTGAAAGCGCAGCTGGCGCTTAGTGCTTACAGTACCATTTTTATTAGGGAAAAATGAGAACCAAAGACAGCGTTTTCTCCTTAAATAAAAAGAAAAGAAAAATCCCGCCCAAGGAGTGTCCAAAACAAAACCTATCTTTTCATTTTTATTTCCTTTCCTCTTCTTCAAGAAGACTCGAAACAGTCCCTCAGCTCCAATTCTTGGCCTCTCAATTTCGCGTTAAGAAAATGTCGGATATTCCGACCAACCTATTTCAGGAAATACTCCGGCGCGTTCCAGTGGAGCCCCTGCTTCGGTTCAGGTCTGTTTGCAAGTCATGGCGCCAAATAATCGACGACCCTGGCTTCGCAAAAATTCACATTACCCGCGGATTTGGCGACAACTACCTCCTTCTCAGGAACGACACCGGTAAAGTATTCCTTTTACCCCTAACTTCTCTGGATGAGTGTTGCAAACCTGGCTGTGATAGAGGGGATTGTACTGGATGTGGTGTTAAATTGGTTAATTCTATGAATCTCAGAACCCCAGTAGGTCCTCATGTACCTAATCTCCCTGCTCCCTCCTGCAATGGCCTAATTTTGATTTCTACTTTTAAGAAAAACTGTGTTTGGTTAATTTGGAATCCTTTTACCGGTGAGTCAATAGAGGTTCCTCCTCTACGTGGAGAGACTACTTATATGGGGTTTGGTTATGATAAAGCTAACAATGACTATAAGGTTGTCAGGGTTGTTGAGACTGACACGTTCATTTACTCTGTGAATTCGAGAGTTTGGCGTAAGATTTAGAATTCTTGTAATTGGGCTAACATTAAGGAGAAAGTTGGAGCTTTTGCCGATGGTGCATTACACTGGGTTGCCTATCCGGAGGAGGGGCGGTGGAATTTGGAGTTCGGGTATATTGTTTCTCTTCATCTCACAAAAGAAACCTTCAATATAACTGACTTGCCCTGGGGAGTCAATGAGGCTTGTGCGGCATTTCCTGCCGGAGATATGTCTTACACTTTGGATTTAGTTGCAGTGAATAGATGTTTATTTCTGGTTTTTGTGAGCTATGGGTTGGAGTTGTCTATGTGGAAGATTGGGGGCCATGCTGATACAATTTTTTTGTCATTGTACAGAAGCAACATTAGTCTAATAGGCTACTTTGAGGTTGAAGGCAAGGCTCTTTTCCGCTACAAAAATGAGAAGTTTTTGTGGTATGAAACTGAGTCCAATTGGCTACGGAAAGTTTATATGGAGGTCAACCCTGATGCTAATGCGGAGGATGAATGTGAATATCTCTATGATACATTCACTTGCCAAGTTTTGCCCTCTAACCTTGCTCGTCTGAACATTGGTGATGATGGTGCTGCTTCAAAAGGGACATCGAATAAGAAGAGAAAACGGGCTGATGCTACTCAAAGGTATAGTCATTCAAATTACTTCCATATGGAGTCTAAAAAATTTAGGATCAGCCAGCGATTCAATTTATGGCATATGTTAGAAATAATTCTCGTCAGAAATACTTTGATCTAACTTCATCCGCTTTATTAGTGCAGGTTGGGCCTGAAGTTTACCCATGCAGAACCAGAGTCACTTGATACTTGATAGTGATGAGGAATAGGGATTTAGTAGTATGTGTCTTAATGAAGAAGGTATGACTGTAACATTTGCATTTTGGCTAAAGACGTTTTGCATTGGAGTTTAATGGTGGTGTAACTCTATAAAACTACTAACGTTGCTATCTATCCAGTGGAAGTATTTTGTAAGTTCTGCAAATTATTAGGAACAATCTATTATGACGCATAGATTAGAACCTTTTATTCATTATTGTGTGTTACTTTATGTTCTCTTACAACCATAATATATGTTTATGCTTAGAGTCTTAGACTAATGTTTTGATATAATCCAACTATGATTCTGAATCACCCTCACTATACCTGCAAAAAGATAATGAAGGCTGGTGTGGATGAACCAGTTGGTGCTGTTCCATGTATTTTAATGCGGTTTTGAGTGTTGATGTATATCGATGTTATGATTACAGTAATAGAATTAAAATTATTCCAGATTGGTCTTCTACGGAAGTGCATTAATTCTACCTGATTTGGGAATTTTACTGACTATTTACACCTGGTGCGAATGCACAAATCAATCATATTCAAAACAAACAGTTCCCCAATTGTCTGGTGTGGCTTAGTTTGTCTGATCGAACAATTTTTTTATTTCTTCTTTGTTCTTGCTCCGTTTTCTTCCACTTCTGATTTCTTCATCATCTACTGTGTAGTAGATGGTGATGGAACTGAAAATGAACTTTGATTGAATAAAATGATTAATATTTCCTTACAATTACTGTGTCAACTCTGCCTATGTACAAAACCGAGAGTTCTGTTTCAGAAAAATTACTAATAACTACTCCACTCATTAATAAACTAACAATCTAACATCACTTGAGCTTTATTTTACAACTAAAGTTAGCTTTAAGATGGGACTTGTTCTGTTCTTGAACTGTTTCACTTGTATTCTTTCTGTGTTATTTCAGCTTCTTCTTGTTGCATTACTTGATACACTGAAATGATTGATGTTCTATCTTGAGGAGTAGGTCCATTACTCTATGTTGGTTGTGTTTGTTTGGCTGAGCACCGTGTTGCTGCTGCCTGATGTCTGGGTTTTAGCCACTTTGTTCCGTGTCTGCCACATGACTCTGGCAAAGACACTCCATTTTACCTGGAGTATTTTGGGACTTGTAAGTAACAAAAATGATCATCTGCATGCTGTGAAAGAAGTGAACGGTATGGGTTTTGTGAACACTCTCTGATACACTTAAAGATAGTTTGTAAGCTATGAAAATGGTTACGGATCTACCGTCTTTTATTAGTAGATTGATCATTGATCACTTAAATTCATTAGTAGGCATAATCTAATCGACAATCCTGGCTTCGCTAAAATGTTTGTTTTACACGGTGGGGGAAGAAAATGTAGAGTTTGGGTGGGAAATGAAGTGTTTTACGATGATGAAAGTTGAACTTTGTTATTTTAAAATACTATGACCGACTAATTTCATTTGAACACCAAATAAAAAGGATCGAAATTTGAGTATGAAAGCTTGGTGGACTAAAACAGAAACGCGTTTATTAAAAATACCAAAATCGAATTTATGTTAATTGAAGTGCCAAAATCGAAGTAAAAAGAGAAACTGTGCCACAGTCCACACTTGCACTCACAGTCATTCAGTCCTTTCCTTCTTCTCAAACCAAACCCTAAACCCAGTAATCTTCTCTACTCAATCAGTGACACCAGAAATGTCAGACATTCCCGACCATCTGTTTGTGAAAATACTCAGGCGAGTTCCGGTGGAATCCGTGTTCCGATTCCGGTCAGTTTGCAAGGGCTGGCGTAGCATAATTGATGACCCTGGTTTCGCCAAACTTCACATCACCAAAGGACTGGGGGAACGTTCGCTCCTCATCAGAAGCTACACCGGTAAGTTCTTCTTGCTGCCTATGAAAACCCTAATCAACGAAAATTGTGCATTTTGTGATGGGGAGGGTTGTGAGGATTGTTGTCTTAAGTTGGTGGAACCTGTTAATATAAAAACTCCTGTGGGTTATCTTGAACCTTATAATCACCCTGATCCTTCGTGCAATGGGATGATGTTGATGATGTCGACTTGCCAGGATAACTGGGTTATTTGGAATCCTTTTACGGGTGAGTCTCTGGAGGTACAGGTAGATAATGGTCTCGTTTATGATAGAATGGGGTTGGGTTATGATAAAGCTAACAATGTTTATAAGGTTGTCTGGGCTAATGATGATACAACAGTCATCTACTCTGTCAACTCACGAGTTTGGAGTGCTGTTAATGAGGATATCAAACTTCTCGACAATTCTTATTGTGATAAGGCAAATGGAGTTTTTGCCAACGGTGCATTGCATTGGCTTTATCGTACGGAGGACGAAGGAGGCGAGCTATCAGAAACCTGGTTTATAGTTTCTCTTGATCTCACAACAGAAACTTACAGCTGTATTAATGTTCCCAAACAACTCAATGAATATTCGGAACATTCACAAGGTGGGAACATCTCATTGGAATTAGTGGCATTCAACGGATGCTTATTTCTGACTTGTCGGCCTACTTTTCTTTCCTTTGAGGCATGGAAAATTGATGGCGGTGCTGATAAAAAGATTATGTCCATCTTCGAGAAAAGCAGCATCAATCTAATAGCTTACCTGGAGGGCAATGATAAGGTTTTATCAGAATATGGCATGGATGACGACTTTCCTTGGTATTACACGCTGAAGAACTGTCTACAGAAAGTTTCTATGGAGGTCAACCCAGATGCTAACAGGGACGACGACTGTGAAAATGTCTATGACATCCGTGAAAATCTCTATGAAACATTCAGTTTCCAAATTTTATCCTCTAGCCTTGCTCGTCTACAGGTAAGTGATCATGGTGCTAAGGCGGGTGTTGCTCCATGCATCATGAAAGTCAAATGAGAAGAGAAAATCTCCAAATTGATTAGGTGTTTTGGTGAAGGAGGTATGTCTGGTTTCACGCTTAATTTATTTCATGTGTTAAAGTTAATTAGTGATACTATGTTCTAATTTGATTCAAATTCTTATTGTAGTTTGGGCATGAAGAGTTTCTACGGATCTCCAAAAAGATTGTGATTCATTTTGTAGTGTGCTTGGTGAAGGAGGTATGTGCGTGACACTTACATTCCGTCTTGAGTTCATTTTCTTTTGGAGTTTTAAGTGGTGATGTATAAAACTACTAAGACCGTTCTCCATTGGGATGGAAGTATTTTGTAAGCATTGCAAATTATTAACTATTTTCTAAGTATGACTTGTGGATTAGAACCTTAAATTCGTTGTTGTGTGTTATTGTGTTCTGTTATGACAATTTCTCATTTATGCTTGGGTTAGTTATTCTGTTATTGTGATGCTAGAAATGGAGTCCAATTAAGTAGGCAAGTATGATTCTGAAACTTGTGAAAACTTAATGATGCCCGATTTGCATGACCTAGTCGGTGGTCCCCTAGTTGGAGTTCCACTCCCCCCTACTTTAATGTGGTTGTACACTTGTGAGTTAATATGCAAAGGTATATTATAACAGTAAGTGGGAATCTGTTCAAATGGTTTCTGCAAGAACCTGTGAAGATTCAGGTTTATACTTGGTACTTTAGAAGTTAGAAGGCATCATGGATAGTCCGTGTCGATTTACATGTCTATGAGTCTATCTAGTCAATCCATTTATGTGGATTGTGTTTACTTACATGTCTATCTAGTCCATATTATTCATATCCATTTATGTGGATTATGATCAAGTCCAAACTAAGTCTAACATTTGATCTACTTTTGTGGGGTCTTATTTAGATTGGATATAGATCAATCTAACATTTAATTGGATTGATCTAGTTTTTCCTTTTTCCCTCGTTTTTTTTTCTTTCCTAGAATGGCTATAACCTTATCGAAGCTATTAGCTTACTCTTACCAGCTCCTGGGAACAAATTGCAGTGTTGAAACCTCTTTGAAATGTAGACTGTAAATTGGTAGGAGTTGAAATACCCTTGTGTAACTCAAATTTCCAACTCCTTTGACAGCCATGTAAGGGCATATAATCTCGGTCTCCACCAACTTCCTTTAATCCTTGAGGCCAGAAACTAGTTCAACATTCAAACTTCTAACGGAGAAGAAAGATGGAAGCAGGCCAATCTTAATAAAACCCTTATCCCAATCTTACCCCTTCGTTGAATAAAGGGGCTGTGCGAATCCGTAAAGGGGCATGTCAATTGAATCGATCGAATAGAGTTGAAGAGAGAAGATCTAGTCAGCGAATCAATAGATCGATCAGTGTTGAACCGGTGAACTATTTATGATTTATCTAATTTGGTCTAAGATAGATCATAGATCTATGATTGAAATAACTCACTAATATTATCACTGAAACCCTACAGACGCCCATAAAGTGAACAAAACAACAATGGACAAAACAGAGTCAAATTTGCAGATATTCAAAGCATCTTCAGCAATGGCTGGAGGTAGATTCAAAGCATATTCATTCATAGCGGTTGCTTTGTAAGTACGGCAAAGTTTCTCTTGGCGTCCATATCTCAGTCTCCGCAACTTCGATCACCGGAATTTACATAGCCTCGAACACTGTCGACGTCGAATCATGCTTGAAAAGGTTGGAAGAAGTTGGAGGTTGTTTTATTGTGCCGCCTATCCTTAAGTTAAATAGAGATGGTTTCTCATGAGACTTTGCGAACTTGTACTCTAAATTCGTTAAATTAAAAACAGAATCTATATTCCTGTACAAGTGAAAAATTAACATTGAATAAGAAAATTTCAGATAAGTGCAAATGCTTGAAGTGAAGGGAGAAATCTATATTCCTCATGATTAGTACAAGTGAAAAATTAACATTGAATAAGAAAATTTCAGATAAGTGCAAATGCTTGAAGTGAAGGGAGAAAACAAGAAAATGAAGGGAAGGGAGAATACAAGAAAGTGAAGTGTAATTAATTAAGTTAGAATGTGAGATAAAAAGAAGTAAACCAAATACGTAAAACATTTAAAATGGGACCACGCGTTATGGCCGGCATAATAATAAAGAAGGAAGAACCTTCTTCTTCTCAAACCAAACCAAAACGGTAATCTTCTACTCAAGCAGTGACAGAAATGTCAGACATTCAGGATCATCTGTTTGTCGAAATACTTAGGCGATTGCCTGTGGTGTCCATTTTCCGATTCAGGTCAGTTTGCAAGGCCTGGCGTGGAATGATCGATGACCCTGGATTCGCAAAACTTCACATCAACCGAGGATTGGGACAACACTCCCTCCTCATCAAAAGCCAGACTGGTATGTACTTCTTGCTACCCATGACAACCCTGATTAACGATTTTTGTGTATTTTGTTGTGATGGGAAAGGTTGTCAGGAGTGTTGTGCTATATTGGTCGATCCTATTAATATAAAACCTCCAGTGGACTTTCTTCTACCTTATAATTATCTCCCTGCTCCTTCCTGCAATGGGATGATATTGTTCATGTCGAATCCCCAGGAAACCTGGGTTATTTGGAATCCTTTTACGGGTGAGTCTCTAGAGGGACCTAAGCTAAGTGCATTATCAGATTCTTCTTCTGTCTGGTATTGGAGAAGGGGGTTGGGTTATGATGAAGCTAACAATGATTATAAGGTTGTCTGGGCTTATGATGATGCCACCACGTTCATCTACTCTGTCAACTCACGAGTTTGGAGTGTTGTTATTGATGAGGATTTCAAACTTCCCAACAAATGTTATCGTGCAAGGATAGATGGAGTTTTTTCCAACGGTGCATTGCACTGGTTTGATTATGTGGAGGAAGGAGTCGAGCAATCAGAAACCAGGTTTATAGTTTCTCTTGATCTCACAACAGAAACTTACAGTTTTATTAATGTTCCCAAACAAGTCACTGAATTTGTGGATAAACTACATTCAAAAGGTTGGGACCCATTGAAATTAGTTGCATTCAACGGATGCTTATTTCTGTCTTGGGAGCCTAATTTTCTTGCCTTCATGGCGTGGAAAATTGATGCCGGTGGTGCTGATAAAAAGATTATGTCGACCTGGGAGGAAAGCAACATCCATCTAATAGCTTTCCTGGAGGGTATTCAGAAGGAGGTATTGAACGACATGGATGATGAGTTTTCGTGGTGTCACACGTTGAATGAATGTCTACGGAATGCTTCTATGGAGGTGACCCAGATGATGAGTGTCAAGATCTCTATGAAACATTCAGTTTTCGAATTTTACCCTCTAGCCTTGCTCGTCTACAGGTAAGTGATTATGGTGCTAAGGAGGGTGTGCTCCAAGATGAAAATGAAAGAGAAGTCTCCAGTTGATTATGTGTTTTGGTGAAGGAGGTATGTCTGGTTTAACGCTTAATTTTCTTTAAGTTTGTTTTGCTTTGGAGGCTATGGATTGGTGATGACAAGTAAAATCAGTCAAATTAGTAGTATTACATTGTTTGGTATATAACTAATTCTTCTAAGGATTACTCAATGCTTCATTTATTGCATATGTTTATGATAGTTCCTGTCAGTAATACTATGTTCTAATTTGATTCAAATTCTTATCGTAGTTTGGGCATGAACATATTCTACGGATCTCCAAAAAGATTGTGATGGCCATTTTGTAGCGTGCTTTGGTGAAGGAGGTATGAGCGTGACACTTACATTCCCTCTGAGTCCATTTGCTCTGGAGTTTTAGGCGGTGATGTATAAAACTACCAACATCGTTCTCCATTCGGACAGAAGTACTTGTAAGAATTGCAAATTGTCAACAATTTTCTTAGTATGACTTGTGGATTTGAATTTAGAACTTTAAATTTGCTGTTGTGTCATGTGTGTTATTCATTCGTGTTCTACTGTTCTGTTATGACAATTTCTCATTTATGCTTGGGTTAGTTAGTGTGATGCTAAAATGCAGTCCAAGTATGATAAACATGTGAAAAGTTAATGATGCCCGATTTGCACCACGTAGTTGGTAGTCCGCTAGTTGGAGGTGTACCCCCCTACTTTAATGTGGTTGTGACTTGTGAGTTAGTGAGTATGCAAATTGCAAAGGTATAATTACAACAGTGATCAGTGAGAATCTGTTCAAATGGTTTCTGCAACAACTTGTGATAATTCAGGTTTATACTCGTACTTAGCTTGGTACTCATAGAAGGCATCATGGAATTAACTGACTTGCCCAATTTTTCCATCTAAGGTGTACTGCATCATAACCAAAAGACTGAACAAAAGCTTCTCAAAAAAAAAAAAAAAAAGACTGAACAAAAGCTTGCTAGAAGTTGGCTCAATTAATACTATGGAGCACTTGAAATTTAGCAGTCTAATGAAACATATGATGATGAGATGGTACAATTTCACAGAACATTTATGAGTGAGTACGTGCTCATAAATGATCCTGCGTTTCCGTTTCACAACTTCCTAAATATGAATTTTATAGGTCTAATACATCTTTCGCTGAATACTAGTGTGAACAATAACAATAACATGACAAGATTTTGAGAGAATAGAGTGAGTATATAAACAATGACATTGTATAGTGAAGTAGTATTTAAATTCGACAAACTGGCTCAATGTTTTGCTATGATAGGCTGGTTTTTCCAGTTTATTTTATTTAATTATTTTTTTATGACGTTGGGAACCCGCAAGTGCTACCTTTAGGTGCGGACTGGTAAAACACGAAATGACGTAATAGCCTGCTCGCAAACCACGTAAGTCAAGTTAAACCGTAACATGTTACGACAGTCTCGACTTAAAAGGCATAAATTCACATCATGTGTGGTTTGAACATGTGACGAAGATGATATTATACGCCATTTCCCAGTTTATATTATCTTTCCTAGTTTGTTTTCTACACAAAACTTTACCCGTTATTATTAACTACAACATTTTCGAAAATTCGAAAGAAAATGAGAATAATGATAAAAATATTTGTTGATAATTATTTTAGAGCGATAATGAATCAAAAAATTAACAAAAGTTGTTAATTTGAGATGGAGATCAAGTAGTTTTCCAACTAGCTAAAAAATCAAATTGGAGACAGTATTATGTGGAAGAGAGTGGCAACACCGGTAAGATCTTCGTGCTACCTCTGGCTTCCTTGATTCATGGTAGTAATTTCATCTCTGAGAATTGTTATGGAGACATTTGTACTGTATGTTGTGATAAATGTTTTGATGCTAAGAATATCAAAAGTCCTATCGGTCCATGTTTACCTGAACTCCCTGTTCCTTGGTGCAATGGTCTCATTTTGATTTCGACTTCTAAGAAAAATTGTGCTTGGCTGATCTGGAACCCTTTTACCGGTGAGTCCATAAAGGTACCGCCACTAAACCGAGACACTATTTACTGTGGGTTTGGTTATGATGAAGATAATGATGATTATAAGGTCGTGAGGGCTGTTGGGTATAACACGTTCATCTACTCTGTCAATTCGGGAGTTTGGAGTAAATTTTATAATGATTCTGCTGTTTGGCATCTGATTAAGGAGAAAAATGGAGCTTTTGCTTATGGTGCATTGCATTGGGTTGTTTCGTCGAATGACAATGGGGATTTAGGGTGGATACTTGTTCTTCATCTTGAAACTGGAAGTTATGATGAACTTGAGTTGCCACTGGATGTCGGTATAGCTGAACAAGAGGGGGACGTGTGTTCTTTGGAATTAGTTGCACTGGACGGATTCTTATTTCTGATTAGTGTGGACTCTATGGGGGAAGTGGCCGTGTGGAAGATTGGTAGTGATGATGGTAATAGAAAGATTATGTCGTCATACAAAACCAATCTTACTCCAATAGCTTACTTGCACGACCAAGACAAGGCTCTTTTCCGCTACAAGAATCAAAAGTTTTTGTGGTATGATGTGGACAAGAAATGTCTACAGAAAGTTTCTATGGAAGTCAATCCTGATGCTTATGAGGATGACTCTGAGTATCTCTATGATACTTTCACGTACCAAGTTTTGCCATCTAGCCTTGCTCGCCTAAAGGTTACCGATGATGTTCCTATCCAGGGTGATGCTTCCGGTGGAAATTTGAATAAGAAGAGAAAAAGGGCTGATGCTAATCAAAGGTAAAAGCAATCATATTATGATCCGTCAGTGCTGCATTTTATTACATAGGAGTATGTTAGAAACAGTTCCAACAAGACGTGCTTCGTTTTAATTTGATTCAAATTCTTTTAACAGGTTGGGCCTGAAGATTTCCTATGGGTCTCCAGTTGATCTGGACGATTATGATGAATATTAGCCATTTACTAACTAAATGACTTTTGCCAAAGGAGGGAAGCCTGGTTTAGCACTCATGTTTGCGGTAAGTTTGTTTTGCTTTGAAGATTAAGTGGTGATGTATAAAACTACTAACATCGTTCTCCATTCTGATGGAAGTATTTTGTAAGCTGGGCAAATCATTAACAGCTATAAGTATCTGGAATCTGGATTATAACCTTACCTTTGTTACTCTGTGTTAGTTCATGTTCTGTTATGAATTTCTCTTGTATGCTCGGTTTAATTTTTATGATGCAAGTAATGCAATCCTAATATGATTCTGAAACTTGCCAAAAGTTTATGAAACCTGATTCAGATAACCTAGTCGAAGGTGTTCCCCAATTTCGTTGTGATTGAATGTGTATGCAAAGATGTATTACAACAGTTAGTGAGACTCTGAAAGTCTCTTCAAATGGTTTCTGCAAAATTTTGTGAAGATTCAAGTTTATACTTGGTTGATTTAAATAGTTACCTTGTCATGGAACGGATTAGTTATTTTTTAATTGAGAGGATTGTTACAAAGGGGAGGTAATTCTGTAATTGTTACCTAGGTGTTGAGTATGATAACACAGCACATGACCTATCGTGTTAATTAACAAGATCAATTCTTGGAAAAGTCGAGTTTATCAGAACTTGAATTGCACCAGGTTATCGCTCTTCTTGATGTCTTTGATTGAGCTAGTAGAATGTGGATTATTGGAATTTGTTCATCATTCCTGACCAGGGCCTCCAGAATGGCGTTCCTATCAACTTGTTGAAAATCATGGTCCTTTTTCTCATGCTGATTCTATTATTGTTCCATTTATTATTATAGCCTCTTATCTCCAGCTGAAATTTATTCACTTCTATTGGAACAGTCCATATTTTCAATCCTTGAGGAGTGCATGTCTGGGTTTTAACTTTTAACGACTGCATTAACCGCCATTGTGTTACTATTATATTGGATCTCTATTTGGCTAATCACTAACAGTACTCCATGAAGAAAAACAAGGCCAAAACAACTCTGCCATACACTATTTAATTATGCTAGATACTGATTCAACTCTTAGCGTACCCGCTGCATTTTCCTATGTTTCATGTACATTTAACATTACCTGCCAGTTCAATGATAGTGAGGATTGGATAACAAAGCACAATACCATTATGGTTATGCATTTGTCAGAGCAAGTAAACAGTTTCAACCACCATTGCTTGAAGTATTACTTAAGTTTCATCATGTTGTCATCGTTTTACGATTCAAGAATGATGCAAGAGATTTTGTACGAATTAAATCATGTTAAAAAGATTTACGCTGCATTACTTTACACTTTTGGAGCGTTACAGTTTTCATCATCTTCGTCTCAAACCAAAATTCATTTTTATCAGTCACAAAATTCACTTAATCGTCCATTATTTTTCTCAAACCAAAATCAATCCCAGAATTCACCAGAAATGTCAAACATCCCGGACTATCTGTATGAGCAAGTACTCAGGCGAGTGCTGTTGGAGTCCCTGTTACGATTCCGATCCGTTTGCCCTGGGTTCACAAAACTTCACATCAACAGAGGATTAAGAGAAAGCTCGCTCCTCATGAGAACTAAAACCGGTAAGGTAGTCTTGCTTCCTATGGCTTCCTTAATTAATGATGACACTTGTGATGGAGAAACTTGTATGAAACGTGGCGTTAAATTGGTTCGTGCTACTAATTAATGTCAAAATTCCTGTGGATTATCACATACCTTATCCTTATCTTCCTGTCCCTTCCTGCATTCGCATGGTGTTGATTCCGACTTCGCACGATTACTGTCTAATTTAAAAACCTTTAACTGGTTGGTCAGTGTGTAGATACCTCTGCTAAGAATACGCTTTAGTGGTGTCTATCGTTGGGGGTTTGGTTACGATGAAGCTAAAGGTGTTTATAAGGCTGTGTCAGTTTCTGATGCCAAGACGTTTGTCTACTCTGTGAATTCGAGAGTTTGGCTTAGGACTGAGGATTTGAGATTTCATTGTGAGGAGAAACCTGGAATACATGCCAATGGTGCATGGCTTTGGGTTGCTTATCCAGAACAAGGTGGGAATCGAAGTTTGGGTTTATAGTTTCTCTTGATCTCACAACAGAGACATTCAGTGCTATGGATTTTCCAAATAAAATTAATGCATATCTAGAAGTCGATTTTGTAGATCAGTACTGCCCTTTGAACTTTGATGCATTGAATGGATGCTTATTTCTGACTTTTATAGACTCTATGATGATATTCTCTGTGGAAGATTGAGCACAATGATGCTAAAGGGTATGTCATTAAAGGAAGGAAGCATCAGTCTAATAGCTTTCTTGGAGAGCCAGCACAAGGCTCTTTTCCACTACAGAAATGTCAAGTTTTCGTGGTATGATGGAAAGAAGAACTACTGTCTACAGGTTGTTTCTATGGAGGTCAAAAATAAAATCAATCAAATTACTACGGCTTTGGTTAGTGACTGATTTCTTTTGTGTGTTTGGGTTATGATTCTGAAAGAAAGGTGCGAAAATTTAATGAAGCTAGCCTGATTTGCATAACCTAATTGGCGGTGTTTTAATGTGGTTGTGAGTGTGAATGAATGGTATAATTACAACACTAAGTGAGAGTCTCTTCAAGTGGCTTCCGCATACTTGAAGATTCAGGTTTATACTTCGAAGGTATCATGAAATGGATTTGCATGATTTTCCAATGGAGAGTATTTGGTTTTGATAAAAACAGGATGTATTATAAAGTTGAGATGATAATTACCTTTGTCCTGAGTATGATATGTTCCATGACCGTGTTAATTAATTACTAGTTGATCAATGCTTGGAATAGTCGACAGTTTATCAGATCTTGAATTGCACCATGTTATCGCTCTTCTTCAATGCGTTTGAGCCAGAATGTGGATTATTGGAACTTGTTCAATGTTCATCATTCCGGGGCCTTAATATTGCTAGATAATAACTTTTGAAGAATGATGTTTCTCTCTTGTTGAAAATCATGGGTCCTTTTTCTCATGCTGATTCTGTCACTGTTCCATTGATATTTGATATTATAGCAGATAATCTGATTTTGATCTGAAAAGCTATTGTCACTAGCTAACTCACGTTCTATTAAAGAAAGTTATGGAGACTTTCTGCAAGTGCTCTGACATGAAAGTTAATTAGTTCCCCAAAATCCAAAGTTTTATTCTCAGATCAAGGAGAGGGCTGGTCTGAAAAGATAAATTAGAAGTCTCCTGAGTCTTGGTATTAGGATCAATATTCTAGGAAATATTTGGGAGTACAACTTCAGCATGGCAGGGTCGACAAGACCACCCCACGCAGCTACAGTCGACATAGTAATGGGACAACTAAAGGGATTAATAGCAAATTTCTACCTACATTTGGTAGAGCCACACTTATCCAAAATGTATACTCAGCCATCCCTATTTACTTACTCTGTGCAGGCAAATTGGTAGCTAGAGAATGTTTGAGCAAATTTTGATAAGCACAATAGAGACTTCCTATGATCTACTGACACTTCCATCAGAAAACTCCACCTTGTCGGTTGGAAAAAAGTGTTGAAGCCGAAACAAAAAAATGGGGGGGGGGTTGAGGCCTGTGAATGAGAGATACTAGGACAACCAATGAACCCTTGCTAGCTAAAGTGGCTTGGAAATTTTTAGCAGAAAAGATAATATATGACAAGAATTCATGTAAGCTGAACATTTGATGGACACATCTTTGATGGAATATATAGCTAAATGTTTAGCTATATACTTATTAAATATGGATGATGTAGTATCGTATCGTACTGTAACTTGAACTCGTAATGTTATATATGCATGTTTTATTTCAAAAACAATATATTATACCATCGATAAAGGTGTTGTTTATTCTCTTAATTTGCATTACGACTTTGAATATTTAGAATAAATGAGCGCTAAGTAACACCATCCTATAAAACTACATTATTAATAACATACCATTACCACCTTCCACGAACAAAGAGCGATCAATCAATTATTTGTAATGTACACTCCACGTGTCAGAATATACAATAAAAATATTATTTTAATCCAAACTCTCATATTTATCTTGTAGGTCTGCATAATTTTTATTACACGAAGGGAGAGTTTGAAGATTTGTGGGGTAGAGATTGGGCGCGAAATGTTGTTTTCTTATTTATGAAACTTGGGCGCGAAATGTTATCTTGTACCACCACCCATCTTAAGTATCGCTAAGTAACACGATCCTACAAAGCTACATTATTGATAACATACTATTACCATGTTCCACGAACAAAGAGCGGTCAATCACTTTGTAATGTACACTCCAGGTGTCAGAATATATAATAGAAGTATTATTTTGATCTAATCTCTCATATTTATCTTGGACGGTCACATAATGTTTCTTTTACACGGGAATCGAATGTTAAAAGTTTTTTTGCGCCTTGCGGGTAGATATTGGGCGCAATTATTAAGCGCAAAATGTTGTGTTTTTCGGGTGAAACTTGAACTTTGTTATTTTTTACAATACTATTAACAGACTGAACTTAGACTGAACTTGAATACTCTGATCTTTTAATAAATAAATAAAAAATGAAATTGGAGTGTATGAATGAAGATATTATAAGTTTGGAGGACTAAAAGAGGAACATGTTAATTTAAAGTTCCCAAAATCGAATTGTGCCCTCACTCTCATTTCAGTCTACATACCAGTCTGAGTCTACCCTCTTTCTTCTTCTCAAACCAAAATACTCAGGCAATCGATCACTCACAGGCCACAGCAATTTAAAGTTTCCCAAATCGATTTGTACCCTCACTTCAGCACTCCACACTTGTTTCCCCTTCTTCTTCTCAAATTAAACCACACAACAGTCAGGCGATCGATCAGTCACAACAATCCAGCAGAAATGTCAGACGTTCCTGAGCATCTGTACGAGGAAATACTCAGGCGAGCATCCGTGGAATCCCTTTTCCGATTCAGATCAGTTTGCAAGGCCTGGCGTGACATAATTGATGACCCTGGATTCGCAAAAAATCACATCAACAAAGGGCTGGGAGAACGATGGATCCTCATCAGGAGCAAAGAGGACGGTAAGGCTTTCTTGCTCCCCATGAATTCAATAATTCATGATGATGATGATGATACTTGTCGTGTTAAGTTAGCTAATGCTGTTGATATACAAACTCCTGCGGCTTTTCTTTTATATGATGATGATCTCCTTGTTCCTTCGTGTTCGTGCAATGGGCTAGTTTTTTTGATGTCGCATGTCCATGAAACGTGGGTGATTTGGAACCCTTTTACCGGTGAGTCTATACAGGGACCTCAGCTCACTTCACGTGAATATAATGGTCTTGTTTATGATAGAAGGGGTTTGGCTTACGAGTTGCTAACAATGGCTACAAAGTTGTTTGCGCTGATTATGATGGTCGCACGTTCATCTACTCTGTCAATTCAGGAGTTTGTACTGTTGTTGACTGTTTCGATTTCCCGTCTGTGAGTTTTCTGAGATAGATGGAGTTTTTGCGAACGGTGCATTGCATTGGCTCGCTACTGGGATAGACATAGACGATGACGAGCAATCCGAAATGGAGGAGTTTTTGGATTCTGAGTTTACGGAAATCGACTTTATAGTTTCTTTTGATATTGCGACAGAAACTTACAAGTATACTTATTTTTCTGAAGAAATCACTCAATATTTCAGAGATAGTCGCAATGAGTTGAAGTTACTTGCATTCGACGGATGCTTATTTCTGACTTGTCTGTCTACTAAGGGTGACTTCACCGCGTGGAAAATTGATGGTGATGCGCAGCAACAGATTATGTCCTCGGAGGAAAGCAGTATTCATCTAATTGCTTACCTGGAGGGCCGAGATAAGGCTATTTTTGGCTACAATGATGGCAGGTTTCCGTGGTATGACACCTTGAAGAACTGTCTACAGGAGAAAGTTTCTATGGAGGTCAAGCTTGATGCTAACGGGGAGGATGACTGTGAAAAGCTCTATCAAGCATTCACTTTCCATATTCTACCTTCTAGCATTGCTCATCTAAAGATAAATGATGATGGTGCTACTGAGGATGCCGATTCAGAAGCTGATGGTGCTAATGGGGATGACGATTCAGAAGCTGATGGAGCTAATTGGGATGCTGATTCGGAAGATGATAGTGCTAATGAGGATGCTGATTCAGAAGATGATGGTGCTAATGAGGATGCCGATGATGATTGGTTAGATTTGCCAGTTCCTCATTTTATTGCTGTTTCTAGGTTACCTGATTCTCTGAAACCCGGTGAATTGCGAACTGGAATGCACATTCCAGTTCGTGATTCATTGGAATTCTCCATATTTGAGTGAATCAGAGATAATAAGCAAATTGAAGACATAAATGGATTATAATTGATTCTAGTAGAGTAGTCCTAGAAATTGTTTAGCGCATTATCTAGTCGCAAAATGAGTGCATTATCTAGTCGAAAAATGATTATTTACCTTCTGTAGACATGATTTCATATTAAAAAAGTTTAATCAATTTTTATATATGCAACAGAAATCATACTTGCTTTGAATCACATTATAAATAGTAGCGGATCATTATTCAAAAATTTACGAATTAGATTCCAAATAGTAGTGAATCATATTCGAAAATTCAGAGAATCAATGTTATGGGATTCACTGGAGAATCAGATTCTCCATGAGGAGAGAATTGCGTACCATGCATCGCATTCACACTCTGAGTGTTCCGCGAATCGGGTAACCCTATATTCCTGTTAGAAATACTCCCTAATTTGTTTCAATTTCTTATTGTAGGTTGTGCTGAAGATATTCTGTGGATCTCCAGAATGATTGTGATTAATATTTTTAATGTGTTGTATTGAAGCAGGTATGAGTTTAGCACTTATGTTGTGTGTTTGTTTTTGCTTTGGAGTGAATGGTGATGTATGTAACTGTTAACTTCACTCTCCATTCAGATGGAAGTATGTTGTGAGGTGTGCAAATTATTTGTGATGTACTATGATTAGAACCTTTAATTCATTACTTTGTTCGTTTTGTGTTCCATTATGGTCATTGTTTGGTTCATTTCTGCCTATGCTTGAATAAATAGTATGATGCAGTCTGAGTACAAATCTGATACGCCCTCATTATACTTGCGAAAAGATAATGAAGCCTAGCCTGGATAAATTAGTTGGAGCGCTGTACTATCAATATTAATACAATTTTTGATGTATATGGGATGGTATAATTTACACTAGGAAGAATGTTACTTCAAATCATTCTAGATTGTTCTTGTATCATGGTCCCTACTGAACCTGATTTGGGAATTTTACCGGACTATGCATACATATTGATATGCACCAACCAGTCATATATCATCCTGCTTGGTTATATTATCCAGGTCTGGCCTTCCTGTTTTTATTGATCATCTATCCATTTTGTCATGGATAAACTGTTTGACAGAAGACTTGATATTAGTAAGTTAAGAAATTGATTATATTTGTGAAAAAAATTGTAAGAACAATATGCAATTTTAATAACTAAAACTGCATGTACGTGTGGAATTCCCCATTAGAATTGACAGTTATATGTGTTCCATGGAGACTCAAAGATACTTAAAGAAAATGATAGCCATATTATTTCTTTGACTGCTACTAGATTATTGAAACCTTAACTTTGGTACTAGCTCTATGTTGTTTTATGTTTGTTCGAGTTTTTAATTATGCTTCCGATTTTCTCTTGGATTGATTTTATGTTACATGGTCGCTGTCTTTAGAATTGATAAAATATAATGAAAGAAGTTGATGAAAGTTATGTTTTCATTTATCCAGTTGTAGTTGTTCTGTCATATTTTGTGTGGCTATGAGTTTGAAACTGTGAACTTGCATGTACATGTATCACTGTATGTAAGTAAGTACTGTAATACGATAGAAAAGTATCAAATTGCTTACACTACTCATCTGTCATATTTTGCATGATTAATTAGATATTGTAACGACCCGGCCCACTAACAGGCCGAGACCCAGCCCAACGGGCCGGCAAGGTTACTCATGGGCGCTCTCCGGGGTGATATGCTGGCCCCACTGACCAACACGGGTTCTAATGGGTCATGGGTCACCCATCCTAGAATTGCTTCAGAGCAAGCACGCTAAAGTTTTTCTAGGTGAATTCCCGAAAATAAAGGTGCATCTTGTTGGTATAAGTAGCGTTCTCAACCGTTTTAAACTTCTGAAATCTGGGGCGTTACAGATATATTACCTGGTTTTGGTGGAACATAATTTCCCCAGGTGCAAACGTGAAACGTTTGTTTATGGGAAACAAGAACGTAAATTTAGTTGTAATTATTTGAATTTTTTTAGGTGAGTGTCTATGTATTATGTACATATATATGAGTCGAAGATGGGGATATTCATTCATGACGTCATGTATTAGTTTAGCATTTGTGAACCTTCACCATTGCATTGTGATTGTTGATTCATCTGGTAAGTCCGTAAAGGTATTGTGTAGGTGTAGCCTGTATTAGTTCGTCTGTTATCTTCTTCTGGAGATGATTGTCTTAAGCAGTGAAATTTTGTGCTTGAGTCTCATGTCACTCCGTGACTTTCAATATCTAGGGCCATATGTAACTAGTGAGACGAGTCAAAATAAATAGAGCAACTCAACAGCTAATGAGATTTGATTAGGCAAAAATCAATTCCCACCAAGCCTGGCAATTGGTCTGGATCTGTCCACCATTGATTGCATATTTCTCTGACTTCTTTGTCTTCAAGTAACTGTATAGTCTGTGTATTAGTTCATCTGTTATCTTTTTCTGGAGGTGATTGTCACCCCGTGACTTTCAATATCTAGGGCCATATGTTACTAGTGAGACGAGCCAACATACGCATAGCATATAAACAACTAATGAGATTTGATTAGGGGAAAAATCAAATCCCACAACATTTAAAAAACAAAAAGAAACAAGTTATGTATATTATTGTTCCGGTCACTAGAGTATGTCACGATATTAATACAAGTATCGTACCTCTGAACCTGAGAATATACATTATCATAGTCTCTCGTGGTAGTAAGCTTACTAGTCAGTAGACTTGCCAATTGGTCCAGATTGCCAGGCGTAATAGCATAATGTATTAGAGAATAGTAAGCGAGCGAGCGGGATAGTTGGTGGTGTAAACTGGAGTATGATAAGTATAAAGTATGAAGAAATTGTAAACTTAGGAGCACTAAAAAGGGTAATGTTTGAAGATAATGTACCAAAATCAAATTTACATCTTAATTGAGTACCAAAATAGAAATTGTGCCCTCACTTCACAGTTAAGTTCACAGTCCATTCTTTTCTTCTCCAACCAAACCAAAATTCAGCAATTGAATCAGTGAGAGCAAATTCAGCAGAGAAATGTCAGACATTCCAGACCATCTGTTTGTGGAAATACTCAGGCGAGTTCCGGTGGAGTCTCTATTCCGATTCAGGTCAGTTTGCAAGACCTGGCGTGGCATAATTGATGACCCTGGATTCGCGAAAATTCACATCAACCGAGGATTGGGGGAAAGCTCGCTCCTCATCAGGAGCAACGGTATGCTGTTTTTGCTACCCATGAATTCCTTAATTAACGATAGTTGTGAATATTGTGGTGGAAATGGTTGTACGGAATGTTGTGTTAAATTGGTCGGTGCTCCCAATCTCAAAACTCCAGTGGGGGCTTCTTATTTCAATGAATTCTCTGTTACTTCATGCTGCAATGGGATGATGTTGATGACGACTCACCATCAACGCTTGCTAATTTGGAATCCTTTTACGTCTGAGACTTTAGAGGTACCATCTCCACTACAAGACTCAGCCTATTGTGCTTATCTCTATTTTTCTAAAAGGGGGTTAGGTTACGATGAAGTCAACAATGATTATAAGGTTGTGTGTGCTTTCGATACTAACACGTTCATATACTCGGTAAATTCGGGAGTCTGGTGTAGGAATGAGAATTTGAGATTTCCCAGTTGTGATTGTAATGAGAAAAGTGGAGTTTTTGCCAACGGTGCATTGCATTGGGTTGTTAATCTCAAGGAAGGGAGAGGCTGGGGGATTGAATCCGTGTGTATAGTTTCTCTTGATCTCACCATGGAAACTTACAATGTTATTGATTTTCCAAATGAAATCGCTGTAATGTTGGGAGAAGTAACGCCGATAGAGTACTTTTTTGGATTAGTTGAATGCAGCGGATGCTTATTTCTGACTTTTCAGTCTTCTCTTAGGGACTCCACTGTATGGAAAATGGATAGTAGCAGTGCTATTAAAAGATTATTTCCTTAGAGAAAACCAACCTCAGGCTAAAAGCTTTCTTGGAGAGCCGGCACAAGGCTCTTTTCTGCTACAAGAATTACAAGTTTATGTGGTATGATGCAATGGAGAACTTTCTTCAGAAAGTTTCTATGAAGGTCGTTAATGATGAGGAAGATGATTCAGATGGCGATGAATATCTCTATGGATTTAGTACATTCACTTACCTAGTCTTGCCCTCCAGCATTGCGCGTCTAAAGATAAGTGGTGATGGTGCTAATCAGGGTGCTGCTTCAACAAAAAAATCAGAAAACGAGAGAAAAATGGCTAATGCTGATAAAAAGTAAGATCAGTCAAATTACTAGTACCTTGCTTGGTGACTGATATTCTTTTTTAGGACTAGGCAGTGCTTCATTTTATTGCATATGTTACAAATTGTTCCTGCCAGAAAGTACTCCGTTCTAATCTGGTTCAAATTCTTACTGTAGGTTGTGCCTGAAGCTATTCTATGGATCTCGAAAAAGACTTTGATTTGCCATATTAGTGTACGTGTTTTGTTGAAAGAAGTATCAGTGTAAAACTTGCATTTTCTCTATGTCTGTTTTTCTTTGGAGTTGAAGTGGTGATATATGTAACTACTAATGCCTCTCTCCATTCGGATGGATGCATATGTAAGTTCTGCAAATTATTAGCGATCTACTATGACCTGTCACATATGGATTCGAACCTTTAATTCATTAGTGTGCTAATTTGTGTTCTATTATGATCATTTGGTTCATTTCTGTGTATGCTTAAATTAATATAGTGAGTACGATTCCGTATCGCCCTCATTGTACTTGTGAAAACATAATGAAGCCTGGTGTGTGGATAATGTGGTTGGAGCTGTTCCATTCCATCAATATATGTGTGTGGTTTTGATTGTTAATGTATATGAAAGGTATAATTGCAACAGGAAGAGAGTGACTTCATATCATTCCAGATTCTTCTTGTATGGTTACTAATTCAACATGATTTAGGAATTTAACGGGATTATCCACACAGAGTGATTTGCACCAACCAGTCATAATTTTGGTATTTGAATTAGTTGCATTCAACAGATCCTTATTTCTGACTTCTTTGTCTTCAGGTAAGATACTGTATTAGTTCATCTGTTATCTTTTTCTGGAGGTGATTGTCACTCCATGACTTTCGATGTCTAGGGCCATCTGTAACTAGTGAGACAGAGTCAAAATAAATAGAGCAGCTCAATAGCTAATGAGATTTGATTAGGCAAAAATCAATTCTGACAACATTTAAAAAAAAAAAAAGTTGTGTATATAAATGTTCGGACTTCGGGTCATTAGAGTGTCATGATCTTAATACAAGTATCGTACCTCTGAACCTGAGAACATAAAATTTCAAGGGGACATGATCATAGCTAAGCCTGTGATAGTAAGCTTAGTAAGTAGACCTGCCAATTGATCCGGATTGGATCGGTCCAGATTGCCAGGCGTATTAGTCGGTAGTAGTAACAGCTGCTGTGGTATAGTGGTATTTAGTGCCCTGGAAGCTGCTCGGCCAGGGGTAGTTGTCCTTGAAAGATAGTCGCATCATAATGTATTAGGGGATCGTGAGCGAGCGAGATAGTTGGTGGTGATAAACTACCTAGTGTGGCATGTCTGGGGTATAAACTGAAGTAGGACAATTGATAGTGATGAGATACTATATTTGAAGGAAGCATCTTAGGTCTGTTCTGTTCCGCATGAATGACTTCTTTTCAAAATCCTTGTATTTACTTGGATTGGATTTTTTAATTTTTTTTACTTGGTATTTATTAGAAGTATAGTATTAATTTGCATCATATACCGTGAAATGCTCACATCCTAAAGGTGAATGTACTATGAGTGAAACCTTGGATTTTGAGGAAAAAATGAAATGCAGAATATATCTTGTACTTTTAGAACAATGTAACTGCGGAAGCAGGTGGAGGTGATGTAGAGATTGGGTAGAAGTTATTACAGAAGAGAGCCGAGAGAGCTGTATCCTAAGTGAAACGAAGGAAGGCCCCCATCAAGCTAGAGGTTGGAGCGTATACTAAATTTCATTTGAAGACCAAAATTTGGTCTTAATTCGTTAAAGAGCGAAATTGGATTGTGAACTATGAAGATACTGCAAGTTTGGAGGATTAAAAGGGGATGTGTCAACTTAATGTACCAAAATGAAATTTATCTCTTATTTGAGTACCAAAATTGAAACTGTGCCCACACATGACAGTTGAGTTCACATTCCATTATTTTTGTTTCGGGCCAAAATTCAGTCAACCCTCTTCTGATTCAATCAGTGACAGACATTCACCAGAGAAATGTCAGATATTTTGTTTGTGGAGATACTCAGGTGCTTGCCAGTCGAGTCCGTGTTCCGATTCAGGTCAGTTTGCAAGGGGTGGCGTGGCATAATTGATGATCCTGAATTCGCAAAACTTCACATCAGCAGAGGAATGGGAGAAATATCACTCCTTATCAGAAGCGACACCGGTAAGGTCTTCTTGCTACCCATGAATTCCTCAATTAATGATAGTTGTGAATCTTGTGATGGAGAAATTTGTACGGAATGTTGTGTTAAATTGGTCGATGCTACCGATGTCTAGTGGGTTGCCGTGTGCCTAATCTCCCTGTTACTTCGTGCAATGGGATAATATTGATGACGACTTACCAGGAAAACTGGCTTATTTGGAATCCTTTTACAGGCCAGTCTTTAGAGGTACCTCCACTAGAAGAATCAGACCGTTGGTATGTCTATTATTCTAAAACGGGGTTGGGTTACGATGAAGCTAACGGTGATTATAAGGTTGTGTGTGCTTTTGATACTAACACGTTCATCTACTCTGTGAATTCGGGAGTTTGGCGTATGATTGAGAATTTGAGATTTCCTAGTTGTGTTTGTGATGAGAAATATGGAGTTTTTGCCAACGGTGCATTGCATTGGCTTGCTTATATGAAGGAAGGAGGACGGGAACTTGAATCCGTGTGTATAGTTTCTCTTGATCTCACAACAGAAACTTACAATGTTTTGGATTTTCCTAATGAAGTCGCTGAATATTTGGCCTTGGTTGAAGAAGTAATGTTATTAGATGAGTGCTTTTTCGAATTAGTTGCATTCAACGGATGCTTATTTCTGACTTCTCTGTCTTCTTTGATGGACTTTATTGTATGGAAAATTGATAAGCAGTGATGATGATAAAAGGATTATTTCCCTAGAGAAATCCAACAT
The DNA here is from genome assembly GCA_028274465.1 of Plantago ovata. Classification (NCBI taxonomy): domain Eukaryota; kingdom Viridiplantae; phylum Streptophyta; class Magnoliopsida; order Lamiales; family Plantaginaceae; genus Plantago; species Plantago ovata. The sequence goes on from CM051457.1 coordinate 21,483,542, forward strand.
CAGGCTAATAGCTGTTTTGGAGAGCCAGCACAAGGCTCTTTTCTGCTACAAGAATGACAAGTTTTTGAGGTATGATGCAGTTAAGCACCGTCTTCAGAAAGTTTCTATGGAGGTTAATTCGAATAATGATCAGAAAGATGATTCAGATGACTATGAATATCTATATGAAACATTCACTTGCCAAGTCTTGCCCTCCAGCATTGCTCGTCTAAAGATAAGTGATGATGGTGCTAATGAGGGTGTTGCTTCAATACGAATATCAGAAAAGAGAAATATGGTAAATGCTGATAAAAGGTACGATCAATCAAATTACTAGTACCTTGCATATGTTAAAAATTGTTCATTGTTCCTGCCAGAAAGTACTCCATTCTAATTAATCTGGTTTGAAGTCCTTACTGTAGGTTGCGCCTGAAGATTTTCTATGGATCTTCCAAAGGACTTTGATTTACCATAATAGTGTACATGTCTTGTTGAAACAGGTATAAGTATATCACTTACATTTTCTCTAAGTCCGTTTTGCTTTGGAGTTGAAGTGGTGATATATCATTTTCATATATGTAACTACTAATGCCGCTCTCCACTTGGATAGAAGTATAGTACTATATTGTAAGTTGTGCAAATCATTAGCGATCTACTGCTATGACCTATATCACTGGATTAGAACCTTTAATTCATTAATTAATGTGTTTGTTTGTGTTCTATAATGATCATTTGATTCATTTCTGTCTATCAGTCTATGCTTAAATTAATGCTTCTGAATCACCCTCATTGTACTTGCGAAAGATAATGAAGCCTGGTGTGGATAACGTAGTTGGAGCTGTTCATCAATATATGTGGCTTTGAGTGTTAATGTATACTATGATAATATGAAAGGAAGAGAGTGACTTCAAATCTTTCCAGATTATTCATTGTATGGTTACTACTTCTACCTGATTTAGAAAACAATTTACCAGATTATCCATACTATATAGTGATATGCACCACCAGTCATACATTTCCCTCGATTGGCTATATGATGCGGGTACCGTACAGCACTCCTGTTTTTGTGGATCATCTCTATCCATTTTGTTATAATGGATAATCAGTTTTCTAGAAGACTTTTTGTCTAGAAAGGACTGATACTAAAAAATGTTCAAGTATCAACTACAATACATATCTAATATCCAATTTTATGTCCAAGTATCCACTCCAATACGTATCTAATATCCAATTTTACCCGATTCGTCTCCGAACGTATACATCCCCATTAGCCATGTTGTTGAGCATTTGACATGGTTTGTGATGGATAACTAAAGAGTACTCCCTCCTATCACATATAATTGTCGTTTGAGATTTTTTCTTCTTTGTAAATTAGTTGTCGTTTAGACCTGCACCTCTATGCTATTAATAGGTATATACTATTAATAGGTTAAGTAATGTGAGAGCTTTTAAATTTAATTTACTAAGAATAGGCTTCATAATTGCCTATGAATAGGAGAGATCAACTTTTTCTTAATATTTGTGCATTGTCAACTAAATATGATAGGAGGGAGTAATATTTCGTTATTTATTTTTTATTTGTTTTTTAGTATTCATTAGAATAACTAGCTAGAAATTTTAGAAACTGAAATAATTTACATACTAAATACATTAAAAAATTAAAAGTATCGGTCACATATCCAGGGGCGGAATCAGGATTTGAAGTTAGGGGGAGCCAAATTATACACACATGATTTTTCAAAAGTTCGGGAGCCAAAACTTGAAAAATTGTATATATTACCTATAAAAAACTTGAAAAATCGTAAATACTACATATAAAAAAAAACTCAAAAGTTTGAGGGGTGGACGCACCCACCTTCCCCGCCCCTGGTTCCGCCCCTGCACGTATCCGTATTCTACTTTTTGGATTTTAACATATTCGGCGTATCCGTGCCCGTATTGTGTCCATGTTCGTATCCGTATCGGTGCTTTTTAGCTAGCTTTATGTGCATGGAAAAAAATCTAAGATACTTTATGAAGTTCTGTAAGTTACTAGAACAATTATATACTCGTAATTGGCTAAATTTTGTTTTTGGACTAAACCGTAGTTGTTAAACTTGTGAGGTTTAAAATGAGAACCTCCATCATAGCAGGGTACTAAAGTGTAATAATATCTAATGTTTAATTTGAAAAAGATTCGTGACACTAATATGCTATTTTCAACACTTGACAAACGTGAGAGGAATCTATATTATTCTATAAAATAGAGTCCTCCATTCCTACCTCATCCATTCAATAGCCAATCACAATTAATTATACCATCCAAACATATTCCAATCCTATGTGTCATTTTAATATAATTTTGAATTTATTTTAATTTGACTTCAAGCCTAGGTATTAAATTCTCCTCCAATGCTGATAATTTTATATTTGATTGACACATTCACTAATTTGAATCTGAAATTTGGTTACCCTGTTGGCCCGATTACTTTAACTAAAGAAAAATATTAGTACTTCCATAATAGTCTTGGTATTCCAAACATCTACAAACTAAAATCGGGAGTCTTCATCCATCCCATGATCCATCAGTACAGAGATCTTCATTCATTCGCACATGAATCTAGAGTATTATTTTAAACCACCCTAATTAAATTTGATTGAAACGAATAAGATGTGAATTAAATTAAATCCAAACTCATTCAATTATACCAATTCGCATTTATCCGAATAAGATTTATAAAAAAAAATATAATTAAGTTGATTTATAATGGATATTTCATCTAATTTGCAATTGTAGTAGTTTATAATTTTTCACTTCATTTATTCAATCAACCTGAATTCGAATTCACGGATCTATATGAACCCGGTTCAATCCAAAATTTATAATTCGCAATATCCAAACCTGACCAAGACCAACATTCGAACACATCTAAACCTCATCCGATCCGAAGTTGTTATATAAAATTATTAACTCAAATTATTCAATCCAAACAACACGATCTATATTCAATCCTAAGCACGCGTTTGCCAGGTCCATGGCAAAACTGACCTTAACTTGAAATTCAATCCGAAGTCTAACCTAAATTATTATGGTCAACTAATCAAACTTTAACCCAACGTCTGAGTTGAGATTATCCGAATAAATTTGACCCGAATCTCCCGATACAAGATTATCGTAATTAAAATTGGCCAGAGTGCATTCGGTCCAAAATAAATTTGACCTCAACTCATCCAATCTGAATTTACCTGAATTAAATTTGTAAGAAATATATAACTAATTTCATTTGAAAATAATACTTATTTCATATATCACTAACTTACAATACATATTTTAAAGTTATATTAATTTATAATTTTTATTTCATTTATTCAATTCACCTGAGTCCGAATTGACCCGATACAAATGGATTCGATATGAAAACTATAGTCCGATCAACAACCGATTAAGATTCAAAATCTGATCCAATCCAAAGTTAATCTGAAATAAAACTACTAACCCGAACAACCCGACCTGCATTCGTTCGGAATGCCCCGAGATAAAACTACTAATTTTGAGTTTCTCTATTCCAATGCGAACGATCTGTTTACTATGTCTCTACTTACTTATAAGCATCAAGAATAAAGATGTCAAAATTGACCTGAATTCGAAGTTCGGCCCAATTTCGAATTCTAACCTAAAATAGTATGGTCAACTATTCGAATGTTGACCCGATACCCAATTCATAATCACCCAATTATAAATCCTCTTAAAATGTCTTATAACGGGTGAAGGTTATTGAATATGTATGTTGATTTCAGAACCATCTCTCAAGTGATGTGGAATGGAGTTTAGCAATAAGATTGTAACTATGATAATTATGAAACCTATCACATCGGTCTTAAATTCATGGAGCGAACTTGCAAACTTTGACATATGTGCCTTTTGATTTGTAGGAATTTGTAATATAAAGTTACATATTAAAAGATGACCATCATAATTCATACATGACGGTATACAGTCAACAATAATCATTCAATCTATCATCTTGGTTTTTAACGCAAATTCCCACTGGGAACAATTTTGTACATTATGGTGTGTGCATTTTGAGTTTGAGTGAAATTTTAATATATGATCATGCATTGTACCATATCAGATTCTCACGATAAGAAACCTATTGTCTCGGTCACAACTCAAATTCCATGGGAACCATGTGCAGCAATACCTAATGGAAAGCAAATATATGATCTATGCATTCTGAATTTGAGCCTGGTACACGGGTATACCATGGCCACCGATTTTTTTTATCTGTGTCTTATCATGAGTTTAAGTTCATTGCGCGTTGCACATGGAGGGAATTTGTGATCTACGCCTTCTGAGTTTGATAATGTGTTGGTTATCCCACGGGGGAGCATGTTTATGATCTATGACTTCTGAGTTTGATAATGTGTTGGTTACCCCACGGGGGAGCATGTTTATGATCTATGTCTTCTAAGTTTGTTAATGTGTTGGTTACCCCACGGGGACCAAGTTTATGATCTATGTATCATGAGTTTGATAATGTGCTGGTTACCCCACGGGGGAGCATGTTTATGATCTATGCCTTCTGAGTTTGATAATGTGTTGGTTACCCCACGGGGAACAAGTTTATGATCTATGCCTTCTGAGTTTGATAATGTGTTGGTTACCCCACGGGGAACAAGTTTATGATATATGCCTTCTGAGTTTGATCATGTGTTGGTTACCCCACGGGGGAGCAAGTTTATGATATATGCCTTCTGAATTAGAGTCGGTCGCACTAGCTGTCTTAGGGGAGCGAATGATTGATACTGTATATCCTTTATGAGTTTGGGCAAGTTCCACTAGATTGCAGTTTTAACTTGGTTTGACTGATTTACATGCTATCATATGAACTCAGGATTCTACCCGGTGCGCAAACATAATGAATTTGTAAGTGGTAGTCATACGTGTGAGAAAATAACATGTCATCGATCCTTTTCAATTTTATATTCATGTTTTATAGCTTGATGTCATAAAATTAATTCACAAATAATTATTATAAAACGCTATAATTATTTATGTTTTGGACGATAGATTCTATTTTTTGTCAAATATAATTCTTACGTACTACTATATGTGATACCCATCGATTTTCGACGGGTTGTAAACTAGTTGAATAGAAAATGTCACTTCCTCTGTCCACAATCAACCTTTCCATTTAGTTTCGTTGACTTTTTCTGTACTTCATTTGACTTCGAATTAATCCTAAGTCGCACTGGAAAAAAAATATTTTGAACTTCTATTATGAAAGTGGAGATCTTATATTTTGATAATATAAGTTCAAATATTTTTTTCCGGTACGATTTAGGATTATTTCGGAGTCAAACGGAGGCTAAAAAAAATCATCGAAACCAAATGAGAAGGTTATGTGTGGACGGAGGAAGTAAGATATAGACTGGGCCACATGTCAAGTGGTGTTAGGGGCTAATAGCATGGCTAAAGGGGAAGGAAGCAGTAAAAGCGGGGAGTGCGCCCAACCAATTTATGTTTAACTTCTTGTCTATTCCCTTATTAGAGCCATCATTTTCGCATAAATTACTATACATAAACTCATGAAGTTATAACAATCACCTATTTCACTCCCTAATAATAGAATAGTTTGTCACTTCAAACAACTATATAAGGAAAAACATGTTGTATCATAAACAAAACAAAACAAAACAAAATAAACACGCACACACTCACACAAACTACAAAAATTTGACCATAATGGCATCATCACCTTCCTCAACCTTTCTTTTGGCAACCACAATGTTGGCACTCTTATGTCACACCGGAGCTGATCCTGTAGCTGATGCTCAAACCAAAGCTGATCAAGCTTTATCTGCCATTAAAGAGGCAACAGACCTCGCAGAAAAATACATGGCAGGTGGCGATGCAAAAGCAAATGCATGCGCCGATAGCTTTGATGATGCAGAAGAACTCATGAACAAGTGTGTGGAATCATTGAAGACTTTTAAGAAAGAAAGCATCAGTGATCTCCAGACCTGGGGCTCTGGGGCTTTGACTGGTGTTACAACTTGCGATGACGAATTCCCGTCTCAGCCTGATGATTTGAAAAAAGCTTCGAGCAATGCAAAGGAATTTGTTGTTTCATTTCTCAAAGTTGTTAATGCTTTGTAAGATAGAGTCATAATGCAATTAAGAGTTGTACGTAAGACCATCTCCAACCATGGGTCTAATAAGGGTCTTATGTATAAAACTCTATTAAGATCCATGGTTGAAGAAGTAAAAAAAATGAGTCTTATCATCTTATACATAAGAATAACATGAGAATTTCCTCATAAGACCCATCTAATGAGGTCTTATGTAATTTTATATAATTATTTGTTCTTTTTCTCTTTCTTTCCAATTTGATTGTATTTCATTTATTTGTCAATGGAAAAAGAAAGGATAAAAATGTGTATTTGAGTCTTATAGTTGGAGATGAAGATAAATGTGAGTCTTATGATTGCAGATGAAGATAAATTTGAGTATTATGGTCTTATGATGAAAGGATGACGTGGTGGGTCTTATCATCTCATAGTTGGAGATGGTAATGTAACAAAGGGTTACTATATCGTTTTGTGGTGTTTTTTCATCATATTTTTAGAATAGTTGAAATAAGGGAAATAATTTATGGGATCCAAAATTTTGGATGAAATAGCACCGAGCTCCGTTCTAAAATAAGTTACTAGTAGTACAATCTATCTCATTAATTATCAATACATTAATACATTATCATAAGTGATTTTAAGATTCTTAAAGAATAATACATAGTTTTAAGAAATACTCTTCTTGTGTCATTTTTTTCTTTTTAAACGATAAATATTACAACTACTCCTACACTAATGCTATACAAATTTACTAAATCACCTTATTTCTCTATATCTAAATCAACCTTATACCTGCGGCACCGTCGAGGATCGAACCCAGCCCCTCTCCTTCACTATCTCTTTCTGTGTCATTCTAATTTATCCATTTTTACTTTTTCCCGATCAATAACTTTCTACTTTCATGATATCACAATCATGTCTTCTCACTTCATCTGCCTTCCATTCTCACCTCAAATCTCTTCGTCCACCATTAACCATAGACTTTGCATTGAATTTGGGATTTCTGCACCTTCTAAATGCCAACACCGATTTCTCTCAACAGTTCGAATTTTCTCCAACACCATACAGGATTATCTTCATAACCCAAACCAACCACCACATTTCCACCATCTACCAAAATATGGTGGCACCACTTCAACATATGTATGTGACAAGCTAACACCAGATTGTGATACCAATCCTATGTCCGGACCAATAACTGGTGCCACTGGTACCGATGGGTGATCGATGCCACATATTCCACATCACTACACCTCTTTTCACATGTTCTTGCACCAAATACAGTAGTGATGCACCACTAATGACTCGCACACCATGCTATGGTATTGATGCCACTGAATATTTTGAACGTGGTAAATTAAATTAGCTCACTCCACGGTTAAGGTGAGTTTAAATAATAATGCATTAATGTTGAGGATGGGATTTTAGGGTTCCAAAAACTAAGTTAATTTAATTTTGGTGTTCCAATGCATTTCAAAAACTAAGTTAATCATTTTATTCATTTCTTTCTATGCTTGAATTAATATTATGATGCAATCCAAGTACAATTGTACTTGCGAAAAGATCGATAATGAAGCCTGGCGGGGATAATATATATAGTTGGAGCTGTTCCATCATTATTAATGTTGTTTTGATTGTTATTTATATGGAAATGTATAATTACAATAGGAAGAGAGTTACTTCAAATTAATCATTCCAGATTGTTCTTGTACGGTCTCTAACTGAACCTGATTTGGGAAATTTACCGGATTCTGCATACATGCACCAACCTCAGTTATATGTCTCCCTTGCTTGGTTATATATGATCTGGGTCCGGCACCCCTGTTTTTGTGGTTCATCTATCCATTTTGATTATATACTCGTGAATCATAGCCAATGAAAATAAGTTGATGAAACTTATGTTTTAATTTATTCCCAGTTGGCATAAGAGATAAGGGATGAGAGGAGATGATTCTTGGAGATGGTTCTATTTTTTATCCCCAAACTACTCCAACAGTCATCCCATCTTTTTTCATTTTATTTCATATTTATTTTAAACTTCATTCTTTATTTTATTATATTATTAATTTATTTATTAATAGTCTCATATTAATTTCTTGATAATTAAAAATTACTATACTTGATAATAAAAAATGATAACAAAGCCTAGAATTTAAATGCATAATTTAAAATAGTACTCCATAATACTACTACATGTAAATATCCAAATGAGCCCATGCTCAATAATTAATTAAATGAAAGAAGGCAAAAGACCAGCAGCATAGGGAACGAAACAGAAGAAAATGAAGATTAAAACCAATGAAATCAAGAAACAAACAAAATAACAAATAAAATAATGAAAAGAAAAGTAAAAGAAAAATTAATAGGTGCTCATCCCCGCCTCACTGGGTGAGGCTGGGATGAGCAACTCATCCAGACTCATCCCTTCATATGCATCCAACAATAAGATCATCCTTTGTTGGAGAAGACTTAGTTTAATAAGAACTGTGAACTTGTCTGGATTCATATTACCGTTTTAAGTACTATGGTATATATGATAGAAAATCATCAAGTTGCATAGAGGATTAGATACAGTATATTACCTTGTTTAATGGAACATAATTTCCTCATGTGCAAACGATTCTTTCAATTATTGTACAAAGTAATCCTAATCTTGTAAAATGAAAATTAATTTAAAAGAAAAGGTTTCAAACTTCCATAATACAATTAACAAAACACAAATCTTGCTAATACTGCCGTTCATGATTAGCTTCATAATACTACTCTACTGTAGAAGTACATGAATACAATCCAACATTTGACAACAATCTAATCTAGAATAATTCAATCCAACGTTTAAGTCAAAGTAGAATAATAAAATCCAACAGAAAGCATAGAAGCACTCCTCATTAATTAACCTCACACCTCTTGACTGCATAGCACCTCTTGACTGTAATGGTATCCTTACAACCATTAACCATTACCCATGATCTGAAGATATATGGGGTGTTCTTGTCTTGGACGACATCAGATTTCAAGATTTTCGATGCATGGTACTGGACAGCATGGAATGTAATATAAAATTTCCGGACACCAACAGGACCAGCCCATACATTTACGCGGACAACTTCATCAACCTCAAATATCTTAGATTGGGATTTGTTAAATTCTTCAATAGAAATCTCAGCCAACTCCACAAACTTGTTGTAAGTCTCAGGATCCGATTTATTTGAACAAACCATTGGACTGATACCAACATTACCAATACCCAATCGAGGTGCAGGTCTGACATCAATATCAAACCCCTCAGTTAGTTTATTGTACAAGTGTCAAGTACCGATGTAGAGTCATTTTTAAATTCTTAATATCCTTGGCATACCTGACCTTGAGTTCTTCACTTGTCCATTCACGCAGGGGCGGAGCCAGGATCTAACGTCGCCTAGTGCACATGTATTAAAATATTGGTTTTATTTATAGTAGGACATCTTTTATATGATAAATAAATTATAATTGAAGCATAAAAAATATACAGCACTAGAGATAATAGTTTTACTAACAATTTATGATTTATGTGCATTAATTTTAGAAGAAAAATAACAAATAATGTCAAAATGGGTAGTGCAATTTGCAATAAAATGTAAAAGATAACATGATATATAGATAAAGAAAACATATGGGTAGTGCTTTTTATATGTAGCTACGCCCCTGATGATTCACGGCAAGGTTTTGAAGCCGGTCTGTTTTTGAAAGAAATAATAATCCTCTTTTTCATTATCGGGAAGCGTGTTTATGTAAGAATCATCAAAAAGTAGGAGCACCAATGCACCATGTTCTTCGCGCGGTGGTGGAGGTGGAAGGGGAGGAAGAGCGGATTTACAAACCGGAATCGGAGTGAGTTTCCATGAGCTTCTTTGGCTTGAACTAATTTGCAAGTTAGTGGGTTTCAGTCACGAACTAATTAACTTGGTTTTGAAAGTATGTATGTCCTAGAGACAACCATTTGCAAGATGATATGTACTTAGATCATAATCAGTTTATTATTATTTATGTTGCATATTAATTGGCTCTACATCTTTGGATTATTTATTTGGTTGTTTTAAGATAATTCTATAAGATGTTCCCATGGACTATATGTTATTACCAAATGTGTGAGAACTTGGATGATAGAACATAAGTCCTAAAATAGTCCCAATCGAGGTCATTGAGATTTGGGATATCAATGACGCACGTTAAAGATTGGCATGCGATCTGCATCATATTCTTAGAGGAATGTAGTGACTCTCACAACTACGAATGACTTGGTCATTCATGATGGATGCATGGTACACCTTAGAGGGTGTTGACTGACCCACCGATAAACCGTTTGATTAATTCTATTAATAATGTGTCTTCGGAAGTATCGGTGTGTAAGGTAATTGACAGTCCTTTGACTTGAGGTCAATACTGACTACATGTGTGGAATAATATATCTTGACCATGACCAATGCTTGCACTCCACTTGGGGTAGATACGGCATGCGTTAGATATGTTATGAAGCGCATGGGAGTAGTAGTTGAACCAAGATAGAATTCATTCCTCACAATAGACATTGGAGAGAATACTTTACATCTCATAGTTAGGTTGATTGTTAGTCATTGGCCAATGCGTTACGATATATTCAAAATGGTGTTTGGATATGATCGAAGATCAACTAACAAGAATGAGAAAGAAATGAATAAGTTATTGGAACGGACACGATATCAAGTTCTAGACTTATTCGAGTATTCGAGAATGAAGGGACTATATTAGCCTTACACTAAAGGTGATTTGTATATCCTTACAAACGTCCTTGTATATTAATGTTGTCCGGTAAACCGTCTAGGAGTTTCACCGTGAACCTAATTAGATTAGTGATTAATATATAAGGCCCTACGGGTCACACTACATGAATAGTACTCTACCAAACCGGGATTGTTAATAAATGAATATTAATTAGATTAATATTATTTATTATATATAATTATAATATGTGAGTAATTTAATTGGATCAAATTGGATTTGGACAATTGAAATAGAGTGTTGAAATTGGACCAAATTGGATTTGTAAAATAAAATGCAATGGACTAAAATGACAGGAGTTCGACCAATTCAAGACCGCGGCAGTTGCTTGTCCACTCCCCCACTTGTTGGTTCGTGTCCTGCTTTTTAAGTTGAGGAGATGTATTTGGTTGATGAGAATATAAATTAAAAAGGCAAGAGTAGTTGTTGTAGTATGAACGTCAGTACATGACTTACTCCTCTATTGCCTTTCTTCATTTTCTCTCAAGAAACCAAGGAATATACTTCATCATCTTTTTGTCTTCTTTTGAAGAAGATTAAAACCAATACTCTACTCCATATTATTAACATATACACATCCTACTTAATTTAGAAGAGTTTCCTAGCACTCTTGTTGGTAGACGAAATTCTGTGGATACCGAGGTCAAGGATTTCAAGCTGGATAATACGGAGAATTGGGATTTGCTTGGAGCAGAGCTTGAAGACTTGGAGCTCACTGAAGAGGACTACGAAGCCTACGATCGTGAGTTTACTGAGGAGGCAATCGAGGAACAGCAACTGGAATTCGCTGAACCCACACTTGAGGATTTGGGAGTCCTCCATTTGTAAGTGAACATCTCTTTCACGTAATGCATGTTAATTAACCGTTATCAAAATAGGTCGTAAAATTTTTGAAATTCCGCTGCGTATGCTTAGAGCAAAACGACCCTATATTCCTACATGTTTGCCATTTACAAAACGATATATCTATCTTCATTATCCTCAAAAGTTTTGTTGAGTTTTAATATCGTCCTCTATGATTATATACAAATTTTAATGTACAGAACTTTAAAATAGTATTTGTGGACACGGTCCGTAAGGATTGTATCTAAATAATTATATATTTCCATTCCCATCTATTTGTATTCTCATGAATGTGTTACTACTTGACCGGTACTTATCAACTTTTTATGTTGCGCGCTCCTCTTAATTATCACATGACACCTCTATTCAATCAATCATAGCTGTGGTGTGGAGTGTAAACTCCCCTTATCGTTTGGTTCATGTCCAGTATTGTCGGGTTCGGGTAGAAACTAGGAAGCATATTTTCATTGATGATCCTTGGAAGCTTTCCTCTTGTTTGTGTTTGTTGTGACTCTTATACTAATAACTTGTAATATAGATTAAGCTAGACAAGTAATAAGGCAAGATAGGCAATAATAATGTAAACTGGAAATATGATTAATATATAATCGTTCATTAACTGGAAATGACGATTACAACAAGGTATGGCGGAGATGATGCCGGAAAGGTAACATGTAATATTCAACGAATATGGATTAATATTGAAAGAAGGATTAGATTCAATGAATAAGGCTAAGTTTGTTAGGCTTACCCCAACAAACTCTCTGCTTGATTCCTTCAGTCATGCAAGCTCAAATACAAGTTGGTAACAAGATGACTGGCAGTTGTGGGTTCCTTGAACGGTTTAGGCGATCGACCATTTAACCTGGGTAACTCGAAAACATTAAAATAGGGAAATTACTGCAAATAACAACTAGAAGTAAAAAATACAAAGTTTTACGTTGAATCAGAAACACGTTTTGACCGGCAAGGACGAGTTTGACTGGATCTAGGACGATATAACATGTTTTCTGATGTCTAAACAAAAAGATTCAAAACTTAACTTACCACCCATTGACTTAAATTAATTAAAACGGAGAAAAGAAACTTTCAGATGAATTTAGATATCGAACACAATATCTAAATTCGGTATCCTTTAAAATTTTCCAAATGAATACGAACATACTTCCTCCTTTTCATTAAAAAGTTTCTAAAGTGACTATTCATTGCGACTTTTGACCACGTATAACTCCAAATTACATGAGAGAAAAATATAATAAAATTATATTATAAACATTAAATGGAGTATATTTTCATAATCAACTTTTAATTTATATTGATACATTTTAATTTAAAAGTTATACGTGGTCAAAGGTCGCGATGAATAGTACCCTAGGAACTTTTTAATGAAATGGACGTAGTAGTATTTGACTTTTGGCCATTATACAAGCTGCCAAATAGAAAGAAAAACTGACCGAACCTTGCAAAGGAAAGTAGTACACTACAAACACAAGGAAATCTAACAAAGTTAATTAACCAGTTTGTCCTAAGGAACTAGGTAGTAGTAGTATTTTATCGTGCCTACTTGGTGTTAGTTAATGATCAAAGAGAGGTGGTACAAAGGTTCTAATAGTGAAATCCAACTTTAAAGTAGTAGTAGTATAATGCAGAAAACTTAATTAAATATGCCTTGTGTGATAAGAAAGCAGAGTTACACGAGTGACTTTATCTTTAAAATTGAGAAAGGTTTGATTATAAGTGATAAAAAGCAGGTCAAAACGATAATGAAGAGCGGAAAGAGATTGAAGAAATCAAATCCAAATATCCAATCAGTGATGTAATGGTGGGAAGTGAATTGTATTTAATTCAAGAATGTGGGCAGACCATAAGCGTACCACACGCTCATGACTAGTATAATAACAGCGGGCAATGGAATGCATACTCGGCCACCCACCACCAATTAGGTTCTACAACTACATGTGTGTAGTGGATATTCTACATACTACATCATTAAATGTTCTATAGTTTCCTTTTTCTAAATGAAAGTTTAAAAAACAATTAAACATTTTATTGCGGTACCTAATATCACAATATAAAAAGCATAAGGAGTGATTTAGCGAACACAATACAAGGTCCTTAACAGCTCACATTATAATAAGTTTGTGTTTTAGTTTGCAATATGTGATGTATTATGAATTTAACTGGGGGATGATGGAAATTTTGGTACATTAATTTGGAGTGGTTTGTTGCGTTGCAATTTCGTGGTTGTTTAGTACTTTAATGCAGTTCAAAGGCTGTATTAGTAATTTACCATTCAAATACTAGTAAGTATTATGAAGTGCATTTCAGTTGGTAACTTGGTAAGAGACTTCTCCAATCAAGCAAATAGGGATCATTAATTAGTGATATCCCAAGTACTTTTGCATTATTATGTAAAAGATGAGCAATAATAAGCTAAAATTCAATCATTCCGTAGGGATTTTGTTAATGGGTTCACGAACTATGAATAAAAAACATCGAAATTAAGAAAATGCTAATCTGTTAATGTGGTGGATCCAAATCACCTCCAACGAATTCATCGGCACATAGAAGAAATAAACTTGGTAACAGAATGATTAGCAATCAAGCTAATTAGAAAGAAGAACATGAATCCTTGATAGGAAATAATAAATATATTTATCAACTCGTGAATTTTACAATGACTGGTGGACCTTATATAGTAGCACAACTAAAACTCTAATGACATAATTGACCAATAAGAACATCATGTAATGCCTATATTTAAGGGATTAGAGTTTAATTAGATAAAGATAAGAGATCTTATTCAACTTCAATCGTATCCATGCGCACAGAATCATAAATAAGATGAATAACTGAACAACCTGAATAATTAGAGAGCTAGAAATTTCATGGCATACCTCCACACCACCACGAGTATCAACCTACGAATTTGGCATTAGCCCATGCACACACCGTACATGGTGGAATACCCAAACATTCTTGTAGCATTAAGAGTGAACCATCCATTGACATGTTAACTAAGCGATTTCAACCCTGACTTAATTAAAATATGTAACTATACGTTTAGCATAATAAAGTTTTATTTGTCAAAATTTCACAAAAGGAGGAGCAGCTCACCCAAATATTTAGCTCCATAATTTGATGGTGAAACACAAAATTTAATATTAGTAATACTTTAAGACATGTCCCACATTTAAAAAATTCGATTTATATGTTTTACTAAAGAAAAAATCCTACTAGTATGAAATATTTAAAAGTAAATATTTTCTTATGTTGGAAATCCACAACCACTATACTTCGGGTGCTCACTGGATAAAGTTCATTTGGGCTTACATATATATAGTAGCCAATAAACTACGTCCGCGAATTAAGTTAAATTGCACTAAAAATGAAAGAGAAGTTCAGAGTTATTGTGCCAAAAATATCTCCATCTACCCAAGTTTTGTTTTTTCCAGATAAGACTATAGAATATACTGATACTCAATTTTAGAGATATTTGTGCACAATTCACAGAAACAGTTCTACTTACTCCGTTCAGAAATAAATGGAACATTTTTTAAAAATTTTTTTTTAAGGGTCAGTTTGATCTTAAATTTTTCTCAAATCATACGATAAAAAAATTTTAAAAAATCATATTATAAAACTAGAATGTATATATTTTCATAATATAAAATTTTTAATTATTTTTCTTGTACAATTTGGAATTAATATAAGGTCAAACTGACCATAAAAAAAATCAACAAAATAAAATGTTTTATTTTTTCTCGAAATAGGAAGTAATCTTTTAGATCTATTTGCAACGTTTTCGAAACGTCCAAAATTGGTCACCTGGTTGCTAAAAAAGTAAGCACCTCGGCACGAGATCCATCTGGGGATAACTGGATAAGACCTCAATCCGCAGTCCACACCATCTAAAGTTTTACTTCATCCGTAAAATACAAATGAAACACTTTAATATTTGTTAATGTTTTTTAGAGTCAGTTTAATCTCGAATCATACCAGAAACAAATAAAAATTTATATTATAAAAACATAAACATTTTAGTTCTATAATATAATATTTTTAATTATTTTTATGAGAAAATTGATTATAATGGCTCACTATGAAAACTTTTCTCATAAAGGACCATCTTGTGTTATCAATTATATTTTAGTTTAAACTCAATTACATTTTAGTCCATTTGAGTTGATACCAAAAAAGGTTGGTGCAAAGACAATGAAGGATATGCGACCAATATCTTGCTGTACGACGTTGTACAAGATTATAGCCAAGATACTCACCACGCGCATGGGGAAAGTCATTGATGGTGTTGTCAATGAGTGCCAATCTGCCTTCATACCTGGTAGGAATATACACGACAACATCCTTATGGCACAAGAACTAGTAAAAGGCTATAATCGACAAGGCATATCTCCGCGATGCATGGTACAAATGGATATTCAGAAAGCCTATGACTCGGTTGAATGGTGCGCGTTGGAGGGGATAATGAGAGAACTGGGATTTCCATCACAATTTGTGCAGTGGATTATGACATGTGTTACTTCCGTCTCTTACAGATATTCTATCAATGGCGTGCCTTCCAAACTATTGAAAGCAAAACGAGGTTTACGACAAGGTGACCCGATGTCCCCCCTACTGTTCTCTCTAGTTATGGAATATCTTTATCGTTGTTTGCAGCAACTCAGGGACACACCGGATTTTAATTTTCATCCTAAGTGTGAAAGGTTGGGAATTACCAATCTCTGTTTTGCGGATGATTTAATGATGTTTATGCGAGGTGATGTGATTTCGGTTGATCATTTAATGCGGCAGTTTGATGTATTTTCTCGAACAACCGGACTCAAGGCCAATATGGGTAAGAGTAGAGTCTATTTTGGAGGTGTTGGTGCCGAGGACCAAGCCCAAATCTTGCTGCGTACCAATTTTACTAGAGGCGCCTTGCCGGTAAGGTATCTGGGCGTGCCACTTCCCTCTAGCCGCATCACAATTAATCAATGTCAACCGCTGATTGATAAGATTTTGAGCAGAATACGTCACTGGACATCCAAACTCTTGAGTTATGCGGGTCGTTTGCAGCTAGTCAAAAGTGTTCTATTCTCTATCACTAACTACTGGTTGCAGGTTTTCTCACTACCTAAACAGGTGCTGAAGCATATTGAAAGTGTGTGTAGAATATTCCTGTGGAGTGGGAAGGAAAATCGATCCAAGAAAGCACTTGTCGCTTGGGAAATAGTATGTGCGCCCTATGCATGTGGTGGATTGAATGTTATTGAACTTAAAGATTGGAATCTGGCTTTATTGGCTAAGCTATTATGGAACATTCAGAACAAAGGCGACAAATTATGGATTCGGTGGATTCATGAATATTACCTCAAGGGTACACCGATACAGGATTATATCCCCTCCTCCAGCTGCTCTTGGGACTTTCGCAATATACTGAAGTGCCGAGACAAGGTGTACAACTTACCTGCATGGGCTAATTGTGTTGCCAAGGGGAAATATGTGGTGGGAGATATCTATAGATCATTGCGTGGAACAGGTGAAAGATGTATGTGGAAAGACTTGGTGATTCGAAATATGGCGAGACCACGCGCTAGATTCATATTATGGCTATGCCTTCATAAACGTCTTGCCACAAAGGATAGACTCTTGCGTTTTGGTATAAACACGGATGGAAAATGTGCTTTCTGTGACGAACCGGAATCCAATGAGCACATGTTCTTCCTTTGCACATACACACAGCAGATTTTGAAGGGGTGTCTCCAATGGGCGACTATGGACGTCAACTGGACAGACTGGAATTCCGACATCCAGTCCCTATGCCGACGAGCGAAAGGAAAAGGCCCAAGAGCTCAGATTCTAAAAGGCTTGGTGGCGGAGTGCATATATGAGGTCTGGCGGAACCGTAATGATGTACTCTTTCAACACAGACAGGTGACCGCGGCAAATATGATCAACAATGTTACCCGGAATGTTGCTTATCGCAGCAACCAATTCCTGAAGCTCAAGCATTTAGTGGATGAACTTTGTTTTGGTAGCAGCTAAAAATGTAGGCTTTATTGTGTGTTACTATTTTGAGTTTTGCTTACCAATGATGTGAGTCGTTTTCGGTTATTGGGGTGGTTTGGACACAACGTGTCGACCTTTGTACTTTGATGGTTTTTGGAGTTAATAAGATCATGATTTACTTCCAAAAAAAAAACACCTTCCAACCAAACATGACTTAAGAAAAATAAATATTTTCAATCAAAAAAATAATTTAAAGATTTAAAAAATCTAAATAGAATTATAAAATAAAATAAAAATTAAATATTTAACAAGATCCATCCATCTTCTTCTTCGCTAAAGCTTCGGTACTGGAAAATTCTGGTATCGGAGCTTCGGTGCCGATAACAGTGGAGCAATGGTGGAGCTGCTGCTCCACCGATCTGGTGGTGGAGCAAGCTGCTTGCTGCACCGTTAATTGTGGTGGAGCAGCTTGCTCCATCATTTTCGGCGCTGGAGCTCCGGTACAGGAAAAAATTACGGTACCGAAGCTTTGGGGATGATGAAGATAATTTTTTTATTTTTATTTTAGTTAAATTTTTTTTCTTTGAAATTTATTTTATTATTTTAGTATTTTACTTAGTTTTTCTTTTAATTCTTTATTTTTTTTTATTTGAAAACACTAAGGTTTGTTTGGTTTCATCAAAATTCAATTTTGGAATAGTGAATTTTTATTGACTTTGGACTAAAATGTAATTGATAAACTAAGGTGGTTCATTTCGTTATTAGGGACGCTAACAGGGTATAAAAAATCAATGGACCCTTATTTTTATTGCATATTTAAGAATAATTTAATATCAAACCAACTATTAAATAAATTAATAAAACAAATTGTTTCATTTTTTTATTTGATTTTTTTTAAAGAAATATAACCTTTAGTGCATATATAGTCCCATTATCTCAGTTTAATTGCAAATTGAAATTAGTTAAAGGTCATCTCTCACCACTCCAATTATATATTAACCCACCTTTCCTTCTCATGCACTTAGAATTTTGACTCCTCCTCTAAAAGATAGTACTTAACTTCTTTAATTTTTGTTGTAACATCATTTTGTGTATTTTTTTAGTGAATCATTTTGTGTAAATTAGATAGTGTTTAACACTCAACTAAGAGTTGCTAACTCAGAGAGGGGAGGGAGATGAATAGATGTGAATAGTAACTGATTTAAAGTTAGGAATTGGAGTGTTGAGTTATTATTTGGGTTAGCTTAAAAATGAATGTCACATGAGGATGCTAATTTAGAGAGCCATTTGCTAGTTTAAAATGACGGAATTTTTTTTTTTTTTTTTGGTAAATTAAAATGACGGATTGAGTATGCTAAGTTTAGGGTGGTTTTGAAAATTTTAAAATGTTTGAGGAATATAAGTTATGAAATAAAATTTGAAATATTCCCACATAAGTAATTAAGAGTAGCCAAAATATCAAATATTAGTTTTATTGAGAATAATTCTGATGATTTCATCAATAATTTTCAAATAATTTATACAGTACTTTTTATACATCAATAATTCATACTATAAAACTAGGAAGGCGCCATCCACCTGCCGATTAGTAAGAATATATGATCTCTGACTTAGAAAAGAAAATTAGCCTTTCTAGTCTTGAAAATAAGAAACAAAATTAAACTTTTCCTTCTTGGGTCAAAATATACAACTTAATTATATTAAAAAAGAAAAGTTAAAATAAACAATTTGCTTAGCCGTTGTACTCTAGTAAGCATCTTATGCATGATATGAAGAATTGAAGACAAATGGTCCCATGAATTATGCAGAAGGGTCCCCAACTCTAGTTGTCAAATACTCTGTATTTTACAATGTGAAATACAATGGCTGGCCAAACCTAATTCGGCAGATTCGATTTCAACGGTCCCAGTGGCAACTGGTGTAGGGTACAACCCTCCAAACCCTTAGGGAGGAAACGACGTTCGTGTGTTGGCACATATGTATCGCATGCTAGCCTTACACCTGCCCCGTATATGTGCTTCCTACAATACAACCACCGTACGTATTCGGACTTCTTTCTTTAATTTTTAGAGCGAATTGAATGGAGGTTTAAATAGAGAGAGATCAGTGAAAGTGAAATGAGTGGTAAGGGTTATAACGGGTAAAACAAAAAAAAAAAAAATATATATATATATATATGGTAACATGCATGCATTGGACTCTTTTTTTTTGGGTTTATAAAAAAAAATGAAGAAAAATGTTTAATTTCACCGTAAAATTAATTTGATTTCATGTGAAATCAACTCTTGAGAATGTTTTATTAATTTTTTTGGACTGTAATTAAACTTTATTTTCTTCCAAGCAATAAGTACAAGCCAATAAAAAAGATCCAAATACGTCAAAACAAACAATTAAATCAAAATTACTAGCAGAGTCTAAGAGCACAAAGGCTAATCTATTATCATTACACTAACATCAACTTAGCACAATGTTTTCGCAAACGAGGATCCTCCCAAGCTCTATTGATCAAAGTTTCAATTATTCTCTCTGCAAATTTCTGGTCTTCTTGCTTCCCCTATGCATATTGCATAAATGGTTTATGCAAAAGCAATTTTCAGTAGCTTAGCTTTTCAACTTTTCCCTCCAAATATGTGGCACATCTAATCTAACTATGTTGTCCAACCAGATGTGTTTCGATCAATCTTCAGACGCCTTTGCTGAACACACATCTATCCAGACAAAAAACTGTTGATATGTATCTCATCTTGTGGATAAAATAAACAAGTCTAGTCCTGGTCTAGGATTGAATTCCATCTTCTCATTCGATCTTTTGTGGCTAAGCATTCGTTCACAACCATCCAGGTACAAAACATGGTGCGGGTCCTTGCTCTGTTTCCGAACCAAAAATGGTCCACTTCACCTCTGTTTTTCGCCACCCGCAGTTTCTTGTATAAGTTCTTGGTAGAAAATATGTTTGTTCACACTGCTAGCTCCCATGTTCGAGTATCCTTCACTAGTGGTCATGTCTTCATAATCCACTTAAGAGTCCATGGGCTATTCTTCTGTTACTTGAACATCCATGATCTTTTATGTAGTAACAATGGAGCCACTTTCCCCAAAGTTTATATGACTTCCTATACACATTCCACAATAACTTTGCGATGTTATATTGGTTTCAAATTTGTAAGAGATGTCAAAGATGCCTCCCGCATTTTTCTCATCACATAGCTTTCCCCAGGCAATTGGTAATTTTCTAATAATTTCGTCTATTGTCTTTCTTTCTAGTTTCTACCTATAAGTATCGGACATACTCCTTTAGCATATACCAATGAAGTGTTGATTATCTTATTGATCAGGAAAATCACATCTTCTACAAGACTTACTCATAGAATAAATCTGTTACCTAGGAACTAGTTAGCAGTACACCGGAGAATATTTGAACTAAAAAAAAAAGGAAGAAGGTATATTTGAATAAACTTCATTTTTTGCCGTCTATTGCCATTTATTTTCTAATAATAGAAGTATACCGAGTTTGGACATATACGGAAGTCATCTTGATATGGATAATTTAAATTCCTAAATTACCTGTTGATAAATAATAAATTCCGAATTATATGTGATGATAAATAAAGTTATGAGGGCATTCCTTATGGTTTGAGGATCAATTGAGGCTTTGAACATATAAGCTCCCAAAAAAAACCCTCACATATCGAAGATTCCAATAGTTTGGGGCTTAATTGGAGCTTATATGTGGGGCCCTATAAGCCAACTATATTACTCCATTACTCCATTTTCTATTAAAAAATATATTAAACTATTCATTTTTACATTGTTGGATGCTTAATTGAGGGCTACTATTTAGTAGCCCTTTTCCATGGGCTTACTAATGACTACTAATTACTATCTCCGTCCAATAACAAATGTTACACTTCATTTTGTTGACTTTTTTAGGGTCATTTTGACTTTAAATTATTCTCAAATCATATAATAAAAATAATTAAAAATTTTATATAATGAAAATATAAGGTTTATATTTTCATTATATAAAATTTTTAATTATTTTTATTGTATAATTTGAAATTAATACGTGGTCAAACTGACCCTCGAAAAGTCAACATAATGAAATGTCACATTTGTTATGGGACGGAGGTAGTAGTAGACTCAATAAAGCCCCAATTTAAGACATTTTTGGGTTTAAATTGGGGATTCAAGCCCTAAAAAAGCCCCCAATGCTCTGATTCAGCAAGACTCATAAAAACTTGTGAATATTAAATAAAATCACACACTTCCTTAAAAGGGAAAATACTTATTTAAACTAGGTCTACATATAATGTTGTAGACCATGTGGTTAGAATTGATCCACATCATCAATTTATTGTGGGTTCACTCAATTAATGTGTATTGTGGATCAATCCTAGCCACATGATCTATGGATGAGTCATAAACCTGGTCTAAAGTAATAATAACCCCTTAAAAGAGTCCAGATTCAATAACAGTTCGTTAATTAATTACTTACTCCGTACAATACTTTTTAAATTAATTAATAGTAGTCCGTAAATTCCTGTAATCTGCCGGTGAGCAACTAACCAATGTCCCGTAATACGATAAGTCGCCGTCAAAGTTCTGAAGCGAGTCTCACAGTCACCGGCTCGCCCCCACGCACTAGCCTTTCCTAGTCACGTGCCACGCACATTCGACAAACGCTATCACCTGTTGACGTGTCCCAATGGCCACGTGGACAACTATGAATTTCCTCCTCTTTATCCATCATAAACACAAGTGACTCACAAATCTTCCTCCCTTCATTTCATTTCATTTCTTTTTTGTCTTCTCCTGAATGCACACAATAAATGCATCCACAATTTATTTACCTCACACCTACAACTATATCAAATTAAACCTCATCATCACCATCACAATTTTATCATTCTTTTAAATATCCCAACAACAAATTAAATCATCAATGGCGACGCCTGAATTGCAGAACGGAGGGTTTTCTGTCATGGCGCCGACGGTTGCGGCGGTTACTGTGGATCAGAACGGGCACTCGGCGGTAGCGCCAAGGGCGAACTCTCCGATTAGGATTTTTGTCTTCTTCCACAAGGCGATTCGGGCTGAGCTGGACGGCCTACACAGGGCGGCAATGGCTCTCGCGACTAACAGAAGCGGCGGTGATATCAACCAGCTGATGGAGAAGTGTCATTTCCTGAGGTCGATCTATAAGCACCACTGCAATGCCGAGGATGAGGTCAGTTAACCGTTTGTATTGTGTTTGCTTTTCAATTGTGCTTCACTTAGCTGTTCATAGTTTGATTCTGCTCTAATTTGCTGTTTATATTAGCATTCCAGGCATTTTTAGTTGAAATTGAGCGTTATGCACTTTAGTTCCATACTGTTACGGCGGTGAATTGCTTGGGTCTTGTGATTTTGAGAAGGCTTTGTGTTAGGGCACCTGAATTTTTTGATGTATAGGCTTCTTCCACCTAACTCACTTTCATTATAATAGTCTACTGTTACTGTATGTTACTGGTATAAATGTCTAAATTGTTCTAGGGAACTTATAATTCTCGCGGTGTCATACCTAGGTATGTTGCACGCTATCCTGTTGTGTTTTAAACACTCTGCTTCCTCTTAAAATAAGAGTGAGAATTTATCTCGTGGAACATTTAACATAGGGTTTTCTGTTTATGATAATAGGTTCTATGCTTTAAATTAACATAACAGGAATTATGTCCAGTTTCCTATAACAGAAGAGAAACTCGTGCATTTCATTGCCAATGTATCGATCTCCTGCACAAGTTAAAGAACATTTTATTGGTTTATATCATGCATCATATGTGATTGAAGAGTGTGAAATGTGAATTCAGTTGCCAAATATCCAAGGATGTTACTCCTTATCTGAACAGTGCATCTACACTTGTTAGAGCATGGATACTCTAGTCATTTCTAATTTGTATTTCAACAAGTGTCGTTCGTCCAGTTAGCTTGAGGAAGTGGTTGTGCTAGTTGTTTTTTATTCTGAGAGTATAAATTGATATAGAAAATAATGACAGAAGTATGAAATGGGGGGTCGCATTGATGCTAGAGCTGAGAGGAGTTGACGCTAAATCATGTTACCAATGTAACATAGACTTAAAAAGTATGGAACTAAAGTAGGTGGATTAGACTCTCTAATAAAGTTAATGGCCTGATTCGCGGAACGCTCAGAGCGTGAACATGGTGCGCGATTCTCTCCTCGTGAAGAATCACATAACACCGATTCTCTGATTTGTGGAATACGATTCGCTACAATTCAATATGTGATTCGTACATTGTTGCATTGTGATTCACTACTATTTATAATTGGATCCGAAGGAAGTATGATCTATATCAGATAAATAAACACTTGCTCAAATTTTTAAACATGAAATCATGTTTATCGAAGGAAAATAATTATTTACCACTAGATAATGCACTGAAATTTCTAGAATTACTACTAAAACCAATTATAACCGTTTATGTTTTCATTTTGCCTATTATCTTCGATTCGCTGAATATGGATAAGTGGCACGCGAACCTGGGAGAATCGTAACTCTGAAGAACCACGAACTGGAATGTGTGTTCCAGTTCATATTCGCCGGGGTTTGAGAGAATCAGGTAACCCCAGGCAGATACTAGGGTGAAACTTTTGAAGCGACAACAAGATGCTGCTTTAGTCCTGGAGTTAGTTAATGCCTGGTAGAACCAACCAAGATTGTGAAATTTCTGAGTTGAAAGCCCCAAGCATGCGACTTTTAGAATGTCGTTTACATTAGAATACGACATCATGCTGATGGTGGTGCGCTGTGAGGAACCACTAACAAGTGTTATGCTGAAAACGTCACACACCCACTTCTAGATTATCATTATCCAGGTTTTCAATATATAAGTTTTCGATTTGTATGTTCATGACATTCATATGAGACGGCTTTTCTGTGACACACAGTTATCCTTTCCAAAAAGTCATGTAATAACTCTTTTCTGTGTAAAAGTGTTGATCTACACTTGATCTTAGATGATATCCTAAAAGTAAATTTATCTGTCTTTCCACTTTTCTCATGAAACTTATGTTTTGAAGTTGGTAGTTCTTTAAACGGTATTACTCCTCTGTGAAAGATTGAAATTCACAATTTTAATAAGTTCTATAGTATTTATTTACTTTCCATGATTAGTGGAGCATATTTGATTGGGAAACTATTTATTATATACACTTACATTATAACCCTAAAAACTATACGTAGAAACTCCTTGCCTATCAAATAATGCAAGAAGCTTGTGTAGATCATAGTTCTTTCCATCAAATGTGATCAAGTGATTTCAAAATTTGAAAAATCACTCAAGATTTCTGCATTTCACTGTTATTTTGTCGAAAGCACTCAGCTGTTAAGTGGGCGCAAAGTGAACTGTACTTTTTCCTTTTACTAAAGAATCCTGTGTGTTTGCTGCACAAAAGCAGCACACATTAATTTTTGGAGGGATATTTCATATTTTGCTGAAAATGTGAGAGAGAAAGGGGGCAGAGTTTTTGTTTTTCTCCACAGAAGCAAGATAACTGTAGAATTGTTTTATTTTCAGCGAGTCCTGTCACCTGTGACTTGGCACATGAAAAATATTGAATTTTAATTTGTGCTATATGCTCTGCTATTTTTTTTATGCAAAGAACAATTTATTTTTTCTTTTGCCATATGGTGTCAATCAAAACTTACTGCAGTAGCTGGATTAAGAAGTATTTTCTGCTGGATATAGAAGAATATCTTTGTTTGGCCTGATTGATAAAACAATGATTAGGGCGAGTAGCATTTTGCTTAGAATACCCTCAGGTACATGACTACTGGTAGTGATGAGACACTATATTTGAAGCATCTTAGATCTGTTCTGTTCCTGTTCTGTTCCGCATGAATGACTTCTTTTTATAATCCTTCTGGGCTTTCATTTTTGTTTTGATTTTAATTTCGAAGTATAATAATTTGCATCATATACCGTGAAATTTTCATTTTTAAGGGTTGGTTATACATTGACTAGTTTCTCTCCTCTCATTCCATTTGAGGTTGTGTTTGCAAATGCTTTAACAAATTAATTTTGACATGCTTTTGCTAAAAGTTAAATAAAGTTAATTTCAGTTAGAAGTCATGAATGTTTGATATTTTGTATGAGGAGCTTAAAATTGCAAAAGTATAAGACTATAAGTTGGTATTTGGTAAAATCAATCAAAACATTTGTTTTTTATATTATTGAAAAAGAAGCACTATCTGCTTAAAGCAGTTCAAAGCACCTTACTTTTCCAGTAGGCTTACTTTTCTTGGAATTTCAGACCTTGGGGCGAGATTTTCTCTTTCTGAAATTTTTACTGAGTACGTAATTAGTTGAGTTGAAATCTGATGTACATGGATGACATGTCTTTTAATGGCTTAATTGTTCTTGTTCTTGTAGTAACATGATTAGAAATATACATGCTAACCATGCCTATTTCTTTGAATTGCTGAGGACAGGTAATCTTTCCTGCACTTGATATCCGTGTAAAGAATGTTGCACGGACTTATTCTTTAGAGCATGAGGGGGAAAGTGTGCTTTTTGATCAACTGTTTACATTGCTGGGCTCTGATATGGCGAATGAGGAAAGCTACAAGAGAGAGTTGGCCTCTTGTACGGGAGCTCTTCAAACATCAATCAGTCAGCACATGTCTAAAGAAGAAGAACAGGTTTGTCTTGATCTTGCCTGCACACCTTATCTGCTGAGTATCACATTATGCTTCCATTATGCTTCTTGCATATCAGTTAATTTGAAGAACTTAGCAATTGCTGAATATCTATCTATCCTGGAAGATCAATAACCAAACCACACTAGTACAGCATGTAATGGAGTACTTTATCCTATTTGTTTTTCCCATTTTGCCATCATGTCCGATTATTTTGTTAAGACTACCAGAGTCTTAAAACATGTATAATACAAAGGTGCTGAGATTGAAAGAACAGAACACATAATCAAGGTAAATTGTGCGTTATGAAATTCACACATGTTTGAGAAACATGTTCAATTCGAGAGAGACACATCTCTGGTCATGATATGGTTTTGGGCTGGTCATGGCGTGATATTTGAAAATGACCGACCAAATACATTAATCTCTAATAATTCCTGTAGCAGTAGGGAAAATTGCCAATTAGATTACATCTAGGAAGCGGAAGCAAGTTCAGAACTATTCTAGCATGGGCTTATTGTCATTCCCCCTTAAACTTTATGTTGTACTCTAATTCTCGAAATTTCATGTTGCATTTCCCTTTTTGAGATTATGGCTAGTTTGGGTTATTTAATGGACTTTCTGTCTCTTAAGGCCAATATTTTGCTTTGTTGGCAGGTCTTCCCCTTGCTTAATGAAAAGTTCTCATTTGAGGAGCAAGCATCTTTAGTCTGGCTATTCTTGTGCAGCATTCCTGTTAACATGATGGCCGAATTCTTGCCATGGCTTTCATCTTCAATTTCACCAGAAGAGCGCCAGGATATGCGTAAATGTTTGCAGAGGATAATCCCCAAAGAGGAGCTTCTTCAACAGGTTTGTTACCTTGAATATGGACAAGAATGTGGCAGTTACCTTTAACCTATTACCATTCTTCTGATTTGTCTTGCTTTTGTTTAAGATCATATTTAGCTGGATGGATGGTGTGAAGGTAAACAACAAGCGCAAGCGGTGCGAAGATGGTCCTATTCAGTCCAGTGCCTCTGTCAGTTTAACAGAGGACGATTTATGTGCTCGTGAATCCTCCCAGGCCGCTGAAAAGGATCTTGGGTTGTCCGATTCTAATGCTAAGTCTTCACAATATCATCCTGTAGACGATATACTGCACCTACACAAGGCTATTGAAAAGGAATTGAATGATATTGCTGAAGCAGCTAAGAGTATAAAGTTGACAGGAGATTTTTCTGATCTATCTGCTTTTAATAAAAGACTCCAATTCATTGCAGAAGTCTGTATTTTCCACAGGTATCTTCACTGCAAACTGTTTTTTTTAAAAGGTTTTTTCTCTTTTGGTACTTGTTCTGGTATGTATGCTGTGGTGATAAAATTTACGTATCCAAATACTCTACCAAACTTGGTTTGTCTGGCAATTGCACATTAATTATGATTTAGTAGTGTCTTTGGTGCTCTAAGTTACTAGGGATGACTGAGTTTAATCTCTTATTAGTCAATTTTCCGTGCTGTGGACACAATTTGACTGATTGGTCAGATTGATCACATGCTGGTTTGCTGTATGAAGCTAATTCAATAAATATTAACTTCACCGGAACGCCTTCCAGTTGAAGTTCTCTGATACCTGGGCTTTTGGCAATACACAAACATACCTAAGGACGTATTTTTGTTCAAATCTATGCGGAAAATGCAATTCATGTTTCCTTCTAAGTGGATATAAATGAGAATCTCTTTGACGTAGCTTCATTAGTTCAAGGATGACTTCAAGCTTTAGGCTTTTATTATTCACTCCTGGTAAAGTCCCCAGGTGTACTTTCCCTGAGCAGGTTTTTGGTCATGCAATATAAAGCTGATTCTTATCTTAATCTAATTTCAGTTTTCTCTGGAAGGAGCAGAAATATATATGGGCCAGATATTTTCTCTGCTTGTGAAGTGCCAGAGATTTGATTGAGGATTTTGAAATACAAATTGGATTGACTTTGATTTACATTTACATTTTATCTGGTATCAACTGTTTTAATAAATATATTAAATTTAGTTGTCGGAAGATTATGAGTATTCATATCGTGTCGAAAGAAACTGAGAGTGGACTATGCAGTATTTATCAGTACACAAACATTAAGGTATAGATAATATATGATCCATTCTCTGACCCTGATACCCATTTTTCTGAGCCTAACATTTATCAAGCAATGTTTGATGTAGTATTTTGTCGTAAAAGCTAATCAACACTCATTGCAGTTCTCACTCACAGTTATGTTGATTGTCATCTCATTATTTTCTTTGCATGCAAATTTGCATATTGTCACTGCAGTGATATCTGTGCAGTTTCTTCATATGACTGTGCGAGAGATTAATAGAAATATTTTCGCATGTTGCAGTATTGCTGAGGACCAAGTTATATTCCCTGCCGTAGATGCAGAAATGTCTTTCGTTCAGGAGCACTCAGAAGAAGAGAATGAATTTGGAAAAATCAGATTGCTGATAGAAAATATTGAAACTGCTGGAGCCAACTCATCTGCTGAATTTTACTCTGAATTAGTCTCACAAGCTGATCATATAATGCAGAGTATCAAGAAGCATTTCCGCAAAGAGGAAATTCAGGTATGACTTAATGGCTTATGTTGGCATTTTTCGCATCCTTTTTAGCATTAGCAAATGGGTAATTCAGCTCAATCCAGTATGTTTGGGTTACTGAATGATATAAAAGCACGTTAAGCATGACTCTGACTTCTGGTGCCACATTGCCAGTATCTGATATTTTTATCATTAAAAGAGTTTGTTATTTGTTTAGAATGACTGAACTGTTAGGTTTTAACTTTATTGCCATGCATTTATATATTTACTTTCTTAACATGATTTAGGTTCTTCCACTGGCAAGGAGGCACTTTAGTGTTGAACGGCAGCAAGAACTTTTGTATCAAAGCTTGTGTGTGATGCCATTGAGATTGATTGAATGTGTCTTGCCATGGTTAGTAGGGTCACTAAGTGAAGAGGTCGCTCGCTCTTTCCTTACTAACATGCAAATGGCAGGTACTGTCGAAGTTTTGCCAACATATTGTTAATTAGCTATAAATACACACCAATAAAATAACTAACATGATTTTTTCTACTGTAATTATTTCTTGCAGCTCCAGCATCAGATACTGCATTGGTTACTCTCTTCACTGGCTGGGCATGCAAAGGTTCTCCCGGGGGTACCTGTTTATCTTCTATCGAACTTGGTGGTTGTCCTGCTAAGGAACCACAAGTAACCCAAAATAATGGTAGATGTTATTGTGCCTGTGCAAGTACCTGTGACGAATGTCCGACTCGTAAACGGACATGCAAGTGTGACATGGTGGTTAAACAGGAAAGCTCAGTTGCTTTGGTTGATAGCGATGTTTGCAGTACTTCTGCAATAGAATCCCCAAAATCATCTCTGACCAACCAGTCCTGCTGCGTTCCTTGTCTAGGAGTCAACACCAATAGTCTCGGAGTCAGTTCCATAGCTACGGCCAAATCTCTACGCTCTTTATCTTTTAGTCCAAGTGCCCCTTCTCTGAACTCAAGTCTTTTTAACTGGGAAGCAGAATCGACCTCCTTTATAAATGGCCTTACAACTCGACCAATTGATAACATTTTCAAATTTCACAAAGCGATACGGAAAGATTTGGAATTTCTGGATGCTGAATCTGTGAAACTGAATGATTGTAATGAAACTTTCCTCAGACAGTTCACCGGCAGATTTCGTCTTTTATGGGGTTTATACAGGGCTCATAGCAATGCGGAGGATGAAATTGTGTTCCCTGCTTTAGAATCGAAGGAAACTCTTCATAATGTTAGTCATTCTTATACCTTGGACCACAAACAGGAGGAAGAGCTTTTTGAGGACATCTCGTCTGCATTGGTTAAGCTCTCTCAACTTCATGAGAGTTTGAATGCAAAGAACATGGCTGGGAATTTGAGTGGAAGTCTTTCTGGCTCTTTAAGCTGCGTTAACAGTTTAAAAAAATATAGCGAGCTGGCAACAAAGATCCAGGGCATGTGCAAATCCATCAAAGTGACTTTAGATCATCATGTTATGCGTGAAGAGGTTGAACTTTGGCCCTTGTTTGACAGGCATTTTTCCGTGGAGGAACAGGACAAACTTGTTGGCAGAATAATTGGCACAACTGGAGCAGAGGTACTCCAATCAATGCTGCCCTGGGTAACATCTGCTCTTACACAGGAAGAGCAAAACAAGATGATGGACACGTGGAAAAATGCAACAAAGAACACTATGTTCAGCGAGTGGCTGAATGAATGGTGGGAAGGGACTCCAGCAGCAGGATCACATGCATCGACATCTGAGAACTGGGCCCCACAAGGTACTTATTTTAAACATTTATCAATCCCCTAGCATGTTTTCCGCTTTTCTACTTCATGTGGCACATTTTCAATACTTAGTGAACGTTTATATTTCTCCATGTAAAAGGTGCATTCTTGGCTACTTGTTGAACCAATACTTCAGAAGTACACTAATAATTACTTTCTTCAGAGTCTGACACTCATGAACCTCTAGACCCTAGTGATACATTCAAGCCTGGGTGGAAAGATATCTTCCGGATGAATCAAAGTGAGCTTGAATCAGAGATACGTAAGGTCTCTCGTGATTCAACTCTTGATCCAAGAAGAAAAGATTATCTAATTCAGAATCTTATGACAAGGTTTCTCTTTCTGACTATTCTGTCTTCTGTATCCAATAGTTCATTCTTTATATAGTTCCCATTTCTCTAACTTTGTTGTCTGTAACTTTGTAGTCAGTGGATTGCTTCTCAGCAAAAATCTTCGCAATCAAGGACAAGCGAAGCTGATGATGGTGAAGATTTAGTTGGATGTTCCCCATCATTTCGTGATCCTGAGAAGCAAATCTTCGGTTGTGAACATTACAAGAGAAACTGCAAGCTCCGTGCTGCTTGTTGTGGCAAGTTATTCGCATGCAGATTCTGTCATGATGAAGTCAGTGACCACTCAATGGAAAGGTAACTCTTTGCTAATCTCTAACATTATGCCAGCTTGTCTTTCATTCTCTGAATCATTTTGCATGGTCTTTCATTTAATACAGGAAGGCAACATCTGAAATGATGTGCATGAATTGCTTAAAAATTCAGCCTGTTGGACCAATCTGCACAACGCCATCTTGTGAAGGGCTCTCAATGGCAAAATACTATTGCAGTAGCTGCAAATTCTTCGATGATGAACGGTACGATTTCAGACATCCGTAACATATTTTGATGTATTTGGTTACTCTGTTAATTGTACATTGTGTAATTATTAAACTGGGAATCTGGTTTCTCTTTTTTCTAAAGGTTGGTGATTAATTTTTATCAGAAAGTATACCAATGCATTATGTTAATGAGCTTTGAAGTTTTTCGTACTTGAGGTTTCCCTGGTCTTTATAAAACTGAAGAAGTTTCGACAGTATAAGCCCCAATAGACTTGGTTTACATTTTATGCTTGAAGTGTTTCATTGTTGATGCTAATGAACAAACTTGTCTGGGAAAAGATGTAGTATGTACCTCCTTCCCCACCCCCACCCCCCGCGCGTGTGTATATTCTACTAAGTTGGTGTTCATAGTGGGATGTTTTGTCATCTTCTCCATTAATTGTATTGTATCAACAGGAGCATTTCTTCCCTCAAACATGGGTGAGGACCACTCTTACTTATGACTGTTGTGGTGGATTTTGACCAAGTACCTTGTTAAGTTGTCTTTGTTCATTTTCCTTAAATCCTTTGATTCCCAGGGTAGTCCCCTTTTGCAATCTATTCCGTGTTGGAAAAGACTTGGTGCAGACTCTTTTCATGACCTGTAACTGTTGCTTGTCATTTGATTGCTTTGTAACTTATATATTTCAAATTCGTGTTCTTCCAGGGAAGTTTATCATTGTCCTTTCTGCAATCTATGCCGTGTTGGAAAAGGACTTGGTGTCGACTTTTTTCATTGTATGACGTGTAATTGTTGCTTGGGGATGAAGGCTGTAGACCATAAGTGCAGGGAAAAAGGTCTTGAGACCAACTGCCCTATATGTTGTGATTTTTTATTCACATCAAGTGCAGTTGTCCGGGCTCTTCCATGTGGCCATTACATGCATTCTGCTTGCTTCCAGGTGGCTTACTTTATCTGTCTGGTGGATGTTTTCTCTCTTCCGGGGTAATATAGACCGTTAATAACTTGATTTTCTCTCTTTGCCATACCAGGCTTATGCTTGCACACATTACATCTGTCCCATATGCAGCAAGTCCATGGGAGATATGTCGGTAAGTTGTTCCTCTTGCTCGATGAAATTTAGATTATTACTCTGTATCATTTCTTTTACTATGTCTCTAAGGTGCAAAGTATTATGATCATGCACCACGAAGCTTTAATAACCGCATTCACAATTTTAATTTATAAACATCAGGCCTGATTGTTTTTGTTATATTATTAAATATCAAGAGAAAATGTGTAAATGTTCTCTTGTGCGACAGTGCGGGCAATTATGTCTAAGAAAAGCAGCTAAGATGTTGACATTACTGATAAGGTTATCTCCTTACCTGCTGTGACTGGAGAGTAACGTCCAATTCTCAGTTCAGACACTTTATTTGTTTTTTGATAGTGCAAAAGTGTCAAAGCCTATTATCTGGAGAAAGGCTTATTCATATTAGGAATCAAATTTGTGTCTATCAAGCATTTGACAAGCTTCGGGGTTTGATATCAAATGGCATAAAAACAATCTTCTTAATTGGGTTGTGTTTGCAAATGATTATGACAATTAATTATCATATGATTTTGAATATAATTGAGTCGAATTATAATCTGATTTTCATAAAAATTGTTTTAAGTTGCTTATAAGTAAAAGTTGGTGGTGTTTAGTATTAGAATTAAAAAGCTGTTATAAGCATATTTTACTGTTATAAGTAAAAGTGGGAATATATTAGGAAAAAATGTGCATTCAAAATCAGTCAGGAAGATCTCATGGCCTGTTTGCTGCTTCCGATGATCATCTGCTTAATCTGTTTGAAGCTAACTCATCAGTACTGAAAAGTACACTCTAAAACAATAGTAATAGATAATGAGAAGAATAAAGGAACGTGGTGAGTCTTGGAGTCTTAGAGATAAAACTAGTACTTATTTTAAGATGGGAAGGAGAACCTGGGCCAGAAGTATTGTCTTTTTCCCAACCCCTCCTTATTAATCGCATTATGTTCTTCTGATCCACAATTTTATAGCTAAAAGGCTTTCATACTCAGGTATACTTTGGCATGTTGGACGCCCTGATGGCTTCTGAGGTACTTCCAGAAGAATATAGGGACCGTTGTCAAGTAAGCATATCCTTGTACCATACTGTGTTTTGCCCATCCCATTCGCTCTTGAATACTGAACATGAATTTTGATGAACAGGATATATTGTGCAACGACTGTGATAAAAAAGGAACTGCCTCATTTCATTGGTTGTATCACAAGTGTGGCTTCTGCAGGTCATACAATACCCGAGTTATTAAGGTTGATAGAGAACCTACTTGTTCTACATAGTTATATTTGTATGCATATTTGTATGGATGCTTTACTAGGCAAGCAATTTTCATTTACATGTATTACATGTATAAATTCTTAGTAGTAACTCTGATACAGCTCAGGTTAATCCTTCTGTACATCTTAGGTTAATCCTATTGTGCAAATTTTTTCAGCAAGTCCTATGCATCATGATCTTCCTGAAAAACACTACCCTTTTAACCTTTTTGTTGTTGAAAAGTTGGCTAAATTAGTGCAAGTAGCTGATTCCTGTTTTTACTATGACTTCAAGATGGTTTTGGGTCATTTGTCGAATGAGGTGTTTTAGTGCTATTTTTCTACTGTAATATAAGTTATAGGGGAGGCTATCTCACAAATTTAGGGTCGTATGTAACTGGATTTGCACAATCAAGAATCATGGAAATTTTTTCCACCGACTTACCTTGCGTTTCATAAATCTGAACAGTTGTGTTCAAATTGCAATGGATGTAGTTGGTCTGTTGGTGTTCTACTGTTCTTAAAAACTACGCATATAAGTCTCAAACTGTCCAATTTAACCGTGTGTTGTTCACTTGCTTGTGTGTGAGTGTTGGATTTTGCAACTTAATTTGCCAAAATTCCGCATGTGTTTTCATAAATTTGCACGGATGTACCTTGTGTTTTCTAAATTACATGGATGCGTTCTATATTTTTTTAACACTATTTTTAACACTATTAACACAAGTTCCAAACCTTGAAATTATGTAACTTGTGTTTTGTAAATCACATGTGATGTTGTACAAATTGTATCACTAAACTATCTCCACGTACGAGCCCAGTCCACTCGGTGTTCTTATCCTTCGTAAGTGATGTACATGCGTGTAGGAGAGGGGGTTAGCGTTTAACCGGTTTGCCTTTGATAAACCGTAGGTAGACTTTACTTGTGCTCGGGTGTGTTGTAGAGTGGAATTATGTGACTATGTGAGTCACAAAGTTACCTTTTGAAGT
The DNA here is from genome assembly GCA_028274465.1 of Plantago ovata. Classification (NCBI taxonomy): domain Eukaryota; kingdom Viridiplantae; phylum Streptophyta; class Magnoliopsida; order Lamiales; family Plantaginaceae; genus Plantago; species Plantago ovata. The sequence goes on from CM051457.1 coordinate 21,518,463, forward strand.
GATCTTGTATTTAAAGTCGGGAGCAAGGGAACAAGATCTCATGTTTCCAGGGATCCTGTCAGTCATATGTACCACCGTTTCGTGTCTGCCCCTTAGGCAGATTTGCCACGCACATCTTATATTATGGTGACACTTTCTTGACATACTCTCTTCGAAAAGGCCTGGAGTCGTATCCGTTTTGTTCTCCATGCGCGCATGTTCTATTTGACGGCAGTACACAACAAGAATTGATTTAAATGACTAGATTATGGACCTCTCCATCAGTTCAAACTTTTGGGAGAGATGTTCTACCATTGTATCAGAGTCTATTGGTTCACGCCCACCTGGATTCGAATTTCCGCGGGAGAAATACTTCACTTCATATTGAATTTCCACTCGAATGACCTCCCCAAAGAGGTTGAAATCGGTAACGAGTGCAGATGTGTACTTTCCGTGGCATATCGAATGACCTCCCAAAAGAGGTTGAAAATTAGCCACGAGTATGGGGAGTACTTTCCATGCCATATCGAATGACATCCCAAAGAGGTCGAAATCATAACCGAGTGCAAGGAGTGCTTTCCATGCCATACCAAATAATAACCCCAAAGAGGTTGAAATCGACTACGATTCAAGGGAATTACTTTATTTGATAAGCTGACTGGTAGCTGACACCTTATTTTTAATAAGGTATGTGTTTGTTTGGCGAAACGAAATGGTAAGGTGATCGATAGCTGATAAGGTGACGGGTTGATGATCATTTACCTTATATTTAATAATATACAAATGAGTAATATCTCAAATAAGTCACCTTACTAACATTTATCAAACAAACTTATTATGATCAAACGCTGAAATAAGGTGAAATCACATTATAAGGATTATAAGGTGACGCCAAACACACACATAGATCATATTCTCGTATCACTCACCTTATCAACATTCACCAAACAAATTTGTTATGGTCAAACGATCAATATATATCAAACATACATTTTATAAGTTAATGCTTTCTTTATTTAGGCTTTGCTCGATTCGACTGAATTGAACTGAACTTATTTGAAGTATACATTAACTTTTAACTAAGCAAATCTGAAGTGAACTTATACGTACTGAATTGTATTTAATTATTCTGAACTGAACTTAATAAATCTGAACTGAATTGAATTTAAGGTGAATAAACATTAAAATATTATATTTCACGATGTTCAAGGAATATGTCGGAGCCAAACAATGTTCGGTTTGTTAATAAAACGAATAAGTTAGTTTGGAACGATGCAAACTTGAGTGCTACGGAGCGGATTGCTAAGACTTGATTTGGATAACAACACTAACATCAAATTTATGGGGTGATGCATGATGACCTCATATTCCATGGTAATTTGCAAAAATAGCCTTAATCAGTAAATTGGGAAACTTCAATTGGTTGTTCTCAATTGCAGTTTCTGCCTGGGGAATACTAGAATAGTACTAATAGTACGTAATCCTCAAATTGTTGGTACCAAATTGTGCTGTTTTTAGACTTGTTGAGTGGGAATCAAATCTGTGACACTTTTTTCTTCTTCCAACAGTTCATCTCTCCAGCTGGACCAGCTCTGTATTAGTAGTATTTCCGATTTATCTAATTCTCCATACGAGCTCTTCCTTCTTTTTCCCATCTCCACGGTAAATGTTTTCTCAACTCTTTACGTTCCCTTATCAACAACAATTCCATTTCTTTAGTGGTGCAAGTAAAAATCTGTTGTTTATCGAATAGATCATACGTGTAAGCAGTAGAATTTTATGTAATCATTGTTCTTGCCTATTTTTTTTTATCTTCATTGATTCCGATGAGCTATTTTTCTCAAGCGATCCAATGCATCGAAAATGGGCGGGTCCATTTAAGCTTGTCTGTCTGTCTTACTAAGGAATGTTTAATTTGGGATTTTTGGTTCCAGATTTGGAGACACAAGGGTTTATTCTTGATTTTTAGGCGGAATGCTGTTCAGATAGAAGAAAGTCAATTAGCTGGAATAATAATAATATATATATAAAGGGCCAAATCTTTGGTGACTAAATTTGGCAAGAGCTATGGCTGGTACAAAAATGGAGGGGCCATCATCTCTGGTGTCACGGAGAGATCCATATGAGGTGCTTTGTGTCACCAGAGACTCCTCCGATCAGGAGATTAAAACTGCTTACAGAAAACTTGCTCTTAAGTAAGTCATTTTTCTATTGCTTAGTTTCTAGTAGTATAAGATTTGCATCGTGGTGAGCTTCGAAGCATTTTATGACGCCATAGGCATTGATTTTGTATGGTATTTGCTGTCTTTGTGGAAATCTTGATTTATTTGAAGTTGCACCTTTTGTGTGGTCATCGCTCGAGTCGATGTTTCTGGTTGTTCTTTACTTCATTAAAGCTCTACAGTTTTCGTAGTGGTTTTACAGTCTGCCATTAGGTTTTGTATGACAACTGAAGTGTGTGTAAAACTGTGCCACATCTTCGGAGTGATGGTGTAATGTGATTTGCTTATTGTTCTTCTAAAAGATGAACAGTCAGGGGGGCAGTCCTAGAATAGTAAGGGCGCCCGAGTGACTTTTGTTCTTCATAAAGTTCGGTATATGGAATATGATGATGTGATAAAACACCCACCATTAAATTGGACAATAAGTTTCAGAAAATTCAGTGTCTTCAGAACAACATTAAGAATTTAGATCTTCATTGCAAACAATGCGCACATGCACTGGTCACAGATAACTGCTGTTTTCATTTTTCTTGGGCTGCTTAAAGGAAGATTTTAGCAATTGGCAGGTACCATCCTGACAAAAATGCAAACAATCCTGAAGCGTCAGAATTTTTCAAGGAAGTTGCATATTCATATAGCATTTTATCCGATCCCGAGAAAAAGAGGCAATATGATAATTCAGGATTTGAGGTACTCTTTTGTTACTGCTCTCTTGAATCTATGTCTAAATCTTTTTTGTACTACTAATGAGTGTGTGATAGATTTTCTGAAAGATATCTTTGATGGTTGTTAAGAATTTCTTTTCCGGCTCTCAGAATTCTTCATTCTTTTCACCATATAGATTTTTATCAACCGGTGTTTATATGATTCTTCCACGAAAAAAAATAAATAAATAATAATAAAAAAAATAAAAACAAAATCGACAAGATTAGTGCCGATGCATGGAATGATCATTCTTCTGCATGATCATGCGCCAATATTTTTTGGGGTTTAGCCTCTCATATCTACTCAGCATGTTCATAGTTCTGCTAGCTTTAGCTAATAATGGTTTGCGTCCTTCATGAAAGTGAAACTGGTATTGTTTCATATTGAAGTAGAAGTTTCTATGGAGCTTCACCAATGAGTTAGAAAGTCATGTCTCTCATATCTCTTACTCAGTGTGTTTCTAGTTCTGCTAGCTGTAGCTAGTAAGGGTTTGTTTGAAAAAACGGTGGAGATGTGATAATCAATAAAATCTCCTGCATGACAGTGAAATTGGTCTGTTGCATATCAAACTAGAAGTCTTCATGGAGCTCGACCAATGATTAAGAAAGTCTTAAGTTGGTGAAGACTGACATATCTTTGTGCACACGAATATATGTACATGTACAGTCATGAGACTTTCTTGTTGGATGATATAGAGATTAAAAATTACTCTCTGAGATTACAATATTTTGGTTCGTCAAACTTTCTGATCTGCTGATTAGATAAAGGGACTGTTGGTTTTCAATAAATGTTTCATCTCTAATTAAGTTATCAAGTCCATGCTTTTATGCTCTTGCTTTTGTGGCTCCAAAGTTGTAGCATTAGTACTGTGTTAACAAAACCTATGGATCGGATCGGATCCAATCAGATCATAATTTCGGATTAATCCAATCCGAAACTGGGATTGTAAGATGTACTGTGTGTTAAGTGTTAACTATTTTAGTGTTAGTGTCCACGAATAAAGTACTTATTAGATAAAGTTTGCCAAATCTTGAAACATATAGAACCCAATGGGATGGACGAAAATGGGAAACATATAGAATCCAATGGGACGGAGGGAGTATTATTGTATGGGAGACGAATCAATGGGGTGTTTCGCATATCATTTTTTATTTTCTGCAGTCTATGCTGTGTGGTTTATAATTATTTCACTTCTACAATAAGGCCCTTGATGCTGAAGGATTGGATATGGAGATTGATTTGTCCAACCTTGGAACTGTCAACACAGTGTTTGCAGCTTTATTCAGGTTTAATTCTCTTCAAATATTAGATTTTATAATATTGCAATTAACACGTGTTTAATTATTTATAATGATTTGAATAGCAAATTGGGGGTTCCCATCAAAACTACAATATCTGCTAGTGTTCTTGAAGAGGCTCTGAATGGAACTGTCACTGTTAGACCTCTCCCAATGGGAACTTCAGTGAGCGGCAAGGTACATGTCTTCTTTTTGCAGGATAAATGGTTCAATGGCACTGCTTCCTTTCTTTTACTTATTTGTATTTTTTATTTCATGGTTGTTTTTAAAACAGGTGGAAAAGCAGTCTGCTCACTTCTTTGGTGTTACTATTAGTGATGAACAAGCAGAGTCAGGAGTAGTAGTTAGAGTTACTTCTGCTGCACAAAGCAAATTCAAAGTACGCGTTTTCTGTATCTTTTAGATATGTTCATGGGTTCTTTTCACTTAGTTTGTTTACAAATACATGTATGCATGCTAAGAGTTGTACTGCATTTGATTTTCAGCTTTTATACTTTGAACAAGATGCAAATGGGGGCTATGGGTTGGCGTTGCAGGTAATCTTGTTATATTTTCATTTCTGTTTGTGATATTCAGTTTTTGTCTTTTTACATGTTTGCCCAACTTGATTTGTATTCCCAATATCACTTCTGTTAGAGGTTTAGATATTTGCATGGCCGTGTTTATGCATGCAAGATTTTTTGCTGATGCTTACGGGTTGTGTATAGTTTTTGGATGATTAGTTTTCATATTGAAATTGTTTAATCTTTTTACCAGTGAAATACATCTTAGATACGTCTGTACTTGGTTGGTCGCGGTACATGTAAAAGTGAAGTGTGTGTAAAAGATTTGGTATTTGATTGATATAAGCTAGTAGTAACAATAAGAGGATGAATATTGAATCATTTACTTGACGTGCGTAAATATGGAGAATGGATGGTGGATTGGGGTTAAATCATGTCTTTGGTTGTTCTGGAGTAGGATTCTGGTAATTTAGAAGTAAGATCTTTTGGCACAAAGTGATATTTGCAAATGCATGGATCATAATGGATTCAAATGCAGGCTTTACATGTCTTATCAGTTATAATTGGCCAACAATGAAATAATGAATGTTTTTTGTATAAAAGATCGTATGCATGAGATTAGCGGCACTTATACAGTTAAAATATCGAGGGTAACAAGGAGATACTTTTACAATATAGGAGTTGAATTGTAATGTCAAAATTTGAGAGCTGTGTTATTCATGTGATGTGAGTAAGATAGCGATAGCAATAAAAATATAACCGTTACATATATGCAAAGCATTTTGAATAAATGATTGGGCATCAATTATCAAGATATTTGCTTCTCCATATGTTTGGCCTTGTGCTATTCTCCCATAAGAAAACCCATTATGCATCCGAAAGTGTTTCTAACTGGAATTACTTTGGTAAATTCTGTTTTGCATGCATATACTGTATAAATACTATCATCATCTTCAATTGGCCCACACATTGTTGATTTTGATACATGCACTGTTGATTTTGATACCTGTCATGGTTAGCATATCTTGCCCATTCCTTTACTCGCGTGCAAGCACGTCCATACCATTACACCCTCTCTCCATTGTTTTTGCTGTACATGTATCTCCATTTTGTGGTGCATTTTTTCTTTGAAATGATATAATTGGCTGGTAAAGACAGAGCCCAATTATTGTTCTGCAGTTATATATACCTGGTGTTGTTTAAACAACTTGAGATTTCTTTTGGACCTCTTTACTTGAGCTTTCTTTGGAAATCACCTCACTTTTAAATGCACACAGGAAGACAGTGAGAAGGCAGGAAAGGTTACATCGGCTGGAATGTACTTCTTGCACTTTCAAGTTTACAGGATGGATTCGACTTTGAATGCGGTGTGCAAATTCAGTCTTATTTCAGCATAAATAAGCTTAATTTCAAATGCATGCTTTTAACAAAGGTACTTGTTTGTTGGTATAGCTGGCAATGGCCAAGGACCCAGAAGCTGCTTTCTTCAAGAAATTGGAAGGTCTCCAACCTTGTGAGGTCTCGGAACTTAAAGCTGGCACTCACATATTTGCAGTTTATGGTTGGATCTTCTTACTTGTGATTACTGTTTTGCATACATGACAATGTGAATGCTTATACTCGTACAAAAGCAGCTATTTTCTTATAAACTGACATTTGGCATGATTCTTGCAGGAGATAACTTCTTCAAACCGGCTAGCTATACAATAGAGGCGCTTTGTGCAAAGTCCTACGAGGATACAACACACAAGCTTCAGGATGTTGAAGCTCAGATTTTGAGGAAGAGAACTGAACTTCGACAATTTGAAACAGAATATAGGAAGGTATTCCTCTCCTGCTTCATGTGTTATAAATCTCTATAATATAAAAATTGTGGATATATTTGTCATCTTACATATTCCCTCCATTGCCAATTTTAGGCATTGGCACGTTTCCAAGAAGTCACCAATAGATATGGTCAGGAAAAGCAAACTGTAAGTTTTTCTTCACATTTTTCGTGTCTGTTATCAGAATATGAAAAGTTTTCATCTCTTAGCTTATTTCATTATAGTCCATTCATACATTTAACGTATTAATACGTATGTGAACATTAAACGTCTTCCCAAATTTGCACCCAAGATTTCAATACATATCGGAAAGATATTTTCTCTAAAGCTCCTAGTGTTGTTTTCTTATTCCTGAATTGTACTGATTATTAGAACAAGTGTGTAAAATTAACTGATACTCATATCCCATTCGCATTATTTGGTTACATATCTATCTTACTCATTGACAAATAACAACCATCACACACAAGTTATCTTGCTTTATTGTTCCAGTTAAATTATCATGATTTATGCTATACATGAACAGGTAGATGAGCTGCTGAAAGAGCGAGATACAATCCACTCTTGTTTCACTGTTGCGAGGACCGTTGCTATTCCCAGTGGTAGTGGACAGTTCAGCAACGGAAGTACCAGCAAATTACCCAGAGAAGATGATAAATGCGACAATCCAGGTGAAGGTGGTTCAGATTCCAAGGACAAATTTTCCAAGAAGAAATGGTTCGGTCTTATGAAAGGATTGGATCGAAAATGACACGTGGAAAAGTTTGGTTGCTCTCCTGTGGCCCAGGTTTCTGTTTATATAAAGCTCATGTTGTTTCGAAGTTTCAGATATTACCGGGTATTGATGCTGGGGCTGTTCCTCATTATTTCGCGATTTTATTTGTGTACAATGTTACGAATGTTACAAAATGTAGAGATTGTGTTGATAGATTTATGTAACAAGAGCTTTTCAGGATCCAATGTCCAATTGGACAATTGGCATAGTTCACAGAAAGGAGGAAGAATTCAATTCATAGTATGTCTGTTTTTGATGTAAGAGTACTTTTTTTTTTTTGGGAGGAATTTCAAATCCTCTTAAGTTATTGTATATTTTACAGATATTTTAACGGTTGTGATGAATTATGAAGTACTTCACTATATAACACCTTTCACTGTTATGGTAATCACTTGCAGGTGGTTAATGGAGTCCAAATCAGACCAGACGTTGTAGATGAGGAACAAAACAAGTGTTTTGTTACGAAGCATCCGCAAGAATAACTATACTGTTCTGTTTCATAGTAGCTTATCGGCTAGTGTATAAGTAAGATAGGCTTATGTTACTGTTTTGAGCAAATTAGTTTGGAAAGAAATCTGCTTGAACAGAGTGAACGGGATGATCACAGTGAAGCAAAACCTCGACTGTGGCCGCTCTATTCGTTTGCCCATGCATGTGCCATTGCCAATTATGCGTCTGCTCATCAACACCACACAAACATTTGCACATTTCAAACAAGAAGACAGGCTAAAAACACAGCACAATTAGTGGCTAATTGCTGTGGCCTATGGACATTGTTCTGATCTAGGCCCTTGATAATAAGTGACTTATTTGGTGGCATGTTTCTGTTTGGTGGACAGAGACTTAATTTATTGGTTTGGTCTTGTTTGTAAGATACGTATGAAGAGAGTGAGCTAGATGGCTTTAATATCAGGACAAAAATAATAACTCTCCTAAAATCTTAAATTATTGGGAAGCCTATGTTAATTCTCCAACATCGATGATAAAGAATAGTAGTAATTGTTTTTAAAAAAAAAACGCTAGCAGCAATATCTTCGACCTTAACAAACTTAAATGATTGATACGATTTCATTATTGTCTCACAAAGTAATAATGGAATATTTTCGATCTTATATGTCCTTCAACAAAGTCACTACGGTATTTAAAAATTCACAGTTCAGGCCGGAAAGAGTGATTATAATTATACACCTTTTGTATTGTAAAATGTGAGTTGTGCTTTTAATCTCAATGGTATACGATTTATCGACTAATCTAGCCGTAGATTTTTTGGGAGTCAACTATTTCAATGGCGTTTTTGATATCAAAGGATTCAAATCCAAAACTTTATTGGAGTAAACTCAACTATCTTAATATTTTTTATCCAATAACAGTTTGTGTTGTGGGTTGTACGTTGACAAATGAGAGTGTATACTTTATAGACAACTTTAGTGAGATTTGGACAAATTGATGTGTTTAAAAATGTCAATATTAATGGTGACTGACTAGACGAGCAACTACATTTGATTTCTGCTATGTTTTAGTCACTATCCTATTCCTCCACACGGCAATACCTTTTTGAGCTAGCTAGCATATTCTTAATTATCACATTCACAACTTCAATTCTCCATCCACACCTTATGAAATCACATCTTACCTTGGCTTTCATATAATAAAAAATATCACCAAATGCTCGTTATACGCAGGTGTTTTCCCATTACTTTGAAAAGCAATAAACTTGTTTAATCATTTGTCATTTGACAAAACAAAGTATATTATGTGAATGTATACATAAGTTAGCTCCATCAGTTAGCTAATTAGAAAATTTACTAGCTAATTAGAAAAGTTATCTCAAGTACGTCTAAATACATTTATTTTTTTGGATGACATTGGGAACCCGCAACCGCTACCTTTTAGGTGCGTACTGGGTAAACTTCACGGGTCTACGCAATAGCCTGCAAACCACATAAATCAAATTAAACCGCAACAAGTTGCGACAGGCTCGACTCAGAAGGTATAAATCTCAGATATTCGCTCTCCGTGGGGATTAAACTTGTGACCAAGAGAATATTATCTCCCTTTTAACCAACTGAACCACTCTTGCGGGTTCCTTTATCTTTTATTATATATCTAACGAATCAATATTGTATTTACTCTCTCTCTCCCACAAAATGATTCAGGCTATGTTATTTTCATCTAAAAACTTATTAATTCAGTTCCATTTAATTCTGTTCAAATTCATTCAGTTAGTTTTGATCAATTCTGTTCAGATATGCTTAGTTGTATTTTATTCTATAAATACATTCTGTTCAGTTATGTTCAATTTTGTTCAGTTCTATTAAAACGAAAATAGCAATTATTATTTGTCATGATTCTACCATTTTTCTAAATGTACTTCATATGAATCCGTTTCCACAATCGGAGGTTGTGTTTAAGTTGTGTGAGCTGAAATGTACCTGACACTTTTATGCACAAGTGTCTATGGCAGATAAATTGTCCTAGTCGGTTTCTTGTGACATTTTAATAAACAGAAGTTACCCAAATGTTATGCCATATTGAAAGGTGACCTACTCATAAATTAATCACACTCATGTACAATAGCTTAATTGCAACTATGAGTTAAACAAATAACCTAGTAGCGAGAACAAAATTCATCTTAGGTTACCTATTCTTAATCTTGTCATCCATAGTTTGAGCCCAAATTTAATACACTACTGCCATATTCTTTTGTTTGTGACTCTTTGTCATGACCTTGATATTAATACTTAAATTAGTTTAGATTTTATATTTGTAAATCTTTTATAACTTATAGTTTTTGTGTGAGACAGATTGCATCCACTTGCACTTGGTTTTAAAATTAGCTCAAGTCATGAGTAAATCCAAAACCTCAAGCTTTTTATTATTAAAGCTTCCTTCGTAAACAATTCTCGATGACCTAGTCCCACATGCAAAATGGATATATATCTATGTACATTGGATCTCAATAATATATACTTCGATTAATACTTGATTAGAATCTTACGTTTTTCCCAAATAGGGTTTGTCAATCGGTTGATTGATAAATCTTTTAAACCCATTTTCGTACGGGTGGTGCTATATTTTATTCGAATTTGATAAGATGTCAATTCTTAAATCATATGCCTGCAATTACTTAAAGTAACATTGCATGTTTGCGTAATTTCATTGGAACACAAATGCAATATGTATAAAAGTAGGTACATAATTGAGCTTCTTCCGTATATAATATATATATATGCAGAGTTCAATCAATTAAGACTAAGATGAGTGACCAAAGCTTATAGGCTTATAGCTAGTTCTAGTCTCATTTTATTAATGGGACAATTTTTTGTTGAATATGACTGTTCTACCATTACAAGAAATGCATCTAATAATAAAGTGAGTGAGAATATACCAGTTTCTAATATTGAAATTGTATGTATATAATAAATTAGGAAAGTGCACAAGGCACTCTTAAGTGTTCTTTAATTTAATTAATTATTCTTAATATTTAAGTTGAGCATAACCCTTATGCCATATGAAATTGAGCTTTCTCGAGAAAGAATGCATATACCAAGGGTTAATAAAATGACTGTTTTTCGGGAAAAAAAAGGATTTTTTCCTTTTAATTTTAATATGGTGTGGAATCACATCCCATAATGTGTGGTCTCACATGTAAGTACGACATTGTATATTTTAACATATTATACACATTACCCTCGTAATGTCTAATACATTCTATGGAGTTTGGACTTTCCAAACAGTGGAGAAGCCATCCACGTGGCAGGAGATGTCTTGAGAAGAATAGCATTAAATCCAAGTTGTCGTATTAGCTTAAATATAATTAAGGAACCTTAGCATACATATAGTATGATATAGCAGTCGTGATTAATGAAGTAACAATCTAATTAAGAATCCCATGACATGTGCATGTGTCTCCCAACTAATGCGGTTTAATTAATTAATTAATTGATTAATTAATTAATTCGCATTAACATGTTATGTAGTGTTTATGTTGCCGTCAAAATGTCCACTATATTGGCAACCCAAACCACATTTCATTTGTCTCATTGATTGACCTAATATATAACATGACATATGCAATACAATATTCTATCTCTAGCTCAATCACGGGACTTCAAATCTAATCCTTTACTCCATTATTAATGTCCACTACGAACTTCATTATCATGATAAAATTTAAATTATTATTAGACTGTAATATACGCATAGGCAACGTAATTAGCTTAAGGTCACCTCTTCTAATACTACACTTCATTATTTTTTTCCCGCATAAGTATTAAGTGATAAGTATCACCAGCACATTAGTAAAAAGTAACCACATCTTATGTGAAGGTTTTTTGATATCCTACATGGACAAAGTTAATAAGTTTAGGTAAAATATATGAAACTGAATATTTAGAGGAGACGACCGCCCCAACAATCCTATCTACGCCTCTGATACCCCACATTAAAATAATGCATTTGATTAGTAAATTAACCTAGTATGTATATCAAAGAACATCTCCACTCTAGGGCGGTTCCTTCTTTGTCAATAATTCCCACTTTTAAGTAATTGAAAATGTGTTATTAAATTATTAATGGCGTAATTATACACTTGACCATGATCATGTACATGTACTTGTTTAATACCAAGTATAGAGGAAGAAAGGGTCACTTCACATGACTTAAAGCTAACTCCACCAAAACCTACTACTTTATGTGTAACACAACATGATTTAGTTAAAAATAGGTTACTCCCGGTCCTACAAAAGTATTCCCAGACCCCAGTTACTATTTATTGAAGCAGTTTTAAAATTTTAAAAGATAATAAAATAATTTCAAAAATATTGGATTGTAATTTTCTTAGAATGAAAATGAACGAAATAATGACGTACGATTAAGGTTGGATAAAAAAAAGATGTAATATCAAGAATTATATTTATAAATAGTTTGTAGACCGACTAAAAAATGAAGTAGATAAAGTTTTATACTACGGAGTACCAGTATCACTTGGGCTAAATGAAGGGGCTGGTTCGAGTCATCGCCCCACATAGTTTGGATGGTCACTTTATTTAAAAAAATGCTTTTGAAAAAATACATATCCAAAAAGGGGATCCTCAGCTTGAAAACTAAGTCACATTAAGGGGCTATATATATGCTTTTTGGATCCTTCCAAAGTGTAATGGGTGTAAAAGGGGAACAAAGATGATTAGAAAGTTAATGGGGGTTTGTATTATGAGAGGATCATGTCTCAAATAATCTTGTGTTAAAGTTGATGTAGTAATCTCCCATTGGCTTGATTGTCTTGATAAACCCTTTGAGTAGGTCCCAAAGAGATTTGGGCAATCTTTAGGCGATAATATTCAATCAACACCAAAGAAACCATGATTAAGGTACTTGTTTAATTAATTAATATTGGGTGGTGGAAACCATTAAGTAGGAAAAGCTTCTCGCTCATTGATCATGTTAATGAGATGTAGTATTGATTAGTCAACAAGATTGAGGAAGTTGATAGGGAAAGTCTAAACACTCTACCATGAAATTCAATAACTAGAGTACTAGTACTACTACTACTAAAAGAAAAAAGGACCACTTCACATCTCTTGGGAAATAATAATATCATATATGAAAACCCCTCTTAAACTTATTAAAGCACCATAACCTAACCTAAAAAGTTGATAGGGTAAAGTTCCATTTCCGTCCATTGTATTTAATATGATATCATGATGTACATATATGCATATATATGAAATGTTATCATGGTATATGAACAAGTAAAGATGTAAGACCACAAAACACTAGGGTAAAATTAATGCGGGAAATGATAAACGGTGGTGAATGTTAATTACACTTTAAAATAAAAAATTCACATCCAAAACTCTTTCTCAAACACTATGGTAGTATATATTTAATAAGGACAAAAAAATAATTGCAGTACTACTTTTTTTTTAAATGGCTAAATATATAGTATTAATCAACAAATAGTCAACAATACAAACTGGTGCATAAGTAATGCACACGAGACTAAACCTCGAAACCGAGACTACAAATGAAAGCCAATACAACCGAGATGTGAAGGCCCAAGCCGTTATATCCGTGACAAAAACCCAACCCCCTCGTCTAGTATGTCCATCTTACTAGCAAGAGGCCAAGATCCGGGGAGTTTGCAAATTGTACCACTAACTCTTATAAGTCAAGTTCCATAGGAGTGTGTATACCTTCCGTTGCAAATTTAGGGAACTTAGCTAGAAACGGAAGATGATTTTCTCCTATGGGTCACGGGTCAATCACAAATAGAGACTCTTATAAACTACTCAAACATCAAAACCTGAACAAACACCTCTACTAATACAACCTTCAAACCGCCACGAGAGAGTCAATGAGGAAACCACCCATACAAGACCAAATGATCCTCCACAAGAAATTTCCAAACTTGACCATATAATTGCAGTACTACTGCTGTAGTATATAATCAAATGATTATATAAGCAACTAGTATTTCGGTCTTCAATTGTATAAGCATTCAATCTATGAAAATAAATGTTTTTGGTTGTGATGAATGCACAAGTACTCCAAGCACATGAGAGATTCCAAAATTACGTACGTAAAAGAGATTTTAAAAGTATAGCTAAACAACCTTAAAGTATAGATTCTCATTATAAACTATATTAATTAATTAATATATGGAGAATCATATACATAGACATGAATTTAACTAAATTTGGTCATACACCACTTGGTTTCTGGTTCATGAGTACTGTAGTGTAATATTGTATTCCAATTGCAGAGGCCAGAGTGGGATGAGAGTCTGGGACCTATATGGAATTAAAAGTGATAATTATTATACACTATGGTCCTTAAACAAGTACTGTGCAAATTGGGATCCTCCTGTGGAAATTTGTTGGAAAAGGGAGAGACCACCATCACCATGCATGTGCATATGATCAGTAGTTATAAATATATCTCCACCACCACGTACTATTTGTATATACATTATTGTCAAACGTCCTTGACCATTAATTTGCAGTGCATGTCCAGTAGTATTCATGCTCATGTAGCTCCTCCTCACTCATGATCTCTGACAATTATTCTGCTGATGTTGCCTTAACCATCAAATGTTTTCCAGTGCAACTAATAAAAGCCTTCAGGAATTACTTTGGTTGCCCAATCCTTTGTTTCCCACCCAGGAGAGTTGGTATATGAGCTTAGCTCTTTTTTCTTAAATAAAAATACATAAACAAAGAAAAATATAGTTCGAGCAAATTTCAGTTAAAATTACAGTTCACTCAACTTTAATTTCCAATACATCTATTACATGTTTTACTACTAAATAATTTCACTACTGTTTTAATTTGTCAACAGTTTTTGGTTGTCGATCCACAGGGTTTTCAACAAGTGTCACTATATAATATTGGATTTCAAGTAAAGAATCTACACATTTGAAGATAAAATTCAGAAATCTAAAATGCATGTATGGGAAAAGGTTTACCAGACAATTCCAAAACACGCACCGAAAATCTGCCTGATAGTCGTCCATTCACGTTTCACACATCACTTTCAGTATCAGTAGAGAACACAATCCTTTAAGATCAATAAAACGGAAGAGGGGACAGGAAATATCAAACTATCGTTGGATTTCACATCAAGATTTATAATAAATAATAATTTATTTATACGAATATACATACCATGTCCGATAAATTGATAATTCCAGTAATGCATGGACGAGAAAAGTCAGAATTGTAATCCCTAAGGTAGCCAAACCCAAATCTTTATCAAATTAAGATGACGTCATCTTGTATTTTTTTTCTTTCTATTTTCAAGAATTTCTTTATAATTTTCACGGGTTTTATAGTCTAATCTTATAAAAAGATGTTGCTTTCATAAATTCACTTTCTTGAGTTATCTTTATTTCCGCCGTAGATCCTTTTCAATGTTAGTATAGTCTTGATAGTTGTCTACGGTTGTGTTGCGCTAAATGTTTAATAAACATGGGACCAAACACTTTGATTCTGTCTAGTACAGATTCAAGTTATATCCTTTACGATATTAGAGTTCTAAGCATACCTGCTGATAAGGTTAAACAATCTTGTCCACAAATAATGAAAAATGTAAATAAACATCATACCTAAATATCTAGACTACTCTTCCAGGTAATCCCACTATTAGATCCGATCCACGAACTAACCAAGTCTTAAACGACCTGTGCGTGATGGAATTCCACATTTTATTTATTAAATTATTTTGTCTTTTCTTTTCACCTAGTTTTAAACTTTTTTTTCTAAGAGTACTGTTTGATGACTGCAAACTAATGTTTAGGATAATGCTAGCATGAATTGTTTTTCCATCCAACCCTTTAGGTTCTTCATTAATTAAACAAACAAATTAATTAAGCACAAACATTAATTCGGGTCGTCATGCTATATTGCTATCCAAATTCAAAGTATATAGAGATATGATGGGTCATGCATGCCGTTGAGGTGAAGACTTTGGGAACCCTATATTTTGTTTTGTGTACTTATGTGTCCAATAATACAAAACGAAACAAATAAACCTTGAAGTGGACATTTAAAGATTACAACATACAGTTCCTAGATTATTGTATATACCCATGCAATACTTAAAGAAGAAAAAACAAAAGAAATAGGATAAAAGTTTGAAGTTAGAGTAAAGAAAATAAGCACATAAACCAATCAATGGTTACTCTGTGTGTAAATTAATTGTAATGTCACTAACAGGAGCAAGTAACATTTGTGTTAGTGTTGATTAATGATCATTTGTTTATATGTGATTGTGTAAATGAGATGTGGTCGATGTAGTTAGTAAGATTCGCGGAGATCTTTGCCATCGAAAGCAAGGCTTAAACAAATGCTAGATTTCAACGTCAATCACGCAAACATCCTAGACTAGACCCACACTTAAATCCATCATTAACACGTTACCATGGGCTCCACTTCTAACTCTTGTAATAACACCTGAAATGTTCATAAATCATAACCTTTTATATTAATCTGGACATTTTACTCTGTTTACAAAGCCGCCCTTCTTTTAGGCCATTAATTAATTGTGTTTGTTATCTGGGGTTATTAATTACCTCAGAGTCAAGATTGTTTGTGTCGGAGAATTAATATAAATGATTGGATTTATTTCCTTCCCAACAACTTAAACTTTTGGGGGGGTTGGAATTCTATTATGGTATAAATTCCAACTCTCCCAAAAGCTTAAGCTGTTGGGGAAGAAAGAAATCTTGTCATTTATATTATGAATTCCAACTCTACCAGAAGTTTAAGCTGTTGGGGAGGAAAGAAATCTAATCATTTATATTAATTCTCCAACACTTCACCGCACTCATGGCCGATTTCAACCTCTTTAGGGAGGCCATTCGAGTGGAAATTTAATATGGGGCGGAGTTTGTCTCCGGGGAGATTCGAACCCAGGTGGGCGTGAGCCAGATGGCTCTGATACCAAATAGAATTCCAACTTTCCCAAAAGCTTAAGCTGTTGGGGAGGAAAGAAATCTAGTCATGTATATTAATTCTCCAACAGTTTGGGACTCATTTGTGGCAAAAATTTAACTGTGAACCTCTCTCAGGGTCTCCCTAATCACTATAGTATAGGACCTCGCATGGAATCCACCACCAAAGTTAGTAGGATGACCATGTAGGATTGGGAGGGAGGGTCTATATGGTCGACCAACAAACATTTAATTAGTGTTCAACGACTACGGTTATACACGTTAAACATTATTTGTGCATTCAAATGTTAAGCCCACTTTTTTAAAGTTGCACATCGCCATCAAATTATGGACTGACACATTATGATGACACATCCAAATGATAGACAAAATTACCATGATCAACTAATTGGTGGAAGTATAGGGAAATTATTTAAAATGCTTGTCCTTGAGGTTGATTTCGGTTTGGTGCTCCTTCCCAAGTTTGTTGGTTCGTCAGTAGTCTTGTTGGAGAGGTGGTGCCAAGTTTCTGCTACGTTTTTGTGAGACTTCCTTGAAGCGTTTGGTCACTGTCTCAGAGATTTCACCTCCCTCCCGGGCTTAGCTACTGGAATTCATGATGGCGGTCCAGTTTTGGTTCCTTCTCTGTTCGGGTATGCCAGCCACTGTCTAGGAAAGGATTGACCCTCCCTTTTGTGCTCTGTTACTGGAATCTTTTTGGAGGTCCAGTTTTGCATCGTTCTCTCTTTGTGTAGTGAGACGTTCGGGTCTTTTAGATTAGTTGTGAGTTTTTGTTGCCTTTCTTGTTCGATTTTAGGCGGTTGAGATCTTGTACCTTGGACTTGGTTGTTTTCACACTCGTTGGTGGGTGTTTTGTGACGAGTATTTATTATACTTGTCGTTTCTATCAATAAAATTTTAGCCGGTTAAAAAAAAAAACTTATTTAAGACAAGTTCATCAATAGGCAAAGGCACCAAACAGGCAATCTAAAAATGGTTCGCATATTCACAAAGATTAATGATGACACTATTTAACATGTCTCTTTGAGAGTTTATGAGATGCTAAACTAATTCGAATGCACCAACAAAACACATGATAGTGGACTCCGCATGGGGCCCACTATCATATGCGGAGCCCACTATCATGTGTCTTGTTGGTGCATTAATTACACTTAGTCTAGTATAAAATAAAGCATGTTTGAGATCATTTAAACTAATATAACAAACAAACAAATATATATATATATATATATATTATATATATATATATATATATATATATATATATATATATATATATATATATATATATATATATATATATATATATATATATATATATATATATATATATATATATATATATATATATATATATATATATATATATTGACAAATCGATATAAATTTGTGTACAATATATAATTAAATTGTGAGTAATTAATAAGTGAAGGGAGTATTTTACAAATGGATTAGGATAAACTACATTTTACTTTAGTCATAGATGCAATAAGCATACACACAAGGATGATGGAGACCATTGTGCATTAGATACACATTCTTGGCCCAAGAACTTAGAAATATAATTCTTAAACTCAAACTATGCCATGATTAAAGGAATATTGTAGTTTGAAATTGTGACTTACAACTAGATGCCGGATTGATGAAGCACTTAGATTCATCAAGGAAATATACAAATGGTATGTCATACCATATACATTAGATTAGATTTGAGTGGGTGGATGATGTTGACTGGGGCCAAAGAAACCTTATTAAGGATGGCCGTCGGTGGAGCTTGAATGCATCCAACTAATGAGTAGAAGTGTATATTTGGGTGCTATGCAAGTATAATTATGTCACATCCATAATCCACAAACCATTTTTTACATATACATTTGAGTGCTAGACCTACAAAATATTATGTCTTGCAAGTCATCATATACTTATAGTATTGGGATTGGTTTGACTTTGGAGGATGTTTAAATGGGGAAGAAGAGGTAGTTTGCTGTCGGCTCCTTAGATTAAGCAAAGGCAATAATCTTTTGAAATCTAAAGGGAAAAAGATAGATAGGTGCCACAAGTCTCATTTTCATTTCCCACACTTCACTTTAGTTTCCTAATGTTGTTTGTATTAGGTAAACCATGAATTCTAACGGTGTGTACTTCATTTGCCCGCTTACTTTAGCTCTTTAATTTGTGTAACGTGGTCATTAATTTTAAAGGTTTTTAAAATTGTATGTAATTTAGCCCCGAGATCTTTACAATTTGTTTATATTTATGATATATTAGTAAGATATGAATATTTGCCTATGTGTGAGAATTTTTCCCCTACAAAATTTAAGTTTGGTACAATTTTGTTCTTTTGTCATTTATAAGAAATTTGATGAGGTTAATTTGACTAAATACATTCTTGTTTTACCCTAATTTGTACAATACTAGTAATACGAAGGTCCAACGTTTCAGTTTTTTGATAGAAGAGACATGAGAGGTGAAGTGAAATGTAAACTAGTGCGGTGTGTTTGACTTTGACACCCACAATTTAGATATACTAATTTAAAAATTGAAAGAAGAGGTGATGTTCCGTATAAGAGATTAAAATGAATTCCAAAGTAAAGAGCTGGGTTTAGAATGAGTGCAAACTGCAAAACAGTCCAGTAGTACTCCCTATTAAGTTAGTTAGTGAGTGAGCAGTGATGAGTAAGCGCATAATTTCATTTTAGTAGCAGGACTGGGTGAGGTCAGGTTACTGCAGAGACATGGGCTTCACGATGCCTCATTGGGGCTCGTTCCACTCAACTAACTATGCACAATAATTCACACTAATTGGAAATGGCATGTATTCTATTTAAACCCACTTTCTTTTTTTAGTCTCATTACTAAATCCTCCTGTCACCCTCTTATTGGAAATGATCCAGGCCAGTACTACTTAAAAACATTGCACTATCATCTAATGGCTCTGCATCCTCTGACACTTTTAACACACACGTTGTAACACATACATACTCTAGTCGTGTTCGAATCTTATTGGAGCAAAAGTGTTAATCTTATCATTTTGGGGAACACGTTAGTTTTCTAGGATACAGTAGTTTAACAATGTTTGAATCCCGATCTAGAGACAATCATGGTTCTTTCTTGTAATGAACCTAGTTACTTTGCTCTAAACTTGGGAAAAGAGAAACAAGGATATCAATTTTTAGAATTTTTAACTACTTTGTCTTTACTTTAATCTTTTCTTTCCTAACCTTTTGTGTTGTAATGACAGATTCAATATGTATACTTCACATGAAGAGCATCAATTCCATTACACATCAAGACATGCTTTAATTTAACAATGCCTTAACAAATTAAGACATGTTACTATATTTAAGTACAAATGTATGTCTCATCATTTCCATTTTTGTTCTCCCACTTTGGCAATTGAAGCTTTGCCAATTTTGGACTTGTTTCAAATTTGAAAACCTGAACCTAACAGAATATGAACCTCTTACTGTTTTTAAATTAATACCCGGCCGTGGTGACTTGACTTGATGATGTAATATCAAGGGAGTTTCTTGAAATAGAAGGAGAGAGAGATATGGGAAACATTAGCACCGCCTAGGAATGATTTCCTTAATAAGACTTTTCATAGGCCATACATTTTGATGGAAATAATGTGATGATTCATTGTCTTTTGATGGTGTCTGTCCATAGTCATAATGATGAATGTGTACAAAAATTTCACTACCTAGCAATCAAACTGGAGGAAAGTAGCAAGACATTTCTTACTCAAAACAAAGGGGCAAACCCTCAATCATTTGATAGTTCAACAACCCTACATCACTCACATGCATCACATTCTTTCACTCCAAGCTCTTTTTCCATCTCCCTATTCACCAGCAACAAAAATATCAACTCTATTTCTTACCATATTTATGCATCATCATTTTCTTTAGACTTTGAAGTAATTGAGTTTTCTACATAAACATCCTAAGTATTTAAGGTTTAAGGATTCAAACTTTAAACATCATGATATGATGGGAGATTTTTCGCATAGAATAAATTCGGTGATGTTGAAAGTTAATAAATGATGCCATAAATTTAAACGCTATTTCATGATCAAGTATGTCCAAGTATTCTAATATTTTAACTAACCGAGATCACAAAATGTCTTAAGAGACGGTTTATTTTTCACTTAAAATTACAATTACAGTGTTATGTTATTAACGGCACCAAGTTGGAAATAATTTTCATCCAAACGGCACGCAAAGAGAGATTCGGCGATAATTAAAAGACAAGAGCAATATCTATAGGGCCCCCAATGTGTTATGGAAGGTCATGCACTCACTCAATTTTCTTAATGTTTCCTCTTCAAACTCACTTCACCTCCTTGGGATATCCGCAACCATTTCTCTCTCTTCCCAAAAACCCTCAAATCTTTGTATAAATACCTCCCCACATCAAACACTTCTCCCTTATATCCAAACCATCACTCAACTCCCCCCTATATATATATTCTCCTTTCCCATTCTTCATCTTACCAAAAAAGAACATACATAACACACACACACATGTACAATAATAACACCACCATGGCCGACCTAGAATATCATCAAAACAAACTCTCATCATCCACCGGCCGGTTAAAGCTCTTTGGCTTCCACGTCTCCGAAGAGATGATCGAAGTCGAAAACGAAGCCAACCAAGAAGAAGTAGCAGAGTCAACCAAAACCCCCTCCTCAGAAAACTCCACGGGAGGAGGAGGTGGTTCTTTTACTCCCCCTGACGGGCGTAAGTACGAGTGCCAGTACTGCTACCGCGAGTTCGCAAACTCGCAGGCACTTGGCGGGCACCAGAATGCTCACAAGAAGGAAAGACAGCAGCTCAAAAGAGCTCAAATGCAGGCTTCCAGGAACGCTGCTGTTTCGTTCATGCGGAACCCTATGGTTTCGGCTTTTGCTCCTCCGGCGCACTTGTTTGCTCCGGCAGGTGCGGTTGTACCTTCCGGTGGATCTTCCGTGGCTCCGTCGTGGGTGTATGTGCCGAGAGCGGCGCAGCCGTTCCATGTTTCGCATGGGTGTGTGTTCCCGAGTGGAAGGGGTGTAGGGAGTGCAGGGGATCAGACGAGTGTTGGGGTTGGGCCGGTTCAGCCGAGCCAGCCCGTTATGGCGCATAGTGGGAGGTTGGATGGGCCTTCGTTGAGTAGGTTTTCTAGGGGAGGTGAGGATGGGCCGGGCTTTGATGATGGGTTTGGGCTCGATTTGCATCTTAGCTTAGCTCCATCGGCACCGTAAATATTGATTTTATAATATATTTTTTTGTTTCTAAATTAAGAAATCAGGCTGAATTTTTACTAGATTTGGTGATCAGATGGGGAGCTTTAGTTGATTTATCCTTAATTTGGATTTTGTACATTTTCTGATTTATTTATTTTTTTCTCAAGGAGAAATTTGCTCAAGTTCATCGCTCGGTAAGAGTTTATACTGTGTTTCTTTAATTTGGTTAAATTTGTAAATATTTATTACTTAATTCTCGAAATTCATGTCCTTGTTAGGCATAGCCTTGGAGCTGGATAGCCAAGGTTGGAAAAAAGTAATTTTGTTTTATATTTTTTCATCTAAAAATTAATTATTTCCAGTTTAGATTATATAAATTTGATTGATTAATATTATTTTATTCACACAATAAAATAAATTCAGAAGAGAAACAGATTAAACTAGCTCACGGCAAAAGTAATAATTTTAGATCGTATCTTCTGGGATTCAACATTTAGGCCATGTTTGATAAGTTAAGCTCAACTGTGTGTCCATAAAGAGAGATACATCACAAATTCATACAACTGTTGCAACTTGCAAGTTCATGATGTCTGTATCCTTAATTAATTTACCTCGTATCTCTTGTCGCGGGATATACTAATCATCTTGTTTTGCAAGCTAGCTCACGTTGCTTTCATTCACCTATAAGGCCATAACTAATCTTGTTGAGGTAATTTACAACATTTATTTTAAAGTAATGATCATAGAAGGGATAGTATTGTTTGTGTAACATAAAACTGATGAATCAAACTAGTCATCATGGCTTTTGACTTGAAAATTTTATTACTACATATTCAAGTGAGACGGACAATTAAATCGAAAAGAAGTGTTAGTGTGTTACTATCATTGTAGCATAGCGTACTGATTACTGCACTAGTAATGAACTACTACAATTTAGTATATGTGGATAACTTTGAGTTTACCAAAAATAATTGTATACTAGTATTCATTTTATTTTATTTTTAATTACATCCTCCGTTCTACCTAAAATTTAATATTTTATTTTTTTAACTTTTTTGAGTGTTAATTTTACTTTAAATTATTTTCAAATACGATAAAAATTATTTAAAATTTTCTATTATGAAACTAAAATGGTTACAATTTTTCATAATATAAAGATTTAAACTTAAAACAGGTAAGCAAAGCCGCCATCGCATGATTCCCGATGAAACGACCTAAAAATGGGTTGATTATCGTTCAGGTGGAAACCTGTAATTGGATAAGCAGTCCCTTCCTAGTTTTGGTCATGTCGTAACTAACATCGTATGAACTTGTTTTAATTATACTACTTCCTCCGTTTTATCAAAAACTTTCTGATTTATCTTTTTTCGGTCAACAACTTTCAATTTTGACTCTCAATTACTCTTAAACTATGACGATAAAGTATTTAGTGAAATTATATTATGAAAATACAGAATCTAAATTTTCATGATATAATTTTGTTACATACTTCATGATTATAGTTTAAAAGTATGCATGTCTTTTTTTATAAGAACATATCATGGTTATTTTTAAAATTAAGTATAATACGTCATACAACTTTATGTTAAAAAATAAAAATTAAGAAGAGAATAAATAAAAAAGAAAAAAATTACGTCAATAAGATTCGAACCCAACACCTTCAACTAAAATAATGATACAAATAATAGAGAAAAATCACGCCAACAAGGTTCGAACCAAAGACCTTCAATAAAAATAATAATAAAAGTAATGGAGAAATCACGCCAACAGGATTCGAACCCTACATCTTTTAATTAACTAGTGACACATGTACGCACCAGATTGAAATTAGATAAGCAAGATCAACGGATTAAAATTTATTGGTAGGTCAATCAATTGGGTAAATAAACCGACTTATTATATTACTTTAAATTTAAATAGTTGATAAACATTTGGACATGGTTCGGTCGGCTTTTCCTCGATACAAAATACAAGGGGAGTAACAAATTAAATTTGTGACGATTTAAGATATTACTTATACCTTTATACAAGCGAAATATATTTTTTTTTTTCAAAAATTTATCCATAAGAATATTAGAGTTAAGTATGGAATCTTAGGATGGATAGAGTAATCCACTGAGAAAATTTTCAGTGTTAATAGCACGAGTGAGGACAAATTAAGTACACAAAAAAAGAATATATTTTAGTCTGTAAGGTCAGTACATATAATAACCGCGTCAAACTCAAAATGTCGCGACTACTTGAACTATTTTTCCCAATGAGATTACCCAAGAGAACGCAGAGTCCAATCTTTAGGGATTCCACATTTCCACCAGTTGGTAACATAACTGGTTTAGTTGTAAACAAGAATGAATGATTCGCAAGAAATTAGCACCAAATGCTATGGTTCACCATTTACTTTAGGGGTAAATATCATATGGTACCCCTATTGGGACACCACTTTGCATATACAACCCTCTTAGTCCCAGAATTACATCCAGGTTCACGAGCCCATTTTTTGTTGACCAAGGAATAAGTCACTATTCATTGCTTGATAACCAAACACAACCTTAACTCCTTTTCATTACTTTTTATTTTCTATTTCGTTTTTTTTTTCTTTTGTTCATCTTCTTCTTCATCTCTAATATCCGGTACCGGAATTATTCCGGTACCGGAATAATTATGCAACAGCTCCGGCGTCGGAGCTATTTACAGCTCCGATTTGGGGATGTAAGTAACAGCTCCGATTTGGAGCTGTTGAACAACCCCAAATCGAAGCTGTTACAACTCCGATTCGGCATTGTTAACAGCTCCGATTCGGCACTGTTAAACAGCCCCAAATCAGATCGGAGCTGTTTAACAGCTCCAAATTGGAGCCGTTACAGCTCCGATCTGGGGCTGCAAGGCTCCAAATTGGAGCTGGAAATAGCTCCGATTTGGGGCTGTTTAAATAGCCCCAAATCAAAGGTATTTACGGCTCCGATCTGGAGTTGTAACAGCTCCAGATCGGAGTTGTTACTGTTCTTTTACTTTCTTTTTTTTTTTTTTTTTTAACTTTTTAATAATTTTGAACTTATCTATTACATTTAACACCTAAAAATTCAAATTAATTTACATCAAGGTCCACACCTGCTTAAGTTGTTTGGTCAACCAAAAACTCCGATAATTGACCAAGGGCAAAATAGTACTTTCAATGAATTAGTTCGCGAAAAGTCAAAGTCGTGGATCTAGATGTAATTAATTTCATCTAGTAAGGATAGTGGATGCAATGTTCGGACTAAGAAGGGACTAGATGTAATTAAAAACACTAAGAGGGGTATCATATGCAATTGACCCCTTTACTTAGCCCACCACCCAGGCAACCACAATCACCAGAGTCAGTTTAATAGGAGTACTTTAATTAATGATTTCCCATACAGTTAGTAGCGCATGTCGATCGAAATGAGTCTAAAAGGGGAAACTTTTTTCTTACTTACAAGCAACAAAAATGTTAGCTTCTTTTCGGTGGAAAGTGGGCTAGGTTGAAATTTTAAGTCGATCGGCTGTCATATATATATGCAGGCAGCTTCTATGGTAATTTAATTTGGCTTAGTCTTAGACTTCCATGCATGCTTTAAACTTTAAAGTGGTTTGATGAGTGCTTTCTACATCATCCCATGATCACTTCATTGATTTTTTTTATTTTATTTTTAAACGGTCAAAATATATTTTAGTAAAAAAAACCAAGCATAAGAATGCTCAACAACAATTACAATTTACAAAGAGAATAAGAGTTAAGAATTGCTTGAAAGTTAAACTCTCAAGGCATATATGCTTTGCTTTAGGATCCAAAAACTAATCCTTCAAATGATTATACGAAATGAGCTTCCCCTTCCGTTAAGCCAAAACCACCCCAAGTAATTGGATTTTCTCCAAATATGGTCAATAATTCATTCAAATTTGTTTAAAAGAAGATCATTCCTAACTTTCCAAATGGTCCAAATAGTTCCACTTTCCAAATGGTCCAAATAGTTCCACCGTTAAAACATACCCCAACATTTGAATGCATGGTTTTATGAATTATTCTATACATTAATTATTGTTGGACTTGGGCATATATAGAGCTAGCTAGAGTGTACAAGGACTTGGCCAAAGATTAATGGACCCAAACCTAAAATGAGATTACAGAGATAACCTTGAGAAATGGCACAACTACAACCTAAATGTAGGGTAGACCCGATCAAAATAAATCGTAAACTGTGAATCGAATCGAAATCAAACCAAATTGACGGTTATATGATTTGTGAACTGTAAACGCCTGCCGGTTCAAAATTTTAAACCAAAACCGTCAGTTACGGTTTTAGTTACGGTTCAACCTCATATGAAACCGGTGAACCAGGCAGTTCACTGGTTTGATGAACCGATGGTTCATGAACGGGATAAACCGCCGGTTCTACTACCCTTCGCCAATAGAATCCATTAATATTATAGTAATAAAGTTGGGTAATGTATGTTTAATTTTCCCTTTATGTTTTTTTCTCTCAAGACGAATAATCCTACTGTTTGTATGTAATAATTTTCCAATCCATAAATTCAACTCCTCTATTTTCTATCTACTTCTCTATTACTCTTGTATCACATCCTCTCCTGTTTACATATTTTCCAATGAAATTGAAAGTGTTTATGCAAGAATAGACAGTGGAGGGTGATGTGTGGTTGACTATGGTGGTGTGTGGTTGACAGCGGTGGTGTGTGGTGGCGAGAGGTTGGTGGTTGACGGTGACGTGGAGAAACAAATTTGGGTCATTCTTTTAGATCTGAAAATTAGTGTGGTGCGTGGTTGACTGTGGTGACGGCATGGTGGTGTTGGCGAGGAGGTTGGTTGGTGGTGGTGATTGGGTGGAGAAAAAGATTTGAGATACTATGTTAGATCTGGGAATTAGCGTGATTGGAGAGTGTAGGTTGGACTCACCGAGTGAACATACCCATTTTTTTTATTTTATTTTTTTTATTTTATTTTTTTATGATTCAAAATCGGCATTATGAACCGTGAACCCCATTTCATAAACCACAACCGAAACCGATGATTATGATTTCGGTTGTTGTTTATAGGTTGCTATGAAAATGAATCGGTGGCTCATGAACCGTGAACTGTCGGTTCGGTAAACCGATCAGGTCTATGTGGGGGTGGGGAGATAGTTCATAGTTATCCCAGGGTGGATCCCATTGGAACACATATTTATAGAGAGGGGCAACCCGAAGCACACGGATAGGGTTCAAGCTTGTGGGTTAACGAATCGATCTGATTGTGACCGATCATGATAAAGATCGGTCAAAGCTCGGATCGTGATCGAGATCGGTCAACGCGAGCTTGATCGTGATCATGATCGACTCATTTTGATCATGAATCGGTCACCTTGAAGAAATGATCGAAAGCTCACGATCAATAATTAATTTAATTTATATTTTATTTTATTATTATTATGATTATATATATACCTATCTTAACCCTGAATGTGTCCAACAACTTTCGAATCTATCTTATGTACTTTGAATTTATGTTAGGCTTATTTTATGTAGTGTTTGTAATAGATTGTATTTATGATCAACAAATTTACATAGTAAAAAAGTTAATTTTCGTGCCTTAACGAGTCGAGCGATCGCAATCGTGATCAGCTCGTGATCAATATGATCATTCACGAGCCGATCATGATCACAATCTTGTTATGCTCGACGATCACGAGCCGATCATGATCGATAGAACCAACGATCAGATCGACGCGGCTCATTAACAACCCTAGTCCAAGCTGGTTCAGCATTACTGGAGTATGAGCATTGATACCATGTGGCAAGGTGTGGTTCAGGGCTAGCTAGACTAGTGAAATTTAAATGTTTTTTTTTTAAAGTTAGTTTATTGTTATTTATTTATAATTTAAATAGTGGGTGGAAAGTTAGTACTCTAAAAGTTAATAACTTCTTGAGAATTTATTCTGATACATAATCCGTACGTGGGCTAAGGGTCAATTCGTTAGTTAGTTAACTTGTGGTCTAGTAAAGATTTTAATATATTTTAATATTCATTATTTAGTTGATTTCTAATTTTGTACATACAGTATAAGGTTGAAGTTGGATAAAATCTCTAATCTTTATCTGATTAAACTCTAATATCTTATTTTTAGGTATTGCGTGCCACCAAGTCTGTCTGTTTTCTATAGGTCAAGTTGTGTCATTAAGCCCCACGAGTTGATGAATTGATTTATGTTTTTTGTCGAATTTATCTCTCTCTTGCAAGACTCCCGACTTCGCGGGATTTCTCTCTCTTTCACAAGAATTTTTGTTTCTACGCACCAACAACCGTTGGAAATAATCAGTCAAACGGATTAGACATGCCCAATTTGCGAGAGATCCCAACATAATTTCACTTCCTCGGTCTTAGACTAAGCTTCTCATTTATTTTGTTAACTTTTTCTAGACTCTATTTGACTTTGAATTAATGGTAAATCATATTGAAAATATAGTGATTGAATTTATATTGTAAAAGTAGAAAATGTATATTTTCAATAAATTACTTTTTCATTATAATTTATAATTTAGGATATTTTGAGGTGATCTGGTCAAAGGGAAGAAAGAAAATTACCTTTCACTCGAGTATCGGGTTCACGGTCACCATTTTCAAACTAACATGTTGAAATATGTAGTATTAGGATCAAGTATTGATTAAGCAAACAAAGTTAAAGTAAAGACATAAAAGTTGTTGCCACGGAAGACACTGGAGAATAAATTAATAAGGATTAGTTTAGACTTTAGAGTAATGCTTGCTTTTCTTGTCTTTTCATGTCTTGGATGATGATGAGCCGATCTTAAACCTAGATTTGCTTTGCAATACCAAAGATTTGTAAATTTGTTCACTAGTGAAAGGAAAAAAGAAAAGTTCGAATTCTTTCGGAAAGTCACTCCGACTAGTAACGTCTCGATTGGTTCTCATTAGTTAAATGTATACTTGTATGTACTAGTAGTATTAGGTATACACATACTAGAATTTAAGAAATTCAACAGTGAAGTAGTACGTGGTTTTGAAATTTGAAGTATGATATGATGATCAGAGAAGTGTACACGTTCTGTTTTTTATGAAGTAATCAAATAATTATGGACCCACCAATTTTAAAATTATGTTTTGTTTGAATTTTGAAATCTAGTACTGTGTAGTGAGTTCCTAAAATTTCATGTTTTAATGTGTTATATATAGAAATTGTTGAAGTTCATTGCATCTCAAACTGAATGGACAAGAGTACAAGACAGTAACTGCATGCATGCGACCAGGTGAAATTTAATTATGCGGGTAGTACAAGAGTACAAGACAGTAACTGCATGCATGCGACCAGGTGAAATTTAATTATGCGGGTAGTAAGGCTCATTTCTCTTCGTCAGCTTAAACTGAATTGATCTGAACTGAACTGAACTTATTTGTAGTATAAAATACTATTAGGCAAATCTGAACTGAACTGAAGTTAATGCATCTGAATTGATATGAACTGAACCTAACTTATCTGAACTGAATTTAAATAATTAATTTTCGAAAAGAACAGAGACTAACCCATAAAATCTCAATGTGAGTCATTAATAGGCCAAGGGATAGGATAAGAAGTTGAAATTATATACTTCCTCCATCTCATTAATAACGTCCTAGGTTTCTATTTTGGGCGTTCTCTTACAAACTTACTAACCCAAATATGAAAAGTTTTTCAACCCACTTACCAATTTTTTGTTATTTCTATCTCCTTCTTTATAACCACTTTTTCACTCTCTATCATACTTTATCAACTTCTCACAATTAAATACTCATACAAATCAATTCTTTAATATTATTCCTTAAAGTTGGTAATTTTTACCACTCAGGAAGTAACTAAAAAATGGAGGAAGTACTTGTAAAAGATTTTGGTGTAGAGTTCAAGTGCCAAAATCAAATTTTCTGGTTTAATTTTTATCAACATGGAATTAAATACCATACATATATATGAGATGTAACATTGACTAGAAATAACTTTTGAACCGTTGTATTTTTATACTTCAATTAACCAGTGATATTGGATGAGTTTATAATCATGAATGTATAGCCTATTGGCCCTATTCTCCTCCATAATAATTATAGAAAAAAAATTGGGAGAGCTGAATTGAAACATTTTGATCTTTAAATGGTCTAAAAGAGAAGTAAGATTCTAATTAATAATCTACCATTATACGAGTATGTTATAGTACGTGTAAAAATGACAACCATGCATCATGCATGGCGAATATATAAAATTATAAAGCTAAGCAATGGAGCCATGTACGTACGTAAGACATGAAAAGTCAAGAAATCAAACCTAATTATCTCTTTCCCACAACTTTTGGATCGAGTATTAACGTAGTACTGTAGTAGTCTTGTAGATTTAGTTCGTTTGTTTGTTTATTTCTAAGCTTTCACATAAAGCTAGAGTGTGATGTAAAGTGGCACTTGTTTCACGAAAAGAAATATAACTAGGTGTCATTCACACACCCTAAACAAAAAAATTTGTCCTCCTGAACAACTTCCATATGGGGTAGGACCGTAGGAGTCTTGCACAAAGCTTATGACAGAAATATATTTGCCGACATCTCTATATATCATGAAACTTGTCGGAGAATTTTTTTAAAAGTAAATTTAACTACAACCTTATAACTTTAAATATGTATATATCTATCTTATAACTCCAATGACTCCATTGAGGTCTAACCACCAACCTCTTATGTGCTACTCCAGCACCTTTCCTGCTAGAATATACCACATCACTTGTGTTAGCTATAATTAGCACATATATAAGTTGGATAACTCTATCACCTTAACAAGCCGTCTGATTAGCTTGAGAAGTAACCCGATGATTCTGATCAACATGGTCGTCCAAAGGAAGGGGAGGAGATAGAGAATCATGATTGGAAATAATTTTTCCAACAAAGAATGGTCTGGTCGGACTGCATTCAGTGGAAGAACTGGATCTGAAGTGGACAATTCTATTGTTTGGACAGATGAGCTTACCCAATTCTATTGTCAAGCATTTTGATTGGCTCCTCGATTGGATCTTACGGCGACGCTAGGCTAGCTTGCAAGGTTGTTTCGTTTAGATCGGTCCGATCAAAGTTGCGTGCGGAGGTGCAATGACGTCGCGGAGATCGCTGGCAGAGGTGGTGGTTTGTGGCGGTGATCTGAAGCGAAGGTTTGAGAGAGAGAAATGGAGAGAGAGACGGTTTAATTTCTGTGTAATTTGTCTTTTTTTTTAATTATATATATAAAGCAATGAACGGACCAGGTTTTGGTTGGCCTGACCGCGAGCTGCATTGGTGGTTTGGACTTTCCTACTATATATGAAAGTCTAGCCTATCCTATATACTTACTCAAAGTTGAGTCTGAAACCTATGAATCGAGGAAACTTCAAATGACCCGACGTTTTGTTTCGGAAACGTTTCCTTGCCGGAAACTTACGGACTACTTCTTTGGCCATTGATAATTTTTTACTTAATTATTTGTCCATAATATGTGGTATATGTCGTCTAATGCATGCGAGGAAAATATATTTTATTAATTGCTCAAATGTCACCTTAAAAATACGTATATTATACATATTTCAACTTATTATGTTGTTTGTAGTTTAATTTGACTAATTTATCTATTAAAATATGTATTTATTTGGTTGTTTAGTATTTATAAGTTTATAAATATTATTTTACATATTAACTATATATTTAAATATATAAAAAATTAAACGTTTCGTACACGTTTCCGTTTCCTACTTTTTTCGAATTTTGACGTTTTCACGTATCCATTTCGTTTCCGTCTCCGTGCTTCCTAGTTGAAAACATAAAATAAGGGTTGCAGATTCCAACCAGTATAGAAAATAACAAATAGTAATTGGTAAATCATGTGACTGATTTACAGATAAAAGTTAATCATTCATGGGGCGATATTATTAAGATCCACATTTAATTTTTAGTGTCATTAGTGATGGCAATTCATCTGAATCCGAAGTCCGACGATAACCGATTTGATCCGAAGTCTCATCCGAAATATTTTGGTCAACCATCCAAATTTTGATCCAAAATACCATACAAAATCACCCGAATAAATTTTGATCTTAATTATCCGATCCCGCATCTGAAATCACCCGAATAAATTGGTATTCGCGTCCCACACTAGACATCCTGCATCACAGACGCCGCCAATGTAAAGCACCCTCCTGGCTGCTATTACTGTATTACTTACATCACCATAGTAAATAGTAATAGTACCATTTTATTTTATTTGACCGAAACATATGTAAACATTTTACGGGGCTAAATTTATTTCACAATAATCAATCCTAAAGAAAAAAAAAAAAAAGTCACTATTCTACGGTGTCGATAACCCCCCATAATTATCCCCAGTTTAAAACAACAAACAGAAAAATGAATTGGGGTGACTGACCAACGCCCGAACACTGTCGATGGCCGGAAACTCTCCGAAACCCTTAAATTCGTCAGAATGGGACTCTCTAATCGACGACTACAATCACGGCGGCTCCTCTACCCTCCTCCGCCACACCGGCGGCGCACCCCTAATTGACATCTGCCTCTCCTCCCTCCTCCGTAAGGACTTCCCTTACCAGCTCAAACTCCCCATCCTCACTCTCCTCGAGCACCACTCAATCGACGACGATTCACCCCCGTCCATCTCCTCCCTGCACCGACTTGTCGACGTCCTACGCTCAGTCATTCAGTCCCCAACCGATCCACTATCGTTCAAGGACCAATTCCTCGTATCCACCACTGCTGTATTAGTCAACGATGGCGATGCGAGCTCCGATTCTCCATTGATTTCTCTAATCGAGCTTCTG
This sequence comes from Plantago ovata, assembly GCA_028274465.1. Lineage (NCBI taxonomy): Eukaryota > Viridiplantae > Streptophyta > Magnoliopsida > Lamiales > Plantaginaceae > Plantago > Plantago ovata. The sequence continues at coordinate 21,551,294 of CM051457.1, forward strand.
CTGACGATTGTGAATCGGCCGAACCATGGTGTGGATCGCCAGACCCGCGGTGTGGCGTGCGAGTGCTTGCGGCAGCTGGAATTAGCTTTCCCTTGCTTGTTATCGGAAATTATGCCGCATTTGTGGTCATTGTGCCAGAGTGAGAGGACTCATGTATCGCAATCCTATGTTTTGTTGTTGTGTACTGCTTTGCTTAATGTGGTGAGGTTTAAGCCGAGTGACACTAGTGTGATGTCTATTAGTACTGCTACGATTCCGTTGATTCCATTTAATGTCCCTGGGTTTGTGATTGATGGAGTTAGTGGAGATTTTGTGTGGAAGGAGAAGGAGATGTGTTATAAGGAGTTGAGGAGAGTGGTTGCATTTTTGTTTGAGTTTCCGCATAATTTAACTCCGTTTGGGTTGGTGGAGTTTATGGTTTCTATTATCCCGATAGCAGAGGAGTTGGAGCTTCAAGCTTCTTTGTTGAAGGTGCAGTTTTCAGGGCTGTTGTATACTTTCGATCCGATGCTTTGCCATGCCTTTTTGGGGATGTATTTGAAGTTTTGTGATTCGTTTCTAGGGCAAGAGGTTGAGGTAGCTCGTCGACTGCTATTGTTGTCGAAAGAATCACAACATAATTTGGTATTTAGGTTATTGGGGTTTCACTGGCTGTTGGGTTTCTTTTGTTTGATTGCTGGTCGGGATGAGGGGAGGAGATGTATTCTCGATATGAGCTTAAGATTTTATCCTACAGTTTTGATTCGCTTGCTATTAAAGCCTTGAAGCTGGACACACTTGCATTTTGTTCTATTTTGCATCGTAGTCCTGATGACACAAATGGTGTAAAGGATACAATGATGCAGGGAGTTAAGTTGTTTAATGATGGCCTGGTTTCTGTATCGGCTTTCAAATGGTTGCCTCCATGGAGCACAGAAACTGCAGTTGCATTCCGCACATTTCATAAATTTTTAATTGGTGCCTTGCCTCATTCCACCGCCGCCCCTTCCAATTGTGCTTTCACAGAGTCAGACATCTTTAACACCTTGCAGGTTCAATCCTTGGCTTCTATCATCTTTGCTCTTGCCTTTTTCATGCATTTATAACATCTTTTGGAGTTATATAAATTTTGCCTGTTGATCTTTCATGTTAATAACATATGTTGGCGCATTGAAACTGAGTTCATTAGAGTATTGGCAACTGTTCCTTTCAAATGAAACCAATTAACAAGGACAAGCTTTATATTTGAAGTTGTATGTTGAACCTGCACAGCTACCTATTAGTGCCACGTTGTTGTTGGAATAGAGTGAGATTGGGAGAGGTGAGACTGAGTTGATATATTTTTTCGCTTCATAAGTTATTTGGAAACATAAAGTAGAAGCATTAACTTGTGGGAGACTTGTACATTTTTTATCTAATCCTAAATTACATTTAGATATTGAAACTGCTTTCTACAGGCTGTGCATTTGTATATTGCCTTGATGCTTAGTACTATTTTTTTATTTTTGTTTTACAACATGACAATATTATTGAATGAAGTTTTATGTTGATAACTTCCAGTCTTCCATAGCTAAATAAATTGCCCAATATGATCTATGTAAGTTAAGGCATACTGTTAGAGATTCTCCCTGTCCTGTACTTCATGCCCAACTTTCAAAGCCCTGTGCATTGCATCAAGTAGAATCATTGGCAGGCTGATATTTATGCTAGCCTGCATCTCTTTGAGCTCATAGGATGCTTTAGCTCAAAATTTTGTTTAAGAGAGGATAACAGCTAGACATTGAGAATTTTGAAGGGAAAATGATGAACTACTTTACCTCTTGTTTTCATGCTAAACTTAATCAGCCTGTACAACTAAACTAGTCCACACTTTTACCTAAAAGATACAGTTATAACAACTTGCAGAATCAGCATAAATTTACTTAGAGTTTCCTTTTATAGTAGCTCTTAGCTTGAGAGGGCAATGATCACAGGGGAACGATTTGTAGACCTATGCATACTCATAGCATAGTCAACAAGGTATTGGTGAAAACTGACCATGTTATCTTCTTATCTTGATAGTGGAACCTGTCAGTTTCTAGTTCTATTGACATTATAGTTAACAGATCACATATATGCTGATTATTCTCAATCCGTGACTATTTAAATACTTGCCTGATAAGGTCTTCTAACATATTAACAATTTTGTTTCTCATTCCATCCTATCAGTTCTCATCTGAAGTTTCATTGACACCATAAATCTTTTATTTCAATCATTTATGTCAAATCGTTGATTTATTGTTTCAAATCTATCATACTTCGCTTGTTCTTTTGAATTTAAATGTACCATCTATTGTTTCTTATCCCTCAAAGTTTTTCTTGTACACATATTTAAACGATTTTCTGGTTACAACTTAAAGTAACAAACAACTTTTTGTTTTTTTTGTTTTTTTTGTTTTGGTATGTAAATTAACTGAACTTGCCATCTCATTTGCAATCAAAATCCTATATTTAATAGAAAGGAGGTAATTGACTTTCATTTCAAACACACGTGCACTAGGCTTAGGTTACCAACACACTATCCATCCTCCCTTAACTGTGATTTTCAGTATTATTATGAGGATTCTTATTTGTTTAGTTTCAGTTTCTTGGAAGTTTTCTTCCTTGCATGATTTCTCCTCTCAGCCTATGTGTGATTTTCAATTATATGAATGACATACACCTATGAATTGCAGAGCTCTATTTAAGTAAAGAGCTGCCAGGAATTATCTGTAGCTGTCATAATTGAACTTCTCTTTCCTCACACATCAAATACTTTATAGTTTACAGGAAAGCTGGACTTCAATTAGTTTATATAAGTATCTTGTCTTCTCATTACATGTCAATTGTAGTATGACATTCTGGAATGATTAGAGCTAATATGTAAAAATGATTGTTTGCAATAGCATTCTTTGAATGTTATAATTGTAATAGATAAAACAGGAAAAATGGTTCCTGAATTATTGGGTTAAAGCAATACTTTCTAAATATGAAACATATGATGATTGTATCATTGAACAATTGCAAAGTACAACATTCTGTGTTAGCAAGAATGATGTTTTGGCCCTTAATGTGCGAGTATGTGGTGATATCTCGAGTTCGTGAAAGGTCAAGTTTGATTCCAGCCAGTCAGGGCCTATGTTACCCGGACTCGCTACCCGACACGGATCTCAGCAATGGCTATTTCAAGAAAGAAAAAGAACTCACTTTTTAGCCTAAAATGAAGAAGCTTCCCATACCCATGTCTGAATGTTGAGTGTCAATTCTTTTTTTTTTTTTTTTTTTTTTTTTTTTTTTTTTTTTTTTGAATCGGCAAAGCGAGGATCAATAATGATTCCCCATTTACCCCCTTGGTGACTCGAACCCCCGACCTGTTGGTTGGAGGTGAAGTAGTTTACCTACTGAGCTACACTCCGTCGTCAATTCTGGTATCTGATTTCTCACAAACCGTCTTCGGTTTGGTTTAGTGCCTCAGTTCAATGTGTTTCTAGTTGTTTGCATAATATTTTATAATGCATCCTTAAATCCTTCTTTTATTATTATTAATTAACAAGTTCTGTGAACTAGACCCAGGGAATGACACTCATAACACATTTGCATATGAAAAGAGTGGCAACTTCACTTGAACTGATCTCTGTAGATTTGGTATCATTTTTTTTCCCATACTAATGGTACTGGAAAGTAAAGATGAAGCTTTTCCTCACATGCATATCATTTATAAGTATTATACTATACAGTGACAATTGTTATATTATGCAGAAGATGCTGGTGGACTCAACTTCAGAATATCGAGGACTAGTTCCTGTTGTTGTTATATGCATTGATCGGTTGATGGGATGCCAGAAGCACTGCTGGTTGGGGGAGCATCTTCTGGAAACACTGAATAAACATCTGCTTCCAAAACTGAAAAAAGACTACAGCTTGGGATTTTACTTTCCTATATTTGAGAGAATATGTGGAAATTATAAAGTCTCACCTAGTGGGTTGATAGAGCTCCTCATGACGTTCACACGTTTTCTTATAGAGAAGCATGGTCCAGATGCAGGATTGAGATCTTGGCAGCATGGCAGTAAAATTCTTGACATTTGTCGAACAATGCTGATCCACCACCGCAGCTCTACTTTATTCACTGGACTATCTAATCTTCTTGCTTTCATTTGTCTCTATTTTCCAGATTTAGAGATCCGTGACAATGCAAGGTATAACCTTTATTTTCCTCCTTAACACCCTGAACCCTCTTAAATCTTCCAATTGATAACCTCATTGTCATGTGGTGAAGTATCACGATCGTCTAAACCACTCATGCGTGCCAGTTTACATATCATTAGTGTACGGCAGGTTTTTCAATACATCGGGGCTGGGGTGGTGTTTTAAATTTTTTCTTAATGGTATGGAAAATTGATGCCTATCAGCATAACTACTCATTTAGAAGAATATCAGCATAAATACTCATTTAGAAGAATGTAAGGTAGTTTGCTCATGTGCTGCATGCCTGCATCTTACCTAGCATTATATGTACTTTGAAATTCTATTCTCATTGAAGTTGGTCCATTGCAGATTTTACCTACGAATGCTTATATGTATACCAGGAAAGAGACTTAAACTCATATTGAACATGGGAGAAACTTTACCCGGCATATCTTCGGGTACCCATTCAAGCTCATTCTTTAGTCTTCAGTCTCACGAATCTTTACCTGATCTTAGTCGATCTGGCGGTGCCACTTCCTACATTCATCTTGAGAGAATAAAGTCTTTATTGGTGAAGCAGTCATGGTCTCTCTCTTTGCCAAATCTAGGCAATAATCCTGAGAAACCTGGTTTCTTTGAAGGCATCAGGAACATTGAACCTGTAGATGAGGAAGACACGGAGATAAATACAAGTGTTGTCGTTATCACAGAGAAAGAAATGCTTCATCAACAGAAAGAGCCTCTACGCGTGATGGACGCCAAAGTTTCAGAGATTCTTGAGGTACTGAGAAAGCATTTTTCATGTATTCCTGATTACAGAAATATGCCAGGTCTAAAGATTAAGATTTCCTGTCATTTGAGATTTGACGCAGAGCCATTCAGTCGTTTATTTGGAATCGATACAGCTCCTAATGTCTTTGATGGAGTCGACAAACTCCCTGCAATTTATGCAACTGTTCTTAAATTCACTTCTTCTGCCCCATATGGTTCTATTCCATCATTTCATATTCCTTTCCTTCTTGGCTCACTACCTAAAAGATCTTCGAGTCAAAATTCATTAGCTATTGTACCACTAGAGAACGGTTATGATGATGAAGAAAACTTTAAAGCTCCTGTTTGTGTAGAATTGGAGCCAATGGAACCAATGCCCGGCCTTGTAAATGTCATTATTCAAACTAATGCAGACAATGGTCAGATAATTCAGGGCCAGCTTCAAAGTATCTCGGTGGGAATTGAGGATATGTTTCTCAAAGCTATACTTCCGGATGATGTTACAGGTGATGATGTTATTTCCTATAATGTAGATCTATTCAATGCATTATGGGAGGCATGCGAGTCGTCGTCTAGCACTGGGCGAGAAGCCTTTGTGTTGAGAGGAGGAAAGGGGGTTGCTGCTATAAATGGGACTCAATCTGTAAAACTACTTGAAGTCCCTATGTCATCTTTGATTCAGGCAGTTGAACTTCACCTTAGTACTTTCGTTGTTTGTGTTATTGGTGAAACACTTGTTGATATGGTGAGAGACCAGGGTGTGATCAAGGACGTTTTGTGGAAGTATTCTAGTTCAGATTCAGATTCTATTGATGCGACTGATGCAGTAGTCAGTTCTGAAAGAAGGCCACTTTATCTGAATTATTTTGGCAGTGAAGATGAGGGAGAGCGCCAATTGGTTCAAGTTCCTACTAGTAGAAAAGATGTTGGTTGCTTTCACATTTTGATTTTTCTTCCACCAAGATTCCATCTACTTTTTCAAATGGAAGTACGCGGGACTTCGACTCTTGTTCGGATTAGGACTGATCATTGGCCGTGTTTAGCCTATGTTGATGACTATTTGGAAGCTTTATTTTTGAATTGAAGCTCGTCTTGTATTCCTGGTATGGTGTCTTCTTCTTTGCAACTCCAGAAATTTCACCTTGAGTCTCTGACAGCCAAAGGGCCCTGCATGTCAATTCTTGGTGATTGTTTGAAAGCTTTGATTTTTTTTACTAAAGCTTGTGTTATACCGAAGTAGTTTCTTCTTTGGCGACGCTGTTTTGAAGAAGGCATATTATAATTGCAAAAGTAAATTGTATAGATGCTTTTCTCTTTGTATGTAGATCAATATATCTGGTCTCTACAGGGCTTTTTTAAGTTGCTCTGATGAGTTTCTGTATGACTGGGTGACTATGCAATCATAAAGTTGCAAAGCAAAGAGTATTCAATTTGCAGTCCCTCACGCTGTCTCAGTTTCTATTGTTTCTATTACTAGTACTTTAGTAGTATCTGATGACATGTTTTTTTCGTTTGAAATCATATGTGAAAGACACCTGAGTGGAAATTGCTTCTTGTGTATGAGTTCGGGTTCAACTGACACATGGATTCTGGGAGTGTTCCCAAAATTTCAACTAAAAATAAATAGATTAATTTAAGAAAAATTTGGTAAAGTTTGTAATTTAATGGATGTTTTAAAAAACTACTTAAGATACTGAAGTTGTAGAAGTAATTGAGAAGTTACTTAAGAAGTTCTAACTCAACTTATTTTAGTGATGTTTTTCATTCAAATACAGTAACTCCGTGTCCCATGGTACATTTCATATTTGATAAGCTAAGTTTTGGTCTGGTGAGTCCAGCACCTTTTACTAGTGTTGAGGAATTGTCGTGAAGAATTAATCGAGCGTTGGAAAAGAAAGAAGTTTTCAAGTTGGTGTTGGTTCAGAATATTATCGGTACTAGAAAAGATGCCGTTTGCGTGTTTTAGAATAGATTATGGTTGGTGATTATACTACTTGTCTAGTAATCGTTCAACAAAAGACATTCTTTCCTTTTATGTCTTTTAGTAGTAGTACTACTAATTAGCATATTTAATGTATTTCTATGGTTTAATTAATTTGTTACCAATTCAGTGTGATGATATATTGAAATATGCTTTTTGACGGTATTCTGAATCAAGGGGGTGGGAGTGTTGGGATCTGTTGAAATTAGGGTTGTATGCGAACAGAGCCGTTCGAGAACGTTCGCGAAAAAGCTCGGTCAACGCTCGGTTCGTGATCGAGTTGACCCGAACACGAACGGTTCGCGAACGTGTTCGACCAAATATCGAACGAGTTCCGAGCTTATTTATTAAAAGCTCGAGTGTTCGCGAACGTTCGCGAACAAAAGTATACATTTATATTATTATACTATTATTTTATTTTATATATAAAATTTATGTGGACCACACCTCAAGTCCTACCTTTTTATCTTTCTTCTTTGATACCATCGTGCTTTATCAGATTAGATCTACTCTTATTTCACCTTTCATCCTCAATTCACACCACCACCACCCATTACGCCTCCACCTCTAGGCTCCAACACCCTTTTGAATTTGTTCATCCTTGACTCTTTCTGAGTTACACGCTGCAGCCACCGTTGATGTCTATGCCTCTATGGCCACGCCGCCACTACTATTCTCCGACAACGGCTCCAACCACATCTCATCTCCGACGAATCTTCTAATTGCTAAGTTTATATGTTCGATTGTCTCTTTCAGTCCACCCACCCACTAGTCTCCTACCAAGATGGGTGTAGAAAGACAAACGTAAAAGAATAAATGTTCGCGAACAATCGCGAGCCTTCTTTTCTTCAGACGAGCTCGAACTCGAACAAACCCATATCTGAACCGAACAGTGTTCGATTACGGTAAAGCTCGGCTACGTTCGGTTCGTATACACCCCTAGTTGAAATGTTGGTTTAGATGTTGTTTGTGAGTTTTGGTTCTTGACACCCCGTTTATTTGAGAGGTTGTACTTTGTCGTTTATTATAATTTTCTCGAACATTTCTTCTACTCTTTTTTCTAATAAATTTTAGGCGATTATTAAAAATAAAAAAATGATGCATTAGATCACACCTAGAAGTTAACATTGTAATCCATTGAATAAGGCGCAAAACCTATTTGGTAAACAAATTGCCAACATATGTAGATTATAATTAATATGCCGCATTTAGGGAAAAAGTTTTATTTCATATAAAACAATTTATTTTTCTATATATGACTTTTAATATATGATAGCATTTTCAGTTTTTTCAGTGTTATAGTCGCACCTTTTATGTATCGCTTGATTCCAACTCTAGTTTATATGATTTGGAAATTCATTGTAGGGGGGCCTCCTTGGGGCCCTATTTTCACATGTTGCATAATTGAAAAAAAAAATAAAAAATGATGGAAATTCCAAGTTGACAAGGAAAAATATTAATTTTGGCAATGCAGGCCTTTTTTTAAAATACAGTATGTTGACTCGACAGAAATGTTCCATACACGGGTCGAAAATTGTCGACTTTTTCTTTGGTATTCATTGTACACTTTGGAATGGAATCTTTCTAGAAAATGAAAAAGTACCATTATGAAATTATGATTGTCATATCATATCGTACGTAAAAAACTACTACTGTACAGTTGATTTATTTGATCCAGGCAATTTAGCTATGCTAATTAGTTGAGGGAATGAGGGACAAATAGTAATTGATCTAGTGAGGTCAAACTGAAGTTTAGTTTTAGTGTTGATTCACCGTTTGAGTAAGATTAAGATTAACTCCAAATTTAAATTCTAATTTAAATTTAAAGGGGAAGATTGATTTCCAATGAGTGCAAACATATTGATAAACCATTTATCGGGAACAAGCTTACATAAACCACCTTATGAACTAATCATTTCATTTTCTTTTCTTGTGGGAATTGATAACATAATATATTTTGTTAATATGAAACATTTTTTCCGTTTTAAAAAATTGTACGTTAATACAGTAAAATATAATTAAATGTGTAACCATTCCACCACCATAGAATAGAAACTTGCTTATTAGGGATGATAAGTACAAACAATCTTGCTTATAGGCTGTCAAATTATATACAACTAGTACAATATTTCTTGAGAAATAGTTTAATCATATGAGAATCTAATAATGAAATAAATTTCAACGGAGAATGAGTGATAGTTTCCTCGTAAGAGCCATCAGAATTGTTGAAATGATCCGTCAGAAAATGAGAAAAACTCTATGATTTTCTTATGTTGTGCTTGTTGATACAAGGTTAAAAACCGACTATATGAAAACAGGCTTAAGAAAATAGAGAGGTTACCTTCATTTTCGTTGAATTATCATCGAAAGCTTTTGCTTGAGAGACATATGATGCTTACATGCATGTATCACATCATAGGGGCCATGAGCCCATGAGAAGGAAATAGCTAGGGGGTTGGCGGACTAGAGCGGTCAACTCCTTCAATTTTCACCCCACCTAATAATAATGAACCCAGTAAGAGAAAACAGAATTGCATTTTCGTACTCTTTCAATTCTTGATCGATCCGTTCCTGTCACATCATATGGTGAAATTAAAGTTGTACTTAATTTATGACACATCATTGGGATGGTAAATGGAGGGAAGTAATTTTTAGTGACTAGTGTGTATTTTTTTAATAATCGTACCATTACAAAGCTAGTAATAAATTATAAATAATCTTGCACTTGGCGAGAATTGAACTTATGACCTCTAGTGTCATGACACCTCAGTCTAACCAAGTGACTAGTGTGTATTGTCCATATGTACTCGTATCTTTTATTCTTTTATGAACCTATATTTGATTTTTTTTTTTTCGAAATAGCATAATTCATAGAAAGTTTAAAAATTATCCGTTAGACCGATAAACTACTAGTTTTTCCATTCTAATTACATTCCTTAACCATTGGGGACAAACATCCCAAATATACACAAAAGAGAGTTCATCCCGATTTGGTGGCTGTTTTCCAAAAGCGCGGAGCCTTCCTTCATTAGCTAGCCTGTCTGCTACCGCATTTTCTTCCCGATAAACAAAATGTGTCTGAACTTGCTGCATTCTTCTAAGTCTGATGCGTACCTCCTTGAGTATCAGTTCTTGGTTTCTTGTTGGCCGTGTTCCTGTAGTCCTGTTCATATGGTATTCCAACAATTTTGAGTCAGTTTGTATAACAAGATTTTGTTTACTAATCTGTTCACAGAGTTTAATTCCAAAAAGTAATGCATGAAACTCGGCCGTAGCCGCATCTGTATGGCCAAGAAAGGATGCTCCGGCAATTAGAAAGGTGCCTTCATGGTTCTAATAATTGCTCCAGCTCCTGCTTGGCCAGTGATTGGATCATATGATCCATCTATGTTTAAACACACAAATACTTCCGGTGGTGCTGTCCACTTACAAGGTATTGACCTTGGAATTTTGGTTCTGGGTGGTGGGAGGATTTGTTTATTATCTGATATAGCTTGAAGTAATCTAGTATGCATTTGTTCATGTGTATTTTCTTTTTGTGCAAATAATTTTTCATTTCTGAATCTCCAGACCATCCAAGCAAAAATTAAAGCATTTAATTGAGATTCAGAATTGAATTTTTCTAAAAAAAGAAACTTCTCCAAGGTGTCTAAGGAGTGGTTGGCTTGCAAAACCAGGCTCCTTAGATTATGAAAGAGATGACAATGAAAAATGAGATGATCAATGCTCTCTTCCACTGTATTACAGAGTGTACAAGTAGGAGATGTGATGATATTTTTATGAAATAAATGTTGTGCTGTAGGGAGTCTTTTGCGGACTCCAAGCCATAGAAAAAAATTGTATTCTAGGGAGTGAATAGTTTGAAACTTGAAAGCATAATTCGGTTTGAAACCCTACTTCTCTCAGGTGTAAGAGGATTGCCTAGGCCATCAGCATGTATAATTGATTAGTGTTATGTTTTAAAGTAAAATACAACATGGAGTAGTATAAAATATGTACCTATCTGATATGGGGATAAAGGTACCGGAGCCTTTCGACCGATAGAAGTGTCTAACCCTTCGACTTACTATCCCTTGGGTCGAATCATCCTCTAGGCATCGAACTAGTATCCGTCCTCGCCGGTAGAAAGTACAGAGGAAAAGCAGCCGTGATCTTCAAACTATGATGGACCCTCGAACCTACCAGAGGATAACCTCGTACCTATCAGAGCTCATGGTTCGACCTTGAGGGAGCAGCCGTCTTAAGGGACCCACGAAACGTATCCTACTATATATATGTGTGCTCATTTATTACGCTTGACACGACCACTACACACATTAATTTCGCTCCCTCATTCTCAACACATTAAATTGCTAGACGACCTAACTCCGGTAGGTCGTTCTACGGTCCCCTCCCCTCTAACTCTCCTTCATTGCAGGTGCTCGAGTTCTTCCAAGTTCTATCAATACTCCTCCCACAAGCTCTCATGGGTTGAGAGATGATGACGTAGATCGTTAGACCGTATTTATCCTCATCACTATCAGAAGTTCATAACATGATGACATCCATATCTGCTGCATGGGTCACTTAAAAACAACATTCATTAATTAAAAACATGAAAATTGAATCGTAAGAAACAATGCCAATGAAAAATAAAATTTAAAAAATAATCCTAAACATGAATTTTGGTGCATCTGATATGTATTTATCTAGAAATTCGTACCTTGCATATCATTTTGAGGTACTTCCATTTTGTTTTTGAAATTCACAACTTTATTCCCATAACTTCACAATCATTACAATAACGCCGATCCGCAGATCCAGACGAACTATATCAAAGTCTATAGCAGAGCCTCAACTCTGACTACATGAGTTTATATTAGTCTAAACCAAATTGACAGAATGATTCATCTATAGCAGATTCAATATTACAAGCTATAACAATAAGTTGCGAAGTCGGCATCATGTAAGCTTCGAAGCTTAACGTTAACAGTCTCCACAATTTCTTCCATTATGTTAAGAGTAAACGGATGCTGATTGAAAAGCTTGTTGTTTCTAGCCTTCCATAGAGCATGGATAGTTTCTGTAAATACCAAAAGAATTAAGCAACCTTGACAATTTTTCTTGTAATAACAAAGAAATAAGCTAAAGAGATGGATACGAATTTTAAAAGAATTTTAAAAAATACATATCCGATATGTGTGTATAAATGCGTCCATATCATACATGTATTCATGCTCAGCAGGGGTGCTCATAATGAATTTTACTATACAGTGGAGGATGTGAAAACAAATTGAATGACATGAAAATTACATTTATTTGCTTGAATAAAAAGAACGCTGAAACAACAATAAGTGTAGAAAAAATCGCAAGTGACAAGCACGGTCTAGAATAAAATTGAATGTGTGTATGAAAAAACAACTAATAACATTTCACAATAAAAATATAGAAAAATAATGTAAATGATTTGAATTAAATCAAGGTTGTTACCATGCACTAAGCTACAAAGTTGTATATATAAATCCAAAGATTGATCTAAAACTATAATTCTTACTCTTGTTAGACATATATATAAAAAGAAAATTATTTTTTTTACATTCTGAGGGCACTCTGGACCTGGGCTGGAGCCAAACCTAATCACCGCCTGTTCATGCTATACATTCGTATTCACGCCTTCACGTTCACGGCCAGGGAAATTTGTGTTTTGTGGGGTACGTATCTCAAGTCATTACTATATTTTCATCACAAAAGGAACAGTTGCATAACAAGCCAGGTGTATCTTGAACAATTGCATATTTGCATAACATCCCAAATGTTCATTTGCATTAGAATACTTAAGAAATTGACCCACAAGTGAAAGATTTAAGAGTGTTTGGATCTGACTTCGCTTGTTGTTTGTTGGAACTTGAATAGATTTTAGGAGTGTTTGGATCTGACTTCCCAAATGATTATCGAGTATGTGAGGTATGAATTTCCAAAAAAAAAGATGCACATTATTCCTATGAGTAGTGTGTCAACCCCTTTAACTTCCATGACCTAAAGGGTTGAATTTTCTTAACCATTTGCCTGGGCATTACAACTACCGTGTTTATCACCTTTTTCAGTTTTCCATATTCACATTAGATAGTGTGCTATAGTATAGTAATATATACAGGCATGCTAAAATTGCATATTTTGTGTATGTGGCGGCATAATTTATTCATGAGCGAGCCAAGGCATCATATACCAAATTATTACGTAAACTATTTGGGCCATGAGTTTTATTAATTATAGTTAGCTAATTATAGTACGTAGTAAAAAGTAAAAACATGTTTTTTCTTTTTTTAAGAGACAAATTTGTTTTACATACTGAAAGATAGTGCACGCATACGGCCTACAATCAACAGAAGAAGACACCAGTACCAGTCATAATCAATCATCAGACAAAATTCCTATACAGTTAAAATTTTAAAAACAATGAAATTGGTGTCCACACGATTTTATTCCCACTCCGTTTTCTTAGACTATTTACATTTTTTAGAAACGGTAATTTAAAAAGTTTGTATAATATGTGTGGTGTTTGTTTAGTGATTAAAATTACTTCTATAACGAAAGTGTAAAGTAAAAGTATGCCAAAAACAAAATGTAATAATTTTATTAAAAATTTCTCCGTGAGAAAACTGGACACAAAAATCTAAAAATAAAGGAAACGAAAGGGCATATCACCTGAGAAGCACGGAGACGGATACGAATACGAGACGGATACGTGTAAACGTCAAAATAAAAAATATAGGATACGGATACATGTAGGATACGTTTAATTTATATAAATATTTTTAATATATTTAACGTTTAAGCTAAAAGTTTTTAAATTTAGTGAATACTAACCAACCAAATAAGAAAAAAAATCATATAAATGTCTAATAAACTCAAAAATACATATATCTTATATCTCAACCGCATCATTATCATAAACACACACCATTATAGATTTAATTCAATTAAAAAATAGAGAAATACATATCCATCGAATATCCGTCAGGATACGTATCCGTGCGGATACGTCATCCATTTTGAAGTCCCCGTGCTTCCTAGTATATCACACCAAACAATTCCTTACAGCTAGCTCTCTAATTCTGTCTCGTGATGCTCCAGTGAACTATATTATATATACACATCTCATATATACACACACAGTGATAATACATACATACATCCATACATACATTAATATACACACACAAAGACAGCCACAGACAGAGAGTTTTAGTAGTAGTACTTGGAATCTTGGATAATTGGATTTATACCATTATATACCAAAAATTTATAAACTAGTAGTTCCATTCAATGCAACCAAGAAGAACCCTGCTCAAAACATACATGTCAGACCAACTTCAATTTCACATCAATGGCCACCAAACATTCTTCCTCTCTCAGGTATCTATCTATCTGCATTTCTCGAATTAAGTTCTATGCAATTCAGTTCAGATCAATTCCGTTCAAATTAGTAACAGTTTGTTTCGGTTGATTAGTACTTAAAGTTGAAATCTTGATTTCTGGGGTGCAGAGAATCCTGTCAAAGTACTCAAAGAAAGTAAGAAGGATAATCAAACAAGAAAAGCATCGAGGAACAATCAACATAGATCATTTTCCAGGCGGGCCTGAAGCGTTCGAGTTAGTTTCAAGATTCTGTTACAACAACGGCAACATTTCAATCGATTTCACCAATGTTCCCCTGCTCCATTCCTGCGCATTGTTTCTAGGAATGACGGAGACGCCCTCGTGTCCTGTAAACCTCCTCAGCCAGACTGAGGTCTTTCTGGAAAACATGTTCTACTGGTCCTGGAATGACATTCTCGCCTGTCTCAAGTCCTGTGAACTCTGTTTCGACCAAGCCGAATCATCAGGCCTACTTGAGAAGCTATTATCTTCCCTTCTAGCGAAAATCGCGCAGATCTCGGATTTGAATTTTCTCTCGTTTTCGTCGTCATCCTCATCCTCGTCGCCGGACACAGGCTCGCAAAGTTCGTCTTCGCGAAAAGCATGGGCCTGGTGGTTCCAGGATTTGACAGTTTTAGGCCCTAGGACAATAGAGAGCTTTCTCAAGGCATTAGGTGCTTATGGGAGTGAAAACAGCAACCTAGTCCTGACAAGGTTCTTACTTCACTATCTCAAAAACGCAGGTTATGTAAAGAACGTCCATGCAACAGAGTACGCGATGTTGGCAGATACGGCAGTCCATGGAGTGGTGTTGATGGGGAAGTCTGCATTTTCTTGTAGAGGGGTGTTTTGGGTACTTCGGATTGTGTCCGGTTTCGGGTTGAGTAAAGAGTGCCGTGCAGCGTTGGAGAGGCTTATAGGCGGGATGCTCGACCAGGCTACACTAGACGATCTTTTGGTCTCGAACGGAGGGAATGGAGGGGTGTATGATGTGAATCTTGTTGTGAGGTTGATCAAATTGTTTGTTCAGTGTAATGAAGAAGTGACATTGCCTAAACTGAAGAAAGTTGGGGAGTTGATTGACATGTATCTGGGTGAAATTGGCCCTGATCCTAATCTTAAAGTCTCAAAGTTTCTTGGTGTTGCTGAGAGTCTGCCTGATTGTGCAAGGGATTCATTTGATCATGTTTACAGGGCTATTGACATTTATCTTCAGGTAATTTTCTTTCAGTTTCCTTTTTTACTTAATTTCATGTCCTTGTCTCTTATCTGTGTTATGGAATATGGACTAATGGGATAGCAAATAGAAATAGGTAGTATTGGGATAATGAACTGATGGTGTGGAATTTGGGAAGTGAGGTTATGGGAACAGAAACATATGCAAGAAAGTGATGGAAAAGACAAGAGGATGAATTCCAACCCACTTTCCCTAGATTCCACGAAACATGATGTGTTAGTATAAACTAACTCACTGTTTTTGTTTTCGGCGGAAGGATTATGACACGACAGATACATTGTTAATTAATGCCAGAACAATTTGCTTACTTATGTTTTTATAGTAAGGTCAAATTTTTATTCCAAACTTCATTTTCAGGCTTTAGCAGGTTATCCTGTGATCTTTGTATAAGCTAAGTCGAAGTATGAAGGAAAATATGAGTAACTTGTTCTAAATTTGCTGTTTCCAAGAATCTGCCTATCTTTCCTTCTATCATGTACTTTGAAACTAGAAACTGAAAAGCGATTTCAAGATGGTTGTTTTTATATTTATCAGCAGTGGCAAAATAATTGAGATTCTGATTGAGTACACATGTTGATACATTACATAGGGTCAGGATTGACATACTGCCAAGGATATTCACTATATTTATACTATATACCGGCAGAAAATTTGGCCTTTTCTCTTTGTATCTTGTGCTATATGCCTATACCTGTGCATTACGTGTGAGTCCAACTGTTAGACAGGTAAACACTTTCTTAAGCAAACAATACTAGGGGCCTAATATTCCATATCAGTAAAGTTAATACTCAAGACAAATTCAATTTCTGTGTTTAATATTTCTTATTGTTTGCATGACTAGACCAGTTAAATTCATGTTTTTTTTTCCTGCTATACTACTGATAAAAGATCCTTTAATTTTTTTTTTAAATATAAAGGAACTCGAATTTCAAGAATATTTGTTTTGGTGCTAATATATTTTAGCTCAAGACAGTAATGTGATTTGATCCTATGCAGTCTCATCCAGCACTTCCATTAGAGGAACGTTCGAAATTGTGTAGATGCCTGAACTACGAGAAGCTAGGTCTCGAAGCCTGCAAGGACCTAGCAAAGAACCCAAGAATACCTCCTATAATCGCAGTTCAAGCTCTGCGTTCTCAGCATTCAAACATATGTACATCTGACTCGGTAGGTGAGGATGAATATGTTGAGTCCCCGAAAAGCAAAACTAAGGTTAAGAAGAGAACGAAAGATTATCAAATGGTCTTGTACAAACATAACGACGAAAAGAAGTTAGACCTGCCAGGGAAAGAGGTGAAAGTTAACCTGGAGAAGATGCAGGGAAGAGTGGTTGAACTGGAAAAAGTATGCAGAGAAATGAGAGTTCAGATGGCTAGAATGGCGAAAATGAGTCCACAACAGACTAGGCAGTTGCCAAGAATGTGCTGACAAATGGTCTGTTTACCTCATAAACATATTGCGGTTTCAAGTATCGTGTTGAACAAATGTTTTCTGGGATTGTTGTTATATGAATGAGTGTGTTTTTAAGCTGTAATGATCCTTGTAAATTATCTGATATTACTTCGAATGACTACAGCTTTTATCTGTAAGTAAACTGTAAACATATACAGGATGGATGGTGTTCCAGAATGATGATCTCTGATATAGTAACTATGGTTGGATCGAACAATGTTGCGTAACAGCAGAAACCGTACAAATCTGCAACAGTAATATGGCTCGCTTTCTGGATATCGGATTGATCTAAGATTGCGAATCGCTTATGTCTTGGATCGCGGTGCAACTTTTATATTTAGTGATGCTAATACATAGAAGTTGAAACATTTTGAAATAGTAGGAAATAGTGAGCTAGCAGCCTACTTTGGGCTTTCTTCTCCAGATTGGAAAATTATTCTACTAATCGCGGAATAGAATTACTATTACAAAAACCAATCTCTAAATTCACTATATTTTTTTCTCCTCTCTAGTCTCTTCTATTAATCACAGAATAGACCTCGTATCATAATAAGTTATTAGACCATGCGATTTAAAGTCACATTTTGAAAACCGCCGTCCGGACACGGGACATCTACTCTTACAACGCCATCATCACAGTTTCCGAACCGACTCCAAGAATGCCGCTTTATCCTATATCAAGATGCTTCGAGACGGTATCCTGCCAAACAAGCACACCTTCCCATTACTCCTCAAGTCCAAAACCCACATCCCATTTCAGATATTTGCTCACGTTATCAAACTCGGCTTCGATTCTAATCATTTCGTCAGGAATTCATTAATCCGTGCGTTCACTAACCATGGAAATGTTCAATCTGCACGGAAGGTGTTTGATGAAATGACTCAAAGAGATGCCATTACCTACACTGCCTTGATGGATGGATACGTTCGGAACAATCTTGCTTTTCCTGCACTGGAGCTCTTCCGGGAGATGAGAGCGGTTGGGGTTGTGGTGGACGAGGTGGCGGTTGTGAGTGCTCTTCGTGCGGTTGGAATGATGGGGTGTGCTTGGCTTGGAAGGTGGATTCACGGGTTCTATGTCGAAACGGGTAGAATTTCAGTTGATGCTTAAATCAGCAGTGCGCTTGTTGACATGTATTCCAAGTGTGGATTATGCAAAGATGCGCTTAGTATTTCAAGACATGCCTTACAAGAATCTTGTCTGCTGGAGCACTTTGCTGGCTGGATACGCACAGTGCAGCAGGTTCGAGGACGTGCTGCTGCTTTTCCAGGAAATGCTAGTAGCAAAAATTGAGAATCTTGGAGCCTTGGATCAAGGGAGATGGATAGACAAGTATATAGTCAGATCCATGTTAGAACTGAATTCGCAGCTTGGGACTGCCATTCAGAATTGTAGATTTATACAGTAGTAATTATATGCTATACCATGTATAAGAGCCAATCAATTTTCATGCTTGGGCGAGCAAAATATAACTTTCTTCTTTTCAACTTCCCTGGTGAAGTCAATGTCAATAACAGTCTGAAAGGTCTTGCAAGCATCGTTTGGGTCGCATCCACCAGCTTTAATGTCCTTGGCAGTGAACAACATATCATATACAATACGCTTGGTACCAGACTTGGAGACGATCTTCACTTGCTCAACTTTCTCAACATCCAACTCCATGTTATTCTGAAAGGAAAATGTATAATTACATTAAGACTCCCTGATGAGTCATGACAATTCATAACACCTCAAAAGAAATATCGGAACATATTTTAAGTGTAGGTGGAAGTATACCTTGTCATTATAAGCAGTAATTGCTAGCTTTGCCAGGTTCAAGTAATTACTGTCTTTCGCTGCACGAAGCCTCTTTTTATCAGGATATCTGTGGCGACCAGCTCCATGAGCCATGTTGAACCAAGGCAATATATCGTCCATGAATCCCTTCAAACGTTAGGTAATTTTAGTTAGAAAATCACTATGAGTAATCAACAAGTTCAGGATAGTATTGATATCAACTACTCGAAAAAATACGCATACTTAATAATGGGGATAAAGTACATATCAAGATCAAAATTATATTTCTGTCTTGACACTTAAATACAAAATCTTGCATGTCGGGCAAACAAGTAGAGCCGAGTTGCATTCATTCACGTGGAATAACATGTCTATTGCAAAATTATCCCCTTTTGAGACAATCTCTACGATTATTGCACTTGTAATCGGGTCACTCTTTCTCTCTTAAACTTCAAGATTCACTTCATATATACTTAAACAGACATATTATGAAGGTGAATCCTGTGGAAGCTCTAAGGTAATCTAAGTGTGGACAGGAAACGTAGCATGGTGAGAAATTCCAGGGAAGAAAGACATACACCACCCCGGGGGCAAGTAATTCTAATGTCTAAGAGCCCCAGTTATTCTTAAAGCAAGTAGTACTGTATGTTATCTTAGATACACAACACAATAGGCAAGCAAAGTCCCCCAAGTATTATTATTATTAGCAGCAAGCAGGCAAAAGTATACATACAGTATGTTTGTAGAGATACAATTTCTCAATCTAATTACCAAAAAATACACAGAAAAAAAAAAAAAAAGAGATGAGAAGCAATGAATATACCTTTCTCTCCCAAGCATCTTCCATCCTCTCACGGAATTTAGCAACCATGGATGCAGCAGTTTCCATACTGATATCTTCGCCAATTAAGGACCTATACTCCTCAGGAGTCATCAACCCAAGCTCCTTAACCTTTGGTTTCTTCTTCTTCTTCTTGGATGGTTCATCATCATCATCATCATCATCATCATCATCATCATCTACGGCAATTGCAGGCTTATCGTCTTTCTTCTTCGTTGCAGAAGCAACTCGTTCCTCTTCCAATTGTTCGCCGGAACTATGCTCTTCATCGGGTAAAAAACATTTTTATCCTCCAATTCGCCGTCCTCTGAGGTTTTGGTCCCCGCTCAGGCGCTCTCTGCGCTCTTGGTCCTCTATTTCGTATAATTCACCGTACCAGAGCGCGTGCCGGCAAACTAGAGTATACACGGGCTGACTTGCTTGCCAACATGATTTTCTGGGCTCCAAGTCACTCCATGTCATCTCCACATGGATAAAAACACACAAAAGCCACACTTCACCACAAGTCATTACTCATTACCTTAGGCTGAAACACAACTTAATTAAGCTCTGTTTTTTCAGAGCTTTCGAGCTCTGTTAAGAGCTTAATGAAGCTCTGAAACAGAGTTCAGAGCTTAATGAAGCTCTGAACAGAGCTTATCTAAGCTCAAAAAACAGAGCTCAAAGCGAGCTCCTTTGAACTCTGTTTCGGATCTTGATACTCTGAAACATAGCTTAAATAAGCTATGTTTTCAGAGCTTAATTAAGCTCTGAAACAGAGCTTAGTGAAACTTTGAACAGTGCTTATCTAAGCTCTGAAAACAGAGTTTCATTGAGCTCTGTTTTCGGAGCTTGATACTCTGAAAACAGAGCTTTGTTAAGCTCCATTAATTTACAGAGCTCAAATATGCTATGTTTTCGGAGCTTAAAACTGTTAAAACCTTCCTGTTGTTCAATGACATCTATAACAAACAAGTTTTTGGAATTGAGGTCATAGTTTAATGACATTAAATTGGGGTTAGGGTTTATAAAAGGGGAAAATTGAATCGGGAGGAAACTTTTCCCCAAATAACACACTAATTCGCTTAAATCAGTTCACCCGCACTAATTTTAATTCGCCCCATAGTTCAATTCGTCCACATAGACTTCAGTTCGTGACAAATCATCGGAGGACTAACTAGTGGTGAGATAAGGGACCGTATTAGTGTGTATAAAAAAAAAGGACCGTAACCGCAGAAGAGGGGGAGTTAGAGGACCAAAAATGCTTTTTACCCGCTCTTCATCAATTTTGCGCTTCAAGTTTGATATGATTACCCCCCAAGCTTGAGCTTCCATCCTCTCTAAAATTTTAGAGGCCGTGGATGCAGCAGTACGTTCCATACCGATATCTTCGACACAAGAGCACCGGTACTCCTGAGGAGTCATCAACCCAAGCTCCTTAACCTTCGATGATTCATCTACGAATATTGCAGTCGTATCGTATTTTGGTTTGGAATCATCAATCGAACAATCACGAAAGTATTCCATAGCTGAAGAAACCCTAAGCGGAAAAACAGGATTAGATTTATTCTTTCCTTTCAATTCAATAAATTTTAGGCTCTTGTTTTTTTTTTAAACGGCCAAATTATATTAATCGCGAAAGAGAAAAAGTGTACGATATAATACACGTGCATAAGAAATGCACAAAAGAAAAACAGATTCTAACCGGAAAAACAAGGGTCAAGAACCAAGAGCAAGCGACTTAACCGTTATGACCAAGACAAAACGTGACCCTCCCCTCGTCTAGTATGTCCGTCCTTCTAGCAAGAGGCCAAGATCCGGGGAGTTTACAAGTTGTACCACCAACTCTTAGTCACGACAAAATGGGGTGCATAACTTTCGTGGCAAATCTAGGTGATCTAGCTAAAGAAAAACGAAAGTTGATTTTCCCTTTTGGGTCACGGTTCAATCACGGTTAAGGACGCAAGTTCTAGTATGCCCAAGACAAGGTTACCGGCAAGCTAGGCCAAAAGTACATCAAGAAACGCTATGCTAAAAACCTTGAACAACGGTCTCAACCAACACACCGGGTCTTGTAGGCTTCCAAGATAATTCTGAGTGTCATAGCACCAAGAATTATGAAACAAGCCCAAACACCAAGAGGAACCGAGTAGGCAGGGGCTGAGAAGCAGACGGCCGGGAGCCCAAGTGAGGCCAAGAAATGTGAGTGCTGGCCAAAGAAACATCAAAGGCCACAATCCAAAGCCCCAAACTTTACAGGGAACCTGCAAGCAACACCGCACCCCCACACACAAAGCCAAACGCACACCAACATGCTCCACACACACCACTGCCGTAGACACCTACGGCAAACGCACGCACTCACCCAACCCAAAAGCACACCGCACACCCAATAGCCCGAAAGAAACATACTCCTACACCCTATGCCAATAAGTGAACTTAAAGCGAGCAACTTTAAAATAGAAACATAGGAAGCTCCATCAAACACCAAGGTCCTTCCTTTTTCACAAAGCGGAATGGATACGACTATGTTGACCCTATCCCTCCCCTTAAGTTCACAAAATCGGCAAGTGGCAAGTAATTTAAAGCATGCCCAATCAAGAATAAACGGGAAACGAAAAGTGGAGAAGGAGAGAATAGAGAAGAGAAAGACCTCAAGAAGTTTAAACGTGGTCACTATGGTCCAAGTCCTTGAGTTAAGACTCTAGGGATCAAAAGGAGCAAGAAAACCCACCCCTAGGTCGACTTACCCCACGGGTTCAACGAACGACAATACCAAGAGGGAGCCAAAAAAGTTGTCATGACCGTGAAAGAAATCCTACAAGAGAAGAAACAAAACAAGCATAGAGGTTAGAGAACCAAAGGCCTAGCGAGCCAAAACCACCCACAACCGGCCCCAACAACTACGTTTCAAGGCAAAGTGACGGGTCTAAGAACCAATCCACCAATTTTAGGCTCTTGTTAATATTTATTTATAAACGGTTTGCTGGGATGGGCTTTCGGAAAAAGTTGCTTATATAAAGCCCAGCCCAACAGCTTTGTTGTCCAGTGTTTGCAAGGAATCTCTGCACAAAATAAAATAAATTGAAGACCCGACCACTAATCGATCGAAACACGACCCTTTGCTCCCAGTATTTCGGAAACCCGTTGGAGAAAGAATAACTAGTCAGAGAGACATAGAGAGATGGGACTCTATCATACCTGCTAACTCCTAGGATGATAGGTAGGTCCATTTTGACAAAATAAAATATAGTTCTACCTCGGGTCTTGTATCCACTTCCTACCCAAGAAGGGACGAGGTAATACTCGTACGCAACTGGAAATTGATAACAAAAAAGAATTGTGGAAAGTTGCTCGAAGTTCTTTAACTTGATTTGCGCAAAGCGGCGCGGTTACTCATGATCTTGGTCCCACACGTTTCATCAGTATGATATTGTCCATTTTAGACATTAGTCCGCACAAATTTGTTTTTTTAATATCACTTAAAAAGACTCATACCGTATAAGACTGGTAGTGAACTTCTGTACTTCCCTTAGTTTGGGGTGTAGACCACACCTAGCAACGATAATAGAAACGATGATAATAGAAACGATACGCTTTACTACAAAGACACCAAATTTCTCTCTTGTTTAAAAATAACTCCATTCCTTAGCCTAGAGTTCATGAATAGTCTCAGCAAGTGTTGTTTTTAACCATCATTGCCTTGGTGCTTTTCCCCTTTATTTATTACTATTATTGTTATGGTTTTATTTACTCCACTAATTAACACGTTAAAATAAATAATGAAGTTTAAAAAGAAATGATAAACGAAAAAAATGATGGGGATGAATAGTAGCAACTGTTGGAGAGTATTGAGGAGGAAAATGAGTGGAATGTTGGTTGGAGTATTGAGGAGGAAAATGAGTGGAATGTTGATGTGGCACATTTCATGCTCAAATTAAGTATGAACTGCTGGAGTTGAAATAGATTTGAAAGGTGAATAAGTAAATAATTTTGAGTGTTTTGTTTTCTTTACACAAGCATCATCCCCTGGATGATAGCTAAATTACGCATAAACCAGTGCTCTCTTAGTTTTAAACTACAAGAAGCTAAGTCTCGAAGCCTGCAAGGACCTACTAAAGAACCCAAGAATACCTCCAATAATCGCAGCTCAAGCTCTGCGTTCTCAGCATTCAAACATATGTACATCTGACTCGGTGGGTGAGGATGAATATGTTGAGTCCCCGAAAAGCAAAACTAAGGTTAAGAAGAGAACGAAAGATTATCAAATGGTCTTGTACAAACTTAACGACGAAAAGAAGTTAGATCTGCGAGGGAAAGAGGTGAAAGTTAACCTGGAGAAGATGCAGGGGAGAGTGGTGGAACTGGAGAAAGTATGCTGAGAAATGAGAGTTCAAATGGCGAAAATGAGTCTACAACAGACTAGGCAGTTGCCAAGAATGTGTTGGCAAATGGCCGGTTTAGCTCATAGCGGTTTCAAGTATCGTGTTGAACAAATATTTTTCTGGGATTGTTGTTATATGAATGACTGTGTTTTTAAGCTGTAATGATTCTTGTAAATGATCTGATATTACTTCGAATTACTATGAAAGTCTTCATCTGAGTGTCAGTATAACTACAAAATTTAAAATTAACTTCTAATGGCATTCTTAAAAAAATAAATGAATAATAAAATTAAAGTGGTAATAAGTTCAAGTCATTTCAGATCCTTTTGTTCTAGTCATCTTCAGATCAATTTAGTTCAAAATATTTTCAAACAAAAGGAACAAAATCGATACTGTCATAAAATGGGATTGATGTTATTTGAATGAGTGACTTGCTTCTATCTGTAAGTAAACTGTAAACATATACAGGAAGGATGATGGTGTTCCAGAATGATAGCAAGTGTCCTGACTGCCTGTGCGAATCTGGGAGCCTTGGATCAAGGGAGATGGGTTGACAAGTATATAGTCCAATCTCAGTTAGAACTGAATTCGCAGCTTGGGACTGCTTTGATTGATATGGATGCCAAGTGTGGGTGCATTGATGAAGCTTTTTCTGTTTTTCATAAGCTTAGAGTCAAGGATGTGTATCCATGGACAGCCTTGATGTTTGGTATGGAAATTAACGGAGACGCCTGGGGTGCTCTAGACCTCTTCAATCAGATGCGAAGCAGTGGGGTGAGACCGAACAGGGTTACTTTTCTTGCTGTTTTGAGTGCTTGCTCTCATGGAGGCTGTGTACGTGAGGGAAAGAGATTGTTTGCTGAAATGGAGTGTGTTTATGGCATAAAGCCTAATGCTGATCACTATGGTTGTATGGTTGATCTCCTCGGTCGCGCAGGGCAGCTGGTAGAGGCAGTTAAGTTGACTCAAAAAGATGCCAAATGGAGCCTAGTGCTGGTGTATGGGGTGCTCTTTTTGGTGCTTGCATGATTTATAAAGAGTTTGAGCTGGGAAAAACTGTGGGGAATCGCTTAATTGAGTTACAGCCACATCGGAGAGGCAGATATGCTCTTCTGGCGAATTTGCATTCAAAAAGTGGTGATAGGAAAGCAGCAGCAGATATGCGGAAGAAAATGAAAGGGGTAGAGAAAACCCCGGGATGTAGCTGTATATATCAATAGAGGGCGTCGTTCATGAGTTTCTGGCCTTTGACAATTCGGATTCAGCATCTATGTCTGTGTATGATTGTTCAGATAGGCTAACAGCTCAGATGGAGCAAACTCATATAACAATGGCAGGAATTATTGAAGCTTGAGAACAAATGGTTGCAAATTTGGGATTGTTGTGCCATATGCTATGTGAGAAGGTGTACCACTGAGCTGAGCTCTGGCACAGCATATGAAAATCTCTTATGCAGATGGTGGGAATGACGCTGTGATAAGATATTATCTAATTGTTGAGAACAAATACTTGCAATCATTCCTGAATTATTTGATAGAAACACTAGAGATAATTAACTCACATCTCAGGATCTTACAGTGATTCGAATTCATAAAGTACCCGAAGCTGATAACTAAACCTCAATAAAACAAAATTTAGAATACACTAAATTACAAGGACAAGCAACATGTAAACAGACTGCTAGAAATTAAAGTGTTTCGAATACCTTCTTCGCAGCTGCTATCGTCTGTTGAATGTCCTCCGTGGTATGAGCTAAGCTCGTGAAACCAGCCTCAAACTGTGAAGGCGCAAAATAAACGCCCTCCTCCAGCATTCCTCTGTAAAACTTCGCGAATTTGGCAGTATCACTTTTCTTCGCATCCTCAAAATTGTAAACAGGACCATCACAGAAGAAGAAGCCAAACATCCCATTTATATATCCACCAGAAATTGCATGGCCAGCCTTCTTTCCAGCATCCAAAAGGCCCTCAACAAGTTCCCCAGTTATCTTGTTCAGATGCTCATATGTGCCCGGTTCTTGCAGCCGCTTAAGTGTGTGGATGCCAGCTGTCATAGCCAACGGGTTTCCACTTAGTGTTCCAGCTTGATACATGGGTCCGGATGGAGCAACCATCTTCATTATCTCCTTCCTCCCTCCATATGCACCTACTGGCAAACCACCACCAATAATCTTCCCAAGTGTGGTCAAATCAGGAGTTATGCCAAAATACTCCTGGGCCCCACCATAGGATAGCCGAAACCCAGTCATAACTTCATCAAAGATAAGAAGGGTATCGTTATCTTTGGTAATTTTGCGCAAGGCATTGATAAAATCAGGTGTTGGGGGAATAAAGCCAGCATTTCCTACAACTGGTTCAAGAATCACAGCTGCAATTTCTCCTTTGTTAGCTTCAAACAGGCTTTCAATTGTGGAAATGTCATTATAAGGGGATGTGAGGGTCCCGCTGGTAGCTGCTTTAGGGACGCCTGGAGAATCAGGAAGCCCCAATGTAGCGACCCCACTTCCTGCTTTAACTAGGAAAGGATCAGCATGGCCATGGTAGCAGCCTTCGAATTTAATTATCTTCTCGCGACCAGTATATGCACGGGCCAACCTAAGTACGCCCATGCATGCTTCTGTGCCAGAATTGACGAATCGGACCATTTCTATGCTTGGAACAGCAGAGATTACCATTTCCGCCAAGACATTTTCAAGGAGACAGGGAGCACCAAAGCTGGTTCCTTTCTTCATAGTTTCAGCCAAGGCAGCAAGTACCTGCAGATTATCCACATGCAGTTTAATGTCTGTTGTTCAGTCAAGTTATTTAAACAGTGCTGATAGTGTGAGTGTATGTTCTTGTAGGATAAGTGTCTACTTTTCTAATTGGATGCCTGCCATCAAGATTACCTCTCAGACAGTGTTTACACATCACCATGTTTTTGAAACTATACAAATGAAAGCGTATTTGTAGAGACAAGTAGAAAAAAGAGCTCCATGATGCAAGTTAGAATATCGGATTGCACAGAATATAAGGTCTCCAAAAGATGGTGGTTTTTATGTCGTTTTACATGGAGTTTTATTGAACCATGCCACTAGTTTTTACCTCAACATGGTGTTTTACGTTGGAGTATGTCTATCTTTGCTCAAGTACAGATCACTTGCTTAAACTGGCTAGGATAACATGTATTAATACTTATCACATTTCCTACAATATGCATTCTTCAAAGTTCAAACCCCTTCCAAAATCTTTTAGACAATGGCACAGTGGCGTGAATGGTGAACTGGAAATTTGTACTTCATCATTTGTTAGTTATTTAATAAAGCACCGCACGATAGGATGACCAACGGCCATTAAATTCCAAACTAGTTAATAAATAGATCAAAAGACTGACCACATCATCGGCATGACCAATTATGGCAGGCCCCCATGATCCAACATAGTCAATGTATTCATTACCATCGATATCCCACATACGGGAGCCCTTGACGGAATCAATCACAATAGGCTGACCACCAACTGACTTAAAAGCACGTACAGGGGAATTTACACCTCCTGGCATCAATTCCTGTCGACATTATGACATACTGGATGAGACAATGTGCATGATATTAGTGAATCAAAAATATATCACTATAGGAGAGAATAAACACGCCAACACATACCACATGTATACAGTCAAAATGATTATTAGGAGGAATAACAAATTTCTCTCCTTCCTCATCTATTTAAACATTTAAAAAGTTTGCTGATCCTCTAGTTTTTTAGTTAACTTGCTCTAGGACTCATTATTACATGAATTGTACGACAAAACACTGATGGTTGTCATCATGTCAATCTGAAGGTGTCATTTATTTCTGCATACACACTCCTGGCTCATTGTACTTACCAGTACCAAAAGAAAGAATGGAGGTCGGTCCTATATGTTATTAAGAGTTAACAGTATATTTGGGTTTATGAACTTTGCACAAACTTTTTATGATGAAGATCTATGGTTTACAGAACATTCATCCCGAACTATGCAAGTTCAAAGTATCTTATCTTATAAACCATATACATACTTGCACTGAAACTAGAGAAGGTTATATTTCCATCCTGTATAATTCAATGGAGTAGATTTAAGTAGATTTAACCACGACGTGAAATAGAGAAATCTTAGAAGTTAGAAAAGTTCTTCATCATTTTTTCTTTTCTTAGAATCAACTTAAATCCATCACAGGCCACAGTTTACATCTATAGTTACAATGAGTCAATATGAACTACATGCTTGATATGAAATAGTAATCATCAGCCATAAATCACATGATGAGATGCCAAACTCAACAACCAAATTCAATTTAAGCAGTACTCCTTATCTCTCAAAGAAAAACATCAATACACAGAATTCACACAAGTTATCTAAAGAGAAAACATCCATATCTAATCCGATTGTAACTTACTAACTTTCAATTAGCTCCAACTGAAACAGTAAATCCGTAACATTGAGAATCTACTCCCTTTCTTCAAACTAAAATCTAGACCTAACAGCAAATCGGCTTAAAATCTACTTCTAGGTTCATACAGCATCAATTCACAAAATAGTTTTACAATATCTCTGCTAGTCACTAGCCAATCATCTCTAGCTACTTACATTCGAAAAATTGTGTTCTAAGCTCAACAAGAGAGAATGAAATAACAGAGAAAAACAGATCACATTTCATAATCTGGTAATCAAAGCTGATACGGCTCTAATTATATAGAAACATGATGAAACAACAATCAATTTGCTCACTAATACATGTATGTATCATGTACCTTAGCTGCGTTAAAGGCATCTTCAGATTTCTTCAGAGTGTAGGTTTTCTTCTTCTCCTCAACAAGAGTCATCCGGATAATCGAAGCGTATCGCTTTTGGCGGTGGCCAGCGCGAGTTTGACTAAGCTGAGACGGACATGAGACACCAACACTTGAAATTGAAGCCGCCATTTCCGACCTAGACACGGGTAGTTAAAAATATTTTTTAGAGCTTTTCTCTGTTGTTTTTTGGTTGGAGATTTAGAGCTGTATCTTTTTTTCCAGCTGAATTGTGAAGAAGATAAGAAATTCAGATAAGAGGAAAAAAATCATTTGTCTTGTACTGGGTCAAAATTACGGAAGTGAACATGTAAAATAGTCAAAGCCTGTGGCTACTGGACTGGGTTGGGCTTGTGACAAGGCAGAGTGGCAGACCTCATTCCGGCCCACTACCATTTGTGAAGGAAATTGTCAAAAATCAAAATTGGTGAGTTCATCCGTTTATACTTTTATCAGAAATTAAATTGAATCACACACTGTGCGGCGTGTAAAACGTTTTCTTGCAAATTTGCAATAGTATGTGGATTCTGCATAGAAGTTACAAAAATTAGTACATCAGAATTAGTGATAATAATTTATTGTCTAACATGTCTTTAAATGGAGATTAATGATTGATGTACTCATCCTTCTTCTCGACATCAAATGATTCATAATGAAGTTAAAAATGAAGTCATGCTCTAACAATATTGGTTATTTGAATTATGAAAGGATATGTAAAAATAAAAAATCTAACCAACACCAATTTACATGGAAAATGTGTCACACGTTACGCGTGTGAAGCGTTTTTTTATTTTATTATAATTTTTATAAAAAAGAAATTTAATTTTATTTAGAGATAATTTACAAATAAAAAATGGTCAACAAAACTAAATGGGAAACATTTAAACGACCGGAGTAAGTACCAGTTCAATTCATATATCATCAAGCATCATGACATAATTTGACATTACACTCGAAACGAGCACGACCATCACCAACAATTTAGTTCGATGATGTCCTCTGCACCATTAACAATCAGGCCTTTCCGATTGCCTGCTTCATTCAAGAAGATATTGCTAGCCAGTGACTTTCTTTTGGACATGGATTTTAGATTTTTTTAGGGTATTGATCATATTATACCCTAAAAAAATCTGAAATCCATGCCCATGTACCTGCCGTATTTGTAGCAACCTAACATGTAAGGAATGAAACTTGTATAAACTTGAAAATGAAACTAAGAAAAAATCATCTCATGTTGCATTCAATTACAAATTTCCATCGATGTCTCCAACATAATTACAAAGAACAAAAAGTAGAAAGCAAAAAAGAACCAAAATTCAAGTTCAACGTGATCTAGATGATCGAATACCATTACCACTACCATTTATTTTACTTTTTGTTCTTTGACTTTATTTCGTTGGAACTAACTACTTTCTCATAAGGCCATCTCATTTGCGTGCCTCCACTGCCACAACAAGTTCACCCAGAGATAAGAAGTCTCCATGTAGTCAATGGTATAATGTTTTTGCTAAAGCATCAATGCACTTATTTATAGAATCATTATGAATTCCTCCACAACTACACATTAGTGCTATGTGGTTGGTGGTGGCCAAGACCTGTTGCATCATCTGGGATGAACTTGCCCCAATACCAATGAGCTTTCCAAACTCTGTTCATCTCGTCAATTGGAACATTTTTCGTCTCCGGTATGAAATAGTAGACGAAAACAGTCATCACCAACACCCATCCTGCAAAGAAGAAGAACAGCCCATACTTCATAGTACATAGCATAGACAGGAACAATTGGCCAATAATGAATGTGAAAAACATGTTAACTGATACGTTCACAGATTGTCCTGCTGATCGTGTCTCTAGTGGATGAATTTCACTTGGTACTAACCACCCTAGAGGCCCCCAAGACCATGCAAAACCCGCCACATACACACAAATTAAACCTAGGGTAATGTCCCCGAGTCCTTTGCTAAAGGTTCCCTGACCCGATGTCCCAAAAACAGATGAAATTAAGAGCCCAACCAAAATTTGACAGATCATCATTTGAATGCCACCTGCAAGAAACAAGGCCCTTCTTCCAAACCTATCAACACTGAATATTGAAACAAGCGTAGCCACGACATTAACTGTGCCAGAAACGACAGCGGACATAAGAGAGGCATCATCTCCAAAGCCTAACGTCTTAAAGAGCACAGGAGCGTAGAACATGATCACATTGATACCGGTCAATTGTTGGAAGAAGGGGATGAACAAAGTGACCACAAGTTGAGGCCTGTACCTACGTTCCATAATTGTTGTCCAGGGACTTGTCACTTTCTGTGAGATTTCACTAGCTTCAACAAGATCATCATACTCTTCTTGCACATTTGACGTTCCTCGGATCTTTTTTAACAAATCTCGAGCTTTCTCAGGTTGCCCTCTCTCAATCAACGAGTTGGGGGTGTCAGGTAAAAAGAAAGAGCCAAATGTCATTATCAGAGCTGGGACACCAGCTAGGACAAGCGACACTCTCCATCCATTTGCTTTCATTTGTGCGGTACCGTAATTAACTAGGCTTGCGGCTACAATGCCGAGGGTTATGGCCATCTGGAAACCAATGTTGAGAGAACCTCTCAGCTTGGCCGGTGCCATCTCGGACAAATAAACAGGGACTGACTGATTGGCATACCCAATGCCTACACCAAGTAAAAGGCGACCTATGATCAGCATCTCCACGTTCATAGCCGCACCATTTAAAATTGCACCTGCAAGAAAGACCATGCCTCCACAAAGCATTGAGATCTTTCTCCCAAACTTTTTGGTGGTGGCAGAGGCAAAAAATGATGCAATAAGTGCCGCTAGATAGAGAGATGATGTGAAAAGGGTCAGCAAGTGGTCATCGAATTTGCAGTAGGCATCCTGTCGGCCAACATGTCTGTTATACACATGTGGAAAGAACTTCTTGAGGAACTCATCCATGGATGTAACTCCACCTACAATAACCAATAATACATTTATTTCATAACATAAAATGTTATATGAAAAAATAGTGCTACTCCAACAAATCAGCACCAAAAATACTATAGGGGAGTAGTACAAGTATGAGAAGAAATTTGCAAGCTCCCCGGAAATAGAGCTGGATTTAAGTAGACTCATGTTTTTTTAGAAGGCCTAAAAAAGTTGACCGAAAACAAATAAATATTGGGCAACATTTTGGGATGTAAGGACTAAGGAGTATAAAGTTTCAGATGCTCTAGATTTATAGTAGTGTAAGAGACTTTCACCTGAGATACCAATGTCGTAACCAAAAATGAGCCCCCCGCTGGCTGCAATAATGCAGGTAAGAACCACGTAGGTGGTAACATGTCCTTCATACTCTCTTTCGGATGTACCAGCCACATCTAACACTGCCATCTTGTTTAAATATTTTCTATTTTATGATTCAGAAAGAGAATTTATATATTATATTTTTGAAATAACTAAGAAAACAACAAAATTTATCAAGTGCATGGAGCTCTCACAAAACCAACTTTCTTTTCCTTTATTTTCTTTTTGTGTTTTTCTTAACGATACATATTATTTTTACTAATGTCTTTGCCTAGTTGTTATATATAAGTAGTGTACACAAGTGTATTGTTTCTCACAGCGTTGTTAAAGTAAACATGTGGCAAAACGCGACCCATATTCATCGCCCCGGGCGAATTCTCGTGGCCTTGCTTTGTTTCTATTTTTTGCCTTGATAACTTGTTCCACGTACATAGATAACTATCCGAAAACATTGGTTACAAATTCTAATAATTTTCCAACACACTGGCTATATTTGGTTGTCTAAGGGTTTTATTTGTTTGAGCAAAGATTAAAGGAAAATTATGGTTCGTAGTATGTTATACAAAAGAGTTTCCTGCTAATGAAAATATTTTACTCCACAATATCTAAAGTTCTGTAGTATATGAACTAATGAACATGCATATGGTTCCATTACAATTTGTCACCGTGGACAATAAGTTAAATTGCAAGCAATCTCATCCAATTGCACATAAATTATAAAGGGGCGGATGCAGGATTTGAAATTGAGGTGTGTGACCGTGTGACGAGGATATATTATAGGATGGACAATATAAGTAAGTTGATCGGACCAGATGGGGTTGGATTAGTATTTCATATACTACATTTCTATTGAAAAATTAAATTGAAAAGTTCAAGTAATTTTGTTCTTATCATTTGAAAAAAAAAAAAAATAAAGATTATATTTTCTTGAGATGAAAATAATAGAGCCTAAAAGATTATAAAGGAAAGAGTAAAATCATTATGGAAACAAACTAAATGAATAAATGATTGAGGTTTCAATGATTTTTTGAACAAACATGACACTTTTGTTTTAATGAAAATGTACTCTTGATATTTTCAAATGTATCAATTATTGTATCAATATCAAACATTTCTACATATTTTCCTGTATGCATATTCAAAATTGTGAATAAGAAAACTATGTAGTCTTATCTTTACGATTTTCATGTATGGCATAAAGTGAGTGCTCATAATTAGTTGCAATAACATGAAGTGACAAAGAATCTGCATTAACCATGAACATCTCTTATATTAGTTAATAACTAACCTCAATGATTTTGTTTTACTGGTGAAGTACTTACTCTCCGCCCCAGCCAAGCTTCACAATTATTTTATTTTGTATGGTGAATATACTTATATTAAGTTATCAAAAAAAAATTAAAACAAATCTTGACTTCATTAATTATAAAATTGACTAACTAAATGTAACAAAACAATTAAAATTAGGGAGGGATGAAATATAAATTCTTTAAAAATATACATATAATAATAAATTAAAATTTTGACGTATCTCTGACTTCGCCCCTTCTCTTATACTTCCATGTGGAAACAACTTCCAACCACCTAGTGAAAAGGGATATGAGATTTTGGAGAAATAGGAATCGACATATATACTCCCCAACCCTCAAGAAATGCATGTTTTAGCGACGGATAAATATGTCGCTAAAATAGGTTGATCCGTCATTAAATTGGACGTAACAAACCAATTTAGCGACATATAGAATAAATTATCACTCGCAGGTTAGCGACGAATTTGCGACTGATAATACGTTGACCAAGACAGTCCCTGACTTTTGAACTTAGCAACGTATAACATCAGCAGTCGTCAAGTAGCAACAGAATGGCGACAGATACGTGGCATTTCCATTTATTTTGAAACTTTAAAAAATACATTTTTAGTGACTGGTAGGCCTATCCGTCGCTAGAGAACTATTTTTTTTTGAAAAAAAATGTTTATGTTGTGCAACTATTTACGAATGATAAGTAAAATCTACGATAATGAAATAAAATTTAAAAATAATATGGAATTCAATAAAATAAAAAGTTCGAAAATGTAGTTTATACAAAGACAAATGTTTAAAAACTCCTAACTAGGGCTAGTGGAGTGGGGGGGGGGGGGGCTCTTGGAGAGCTCCTCGGTTAGCTTCATCATCCTCACGTGATCCTCACGCATGCGAGCCTATTCTTCTTGGTTTGCCACGACTATATCCCTCAACCCCGCGACCTCGGCGTCTTTGGTCTAGATTTTTCCGCGTGAAACTTGATCAACGACAGAGTTGGGAGAAAAGACGGGCATCATACTCCCAATGCCATAAATACGACCCTTCTTATCCACCTCCTTAATCTCCAAGAATATGGCATTCTCTTTGCTGATCGACAAGTCTCGATCAGCGACCCTCAGGTTGCACTCCGCCTGAAATGGTGAGATATTTATATGTTGGATTATAAAAACGTTTTCATAGTGAAATTAATATTCTAAATAATTATCTAGGTTAATAAGTATTCAGATGATGTACCGCAAGCTTCTCATACTTCAAGTCCATCCATACACCTTTCTTTCTCAAAATGAGCATTCTCAAAGTGCTTGTACAAGGTCAGCTCCTGTCCCTCAAAGTGTTAAAAAATTACAATTTTGCCTATAAAAATTTTCTTTTACAATGTTTTTTTTTGTGGGGGGAGGCAACACCCCACAATGCCTACTCCTGGCTCCTCCTTTGCTCCCACCCCGTCCCTGCGCATATTGGAATATACGACTTGCAACATTCTGAAGTGCATCTGTCGTTTCCTGATGCTATCCAGTATTCATACTTCAACTCGTATTTGTACTAATCGACTGATGCTATGCATTTGAGCAACAACGTTTTTATTTTTTTTATATATATCTTAAATGCAGTTTATTGGTGCCAAACCGACTAGTGGACTACATACCTATGGCAGTTTTTGTTACAATTGAAAGTTGAAACTATTTTTGTTTTTTGTTTTTTTTTTAAAATTTGAAATCTTATGAGTTTTTCTCAATCAATTTTTTTTGTCTCCGGTTTCGCTCAATAACTTACCTTGCGGCTAGTTGTAATTTTCATCATTTAACAAAACTAGAAATAGTTATTTCCTTTTATTTTGTTTCCCGGTGGGGTATAAAATGAAAGATTCCTTTATTCGAACCATCTTTTACGTCTGTTATCTCTTTCCGCTGGGTTTTACAATTTCCTTTGTTTTGAGAATTCAAAAAGTTTTCTCCAATCTCAAGCTCTCAAATTCGAAAATGGAGAACACAAATTCCAAGGCTGATCTCAACAACAACAGCGCTTGTATCGGCGCCGAAGAAAACCCTAGCGATAACAACAACAACAGTAGCAATCCTTCAAACGACGATGATGCTGGAAATCGCAGCCGGAGAACTCCTTTTACCGACCTCAATCAAGTCGATGCCGATCTAGCTCTAGCTCGTACTCTCCAAGAGCAGGTATCTTTTTCTTCACGTTACTGTTTTGAAGTTTGTCGTTTATCTTGTTAGGTTTCATGTGTAAAAATTAAAATGATTAGCTGCCGTGTATCTTGGCCTGTTGCGCTTTATTGTCAGTTTCAATTGATGATATGTATCTTCACGGAGTGGAATTGATGTGCAATTGGATTGAATGAATTGTATGTATGTGTAGGACGTGAGGTTTATAATTTCTGTTTGGCTGAATGAATTGGTTAAAGTACTTGTCAATTGTTAGTTTGTGGCGTAGCTATGATATTTGAATTTGAGGTAAGTTTGCACTGTGAAACAGGAAAGAGCTTATATGATGTTGAGAATGGATGCTGGCAATGGCAGTGATTATGGAAGCTGGGAAACTGAAAGTTATGGGCGTGATGGGGAGGTTGATGAAGAAGACTATGATGATGCGAGTGGAGAGGATTACGAGGGGTCTGACTTGGAAGCAGAGGGTGATGCAGGGTCCGACGAGCATACCGATGCTGGAGAAGAGGAAGTTGGTAACCAAGATGTTGAACTGGATCCTTCAGCCTTTTCAAGTGACGAGGCCTATGCTAGGGCCCTCCAAGATGCTGAAGATCGAGAGATGGCAGCTAGGTTGTTGGCCATGTCTGGCATAAATGGAAGTGAGTATTTGTGTTGATCATGTGCTTAGTTACCTCCACTGTATGAGTAAGTACTATGTGATTTATGTAGCTTCTCTTACCATGGTGCAGTGGTTGTTGCTGAAGATGAGGATGAAGATGAGAGTGATGATAATGCTCAGGTACAATCTGATATTCTTTTTTCTTTTTTCTTTTTTCTTTTTAGCAGGTGCATGGTAATTCTGATGTTTACCCCACCCACTGTATGAAACCTGTTAAGTTAGAAGTGTTTTCTTTTACTTGTTTTGTTACTTTTTTCTCTTTGTAATCTTGAATGCTGGAATGCACATTTTTGAAGATAATCAGACCTTGTTAAGATGGCTGGGAAATGGAAGTTTTTAATTAAAATGATGATGTGCTGCTAGCCAGCCAATAAAATTGTCTGATCTAAACTTGTCTTTATCATTTAATTGGATTGATAGGGTTATACAATTTTACATAAATACATTTGCTATTTATAAGCATAGTACTAAGTAAGAATTCTAGTGAGGGTATACGTTTGGCCTTTATGGGTTGGTGAAAGATGGCGACTGGTGGTGGGCTATGTCATCCCAGGTGACTCATTGTCCACATGAAATAATTGATGATGCTACATCACCATGTTCTCGTGGATTAAATCTATGTTTATGACTGTATGAAACTTCTGAAGAAATTCAAATCTTAAAAGTTAAGTACAGAGAAAATGCAACATTTAGCTTGTGATAACTGGGATCTGCTGTTTTGTATTCTTACTTTTGTTCCTTACTGAGACCTCTTCCCATGTTCTCATTCTTTTTGCCTTATCTCTTTATGTAGTAGCAGGAATGAGATAATACCGGTAGCGAAATTTAAAACACCTATGACCGTTGTTTTGTTTCTTGAAAGAACTAAAGATAAGAGGAAGCTTGAATATATACAGAAGAATCAATGACTTTGCTTGCTCTGATAAATCAATGTTATTCCAATTCTGTAATAACTAAAAGTGGAAACTGAATCCTTCTACAATCATCTGATGCGAGTACCGATATACATTGAGCTGCCAGTACAAAGGTCCTTAGAAGTTGTCCTGGTGTACTTTTTTTCTTTCCCTGATCATTCCAACAACAACGTAGGTTATGGGAATCACAATATATATGTAGGAATGTGAAATAATGTCAATATCCTCCATTGCACACATATAAATGCAATACATCTAAGCATGGTAGATTATTGAATAACATTGGCTGCAGATGAGCGAAATAGATGTATCTGTATTATACTTGAATCATCTAATAAAAAAAGTCTGATGTGATGCGCACATCGATGCATCTTACATTTGATTAGATAATTTTTGGAGTGGGACCCGGAATTTCTTAGGTCACTGCTTTCAATAGGTTCAGTTGACTGATGCAAGAAACTGTGTTAATAGCAAAGATAAAATAATCATAACTGCAGCTCTTTGCTATAAGCATTAATTACAACTGTATTATCTATCGCAATTTCATGGTCTAGGACTCATTTCTAACGTCCTATGAGTGTACTGCATATAAGTTTAATTTACTACTGGAATGTTTCTGCCTAATTTTGACCTTAAGGACTTCGGCATCTATATTGAAAAGTTAAAACAAGCCATTATACCATAGTAAAATAACTTAATTTGTTAACTCATTTTTTTTTGGTACTATTTACAAGTTGTCCTGTCATTAGGCAGGCTCTGAAGTTGATGAATTCCAAGTAACTGGATTTTCTCTATTTGTCTGTCATACTTAATCCTTTTGAGGCATCTATTTTGTGTTTTGCTCTATTTGCTTGTATGTCAAATGTCATCTGAATGGTGCATTTGTATCATACTAGTTGCAATCTTGATCCTTTGGACAAGAGTTTCTTGACTAATACTGTTGGTGATATTAGGATCCCTGGGCGGATGTTGATCCAGATGAATTATCATATGAGGTAAATTATGATGCTCGTGCATATTAGTTGGAGTTTTATTGCCTATTTCTGTAGCTTTTGTTGATTACTTTGTGTTACAGGAGTTGATTGCATTGGGTGAAGTTGTCGGAACAGAAAGTAGGGGTCTTTCCGCAGAGATTATTGCTTCCTTGCCTTCAGTCAACTATAAATCTCAAGGCGTTGAGGAAGGAAGTAGTGATTCGTAAGTAAATCTGGATTGAGCTTGCCAAGCCGCAAGCATTCTATTTATGTCATGCTTCCTGCCAGTCACTTGTTTGAGGAAAATCCCATATGTTCTCATGTAACTTTTTCATTGCGCCCAGGTGTGTTATATGTAGGCTGGACTATGAGGACGATGAAACCCTGACAGTCTTGTCTTGCAAACATCAGTACCATTCAGAATGTATCAATAATTGGTTACAAATAAATAAGGTACATTTGTGAACGTGTTTTGGATAATAAGAAAGTAATCTCTTGGAACAAAAATAAAAGTATGTTTGTTGGATAGAAATTGGTGTTTTGCTCTTCTGTACCATGTTCAGTTTGCTGTTGGAGG
Organism: Plantago ovata; assembly: GCA_028274465.1. Taxonomy (NCBI): domain Eukaryota; kingdom Viridiplantae; phylum Streptophyta; class Magnoliopsida; order Lamiales; family Plantaginaceae; genus Plantago; species Plantago ovata. The sequence goes on from CM051457.1 coordinate 21,590,018, forward strand.
TAGGCCAGCATGTCAGATAGACTCACTTTGATGTTTGCTGTTTTACTCGAACACAGTGCTACAATTTATTCCATTCTGGAAGATCATGATCTTGGATGCATTATATAGTCATTTACATTAGTCACCCTCAGATGTTAATTTAAGAGTTAGATGAGTATTGAACTGGCTTTTGAACCTGGTAAAATATTGTCCGACCCTGCTAGCACAAGAGTGCTGTTTTATTTGAAATACAATTTTGCTTGCATCTTTTATGCAACCCTGCCAGCACAATATGATTTATCCAATTCCTTAGCTTACAGACATACTCCATTGTTTATCATGCTTGTTCATGAGGTACTGAAGTATGATCTCGTTGCATTTGTGTAGGTTTGTCCTGTATGCAGCGCTGAAGTATCTACATCAGCAAAAAGTTGATAGTACTCGTCAGCAAGCTGATGACTATTATGCACAAGGGGGACACGTAACGGATGGTTGTGGCAATTGCTTTCATTGTTGAACTCTCTTGGATGCATAAGACTGTACTAATACCATGAACTCAGTTGCTCATTCATTGATGTGTTGTTATCAGGCACATTTTGTTCCTGCATTTGTATTGTTTACAATTTACCAATGATTCCCAGTATCTTAGTTAACGTCTCCAGTATGCATTTTTGTGCTCGTCAATATCACATTACCATCCTTTTGTTTTATTGGAGATCAATCTTGATTCTGAAGAAACCAGTTGGCAAGATGAAGTACTTGCACACTATGATCGATGATGGCAGTAGTTCTTAGGTAGGGGTAGGGTTATGTGCAGAAGCATTATGTACCTGACGAAATAGATGTAAGCTTGTATGTTTCTAAATTTTGTTCTCTGCCAGTCGCGGGTAAAACTTGTTCTTGGAGGCAGGAGGATCAAGGACACATGGTGCAACTTAAGCTGGTCCATGGACCAGTTCAACAGTTGCATATGAGTTCTAACTAAGTTGGTTCTTTTATAGAGGTGCAGAGTGTCCAGATAAAATCGGCGTGGCTGACAAGTGGTCTGTTCTTTTTTTTCTTTTTCCACTCATTCAACAACATTGGGGGTAAGTGGGCCCCTACCAACTCTTACCAACGCGAAGATGATGATTCTTGATAAAAATTAATTTGGAGGAAAGCTTTGAAAGAAAAGGGATAATTTAAATAATGTTAGAATAATGTTGATTATTTTTCAAATTTTATTTATTTATGATAATTAATTTTCCTTTTTTTTCCTTTAGAATTCAATATTACCAAGTGTGTATATTATTAATCAAATTTGTCACAATTCAATCCGGGTAAGTACGTCTCTATTCAAAGAAAATCGTCGTTGTTGGAGTCGAACTCTGCACCTTCCACAACAACTTGAACTCTTTAAATATCACGGTAATTACAATTTACTCACTTGTCATATTCACCTCTCTACATTTCTCTTTTCTTCCTCTCCTATTCATTTCTCAAGTAAGTATGTTTTTATGTTTTTGTAAATTCTATTCACTTTTTATTTTTCTAAATTTCCTTTTTGTCATCACAATTTATTACTTATTATTTTTTTAAATTTTTTTAATAGATTCTATCACTCACATACATAATATAGTACACTTATTAAAAAAATCGTATAAAAAGTAAAAGTAGAGAACTCGTTAGTACGGAGGGCTACAATATTGACTATTGTATTGTAGTATTGATTTGAGATACTTCATTGTAATACTTCAAAATATAGGACCCATGTTTAATAAAATAAATTCCGAGGTATGTAAATGAAACCAGACCAAACTTACAATATCGATTTCTGAAAACGAGAAATAAAAGGAAGGAAAAGGTAAATAGTCGTCTCTGCAGATATATGGTGCCGTCTTGACTTAAAATCAAAACGCAGCTGGTAAGTTCGTTCGTTCATAAAACCCAGAGCAGAGCTTTATCCATCTCTTTGGAGATTTCACAATATCCCAGCTCTGTTTCTCAAGCTCTCCCAACGCCATTAATGCACCAAACTTGATGTGGTAATGCATACTAATCTCACTTCACCACTGCAAACCCAACTCCTTTTCAACTTCCGAATTCAACCCTGTACCAAAACCACAACTATCCGTTCCGTCACAAATGCATCATCATCGTTCCCCCGCAACCCCTTTCCTATTCGAATTCTTCCTTCCGCCGCCCTGCGAATCACCGACTCTTCCGGAGCTGCCGTTCCCGATTCCAATAGGCCTAAACCCCTTAAAACCCTACCTTCTACTACGGAGCTCAGCCATGACAAGCACGACATGCTTGCAATTGCCAAGCCGATTGCTCTCACAGTGTTTTATGTAGCTATAGCGTTTGTGTGTCCAATTTTAGGGTTTAGGAGACCTGCATTGGCAGCTGTGGCTGCAGCTGCAGCTGCTGATGTGTCTCAGACTGAGGAAATAGGTCATGAGTACTCCCACTGTACTAGGAGGTTGTTGGAATGTGCGAAGCGTCTGGTTAAGACGATTGAGGAGGCGAGAAGGTCCGGTGGGGAGAAGAAGCTGGTGAAGAGGGCTGAGGGGGTGTTGAAGGAGGTGAAGATGACTAGGAAGGAGTTGCAGAAAGAGATCATGGATGGTCTTTACAAGGAGCTGAGTGATTTGAATAGTGAGATTGATAGCCTTCTGGACAGGTCTGGTGTGATTGCAAATAAAGTTTATGATGCTGAGTGGGCGGAAGAGAGTGTTGTTGACCAGGGGAAGAACGGTAAGGGTGGTAGGATGGTGAGGATGTTGTTGGAAGAGAGGCGCAATTTGGAAAAGCAATATAATGACGTGTACGATAAGGTTGAGGAGGTTGAAAATTTGATTGAGAAGAAGGAAGCAATGGCGTTGAGCATTGGTGTGCATGAACTTCTTTCCATTGAAAGAGAGTGTGTGAATTTGTTCGAGCGGTTCTTGAAAGAAATGAAGAGTAACACTCGGAGGTTAGGAATTACATACTTCTTGAAATGAACTTAAGTGCTCGTATACTTGCTTCATGATGTTTTAGACTATTACAATAAGTTCTCCATTGACAAAGTTTTTCTTTGTATGTTCATATGGTGGATATATCTACTGTTAAATGGTTTAATGTGATGTAGTTCCTTTTATCGTATATTTTCTCCGACTATCCGGCATTTTAGTACAAAACTGCAGAAGATCAACATGCCTCACTTCATTTCTCTTCAATTGCGAATTCTTTCTTGGTCTTCTCTTTAATGATTCTTTTCATTTCAATATACATATCCCAGGAAGTGTGTATTGCATTGTTCTTCTTATTGAACCTAGACTTGTAAAACCAGCATCATTTTCTGTCTTGTAGAATTTTATTTTCAGAAAGCAATCTGTTTAAGAACAAACTTAACATTTATTATTATTTTTTCCTGTATTTCATGGGAGCAGTTTATGCTGAATTCTAGATTTTTTTGATGTTTTGTTTTATGTGAGTCCTGTAATAGGAAAATGCTCTTCAGTTTCCGAATCCTGCCGTTGCTGTAGCTGTAGGTTGCCTGATATGTGGCGTTCCGTGCTATGATTTGATCCAAAATTTGCTGCTTATGTACATTTCATCTTTTTGGTCTGACAGTTCTATAGAAGCCCCTGTTACCCGACTCTCTAAGGGAGAAATACAGAAGGAACTGCAACAAGCACACAGACAGTTGCAGGAGCAAATTGTTTTACCCAGTGTTCTTGTTAGTGAGGATTTGGAATCATTATCTGATTCAGAATCTGCTGCCTTTGATCTTCGCATTGATCAAGTGCTTAATAATTCAAGAGAGATACAAAAGAACTTGGAAGCTGGCGTCAGAAAGTCCGTGAAAGAATACAGTGATGAAAGACGTTTTGTTGCAACGACACCACAAGATGATATTGTCAAAGGTTTGCCGGACATTAAGTTTCAGGGGTTGTTTGAAAAGGAGGTAGTTATTCCAAAAGCTTCCCGTCTACAGTTATTTCATGGCTGGAAGAGAAGGAGGAAGGGTGTTAAAATGGACCTCAAGGAAAGTTTCCCAGAAGATCCTGAACTAGGTAAAGAGTATGTGGCTGAGAGACAGGTAACTCCTGTGATAGAAATTTTATAGAAATTATTGAATTTTGCATGCTGTGAAATATGCATCACAAAACCGTGAGCTATGGCACCAAATCGTGCTTTATTTCATGGATGTTATACTAGACCTACGCAACTATGTCATACTTAATGTGTGAGAGTGCAATGCTATCGCTAGTAAGAAAAGCACTGGCATCATTATAGTGATTGCTATGTGTCTATTCATCATCTACTGGTTCCTTGACGAAAGGTGAAAGGTTTTATTAGTCTTCTTCAGCTAATATTTTGTAGTTTGCTGCTATTAGTCTCTGAAACATGCCTTTCGCCATTCCCTTAATCCCTTGGGATTCAATAACATATAGGAGATCATTTTAGTTTCCAGTTCTCCGAATTATCTTTTATGTTAAGCACTTGATCCTTGAGATGTCTTCTATCTAGATTTTTTTTAGTGTGTTACTAGGTATTCAGCTGGAATGGATTGATCATATCTTTTACTCTTTTATTGTATTAGTTGTCTTTGTGTAAAACTTAGGACTTCCAGTGTTAATAGTTATGTTAAACAGTCTCCACTGAATGTCTTTAGTCGCTAGGAGTTGCTCCTGTACAGTTCACAAAGTGTAGTTCTGTCATTTTCTTTAGTTATAGAATTCTTGGTAATTAATAGGTAAGTTAAAGTCAGAGTTCGTATTCACTTAATAAAATGATTTTTTTTCCTTACCTACTTCAGAGGCTTCATTTATTTGTATAACATATGAAGATTTGAAAGCTCCTTGTAGTCTATGGTTCTTCACAGGACATACACAATTGCTTCTGTAGAAAAGAAAAAGGATTTATACTGTTCACCTTTTACTTTGTATTACAATAAAAATCAAATGTACTTTATAGTATAATCACTAATGTTACATTTATTTTAAGTACTAACTGAGATTGTAAGTAACTAGACAGTGATGCTGTGAACTATTTACTACATAGTACTTGGTTTAGCATAATTCGGTACAACTCTTTTATTTATTTATTTATTTTAACGGAAAATCTAACTACCCTACTCCTACTTCTACACTACTCCTTTACCACCTCCTTATAACTACAGATATGTCTATACCACTCGGCCAAAGTTATGTATGTATCTCGGGCCATTAGGGTTAAGATGACATAAAATACTCACATAACGTTGTCGTATAAAGCAATTATAATTTTGTATTGTTACAGTAGAAATTGGTGAGTTGATGAGGGATGAAAGTTACCTCCGTGTGGCCCCAAATAGGATAAATGCAACCTAGTAACTTGTTCCGTTTTGGCCCTTGGATTTCTTACTTTAAAATCAATAGTGGTTCCCCTTGTTCCCAGCCAGGTGACTCAACACTAACCTAATCGTTGGAAGGGTGCATCTTAACAACTGAGCTGAAATTCATGATCAAGTTTTGTCTTGAACTGTTTGTATTTCTTTGTTGTTTGTAATTTATAGATTTATAATGTAATTTTGTACCGTATAGTACTCGATTGATTCATGTTTGCCTGTGTTATACTTGCTACTTCTTCATATGAGTGACTTGGGACTAATCATTTATAGGAACGTATTCTTTTGGATCGCGATAGAGTTGCTTCTAGGTCCTGGTATAATGAACAACGGAACCGGTGGGAATTGGACCCGGTAGCTGTTCCTTATGCTGTAACCCATGCACTTGTGGAGAAAGCTCGTATAAGGCATGATTGGGCTGCCATGTATATCACACTTAAGGGAGATGACAAAGAATATTATGTGGACATCAGGGTACGGACGTACTGTACTTATTTTTTGTTCTTTTTTGAGTCTTAGTTTTATAACTATTTACCTGTGTAATGTAATGTTTCGTGTTTGTCACAGGAGTTTGATACTATGTTTGAGGAATTGGGGGGTTTTGATGCAATGTATTCAAAAATGGCTGCAGCTGGTATCCCAACTTCAGTTCAACTAATGTGGATTCCCATTTCAGAATTGGACCCCGGTCAGCATTTTCTGTTGCTAGTAACTCTGCTTCGCCAGGGCATTGATGCGTTGTGGACTAGTAGTATTGTTAGTAGTATTGTCGCACAGGCAAAAAGATGGAGTCCGGAGATAAGAAACTATTTTGATGAATTAATGGTGATGTTTGTATTCCCTCTTCTGGAGCGTATTATTCCCTATCAGGTAACTATTCGAATTGCTGAATATGGTACTTAAAATTCTGAACTATTTGAAATTTGTAGCTGTTTGCTTTTCATTATAAGCTCTCATCACATTTCACTTTCTTTTAATCTTTATATCATATTCGTTGTATAGGTGAGGATGCAGTTGGGGATGGCCTGGCCTGAGTATTCAGATGCATCTGGCGGCGCATCTTGGTACCTGATGTGGCAGTCTGAGGCTGAGGCAAATGTTAAGTCAAGGGAAACAGGTGGATTCACGTGGTACTTCTGGTTCTTACTGAGAACCGCAGTAATTGGATATGTGTTGTCGCATGTTTTCAAATTTGTGAGGAGGAAAGCTCCACGACTTCTTGGCTTTGGGCCTATGAGGAGAGATCCCAACGTGAGGAAGTTGCAGAGAGTGGTATACTTTCTTCTTATTAACGAATGATTGTTGCTTAACTAAACTGCTACTTTTAGTATTCAATTGGTCCATGTTTCTCAGTTATTTTTGGCTGAATTCTTTGGGGGGGCCTGCTTCATTCAACAGAAAATATGAATACTGACTGCCTCCGAAGTGTTAACGTGTCTAATTTGCAATGTTTACACTCTTGTTTGCTCGCACTAATACACTGTGATTGTAAGTTTGGATATAGTTATAAAGCTAATATGATCATCATACTTAAAAAGACATTTATTTCTCTATGGCAATTAAACTAGGCACCTGAATGTAGTAGTCCATTTGAAATGAACCCTTTCCGTTTTTCTCAATGGCTGGAATAACTATCCTGTTTAATATTAACATGTTTTTTACCCTAACAACTTCAATTACCGTCATTTTATTCGTTCTTCTCATAAACTAATACTTGCTATTTTTTTGGAGCCTTTTATCAGTTTTTAATTACTATTTGAATAATATCCTGTGAATAGTAAATGTGTCATTTCAAATGGGACGGATGGAGTTCTATTTGTTACATTCTGAGTCTCTGACCCCATCTAACATCCGCAAGTAACAAATGTTTAAATAGATGGTACCTGCTATTAATATTGTAACATTTCGCTCTGGCAACGGTATTGTTTTGTGACGAGGTAATTTATACATAGTTGTCTTTAGTGCGATGGAAATGACAGGTTATAATTGATTAGGGATTGTTCTAGTTTGTAATGCTCTCTTTTAGAATCCACTACTATTTAGTTTCATATTTTAGTTGAAAGACTAGATCATGTCATGGTTTCATAGGATGGCTGGAAGTGCCTATAGGTTTGGGGTTTATTACTATAAAAATAGCATGGGAACTTGGTATTATTAATTTTTTTTTTTTTTGGGAGGATTATTTCCTGGAATCTTGATCAGTGTTTGCAATTACTTCACCCTGCTTAACATATCTATTTAATTCTCTTTATAATTTGTTTGAATCTGCTTTACAAACTTGATTCTCCAGTATGATGCATACTATATGTAATAACTGAAGTTGCAATAAGGGAATATTTTCTGCAAAGAGAATAACCAATTTATGGCGTAGATTGCTGTCATTTGCTGCTCTGTCCTCTTGTTTTATGACTAGTTCTACTTGGTGATTTATCCAGTTGTCACTTGATATGCACATATCAAAATGTTGATCTGTTCTCTGATTTTCCACTTGTCATCTAATTGCTTATTTTTCTTGCCCCCACCCCCAACAGAAAGGTTACATGAAATATAAGCTTTCAAAAAAATGGCGTAAGAAGAAGGACGGTGTTGATCCGATCAGCACGGCTTTTGATCATATGAAGGTCTTCACTGTCTCTTAATTTAGCTGTTACTATTAGACTTTATCTTCAGAATTTTCTAAAGCTGTTTCATTGATCTCAGAGGATAAAAAACCCTCCCATACGGTTGAAAGATTTTGCTAGTGTTGAATCTATGATGGACGAGATTAAAGAAGTTGTGGCTTTTTTACGAAATCCTCACGCATTTCAAGATATGGGAGCCCGTGCACCTCGGGTATGTTATTTTCTTAAATTTTTTGCATATGTTGCCTCAACCACCATGAATCTCTCTTCGTTACAAATTCCTTGGGAGGCTCAGATGATAGTGGTATTTTTATACCTTTGGCATTTCCTTTTCAGCTTTTCAGTTTCCATGTTGTCATTTCATGATTTTGGATATTTGCAAAATTTTGTCTTCCCTAAGCCATTTCCACTTATGTTGGTAAACGGTTAAGATTGGATTGATCTCATGAATCTGAAGCTTGTGTTTTAGTCTCATATTACAGTATTTTTAGTTTACATAAATTTGCAATGTGTTTAATCTCCCCCACCCTAACCGTACATTTGATTCCGTATTGACCATTAAAAATTGCGAACTGATTTTTATTGATTACAAAGTGGAATGTCACAAAAGATGTGGTGTCGCATCTGACTTGGGCCAATGCACCTAGCTTGCTAGTCGCGGAACACCTATGTTTTAAAACTCGAACTTGGAGGTCGGCCCGGACACACCTCCGTAAGAGGTTCAACCGGTTCCTTAATTTTACGGTCGTATATTTAATTATTCTACATAAAATATATGAGATTTCATTGAAAAAATATACTGAAGACATATTTTACACATGTCTAACTATAACAATAAGAATATACTTGTTCAAATAGAATTATTTGTACTTGATTGGCACACTTTGTTTTTAAAACAGAGTTTTAGAGTTTATTTGTCTGCTTGTATTTGCGTATACATGACCTACACCTTCATTTACTTTTCTAACAGTTCCACACCGTCTCAAAGCGGGGTGGATTCCAAAGCAATAAAAAAAGTCCTCAACCCGTTTCATACCTGTTCCTGGTCCAACCGGACTGTTGAACCAGGGTTGTAAAACATAGCTGAACCTCTGTGCTCAGAGTTTCTTTGTGCTCTTTACAACTTTGGTTTTACGCTTATACATTTAATTAAGAACCTTGTTACTTTTGTAACTGTTGGGAAAGTTTGATAAAATTGATATCACAGTATCTATTGGTTCTGTAATAAAAATGCTCTAATGAGGATGCACACCGTTGCACAACATGACAACATATGTTATTCCTCTGACTTGACTCATGCATGACAGGGAGTTCTCATTGTGGGTGAGAGGGGAACAGGGAAAACATCTCTTGCACTGGCTATAGCAGCAGAAGCAAAGGTCCCAGTTGTTGAAGTTAAAGCCCAACAGCTGGAAGCTGGTCTTTGGGTTGGTCAAAGTGCATCCAATATCAGAGAATTGTTCCAGACAGCACGTGATCTGGTTGTTGCTTTCTCCTACTTATATGTCTCATTGTTCTTGTCTATATGCTACAATGAAGTTCCTTGTTTCTTTCTCTTGAGTATATCATTGTATATATGTATGCATGCAGGTAACTTTTTCTATTTTTCTTTTTCTATTATGGTTGACTGAAAATCTCATCGTGTCTATCACTTTGTTTTTTCCTTTTTATGCGTGGAGATTAAAACAGAGCAAATAAATTATGAGAACAATGAATAGAGAATAGAAGTTGTATATGGGGGGTCTAAAGTATGAGAGAGAATAAGGAATAATTAATGAAGAATGATAATATTACTACTTTAGTATGAGAAGTTTCTACTGGAATGCTCAAAATTGCAAAATGGGAAGTTTCATTTGGGACAGAGGGATATAGTTTAATATACTTCTCTCCTTTTTCTTTTATTTTGTCCTTTCTTATAATCTTATTTTGGCTTCGTTCATGCCTTCATGGCATAATCACCACCACGTTTCTGTCTTATTTCAAAAAATATTTTTTCTGCAAGCAATAATTAATCTGAAAAAATTGTTTGTACTAGGCTCCTGTCATTATTCTAGTAGAAGATTTCGACCTGTTTGCTGGTGTCCGTGGAAAGTTCATTCACACCAAAGAACAGGATCACGAAGCTTTCATCAATCAACTTCTGGTGGAACTTGATGGGTAAATTCTTCCGCTTTTATATCAGTTCTGTCAGTGGATTATAAAACCACACAACCCTGAATCAGGCATTTTTATTTAGCACTTCTATTATTTGGTATCATGGTATGCGATCAGTTACCTGTTTTTTTTTTTTTTTTTGTCTTATATATCATTTTCGGAGTGTGTTCATGGATTTTAATTAATGTTTTTCTTTTTGTTGAAACGGCAAAGATTACACTACTCCTATACTACATCTATGCCAACCACACCAATACCAACACCATTTTAATCCTAAACTACCTTATGCCTCCGCCAGGATCAAACCATGCACCTCTCCTTTCCCGCTCCAGCTCCATTCCACTGCACCATTCATGTGTATTAATTAGTTATATTCTCAATCGTCCTCCTAAAGTTGGTGAAATACAGTAATTTGGCCGGGCTTTTTTTTAATGTCTTCACATGGATTAAACAGCCGAATTGATTCTCTACTTTGTGTTTAGTTGGAAACTTGCATGCCACTCCGAATTGATTCTCTACTTTGTGTATAGTTGGAAACTTGCATGCCACTTCAAGCATGAGAGCAATCTTGAGCTCCAAGCCAGTCATTGAAAGGCATAATGTTTGTTTAACCTGTTGCACCAATTGATCATTATGCGTCATTCTTGCGTTATGTGATGCTTCATTTCCAATCACATTCTATCACTGTCTCCTCATTAATCTGGCTGGCTAAACATTATGATTAGATTCATGTCAATTTGAATTTTTTCCTCTGGACGGAGTGTTGATATCATCTTGGGCTTTGTGTTATAAAAATACATTTTAGTAACTTAATTAACACTGGGAAATTTATGTGACTGAACTTGTCATGAAAGTTTAGATCATGTTGCAGGTCGTGGTTATAGTCTAAGTGTTTCACTAATTAAACTTGAATTCTATCCGCTGCTTTCCCATGAATGTGAAACTGATATGAACGATAATTCAAAGGGATTAGGTAATTCAAGAAGGTTTTAATCCTTAAAGCACACATGGTTATAGTACTTCATGAGGTGTAGTTAATACTTGTTAATAGTCGAAAGGGCTGGCTGAAGTCTGCTTCTTTTCTCATACTTCTAAATCACAATACTACTATGATACCTTCCATAGATTGGGGAGTTACGTTATCTGTATAATACGCTTTTGGATAGTCAAAATAAATATTGAGGTGTTTTTGTTCACGCATTTTACTTTTCCTTGTAGGTTTGAGAAACAAGACGGGGTTGTTTTGATGGCTACAACTCGAAATCTCAAACAAGTTGATGAGGCACTGCAGCGTCCTGGTAGAATGGATAGAATATTTCATCTTCAACGGCCTACTCAAGCAGAACGAGAGAAAATTCTCCGTGTTGCTGCAAAAGAAACAATGGATGAGGATCTCATTGAATTTGTTGACTGGACAAAGGTAGATAGGACTATTTCTTGTATATTTTGTGTAAGACTTGCTCTAAGCTATATGATTTTCACATGGAAATGCTTGCAACTTTGCTAATTGTGAAAGAAACGTTTTTTGGCATTTTCACTTAATAATAAACTACATAGGTTTTAAGTAAGCTCTTATTTTAAACATGTTAATTTTTTATGTCTTGCTGATGAGAATTTTATACACAAACCTGCAGGTTGCTGAGAAAACTGCTCTTCTCCGTCCTACAGAACTAAAACTTGTTCCCCTGTCTCTGGAAGGTAGTGCTTTCAGAGGAAAGTTTGTTGATACAGATGAACTTATGAGCTACTGCGGTTGGTTTGCTGTAAGAACGATGTCCCTCACCCTGCCTGCTGCAAAGTTTTAGTTCTTTTTTATCAAATATGTCATTAATTTCTTAAACTTCAATCTCTTCTCCCCTTAGACTGTTCTTTTTGTCTCATTGTTAAAATTGTAAATGAATGGATGAATAGATGATGTGTCTTCTGTGGACTTAAAAGTAAATTGGACTCCTATAGAGGTATCTGGTCGTAATATCTGCTTCTATAGCAGTTGGCGAAGTGAATGTAATTATCTCTTTGCACTATAGATTGCAAATCCAAGCTATATATTCCATGCGAAATTTTCTAGTGATTAAAAGCAAGGCCTTGACGCTACACCTGCCATGTGAAATTTGTGCTGCATCTAGTTGGGCAGTGACAGTAATTTCATCACTTGATTTTGGACAATACGTCAATACCTCATTTGTTTTCCTGGCATGAACTGTTAGGAGAGCCTACATGAGCTTCTCATCTTCATCTTCTCATTTCCATGCATTATAAATTTATAATGGGTGTTAGAATGTTTTATACTGGCTGGTAGTTAATTAATATCTTCTTCTTTCTCCCTTTGGTGTTTGAGCATATGTTTTCCGTGCTTTTTATGCAATATTATTTTTGTAATAGGTTTAAAGATGTTTTTGTGATTCATATATATTAAAATATCTGTCATCATTTTGCAGACTTTCTGTAACATAGTCCCCAACTGGGTGCGGAAAACCAGAATTTCAAAGAATATAAGCAAGATGCTTGTGAATCATCTTGGCCTGGCACTGAAAAAAGAGGATTTGGAGGATGTTGTTGACCTGATGGAGCCATATGGCCAGATTGATAATGGTATAGAGATGCTGAGACCTACTATTGATGTAAGATTTGAACATTTCTTATCCTTTTTGTTTTCAAATTTCATCATGATAGCTCTTGGGGCGTGGTACAGAAATATTGTTATCTTTTAAGTGTGTTAGATTTCCATGTGTCTTGTCAACTTGCTGGCATATGTTATTTGTAGCCTGCAATATAGAGAAATATGACACTGATGTTTCATCAAACTTCAAGTATTATCTTCTGAAAGAAACTATGATTATTATCTTTCCAGCCTTTTTTTTTTTAAATAATTTTGTGAAAGAAACTATGACTATTGTCTTTCCATTCTCCTTTTATTTTGTAATCTCTGACATGACCCTTGAATCGCTAGTGACCTGCCATTTAGTACATGCTAACCTGGCCATGTTGAATTTTAAAAGCAATGGAAATAATTTTTACTTGAAAAGAAAATTTCCAGCATACACTAGAAATTGGAGCATATTGACGAGGAGTATGCATTAGCTTCTACTTGATGCATGTCATTATTAACTAATGTCTCAACCTAGTCTGTTTAACATGTAGTACAAGATTTAAGTGATACACCTGAACCAAAATGTATTTACAATTATTGTGTTTTGCTTCGTCCAATTACTGATGATGTAGTTAAGTAGCTGTTTAATGATTTACTTGATATAGTGGACCAGGGAAGGAAAATATCCCCATGCTGTCTGGGCTGCTGGTCGTGGTCTCATAACCCTTCTGCTCCCAAATTTTGATGTTGTTGATAATTTATGGCTTGAACCTTCATCATGGGAGGTACATATTTTGTTTTCACTTGTTTAAACTCTCCTGGTTATCATTTCATATGAGAGCCTATCCTATCCATACGTATAATAATATATCCTGAGTTCATGAGAAAGAAGAGAGAGTTCTGCTTTCCTCTTACTTTTAATACCATCGTTCCTTTCTGAGATGCCTGCTTTCTGTTTGTTTAAAGGTTCTTCTGTCTGTTTCTGTCTGTGTATACCCAAATAGATAAAATAGGCAACTTATGTTAGTTGCTATAAAGGTTTAGAATAATCTGGTGAAGGTCCTCTATATTGATTGTTTGGTGTTTTGATGGCGATGTTTTCTCTTGTTACTTTTAATGTCATCTTTCCATAAAGTTGCTGTAGAGGTTCTAGTACTCGGAATATATATTACTCCTGGATCTTTACGATGTGTAATGTGATGACTGTCCTCTGTATCGATTTCTTATTGTTTTAGAGCCGATGTTTTATACATGGCTATGGAACTTTACAATGGAAGCAACTCATTCTGCATCCAAACAAACAAACAAACTTATAACAATTTTAATTATTTTTAATTTAAATGTGTGGGGTGTGTGGAGGATCACTTATGCGCCTGACTTACATATTGTCATTTAAATCTGTTACATTCCTGAATTAATGCAGATACTACTGACTATTTGTTAAAAAGTGTTGCACGTGTATGCGTGACTAGATATGTTACTTGGTTAAACAGTGTTGCACGTGTATGCGTGACTAGATATGTTTCTTATGCAAGCACAAGAAACTATTGAGTTGGGAGGTATGTCTCTGTGATTTGGGATTTAGTTGAGTGGGAGAGAAACTCTTATTCGTAGTGTGAAACATGCGCAAAACATAATCTCTGATAGAAAACAAATGACTTCAATTTTTCATGTTACTTCAAAGTTGCCTATATCTAATCATGTAACTAGGATCAGATTCTGTCATGTCGTGTTTACTTCAAAGTTGCCTATATCTAATCATGGAACCAGGATCAGATTCTAATTTTACTTGGCCCACACAACACTGACATCAAAGCGCTCTTTTTTTTTCCCCACGAAACACTGACATCTAAATTTCTAATTTTACTGCGTCGTGTTTCATTGGGGATTCATAATTGGTGTATGACCCCCCAGGCGGGATGTTATTTTTTATTCATTTCTCAAATATGTGAAAGTAAAGTACTTTCGGCATTTATATTACTGCAGGGAATTGCATGCACCAAGATCTCAAAAGCCAGGAGTGGAGATGCCATGAATGGGAATGTTGACACAAGAACATACCTTGAAAAGAAGCTTGTCTTCTCTTTTGGCTCTTATGTTGCATCTCAGCTGCTTCTTCCATTTGGTGAAGAAAATCTTCTCTCTTCTAAGGAGTTGAAGGATGCTCAGGAGGTTGTATTGCATTAGTATGTTATTTTCTATAATTCACCAAAATCTTTTCTGAATATAATGGCATTTTGCGCAGATAGCAACTAGGATGGTTATTCAGTATGGATGGGGTCCTGACGATAGCACGACAATTTATCATCACGGAAATGCGGTAGTCATTCTATACTATCCTTGACTACGGTTAGCTGAACTGGGATTGAATATAAGAAAACAAATAGAAATGTTCCATTCAGATCAGTTACTCTGGTTGAGTGGTTGTTTTGTTATGAATAATTCTTTGGGTTTTTCAAGTTATGGGATTCAAGCAATTAGATTTTGTTTTGAAGCTTTTAGCTTCCCTTTTTCTTAGAAAGGGAGGGAGTTATACTACAATAGCTTGAGGTTCACATGGGGTTTTGTAGAACAGTATGTCTGTGCACAAACATGAGATGGTTTGTAAGCATGATGAAAGAAGTATCTGGATGTGTGTGTTTTACACTTGATAAAAACTTTATTTAGTCTATATACTTTTGAAGTATGTGGTTACACATGTTAGGCTGTTAGTTTCCCGAATATACTGTGTATTTCTATACTACTCCTATAACTTGATGAACTTTGTTCAATACTGATTACAAACTAATTCAATAACTACTCTTCATTTGTACAGGCAACATCACTAAGTATGGGGGACAACTTTGAATTTGAAATGGCTGCGAAAGTTGAAAAGGTATGTTGCTTATGAATGACCGTGTCTGGTGGTATTACCACACGAATAAAGTTTCTTCTATAGTTACTAAATTCCTCTAGATCTTGTTATTCCATGCATTTTATGGGTTCTCAAAAGCTAATAAGTGAGAAATTTCTAGATAATTTATAATTAAGTTTGTTGAATAATTTTGTAAATATCAAGGAATATTCCCTAAGATTGCCAATCTTATTACCCAATTGGGTTCATATTACCCTTGGTTTATATTCCTTGATATTGAATATCAAGGAATATTCCCCAAGTTATCGAGGAATAATTTCTTCTATAATTTTAAGGAATATTCCTTAAAATAGTTTTTACCTTTAGATAATATCTAAAAAATATACCTTATAATATTGCTTAGGCCTAGTAGTATAAATAGAATAGGTGTATAAATAGAAGGCTTGGGAGTTGCCATAACCAAGCCAAGTGAGAGAGCGTGAGTTCAGTATAATAAAAGCCTCCCTTTTCCCTTTCTTAATAAACATCTCCATCCTACTTAGTAGTTGTACCTACTATGTTTCTCTAAATTAGTATTCTATTTGCTCAGCTTCAGTTGTTGGAACTGGTGTTGTTCCCAACTGTGAGGCTATGACAAGTTCCCTAGCAACATGTTTGCTAGGACCAAACACGACTTTTGGAAAAAGTGGAGTTTGGTTTGGTTAAGGCTCCATATGGGTTGAGTAAGGATAATTGGGTAATATGAACCTTACTATAATCACTTACCTATTCTACTTAATAGAGGTAGTCTATTTTGCTCGAGGTTGATTTTCTGTGGCTAAAAGAACGTGAGCTAGACAGAGTGGAATATTCTCCATGTGTGAAATGAGGCCAGAGACTGAAACAGAATGCTTTATTTCTTATCTATCCCTTGAAGTAATATCGATCAATGAATTGTCTCATTTAGTATCAAGTGCTAAGAATATGAAGGAAGCATTCATGAGGCGTTTGCTACATAACCACAGTAATACTCCTAAGTCATTGAAGTCTCTAGGTACTTCAAGCATTACAACATTATAAGTGTTTTTTTCTATGTTCTTCTTTCTTAGCTATGTAGGATTTCTGAGGTGGAGGCCTGGAGGGTCACTAGGTGGTTGTAGGTGGCAACCACAGAGCATGCTTTCCTTACTAGCGTATATAAGGGACAACTCATCACCTATAGTACTCAGAAAGATAAGAGCCAAAGCTTAGAATGCCATGGCTCTGATACCAGATTTATAGACACGTAGGTACAACCACTAAGGAGTTTTTCAGGATCAAGTAGAGTATTGGGAGGATATTAAGGAAATGTTTATTAATAAAGTATTGAGAGGATATTAAGGAGATGTTTACTAAGAAAGGGAAGCTTTTATTATAATTGAAACTCACAACATTACAAGGACTTGATACCAAGTTTGAAATCAAGTGGATTTATGTTTTGTCCCATACCCCTGCACATCACCGTACGATTGTATCCGGAATTATAATCTTGTTTCTACATTTTTTAATTGGATGATACTTTGACACCATTTCAATTTCATCTAAAGATATATCTTTTACGAAAATAGTTATGCCACCTTAACTCTTTCACCTGGCTTGGTTATGTCACTACCAAGCCTTCTATTTATACTACTAAGCCTAAGGAATATTATAAGGTATAATCCTTAGATATTATCTAAAGGTAATGGTAATAGTAAACCACACATGGTAAAACTATTTCAGGTGATATCAATTTTCCTTGATATTTTACAAACTTATTCAACAAACTTAATTGTAACTTATCTAGAAACTTCTCAATTGTTGTCCAAAATGACATCTCACCCCTCATGCCTCTCTCTTACACAATGGAAATCTCCGTTTTATGGTTTTAAACCTTATGTGGCTTGAGTGAACTAATATATTATTATTCTTTTTATGTCTACATTTCCGCGGACTTATAGTGAGAATGATTAGCTTCATAGCTTGATGCCAAAAGAGCTCAAGTTCTACGGGAAATGTTATGTTGCATCAAAATTAGTTTTGAATAATAGATTGTGGTGTTGAACATGGGTGGTAGTCTGATTTATTAAGTTTTCACGTTGACCATAAAATGATGTTTGACTTCTGCTCATGTCTATAATCAAATATCTGCAGATGTTTGACTTGGCATATGATAAAGCAAAAATGATGCTTCAGAAAAATTATGCAGTACTGGAAAAAATCGTAGAGGAGCTGCTTGAGTACGAAATTTTGACAGGGAAGGTATGAATTTGTATCTAGATGTCCCGCAGTTATTTTTTGCTTATTAGTACTTCATTTTGTTTCTAGCTCCTGTTATCTATAGTTTGAGAAAATTTTAAATATTTATAGCTTTCTTATTTACTTGACATAAGTGGAATTAATATTTCAAGATTTTTTGTTATTTTGGATAATTGACCTTCACACACATCTTCTTCAGAAGTTGGTTTTGTTAACTCTTATGACCAATAACTTCTATTTGGGATTATTCTTTAAAACACTGCCCTCATTCAGTCATTTGCACTCTATTTCAATAGCTTAACTGTTCTATAATTTTGCTATTTTAGTTCTCCAAAAGCATTAGAAAGCACTCGTTTTATGGTAAATGGTGTATCAAAATGCATTGCCTGGTGCCATATTTTTAGCATGTCAATTTTATGTCACTTTTTATGATCTATTAAGTATATATCATCATGTTTCATGTACATTCGTTTCTATGCTTTGTGTTCTTGTCGCTGCACGAACACAAACACGTTGAAACCAAAGGGTTTTGTTCATTCATATAAAAATGGTCATAAGAAAACCTTATTATTCAAGAGAACTTATTTTTCCAAACAATGCTTATAGTTTAAGTCTTATGTTGAACATAAAAGAGTGACATTTGCAAAGATCTCATTCTTGTTTTAGCTATTACTAATTTTACGAGTTTGATTGACATGGTAGTTAGCTGCTTCCTGCTTTTTTTTCTTTTTTTTTTTTTATTTTACTTCTTTTTTTTAGTTATCTTTCTTTTTTTTAATGATGGATTATCTGTCTTCTTATGGCAGGATTTAGAAAGAATTATTTTAGACAACGGAGGAATTCGAGAAAAAGAACCATTTTTCCTTTCAAGTATCAGCTATACGGAGGTATAATTCTGAGTCTCTGACACATTAGTCGACCCTCATACCCAACTTTTGAGAGGCAGAAAAGCTAAGAAGTCTTCAACACTTCCTCACTTGAGAAGTTGATATATCTAGACAAGCACTTGCTGGCGCTGGGGCCAGTCTAAATGATACCCATTTCCTGTCATATTGGATTTTTTACGCATCCAACATGATAGATCCCCTCGTGCAAGCTGTACACCAAAATCTATATCATGAAGCCAACGTTAGCATGATCAAACTTAGAGATATGATTGAACCTGAAACAGCCAGCTTTTTATGAATTTCTTACAGTGAAACTACAGAAAGAAGTAACTGGTTTTTCATATTCATTTGCAGCCGATGAATGGAAGCTCACTTGGTAGCAATTCTCCTGGCCTTGCTCTTACAAGTGCCGAAAACTAGGATGGCGGACGGTGTAGATTAAATGTGCAATTTTTAATCACAGAACTGCTAAGTGCTTTAGTACAGTAGTTGTTGGTATACAAGGTTGGGAAGCGATTTTAAAAAATTTTCCTTCTCAGCTTGCAGTGTTAGTTCCCTGGTACTTGTACATAATCTGGGTTGGTATTTTTTTATACAGGGGAAATAGAAGCTTTCCTTTTTTGTATCTATTATTTCCAGCTATACCATGTTGTAATTGTATATTTATGAATGCATTCTTGCAAAGAAAATGAAAACGTCTTCTAATTTTATGGAAGTTGTAATTTCTAGAATACGCAAGTGAGCTGCCACTTATATTTTCGTGCAAAATGAATCTCAAATATGAAACAACTTGTATAATAACTCAGTTGGGATAATAGTCTGAAACAACAATTTTCTAACACATTTCATCTCCTATGGCATAAGAGCTGTCACCTAAAACTAATTTGTGATAAAGGGAATACAATATTAATCAATTTTTAGGATACCCTGACACCCCAAGTCTTGGTATTATCCAACTTTCTGGGATTTATATGAATGGCCAAGACAAGAGATGAAAACATAAAAGTAAATTGGTTTGTTTTGCACCCAATTTAACAACAAATTAAATAACACTGCTACGTGAGAGATAATAAATAAAAAGCGAGTACTAACACGAGTGCTAAGACCCTTACCTATGGCAAAGTGAAGGTAAATTAAAACAACTACCGTGGCTGCTAAACGGTCTCCAAAACCAAGTAACAAATCTTTTGAGAAAAAAAAAAAATCCTCTATTCGACTATTCCGTTGAATCAAAGCACATAAGATAAATGTACACCATAAATATAGATAAGCATCTGCAATACAACAATATATTACTCAATCCAAAAGTGCACCATGGGATACCAACAAGTTGAGGACTTCGAGTTGTTGTTAACATCCCTCAGTTCCTTGCCCGGTATTGACGAATGGGTTTCTGAAAGCTGGTGCTGATATCATTTGTTACATGTGGTCTGTCTTCTTCCATAAAAGAGATATCATGCTCTTGTGCAACCTCAGCCGAATCACCAATAGACCATCCCTTGTTCTTCAGGTTCTCTCCCACTCTGTGCTCCCTTTCAGTCCTCTTTACAGCTGATCCACCTTCCCGTTTGTCCTTGGGTGTGAACCTTACTGATTTAGGTGCACTGCCGAATGTGTCACCCTCAGATGAGTACTCGGTGTTTGGTTTCCTTAAATGCTGGAAAGTACTCATATATGCTTCTTTATTGGAGTTGTCATCCATATCCAAAGATGAATCAAAAGTATATTGAGTATACTTCGAAGGGTCCCTGAGATAGTCTGGCATTCCAGATGAATTCAGAAAAACAGATATAATGGCACCTTGGTGAACTAACATTTAGGTACATTAGAGAAAAATGTAACTTCTTTATCTATTTTGGGATAAACAGACGCATAAGCATAATTTGAAAATGTTCTGAGCTTCCAGCCTCAAAGTGAAACAAGGTGGCCACTATAAGAGCTTGCAAACAAACATGGGCAAATTTTGGCAAAATAGCAAACAAAGGGAAAGGTTTGGAACACTGACCATATGTATTCAGTTCATCAACTTGGTTATCAGCTGATTTTACATCCTTCATATATAAGCGGTCACTACTTTGTTCTGAACCAATTGCCACTTTATCATATTCATCTTCCTCATCCTGCATTACCCAAAAGGATGAAGGTCAAAAATGGGGAAAAAGTTATTCTTAAACAGTAAACAATCTAGACAGATGTTCCAGTCATCCAGTGACTTCCTAACACTAGCAGTTCACAAAGAGTGTCATCCATATAATAATGCAATAAAAGTAAGCAGCATTGGGATATATGAGTGCACACATTCATTATCATATATCATCATAGAACAAACACATAACAAAATCATCATGACTTCCATGCCTTTTAACCATAAATACCAAACATACACAATTCGAAGAATCAAAGAAGCAACAAAACATGAAGCCACATTTCACAACTACTTCAACCATCAGCTTTCATCTTAAACTCTAGTTAGCTTACTTAACCATACCCAACACACAATTCAAAGTATCAAACACATCTTTCTAAATAAATGCATATAAAATCATCCATATAAAATCATGTACATGGTGTTCAGCAGAATTTACATGGAAAGAAATGCATGTCATTCACATAAAACAATAATGCATAAAAAAATATAACTCTATTGCAACTCAGCCTAACCACTGCACAAATAAATCCAGCTGAACTTTCAGCAATTAATTAAATGAAATCCACTCATAGGTTACTAACTTACTACTCATATAGCTCCAGGCAACAGTATGAATGAATGAATGAAAATCAGCATTAGGGTTTTGGGAGAGCAAAGCAAAGTAACATTATACTACCTCATAGTCCAAGGTGCAATCGCGGCCAATATTGGCTCCAACATTCCAGTTATCATCTTCTTCATCAAAAGCAGCGGCCTTGTTGAAATTGTTACGGCGTCGTTTGCTCTTGGCACCATCAATTTCCTCCAACTCTTCTTCTTCTTCTTCGTCATCATCTTCATCTACTTGAACTTTAGGGTTTGGAGGCGGCGGATTGACGAAAGCAGACTGGCGAAATTCGTTATCGTCTTCCTCCTGTTGCTGCCTGTCTTTGCGGCGATTCCATTTTTGGGGTTCGACCTCTTCGTCAGTGAGGCGCCATAAATCGTGGGAAGATGATGATGACGACGACTTCTTTGCGGCGGCGGGAGCTAGGCCCCCGAAGATTTTGTCTACCCGGACACTAAAACTGTCTTCCATCATCAACTGTGGACTCCGTCCCTCCTCCCTCGACTCTTCTTTTATCGAAATTCTTTTTTGGTCCTGGCCCCAATTTATAAGTTACGAAAAATATTTCTTTTCTCTTCTTCTTTACTTTCAAAGTTGAAATAACATTATTATTTATTATTTTATTTTTTTTTTAGAAGGAAAATTACATAAACCCACCTTGTTGCTGCCTCACTTTTCAAAATCTTCCTGCTTAGATAATCAATTACGTTTTGCCCCAAAATGATAAGTTTGTGTTGACCAACTTATTTGGTTTCGTTCAAATGTTGATCACCAAACATGCCCTTATCAATTTTCAGAATTTAATTTTTCTTTTTTATTTTCTTCTTTTCTTTTTCTTTTCTCCTTTTCCATTTTTCCTCTTTTTATTTTTTTACCTTCTTCTTCAAAATCCGGTACCGGACTTTTTCCGGTACCGGAATTTTTCCGGCAGCAGCTCCGGTTGGAGCTGCCAAACAGCTCCAGTCGAGCTGTTTTACAGCTCCGACCGGAGCTTTAAATTGCTCCAGTCGGAGCTATAAACAGCTCCGATCGGAGTTGTTCACAGCTCCGATTGGAGCTGTTTAATGCTCCAATAGGAGCAGCTGGGATGGGTTGCTCCGATTGGAGCATTTACAGCTCCGATTGGAGCTGTCCATTTTTTTTTTTTTTGTTATTTTTTTAATTTTTTTTTACTTTCATAATTTGTTTAAATTTTTTATTTAAATTAGTGGGATGGATTTTGAAATGTGAGTTTTCTAGGGACTTGTTATCGATTAATTTTTAGAACATTTTGAAATTTATCTAAGTATTGGGTGTTTATTTTAAATAGTTTATGGTCAATTTTGTAAGTTAATAAATTTTAGAGTCAAATGTGTAATAAAAAAAAATTAAGTTGTTTGGCTACTGAAAATTGAACGGGGACAAAATAGACATTTCCAGACTTTAGTTCGCTGAAAGTCAAATCCGTGGGGCAAAATGTAATTAGATTTCACGAACAAGGGGGTAAATGTAATTGAATATCTAAGAGGGAAGATTTTATAATAAAAAAATCTAAGGAGGGGGCTAGATGAAATTTACCCTTGGTTGTATTAATAACCAAGAAGAAGGAGCCACAGCTCACTGAATTACATAGGATGGATCACCGCAAATAGCACAGCAGAACTAAACTGTCTAAAAAACTAAAAGTCACCACATAAGAAAAAAAACAATGCAAAACTAACTGACAAGGAAAAAAGTCTGAAACTGGAAAAAACAAACGAAAAGAGAGACATGCGGCCGATGGGAGATCATCCTGGTTCATGAAACTCAAACGGAAGCACAATATATCCCACGGAATCCACCGCAAAGGAATGGCATAGTTTGTGAGCCAATTGATTAGCCTCTCGTCGTATGTTAATATTGTAAAAATTAAAATATTTGGGGCGAATTTGTAATAAAAGAAACTTCATGTTGTTTGGTCTTTTTTGGAATCAGAAATTCCGGCAGGGGCGAAGTTGTCATTTCCAAGCCTTAGAGCGCAGAAAGTCAAATTCGTGGGTTCATCTGTAATTAGATTTATTTAGTAGCTAGGGAAAATTTATGTAATAAAAAATATAGATGGACTAATTTGTAATAGTTGAAAATAACAAGGGTACCAGATGTAATAGCCCATATATATAATTGTTCATATATGTTTAAAAGTCCACAATCAAGCTCTTAAAATGAAAATTTGAGATGTGAAACATGACTTCACTTGGATCAGTTGACTCAAGTCAAGATGATCAATAACTCATCTAGAAATGAGAGGCTAAGATCAAAGAGGCAGTTATATGTAACAAACTTGGTTGCTGCAACTTGGAGAACAAGTCACATATGGGTTTCTCTGATTAGCTGGAACTTGGGTACGTAGTATATATGTTGCTATGTTGAGTGAGTTGTTGTTGTTACTTCTAGTCTTACAGTTTTTGAGAGAAAATAAGACAGGAAAACAGGATAGAACAGAGAGATAGAGAAGTTGCGAGTTTTGCAGGGAGCTTCGTCTCTGTTCGTGTATATGTACTCTTATGATCTCGTTGTAGTAGTGAATCAGTTCCTTTCCTGTGGACGTAGGCTATTTTGGGCGAATCATGTAAACCTTGTTCCATCAATACCACTGGGGCATAAGATCTTATAGTTTTATGCATAGGTACTAATCTATAATTTCAATTTAGGGTAGGCTTCAGTCCTTCAAGAGACCGCCCTTGTTCGCGACTGTTGATCTATTTGGGGCAATTTCTTGATACGGTGTAGTATTGACGTAGTTGTCGTAACAGAAAACACATTCCACCATGCAATCCGAATGATGATACCTCTCCCATTCCCATTAGAGTATCTTCTAATGGCTCCGAAACAAGTTCCCTATTAGGATGATTTCTTTTGCTATACTGAGTAACAAAGCACTCCTAGAATTAAGGGATATGAGATAGATTACTTGAAATCGATAAACACAATATTCCATTCATACTCAAACAAATACAATGACACGGGTCTCCTTAAATAGAACAGACTCACAACTGCAAAATAGTACAAACTGCTAGTATAATTACTACTAAATACTACAAACTGCTAGTAATGATATATACTGTATTATATAGGCATAATTTCTCAATATATATGAATTACCAGGGCATACAGTTGACGCATTTGACAACATTTTAGTTGAGATGATGAGATCCCATAATCATATGTTATTTTAGTAACAAATAAATACTTATATATTATGTTATAGACTTCTAGTAACACTTATATAATTGAGATCCCATAATTATAACACTCCTCACTTTCGGTCAATTGAAGCAAGTTGTTCCACCATTCAACACAATCATCCGCCTTTTCTTGCGAAGATGATCCCGATCCCTTATCCGAGCAGTCGTACTGCTTTTGGTTGTTGTCATCGTTATGTTCATTTGTTTTTATCGTTGCATGCAACGATCTGGTGAAGGTCCAAGGCCTTGGCCTAATGATGTTACTGCTGCTGAGGATAGGTACCTGTGTTTTTGGTTTTTGGACATCAATGCTGCTGCTACAAATGTTATTGCTGCTAGATCTTGTTTGTTGTCCTCCAAGACCCAACTTCTTCTCCACATGAGTGTTCCAAAAGTTCTTCACGTCGTTCGCAGTTCGTCCAGGAAGTCTACCAGCAATCAATGACCATCTGCTATCAAAGCATTTACTTTCCAGTCCAGATCATAAAAAATTTTCATGCTTGGAGTGCATTAATTTGTTGTTTACCATGTTCGCGTGTACAAGTGTTTGCCCCTTGATATATAGTAGTTGCATATGCATGTCAAGGACCACCACATACAATTTTAGTAAATGGAAAATTTCTGTTTTCATCAAATTTGATGTGGAAACATCATTAATTTCGCATATCAAAAGTAGTACTCCTATTTAAGTAATTGATGGTGAATCATATATATGATTCGTCTCCATGCTGAAACCTGAAAGCAATACTATATATCTGCATGTAAAATATATATATTTCAAATATACTTACTCTTACTCATAGAGAGATGATGATTATCAATTCTACATTTTGCAGTGGGATAAGATTCGAGATTCGATGGTAGTTTTATTAATCTTACTTATCATCCATGTTCGAGTCTTCGAGATGGATTGATCGATGATGACGAGGATAGGATAATTAAAATTAGTAGCTATAATTAATAAGCTCATCATCAAATTAAACCATCTCGCACATGTTAGCTTACACTGTGGAGTAAAATGAAAAAAAAAAAAAAAAAAAAAAAAAAACTACCTGAGTTATTTGACGGTAGTCCTAAATCGCATCGATTATTAAAATTGCATCAAACCTCATGAGTAGTGAGTTATATGAAAAGTTTG
Organism: Plantago ovata; assembly: GCA_028274465.1. Lineage (NCBI taxonomy): Eukaryota > Viridiplantae > Streptophyta > Magnoliopsida > Lamiales > Plantaginaceae > Plantago > Plantago ovata. The sequence goes on from CM051457.1 coordinate 21,615,812, forward strand.
CAAAAAAAATCTCCCACTCACACATGGGTTAGTTCTGAAGAAATTCGTGTAATTTTACAATAATCGATGGAGTTTTATGCAACTTTGCACAAAAATATATATTGAGAACTAACATATTAAACAAAAAATATTAAATAATATCACTATGTATCTATTATGTCTTCGGCTCGGTTCGGTTTGGATTTATTAGATCATGTTAAATTCACATTTGTTAAGTTTAGTTCTTTTCAGTTTAAATTTATTAAGTCCAATTCCGATTATTTCATATATTTTGGCCAGTTAAACATAGCCTTAATTACTAGTAGTAGGCTAGTAGCCATAGAAGTAGCCAAGTAGGAGTAGTAGTTGTAGTAGTAGATGAGTTTTTCAACAAATCAAACATAGCGCTAGTGATTGTTCGCAAATGTTTAGAAAATTATCTTTATGTTTTTGAAATAGTAAAATTAATTTTTCGGTGTTTTATTTTACAACTTTTGTAGCAACTTCTTCAGAAAAAAGCAGGTAATCGCCAGAAGCTGATAAGCATGTAAATTGATGCTTCTATCTGTTTTTAACATTTTGTAACTTTTTTTAAACTGTACTTTAATTGAATTTACTAAACACTATAGTTTCTACTTCTGTGATTTTAAACTGAATTTAGACTAAAATATCGAACAGCCATGATTAACATTGTAGGATTTTTATGAAGAGTGTTCTGTTTTGAAAGAGGGTTAGAGAGTATTTAAGCCATTGATGGAGATGCGATATATGGTCTAATCATTTTTTTTTTTCAAGAAACATAGCATATTACTAGTAAATCTTATCAAATCTAACCATATTACCATATTTATAACTTTATTTTGGATTTATGTATATCAAATTGAAGTTGTAATTATGGATTGTGGTACAAATTTAAAATGACGGTTGTATGTTGTATATATAGTAGTTCCTTCGAAAACCCTTACTCGATTTAACTTCAAATTAATTATAATTTATTAAAAAATTAATTTAAAAATATATTATATGAAAATATACTTTTTATATTTTATAATGTACTTACTCCGGAAACTTTAAAGAGCCCATTTGATTTTGTTGATTTTTTTAATGTCCGGTTTGACTTCGAATTAATCCTAAATCATTGTGAAAAAAATAATTTTAAAAATTATATTATGAAAGTAGACTTCTTATATTTTTTATAATATAACTATTAAAATTAATTTTTTATAATGAATTATGATTGATTTGAGGTCAAACTAGACGCAAAATTACTCAACAAAAGCAAATGGAGTTCTTCAAAGTTTCCGAATGAAGTAACTTTTAAAATTATTTTTTTCGTAATGGATTATGATTATTTTTTTGAAAAATGTCAATAAAAACATGGGGTTCTTTATAGTTTTCGGAGGAAGTTGCAATTATGATGAGTACATTTCTCAGGGTTTTTTTAATGGTTTTTTTTAATAAATCTAATGAAATAGATCTTCAGCTTAATTTAATCCAAAAAAAATCCAACTTATATGTATCTCTTACTACAGTAGAAATGCATCGATCACCATATCATATATAGCAGTAGCACACAGCTGGCCATGAGTTGAATTAATATGAACCAAAAACTGGAACTTACTTGTTGCCCAATAACTTATGAAGCCTGACAATAAGATCGAGTTCATCTTCAGAAAAGGAACCTCTATTGATACCTGGCCTCAAGTAATTCAACCATCGCAACCTACAACTCTTCCTGCACCTATTCAACCCTGCAACGTATACTTTCTTTTATTAAAACCATTTCTATATATGGTTAAATTATCGATCGATGGGGCATGCATATTTACTAGTATATATTAGCATGCATAATTAATAACTAATTATCTAAAAGTTTGAACTTCTGAGATCAACAGTAGTTGTACGTACCTGCTCGGAGAGGCACTTGGTGCCACTTCCCTTCGCCATATTTCTCGATACATCTGCTGAGGAGAGTATCTTCTTCTTTCGTCCAGGTACCTTTCCTCACTCCACGATAGCTCATCTCCATCACTTAGCTAACTGATTAAGGAATTTCAATGATCGAGTGGAATGAGTAGTGGAAAGTATATATACTGCAGAATCAAGAATTTGTTTACTGCAGATCGATCAATACGGTTATTATAGTAATTGCATGATAATTTATTAATAATTTTGTCCTATATTAATTTTGTTCCGATGTTGGTGAGTATTTAACAAATTAAGAAAACAAACACTACTGTTCATGGACTGATGATAAATTGACAATTGTAATTCTTGAGTGACGTGTATATATGAAATACCACGGAACAGATTATAACACTGGGGACTGGTTATAAATACTTTATACGTACGTCCATTCAACGATCACTACTGAATTAAGCAATGGCCGCGGCAATACCCCTTGCTAGCTGCTGCAGGCATCCAAATAGTACGTACTAGACTAGTGACCGGCCATTTTGTGTTTTTGTAAATAATTTCAATACCCCCCACCCGTCCACAGCAGAGTTAATTGATTGTTGGGATGAAAGATTTCTTGATCGTAACCTCAGATTCCATCATTTCAGATGTATCACACGTATCTGGCTTATCATCTATCTCCATAATAATTGTATATGAATTTCAACTCTCTCAAAGATTTATTCATTTATATTAGTTATCCAACAGATCACAAACAATTATTATTAATTATCCAACATATCCCAGGCAGTTGTACTTGTACCATTTGATTTTAGCAAAAAAAACAAATAAGGAGAAGAGTTAAATATTGAGTTATATTGCTAATGAAATTGATTTTACTTTATTGGTGTTCATTTGTAGCCACTCAAATAGATTTTTTTTTATTTTTTTTAACAGCAAAAAATTTATTAACTAAAAGACCACAATAAATGCTCGAAACGTTTACATACAAAGATCAAAACCGGAACACACCTCCGGGGTCACCATACATAGAATCACAAATACAAAAATCATATATCCACACACCTTTATATAGAACTCACTAACCCAAACAAAGCCAACCATATGCAAGAAAACCTTAAACCCAACCCAAAGCCAACCATATGCGAGAAAACCTTAAACCCAACTACACCGAACAAGGATCCAAACCCAACGCAAATCAAATAGATTGATGGAATATAAAAACTATTATAACCATATTCAAATATGGCAAAGAAATGAAATGGTGCGGGATGGAGGAAAAATAAGATTGAATAACCTTCATCTCTCACAAGGCATTTTAAGGGGATGATCATGACTTAGGCTTTGTTTCTTTCGTCTAAAAAACTCTGAACTGATCTGAACTGAACTTAATAAATATGAACTAATTTGAACTGAACTAAACTAAACTTATTTGAAGTATAAATTTTAACTAAGCAAACCTGAACTGAACTGAACTTAATTATTCCGAACTAAATTGAAATTAATAAATCTGAACTGAACTGAACTGAATTAAACTTATCTGAACTGAACTGAACTTAGTAAAACTAAAATTGAGGTGAAACTAACAAAACCTTAATGTTAATATTAGAATACTAATTAAAACATACCTAATCGATCCCAGTAAATTTGAAACTGATGAAACCTGTACGATAATACAACTCGGCCATTTAATTAGGTACGTATTTGACGATGTGAATGAGTATGAATTGGAAAAGAGTAAATGACTTTACTTACATATATCTTCTCTTATTAATTTCTTTTTCGAATCGGCAAAGCGATGATCAATAATACTTTCCCATTTACTCCCGTGGTGACTCGAACTTCTCTTAATAATTTGGTCATTTAGTTTGATGCATGGGGCTGCACATACAATAGTCCCATATTTGATTATACCGTAAATTTCGTTCCAAAGTTATTCGTGGGGAATTGATAAATTTAATCTATGAGTTTACCTGTTTTCCATATGTAGTAGATCATTCGGGGCCATGGCAAATTTGAGGCATGTTTAAAAACAACCATGGCAATACAAGTCTTTCTCCGTGTTGTTGTTTGTCTTTGTGGTGATTTCATTTTGGGTTTCGACATCTTCGTCAATGAGGTGTCATAAATTGTGGGAAGATATCATATTAACATTATTAATATTGAAAACATTATTTATTGATAAATATATTAAATATTATTTCTAACCTAAATATGAAAATTTAAATAATTACTACAAGTATTATAATTAGTTTTAGCCGTTCGTAAAAAAATCGGGAGCACACTAAAAAATTGATCGATTTTGAGAAAGGTCGTGCTGGAACCGACTTCTATAAACGACCCTGCGTGGCTGCGTCTCGATAATAGTACAGGATGCTCAGTCAGCTAGTTAACACATAACACCCTTACTAGCCACAAAACATCAAACTCCAACACCACAACACACACAAACCCTTCCAAACCGTCACCACCGCCAAAACGCCGCCTCACCACGATGGCGACGAAGCTCCTATCCACGGCCATCCGCCGCAACTTCCTCAAACCCACCCCCGCCGCCTTCTCTCTCCAAAGCCCTTTCTCCACCGCCGCCGCTGCCGCCGTAGAGCCGCTGGAGGAGGCAATTGCTGGTCTATCAATGAAAGGGGTAAAGATCTCTGGCCGTCCTCTCTACCTCGACATGCAGGCGACATCTCCGGTAGACCCTAGGGTTCTCGATTCCATGCTCCCTTTCTACCTCACTCGGTACGGAAACCCTCACTCTCGAACTCACCTCTACGGCTGGGAATCGGAGAAAGCTGTCGAATCAGCTCGCGAGCAAGTGGCTTCTCTAATTAACGCCTCGCCCAAGGAGATTATCTTCACTTCCGGTGCGACCGAGTCTAATAACATCTCGGTCAAGGGGGTTATGCATTTCTACAAGGATAAGAAGCGTCACGTGATCACCACGCAGACTGAACACAAGTGTGTGTTGGATTCCTGTAGGCATTTGCAGCAGGAAGGGTTTGATGTTACCTATTTGCCTGTTAAGAAGGACGGATTGGTTGACTTAGAGAAGCTCAGGGCGGAAATTAGGCCAGATACTGGTTTGGTGTCAGTTATGATGGTCAATAATGAGATTGGTGTTATACAGCCTATGGTTGAGATTGGGAAAATGTGTAAGGAGCTTAATGTGCCTTTGCACACGGATGCTGCTCAGGCATTAGGGAAGATTCCGATTGATGTCGATAAAATGAATATAAGTTTGATGAGTTTGAGTGGGCATAAGATATACGGGCCGAAGGGGATTGGGGCGTTGTATATGAGGAGGAGGCCGAGGATTAGGGTGGAGGCGCAGATGAATGGTGGTGGGCAGGAGAGGGGGATTAGGAGTGGGACAGTTCCGACGCCTTTGGTTGTTGGGTTTGGGGCGGCATGTGAGCTGGCGAAAAAGGAGATGGAGTATGATGAGAAGAGGATAAAGGGGTTGCAGGAGAGGTTGTTGAATGGGATTAGGAGCAAGTTGGATTTGGTAGTGGTGAATGGGAGTGAGGAGAGTAGGTATGCAGGGAACTTGAACTTGTCGTTTGCGTTTGTGGAAGGGGAGAGCTTGTTGATGGGGTTGAAGGAGGTCGCAGTATCTAGTGGGAGTGCATGTACTAGTGCTAGTTTGGAGCCTTCTTATGTTTTGAGGGCATTGGGAGTAGATGAGGACATGGCGCATACGTCGATTAGGTATGGGATTGGGAGGTTTACTACGGAAGAGGAAATTGACAGGGCGGTGGAGCTTACTGTGAAGCAAGTGCAGAAATTGAGGGAAATGAGCCCTCTGTATGAGATGCATCACGCCGGGATTGATATCAAGAATATTGAATGGTCTCAGCACTGAGAAAGTTGCTATGTGAAGGCATGGAAGAATCTTGTGGAAATGCACTACACCATATTGGATGCCTGTTGCAGGATAAACATGTAACATGGAGTTGAATGGGTTATGCCAGGTCCTTTTTTTCTTTAAATACTGTGTGTACCATAACATCTGATTTTGATATTTAGGTGGTTGTGTAACTTATAATAAGAAATAATAGCTTGTTCATCTCAGTGGGGTGTTTGATAACCTTTTTGGTAATTTTTGAGATAAAGCTTGTAATAATTTCTTTGATCCATTGTTGAATTACTATTTCTTTGATATACTGTTTTTCATAGATTATGATTGTTTATGATTGCTAGTTAGTCTCTGCGTATAACATTTGCATGGTTCTAGCACTGTGTTACTTTGTGGTTGGTAAGTATAGTGTAGCTCTGGCCTCTTGGTTACTTGTACTTGGTGATAAGATGTTGGGTTATTTTGCTCAATTTCTCTGGAAAACAAGAGCTGTTGAATTTGTAGGATTGTATCTCTGAAACGAATTCGTAGGCTGAATTTGTTGAGTGTTCTGTACAAGAATGGATGGTGGTGAAGGTGAAGAGGTTGCCCGACATTGAGGAGCTCGCATCAAACTTCTCCACTTACGAAGAGCATTTTATGTCCAGGTTTCTATGCTCCTTTATTGCTGGATATTTGATGTCATTTGAGTTCGTAATGACTACTTGTCATTAAAGTTGTTATTGATTGCTATACGTGAAATTTGGGCATATTAGTCGGTTGAGAATAATTGTATTTGGGCCTTTCATTTTGTATATTAGTCGGTTGAAAATAATTGAGTTGTATATTGTTTCTCTGTTTTTAACAAATCACCTGTTATTGATTGCTTTTTTGTTGCTTTTGGTATTTGTGCACACTCTGCTTTGTATGAATGCATATGCTTTGTCAGAGCCGAACCTTGGCTTTAGTCGATTTGCTGTTTTTCGTTTTGAATTTTGGCTTGAATATGACTCTTTATTGCAAGTCATCGGTTTAAGTAAGCTTATGATTTCGTTATCATGAATTGATCCGATGTAATTTGAGTTTATTATGGTTGGTTGCTTGATCGATTTAAAGTTATTTTAATACTCCTTGTACATTACTCCATATTCTGGTGTTACAGGTCTTCTGGATTTTGTTTAGTTTCCCGAATCGAACTACTAACTAATCTAAGATACTCAAATTTTGTTGATAATTTGTTGTGAATACTCTTTCACTGCCTCAGATTTGCATGACGGAGCATACTGAAACAAATTATTCTTTCACCTTTGGATATTCGATTTTATTGCTTGTAGTTTATTCATATGCTCAAAATTATCAGTGTGTTATATTTGGTTTGCATGGTACCTGCTATTCATGGATCTTTATTGTATGCTATATTGCTGTGTTGAGCAGGATAGTTATTTTAGCCGAGACATAACTAGATTAATACCTCTTGGAATGTCTTCTAAACTTCTATTAAGTTCTGTTTCCATGGGTTCTTGACACAGTAGTTGATTATGATTTTCAAATTGGAAAGCGGACTATTGTTCAACAGCAAAACTTGCATCACATTAAAGGATTTGGAATGCAGATTCTGTGTCGATCTTCAACATCTTCTGCAAGTATTTAGTCAGGAGTCAAGCTCTGAGAGATTCTCTAGCACTTGTGGCGGTGATTATTGTACATGGGACGAGCTGTATGACTGTTATGCTTGGGACACCCGCCACAGATTCAGACAAACGGGAAGCAGCCTGTTGATATAAGTATACTTTTACAGTTCACATTCACTTGCTGCATGCTTCTTGTAACTAAGGTATTCAGGTAATGTGCCTTCTGTCAATACCATGTTCTTATATAGAAAAAGCTGATCAATATTTATCCTTTTTCACATATATGTGAGTTTTGCACAAGCAAAGAGAACAGCATAAACAATGCCTGAAAAAATGACATATATTGAACTTGCAAATGACCTGAAAAATAGAACTTGAACAGGTCAATTCTATGCTATTCAGCGTGTAATGCATTTCTGAAGCTTAGTGAGTATTTTTTGACATATATGTGAGTTATATAAGCAAATAAATAGCAGCAGCAACAGTTGATATGACGAGGAGAAAATTCAACTTGATAATCTTCTGAAAAGTAGAAAAATTACCCGCAAATAGGTTGAACTTAATCTGTTCGGCGTGTTTCTGAAGTTCGGTGAGTGTGTTTAACATATAGTTGAGTTATAGAAGCAAATAAAATGGCAGAAACATCACCTAATAAAATGAGGAGAAATTTCAACTTGAAAATGACCTGTAAATTGAAAAATTTCCTCCAAATAGGTGAAGTATAAGCTTAGTCAGTGCTGTCAACTATTGAACTTTTATGTGTTCTTGCTCATTTGATTTGTATGCGAGTGAGGGACTTGGAAACTCCATAACCAGTCATTCAGTTGTTTCCATTGGCATTTCATATTGTTGTTTCTTGTTTTAATTTGAAGGCAATATACTTGTGTAGAGTGTCAGTAGAGAACTCAGAAGAATAATGTCAGCGACAGCTGCTCTGTTCAGCATTGCACTGGATGATGTGTCAAATAACCAAACTAGAATTTGGAAAGGAATTGACTGCATCAGTCTAAGCTAAACAGGTAGCTGCTCAAGAAGCTGAAAGGGCCAAGTGGTTGAAATTATAAAAGGCTGACCAAGAGCCAAAGAAAAATAAAAAATAATAATAATGCGATTATTAGAGCAAAAAAAATCTATATGATATCTCATATCTTCACCATTCTACATTATTCTCTAACAGTAGAAAACATATGCTGGATGATAAATCCTACATTTGTGTACAAGAACAATTTGATACTTGGTGTGTTTGTTCATATATTTCTTCATCTATCATGCAGCATCATCAATCATTGCATGTTTCCTGAGTGTTCTATTTCATCTGAGGAATCCTAGATGGAAGCCTGTTGAGTCTGTGCAGCAGTTGCTTGGTGACAATTACTATATTTGCAGGTTTCAGGTATGAATTATGATCACACAGTCATTCATTTGGTATAGCATTTCATTCCCAAACTTCTTTATAATAATTGACTTTTTTGGAGCAATTTTTGTTTCAATGGTCTATTCAATTGTGAATTTGTATTCATTCATTTGGTGCAGTAGCATTTCCTATTCAATGATGATGGATTTCGTTGTAATATAGTATTTGTTTCGACGCTATGTAGTGTTTAGTTTCAGATGTATCTTGTGTAGATGTACTCATTCTTGTGGCGTTGTACTCGGTAGTTCACAGAAAAATTAATTTAAATGCCAGTCACATTATTACTAGACAAATCATCGGAGTCTAATTTTCTCAATAACTTGCAAGAAAACGTCATATGCAAATTACAGGTACTCAGGCAATATGCCAGTTTGGTCGACTTATATGCATGATCTCTAGAGTGGTTGGTGTTAACTGATTCGTAACAGTAAGGGATGTGGAAAAGTAACGGGATACTGGTTTTATGTGTAATCTTTGCATTATTCAAGGGACATTTGTGTAAAACCAAATTTTATTTGAACAGTGAAATTCATAAATTAGGGTCAAACATGGCAATATAAATAACAAAAATCTCATTGTTACTCTCGGTCACTGTGGGCATCTTACTTCTCTCTTGGATGATACTACCCTGAAGGATGGCCATGTTTAGTCCACTAGAACTTTGGTTGATGACCTTGTCAGGGGCGGCTAAAGGCCTGTGCGATCAGCCCGACCGCACAGGGCCTCCAGAAATGGGGCCTCAAATTTATTTTCTACATAGAGAGATATATATATAATTTTATGTAAACTGAAATAAAATTTGTATTGGTTCAGTTGGCATGGGTGCTGGTGTTTGTGTTCTACGCATGCATAGGTCGTTGGTTCAATGAACCACGGTTTCAACATTTTATCCCCCTTTTCTCATTTCCTTTTTTTTTTTTTTTTTTTTTTTTTTTTTTGGTGTTATATCATTGTTTTTGGGGCCTATCTTACGAGATTGAATAGGCCCCTAAAATCTAGAGCCGCCCCTGGACCTTGTGTTCTCTTTATCCTTATTAAGTGGTGCGCCATGTGTATCCTAGTTTCGGCCGGGCATTTCGTGCTTTGTCAAGGTGTAATAGGTAGTGTTTTGGGAGCTTCTTGCTTTGTTTTTCTTTTTTCGTCGTACACTTTTTTGTAGCATTCTTTTTGCTCACTTGCTATTAATAAAATTTGGCCGTTTTAAAAAAAAAATAGGCGGAACAGGTAATCCATGTTTCCAATGTGAATACAAAGTTCAGAGTATAAGAAAGCAAAAGATATATTCGAGCAAGCTTTCAAACAATAACCGCTCAAGTATTTCCGACCAAAGACGTTGAGGTGAAATATTAGCCAAGAGAAGTCGAACTTTCCAATTAAACCAAAACTATGAATAAAGTTCACTTATTCACTAAGCAATGAGATAACTAATGTTACTACAACAAAAACTGAATAATAGCGAACGAATTTAGCAGTAGAATAAATTCGGTCACTAAACTGCGACCGAATTGTCTCGCACAATGAAATGGTGATGGAATGTGTAAAGTACGTATGTTAGGAAAAAAAACGTAATATATATATGTATTTCCAATTTTACAACAGAACACTACTGGAAAAAAAAAACGTAATATATATGTATTTCTGGAGATGAACTAATAACAATACAGAACAACACGTGTAGCGTGTTGCACACATTCTAATTAGCCCATATTCATTTCTATAATTTTCATTTACTATTCTCTAATACCTTTGAATTATTGTTTGTGCAACTAACATTTAATGTGAACATATATAATTCATAGCACATTAATATATAATTAATCAATAGAAAATTACTGCATGCATTGAATATAATATATATGTATTTCCAAGTTTACATTTGTGGTGGTTTATCAAAGCACATTTTTCCATAGTCGGTATCACCACTAACTCTGATACAAAAATATCCACAATGAGATCTGGTGCAATCTTCATCACTGTCACAGTATGCATCAAGCCCACAATCTGATCTTGCCTGCAATAGCTTTCTTCCTTGACTCGAATCCTGCAATTTGTTTGCTGCCATTCCCATCTTTGAAGACGATAGGATCACTGTAAATTCTTGTTCATCATCAATATTATATACGTACACACCATGTTTTGTATATATATATGTATATCACTGTACGAAATTACTACATAAATATAATTATAATTAAATACCTGTGAGAAGAAGGAAGAAGGCACATAAGAGCTTAGACATTTTGTATGCAAAATCAAGATGATATATGAAAAGTTATTTTTTCAGTCAGATGATAGTTTTGTGTCCATGTTACAACTGATTTTATAGTGCATCTCAAAATAACAATGAAATCTTAAATTAATGGGTCAGAGATTCTTTAAAGCGAAGTCAAAAAAAAAAACAAAGAAGCATTATTACATGAATTAAAAGTGCTTCAATTTATTATTTTTTAATACTTCCTCCATTTATTTTATATCTTCTTAAGCGGTAAAATTTATCAATTTTAAGAAATAATATTAAAGAATTAATCTGTATGAGTATTTAATTGTAAATGGGTGATAAAGTATGAGAGGATTGATATAGTGGTTATAAAGAAGGAGAGAAAATAATAAAAAATTAGTAAGTGAATTGAAATTTTATCCTTAATTGGGGTAGGAAATTCGTAAGAGAACGTATAAAATGGAAATTTAGGAATTTATTAATGAAATGGAGCAAGTAATAGTCATACCTCAAATTAAAGTGAGATAGTAGTCGTACTAATGTTAAGATCTAATCTCAACTCAACCGTCCATTTTGAATACGACTACTCCTCATCAGTATGAGTACTCTTGGTTAGTCATACATACATTGAACAATTCAACTTTTATTTTTCTATTAATAGAATAATATATGAATATATGAGAATTCGTTTTGAATTAATTAAACAATGAGGAATCCATCTAAAATATTTCGCTTGCCAATGAAGGCCGGTTGATTACCGGCAATCACTCCATCCAACACTTTGCTCAATCTTCTAGCTAGTACCTTTGCCAAAACTTTGTACATGGTTCCATCAAAGAGATAGGCCTATAGTCCTCCATGGCAATCGGGTTTGCTTTCGTGGGAATGAGAGTAATTAAGGTACTATTCAAATTTTTACAAAACCTACCGTTTGAATGGGAATCTGAAAAAACCTTGCATACATCATCCTTTACCACCCCCAATCCCAATTCGACTTAAAGAATAAAACTCCAAAACCATTCGGATTCAGACTCTTGTCGATACCACAAATTCAAACGGCCTCCTTAATTTTCTCTAATTCGAAATGCTTCTCCAAGAAGTCCCTTCATGTAGCGTAAATACTCTGTCTCTCCACTCTTCTTTTAAAGTGCTCTTCAAATAAAGCACAAACTCCTCCTTTGAGCTCATTTATCTCCTCTAGCCACTTTCCATTCGAAATCCATTCACCCTTATTCTTCTAAACAATTTAGCTCTTCCGCTCCGTTCCACCACCCCAGAACCTCGTGTTTGCATCCCCCTCTATTTTCTATTTATGTTTGACTTGTTGAAGCCTAATAGATTCCTTTAACACTAATGTCTTTTAAGTTCCATGGAATCTCATCTTCTACCAATTGAGGCTCTTGCAAAGAAAAGCTCACCCTCCAAGGCTAAATCCAAATCGCTCAAAGGGATTTGATTTTATCAAGTTCAGTAAATTCACTCTCGTGTCATTCTTTGATTTTAAGTTTCAATCTTTTGAGTTTTACTTCATTACAAAGCTTCCCCCACCCCGTGATACCCTCCTCCCTCTTCCAACTTTCCTCTATTAACTTTGATAAGTCTCATTCCTTAACCCAATTATAAAATGAAATGGTTTAGGGCCCCGATCTCTTCATCCTTTGATCCTTTAAGATAATTGACACGTGATCCATAATTTTAGAATTCAACCCCACTAAATGCAGGCTTGGCCATTTAAGGGGTCATCTTTTATGAAAAACCTATTCAACCCACTACAATACTCTTCATCGTCTCTATACCGAATCAACTTTCTTTTAATTCAAAGGTAAGTCAATTAGCTCCCTTCCACAATAAACCTATTGAACACCACCATGATCTTATTGCACGATAAAGAAAGCCAAGAAACGTTCACATTTTGATTAATTGTTGGAGAGTGGAGACAAATAGAATAAATAGACTTAGAGATCAGTCTCTAGAATGTAAAAACCCAACATGTGTTGTGTGGAATATGAAAAAATCCGTAAACTCAATCTTCACCGTACTACTAAAGGTTTAGTGATACCTTATATCATGATTGGAGTATATTCCTCTTATAGTTATCGTACAATATTTTTTTATTAATGAACTTTTTTAATATTTAAAAAATAAATAAATTAATATAGAGAAAATAACATATTAGTGTGATATATTAAGGTGACATCACACATTACACATTAGTCTTTTCCAAATTAAAAATTACATATATTGGTATACGTATCAAACAATATATCGAATTAGTCCATTCTATTTTCTATTTCTTTTTTATGGGTGAACGGCAGATCTAGCAATCCTCCATTGTCGTCCATCTACCTCTATTTTAACCTCATCCATCTTAACGTCTTCTTCTTGCTTGTAAATGCACACTCAAATTCCAGTTTCCATCAAGGGGACTCAGTGGATTTCGTCGGAACCAGAGGCGGATTCGTTGCTTTCGATTGCACACCAAGCTTCAAAACCTCCCTCAGGCGAAACACTAAAAATCAAATCGGATCGTAAACCGTATCCACCAATGCTCGCTTCAGCTCGTAAATCGGGCTCCAATTTTGAAGGAGTATCGTCGCAGGATGAGAAGCATAGGGAGTGATGGAGAAGATGAATTTAGGGGTTTTGGAGAAGGTAATTCAAATGGATTTTAATGAATTAGGGATTAAATTTTTTGGTTAGAATTTGGGAGTGAGAAGAGAATAAGGTGATGGTTTTAGACTTTTAGTAAGGGCGACATATGGGTTTTTTTTTTAGAAAGGGCGACATATGGGTGTTGAGCTTTTGATGGTGATTCAAAGTTTTTTTAGCTCAAATTGAAATGGTGTATGCGAAATGGACACCGTACGTCTTCTACTGAACATTTTCTGAATCACCCCTTTATTATCTCCATTTTCTGAATTTAGATCACTGCTGGGTGTAGGCGGTGGAGCCCATATGCGTGGCAATGGATGTGGATGTATGCCGTGCTCTGTTCTTCTCTTGCAGTACTTGCTTTCCTTTTTGGTTTTGGTTATTTTCATTTGGTGTGGGGTACCGTATACTTTTGGTTTTGGGTATCACTTGGTTAGTTTGACATTTAATGTGGTACTTTAACTAAAGAATAGTAATTGTGATTGGTAAGGTTAGTACTTAGCTTTGTCATAATTAATGTTGGATATGCAACTCTTAGATGAGGAAAATGATACTAATACTTCTCACGGTTAATATTAAACCGTGATGCAATGATGCGCATGATGTCAGTTAGCAATTTGATAGCTAGAGAAAATGGATTTGTACAAACAATGGGTTGTATCAAAATGGATTATTGTGTTATGCGTTCTAAAAAAAACAAAACGTATGGAGTCGGATTCGAGTTTGTAGAGTCTTATGGTTGCCCATTGGTATTGTTGAGTTCTCCATGAACGTAGTAAGACTAGGTAGTGCAGTGATATGCTTAAAGACATGTTAGACATTAAATCAACTTTTGAAATTAAAATTAACTTTTTTTCTGAAATTACGTTGTGAAACTTTTTTTTTTTTTTAAACAACTTTTTTCTGAAAGTAAGTCGTGAAACTAACTTGTCTACCATCGGTCAAGGTATCGCCCCGACTAACGTCAGTCATGGTGTCGGTGCATGACATGTGTCATTGCACTCTATCGCCCTAACCTCCAACTTCTTATTGTATTTAGAATATATGAAAATCTATTTTTATATAAAAAAATTAAATCAACCTTTTATAATTATTATAATAATATACTTAGTACTTAATAAAATCAAATTATCAATAATCAGTATAAATAGTCATTTCAACAACAAATTAACAATTAGAACCAAACCAAACTTGATGAACCCTAATTTTATTTCGGAACAATCAATTAATTAGCCTCTTTCCTAATTCTCATACGTTTCATGGGATTACTGCTACTATCACAGTTGGGATTGTACTTTAGAATTTAGAAATATATCAAGTTATTAGATCCTTAATTTTTCCATTGTAATATTCACGAAATCCTTCTACCAAGTTTTTCTAATGTCAAAATAAACTGCATATCAGTATCGTTGTTCCAGAAATTAAGCTCTTCACCACATAATTTCTTTTCTTGATAAATTATGTATTGGCGAAGACATTATGGAACATATATAAATGTTCTTTATGGCTAATTAGAATCTACTTCGTATAAGATAAGATGGAACCATATATAAAATGTTTTTTAGGGATTTTGTATTTTCGTATAATAGGCCAGTAGTGTATATATGATTTGACTGGAATCAGGGGCATCATGAATATCTTGTTAAATTTCCCTTGGTTTTAATTATTGGTATTAATTTTATGCATATAGGAGTCTGAACAGATTAAGTTATGCTTTAAATAATATTTATTTACTAATTTTATATGCATTTTATAATGATATTTTTCATATATAATATATATTAATATTTTACTTATTGAAAATGAATTTAAACGCGATAGAGTGCAACAAAGGAGACACTTGATTGCAACACTTAGTGCAACATGTGACTTGGTCCACAAATATGTACCTTTAGTTATGCTGACACTGTTGACCCAATAATGATCTAATGGCTCACAATAAATTACTGACGTTAGTCAGGGCGATACCTGACTGACGGTAAAAATTCTTAACCAACTTTTTTTCTGAAACTAATTTTTTTTGTGAAACCAACTTTTTTCTGAAACTAAGTCGTGAAACAAACTTTTTTTGTGAAACCGAAAACTAACTTTTTTTGTGAAACCAATTTTTTTCTGAAACTAAATCGTGAAACTAACTTTTTTTCGGAAATTCATCACTAATGTAGCTACGTATTTAACATGTAAATTGCAGTTTCCGTAATGCTGTATCCAGCATACCTTAATCTAAGATCTAGATGCATTCTTAAGCCGAAGCTTGCGGTATGGTGATACTCAAACTGCTCCATTAGCTAAAACTTGCGAGTAAGGACCCGACCCGGGCAGAGAGGTCTTAGCCCTCTAATGTGACATCATTAAACAGTCTTAAACAATGGGACTTGAGCTAAAGTCTGAAACTTGACGTCGCATATACAATGTAACAAACTGTAACTCAATCGATGCCCAGAAAGGATTTCAAAGATACGAAGTATTACTTAATACGTTACTACTAGACTAAGTGAAATCCATGTATCTAATTTTGTAAATCCATATTCCTAACAGGTATCAAGTGGCATGGGATCCACCAAGCAACATCACTAAACTAGTAATGTCACTTCTTTACCTCAAAATAAAACTCTTAGTTAGATCTTGGTCTAATATATAGATGCAAAATAAAGTCCAAACAGATGAACATATTCCCTGATGGAATACCGTTAGAGGGTTGAATTTAGTTGATAGATTGTTAGAAAAATAGAATTAACTAATATGTAATGATGTTAGAGAGATGGATTTAGTTGATATACTATTAGGAAAATAAAATAGACTAACATGTAATGATATTAGAGAGTGGGACTTAGTTGATATATTGTTAGAGAGTTGTATTTAGTTGTTATGTTTTATTGTTTTTAACATCTATATGTAATTTTTTCATTAATATATAAGGTATCGGGAGTCTCAGGGTGAAGGGATTCAATTAAAATAGATTAGACCCCAATCATATCAAGGTCGTGTCACTTCAAATTACTTAAGAATTTAAATTATCCACTATTTAACTTGAAGAATTCCAAAATCCTCGATAACTTGTACATGTATCAACTTTCATACATGTACACCTTAGTGTAAAATTAAAATGATAAAGAAGGCAAGTTGTAGCGTAGTAAAAATTGTCAACAACAACAATTTAGACTTTACAAATGAGACAAAGTCTAAATTGATAAATAAAAAAATGGAAATACAATGCGTTCAACGTTAGCACGAACCTAATTAGAAAAGAACCATTTATTCATATTCATGGTTTCCTTTCCAAACTCTGCGAAACCTTTAGCTGATGGCTCCTAGCTCCAAGTCCAAACAGAAACGAAGAAAGTGCTGCTTCTTTCCTGGAGGTTGCTGTTTCGGATCCTTCTTATCGGAACATGATTCGAACACGGAGAAAAAGCTGTCGAACGTCCATGATGGGAAGCTAGTCAAATTTGGAAGCGGAAAGAAGTCTACCCGGTGGGGTAAAACTGCTCCGGTCATCGACTCAACGTTGACCAAGGTCTTGAATCCAAATAAAGAGATTAGCGTGGTGGTCGAAGCAGAGGTCAAGGCAGGGGATGATGATCATAAGGTTCCGGTACCATTCTCTTGACACTTTTAGCCATAGTATGTTATCTATCTTTACTGCTTTGTTTACAAGGATTCCATTATGTTTGATGAAACAGGATGCGGTTTTGGAGGATAGCAAAAGCCTTGAAAACCCGGGTCGGGTGATAAGTCCAGTAAAGCAAAAGAACGAATCGAAACGTACTTGGAGTGACCCAATAACAAGGCTATCGCACTCCGTCTCAATGCCACTACTACAACAGAAAACGGACAGAGTACCGGCTGCTAACCGCGTAGTGAAGGGCGGAGAAGTAAAAGCCGACGAATTTGACCCCATTGTTGGAGCGTTGATTTTGACTGTGACGTTAATAGTGATGTTAATATGGGGTAAAGTGTTAGCTATTCTTTCCACGGCTATTTGGTTCTATATCGTGCCTCGTCTTATGAGAATGAGACCAACTCCAAATGTTAAAATTGTTGGTCATAGTAATGGCATGAAAAATGTTTCTAGTGAAAATGATTTGGGTTCGTTGGAGGGTCACAAAAGGTAAGTGGTTTTGCAAGGATTTCTTCAGAGGAATAGACATTCTTGATTTCGTGGTTGTAGCCGATATTCTGCCACATTTTAGCCTTCTTTCTTTCTAGATATGATGATGATCAACCGTACTTCATTGTCATGATACATGTTATTTTATGTTTGATAGGATAAATTTTGGTTGCGATGTGTATATTGGTTGTATCATCGAGTCATTGTAATATTTGAAAATGTTGGTTACTAGTAGTTGATAACGGTTTGTTTGGGAACTTCAAAAATGAATGAACAGTGTGTGTGGCTAAACGCTGAAGTATAGTAGACAAACTAATGTGGTGAGACCAGTGGAAGACATAAAAAGACTGAACTTTACTCATACCCTTTTGAAGCCTGAAATAATAATGGGAACGGACCGACTCATTATTGACATCCCTACCCTAGGCACGATTGAGCTTCGTACAAATCTTTGCGCGAAAAGGTTTGAATTTACTTTTAACTGAGTACTGTTAACATTAATGACGTTCTCAAATTGAACTGTAACTGAGAGACCACTAACATAAACACGACTAATGGTTTACAAACAAACCGTAAACAACTTAATTCCACTGAGTTTTAACTTTTTGCTTTTCTATTCATAAAATTAATCAAATGGAAGTTTTTAAAAACAATGTTGGAATAGTTTTAAAAGGTTTTCTTAGTAGAGAAGCTAGGAGTAGAAAAGAGTCGAGCACTCCAGACAAGCTAGATTAATCCAATTAGAAACGTTTTTCCTGAGGTCTGTTCTGAGTATTTTTGTTGTAATGTTGTTAGAGCATTTATTATGCTCTTTTTTTTAATGAAATCTTTTTGCCCCAAAAAAAAAAAAAAAAAAAAAAAAAAACACAAAAAACGTTTTGCAAGTGTTATATGTTATTCAACATTTTACGCAACTTTAAAAAATACATCAATATAGAGTAGGTAGGAATATTATATGATCAGTTTGATTAGTAGTGTATCATCAATTTGATTGGTTTAGTTAGGAACCACAAGGCATTTTTAAATACTACATGCTCGACACTAACTATCGAAATTGATTTGGTAGACCATCAGGTTTATTTTATATTAAAATTAAAAAACATTGTGTGTGTATGACGTGAACTTGGATACACAAGGGGTGCGGATCTTCTATCCCACTTTTATTTGTTCCATTTGATGTCTCACTCTTCTACATGTGACATGTGTCATTCTATTTTTACTTATCTAAATTAATTACTTACTTAATTACACATGAATTAACTTGAGAAATTTAATTAACTAGGTAACTAGAGTAAAAAATATATTTTTTAATTATACTGTTCGTTTACCTTTTTTTTTTCTTAAAAAAGAAGCACTACACAAGGTCTTGATGAGATTCTTGCTAATTAATCACATTGTTGCCCACGTCCACTACCACTACCGACTGTAAACAAAAACAAAAGTTAAACAAAAAAGTATACTAATCATGATGAAGTCTAAAATGGTAACCAGTAATGTAACATAAAAAAAGCCGGCTCATACACCCAAGAAGGCTGCTCCACAGAAAACGGTTAAACGTTGGGTTGATACGGGCAAAACTGTTGGTGCGGGGGCGCCGCATAGTCAAGGTTCTGTTGGTTTGGAGGCTGTTGCGTCTACGTCACAGCAAGTTGCTGCAGCTGATCTTGGCCGCGGCCTTCCTCCCCACACTCCACTGCAGGATGTTTCAGATGCTGCTCTGCCGCAACAGCAGCACCAAACAATGCCCGGTGGAAACTGCCCAAGCCAGCAAGAGGAGCAGCAACCACTGGCTACTGGCGCAGGCCCTGATCGCGCCCATGGCCGGGTTCAACGAGATAACAATCATAAGACAAAGGAGTGGACGGAGGTGCGACGTAAATCACGTAGCCCCCCAAGGATCCTTACTGTGGTACAAACAAGTGTTGAAAGTACTAATGGTTTTGCCGCACTAAATCAGGGTGATGGATTTAGTGCGGACAACAACCATATCCAATGATAGTGTGGAATGTAAGGGGGCTTAATATGGCGGCTAAACAAAAGGAGATTGGCTCCCGTCTCACTGGATTGCATATTAGCATAGCCGGCCTACTGGAAACGCGGGTAAAGAAGGATAAATCTGAATGTATACAGAGGAAATTGGGCACTCGTTGGCAGACTTTGGATAATTATGATGCACATGAAAATGGACGTATATGGGTGCTTTGGGATAGGCGTCGGGTTCGTGTTCAGCACATACAATCCTCTGCGCAATTTATCCATTGCCAAGTCTGGGATGCCGATGGTACTGATAAAGGTATGTTCACCTTCATTTATGCATTTAATCAGCTGGAACAACGTAAATTGCTATGGCAGGATTTGCAGAACCTAGCTCTTAATATTACCGGTGCTTGGATGTGTATTGGTGACTTCAATAATGTCCTTAGTATGCATGATAGAGAAGGGGGATGTGATGTGCATGTGCATGAATATACTGATTTACTATCTATGATGGATACTATTGGCTTGTCGAGTGTTCCTACGCAAGGGGGATCGTTCACCTGGTCCAATGGTACCATTTATTCCCGCATCGATCATGCAATCGCTAATGGTACTTGGTTTCAACAAAATATGAACGGTGTTGTGGACATTCTTGCTCCTGGACTCTCAGATCATGCGCCTCTTAAAGTCAACCAATTACTCTGTAGGACACCAAGAAAGTCTAATTTCCGGTTTGTTAACAGTATTGCGGATTTGCCTGAGTTCGACACCATTGTGCGGGCTGGATGGAGCCGAAACTGGGCAGGCTCGAGGCAAGAACAGGTCTGGAGAAAGCTACGCTCCCTGCCACACTTGCTCCGTGGCCTGACTGGCACTGTCACTAGTTTGCCACGTAAGATACAGATAGCCCGGGAAACTCTAGAACGCACACAGGATAGTTTGAGGCATGATCGCCAGAACCGAAACCTCCTTGATCAAATGACGAATGAGAGGTTAGAGCTTGAGAAATGGTTAAAGATAGAGGAGAAAGTTATGCAACAGCGATCCAAGATTAATTGGTTAAAATTGGGTGATGACAATACGGCTTTTTTCCATGCCACTGTAAGGGAGAAAAATCGATCGATTGGAATTCAAAGTTTGATCACTGATGATGGGCGCGAGTTGCACACTTACGCGGAATTTGAAGAGGAAATCCTTGGATTCTATGGTCGTTTGGTAGGCACTGAAGCTTCCCGTGTTGAAGGGGTGGATATCGAAGTCTTACGCTCGGGACCGACTTTGCCTCGACAGCATAGGGAGGAACTCATTCAAGGTGTCACGGATGATGAGATACTTGAGGCCCTTAAAAGCATTGGGGAATTGAAGGCACCTGGGGTAGATGGTTTCACCTCGAAGTTCTTTAAGGCCGCATGGTCTATTATAAAAAATGATATACTTGCTGCTGTGCGGGAATTTTTCCATCAAGGTAAACTCTATCCTGCGTGGAATTGCACGTTGGTTACTCTGATCCCTAAATCTGCAGGCGCAAAGACTATGAAAGAAATGCGACCTATCTCCTGCTGCACAACGGTGTATAAAATTATCTCCAAGATAATCACCAACCGCCTAGGGAAAGTCATTAATGGGGTTGTTAATGATAGCCAATCTGCGTTTCTTCCTGGCAAGAACATCCAAGATAACATCTTAATGGCTCAGGAGCTGGTCAATGGCTACAATCGGCGTGGAATCTCACCGCGCTGCATGATTCAGATGGACATCCAGAAAGCTTATGATACTGTGGAATGGTCTGCGTTGGATCGGATTATGCGAGAACTGGGTTTCCCTAGCCAGTTTGTGGACTGGGTCATGCTTTGTGTGCGCTCAGTTTCTTATAGATACTCCATCAATGGTACCCCTTCTCGGATTTTGAAAGCTAAACGCGGATTGAGGCAAGGAGACCCTATGTCGCCACTTTTGTTTGTCTTAATCATGGAATACCTCCATAGATGCCTACAGCAGCTTGCTTCAAACCCAGATTTTAATTTCCACCCTAAGTGCGAACGGTTGAGAATCACCAATTTATGCTTTGCCGATGATTTAATGGTGTTTATGAGAGGTGATGCCATCTCGGTTGATCTAATTATGCGG
Organism: Plantago ovata; assembly: GCA_028274465.1. Lineage (NCBI taxonomy): Eukaryota > Viridiplantae > Streptophyta > Magnoliopsida > Lamiales > Plantaginaceae > Plantago > Plantago ovata. Next base: position 21,637,676 of record CM051457.1, read on the forward strand.
CAATTTGCCAAGTTTTCTAGATCCACTGGACTATCTGCAAACAGGGAGAAGTGCAAGGTTTATTTTGGCGGAATGAATGAACTGGAGCAGAATGCCATCTTGGGCCGCACCGGGTTCCGGCGTGGAAGTTTGCCTGTCCGTTACTTAGGTGTTCCTCTGACCTCGCGGAAGCTATCCATTAATATGTGTCAGCCTCTGCTGGATAAAATCCTTAGTCGCATCCGACACTGGACTTCGAAGCTTCTAAGTTACGCGGGAAGACTTCAGCTGATCAACAGTGTTTTGTTCGCCATTACCAACTATTGGCTACAAGTTTTTCCTCTCCCAAAGCATGTCTTGCACCATATTGAAAGTATATGTAGGGTCTATCTTTGGAGTGGAAAAGACAACCAGTCGAAGAAGGCTTTGGTCGCATGGGATACTGTCTGTTCCCCACGGAATTGTGGCGGTCTAAATGTTATTGCCCTACATGAGTGGAATATGGCGTTAATGGCAAAGTTACTCTGGAATATCCAACAGAAAACAGACAAACTATGGATACGGTGGGTTCATAGTTACTATCTCAAAGGGGAAGCATTAACTACATACATCCCTCCAACTACTTGTTCATGGATCATGAAAAGTATTTTCAAGAGCAGGGCAGCGGTGCTTGGGCTCCAGGCCTGGGCGAATTGTACATTAAACGGGAAGTATGTGGTGAAACATGTATATGAGCACCTGCGCGGCCAGCCTATGAGGGTGTTTTGGAGGAACCTAATTCACATCAGTAATGCTCGCCCGCGTGCTGTCTTTGTGATGTGGCTGGCCCTCCATAAACGATTGGCCACCAAAGATAGACTGGCACGGTTTGGGGTACACACGGATGGCATCTGCGTTTACTGTGGGGAACCAGAAAGCATTGAACATTTGTACTTTGATTGTGCGCAAACCAAGCAAATTTTGTCTGCAGTCTTTGCATGGATGAAAATGCGCGTGACCTGGGCAGGATGGGAACAGGGCCTGCGCGAGCTCTGCAAACGAGTGAAAGGCAGGGGCTGGAAACCAAAAATTTTAAAGGGGCTGGTGGCTGAGGTGTTTTATAGCATTTGGCAGGCCCGGAATGAACATATATTCCAACAGCGACCGATTGATATTGAGGCGATTAGTAATGCTGCAATTCAGGCCATTGTTCGGCGTAGCACCTTGTGGCCGGTTTTGCAGCAAAAAGTCCACGAGATTGTATTTGGTTGATTTGTTTTTGCTATCCTAGTTTGTAATAAGGTGTTTTGATTGGCCTGGACGATTTCGTCGGCCTTCGTTTTGTCACTGTTTTGGAGGTAATGCAAAGCTCTTTAGTTCCAAAAAAAAAAAAAAAAAAAAAACTATATAAGCCTTTTATCATGTTATTATTCTTTTCCTTTTGGTAATCATCCAAGATCATCTCTAGATTTTCTACTAATTAAACTTCTAGGCTTCTTAATTATCAGGAGTTAGAGATGGTTTAGTTGAAAAATTATTTTATTACAATTAATTTATGTGTAATTAAATAAGTTTCTCTAGGTAAATAAAAGTGGGACATGAAATGGAACACCAAAAATTGGGATATAAGATCCGGACCCACATACAACCATATCGATCTTATCACTATTGATTTGCTGGTATTGACCTGTAGTGTAGCTTAATTGTGAAAAGAATTTCTGTTAACTTTGACTTATAATTTAATTATTACTTGGAGAAAATTGTGAATTAATAATAGTGTCTTATCATATGAATTGAGTACGTACTTCAGAACTTTACGGTCTTAAGATTGAGATCCACAAAAGTGTTGCTACTAGAAGATTTATGTATCCAGTACTGGTAATTATCATTGGAAAGCTCTAAGAAATGGGAAATATTCTAAACAAGTAAACAAACCTTGTTACTATATGTTTTGTTAATTATTCTTGTTCACCTTGCTCTGATTGATGATGAACATTACTATCCGTAAAAAAAAAAAGAGCTCATGCACAGGAGAAAAGGGGAGTTGGAGCAAAAATATAACAAAACCAATAATGAGATAAAGGACTACTGGATGATAGAGATGGAGCTGATCCTGATTAAATGATAGAGATGGAGTATATGACTTCTGATGAAATTGAGATGTGTCAGAAATCGGAATAGTAGATACATTAACAGATAGAAACCAGATCACAAAGATACTTGATTAAACAAAGTCTTCAAGCAGCAGCAAAATCTCAAGCAAATTCAAGAAACTAAATGTCCTTTTATAGTTGCAAATAGATGGAGAAGCTTATGCACTAGTGTGTGCCAATAATGTGCAGGAAGAACCTGAAAAGGCGGATAAGAGCATGTGCGTCTTATGTGCGAATAATGTTGCAGGGAGGGCCTCAAAAGCTGGATAAGATTACGAGCAATATGTGCACAGATAATGTGAATGAAGAACCAGAAAATATCAGTTGTACATTATTATAATTTATATATATATATAAAAGAGAAATCTGCAAAAGCAACTGATTGCGTTGAAATTGAATCGAAACCATTACAATGAGTCAATGATCAATATAGACATATTACAAACATAATATAGGAGTACTAAATTACTAATCGTGCATGATTAGCTTTAGTTCTAAGCAGACGTACAAGAAAAGAACAATAATAATAATCTGAAGTATGTTGTAACCAATTACTACTCATCATCATCATCATCATCATCATTCATCAATGGGCATCTCAAATCTACACATAGGGCAGTAATGACTTGTGTTGAGCCACTTTACGATGCAATCTCCATGAAACGAGTGCGAACAAGGCATGTAAACCGCCTCAGAACCTTCCGGAATATCTGCCAAACAAATCGCACACTCCTGATCATCAGAATCATCTTTCTCGACCCTCTTGCTCTTCAGTGACTTGATCGACTCCTCTGTAGCAGGAGACATACGAGGAGGAACATCATCATGAGCATCACCGATTTGTTGTTGTTCTTCTCTTCGTACAACAGCATGAATGTGTAGAAAATCAGATTGGACTTCCAAGTTAACAACATATTTGTGACCAGGTGGCAACTCAGTGCACTGCTCTGTGGTGTATTGAACTAGGCTCTCCGACAGGGAATCCTTCCACTCTTCAGACAAACAGTGTAGACAACCACCTATCATATTTTTAACTTGTTCTTTCTGGCCCTGTACATCTTCAAGTCGGTCTAGATGAAGGTTGACAGTGCATGTTTCTTCTGGCATCACAGATGCTTCGATGGTGTCAACTAGGGAGTTAGTTTGATCAAAAACGTCTTCATAGACATATCCTCCGCAGACGAGCTTTATATTGATGGTGTAATTTGGTTGCTCGTGATCATCATCAGGTTCGACATCCTTGTGAACAGCACTGACGAGTTCCGTGTGCATATCATTGCGGCAACCGTTGAAATCCTCCATCGGCAGATTGTGAAGGATATGTTCAAGATTCGGAGGAGGAACAGATGCTATGGTAGTAATAGTACTCATGATGGACGACGGTTGACGGACGGACGGACAGAGCTAGGCAAACAGGGGAAATAGTTCAAATTTCTGTGAATTGTGAACGATCGATCATGATTCATGATGAGTAATATGTGTGAGTATTTATATACATAGATTTCTTGCACCTAGGTTTTCCTACTCCTACATAGATTTGTTGCACCTAGGTCTTCCTACTCCTACTCTGTCTCTCGGATGCTGCTATAGTAGTATGTACAAAGTAAAGAGCCTTGTTTGGATTGGATTCATATATACTTACAAAAATTAAGATCACCCACATCACTTTCCGTAAATTGGAAATTGGTACTTATTACTAGAAGTAAAAACGTAAAAATAAGTAGTAAATAATATCTTCAAAAATCAAAGTTTCTAAACTCTCCATAGCCCCCATTAAAATGAAAAATAGCAATCTAATTTGCATGCTAAAATATGTATGCATGCATAAAACTATTTTTAGTATATTCTCATTAATTTAAATACTTAATTTTAATTTTAAATTAAAAGTTATTTATAAAATAAATTATGTAATAAGGAACTCATTTTAGCTAAATGTTAATATGTAATTTGGAAGTCATAAGGTAGCCGAATAGTTAGGGTGCTGAGTAAGAAGGAGACGTCGGGGGTTCAAACCCCGACGGGGTCATAAAGTTATAGTTGTATTTGGAGTTATAAGGTGGTAAATAACCAGTGTAGAATTAGGATAGGTTAGATTTCTCGTTTCATAGAAAAATGTTAATAGAAAATGAGTAAAAAAGTATTTTCCAGGATAGTTTCTCTATAATAAAATGTTTTAAATACTATTTTAATACATTCTATATATATATACTATAGTAATATTTTAATTACGTATTTAATATCTAGCTAAAATTAGTTTCCCTATTAAATGACATTTTATGAATAAATTTTACTTTTAGAAATTAGAACCTACAAGTAATATACAAAAAATTGATGTTTTAATGTTTTAAAGGTTTCTAATATTTTAATTCATTCCCTATAATGTTTTAATCTTTTGCCGTATCTTTGGCATGCCAATAAATTTCCATTTTGTTTTAGTGGTCTTTTTTTTTATTATTAATTATTTTCATGTTTTTGTCAACATAAATTTTGTTTTAGGGGGACTGATTTGAATTTTTTTATAACATATTTTTACAGAAAAATTGTTGTGAATACTCTAGGAATCTCTTTATTTTCAATTTATATCCAGTTACGCTCAGTTCAGTTATTAGTTCAATTCAGTTCAAACTCATCCAGTTCAATTCAGAAATATTCAATAAGTTGAGTTCAGAATTTATTAGGCAAATCAAATAGTGTAAATAAAAACATGAAACTCTAGTCTAAACTGGGTCGGCCCCTTAAAAAAAGTTTAAACTGGGCCGGTTCGAGATTATCTGAATAAATTTGACCCAAAACATTCGATTTGAATTCTATAATGGGCCTATAACATTTTTGAATTTTTGTTCTTGAGTTTTTACATCTAAGAGTCGGTTTTTAATTTTCAATCACAAAAAGCGCAGTTGTTTTGTGTTTTAATTAGAAAACGGCCCCGTGTCAATTTAGTAATTATTCATGTGGATAATATTACAAATATACCCTCCTTCATTTTCCGTATATGGGTTTCGATTTACCTCCCTTCACTAGAATCCTATGTTTTGAAATTGGGAATCGAAAGTCGAACCGGACACCCCAAAAAGAGGTCGGACCAGATTAGTTCGGGGTTAGACCGAAATACTATCGAGTCGCCCATTTACCGGTTCACGACCGAACCGGTCCAACCGTCCGGACGAAGCCGTTTTTTTAAAAACATAGCCAGAATCTAATGCCTTCAGATCAATTGATTTTGAGTGGTGGAGTGCAATAGTGGTATGGCAATTTTATAATTTCATCTTTCCAAAACCACCGAACTTTAATAATTTAATAAAAATAAGTCGGGGCTCTTTTTTCATTTATCTTTTAAACAGCCGCCCGTAATTTCCCTTTTTTCTTTTAATTTTGCAAATTGGACTTGAACCACTGGGGCAAGGTTCAGCCCCTCCTACTTGCTCGTGATAAAAATGTTCCTGTTATAATCAATCTTGAAACGTAAATATTCCTAAAATATACTTCCTCCGTTCCATAATAAGCTTTCTAAGATTGATTTTTTACGAACTTTGACAACGAATTACTCTTATAATACATATGATTAGTATATAATAAAGTTATATTAAAAAAATATAATTAGTTTTCTTTCATAATATAATTTTATTAGATATTTTGAATGTGTAATGTAGGAGTAATTTGCGGTCAAAGTTTAAAACAAATCAAAGTTAGAAAGTTTATTATGGAACAGATAATATTTACTTATACTTTTTTTTTAATACGGAAGAACTGAGGTGATTCGCATTTCCCAATTTAACAATAAACTATAGAGTCTATGCTATCAAAAACTTATAGTAGCAGCATCTATGATCATATGACAGAATGGAGACTCAAAATACATATTCACACTCACTTTTGTCTCCAAAAGCACTACTGGAAACAAATTACATTCACCTATACATCTCCAGAGTCTAAATAATGCAATCAATAAATTAAGTTCCCTTATTGTGTTTTTTTTCTTTTTTTTTTGAGTAATAATCACTACTATCAAATCAAATATCACCATCTAATTGCACAACCTGTTTATTCAACAACAAGTCCAAATGAAACAACACACACATATGACACAAACAATCAAATTTAACATGATTTCTCTGCCTTTACAAGGTACTTCTTCATCTGATCAGGATCACGCCTGGAAAGTTCAACTTTCAACCCATATTTCATATACATTGTTAGTGCCATTTTCGGTTCCACCGGGTGGTTTGCTGCCACCACAACCTTATACCGGTACAGGATTGAGGCTGCAGCGAACTTCATCTGATAGTACGCGAAATCTTTCCCCAGACAAAGCCGAGGGCCACCATTGAAGGCTGTGAACTTGTAGGCTGATTCACTCATGAAACGACGATCACGCAGCCATCTCTCTGGCTTGAACTCTCTGCAGTCATTGCCCCAAATTCCCTCCATTCTTCCCATTGTGTAGATTGCATACACTACTTTGGTTCCCTTTTTTAGCTCTGTGCCATCTGGAAATTTATCATCTTCTAGCACCTGTCCAAGTATTCATAAATTCATTCTTTGTCAACACATAACATTGTAGATATGATGCTAAACAACAAACTTCATGACAGGGCTCTGAACACATAAAGTCATAAGGCCTTAATGTCTGTAACTACATTAAGCATATGCAGAGGATTCAGTTTTACAGAATTGGAAACACTCAAAGGCAGTTAAATATGCAGTGTATGGAATAATGTCTAGGAAAATCGAGATATTTTAAGAGGCGCGCGATATACCTCCTTGTGATCGACAGGAACAGAAGGGTACAGCCTAAGAGCCTCAGAGAGAGCAGCTTGTAAGTAATCCATCTTCTTCACTTCCTCAGGCCTAAACACAACATTATTTCCACTAGTTTCGTCTCCTCGTTCACTCAAAATGCCACATATCTCACCAACAATCCTCTCTTCTACCTCTGGATTCTTGTTCAGCAACCAAAAGAACCAGCTGAGTGCCACGGAAGATGTGTCTCTCCCTGCCAATATAAAGTTCACACAAATATCCCTCAAAAATTTATCTGAAAATGGCTTCCCTTCATCATCCTTTAGCCCCATAAACACTGTCAGAAGATCTGATCTTTGATTCTTTTCGTTCAAAGAGAGTTCCTTTTTCCTAGAACGGATAACCTCATCTGCAAAATCGTCCACACCCTTTATTGAATCCTTAAGGATCCCTTCACTGCCCAGTTCAAAGAACCGCATCAACTTCCAAATCATTGTTGGAGTGACGAATCGCATTATTGTTGCTTCTGTGGCTGCCTCAAATGCTGTAGCAAATGGAATGTCCGGTAGGCCAAGACTCAGGCACCCTGAATACCATGAAGACATGCATTTTACACGGAATTTAGAATAATATAAACAAAAAAATTACTCAATTCATATAAACAATCTAAACTTGCTGCATGTTTTAGCTTTCCTTACCTGGATCCACTCCAAAGGCGATCATACAAACATTGTCGAACGTTAGCCTCAATAGGACGTCTTGCAAGTCAATGGTACTCGATTTTTGGATGGAATCTTCCAGAACGGGAAGGAGACGAGCATGAACAAGTTCCAGGAGCGAATCAGTCGTCATTTGCCTGAACTTCGCAGAATGGAACTCCAGACTAGCTGTTTTCCTCTGCTTCTGCCAAATTTCATCATCGGCACTAAAAATCCCGTCTCCCAGAAGATCACGAACCGTACTCCGAAAAAAATCCCCTTTCGGGAAGTTTGTAAACCTTGTCTTGAGAAGGTACTCAATATTCCTGGGATCTGACGTCACGACACAGTTCAGACTCGTAAACCAGGGTCCTCTGAACAAGAACGTCCCATTCTGGGAATGTAACACTTCAGAAATCCACTCATATATGTTTCCCTTTACTCCAACAATCAACGAAGGCAACATGCCAACAAAAGGCCAGTTCGGAAGGCCCTGATGCTTCTTCTGCCGCAAAGAATTTATAACCAGGAAGACTAGAACAGCAACGAAGAGCTCGATCATTTGAACTTCCGAAAAGAACGAGAAGAGATTGATCCGTGCGGTTGCATTGAACCGCGAAAAGGGTGAAGAGGAAGAATTGGTATGATGAGACATGATTATGGGATGAACAATGTTGGAGAAGTATGAGTAGGTCATGAAATGGTCATGTGGTTCTGGAGTAGGATTAGAAGCAGTAAAGTGTGTTATAGTTATAAGTGGTATCATGAGATGAATAGGGATGATCAAGTGGATGTTTCTTGGAGTAAATGAGTTTGTAATTTGGTGAGCTGAATGTTTGTTCTTCAAGTTGGGTTAACTGAAAGTTTCAAAACAGGAATGCTATTTGTGTGAGTTTACTTGCAAACATGGTGTTATATATGTTTTGGTTTGACTGTTTTGATTGATGCAAGGTGGGTTTAATGAGCCTTAATTTGGAAGATAGGAGATAGCTAGTTAGTTAGCCTAAGTCTGCACTTTTTGTATGAGGGGTTTTTAAGTGACACGAAATCATCACCATTTTTAGCTAAACGTGTAGCGTTTGAGAAGTGCTTAATCGCTTAGGTGAACTGAATATTTATTTACATGTTATAATAATATGTGGCATTTCTTGATTTGGGTTAGAGTGTTTTCTTATTAGGATGTATTTTTGTAAAATTAAGGTTTAAGTTCTCCTATGCATGCACAGGTTGAGTGTTAGCACAGAATTTGGTTGAAGCAGTTGGCCTAAAAGTGCTCTGTGTGTATAGACGCTACATAGGACTAGAAGATTATTTACAGTTTAGTGACCTACAAGACGAATAATATGTGCCTCTCCATAATTTTTATTAAATCTTTTTTGCTAACAACATTATTCCCTTACACGCCGTTAATCGAACTAGAAGTCTAGAACATTGTTTTACAGTGATCTGTGGAACTGTTGCTTTTTTAACTTGGTTCATCATCTACTGAACAAGTATCATCCCAGCTTCCATAAATATCATACTCCCTCCGCTCCATTTTAAACCTTTTAAGATTAACTATTTTGGGAACTTTAACTAGACATAACTCCTAAATTAAATTACACCATAAAATTATTATAAAATTGATTTGAGTACAATTAGGTTATAAATTAAATCAAGTACTTTTTTTTACTTTTAAGATATTAATTATGTGTAATTTAAAAATAATTTGTAACAAAAGTTCGACGAAGAAAAAAAAAGGATCAACTTAAACCATCTCCCACGGGAGTAGCATTGGATCTCGTAACAAACTATAAAACTCATGTTACCGGTGTGATGGAGTTTGATGGTGATTTTTACTTTTTACTTTTCTTTTGAAGTGTATTTTAAAGTAAATGAGAAGATAAAAGAAAATCAAATGTCATTCTGATAGGTTTGAGCAAATGGAGTGCAAAGTATGATATAGTCTGATGATAATAAAATAATCTGAAATGTTGATGTGGGCCACGTGGCAAACTATGATAGTTAAAACGGTTGGAGATGGTTTTGGAAGTTTTAAATGAAACATAAAAAATATCATTTTATTATAAAGCATGGCAACTAATTGGTCCGGTCCACGATCCATCCGCCTCGTGCTTATTTTGGTCCGACATTCGTTGTAACATCCCAGATTTCACAGAGTTTAAAGGGATTGAGAACGCTACTTATACCAAAAATGTGCACCTTTCTTTTCGGAAATCCATCTAGAATAACTTCACAGTTAAGCGTGTTTGCTTTGGAGCAATTCTAGTAGTGACCTACTGGGAAGTTCTTGGTGCGCGCACTCAAACGACTCTAGTCGTGCATGGCATGCTAGCTCCGTGTGACGGGAGGTGTGTACAGAAGGAATTCACCGCCGTCGGGCTGACGATTCCAAGTTTTAATCTTGGGCTGGAATAATAATGGGATCTAACCAACGGATAGAGGATGGGAACTACTTTTCTAATCTTGATCTTTTGAGAGCGAGGACAAAGTGCGCGGATTAGAACACTATTTTCAGCTTTTTCTATTCATCGAGGCTGGGATTAACTCAATTGAAGAAAGATTTCTTTTTTTCTATTTGATACGGAATTTTTCCGTCGTAAGACTTTCGTCTTCGGACTTAATAATTTTGTTATTGAGGAGAAGTGTGTACAATTAAGATTTCTCCCCGTCCTATGACAGGATATTCTTGAAATTTGAACGACTCCTTATTTGTTTATTGGTCTGTGAGGTCAGCATATCAGTCCGGAGAGCGTCCATGAGTACCGGCCCAAAGGGCTAGGTCTCGGCCCATTAATGGTCGAGTCGTTACAAACGTTGTACCCTAACGAAACCATTTTTTAATCCAGTCACACCGAGAGTTTATTTACTCGCATGTCTTATACTGTTACGAAATTTGTATAACCCCTCTTAACAACGAGCTAAAGAGCATAGAATACCGTGCAGTGTAATCCACTTTAATAATATAATGGTTGACCAAAGTACTCCACTTAATATTAAATACTCAGTAAACTTTGCTTCTCAAAAACCAATTTGTCCCTGCTCAAAAAAAAAAAACCAATTTGTCCGGTCCAACAATTATTACGGCCGTAAGTCCACACTTGGAAAAAATGGAGAATTACATCCACATCACATGTCTTCTCGTAGACTTGTGCCAATCGAATAGACCATTCAATTACATTCGTTCGATAGATCATAGTCCATAGACCAATTCAGAATTTCAGATAGCTGTAAGCTGTTTACAAAGAGAATGTCAAAAAGAAGAGTCATTCGGTTTGGTCCTCTGTAGTGCACGCGTGCGCTTTACTACTTGTACTGCTCACTTTTCTTCTTCTTCTTTACTTCTTTTTGATCTACCTAGATTTTCGTCAACTCACCGCCCCCTAATCTTCATTCGCACCCGTTACAAGTCAGTAAGTCACAACATATTCAGACGATGCGTCTGTGATTTTTGCTCTATTTTCGATAATAGTAAACGTTACAGAGTTCAAGTTTCAACCTTCTTAGGTCCAGATTCCAGATTCAGGTTATTCCAACAAATCGAAGAATTGTACGTTTCAGGTTCTCTTTGAACATGGTACATATTATTACATAATATTACTCCACATGTTTTCACAATATGTAAAAGGAGAATATATTTCACAATTGAGCATCACCTTTCACTAAAAAATGGGGAACTGCACTTCTAAAAAAATATTTTCTCACTATATGCTATTTCCAAAAAAATAACAAAAAAGGGAGAAAATGTTGTATGTTATTTGTTCTGTGGATTTCTAGGCAAAGAAAAATCAAAAGGGCTTGACTGGAAGCTTTGTGCCCTTCAAGAAATGGCTAACCAGCTGACGCGCTTGCCTTGGCTTAAACGATGGGACCTCATGCCCTGCTCCTCTAATCGTCACGAATGATAAACCTTTGTATTCGATTGTCCATCCTCCTACTTGATGTTTGTCAGTGTACCAGGGAGTCCAGTCTTGTGTCATCGTCAAGTTTAGCTTGTTCAAGCTGTACCTTGTTCCTGTCACCGGTACTCTTCCATCCGTATCACCACTATTGATGGTAAAAGTATCATCAGGTTCTTCAAATCGTTGGTTTTCTCAACTGATCAATTCCATACACAAAATGCGTAGTTAATGTTCTCTGAGAAAACTGTACCTGAAAACCCAGACGCGCTTATTGTTGGCAATAAGTTTTCTTATGATCGGAAGTATGGAAAATGGTGCATCACTCCAGACCTCAGGAATGGTGTCACTGCAGCCAGAATGCAAAACGAACAAGTTAGTATAGCCGTGTTAAGCAAAAGGGCATGAAAGTGCTCGAACGGATTGAAAGTGGGCCATAGAGAGAAAATATACTTGCAGTGATCCCAAGGGTATGGAATCTTGGTAGTATTAGCATGAAGAGCTTTTTGAACATCAGGCCTATTCAAATAGGCCTTGGTATAACTGTCAGTACAAGGATCATAGCCTGCTAACATTCTTCTCCTTCCGTTCTGCAAAAATATTCAATTTCGATCAGCTCAGTTGGAGATACAGAAATTGATCAAATCATACAATTAGAAAGGTTATGTTCTCACAATGCTGGATATCACACGAGAGACAGAGCCCCCAACACGTCGATAAGGTCTTGAGACTGTTGTGGAGTTGTGAACACATGTGGGCGTGTACAAGCTGTACATGTCGATGATGTTGTATAATTCGTAGTATTTGTCCATGGCATGGGTGCACGAGTCAGTTAAACGCGCCTGGCTAAAATTGCACTCTTTCTGTATTTCTGCGTATAATTTGTCAGATATAACAGCATGGTGCCACGCGTAGTCTATTAGTCCCTTCTGGTCTGTTTCATCATCAATGACTGCATTTCCGATCTGCATTTTGTCTACATGTCAAATACTATTCGCAGTTCCTGTTGAAAGGTTAAAGATTCACTTTCGATCAATGATTATGGAGAGCTTAAACTTTTGCGATTTCTCACCATAATACCCTGGAGATTAATGTACTCATCCTTCGGAGCATTTCTGTTGTTGTCAACAACTGCCTCTGCTAGTTGAGGAACATAATGCCCTGAAACGTTACAAACACGACATGTTACACTTACACATCTATACTCCATATATAGAACATAATATGCGATAAAATGTGTCACAGGTCAACTTTGTACATACCTGCATAACTTTCACCCGCTATGTAGAATTCACGGGACTTGTATTGAGGAAACCTTTTAAACCAACCCACCAGAAACTTGTGTGCATCTTGAGCTGATTATTAAAGAAAAATAACACAATTTAACATAGGTCAAGGGATAAAATTAAAGTTTAACGAGTTTATGATGTAAATAGTTAATTATATAATTACCGGTAACATTGTCACCAAGCCGGGAGATATCACTGGAGGTGTTTGTGTACGAGAATCCAACTCCAACCGGAGATTCTACAAACAGCAAGTTGGCGGCTGCAGGTGGAACAAAATTAACGCAAAAAATTAAAAAAATGTTAATTTTCGAAATATGTTTTCATTGATCAAGGACGGAATCAAAGTCGGTATCATTGTATGATCAGTGACTGCTGACTGGCATTGCAATGAGTACCTTTGTTCCATGAGTTGCGGTTGAATTTGAGGTTTGGATGGTCCCCTTTTTGGGGAAAGAAAGGTCCCAATTCTGCTGATTGACCATACCCAATTGAAGAACATCCAGGACCTGATCAAAAATGCAGACACAATGAAACAAGTACAATTTTCATTCTTTACCATCATTGTTATTCTTCAAGACAAACATAAGAGAACGAAAAGTAAAATTAAATTAACAATTTTTTATTTTATTTTTGAACAATTTTAATTGGATAGTGATGCGCATTTTCTTTTCCAGATTTCTACTATTTTTCAACGTTACTTTATTTACTTATTGGCACAAATTGTGCACTTGTGTACAAATTAGCACTTGATGTAATCTGGTCCAAATTGGACCACATTTTTTTGTACATAGCACGTTGGCTTTTGCTAACAGTGACCCACAAAATTAATGCTGCGATATTAGATGTGTAGATTATAGATGTTAGTCTGTTAAGCAATATGTTGTTATTATTTTCATCACAAAATTGTTATAGTATGAAAATCACTATCAATTCGGTTCAATTCAAATATTTAAATGTAATTTATTATTTTTATATGACAAATAAGTTTAATTTCACCATTTAATTCATATTAAATCATTACTTTCCGGGATATTTAAAAAAGAAGTTTTTAAAAGTATTTCATAAGTTAATTAGCTAGTGGGATATTTTAATTTATTAAGCTAGCCAAATAGGAAAATTTGTATAGTACTCCGTAGTATTTAAATTTCCTCCGTTCCGCCCCAAATTTTCTATTTGTTTTGTTTTTGAGCATTTGTTTGACCTCAAATTAGTCCTAAATTAGATTACTAAAAAAAAATATTTGAAGGTGAAAATTTTATATTTTTCCTAATATAAATTTTGTAATTATTTTTCTAATATGAATTAGGAATAATTCCAAGTCTAACATTATTTTTAAAAAAATTAATAAAACAAATGAAAAGTTTGGGACTGGAATTAGACCATCTCCAACCATGAGTATTATGAGGGTCTTATGCATAAGATCCTCATAAGACTCATGGTTGGAGATGGTAAAAAGTGGGTCTTATCATCTTATGCAAAAGATGAGTCTTCCCACATAAGATGAGTCTTATGCAATATTTTATTATTATCTTATTCTTTTTGCCTTTTTTTTTTCTTTCCATTTTATTTGTTTCTTTTATTTGAGTATAGTTGAGTCTTATGGTATTATGAAGGAAAGAATAAAAAATGTATAGTTGAGTCTTATGGTTGGAAATGGAGAGGAGTTTGAGTCTTATGGTATTATAAAGGAAAGAATAAAAAATTGAGTCTTGAGTCTTATGGTTGGAGATGGTCTTACAAGTGAAGCAAAACAAAGCATAGGAATTAGCAAAATCATTACATGCCTAAATTGTTCACAAATTCAAGAAATTCAAGATTCCCCTAGATACAATAAGGAGGGTCTGGACTCTGGAGAATATTTTAGCTATAGAATGTTCCGATGATGTACTTGACTAAATCTTATGACAACATCGAGAAAAAAAAAATTAAAAATATAAAGAAACCTTCTTTTTCTCCAAAACAATCGTAATTCGGATTACCTATCGGACTAGGCTCAGTTATCTTCGTATGAAATCTCATTATTTTCAGTTCAGTTCAGTTCAATTCTATTCAGTTTTATTCAGTTTTGTTCAATTCAGATTTACTTAGTTATATACTTATATATTTTATACTACAAATAAATTTTGTTCAGTTTCATTCAGTTCTGTTCAATTCAATTCAGTTTTGTTTAGACAAAAATAACAGTTTCTAATCGATTATCGATTAATCGATTGAGATTTGTTACCTGTGTTAATTAATGGTAACATATGCTTCTTTATCTTTTGTCATTAAAGAACAAATATGTGATTGTGACAACAAGCCCGAACAATGTTTATATTTCATGAGTTTCACAATCAGTTGAAAATAGATTATATCACAAGTCAGAATTCGGTCAAAACACGCCTTTTTGACAGAAATATAACATTTCAAAATGAAATTAACAAGATCCTCTCAATCTCTCATAAAGAATGCTACTGTAAGTAATAATTTTGAATAGCCATGCCAGTACACAAAAACTTTATGTAAACGTAAAGTCATTTAATAATCCCAACAAATTAATACTCCGTCTTTGTTAAAAGAGAAAAAATATTGTATGAAATCACTTACCTCCATTGAGCCATAAGAGGAGTGGTTTGTGTTGAGGGGCATGAGTGGCCTCAAAGAACCAATAAAACAGCGCTCTCCCATGACTTTCATTGACCGTTACATACCCTGCATACTGCTTGAAACTGACCGGCGGTTGGCCGGGCAGCCCCGTAACAAGGTCGGCTTCTTGCTCTGGTGGAATACTGGTGGCTGAGACGGCTGAAGCCGCCATTACCAGTACTAGACCGGCTAAAGCGTAATGCATATCTTTCATTTTCTCTCTTTTGGTGATGATATATTTTTGATGATTGGATGTGTAGTGTGTGTATATATAGTGAGAGAGAAGAGTGTAGATAATAGTACAAGTTAAGACAGATAAGGGTCTGGAGTGGGTTGTAATTTGGCATAAATTGTTACTTAATATTTGCATAAATATATCCGTAACTACTATATCCCGGTTTTTTTGGAAATTATATCAATTGCGTCCATTTGGACTTAATGTTCATGCTTAATTATTTTTACTATCTAATCCCCCCATAATCATGCAATTGTAATATTGCAAGAAAATAGTAGAAATTACAATTGCAATATCCAATCTTTTTTTAATAATAAATGCAAGTCTCCAGTATAATTAATCTGGGGGCAATTTACTGTAATGATTACATTAATTTACATAATAAAAGGGTATTTTGGGACTTTCAGAATCGGAAGCTTGACAGTAATTAGGCCCAAAGCATGCATGCAGCTCAGCAGCTGGAAATTTGGTCCCATGGAGATTTTATGCAACTAATTATATTTTTTCAGTCAATCGCTTACCTTTCACAGAACTGACCTTCAATAAGTTTGAATGATCTTTTACTTAATTTGGGGTCAATAGTACTGGATTTTGGTAATCATTTTCTTAAGTTGCTGATAACTATAGTGATTAAAGATTTAGTTGTAAATTAATTCGGATATGGTCAAAGAGGACGAATATAATGGACCAAGAGACAAAAAAAAATTGTCACTTAGTAAAACCGTTTGCAGCCTAGTTAGTCAAGAGGTCTACCTCATAATTAAGATTAAGAGTTCACCGGGATGGATGTAACTTTCCGAAGTAAATAATTTATTTGCGTATATGTAGCTTTTAATTTAAAACTTAAACTTATCGAATGTGTGGATAGCGGAAAAAAAAGTTAGACATAAAAGTAAGAAAACACTAGCCTAGATGGTTGTCCCCGTCCTACAAGAAGATGTGCATTAAAGAGAAAAAATGGAAAGAAAAAAGTATGACACAACTTATCTTATTTTATGTAAATAACAAATTTAATTATTATTTTTTTTTTTTTATTTTTATTAATTATGTTTTGATTAATCACTCAAAAATGGAAGGGAGTCGAGAAACAAGTTGTGCTCCCACCCCTTTCTGAATACAAAAACTAAGTCTAGAAAAAAGAAAAACACCACTCCTAACATCATTAGAATGACTAACAGCTAAGCGCTTGAGGCGCAAAAGAGTAACCAAAGCATCCTTGTCGAGCTCCCCAAAAGTAGAGAAGGCAAAAGGGATGAACGAGTAGCCGTGCTCTGCACACTTAGAAGAATACTTTCTCTTCTTCTTCTGAACGGCCGTCTGCAAAGCAGCTCCAGGAGCCCAAGAGTCCAATCCCCCACCAGCAAAGGGAAAGACACCCATGACATCCAAACAAGCGTCTTTGCCTTGGGACCAATTATTATTATTATTATTATTATTATTATTATTATTATTATTATTATTATTATTATTACTACTACTACTATTATTACTATTATTGTTATTATTATTATAAATCTTGGAAATATAATTATTTAGGAAATTCTGGTTCATCCACCCTCTCTTTCCAAATATTTGACACTATTATTTAAGAGTACACTAGCATGTATCTTTGTCTTGATAATAAAAATTGAAGCTCATCCACACTCTCTTCTACTTGCATAAATTCAGGCTAAGTCGATTCACGGTTCAGTGTTCAACATATTTATTAATTTACGCTTATTTGCATTCAAATGTTTTTTCTTCTGAAATTCATAATTCATACGGCCGACACCACATCTACTACCTTGGATCTTGCACTCTAGTACTCTTGTTGCCTTGCAAGTTGTCGATGCATTCACAACGAATTTTAATTGTAGATTTTTTAGGGCATCTACAAGTTTTAGTTGGTATATTGAAAGGTAACGAGTCAGAAGGAAAAAAAAAAACATATTTGATTTAATATAGAATTAATTAGTTAGGTATTTGCAACGGTTTATAAAGTTGAGTGGTAAGTTGAATTTGCATAAGTTAAGTTGAGTTTGCAACATAAACGAACTCATCCTAAATTGAGTTAGATTTTAAGTTATTTTTGTCTAAAAATTTGAGTTTATAAACAATATTTTAGCTTTTTGAGTGGTTGTCTCAATACCCACTTAATTTTGTATTCATTAAACTTTATGAGTTTCTGCCAATGAGGTCTAGTCCAATGGGTTACGCGAAGGTGTCATTAATCTAAAGGTCTTAGGTTTGATTTCCGTCAAAGGTATAATTATATATTTTATTCCGAGAGTTTTGTAATGTTTGTAATATGGGGGTTTCTATTCTCAGGTCGGCTTCGTACCGACCTAAATGTAGGTCTTTATTATATATTTCATTCTAATTTATTAAATTTTGATAAAAATATATAAATGTGCAGTTATACCCCTACTTTCAAAAAATTCATTTAAATAATTTAAATAAGTTCTTACTATTTTATAAGTATTAAATTAAAAATAAAAATTTACTTTAACTAAATTAAAATTAACCAATATATATCAAATTAATTTCAACAACAATTCAAATGAATATTCGTTTTCCATAATCTAATTGCACTAGCTATCAACATTTGTAGAGGACAATAATAATAGAGACTTATTTTTTTAGCTACGAAGTATATTATTTAGAAGTGTTTGTATCATTAAAATGGATAAATTAATTGTGATCATTTAACTTTGATTTGTGATTAAGATTAATTAATAAGGTTTACGTATATGTAATCATATAAATTGAAATTAAGGGCATTATAGTTAATTTGTAATTTTGTGGTGATTTTTAATGTTAAAGAAAATTAATTATAATCCATTGTACCAAAAATGACTTTGAACCGAAATGAATGGATGAGATTAAATTAAGCGCCACATGGCAACTATTGAATGAAGACCTGAGTTTAGATCGGTACAGAGTCGACCAGATAATAGAAAGCCCCTCGTAATATTGTAATAGTTTGATTTGCAAGAGAGGTTGCAAAACATCAACTAATTTTAATTTACTCGAGGAAAGAGAAAAACATTAAAAAGAAGATGGACTTGGAGAAAAACATCAATATGGTTCGTGTATATATGACCTGGATCCAGTGGGTTTGATGATCCAATCCTATATGGATCTGGACTATTTGGATGTAGCTTCAAATGAACGTCCAACTGTTATAATATTGTCTAAACTCTAAAGTCTCTAAAGACTAGTCCGATGTTTGGGAGTAGACAGAACCGGGGTTTAAATTTTCATCGCTTAAAATCGATAATTGCCATCAGATTTGTCTATATCAAATTAAATTTTCTTAAACACCATCCTTACTCTTGTATCTCTGATGCTTCTCTGATATTATGTCATTTCTATACTTAAACCTATTAAAAAAATAAAAACCAAGTATCAAGTACAGATTTTCAAAACTTAAATCAATATCTTTTTTAATAAATTAAAAAACTTTATTTTCACCAAAATTGAAAATTTAACATATAAATTTCCTCTAAAACCACCCGTATAACTACTAGACAAAAGGAAGAGAAAAAAACATGATAAACTCAATTTGTTCGGAATTCGATGACCCTTTATAAAAGTGTAACTGACTTAGTCATGGGTGTTTGTTGTATTTTGGCGAAAAGGTTAAAAAGCCTCACCCTTTAACAAATTTTCCTCCAACAGCTGAAGACCATACTTCTCAAGTCTGAAAAATTGCACCATATTAATTTTTTACAATTAATTGTTGTCAATTTTAAATAAGAATTATTCTTAAACTTATTGGATAATTAATATAAATTTTAATATCATAGTATCATATCCATCTAGCTCAAATCCACTTGGATTCAAATCTTTTTGGAAACAAACTTTGTTTGTCCCATATTAAATTGTCAATCGATTGGCCTTTCCAAAGAGTTTGAAATCGACTACGGGTGCGGGAGAGTATTGGAGAATTAATATAAATGACTAAAATATGTACATCTCCAACACTTAGGAGAGTTGAATTTTTATCAAATTATTATGATAAAATATTATATCTAAACAAAATACATAATAAAATTAAGCCTGGGTCGGGCCGGTCCCATGTCCACCAAACAAAAAATAATTAAATAATAAAGCTCAAAACATTCTTTGTGTTTTATTGAACATTTCTAAATGTTTCTTTCATTTATGATTGTTTGATAATATTCTTACTTTGTGTTATTTAATTGTTTATAACTTGATTGAATAATTAAGTAATATTTAATTATTTGTCCGTCTATTTAGTTCTTATAACTAGAAATTTACAAGAACCTGATTTACATATATTAAACGTATTGAAGAATATTTAAAAGTTAAATGTATCAGTCATTTATTCATATCTTACTCTTAAAATTTTGATGTATCCATATCGTGTCCTAGTACATTATTTAGCTTCCTCACTTCTATCTAGTCGTGCCCACAATTTCAAACAAACAATGGGCCGCTGATCTCATCATAATTTTCCGTTATTTTTCTTTTTATGTTTCTTTTTTCAAGTTGGTATTTTTTTATTTTTTTTTAGAAAGAAGAATCATATAGATCATGATAAAGGATTACAGCTTAGGTTACAAATGGCAGATTCCCCAAACCGAAACTATCCTCACTCACATTTCTTGCTAACATATGGGCAACTTCATTACAATTTCTCCTAGTAAACAAGAACGAAATGGAGTTAACTGAGGAAGCTAAAAGCCTAGTTTCAAGGATAATGTTGCCACTCAAACCTAGAGGTGAATCAAAGATCTGAAGTTGCTTAATAATATTGAGACAGTCCCCTTCTATGTCCACTCCATCCAACTGCAATTCTCGTGCGAACTGGACTGCAGCCTAGGCTGCCAATGCTTCGGCAACTTCCGGGTTCGTGATATGTTTAAAAAACTGTCTCTTCCAAGCTATAACTCGTCCTCCATGATCTCTGACCACTAAACCCGCACTGGACCCATTCAGTCGGCTACTTACTGCTGCGTCGAAGTTTACCTTATGCCTTCCAACTTCAAGTTGGTATTCATTGACCATGAATTATAATTTTCATATGCCCTTTAATGTTTTTAATATATTGCCCTGCACGTGGTTTACATGCTATTAAAAATAGTTGAAATACTTTCTATTCCATATATTCTACATGATTACATCTCTATTTTCTTTTTTAGAGGAAAATAAATATATTGAATAATACTCTCATGTTATATCGGGGGAATAAAAAAGGAGAGTACGTATCGAAAGACCATATCTATTTTCAGTTAAGTTACATGAACGACGAACAAATAAAAGAAAATAAAATAAATGAAACTGACCGTTTAGGCACTTCAATATACTCCATCCCAACTCCCAAGGGTAAAGAAGGCAAACTACTATGGAATTTATTTTTGGAAACAGCAAATTTAACGTACTCTACTTCTACTCCTACACTAATTCCAAACCGTCTTATAACTCCAAATATACCCATACCACCTTATGCCTCCGTCGGGGTTTGAACCTCCAATCTCTCCTGTGGTATGAAATTGATTGATGATTATAAAGTAGTCCCCTTCCATTACGATGCCTGAGAATCTTATATTCTGCTCATTTTATATAATGGCTGCTCTGGCAGCTAAGGCCCATGCATCTAGGATGCTATATGAGGGAAGAATTGGTGTTTCCATGCTAGCACTTTGCCATTACTATTTCTTGCCACAATTCCCGCACTTGCACCACGATGATGGCAGTTAACTATCTGATGCATCAAAGTTCATCTTGAGCTTGCCTTCAACTGGTGGACACCAATTTTCTGCTTCTTTCGGCGGTTGGGGGTGTGAAATAGGGCTTGAGCATCATTGAAACTGTTCGAATAGCGTTGCACAAACACATTGGATTACATCTCAATTTTCAAACAATTACAAAATATATACTATAGCCATTTAATTATGTCTAGGTACATTGGTTTTGTTTATTTACTACTCCTTGTTATCTCTGGTAGAGTCTGAATGAGAACTTGACTCAGCTCAGTAAGACTCTGATGGGATATTGGAAAAGCTCCAAGATCACGCTGCATTAGTTCGACTTGGCACGTCATCCAGGCACGACTAGTTCACAAAGGGAGGATGGGTCACGTTCTTGCATGAACAGAACAACGACATAAGAAAGATAGGGCGACGAACAAGGGAAAGGCGACGCCGTCATCGGAGGAGAGAGACAGAGAAACGAGACTTTAAGATATCTGTTTATTACTTCAAATGAGGAGAATGACAACTAGGGTTAATTGGTTTATATAAATGACCAGGAACCTTATAGGGTATCTCATGGGCCATATGCCTAACTGGCTCAGCATAATAAAAAGAATAACCTAGAACACACTCTAGACTCTAACGGATAAAGACAACGACTCAACAAATAAACATAAAGATAAGTATAAATTAAAAGATTGTTCTATATGCTTCCCGTTGATGAACTTGTTGGCCCACGAACTAACCACGACTTGGACGGACCGTGTAGATAGAACTTCCGTCAAACTCGTGCTAAACTCGCTTGATAAGGTAATCAAGTTTGAGAACCCAACCACGAGCTCATTTAATTGCCTGACTCGATAAAGCTAACTATTTATATTTTTATAGTTGTTTTATCATATCAAAAGAATAAATTCGAGCTCATTATAAGTTACTCGTGCTTGAACGTGAGGCCAATGTTTTGACTCATTTTTTAAATCTTAATGACATACTGTATATTAGATAAATGTTTACAAGACATGTCACGTATCCTGCTTGTGCATGCTAAATAAAATTGTGGAACGATCTGATTGTTGGAAACATTTCATTGTAACCTTTTAATATAACCGTATAATTGTAATGAATGATGAAAATACTTCAGTTTTTTGTAGAAAAAAGAATCAGATTCATGTTGTTTGAGTTTCCTTCGTCACACGAGTCGCCATCTCGTACATAACCTCTCATCTTCTCTCTCTCACACACACATAGACACACACACACGGAGGAAGGCAGGCGGGGGAGGGGGGGGGGGGACTTGGCTAATCATCGGTAAAACTACACTATACTTATGCTCCATAGATTAAGCTCAAGCTGATTATTAGTTTTTAAATATTTTTGTTTGTACCATCTTAGAATAAAAACTCTTAGCTTTTAGCTTTATAATTTCCAACTAGCAATGAATTTCTCTTGCATGTTGATGTCATATGCTTCTATTGTCGGTGATTTTCTGAAAAGTAGGTATGTATGTTAACTAATACTTAATATATGATAGGATGCAAACATGCAACGATTTATGTACAAAAATTTGAAGCTGTTAATACTAGCATGAGCTTATTTCTCAAAAAAAATAAAAAAATAAATAAAATAAAAATAATAATAATAATGAAAAACTATTGTTATCCTGCACCCTAAAAAATACATGTGTCTGTAAGAATATATGTTATTGCAAAGGTTGAAGTTAATATTGCTCAAGATTATAATATTGGTCTTGATGTAGTTGAGGTCAAGTGTAATTCTATTTTTTCTAGATGTTAAGACAAGGGTATGCATGCACTATTGACCTCGTCCTAGATACCCAAGATTTTCTAAGTAAGATACAAATGTATAGGTGAGATCGAATATTTCATATATTATTATTTATTTTTCCTAAATATATCAATTTACTTGATTAGAAAGTACATCCAACGTTAAATTACGTTATTTTTACACGAAGGTTATAGTCAACATGTATTCTGTTGCTCGACGTATACTCTATGCGAAATAGATTTGCAGAAAACAGTAACGTTAAATCACACGTTGCAATTTAAATACATCACATGTTATCATATCTGTCCAACTACTTGCAAGTCCATTTTAAACTACGCCGACATCTAACAAATATACAATTCATTAACGAAAAGACTCATTCTAACTTAGTTTCTAACTCCGCGCCATCAGACTTGCATGTTTTACTTCCAAAACTCGTACTTATGTGTCCGACTATTGCAATGCATCCTAACTACACATTCTATTTGTTTGAAAATCCTATAATGAACATAAAACCATTACCTAATTTCTCCCATGAGGAATATCCAAAATTTCCATTACCGGAAATTCCCAGGTGGTCTCTTCCCTTTTATTTCTCTTTGCACAAAAATAAAAATTGGATCATTTTTTAAATTGAACTTTTAAAGATTATTGCAATTTACAATTTTCACAAAAACAAACAAAGACACACAGAGAGAGGAGTATTGTTTCTCTTCTTCTCTTCTCCCTCTTCCATCATCAGCACCACCGCCTCATTCTCACATACTACACACCACTACTCTGTTTCTTTACCTCCCTCCGTTATGTGATCGGACAAAAACCCACCTCGGGAAACCTAGTTTAAACAAAACCCTTTACATAGAAATCTTCATTTCCGGTGTCCGTACAACAATTCCCCTTGTTCTTGATTTTTATTGTTCTTTTTGTCTACCTAGGGTTTTTTATTTTTTCAGGGTCATTTTGGAGCTCAATTGTGAATTGGGTTGGTGAAATCGAAAGGTGCCCCCATGCCTCCAGGTAAAAGGCGAGGAGCCAAGGGGGCAAAAGCCGCCGAGTTTCATCTCGGCGATCTCGTCCTTGCCAAGGTTAAGGGCTTTCCGCATTGGCCTGCCAAGGTGCTACATTCTATCTTTACTTCACTTATTGTTTACGTTGTTTGCTGTTTTAAGTTGTTGAGATGCTTAATTTCTGATAATTTATTTGTTTTCTTGTTTTGCTTGATTGTGTTTATCACCTGATGTGTAGTAAGCTGTTTTTTGTTGTTGAATTCGGTTTTAGGAAGCATAGGTTTGGGTTAGGTGAGGGTTTTTGTAATTTAGGGTTAATGAGGTTTCATTCTGCCTTTGGGAAGATAAGGGATTGTGAGAATCTTGTTATGTTGTCGTGTCGTATAGTATGGAATTGAAAATGGTATGTGTACACTTGAATCCAGTAAATGTTAGGGTTAGAGAACCACATACTGGATTAGGTCATTGTCTGAGGTTGTATATATATCATGTTGAGACAAAATGGGAATCGTTGGGAAAACTTCAGATGATGGTTAGGTTAAACTTTGATAAATGATGTTACTTTTGTGCACGTGTGGGAATATTTTCCGGTGATTGGGTATGCACGTGGCCGAGTCTTTGCTTTAATTGCCTGTCTGTAATTAAGGTCATTAGGT
The DNA here is from genome assembly GCA_028274465.1 of Plantago ovata. Taxonomy (NCBI): domain Eukaryota; kingdom Viridiplantae; phylum Streptophyta; class Magnoliopsida; order Lamiales; family Plantaginaceae; genus Plantago; species Plantago ovata. Next base: position 21,662,420 of record CM051457.1, read on the forward strand.
GGGTATATTTCCTATCTGATTGAACTTACTACTTACAACCTAATGGTATGGATTATCTTTTTAGATTCGATCATGAGAAGTACTTCGCAGGCTAGGTAAGACCCGTAAGGGTTTTGGTTATGTTTCATTTGAACTGTCATATAATGCTTCCATGAGGATAAAGATTTTGCGGATTTTGTGGTACATATAGAGAAAAGGAGTGGTGACCTATTTGATGTTACGTATGCTCGATGGCAATAAATGGTGGGCTAACGATCCACATTTTGGAAATAGATCTTCCCGGGGGGCATAAATGGATAAAATGGGATTGATGGGAAACTATGACATTGGATCAAAATTTATAACTTTTTTTTTTTTTAATTATCTTTAGGCAATCACATTCTATCCATATGTGCACGCATATTTTTCGTAGTTGTGTATTCACGTGTCTTACCACTATTGTGGTTAATGTTTAGGTAGGTCTATACATAACAAACACTGCCCACCAGACCATTGGTTTTGATTTCTAAAGTAGTCAGCGGATTAGCATTCCTATTAGGACAGTTGCTATTGTTTTCCCAGTATTATATTCTTCTTGGTTTGTTTACTTTGTGTTAATGATGTGAAGTTTGCTAACCATTTGCAGCATGTTCTCTACATTGTTATGTTTCACTGGCAATCATGTAGCTTAACTTTTATGGTTTTAAATTTCAGATTGGCAAACCTGAAAGTCATAATCTCAACAACGATCCTAAGAAGTACTTTGTGGAGTTCTTTGGTACAGGGGAAATGTAAGCATTTTGTTATTTGCTTTTGTTGATTCTTCATATGCTAAACTGAATTGATTGCTAGGATGTTATGTTGAAATTCTCTTTGACCTGCTGAGGAAAATAATTTGAGGTATTATCTTGCAAGAAACATAGCCTATATGAGTTTGGAACTTCTCGTAAAATGTGTTTTCTGTTTGTTAGTAAAACTTGATTCAATGACAGCATCCTATAGACAAGAATAACTTCATAAATCTATTACTACTATCGATTAGATAGCTTTTCCTAGTTTTCTAGATTATAGCAATTTCTGTTTTCATTTTCCCAGTGGGAGTTGTTGATTCTAAGTCCATTGTCGAATAAATCTTCAAGACCCTTATGTCCGCGTTCTAGAAATTTATATATGACATAACTTGCAATGTGAATAAGCAATTTATATAAGATTATGTAGAAATATAAATGAACTTCAAGACAGAGGCGGATCCAGAAGTTTTACTTAGTGGGTGCAAATAAATGCGTGAAATTTTAATTATCATTAAAAATAATAAATAACAATGAATTAATTATTAAACTCCTTTGTAATTGCTACCGACGGAAGTGGTTTGGATAGGTCTTCTCGCTCCCTTACAATAATTAATATTTAATAATTAATTAAATAATACAAATGTTTGATTGGAGAAGTTTCTTTGTAGTTTGGAATCAGTACTTAATAAATTTATCATGAACTCCGTAATAAAACATCTTCTTACATTGATTCTAAAATTTCATATTCAAACTATAAGTTCTAACCTACAAATAGCAAGATTGACGAATTTTTCAATAATGTTAATGAAAAAAAAAATAAAAAATTCCATTGCTCTAACTTCAATTATCATTCAATTAGACACATGCATATTTAAAAATTCAATAATACAACCCTTCACGTTCCCATTGTTTTTATAACGAAAAATATATTTATATATATTCTCATATATCTAGTTTAAATAGGAAAAAGTGTATGCTACCAACCAATTTATGGGATGCAAAATAGATTTTATAAATGTAGGTGGGTGCAAAATAAAATATAGAGTATATAATGAAAACAGAAAAAAATGTTGTGCACCCACAAGCCTGGGCATAGATCCGCCCCCTGCTTCAAGATGAGATTAATTTAGTACATACCCCTATCCTGGAAGTGACGCAGTAAGATGTGTCAGACTCCTGTCACTTGTCAAATTACTATAAGCTTAAATGTAGTCCACTTAGAAGTCTAATTACTAAAAGCTTCAACTAGTCAAACGTGTGGGTGCAAATATTTCCATTTCACGTTTTTGGAATATAAACTCTGTTTCCATATTTTTTAATAAGTTGCCTGCGTGGCAGATTTGCTACTACTCTGCTGGTTAACAATATTTATTGCAGCTTAATTAATTACATATGCGTTTGCTGGATATGGGCTTCATTGCAATTAAAGGAATACCCTCGGGATAGGATAGTTTTCTCTGGAATTCAATTCATCCGATGTCAGATACTGAAATTCTTCATGTGCATGCCCTTACTTTTCTTTTTCATCTATATTTTTAGAAATAATGCCACTATGCCAGGAACAAAGAGGATAAGTTAACGGTTGGAGAAAAAAGTACTGAAGTTGTTTTCACACAGCTTTGATTTTCTGAACATCTTTCTTTTTTAATTTTGCAGTGCATTTGTCGCCCCGGCTGATATTCTGGCATTCACCAGTGAGAAAAAAAATGAGCTGACTATTAAACGTCAGGCTAAAAGTAAAACAATTAAATTCTTTGCCGAAGCGGTGGAGGAAATCTGCAAAGCATTCGAAATGATGCAAAGTTCCGATACAAACAATGCTTCGCTGGATCTAGCATCTGAGGCAAACTCTCAAGATGCATCTATCGATGGAGCCTTGCGGGTTGGTGTTAGCGATGGGAGCAATAAGGACGGGCGAAACAATCATTCGGAGATCATTGGGGCGGCTGATATGTGCTCTGGCTTAGAGGGCGGCTTAGAGGGTTGTGTGGGAAAACAAGATGCTGCTGAATGTGAAGGTGTTAAGTCTTTGATATCTTCGGGGAAGAATTCCACAAGTCCTGGTAGTGAACAGAAGGGATCAGCATCAACATTTAGCCCGTCGCATCACTTGCATCGTAGCGAGGATGGTTATTCTGATACCAAAGTGGAGGGCAATCCAGATGGTGGCAAATTGACAAATGGTGACCAGTCAAATCAGTCAATGGTCTCAAAGAAGGAATTGGAGGTTGCAGGGTCAAGGAATAGTGGTTCAGCCATTTCTCATGGAAATGCTGCAGAAACGGATCAGGTAGAAACCCTGACAGATGGCCACAAGGAGGTCTCATCTGTTGATAATCTAGCACCAGGTGCAGATGTAACTAGTGAAGGGAAGGATAAAGGATCGTTGAAAGAGAAAAAAGTTTCTGAGACAGCTGACAATGTTCAACTGGTGATGATAAAGAAGAAACTGAAGGGTGCAGGGTCAAGGAATAATGATTCAGTCATTTCTCATGAGAATGCTGCAGACTTGAACCAAATAAAATCCCCGGCTGATGGCCGCAAGAAGGTCTCATCTGTTGACAATCTAACATCAAGTTCAGATGTAAATAGGGAAAGGAAGGATAAAAGATTGTCGAAAAAGAAAAAGGATCCTGAGATAGTTGACAATGTTAAAGTGGCGGTGATGAAGAAGAGACTGGAGGGTGCAAGGGCAAAGAATAATGATTCAGCCATTTCTCATGAGAATGCTGCAGATATGAAGCAAATGAAAAGCCCGGTGGATGGCCGCAAGGTCTCATCTGTTGATAACTTAACATCAGGTTCAGGTATTAAAAGTGAAAGGAAAAAACGGTTGCTAGAAGAGAAAAAAGATTCTGAGATACCTGACAATGTTCTAGTGGATCCTGAAGAAAATTCTGAGCATCAGAGTATCTCGAAGAAAAAAGTGAATGCCAAACGTGGCCGTGTGACTACTGAAGTTCTTAGCCCTGCGAAAATGTCCAAACATACTGATGCTCAGGATACTAGTTTGGTGAAAGCCCAAATGAGCAGGAAGGATTATTCTAAAGATCCTGATTGGAATGATGACAAAATGACCAATGTAGAGTCTAAAATGCAATCATTAGGTGGGAAGGCTGAGAACCACCATCCGTCAAGAGTGCAGATGCCCAAGGCCAACCATTCCAGCGATGAAGATGATCTTCCTCCAATGAAACGCCATCGTCGAGCATTGGAAGCCAAATCTAGTTCTTTGGCTTCTGAGAATAAACTGGGAAATTCTGCATCGCGTAAAAATGACTTGTTGCCTCCTAACAAAATTCGGTCTTCTGCTGCGGCAGCACCAACAAAGCGGAGAGCTGTCCTTCGGTGTGACGATGACAAAGAGGAATTGACTAAAACTCCTGTTCATGGAGGATCTTCAAGTAAGGTTTCTGCTATTTCACGTGTGCCAGATTCAAAAAAGAAACTTTTTATGCAGGGTGAGAGTAATTTGACCAACAAATCAGTTTCAAGAAATTTGGGAGCCATTGATCGCTCGAAAGAACAGGCCAAAGCTGTTCGATTACCTAACAGAGGTGTGGTTCCAACTGCTCGGCAAGGGACGGAGAAGGTGAATAAAGATATATCACATGTGCATGTACCTCCCAGTACATTCCAGTCACAGCCTAAACCAGCTTTAGTTTCCCCTGTAAAGTCCCCTCCATCTACAATGAGTACCAGGCCATCAGCAGAGTCGGTAAAAAATCTGTCCGCCAAGGGGCAGGGTAATATGTCTGAAAACAAAGCTGCATCAGGATCCAATATAGGCCTTGCTTCAGCTACAGAAAAGTCATCCCTTGACCAGCTAACAAATGAAAGAAGCAAACCGGTTTCTTCTGGAGAGAAGGGAGAATCTACCCCAAAATCTGATTTTATTGACTCTGTAATGATGCTGGGGAATTCAAGTGAAAGTATTGCTTCACTTGGTGAAAGGTAGTTAGTGGTCCTCTCGATAGAGTAGATTATAATGTTATGTTCTTCTATGACTTTTGCTTATGTTCAAATCTGCCATTATTCAGGTTGGACTTCGGAAAAGACAAGAGAACTACTTTTTCAGACTCAAAAACTCCAGACTCGGTGATGACCATGAGAAATCTTATTGCTGCTGCTCAAGCGAGAAAAAAGCAAGCACACATCCAGAACCCATATGGAAATTCTCTTTCCCTTTTGGTTCACGACACCGACATGCTTGGCCGTACCCCAAGTCCTTCCCCTGCCATGATGGCAGTTGAATCAACCAACACACTCCAACTGGAACTTCAAGGCTCACATCATACTTCTCATACCTCTGATGTGCGCCATCCTTCATCCTTAAAGCAACACGAGAATGAAGAACAAGAGGAGAGGAGGGTGAGTTCAGGTCATCAGGCTACTGGAAGTTCCTTAAGTGGGGGGACAGAGGCAGCTATTGCCCGTGATGCTTTCGAAGGGATGATTGAAACACTGTCAAGGACCAAAGATAGTATAGGACGTGCGACACGTCTTGCACTTGACTGTGCGAAGCACGGGATTGCTAATGAGGTTGGTATTTAGCTTGTGACATATATCAGTTGCTTCTTTTGAACAATGCTCTTCTGATATGCTAAATGGTTTCTAACACTGCAGTATCTGTTGGGTGTGGGGACAGAAATTAATTATTTTTAACAGTATCTCCTTGTGTATCATCCTTTGATGATTTTACCTCTTGATGTAGTATGCCGTCATCATACTTGTTCAGTGCATGTATTGGTTCCTCCTGTTGATTTATTTATTTATTTTTACTTTTGGTTTTTACTTTTTTTTTTTTTTTTTTGAAACGGCACTTTTGGTTTTTACTATTGAGTCCCAGTGCTTACGTAATCTCTTGCAAATGGATTAACTGTGTGCCTGTAGTAACAAAAACATTCCACTTAACTACTAGTTAGTACTCACTTTCCATCCTGATGAACTGTCCGCATTCTTGAATGTTGATGTGTAGGATTTTTACCATTGCTTCTGTTTTTCCTAATTTTATATATATATATATATCGGCTAACATGTTGTGCATTTTCTTGTCTTGTACATTCTAACAACAGTTTTTACCCTTGATTTGTTCAGGTGATGGAACTTCTAATCAAGAAGTTGGAAAGCGAGCGAAGTAATCATCGCAGAGTAGACCTATTTTTCCTAGTTGACTCGATAACTCAGGTCTCTCATCAGAAAGGTGGGGGAAGTACAAAAATACTAATTATCAAGTAGTGAGCTCTTTCTCATGACCTCCCCCACCCTCCCCCCCAAACACACACACACCAGAGCACGTTGGTCCTGCTCCGTCCTTGTTATGAATTGAAGTGGGTGCTTAAAACCTAGAGACTACCGCTGCTCTATGGTTCTCTTTTGCCGTAAAAGTTGAAGAAAGTTGAGCCACTTTCTGCTTATATTTTCGTGTATTCAGTGGAGTTTTCTGATTCTTTGCTAGTTGTATGGTGTTCAGGAGCTCCAGGGTCTTCATATATCCCTATTGTTCAATCAGCATTGCCCCGTCTTATTGGAGCTGCAGCTCCTCCTGGATCAGGTGCGCAGGAAAATCGTCGTCAGTGTCATAAGGTGACTTCCTTTTCTGATAATGTAATAAAGTGGCTTACTGGCTTATATCCATGAAAGCTAGGACTTATTTTCTGTTAACACTTTGTGGATAGGTATTGCGCTTGTGGCTGGAGAGGAAAATATTGCCAGAATCCGTTCTGCGTCGCTACATGGATGAAATAGGAGTTACAAAAGATGAAAAGTCCGCTGGGTTTTGTCTCAGGCGTCCTTCTAGAGAAGAGAGGGCTATTGATGATCCTATTAGAGAAATGGATGATATGTTTGTAGATGAGTATGGGAGGTCAGAAGCTTACTCCACTCCTTTCAGCAATTCCTTCTCTTATGTTTCGTTTATTCAATTATCTGATGTGGCAGATGCTCCGTACTTATGTTGTTCTACTATTTCTCTTGTAGCATCAACAATAAATGATACACTAATGGAATATGCTTTAGCTGCTGTAAATCTTGTTTAGTTCTAAGTTGTACATATTTAGCATGCTTTACTGAGCAAGATGATTTCTTACAAGTCATTAACGTGCTGACTATTTCATAAGACTCGTGAGATAAATTTGTTACTGGGTGATTTTTTTATGTTAGATATCTTCTTTCTTTCATAATTTTTCCTTGTGCTATTCTGGCTTCTGATCTAATATGCTTGACTTTTCTCCATCTTGTTTTTTGGTGAGTTTGCGTCATCTTTCTTGCATAATTTTACCTTGTGCTGTTCTGGTCTAATATGCATGCGCTTTTTTCCTCTTCCATTGGTTTCAGCAATGCTACATTTCAGTTACCTGGATTCTTGACATGCCGTGCATTTGATGAGGATGAAGATGAAGATGATTTTCCACCGATTTTAGGCGGTAAAGTTGCGGATACCTCGCCATCCTCACATACCCCTGCTGCAAGTACTGATCCTGATAACAATCCTGTTTCACCAAGTGACCGGCGCCACTGCATCCTAGAGGATGTTGATGGCGAACTCGAGATGGAAGATGTCTCTGGGAACCAAAAGGCTGAAAAACCATCATTTGGCAATGTCACTATTCAGACTGAGCATAATTCAAGTAAAATAGTGGAACCCGATTCCAGCATGTGTGCTGAGTTGCAGCCTTCTCCCGATTCTCCACCTTTTCCAGATGGAACCCCTCCTCCTACGCCAGCTTTACCTACTTCACCACCTCCACTTCTGTCGCCACCGCTACCACCTCCTCCATCATCATCTCCCTCTCCACCACCACCACCACCAGCAGCTCCATCACAGCAACACCTATTCCTTCCTCCACCTTGCCCTCCTCCTTCCTATGCGCCGCCATTATCTTCAGTTGGTCCTCCACTAACTGCTGCTCGCCCCCCACCTATGCTTTCCAAGCTGCCATTGCAACATCAGCCAGTATTCATGTCCCAACACATGCCACCTCCAGCTCCTTTAGCACGGGATATTGGTAGCATGCCCGCAGTAAGTTTTTTAATATCTATTTCTTCTCTGCCTTTCTTCGTTATTGCACACAGAATATTGTGGTCTGTTCAAAACTTGAAATTTGTGAATTTTTGTATTTCCAGGGAAATCAACGCCCCATCATGGTTCCTAGTCAGGGTTCTCATTTTGATTCATCCCTGAAAAGTGACGCAATGTCACAGCAATCATCTTGCTTTCCTCCGGCTGGGATCAGCAATGCACAAGAAAAAAATGTTTATAGTGCAGCGAGGCCTGTAGAATATGGAAAGGGTGATGGGTACATGAATAGCCAACAAAGGCAGCAGTTTGTGCCCGGTGCGCCACCATTTGCACAAAGGCCTTTGCATTCTGAACGCCCACCTCAATTTCCACCCAATCAGTTTTCCTATGGAAACTCAGCACATCAATATCACTATCCCTCTTATCAAATGCCAAACTTTCCTGATGGTGCAAGGAGAGGTGCTGGTGATGAACAATGGCGTATGAAAGCAAATGAGTTCAACTCGGATGGTCCCCGTGGTGCGTGGATGGCTGCAGGGAGACCGAGCTCAGGTACTTATCCCCATGAAGATGTGTTTAATTGTTTGTTATGTAATACGAGTGAGTATTCTGTTATTACCAATGTATTTACTGCCTTCTATAGACTGATTTCTGCTCATATTTTCAAGTGATGTTGTCTGAAGATTTTGCAGATGATATTAATTGAAATTTGTTTAAGAATATAACTTCTGAAAATACCAGAGTGAGGTATTTGTTTACTATGTTAATGATGTGTGGACCCTGTTCTTTAGGGTGAAGTGAAAGATTGTTGTGGCAGGTTTCTTTTATCTTTGTTGTTAACGACTCCAGTATTCTGCCTTGGTGTTCCCTTTCTGTTTGTGACATGAACCAGTGGTCAATGCTTTTGTTGTTTGTTATAAGTACTAGTAATTGATTTTGATTTTTGAGACACCTTGGTCTCATGGGCATTTAAATTACTTGTGGCAGGTTATTATGGCCCGCCTACTGAAAGACCACCTCTAGGTGCTGTTACTTTTCAGCCATCTAGACCGGATACATTACAAGGTGTTGCTCCCATCCCAGGTGGTCTTCATAAGCTGTTGGTTGCCCCACGTATCTCATAAATGCTGATTTATGCTGATCCAATATTCGGTTGTATTTTTCACAGTTCATGGTGCTCCTATGATGTCAGGCAGACCAGATATGTCTTCAGTCAATTGGAGGCCAGTTTAAGAGTTACTCTTATAAACTGGATCTATGGTGAGTTGTCTTGGGTTTATAATAAATTAAGGCACAATGTTTGGAACAGATTTTCCTAGAGCAGATATGTCCTACTCCTAGAATGACGATATGTTACATTACTTGTATTATACTCATGTGACACTGAAGCTGAATCATTCACTTGTCTTGTTGGGGTTCCTGTTGATTCAAGTCTATACTATCATGTGCATCGCAAAAATGGTAGTACTGTCATGCATTTTTTTAGATGTACCGGAAGCTGTGTTTATGGTTAATTTTCCCAACACATAATATAATGACGTGCATGTGTTTCTTTATTACTGTTCGACCTTGCACCATTTGAATGTAAATTAGGTTCCTTTTCTTAATTGATATACGCTTGTTGGCTACTTGTCTTGTCCGAATCGAATTCTTGTGCAGTTTGAAGTTTATCTTATGTCGAAACTAGTACATTGAGAATCCACACACAGTGGTCCTGGTCAGGACCAACTGATTTTATGTTCTCTGTTGTCAGGTTATATAGATGGTGGCGGAAGGAGAAGTGGCGTAATGTACTAGAAGAGTTTACTCTCTTGTTACAATGTGGGATGGAATTGTTGTGACGTTGTAGAGAAATCCTTGGAAGGATTGTGTATATTAAAATTTTTGCTGACAAATGCATCCCCGAATACATACTTCTAAAACGTAAGACCTTTTTAGCTCATTAAATGCTGCTGACTGATGTAATTACTTCATATAAAAATAGTAAAGATTACAGTTACTGACTTTCAGTTGTTTTTTACCCTCCCCCTGCTTTTTGGCCCCTGTATGCATCTGTTTCACGCATGTGGTTTTCCCTTTTTGTTTTTTTGGTGCCTGATGCTTATGAGTAAATAGCATGCTCTAATATTTAATTAGTTTTATTTCCGCGGGTCGTTTGTTACGTGCACCTTTTATAAATTTGTGAAAGTTCTAATGTGGTGAGGTTCTATAGTCTTTTATGTCTGCTCAAGAATGTTGTTCTTGCGAAAAGTAGATGCACTTTTGATTTGAGTATATCATGGACTTTGTAGTATGTGTGCGAGGTTGGTGGTGTTTAATGCCTGTGGTTATTGGTTCTGAGAACAGTGGTGTGGTAGAAATCGGGGTTAGATAACTAGTTGTATGCCTCCTACATTGGCCACGTTAATCGGTTGATTTTCATTACGTGATTCAGTGGCTTTACTAAATAAAAAGTGCCATATTCCTACCAATTCCATTTGGGAAAATGAATAAACTGAATAGGGATTGGGGAGTGATTAAACATACAATGACACTTGATGGTGTTCGTACAGTCTGGAACTTAACTGGACAATAAGCACTGTGATTTTAACACAATTTGTTCAGAATTATGGGATTAAACTTTTGGTTTTACGCCTGGGGCTTTCAAAAGAACAAAACTTGGCATATTTTTCAAATGATCCATAATGTTTTGAAATGACAATATTCATAAAATAGCAAAATTGAAGATTTTCGATATTATATAGTATATTGATCGCTTAATGATGGGTGGAAATTTGATTTTTGGACCAAACTTCTTGAGGTTATATAATCCATATTTGAGACGTATAAACTTTTTAGATCCTGAAAATCTTGTACCACAATACCATTTCAGTTCAGTGAGTCATATTCATATGCATTTCCATCCATTTTAGTATATACTCGTTCCATTTTTTATTTAGATGCACATCAAGAAACGGTAACAAAATCTAGTAATTCTTACCGTCAATAATTAAAGCTTGAAAACATGTATTTTGAGTTTTTAAAAGGTGAACAAAACGGTAATAAGTATTGGACAGACTACAATCTGGAACAATGGAGATTTGCGATAAAGTTTTTGAAGAACTCATAAGTTTTCCATGCAAAACCTGAGGAATTTTCTTTTTGCTATGGTACAAAAGAGTCTTTACACGAGAAAAACTAAATAAATACTAGTAGTAATGTAGTATTATGGAGTGAATATGTTTATGCTGGGTACGATTTCGTGTTTCGGTTAAGCATTCACTAATTTTAAACACATCAATTCACCTGGAGACTGGAGCTTAGGAAGTGCTTTAACATCTAACCGTTTTCGGGTATTTCTGTCATGGCTGATTGACTGTTATGCAGTATTATATAGATTCTAAGGAGAATTCAGGAGTATGTCGTAGAGTTGGTCATCTTTCGTGTTAGTCAGAGTTGATCCCAAAAAGCTGGCTGGGTAAGTCAAGGTGTAAAACCGGAGCATGAAAACATGAGAACAAGTGTTATTCACAGCCGAGATTGGAATGGGAGAGAGTAGTCCTGACCTGACTGCTTCTATTCCTTAATGTTTGATCTCTCGCGTAAGTCTGTTGAGCAATTGAGCTAGACCGCTGTTTGTAACTATGGATGCTCACTGAAAACTGAATCATCTTGATGTTGGAAGGACTCGTGATTAACATGGTGCGTCTACTTATTATGAAGTATGACACAGCCTTAGATTTAGTCTAGTCGTGCTGTGCTGAATGCTGATGTAACTCTTTTCATTTTTTGATAAATCAGGCTATGTGAGTGAGTACTGTAACTATAGTCTCGATGACGTACAGTGGGTTGTTGCCCAGTAAAATTTGTGTCTGAAGCTGTTAAACACCTTGACTTGGCTAACGTACATCTGTATTAGAGGGCTCTAAGTTTGTTTGTTTTACTCATTTGTGTGGCTGGTTGGAGTAAGCATTCAACAATATGCACACATCCGATTCTGGTGAATGTGTGTATTGGATTAATCATCAAAGCACTACCGTTGAGGCAGTTGTCTTGTTGTGATTAATCCGGAAAGAAATCTGGTCACACTAACTAGATTTTACCAGCTTCACTATGTACGGCCAGGTAATCTTTCGAGCAACCTAAGTAACTGTGATGCTACTCTGCAACTTTAGGTATTCGTAACTGGTAAGTAGATTGTGGACAAGAAATTTCACATTTAATGGCTAAGAAGTTTCACATGTGCATCAGTTTATACCTGAACGGCAAATGATTCGGTATGGTTTAATCTGTTATACTAATTCCTAAGTTGTTGATTCTGTCTCGTTTGTTTTGGTTCCAGATTCTGTCTACTCGTTTCTTTTGCTTCCAGTAATCTTGTCTGTCGAAGATGATTCAGGCCTCTGCACAACTAACTAACAAAACACCAGTTTTTGTAACATCTACTGTTTCTGTTTGTTGTTGAGAATGAGTGATACGAGGTGTGTATCTCTGCTACAACACCCAGGTAACAAGTAGGATATGATATGAGCAAGTAACTAGTAAGATATTTGAGCAAGTATACATTGGTTTAGCTTGAGAGTGGTATATGATATGATGAACATGATCAGTTGGTCTTAGGTTCCTTTGTTCGAGTTGCACAGTTTTGCTTTGTTAAATTTCGATCTCAAAGCTTCTGTAGATCTTGTTCATCAATGTGTATCGTATATTGTAGCATACGATGACAATTATGACAAAAATACATACAAATGGATTCAGAGACTATATTCATTCTCCATCTTTCCAATCGCAAGTCCAAACGACGTACCACCATGAGAAATAGTGTAAAAACTCATAAGACCAAGAGTATACGTATATATATGGGAATTTTATATATATATATACGCATGTTACTTTTCTTTCCATATTTTGTTTTGTAGTCAAAATATTAGCGGAGCTATACCGCTAGAAGAGACTTGGTTTGGTTCTAGTACTGTTTTCTTTTCCAGCTTTATTTATCCCACATCGAGAAATTTCACAAAGTTGTATCGATATAGATATGTTGATATGTGCTTTAAGATGTATCGACCAGGAGATGAGGTGATTGGGCTTTGATTACATGATTCGTCATATGGTCTCTGGCCCAGGAAAGTCCCCGGGCCCTAAACTGCAGAGATGCAGGCTCGGAAACGAGTAACCTCCAGCTCCATTGGGGTGGCTGGCTGAGACAAGTGTGGAGCCTATAGCCAACCTAGCTGGAGCAACTTGGCCAATTCCCACAGTCATTCACCTAACGCAAGTCGTTAACTGAACGGGGCTTACTATCTTCTGGTTCTATTTTTTTCTGTGTTTTTAATAAGACCTCTTGCAGTTTACGGTGCTTTTCGGTTAACCCGGAAAAATTGGTGTGGAGCAACTTGGCCAATTCCCACAGTTATTCACCTAACGCAAGTCGTTAACTGAACGGGGCTTACTATCTTCTAGTTCCATTTTTTTTCCCGTGTTTTTAATAAGACCTCCTGCAGTTTACGGTGCTTTTCGGTTAACCCGGAAAAATTGGTGTGGAGCAACTTGGCCAATTCCCACAGTTATTCACCTAACGCAAGTCGTTAACTGAACGGGGCTTACTATCTTCTAGTTCCATTTTTTTTCCCGTGTTTTTAATAAGACCTCCTGCAGTTTACGGGGCTTTTCGGTTAACCCGGAAAAATTGGTATGGAACTCAAAATGTCGACTTAGAAACTGTTCTTTTCGTCTGAACTGAACAAAATTTATTTGTAGTATAAAATATAATTAAGCAAGTCTGAACAGAACTAAATGAAATTGAACAAAATTGAACTGAACTGAAAATAATGAGATTTCATACAAAGAGAACAAAGCCTTAAGAAAATAAAAAAAATTACTCGTCTTGGCGAAATTAATCTGGGTTGGCTCGTTGGGTTTCAAGACATAAATCATTTTTGGACCTCCTTGAGCAGCTATTCCTTAAATTACATTGGATTTTAGTTATTTTATTCTGTAAATTTAAGTTTACAAACACTAGTTTTACAACTTATCTAACTTTTTAATTGATTTTTGTAAACATCCACCCATCAAAGTCAAATTTTTTACAATAAACAAGTTTACCAACTTCTCTTTAAACTAATTTACTTATTTTATTTTAAGTTGAGTATATTGCAAACTGCCCAAGTTGTTCATCACACAGAACATAAATAATTTAGTTTAATTAATTTGATGTTGGTTGATTAGTGAACAATACTGTAAAAATTTGGTTGACCGACATGGAATCTGCCTTGAAACAATAATAATAATTGGGTATGAAAGCAACGGGTGATTGCGAATTGTGCGCTGGGATCACTTGAGTTGGATCCCCGTCGGTGGGATGCAAATACAAATGCAATCAAACCAGACACCCGACCCGACAAATTAAATAGTTTTAAGTATTCATATTTTCTTATTTTACTTTCAGATTTCAAAGCAACAACGCCATTAATTCAACGTGTTGACCTTCTTGCTTTGCCAACGTTTTTTCTACTTATAAGATTTCATATAGTATTATACAGCTACACAGTAACATGATGACGACCTCACATTAGTTTTATCTTTTTCTCTACACATATATTTAGGAATTATTTGCAAATACACGTTACGTACGGTGCTTTTATATGAACTTTGTTGAGTATCGTTATTCTATCCATGGCATGTTTTGCTTCTATATTATAGTATTCAGTTATATTCACCTTTCATAGTAACTCCAAAAGAACTCCGTGAGTTGGGGACAAAATTTTGTTACATTTGCTTTGTATGACACAATCTTGTCGTGACAAATTCTTTACATGTGTCTCAATTCCGGGATTAATTTTCTTGTTAGTGTATCCTTTAATTCAATCTGATTCCCCTAGTTTACACCAAGTAGTGTTTTATGAGATGTGATCCAAAGTGGGGTAAGGGATCCCCAAAAACACATTAACTTTTTCTCTTTAATGGAAGGGAATATGGAAACATTTTGTTTTATTTTTCATGTACCGGATGTTTTAAAGAAAAAGTTATATTAATTACATCTCGAAACACTCTCCAACACTTGAACATTACTCAATTTCATTCTATAAGTAAAAGATAGAATATTTATGATTAACCATTCTATTACACTACTGATAATATGGAATTACTTAACATATAGGCGTGTAACAATCAATGACGTAGGAAAAATGATTGACTTGGATAATAACTACATACAATCTCCTTATTTTGATTATATAGTATGTAGAATTGTGAATCACTATTCAAATACGAATCATATTAATCACGTGAACAAAAGAAAAAGAAACACAAGATCACAAGAACGGATATAATAAACATGCTATGTGCAATGAAAATACATACATCGTTGTCTATGTTCATCATCGAATTGAATACGTTTCATAAACTTATTATGTCCATGATTCAAATTCTTACCCTAGCGTGAGGGTATTTGTCCCATTGGCCACCAAGTACTCAACCATTAAAATCATAAAATCCAAATGTATGACCTTTTATAAAGTTAAAACCAATCAAATACTTACAAGTTTTTCTTTTCTTTTCTAGAGTGTAACATGTTTAATTTCATAGTATACATTAGTGGTTATATATGTACAATTTAATTACTTTATCGCAAGATAATATTCATAATCAATTATGATATATTTCCATTTAACGTGAAGACTAATTGTACATTACAAGCGTGAAGACTATAAACCAAACAAATTATCAAATTGTCTTTAACATAACCAAAATACCATTTAGCAAGGATGATAAAATTACATACTCCATTCTCCAACCAAATTGTACTGGAAAAGACTTAATTTTTTTAAAAAAAATACAACATCGTTTCCCATTATAAATTCCCAGTAGTATCATAAATTAATAACACCTCTCAGACTCAGACCGTCAGACTGACTTATAATAAATTTATATTAATAACTGAAATAAATGAAGATTACAGTACATACATACACACACGTATTTAATTATTTATAATATTATTAAATGTACTTTTTAATATATATATATATATATATATACACGATGATGCGAAGTTTATGCAAAGAAGAAGTAAAGAAAAGAAGGCTAGAGAGGAAGAAGAAGAAGAAAATCAAGGACAGATCTGACAACACCTTTCCAGCTCTTTCTTTTCAATTTCTCCCAATTTCCTTCCCATCAATTCATCATCATCATCACCGCAATGCTACAGATTATTAGATATGCAATCATATCGTCGATTTTCTGAAACATTTACAGAAACACCGTACATTAGAAGGGGATTCATTATGAACCATCAACGCCGCAATGATAATAATGATGACGATGAAGCTGATTTTCGTTACGGAGGAGGAGGTGGAGGTGGCATCCTAATGGTCGGATCATCCTCTCCTTCTACGTTACCTAATTCTTCTCCGCCTTCCTCCGCCGCCGCTGGTGGAAATAGCACCAATTGCATACTCCATCATGTCTCCAAATTCGATACCCTCGCTGGTGTCGCCATCAAATACGGCGTTGAGGTATTTGTACCTTCTGTTTTTTTTTTTTTTAAATTAATTTCCAGCTTTTTAATTTTAATATTGCATCTTTGATGAGTCTGTCTATGAATATGAAGATTGTATAATTTGTATTGGGCTTTATAATTAGTTGCAGCTGTTCCATTTCATGATTTGATTGGATTTCATAGTGTGTTTTGTAGCTTAGACGTGTTTGGTTTGTTGGAATGTTTTAGGTGGCAGACATAAAGAGGCTCAATGGGTTGGTGACTGACCTCCAAATGTTTGCTCTCAAGACGATACAGATACCCTTGCCAGGAAGGCATCCGCCCTCCCCCATCTTACCTATTGACGCCGAAAGGTACTGATTTTTTAGGTTGTTTTCCTTTCCTTTGATTATTTGCCATGTTTTCTTCAAGCTCTGCTAGTCCACTAGAACAGTTTAAAATCTGTCTTTTATGATACTATGTGTGATAAATGCTCGTAGGTTGCGCGTCATGTATAAGCATAGTTGTTATCTCGTTTATTGGTGGTGCTGGGTTACATGGCCCCAAGATTGTTACAATAATAGGGTTCTAGCTGGACCTTAAGGATTAGCGTGTCGGACAGATTTTATTGGTACGTTGTGTTTTTATGATTATTGGGGACATTAGTTTCAGAAATTGAGTCTTGTAGCCCCAAACTGCCATAATGGAATGCGACTCCTTTCAGTTAAGCTACTCTTGATAGTTTCTGAAAAGGAGAGGGGTGGGAAATGGTTTTGTAGCTGCCAAGAGGAAAAAAAAACAGTTCTTGAACAGTTGAAACGTAATTTGCGTAAACTGGGAGTTGTGCCTGTATTCCAAGTCGATGTGACAACTTTGAAATTAAATATTCTTAGTGTTGCATGAAGCTTTGGAGGGTAGAGCAAGAGCTGTGAATTGTGTCATTTGAAGTCACCAAACCTAGTCATGAAGTGTTGCATGATAAAGAATAAGGGCCTGCAGGCTGCAGTAGATATATTTCTTAATCATTGCTATATCATGTTACCATGTTCTTCAGAGTCGGATTATATATCCACCAACTCTTTATTTACGTGCATGCAAAATTGCAAATACACTCACGCAAACACATATTAAGTGCTTTATCGCTTCCTTGTTGGAAGCCATGTATGGAAGTTACAACGGCTGCTTCTTTTGAGCTTTGAAAAAGGTATACTGTAATAAATAGGTTAACGTGGCTTATTTTTCTCGATCCATTTTGCAGCCCAAGCAGCTCCAAATCGAATCGCAGGAACTCCGATGTATTTGATTCATTCCAGTCATTAAAACTAAAATCTTCTTCCGAGCGAAAACCCTCTCCAGCCATTAGCAGCTTACTAAGTGAATATGGTCTCAGCCCATTAGATCATAGCCCTGTTGTAAACGGTTTTGGTAAGGCAGAAAATGGTAATGGAGGAGATCCATATCCGAAAAATGGGCTGCTTTCCAGCTCAGCCAAACCAATGATCCTTCACAGAAAATCCAAAAGTGCAGCTAATGGTTTAGGTACAGTAAATGGTGCTCTGATGGATCAGCTTTTGTCACGAGAAAGTGAAAATGGCGACCGTGATAAATGGATAGTGAAGTTATTGCGACGGCGTCAAAAGTCTGAGGCTGATTTTAGCATTCACACTCCAGAAAAGCTTTTAAAGGAGGACAACACCAATAACAGTCTCATCTCACCACACACGGGCAAAGGTCTGGCTCTAAGGCCCAACGCAGCCAGTAGAACAAGCTCTGGAGTTGATGGTGATCTGGTGTCCATGAATCCTGTTTCTGCTGGTTCAGGGGATTATGTTTCAGCAGAAAGTTCCAATGGAGTAAGAAAGTCATCAAGTACCCCGATTTTACAGGATCAAGATAATAGTTCATTGTCATGCATTTGGCAAACAACGAAATGGAGTTTGAAGCCCGATTTCCTTGATGCAGCGTTACCTATCTTTGATGGTATACCTAAGAGCCGAAAAAGCAAAGCAGCACTTGATTAGTCCATTCCTTCCTTCACCGACCGGGTATTGTTTCTTTCAAAAAGTTACAGAACCATTTATTCCTCAGTTGGAATTACAAGAAAAATAAGCATATATGATTAGATTTGGCGCACTCTATCCTTATGACAGGAGTTGAGGAGTGGATTACATCTGGATAAAACAAGCTTGAAGTTTATTTGTTGTGCTCTTAGGCGAATTGCCAGAGAGCATGTACATGGGTCAGGGACCTCCATAGGAAATGTATTGTAGATACTTAGATTATGCCTTTGATGGCATGAAGAGAACTGGGTTGTTATATACATGTACTTATGTATCAGTGTGGAACCTTCTTTAAGCAACTTGTTTTCTTTTTGAGATTTAAAGGAGGTGTCAAACTGCATATTTATTCTTTTCTTTACAAGGACAGCTCCAGATTCATTTTCTTTGGTTCTCTTTTCAGTTACTATTTGTAAGAAAAATGTACTGTAATGATTGTGAGTGGCTCTGATCTGATTCTTTATGCCATTTTGGTGTCATAAACTGTGATGTAAATACCAAGTAGCTGCAGAAGAACTAAACTTTTGTCACCACTCCCCATATTCTGCTTATTTTTGTAGTTGTGAAATGTGATACTCCATTGTAGTAGTACATGTAATGTTCCATAGAATATGGTGGAGTTGGCTATAAATAGTAACTATTCTGTTGACCTGGATGAACTCTTTGAATCACAGATATCATTGACCTGATGAACTCTTTGAATCACAGATATCATTGAATAATGGCTCTGGCACATGGTTCTCTATCCTTCCAGCAACACCAACATGTCTTGGTCAACTTTTTCCCTTTTCAAGCAGTATTGATTTTGGCGTTTTGAGCTTGGTTACGGTTTATTGAACCAACTTGGGCGCCCAACAGACTTTGTAATGGTTTCGTCGTTAGTTGTTAGTCTGTGTTCTTTTCATTTGAAAATTGATTATTTTAAATTCAGTTTAGATCAATTCAGATGCATTAAGTTTAGTTCAGTTCAAAGTTGGCTAATAGTATTTTGTACTACAAATAAGTTCAGTTCAAATCATTCAGATGAGTTCAGTTCAGTTCTTTTTTTAGACAAAGAGAACAGAGCCTTACTAGGTGATTCGTATAATGTTGTGTGTTTGTTATACTCTATGATATACCAAACATTTTATTCGTATAATGTTGTGTGTTTGTTATACTCTAAATGATATACCTTTGATTAAAAAAAACAAAACAATTGTTTGGAGGATTTGGTAAGTTATAAAATTAACTTTATACCATCCCGTGGTGCATCTTTAGTCCATCTTTTGTCTTTTGTCCGCATTTTTATTGTGAGAGCACTAAGAGATCATGAGAGTTCCAACAACAAAAATGTTCGATCACATTCTAGAACCACCTCATTCCAAATGTGAACATAGACTTACCAATTAGGGAGTTACATCTAAAACTTCTCACGTGACAAGAAAGTCTTGAAACTTTTTGGGGACATGCAATTCGTATTCGGGAGAATATGAATTACTATGATGATATTTACATAATTTTTTCAACAAATTTAAGTACCTACTCCTACTTTTATATTACTCATTTATCAATTTATAATTTCGAATACTAGTCCTATATCAACCTTACCTCGACTTGGGATCCTGTACAATTTTGATCACAAGAGTTGGGAAATAATTGAGGTAGCCAAGTGTGGTCGTAAAGAAATCGGAACAATTGATGCTCGTACACCTGGTGACCTGGATTAATCCAGACTGACCGAGCATGTTTCAGAGAGTGGTAAAAATGAATTGTTTGGTGCTTGAACAAAAAGATTAAAGAAACAAAAGTGTGGGAAATGAACAGTCCAGTAGTAGTCCAGTCCGGATAAGACAAGTGGTATGAAATCTTCTGGAGGAAAAAGAAACTCATCATCCATTCATCAACTCAACTCTAACTTTCAGTTTCCTCCAAACAAGCTCACAGCACTAGCAGCTGCGACGACAGATAAGTGAGTGAATTAACACTACTGACTCACAATTCACAACAATGGTGGCTCTTCACCTACTCACACACCACCCGGTCTTCCACTCCTACCGCCCACGCTCTCGCTCCCTTCCAAGCCATCGCCTCGCCACCGTAGTCGCCTCCGCCACTCCTGAAGACCACATTAACCGCCGCCAATTGATTGGCGCCGCAGCAGCTATCACCGTCTCGCCTTTCCTCGGCAACAGCACGGCGGCTCTGGCGGAGGACGCGCTGTCGGAGTGGGAGAGAGTTTACCTACCTATTGACCCTGGCGTTGTGCTTCTCGACATTGCTTTTGTTCCCGACGATCCTTCTCACGGTCAGCCAATTTTCGCGCCTTTTTTTAGTTTGATGTTGTTGTTTTTAATCAATTCTGTTATGGATTGGAGGATTTTAGCCTTGTTTTGTAAATGCAGGATTCATAATTGCCGTTTATTTACCTAAAACTTGTTCTGTGAGAATTTCGCTTAACAATTAATGATTGAACAAATTTGTGTTGCTTGAATCTACCAATTGATTTTTTGCTGAACAAAAACGCTTCTAAATCAGCATAATGGATGAAGGGTGGGCTGGGCGATAAATTGGTGTTGTGTTATATGATTAACTAAGAGCATTGGCATGTGGACTAGGCCATGAGTTAGTGTGCTTAATTAGGAGGCTATAGGCACTGTACTGAGTTGGTTGGTTGGTTGGTTGGTTTGGCAGGGTTTCTGTTGGGGACTAGGCAAACTCTTTTGGAGACTAAAGATGGAGGGAGCACTTGGGCTCAACGTTCCATACCTTCTGCTGAAGAGGAAGATTTCAATTACAGATTCAATAACATCAGTTTTAAAGGGAAAGAAGGCTGGATTATTGGCAAGCCAGCTATCTTGTTGTACACTGCCGATTCTGGAGATACCTGGAAACGCATACCATTGAGTGCTCAACTTCCTGGTGATATGGTAACCACCATCCGCCTTTACTTAATTTCACGTCCATAATTCTTTGTATTCATCTTGTCATGATTCTTTTTATTTTTTCTGTGATGTAAATAATCCTATGGAGTCCACATATATGAAGCTCTATGCTATTATGTTTAGTAAATTGCTATGCTATCATGTTATTTTCTAAATTTGATCACCTGTACACATTCTAGTTCCATATTCCATTTCATTTGCCCTGATCCCTCACCCACATTACACTAACAAGTGAAAAAGAACAGAAGAATGGTAACATGCACAGAACATTGTGAGGGAGATCAGAGAAGGTTTCTGACTCACTTAAATTCAGCCTAATTGCATTGATGGAAGCAGAACCAGCGACAAGGAAGAGAGACCTAGGTTCTTTGACTCAAAGGCCAAGAATACGTGCTGGAATAATGCCAAGAAAGTTCCAGGTCGAGATCCTGACAGGTGGCGGATAGACGCGGCTGGAAATATTGTTTGCAAACGTCTCCATACCTGTCAAGGATGCCTCTGCTTCGAATATGACCATATCATCCCTTTCTCGAAAGGTGGCAAATCTGTGGCGGGCAACTGTCAAATCCTTCAAACCAGGGTGAATAGGTTGAAGTCTAACAAGAGTGACATGGACCAAACATTGTTGAGGGGTTACTCCTGTGATGTTAAGTTCAGTGCTGAACAGCTTGACATTATTGAAATGGCTGTTTATGGCAGTATTGTCCGGCCAGGGAAGCAATGTATTGTTGGGAGTGTTGATGGAATTCATGGGGGAAATAAATCCAGAGATAACATGTTCATGTGCAACTTAAGTAGAACTATAACATTTTCGTGATGGGTTCGATACAAACCTACTGATAGTGGAGTAAAGTATATATGGATTAGGATAAATTTGATACACATGTATGATATTCTTGTTTATCATTGTTCTACTTACATTCCTCTATTGTTTCTACTGTTTCATAACAAGCAGCTTAATTATCTTCTCTTCTGGTCTTTCTATCCATCTCAAACGTTGTATACATCATCAATCTTTATTCCGTGATTCTGTCTGATCATGGAACTTGTCTATATGGAAATCTTCTGATTAATATTTGATCAATATACAACCTGAATTAAGAGTTTATCTGATTTCCAGTATTTTGACAATGCATATTATCTCAGCATCAAGTTTATATCACTATTTGTGTTCATTTCTTGTAAATTCTGTATCCTATATTTTGGAACATAATAAGTCTATGTAAAAAGCCAGCTAACCATATATAAAGCATGCTCATCAATCCAACAAGTACGATATCTTACTGTTTGGATCATTGCAGGTTTTTATACATGCCACAGGAGATAAGGGAGCAGAAATGGTGACTGATCAGGGTGCAATATATATAACATCAAATGGAGGATACAATTGGAAGGCTGCTGTGCAGGAAACTGTTTCAGCCACTCTAAATAGGTTAGGTTTCTATCTTGTGCCAACTCATGTATAGGAAAGATAATCTTGCATGGATCAGACATGTGCTTACTGCTTATCTACGTGATAAAATATTATAGGCTATTTTACTAGGAAAGTTGTTGGTCTTTCACTAGAGCCTTTAAAATTATTGAAAACACCGACTTACTGTTGTAGAATACTGTATGTGCATTGGTTCTCCAATATTTTTGCTGCCTTCATGCCTTAAAGGCTTATACGTAGTATTCACATCTGTTTCACTAAATGGTGCTGCAGAACGGTTTCTAGTGGTATTAGTGGCGCTAGTTACTACACAGGCACGTTTAGTGCTGTGAATCGCTCACCTGAAGGAAACTATGTTGCTGTTTCAAGCCGTGGTAACTTCTACTTGACTTGGGAACCAGGCCAGGTAAGATTGAGACACATCTGATTTACAGTTTTGGTTTCTGTCATTGAATTTGTCATCTTTCTTAGGATCAATATTGCAGACACTACAAACTTTAATGCTTAAAAAGTCTTTATTCTAGAAGTAGATTTGAAAAGATTATGATGTCGTTCATGTATGCTTTTATCTCAGCCATATTGGCAACCACATAACAGGGCTGTTGCACGGAGAATCCAGAACATGGGCTGGAGAGCTGATGGCGGCCTATGGCTTCTCGTTCGTGGTGGAGGACTTTACCTCAGCAAGGGCACCGGGGTGAGTGGAGTCAACACTTGTTTCATATCTTCATACTGTAAAATGCTTGAAGCGACAACTTATAGAAAACTTTCACACCTATGTATACGCATAAATCTATTTTATGGCTCTCATTTATCTGTTTTGCGATGCTTCTTTTTGTTTATGTTGGCTCATTTTAACATTTGGAATTTAATCTTTGCTGAAATTGGATTTACTGGGGAGATCTAACTGTCCAAACTTTATATCTGTTTACCTTGCCATTTATAATTCAGATAACAGAGGAGTTTGAGGAAATTCCTGTTCAGAGTCGTGGATTCGGGATTCTTGATGTTGGGTATCGCTCACAGGTGAGCATGAATCATGCTTTTATTTTTATTTTTTATTTTCACTTTTGTCTATTTTCATCATTTTCTGATGGAGGGAAAGTAAGCGCTGGCTTTCTGGTTGTGAATGGAAAAGCTCAGTTATTTTGACCGTATATACCTGATTGGAAACCAGAAAATGAAAAATAAATATACGATGAAAGTCACATCAGAACTATAGCAAGGTTTACTTGCTGTCATGCACTTCCAGCTGTACTTTATGTTTAACCAGCTTTTCCAAGTTTACTTGATGAAATTAAAAATATACTCTGAGAAACTTGGTTATTGTCATGCACTTCATGCAATCATCTTGTAAGATCAATTGGTATGTGCTTTCGCATACTCAGAAGATCTTTGACCACAAATAGCACATCAATTTACTTTGCATATAAATGATTAAGGCCAACAAATTCAAGGGGCACTATAAATCTCATGGCTAGATCCATGATTTTCCTGAATCAAAGCTGTGGTATCATGTAGTTTGTTATCATGAGTTTGTCTTTTCACAATCTGGCTGAAATAAATTGTAGGATGAAGCTTGGGCTGCTGGTGGCAGTGGTGTACTGTTAAAAACAACAAACAGTGGAAAGAATTGGGCACGTGACAAAGCAGCCGACAACATTGCTGCCAATCTATATGCAGTAAAGTGAGCTATATTCCTTACTTGATTTACATTTAGTCCTCCGTTGGTTTGATCTTGAACAATATCAAAGTGCACTGGTCAGTTCGTCTTTGAAATAACTGTCATCGTAAGGCTAGAAGCCATTGTCTTCCTGAAGAATAGTCAGAATTGTAAAGACTTTTTATCATAATTTCAGCGGGTCTGGGTTAAAATTTAGACCATTAATCAAACTGCAACATTTCTGATTGATTATTCTCCTGCAATTGAAGCAGCTGCAAGTTCACAACTTCGACCAATTATAATGCAGGTTTATCAATGACAAACAAGGATTCGTGCTGGGGAATGATGGAGTTTTACTTAAATATCTAGGATGATCAACATCTTTATCGCGGTAAGTAGTTCTTTTCTAGCCGTGTGTGCATGTTGTGTTCCCAGTCATGATTATGGATCCCATAATATTAGTGAATTTATCCATTGAGAATAACCATGTTAAATTGCTTGCTTTGGCGTCATGGAACGACAGAAGGTAACTATGAATCTATGATCTTGTTCTCAGGTAGGCAACATCACTGAGAAACTATGATACCACTTGCTAGTAGACGTGTGAGTTGCGAAGGACGCTTCAAGTTTTGTAATGTTGTATACAATAGGATGTGTGTAAAAAATTATGCGCTACTCGGCTGTGGCAATGAACTCACCCAAACCTGTTATATTGTAAATGAGCAAATTGTATATCGCTTTGAAGGTTTAATGGTGCAGGAAATGTTTCGGATACAGGATACTTTCTATACACGAACTCTGGACTTTGGAGGTTTACAGTGGCGGGGTCCAGTGACATTAACGAACTTGCCACATCCTAAAAAAAAAATATTAACTAAATTTTGCATTTTGACCCCCTAAATATTGAAAAATTTATCCTTTTACTAATTTTTTTTATTTTATATTAAAAAATTATTATATTATGTTAAATTAGTTACACTACGACCCCGGTAAAAATTACTCCTGGATTCGCCACTGGAGGTTTACCGAATTCCAATCGCTTCTCAAGATTCATTCCTCTAGTAATCATCGAAATGCAAATTCAAACCTGTGTTAAATTTTAAGATTAAGTACAGTATTCCCATCCTTAGGAGTACGTTAGGACCATAGTAAACATACTACTCCATCCGCTCCCTCAAGAGCTTCTCGTTACTCTTTGATTGAACACATTTAAGTCAAAGTAGTATAAGTGTACAATTTGATTAAAGAATGTATATATATATCATTTGTGAATGGGATTTTTTTTAGTAGAAAAAAGCAATTAAGTATGGTGACACTATTCAACTAGATCTTGGAAACCAAGCTTTGAAGTGATTCTAGCTCGACTTCTAAGTTGGGGATTGACGAGTGGTTAATTATACGAGTGTCGTTGAGGTGAAACACATTCCAATAAGCGCTTCTTTAATATCACTAGCTTGACGTTATTGAGAAGTTAGACATGATTGATGCATTTGATGGTGTTAGATCCACCATCTCCAAAATCTTTCTCAGTTACTCGGACACGTTGCTTGGATAGTTTATCCCTTAATTGTCTTTCGAACTTCATGTTCAAGTAGTTCTTCACGTATGCTAAAACAAATTTCTTCCGAATCATGACACTTCATTGCCTTGAACACATTGAAGTTGACTTTCTCATTATGAACATAAAGTGTCAATTCTCTCGTTACATCAACAAGAGCTCTTCCAATTGCCAAGAATGGCCTCCCAACACGAAGTATCCGAATCTTCATGGCTCGGTCGATTGCATAAAGAATCATTTTGTTTCACCTGTGAAAAGAAACGTACATTTGTACACATTATGATAACTTTCTTCATTTTTATCGAAGCACGAAAGTAAATCATGTTCTCATACGCATGAAATGAAATCATACCGCTAACTTGGCTTCCTTAGCCGGGTGACCGTTTGGTAGAAGACAAAATTCCTCAGTCAACCGAATGGACAATTGAAACTACTACTACGTACAAGCAATTTGATTGCAACAGAAACTGCCTAATTAACTTACCGAGAAACTGCACAAGCAACTTACAATTACCTTGGAACATGGAGCATGCAACATAAACTGGCTGAAATACCGAGAAATTGCAACAAAAACTTCCCAGATCCCGAACAACTTACGGTTATCGAGAAACTACAAAAGAATTATGAATATAAAATTTTTTAGCTGATGTTGTAACAACTTAACTTAAAATTTAGATTATCACTCAATCTAAGGAAAATAATCATTTTTATTTATTTAATAAGCATTTGCAACATCTTATCTTTCTCTTATCTTATTATCTTATGGCCCGACAAAATTATCTAAAATTAAAATGGATAAGTTGAAGGTGAGCTACGTCTCCTTAAGCAAATTCTCTTTAAATTTAGTTGAATTATAATTGCCTGTAAAAAAGTTTGAATTTGCAAACAATACTTTTACAATTTCTCTAAGGTTATTGATATAGTCAGAGCAGAAATTACTAGTGACAGAACAATTTACCTTTTATAATCACTAATCATTATAAAAAGTAAAAAGTGCAAAAATTGCTCTGGTATTAATAATTTATGGTCTAACTATATCACTAGTTTTACTAACTTATTAAATTAAAATGTAATTATTTTAAGTTAAATTCGTTACAAATGCCCCTAGGTTGTTACAAAAACACACCCCAATGTATATTTTTGACATATTCTGGATTAGTAAAAGTAAAAAGGTCTAAATTTGAAATGCAAAGTAGTAAAAATCGTACTTATTTACTCCCTTTTTCAGATGGGGCAGCGAGAAATCGTGGTCAGCCGCAAGCCCAAACCCTACTTTGGTGAAAGAGGAAGCCCAACAAACCCTACTATAAGACTAGTTCCTCCCCTCTCCACTATAAAAATATCTTCCAGGACTCGTCGATTAAGCCCCCTTCACTAAACCCTAATCATCTCTCACTAGGGTTTTTCGCTGCCGTTCTTCCGAGCAGCTCCACCAAATTACCCCATCCTCTCTAGCTTCTTCTTCCTCCATCTACTCTCATGGGTAAATCATCCAAGAAATCCGCCACCAAGGTATGTACAGAGTACAAACACACCTTCACCACCGCTTGTTGAATTTTTTTGAGCTAATTTTCTCCGTGAATGGTTTTATTTTTGCAGGTTGAGGCACCTGTTGTTGTTGCCGCTCCTACCAAGCCCATGAAGAAAGGTCGGTGTTTTATTTATCTGCTTTTTTTTTGCTAGTCAATTTTATTGTGCTATTGAGGTCAAATTCATTGTTTTGATTGATTGTGGCCTTGTTTGTATGTATGAGGACTAATTGGCTGTGTTTTAAACATTTTGAAGGTAAGAGAGAAGCTGAGGCTGACCTTGAGAAGAAATTGGCAAGTGCTAAGAAGCAGAAGGTAGAGAAGGTCATCAAGAAGGTCGAGAGCAGCTCTTCCGATGATGACTCTTCTTCCGAGTCTGAGCAACCAAAGGTTTGGACTCTTTACTTGTTCTTCGTTTCGATTATATTCAATTCAATGCTTTGTTTCTTTCAATGTCATTTATCAAATTAGTACTACTTTCAGTGATTCAGGATTAGTAGTTTTAGGATATTAGTCATGTATTTTTGTGGTATTAATTTGTCAATCTGCTAGTACGTCCATTATTTATGTTAAGAAAAACATGAACATGGTTGTTTTTGATAAATTAGTTCACTTTCGAGTACATTCACTGCAGAGAATTTGTTTTAAGTTTCGAATTGAATGGTCTTTTTATGCAAAGAATCAGTCTTTTGTGAATCATCACAAATTATTTCCTAGGTGGGAGGATAAAGTTTAATTTGTCATATAAATTCTTGTTTACAGGTTAAGCTAACTGCTAAGAATGGAAAGGTGAAATCAGACTCAGACTCTGACGCGGAGGAGAGTAGTGGTCTTGAGGAGGTTGCTGTGCAAAAGAAGGCACCTGCTGCAGCAGCGAAGAACGGAAGTGTTCCAAGTAAGAAAAAGGATTCATCAAGTGATGATTCATCTTCTGATGAAGACAGCTCTGATGAGGAGGTTGCCCCTGCTAAGAAGCCTGCTGCAGCTCCTGCTAAAAAGGCCCCTGCTATTGTTGCACCAAAGAAAGCCGAGTCAAGTGATGATTCCTCTGAGGACGAGTCCAGTTCTGATGAGGATACTCCTGCAGTTCCAGCTAAAAAGCCAGCAGTTGCTGCTGCTAAGAAAGCTGAATCTAGTGATGACTCTTCTGAGGATGATTCTAGTTCTGATGAGGACACAAAGAAAGCACCTGCAAAGGCTGCAGTCCCTGCTGCCAAAAGAAAGATGATTCCAGTGATTCTGATTCAGATGATTCCAGTGACTCTGATGTAAGTGCAAGTCACATTTGATTAAGTGTTATTGTAGAAGTGTAACTTATGTAAGTATGAGAATACAAGAAATTGTTGTAGACGAGAAAATTCGTATTTTGGTTTACAGAGTAGCTCTTGCTTATATTTTTTTAGTTCTTGATGGTGCCTGGATGCTATTGAACTTTATACTTTTTTCCCCAGGCACCTAAAGCTGCTGCACCTGTGAAGAAGGCCACTCCCGCAGCTAAACAGGTAGATTTGTTGAACCAATCTGCATACAATGTATTTCCTCTTATTTATTAAAAATTATGAAATTAACTTCAAATCTTATTGGATATAGGCTAAGGTGGAGTCTGATGATAGTGATGAAGAAAGCTCTGAAGAAGAAAGTTCTGATGATGAGAAACCTAAAAAGATGGAAGGGGTGAAGAAGGTACACCACTAAGCCTATTGTTATGCTACAGATTATATTTGATTTCTGGAAAGCTTTGTATAATTGATATCTGGCTGATCATCATGACAGTCCACTCCTGCTGCAAAAAAGAGCACTAGTTCGGATGAGTCTTCAGATGAAGAGGATGACTCTGATGATGAAGAGGAAGACACTAAAACACCCAAGAAAAGTGCAGTTGCCACTAAGGTACAATTTTAATAGATAATTCTTTTATATCATGTGAGGTGTGAAATTGGTTATCCAATTAATTTTGTTCTTCAATCATTATTGCTTTTAAGGAATGTTTAAACTTGCTTAATTCATCTGGAATGATTCATCTGATGCAGGACACTGATGTTGAAATGACTGATGTTGCAAAGACGGTGAGTCATGTACACCTATTGAATAAGGTCCCACATTATTTGGTCTAAAAGGGGTAACCAGTAAAAAGTACCCTCAATTAGACTTGTCACGATTAACTAAATAATTTGTGTTGTTTTGATAAAATTGCAGCCAAAGACACCGTCTACACCCAAAGAGCAATCAGAAGGCTCAAAAACCTTGTTTGCTGGGAATTTGTCTTTTGAAATTGAGGAATCTGATGTGTAAGTCATCTGTTTGTTGCAAGCGTTTGGGATAGTCATGTGGCTCTTGAAATAACATAATTTTTCATCTTTTCAGTGTGAATTTTTTCAAAGATGCTGGGGAAGTTGTAGCTGTTCGTTTTGCGGTCAAAGAGGATCAATTTAGGGGCTTCGGCCATGTTGAGTTTGCTAGTCATGAGGATGCAATGAAGGTATATTTGTTATCTTAACTTGTCTTGCTAGGTCTCGAGTCGCTTTTTACTTTTTCCCATGCCTCGAGGAATTCTGTTTTCCTATTGCCGACAAGTTGTTTGTGATCCGTCTATTATTATTATTAGTTTTGCATTCACATTTTCATTATTTTCATGTAGTAATAATTCTGTGGTCATGGTATGCTAGTTCTTGTAGCTAAATGATTTTAGTTGTAGTCATTTTTTAATAATATGGAACTTGCATGCTTGGTTGACCTCTGTAATAACTCTCTTTTATGTTCTTTAAATGCCCAATATCATATATCTAACACAGTTTTACCTACTTAAAAGTAATTATGATAATGAACCATGATATACCTTAACTTGAATAAGGTCATGTAATCGTCTGTTGGTGCCCGGGAATTTTGTTATTTTATAATTCGATGCCACACTTGTGGCAATGGGATGTCTTCTCTATTTCTTGACCCTTTTATGTTTGAATACTTGTAGGCCCTTGAAATGAATGGCCAAGACTTGGTTGGTCGTCCCGTTAGACTTGATCTAGCTCATGAAAGGGGAGCCTACACTCCTAATACTGGGTAAGCCTTCATTCTGTGATATTTGCCGTATCTTGCATGTCATTTGATCCTGACAAGTTAACAATTGATTTCTGTAGTGGTAGAGATAATCAGTCGTACCAGAAGGGGGGTAGATCTGAAGGTGGGCAAACAATATTTGTTCGTGGATTTGACAAATATGGCGGTGAAGATGAGGTAAGTGTTGCATGTCTTTTGGGATGTTGACATTAATTTTTACCAGACCATCAGTAGTCGTCTTTTTCTCGTTCTGATGTTGCAACGCAATGCAGACAAGGAGTGCTCTTCAAGAGCATTTTGGTGGGTGTGGCGATATCAACAGAGTGTCTATTCCCCCAGATCATGAAGGTGGATGTCTTAAAGGGTATGTCCTTTCTACATCTTGTGCTTTTTTTATTCACACTATGGTTTTTGCTAATTGTTCCTTGGGTCTTTCCATATGTGCTAATAATTGGTTGTTTTAATTCACAGGATGGCATATATTGAATTCGGTGATGCTAGTGCAATTAACAAAGCATTGGAGCTAAATAATTCCAACATGGGAGGAGCGAGCTTGTTTGTTGATGAGGCTAAGCCCAGAGGTGATTCTGGAGGTGGCAGGGGTGGTGGATTTGGCAGTGGTGGAAGAAGTGGTGGCCGTGGTCGTGGCGGAAGGGATTCAGGTGGCAGGTTTGGTGGTCGCGGTGGCAGAGACTCTGGTGGCAGGTTCGGAGGTCGCGGTGGCAGAGACTCTGGTGGTAGGTTCGGAGGTCGTGGTGGACGTGGTGGCAGGGGTGGTTCCAACAGACCCAACTTGGCAGCTCCTGGCACTGGTAATTTTCTTTAAACCTTGTTATACAGTATTGATTATGTTCGCTTTCAACTGTAGTATTAATGACCATGTTGTTAATTTTGAATTACAGGCAAGAAGACCACCTTTGATGACTGAGTAGCACGAAGCAAGTGATTGCATCATTCTGGATCTCCTGGCCAAGTTTTGAGATGCTTTCACATTATTACTATTATTGTGTACTTTTTTTTTGTGGGAATTTTGATACAATTTATATTGAAGTGTGTTTTAGGCTTTACTTTGCAAAACTCTTGACGGGAAATATGTCATGTAGATTTAGTTTCCGTGCTTATATAACTACATAATTTACGATTTGGTGCATTATTATTTATATTTTTCAAAACTTACATTTTCAAAAAAAATGTCTGAATGGATTTGTCCAGTACTTGCAGTATTCTGAATCATTCAAGTGGTTATTCCTTGATGAATTGAACTAAATTGTCTTTTTTTGTTTGGTCGTACCACTAGTGATTTATTTGTCAGAAAAAAAATCCCACCCATAAAATGAAAATGCACTAAAAACTTCCTTTGTCAATCAATTACTATCGAGTTCCTCTATACTAATCGGACTGTTTTTAAGTAAGGCAATCCTACTTTCCTTTAGGGGTACAAATCTCTCTAAAACTAATATAACAAATATTTCAATTAAAATAATAATATTCACTAACTATATCATTTGTATTTTATTATTTTATTTTTCGTCTTTGACAGTAAAAAACTATTTCAAATTTAAATGCAAACAATTTAACCAATTGAAAATGAATTAGTATAATTTGTTGATTCAATATTATCATCGAAACCAACTCATACGTTGAACACTTTAGTCTATTTATTCTCATTCCAAACCCAGATTGTAAAATCAGAGTAATAATCTACATAATCATTAACAAATAACACAACCGATTTATCATCAGGAGCTACACACAGCTTCAGTTCTGTCACAACACTAAACTCAATGCTCTGTGGTAATCCGACTACGTTAAAACCTCGTTAGCAAAGTCGAACATCATAATACAATCAGGATACTCATGATCAAACTCCACTACATTATCATAATCATAGGCTAACCAAACATAAAGTCCAAGGGTATGGAATCCAAGAAAGAGGCTAGCCCAACTTAAATGAGATATGATAGCTTCCTTATGGTCTAACATTCTTGCCAATACATTATCTTTATTTTGTTCCGGGTTGTAATCTCTAATGAAAAATATAGCTCCATGAGCAAAAGCTCCTGTCATGATGAATCCTGCGATATATTGGTGGTGCACAACCCCGTCAACGAAAGCACTATCACACCAGATATCCGGTCGCATAGAACAAGGCACTTCTCCCTTAACTCTCCTCCAGTTTCCATCCTTTAAACCTTGAACATATGCCTGAGGCCTAACTCTATTAGCCCAATAAAAAATGTTAACAGTCTTAAAGTCATGGCTCCTATTATCAAACTTGAACCCGACCATCCCATTTGTGAAATAATCAAGCCCTAGGAAGGTAGTAATAAGCTACCCTACCAATAATCGGGTTCCATAGAAACACGGTACCGTAATGACTATTATGATCAAACAAACACACGAGCCCTTTAACATAACCAACAATTCTGAGGAGACCATTGCTAATGCTAGAGAATAGTGGACCTAGATCTCTGGCAAGTGCAGCGTCGTCCTGCCTAAAAAACAAAAAAAAAAAAAAAAAAAAAAGTCTTTTTTGATTAATGAAAATAAAGTATCCCCACACACAAATCTTTTTTTTTTTTTGATGTTAAAACATCAACACAATTTATTGAAAATAAAAGTATCCCCACACGCACTCGTGTCAGCATTTGTAGCAAACAATATTTAATCAACATTTTGTAGCAAATATCGAAGTAAAAAAAAAACAAAAACAAAACACAATCTTTAATCAACATAGAGTTTTTTTTTAGGTAAAATTCACATCAAATGTTGACATTAGATTAATAGTGAGATGACCGATCTTCACCAAGTAGGAAAGCATCAATTATCCAATATAGAGGTAATTCTCCGGTTGATACCGATACAGATGACCGATCTTTCACCGAGTAGGGAAGCATCAGTTAGCCACCCAACAGGGAAGCATTTTTTTTCCTTGTACGATGTGTTAGTTTTAATATGAATTTTTTTCTTCTTAATATGTATGTTAGTTTGAATATGGAATTTTTTTTTTCCTTCTTAATATGTATGTTAGTTTTAATATGATAATTTCCTTGATATCCTCATGCACATGTACTATATATGTGCAACCTCCCCTCTTACCAATAATCATCTTTATCAAAATATAAGAAACCAGTTCTCAAAACCCGAGCATAACATCAGCATAAGAACTCTATTTGTTCTTGATTTCTTGTTGTTGCTCCAAATTTCTTATAGGTGTTTGTTTGTTGGAACGGTTTCTTTGGTGGGTCAGTCCTCATCAACAAGCTGGTAATTATTACACAGACGACATTCCATTGGTGCCCCTTCTTTTTTTTTTTTTTTTGAAACAGCATTGGTGCCCCTTCTTGTTTGGTAAGATTGCTCTTTTTTTGCTCCTGTCTCGTACGTACATACATTAAAATTCCATAATAAAAAAAATAAATTGTGTTTGATATGATCTGTTGGAGTAATCGAATCCATTACGTCAACTATCGTGAGTATAAAAAATTGATATACAGTTTGATAACGTAATAAAATTTTAGGGCCCATTTCTTTTTAGGGGTCAATTAGAACACCTAATAACATAATAGGCCCCATTAGATTTTTAATTACAGATTAGGGGTCGAATTTGACCAAATCAGGTTTAATTCGCCTATCCAAATTTCCATTTGTGAACAACCAAACAAGCCTTACCAAGAGGCCCAAAATTTAATTGTATTTCAACACAAATTTTCTTTTTATTTTTGCGTTCTTTTTTTTTTCTTTTTCTTTTTCTTTTTTTATCAACAATAAAACTATTTTTTTCCTACCAAATTTTATTTTAAAACACAAATGAAAAATTTTGAAATATAAATATATTATAAATACAAAATTATTCTAAATCAAACCCTAATAAAATTTATATTTCAAAACATGTCCCAACATTATTTTTAAACAAAATCAATATTTGTTCTTTATTCTTTTTCCTTTTATATTTTTCTTTTTTCTTTTTTTTTTTTTTCCTTTTTCTTTCTTCAAGGCTTTGCAAGGCTTCGACTAGAGCATGCACAACTCCAGCTCGGTGCTTGCAATGCTTCGACTATAGGAGCTGGAGCGTGTAAGCTCCAGATCGGAGCTTGCACAGCTTCGGTCTGGAGCTTACAACTATAATCGGAGTTTCGCAAAGCTCCGCTACCGGAGCTTTTGGAGAAGAAGAAGAGAAAAAAGAAAAAGAAATTAAAAAAGAAAAATATAAACGGAAAAAGGAAAAAGAAAAAATATTGATATTCTTTTTGAAAATAATGTTAGGACATGTTTTGAAATATAAATTTTGTTGGTGTATGATTTACAATAATTTAGTATTTACAATAATTCTACATTTAAAATTTTATTTTTTTTAAAATAACATTTTGTAGGAAACAAGTTATTGTTGACAAAAAGAAGAAAAAAAAAAGAATAAAGGAAAAGAAAGAAAAGAAAAATATAATCGAAAAATAATAAAGTTAGTGTTCAAATACAATTACATTTTAGGTCTCACCTTACTATTGAGTTAAGGCCTTGTTTGTTTTGTCCAAAATGAGCTGATGGCATTGTTGTAAATATGTGTTGGTCAAGACAAAAAACCCATATTATGGCCTAATATGTAATTGTTGGTCTAATGGGGCCTATTCTGTTATTAGGTGTCCTAACTAGCCGCTAAAGTGATATAAACCCTAAAATTTTATTTTTTCTTTTCTTTCTTGTGTATTTCGGATTGGGTACGTCAGTTTACATTTTCCAAAATACGGTTATGTACATTTGATAACGAACTCTTAATTATCTACTACAAGTTTCATTTTGTCTTGTAATAAATGGCAAAAAGAAAAAAAAAAAGGCAATAGTTGATTCCAAATTTTTTATGGGTTTAGCATATGTAATATGTCCTGAAAGATTTGGTCCTAGAGGATGACATCTTGGTAAAATTAATCTTTGTTTTCGCATGTTTTTTACTTTGACTATTGATGTGGCGACAGAGACAACGACGTCATATGACATCATATTTCAAATTTCAAATATAAAATATAAAACTTTTTTATTTTTTTAAGAGAAGAATTTGAAAAGATTTTTCTTGGCCCAGACGTCCAAAGCTCATCTGAGGCCCTTGACCCAATTATCTAATCCTAAACCTATTTTCACGCAGCCAAAACTAATACTACTCCCTTGATTTTTTTTCCTTTAATATTTGAAATACCCTGATTTTGTGATACGTTTTCCACCGACATGCCATACTTGCTCAACTGGGCATCCATTTCTTGCACCGTTAAACACTTGCACACTATTTCGGAGATATTACCCCAGTTCCTAACTTGCCACCACTGACCCTCTGTAATCTCTGCATCAATTCCCTGCAACCTTCCGTGTGTAAATTCCTTCATCTCAGCAAATCTTGCACCATTTGAGAAAATGACTGCAAATTTATTGAAGTAACTCTGGAATGCATAATCATCCTCCCCATATTTTAAGCAATCCATATACATATCCAGCAATGCGTCTTCGTAAGATGGTACACGCATATTATTGGCAGCAGTAACACATGTACCCCTGGATAGTTTGTGCCGAACCTAAGAGTATCACCGATCATGCTCCTTGTGACATAGCCAGTAGCGAGAAATATGTCCACCATATGCAAACGCCATAGACCTTTAGCAACCTTATAACCTATTAAATACTGATCTCTCTCTAAATAAGAGAGAGATCCCCTTGTTGGGATCCTCACGAACCTCCTTAGTGTCCGTACTTAAATGCAACTTTATGATGGTGAAGTACTCGTGATCGGTACGTGTAATAGGTATTACACTGTTGAGCTGGCCAATAAACGCCAAAGCTATTTCTTTCGTCCTCCTCAGCCTTTCAGTGTCAATAAAGGTCGTGTAGCCGGTTGCTGCCTTATATATCCACAGCCATGTAGATAACCTCAACCCTTTTGCAAGTCTGTGCAACATGCAACCTCGAACTTCGAGTAAAGACATTGTTCAAAGTGGAACATGACATTTTGATCTGCAAAAATGTAGATGTAGGAAGGCACGGTTACTAACTTACTATTAGGCATCCGTAATTATATGAGACAACATACATGTTGAATATTTTTTTTAATAAGATCCATGCAATACACATATGCACAATCAACAATTAAAAAAAATTATGTATTGAAACACAAACGAAATTAAGAATGAGCATTTAGTATATACTTGTTATATCAATAGTAACGCCATTCTTTTCAATAGTCTAATCATCATCACACCTCTTCTAAATGGAATAACCATTTGTATCAAATGGTACATTTTATTTTTATTTTATTTTATTTTATTTTTGAGTGAACACTCATTAAATGACTTGGAAAATTTATTATTGCATGTTCCTCTTTCCTAATTCATGCAAGAAGAATTCGAATTCAAAGCTCCACACAAATTAACCACGAACAAATCACTTCAACGACGACCAATAACCATTGTCACCTCCATTCCCACACTTCCATCATTGTGGCATATTTTATCACTAGCATTTGTAACTACATAAACGACATTTTATTGGTGCCCCTTCTTGTTTGGTAAGATTGCTCTCTTTTTGCTCTTGTTTCATACGTACGTATATTAAAATTCCATAACCAATTGACGCTAAGATAATAACCAGTAAAACTCCCGGCTGTCATATAGGTGTAGGAAATTTTTTCCCAAGGTATACGAATTTTTTTTCTCAGCAACCTAATAGTTAATATAATAGCTAGGCTTTAGAAATAAAATAAACAGACGACAATTATCGTGGGTATCACATTAACTAAAAATTAAAGATTAAGATCTTCACAAAGGGGGAGTGGATCTTGACCGGGAAGCTCTTGTGATGAAACCTGAAGACCCTGTAATAAAATCTATAACAAATACATCGAAGCATTGAAGTCTTATGAGTGGGATTTTGAGTGGAGTAAGTCAGTTTTTCTTGAGAAGTAAAAATTAGTTACAGATGTGGAGGAACATATGTTGAATGAATTGCTCAATGAGATCACCAATGATTCGATGAGAATCCGGTATGATGAGTCCTATACTGGGATATAATATAGCAGCATTCCAATTATCGCTTCGAGGATAATTCTCCGGCTCCAACTCTCGATATATCACTGTCCATGGTTCATGTGTTAATAATGCAATTTAAAGTTCCCAGCGGTCATATGGGTGTAGTAAATTTTTTCCAACATCCTAATAGTTAATATAAGAAAATAAAATAAATAGACGTCAACTATCGTGAGTATCAAAAATTGATATAGAGTTTGATAACGTAATAAAGTTTTTTTTCTTTCTTTCTTGTCTATTTGGGATTGAGTACGTCAGTTACATGTTTAATTTCCAAAATCCGGTTATGCATATTTGATAACAAACTCTTAATTATCTAACAAGTTTTATTTTGTCTTGTAATAAATGGCAACAAAAAAAGGCAATAGTTGATTCCAAATTTTTTTATGGGTTTGACATATGTAATTTGTCCTGACAATTTTGATCCCAAATGATGACATTTTGGTAAAATTAGTCTTTGTTTTTGCATGTTTTTTACTTTGACAGTTGATGTGGCGGCGGAGACAACGACATCATATCATATAATACGATGTCATATTTCAAATATAAAATATAAAACATTTTGATTTTTTTAAGAGAAGAATTTGAAAAGAAAATACTGGGTTGGGATGCATTATACGTGATCATCTAGGACAGTTTAAATGAGCAGCAACAATGCACTGGCCAAAAGTGCAAGTACTTACTGTTGAAATGCTTGCTACAGAATTAGGCCTTAGAAATAAATTTGGAAAGAATTGTCTTTTATTCCGATTCCAAACATGTGATTGATATATTTTGAGCAGGAAATTAGCTCCTCCATGGTGGTTGATGACCCTACTACCAAGGGTAATAAAGTTGCAAAGTGGCTAAGGAGACCAAGTTCATCTTCGTATTTAGGGAGACAAATAGTATTGATGACCATTTAATTAAATTAAGTTGTGAAAAATTAGTGGCTTGTTATGAACTCTTATGGTGTGTTAAGGGGAAAATTTTGAAAAATATACTCCAGGTTGTACCACGTATAGAAATGATACTCAAGGTTGCCACTGTCCAAAAAGTATACTCTACATTAACCCATCGTCCAAAAAAGATACTCCGGTCAGTTTTCTCACCGGAATTAAGCGCGTGTAACTCAAACGCGCAAAACACACGCGCTTGACACGTGTCACGACGGGAAAATTTTGAAAAATTGGCAAAATATGCTCGCGGTCATTTTTATGTTTCCCTTTTTCAATTGGCAAAATGGCCAGTAGATTGATTAGAGCTAGTTTTACAATTAATAACGACTTGTGTCGGATAGTGTTTTTTTCTCTTCAAGTGCTTATTATTTATAGATTTTTTTTTGGAACGAAGAAAGCTTTTCCATTCCATAGGTCAAATAAGTACAAAGTCTCAAATCTGAAACAAAGGAAGGAACAGACTCCCCCTTTTACAACCTTTTCAAACAACCAAAATCTAACAAAAAGAACTATCCAACATTTAGATAATGGCCAAAATTGTGACAAGCAGCAACTAATTTCTCCTGCTTGCCGCATCTAACTACAGTATTCTGTATAATTTTTCTCATCAACTGTTGCAAGTCTGTACAAACTTCATCAAAAATCCTCTTGTTTCTTTCCTGCCAAACTATATATACCAGCTCAGTTATAAGCACTTTCCAAACTTGATTTTGAGGCTTTTTCCCTTGACTATCCCGACATAACTAACTGACTTATCCCCTGCGACCAAGTTCCAGCCTGAACTGTCTTTCCACACCATGCCCCAACAGCCCGCCAGAGTTTGGTTATTTCAGGACATTCATAGATCACATGGGAAACAGTTTCATCACACGTACCACAAAAAACACATAGAGGATCTACTTGAATATTGAAAGAGATCAGCCTATCTTTCATTGCTAATCTCTCCAGATGTCTAACCAAAGGATAAAGCGTGCCCTTGGAGTTGCCATGTTGTGCATCATTAGATTCTTCCAACCAACTTTCTCTCCTAGAACTCTCAGGATTTGATACATTCTCTGAACTTGGAATTTGCCATCATTGAGGAGCTGCTGCCAATCAAGATTATTACTTATTTTATCCCTAACTCGACCCAATTTCTTCATAAAGAAAGACGCTTGTGGTGGTATCTCCAGATCCAGAATAGAATGGTTTTTCATATAGTAGATACTAACCCATTTGATCCAGAGCTTGTCCTCCTTTAATTAAGGGCATTAAGTGCAGAGCCCATAACAATTTAAAGAGGCAGGCTTTGTTCCATACTTCAATGTTAACCAAGCCTAGTCCCCCTTCAATTTTCGGCTTACACACAGAATCCCAAGACACAGGGTATTTTCTCCCACCAATTGCACCAGACCACAAGAACTGCCGACAAATGCTCGTAATCATGGCAAGAACCTTCTTAGGGAACAAAAATATTTGGCTCCAAAAGTTTTGAATGGCATAGAGAACACTTTGAACCAATTGCAATCTTCCCCCATAACTAAGATATTTGACAGTCCAGTGTCTAATCTTTCCCAACATTTTCTCTATAAGCGGTTGATATTGCACAATGGAAAAACGTTTACCATTAAGAGGGATACCTAAATATCTGAAAGGGAGCGTACCTTCTCCAAGCTGTGTATGTCTAGAAATGGACTGTATTATCTCTGGTCGAACTCCCCCATAATGAATTACACTTTTCCTCATATTAGCTATCAATCCAGAGGCTTCACTGAACATCTTGAACTTCTCTAAGAGGGATGTTACTGATGACAGGTTACCTTTGGAGAAGAGCAGCAGGTCGTCGGCAAAAGTAAGGTGAGTTATGTG
This sequence comes from Plantago ovata, assembly GCA_028274465.1. Classification (NCBI taxonomy): domain Eukaryota; kingdom Viridiplantae; phylum Streptophyta; class Magnoliopsida; order Lamiales; family Plantaginaceae; genus Plantago; species Plantago ovata. The sequence continues at coordinate 21,702,730 of CM051457.1, forward strand.
TAACACTTTGCATCTAGGAGGGTATCTAAAATTCTGATCATGTTCTAGTGTCTTTAGCAACCTGCTTAGATACTCCATACACAGCACGAAGAGGTAGGGGAAATCGGGTCGCCTTGTCTCAATCCTTTTTTTCCTTCAAAAGGCTCGCATAATTTCCCATTAATGTTGATTTGATAATGAACTGTGGTGAGTCCTGTCATTATCCAACCAACAAAAGGGGCGGGAAATCCATATGCCTTCAATAGTTGCTCCACGAAACCCCAATGTACCGAGTCGTATGCCTTTTGAAGATCCATCTTGATCATACATCTACTAGAGATACTCTTCTGTCCATAGCCACGAATTAGCTCTTGGGCAAGAATCGTGTTGTCGTGGATGAATCTTCCGGGGACAAATGCGGCCTGCTCATCCCCTACTAGGTTGTTCATGATTGTGCTCATTCGAGTAGTGATAATCTTCGAAATGATCTTGTACAATACTGAACAACACGCAATTGGCCGGTACTCTTTAATAGTCAATGCATTACTGATTTTCGAAATAAGTGTTATAAGGGTGGTGTTAACACTTTTCAAGAGCTTCCCGGTATAGAAGAAATTTTGGACTGCATTTGTAACATCCTTTCCAATAATGTTCCACGCACTCTTGAAGAATTTTGATGAAAAACCATCACTCCCCGGAGCTTTGTCGTCACCAATACCCTTCAACGCATTCCAAACTTCTTCATTTGAAACTGGACAGACTAGAGTTTTCCTCTGCATTGCATTCAGAACTGGCCCCAAATGAACAACACTTAAGTCCACTGCTCTACAAGTATTTGCTGGCGCACCTAAGAGCTGCTTATAGAAGCCAAGCACTTCTTGCTCTATATATTTTTCATCTGTCAACTTGACACCACTATCATTATAGAGTACAGTGATCCCACTTTTCTTCCTTGATTTTAGACTTGCATGGAAGAATCTATTATTTCCATCACCACTTTGAAGCCAATGTATATTTGACTTCTGTTTCAAGATAGACTCCTCAATCTGAAGCCATTTCTCAAGTTCTTCCTGCGCATTTTTCATTTTCTCATACAACTCTTTGTTAAGTGGATCCCCCCTAAATTCCTCTTGATTCTTATCAACCTCACCTCTTTATAGATTTATAGGCTTCTAATGGAAGTATTAAAAAAGACAGGTGTCTATTTTAGACTCGTTTATTTATCAAGCGAAGTATAACTTCATATTTATTAGAATAAAAATTGAGCTCCGATTATACAAAACGCTAGTGACACTATTTTATTCGTGGTAATTTTTTTTAATCGGCAAAACGAGATCAATAATGGTTCCCCATTTATCCCCGTGGTGATTCGAATTCCCTACCTATTGATTGGAGGTGAAACACTTCGAGGTACATTAGTTAGGTTCGAGTTTGGCTCGAACGAGCCGAGCCCATAAAAAAAATGTGAAAACTTGAAATAAGATATTAAAAATCAAGTATTTAAGATTATATATTAACAATTAATATTTCAAATCATAAACTCATCAAAGACTAACAAAATGCAAACATAAACATTAACATCTTAACGCTAAAATTCCCGATAATTGTATAGATATTAAACCTCACAAGTTTTAACGAGTCATAATGAGTATGTACGAGCATTAGTGGAACGAGTTTTATGTTAGGCTCGAGTTCGACTTGAATACCTTACCGAACGAGCCGATCAAGTTCTCTAAGATCACTAATTTTAAGAACGTGGCAAAACCTCCTATTATGTAATGCTTTAATAACTCGAGAACATTGAAAGTTTTGCATGCAGTTAGTAGTAGTAACTCGAGAACAAGTTAGTTATGTGTAATTGGACAATACTCCATCTCCTAAATATAAGGCAGTCACGTATTAATCTCTACTTAATTACACACCACAACATCCCAACTCCATTTTTAGCTTAATCACACAAAGTTCTCTCCTCTGTTCAAAGAAGAAACACCATCATAAATTTCTTGCCATTGTTCATCATCATCCACCTTACCAATGGATGAAACCGCGTCTCCTGATCGCTTGGGTGCCTCGATTAGGTATGGCAGGTTGAGTACCTTGGAGGTGGAAGATCTCAGCAATGTCACCACCACTGCAGGAGAATCCGATATGGCATCTGAATTTCGACAATTCTGCTTGGATTTCCAGCTCCAGCTAGAAGCAGCATGCCAATCTATTGCTTGGGACAGAATATTCATGTCGGCATTTCTCACCATCTCTGTCTGGCTTATCGTATTTGCATTCTTTCCGTACTTGAGAACCGAGATGGTGGCTGATCAACAATTCCAACACCAGTTCATGTTGAACTCATTAGCAATTACAGAGTTTCAGGCAACCAGATCTGAGGTTACAGGAAAATGTGATATTACTCTGAATGTCACCAACAATGGAGAAAGAAGCATCTATCATGAAACTTCTGTGCTCTCCATTTTCATGGATCACGAGCTTTTGTGGGTCACGAGGACAGGCGATTTTTTCCTAGATGTTGGTAATAGCATTATGTTCGATGTGAACATCAATAAGACAACAATCTCTGTTCCTGCTGCGTTTGTTCCAACAGCCATGATAGAGAGCCAGAAATCACGAAAGCCACTTCGTTTCAAGTTGAAGTATGATGGGATGCTTCGCGAGGGTTTAGCTGCATGGTATGTGGAAAGAACGCACATGTATATCATCTGTGGTTGGATTGAGATGCGGTTCGTCAACGACACCACACTAATAGGGGAGCCAGCAAGTTGCTCTCTGGAAAATTACTGAGATAAGATTTGGTTTTCAGTTCTTCTCTGATTTTCTATTCTTTTAGCACTGTTAATGTATAGACAAGATTATGTTTCCTGCAACTTACGTAGATTCATTAATGTGGCACATTGATCTCTGACAAGTTACCCCTTTTTTTATCTTCCTGCTCACAATTTTTATCACTTATAAAAAAATTTCCAGATGATAACTTAACAGTCTTAACTCCATTTATTGATATTAACTTGATACAAGGTTGATTCGAAAAGAAAAGAAAAAAAAACTTGATACAAGGCTAAAAATAAGTAATAATAAAGCTTGAAGTTTTATTTAATAATCAATCAATTTCATTACAACACTCCAATTGCAGATAGCAATGACAGAGATATTACAACAATGAGGACTTAGAAGTATGTAACAGGTACTTAACAAGATCTTTGATTCTATAAATCTTTCTAGATACTAGACGGAAACAACAAATCCTGCTATAAACGTAACCACTTACCAGATATGGCCATGTTTATTGACCAAGTACATAGCTTCTCAAACAGCTCCATACCTGATAAGGAAACAGAAATGTTTTTCTGTTTCAAGAATTCAGTATACTTGTGTAGTGACTGGAGGAAGATGCATAGCTTTGCAATGCCCTTATTCTCTATATATATGATTATCGCTCTCAAGATGGTCGTTCAAATCCACCACCAAGCTGCATGTGCAGCCATTCTGGTGATGAGCCCCTCCCATATTCCCTGGTACCTTGGGAGCCAAATTGTGGCATGCCAGGAGCATCAAAAGTTTGTTGAGCAAACTGTCAAAGAGCAAAAGGAACCATTTAGTGGTCACATATTTATGATGAAAAGAGTGATGGAACAGCTTTACCCTGCAGCACATGTTCCATTTTCCTGATTTGATAGCAAGATTATATTCCAACTTGGTTCATCAAGAATTGACAGGTGCATTTTTTTTTTTCTTTTCTTTTTTTTTTTTTTTTTTTGGGGGGGGGAGGGGTGGGGTGCTGTAATTCTTTATAGGATGACTGCCCCAGAATCTACACCAGTAGAACACAATTACAGGTTCTGTACGGAGCATGTTTCTCATGGAAGGTATTATTGGCTGGTCATATGAGATGTAGAACCAGTAAAACTAAGTGGTTGTTGGAGCAGATTGATAGTTTCGGATCTCAACCAACTTTTAAGTGGACTATAAACTAACTTCACAATAACAATGTGTGAGGGTCAGCTTCATGAAGAATACCAGCAAGAAAAAGTTTTTAATAAAATCTACCAAATTCATGCAGTTGACTGTTTTCTTTGAAGCACTCACATCTTTTGAAGGATATCCTTCTATGCCTCTTGCATTAACTGCTTCAAGCTTCAGTGATAGAAACTGTGAGACAAGTCAGCAGTGATTCAGTGAATTTACGATGGAGAAATCATATCATATAAAATCATTAGAAGAATGATTAAATCCTGAAAATACATGCACACACCCGAAAGGTGGGAAGGCAGGGGATAGAGGACACAGAGAAGTGATAGAAAAAACCTACCTCAACCTGGCGTTGTAATGACTGGATATAATTAATTATCTCATCAAGCACCAACGCTTTGCCAATAACCTGAATCCATAAAATCATTCATAGAATTCTTAATTTCAGAATTATTGTACCATACAGTAAATTAGAATTATAGATGACAAGTTATTCTTCTGTGCTCAATTCCTTAAAAAACAAATTCACAGAACCACTAGAATTAGATGTTATTTAGACGGTGATGCTGCTAATGAACAGGGTTATGATCTCAACAATAGAATGTAAATCAATAAAATCTCATTAGTTGGAAAAGAATTACTATTCTACTATTCCTGAGCTGCATAGAGCACCAGGAAATATAACTTAATTTTGGTCTTGTTTCAAAGCATCGCCCTATGAAGAATACAATTAACATTATAGCATATTCAGATGTTCAATGATTAACTTCAGCAATGTGGAAAGATAAGTCACAGAGAGTATCCATAGGCATTGAAAAGAGTATTCATTCAAGAAGGGAAATGAGAATTGAATTTTTCTTGGTTACAAGTCTCCAGAACATTCTGAAGTTGTAAAGAGGCGATTATTAATGAAAAGCAGAAGCAAGATCACACAGATTTTTACTGATCCCAAAACAAACTTAATGGCAAACTTGCAAGATACTGGGCTAAAGCACAAGCTTTTTCGAAATGATGTTACAATCACATTTGATGATAATTAACCAAGGAATTACTGCACTGAAGAACAATACATATCTGTGAAGAGATAAAACTCACTTTATTGCAACCAGGCACAAGGTCTTGGAGAATTTTCATCCTCTCACTAATCTTTTCTCTCCTCGCCTGCAAGAAGACAGATAAAAAAAAGAAGTCACACACATGGATCTTCATCTCCTATTATTCACTCATTAGTCCTCAAAATCACATGAACATAAACCAATAATTTCAAACCCTTTCAGCTAGCATAACATGTTCTAGTACTAGATTGTAAATTCACACACAAAAAATACAAGAGAAAAGAGGTAAAGAAACTGCTTACTCTTTCAGCTAAACTGTGACTATCGGTAGCTTGACCACGTCTAGCTCTCACATGGATGTAGTCTTGCTTTGGGTGTTCGGCAGGTTTTGCAGATTGCTCAGGTGCCTTGCCTGAATTGCCTTCCCCTTGTGGTTTATTTTCACTATTCTCATTTGATAATGCTGCCTTTTGCCTCTTACTGTTGTCACTCTCACTCTGGTCAAAGCCAAACATAATTACTGTTCTATTAGCAATCAGATGAACACCGAGCTACTCAAATCAAACAGATTACCAAAAAGGGAAAAAAAAAAAAAAAAGCACTAGAAACTCACAGCACGTGTAAAAATTTAAAAAAAAAAAAAAAAAAAAAACAGAGAAGTTAAGACTTAAGAGAGTAATAATCAGAAATAGAACTGAAAATAGAAAGCAGCAGAGTAAAGTGAAGTTGGATAAAGTAAGAGAGTAATGGAAAATACCATAGCATTAGTATTGTGAGTATTATTGTCATTGCTACTGGAAGCTCTTGCACCTCCGGCAGAAGCAGCAGCTTCATCGTCGTCATTATTATTGTGATTATTATCGTCTTCGCGACGCTTCCTGGAATTGGAGTGAAGAAGATGATGATGATGAGTGGATCTCTGGTCCAAAAGCATTGGATCCAAAGCGAGGCCGCCAAACGACGTCGCATTGGCGAATCCAGGCCAGATCTCGGCCAAATTGTAAACTCCTCCTCCTCCACCAGCGCCTACGCCGTCAGACATCATCGCCGTGCCTTGCGGATCCATTGGTGTCGGTCAGAAACTCAATCGAGTGATCATTCGCGAATATATATATAGAGAGAGAGTACAGTAGTATCAATAGTAATAAATAGAATAGTTAGTTACATGTATGGGATGTTCGCTGGCGAGTGGCGTAACAATGGCTACTCAACAGCAAAGCAAAGGCTTCTTCTCTTCTTCTTCTCTGTAATCTGTAAAATGTATCTGTTGTTGTGAGAGTGAGAGAGAGTGTGTATTGGGAGTAGAAAAGAAATCCCAAGTTGAGAGAGAGAGAGAGACTAATATTGACTGACACTTTTTTTGTATCTATGGTGAGCGAGTGAGGTTTTCTCGGAGCATCAAGCGTTACCTGTCTATTAAATGATTTAAATCTCCTCCTTATTATTTGCTAGCTATGCTTGCCCCAAGGCCACGCTACTCTCCGCTGGTTCACTGCACCACCACAAATAACCCCTCTATCTCGTACGAAGACTATTCGAATACTTTTCTTTTACTTACTATAATCAAAATAAAAACTAAAACTTATAAATACATGTGTTTTTTTTTCGAAGACCATGATTTCATAGATAAAAGAGAGGTTACAGCATAGAGTTTTATATCCTAAGTACAGACAACCCTAGGATACGAAAGAGTGCGATCATTACATAGAAAATTTGACAACCAAGACGGACATAAATCCCAAATATAGAAGCTACTCAGATTATCCGAGGTACAATTGGAAAATGTAGACGAATAACTTGGATTCAACTGGTACTTCAGCTGACGCCGCAACTTCCCTGCCAACCCTTCGCTTCCATATTTAGCCAAAACATCCGCAGCTTGATTGACCTGCCGAAACACAAGACTCCAGCTGCACACCTCCAGTTTATCTGCTAGACTATGGATCTCCTCAAGCAGCTGCTGGTGCAACTGCATTCCCCGCGTCTTCCTGGAGCAAGCATTAAAAACCAAGAGTGAGTCAGTCTGAATACAAAGTTTAGAAATATTCATTTGCGTAGCAAGGACAAGTCCTTGTTTTACTGCTTGCAGTTCTGCTAAGTTATTCGAACAGATACCCAAGAACCCTGCTGCTGCACGTATGAAGTGCCCATGATGATCTCTAAAGATCATGCCTATACCTGCATCTCCTGGATTACCCCTAGCAGATCCATCTGTATTTAAACAAATGAAACCTGGAGGTGGAGGACTCCATCGACACTGGACGGTACAAGTAGTTTTAGGTTTGGTAACATGAAGGAGCTCATGATCCTTTAGGATTCTTTGCAAATGCTGATAGAAAGTAGTCCAGGAGAAATCTTGGTGACCAAAAATAAAAAGGTTCCTATACCACCAAACCAGCCAAAGGAAAATGCACCAAGTAGTTTGTGTGTGAGAATGTTGAGGCAGCAACGTGAAAATTGATAACACAGTAGGAGTATGATCATTCCAAGCAGCCGGCCAAAGGATTGATCTAATAAATTGGAACTTAGAACACCTAAAGAAAAGGTGATCTATAGTTTCCTCCTCCTAAGAACATAAAACACAAATAGGAGATTGGAGAACCCCCCAAGCATGAAGCCTAGCAGCAGTATAAACCTTATGATGGAACAGTAACCAAAGGAAGTATTTAATGCGAGGTAACAACTTCAAACCCCACAGCCTGTGCCAAGGTAACAATGGCTGCTCTATGCGCAACTGCATATGAGCTTGGTAAGCTGATTTAATAGTGAACATACCCTGAGGGTGATGATGCCAAACCAAAGAATCCTGCACACCATCATTGCTTGGAATGGGCACAGCCATAATCCTTTGGACTATCTCCAAAGGCAGCACTCTAGCCAATTTTAAAACATCCCATTGGTTGTTAAGAATAAAATGGCTTACTAAAGCATTGGCATCATAGGGAGAAGTAGCAAAGTTTTCCAGTAAAAAATGCTCAAACCACCTATGAGTCCAGAATAAAATCTTTTGGCCATTCCCTAGCTTCCAGGAAAGGTGCTGTTGAAATTCCGGAAGTAATTTAATCAATCCCTTCCAAAGCCAACTACTTGTGGAGGAACAAGATGCTTCCAGAATGCCTTGGTTAGGGAAGTATTTAGCTTTAAAAAGCTGAGCCCAAAGAGTATCAGGTTGCATTAAAAGTTTCCAAAGAATTTTGAATTGAAAAGCCTTATTGAAAGTTGAGAGGTCCCTAATACCCAATCCCCCAAAGCATTTAGGAGTACAAACTTATGCCAACTGACTTTAGCTGGTTTAGTGCCTTTATGACAAGCATTCCATAAAAAATTCCCGTTTAACTGATTAATTTTGTGTTGAATTGTCTTAGGCACAGAAGCCACAGACATAGTGTAAGCAGGAATGGAGGAAGTTACTGCCTGGATAAGCACAACCCTTCCAGCCAGGGATAAAAAACGATTATACCATTTATCTATTCTATTGGCCACCTTAGTGACTAAAGAATGAAAGAGATCCAGGAGCTGTATCCATCAATACCTGGAGCCTTTTTAGGATTGATGGAGTTAACAGCTTGCCAAATTTCCTCCTCAGTTGGAATCAGCAAAAGCTCCTCCTGATCAGATAAGGATAATTGAGGAGTAACAAGATGTTGAAAATGATCTTGGTTAGTGGAGCCTGCAGTAGCTTGAGCAGAAAAGAAAGCTTTAAAAACATTACAAATGTCTTGAGGTTGATGGCACCACTGGCCAAGATCATTTTTAACACCATGAACAAAATTTTCCCGTTTATTATGAGAAGCAATAGCATGAAAATACTTTGTATTACCATCTCCCTGCGTAATCCACTTCCTTTTAGCCCGTTGAGACCAAAAGATAGCTTTTTGCAACCGGAGGGAATCAATGTAGAGTCTAACATGCTCTGCTTGAGGACCAAAAACTTGAGAATTTAAATGAATTTTATTTTCCAAAGAAGATAAAAGATGGATGTGGTGCTTGATTTGCTGGTTAATTTCATGCAACTCAGACAACTTCCAGGAAGGAATGACTCTACTTAATTCATGACACTTATCCAAAAAATTGCCAGAAGAACTATCCCAAAAGTTTGCCAAATTGTTTGTATACACAGAAGACAGCAACCACATATTTTCAAACCGGAATGGGCGGGAAGGCCGCTTCCCATGCAAACCAGCATCAGTTAGTAAAGGCCTATGATCGGAGGTAGAATAACTAAGATGACGAACCGAAGTGTTGGGAAACACATTATGCCAAGCCGAATTAGCACAAGCTCGATCCAACCGTTTACATATAAAATTACCCGTGTAACATTTATTAGTCCAAGTATAAATATTACCACAGAAACCTAAATCAAACAAATGACAATCACTCAAACCATTTGTATAAATACATGTGTTGGTTGAAGGTGTTCACACATTTAAATAACTCGGTCATTTCAAATTAAGTAGCTCCTTCGAACTGCTCAGAAAGTATTTCGATTTTATATTAACACGAAAGCTAGTTAGAAAACTTCATTAGAGATATTAGATTAAATGTTTTCTTGCTAACTATTGTATGCAAATCACTAAATAACAAGTAACATACACATATAAGTTGTTATCTTAAGGATCAACGAAAAGAAGAATCTTAAAATAATGATTTGTGAAGGAAAAAAAAAAAAAGAAAAGAAAATTTATGTCGCAAAAGACGAAGTGGAGTTTATGATAAACATTTAGAAGACACTGTATTGGACCCTTAAATTTCACGAACGAGTTTGAGGTTGACCTTCATTCCAAGCTAGGGTTATCCAAAGAGCATTAGTTAAACGGACATATGTAAAGAAGTGAAAATTCCAGTGGCAATCTAAATTATCTAAATTTGGAGACGATCCCTAGAAGTCCGCTGGGATGGAAGCCCAATATGGGCCTTTACAATTAGCGATTTTTTAAACCGGACTGTAACATATAGTTTCAATTCCAACTTTCCGAATCAATGATATGCCAATTTTTATTTTTATTTTAATTTTCTAAAAATACCCTTAAGTAGATTAGGTCTGTGGGTGAATTGTAAACTTTGTGAAGATCTATTAATTTGATATGTTTCAAAAGAAAAAGAAAGGGAAATTAGAATCCCAGTCCTTATTGGTCCCAAAAACTTTAATATAGTATCACTAATTTGTTACTAGCTAAGAAATTCCTTTTTTGAAAACCTTATGCAACTAGTGAGTACATTATGTACACATGGTCTTTCTACTATTTAATACTACAAGTAAACCCTATATGGTTGAGAATTTTACTTCCTCACAACACATATCAATATCATCATCATGTATCATAAAAGTCTCTAATTGTTTCCCCTAGCTACTAGCAGTTGGTTGTAAAAGCATTTCAGTTTTGGTTAAGGAGAGATTTTAAAATATCTAAATGAATATGAAAGGTATCAATTATCATCATCAAAGGGCGTCAAAGAAATTAAAGTCTACCAAACATGTCCTAATTGGAGTATGGAGAGTATGGACCAGACAATGAGGTACTGGCACCAACATTGGAGTAATGTTGTAATGTTGTATTCCTACTCTATGTATACGGTCCACTGCCTAAAACAATGACTCAAACGTGGGAAATATATACTTTATTTATTTAATTTATTTGTTTATTTTATATTATTTTATTAGAGTATAGCATTATAGTTGGGAACAAAAAGTTTCTTGGAAATTATGAGTTATAGTTGAGTCTATGTGTTTTACAAGGAATTGATTTAGGTTATCGTTGAATTAATTTACTTAGGGCACTTAGTTCATGTTTGGTTTGTAATAAAAATTAAGTCTTTGATGTAAAACAGTTTGTTCAGTTTAATTTTATTTTTTATTTTATAAATAAATTTTGTTCAGTTTAAATATTTTATACAAATTCAATATTACATATTCAGAATATAGTCAGATCAATTAGTATCTAATCTCTACTACTAGTACTAATCCACAAAGTGGCATTGGCTAATGATTGAGAGAATTAAGATTAATGAGTTACTATCTGTGGAATGGTTAGTGATAATGATAGTTGGGTTTAGAGATTTAGCTTTTTCTGGGGAGATTTGGATAGATAATGACTGCACCATCATTTAATGGCCCACTTTTTTAGATTGCTACTTCTATAATTCATGTACTCTCCTGCCTATCAGATTGCTACTACTTCTATAATTCATGTACTCTCCTAGTCCTACCTATTAGAGGCAGGCTACAATTATCACAAATAATGTTCACATTTTCAACAATTTGAAAGAAAAGAAATTCTTGAAGTTGAATAAATTTCATTTGGAGAACAATTGTGTTAATTAAAATAGAGAGAGACCAAAAGACTACGTAATTAACAAAATATTAGTTTTTTTATTTTTTTTTATTTTTTTAGAACGGAAAATCTAACTGGCCTACTCCTTTACACCACCTTAACTCTAAATACGCATATAGCAACCTTATGCATCCGTCAGGGTTCGAAGACCCGACCTCTCATTCCTATTTCATCACCCTAACCATCATACCACCTTTTAATTCTTCGGCAAAAATTATATTAAGATGTATCATTTACAAGTAAAAGGCATGCATAAGATTTGCACTCCCTTGACATGACGTTACAGCCAAAACCAACATCAATGAACATAGTCTAATGAATGCATAATGCCCGATATTTGTTACGGACGGAACAAATATAGACCTTCCACGTCATCTAGTATGTCTATTTAGTTTTGTGTGATGTTTTTATGTAAACACAATTATCCATTCTTTTTTAATGAGTTGAAATATATTTGACGGCTTACGAACGAACAAGATTAAGCCGGGCATCGAGCAACGAGTCCAACCTCATCAAACTGAAGCTAGATGCCTTGAAACAACATACAAAGCAATTGAGCTCGAACTGTGTGGCCTGCACTGCGTATGACGTCAATATGCGATATTGCGATCTCAGTTTTTCCAACAATGGACCTATTTCCTGGGAACCAATACACTTGGCGTGAACGGTCTCCCGACCTCAAAAAGAGGCACCAAAGTCAACTAAGAAAATTGACTCTAACATGGCACCTAGGTCACGACTCTGAACTTGAGGGTCCGACCCCTGTAAAGCCCATTGCATCGTCTGCCACTTGAGGTCCAACTACACGGCAAGCGTATTGGGCCAAGTGCACCAAGAGCACATGGCACTATGATAGTTGTGGCACAACCTAATTAGAGCGTACACTTGACATTCATACAAAAGAGCATAGTTTCCACACAAACATATATATATAGGTTCCTCATAAATCTTGAACAACAAGTACCAGGCGAGGTTGAATCTTCATCTCAACTTCTCACCTCTCTACTCTATTATTACTCGGAAAGTGTGGTTCTATAACTAACACTAACGACTCACTTCTCCTTAGAGTGTTTTAGTGTGTTGTCCATTACAACACATGAAGTACTAAGTATAGATATTTTGTAAATATTAAAGCACAAATATAGCACTGAATTGGCCGGTTTTGGCATTGATGGAGATGTGGGCGAAGAAATTATCTTCGAATGGGGCATTGTTAACACTCTGAGAACTGCAAATGCTTCGGCAAATTGCCAATTCATAGGCAGATCAGATTCAGCTCCCTTCCATTATATTACTAGCACAAAGCATTAAAAACTCAGCCCAAAGGTCACAACAGATAAACCAATCCAGCATTAACTGCCCACTGTTCACTGACTTAACCATTAAATATCTAATAATAAAAATATATTACTTCCTACTTTGATCGATAAATTATAAAAAATGAAACATCACAACCTTATTTTTCCCTATATCGGGACAGATCCGATCCACGAATGATGGATTATGTAAATATGTAATAGTACTAGTTTTCTTTCGGTAAAAGTCACAATACAATTTCCTTTATTTCTATAAAAAGTATTACATTTTTTTTAACACAAATCTTATTAAATATCCTATTTATTTCTACACAACTAATTTAGTAGAAATATCAAAGCTAAACCACACCTGACGACTCCGTCGAGTTTTGATCCTCCAACCTCTCATGTGCTAATGCAACACCATATGCTTCGAGCAATCTTTAACTGTGAGCTACCACTAGGTGTTATAATATTATAGAGAAATCTAAAACACCACGTCACGAACCAACCACATGACATGTACGGTTCTTATCAGCCAAACTCCCTGGACAGGCTTAATTAATTGTGGTATGCTAATCCATATTCTGTGGTTCCTAATCAAAACAGAGCCTTCTAGTATCCGTGTTTAACATAATAGTAAATCATAAATAAATACTCGTACTACTTATCAGAAGAGGTAGAACATGTGCAAAATACCCTAGCTAGCTAGCTTTTGTTAAGGTGATAGAAGAAGCAATGACGAGAGGAAGTTTCTAGTCATTGTTATGTTGCCAAACTTGGTAGTACCACATATCTTATTTGGTTAGACATCTATGAGCTTCGTAAAGTTATCTGCCTAACTGTATAAACATTTGCATCATTGCATCCCCTAGGTTATCCGGCCTGCTTTTAACCCCTACAATTTCAACATTCTTATGCCCTAGAAGTTATAAGGTAGTCCAATGGAAGTAATGTGGTTGGTGAAAGAGATGTGCAAAGTTCGATTCCCAACTGAGACATAAGGCGGTTAGGTGTGGAGATATGATTAAGGTGGTATTGGATTTGTACAAGAACTAGTGTACGATTAGTTGTAATATTTGCCGTTAGAAAAAAAAATTCTTATGACACTGCATGGGATGTCGATTGTTGTTACTATTATTCCGTTTTTTAAGATTATTTACATTTATTTTAGCAATGGTGTTTTAAAAGGTTCATATATCGTGTTTGATTCAATTGTATAACTTACAATAAGATTGCAAGATTAACTTACAATGGAATTTTTGTTACGGTTCAATGTGAATAATTGATGATTCGGGTATAAAGGTGAGCGGCCTAGGTTTTCCAAAACTGGCATACAACTAATGCGATTGGGTCGTATTCCTTTTCTTTTTTTTCTTAGGAGCTCTTCTCTACCAGAGATGGAATTAGTGGTGGATTAGATTAAATGAAAGATTTAAAAATATTGTTGTATATATTATGGTGTTTGGTATACATTAAAATCAAATGTAATGATAAGTGAAAAAGGTATATTTTGACAAATTTAAATGCCTTATTACTGAATTTGGAATGTTAAAAACTCAAAATTGGTAAGTAATTTAATCCATCCATCATAATCACTAATCTTTCATTTTTAAAGGAGATTAATATCTGCCAATAATACCGGGCCAGCTGGATTTAATGCTCTTGACCCTGTAATAATTAGTTTTTACTGAACATCATATTAAGAGGAATTAGTTATGTTAATATATCATAAGTTGCCATAATATAACTTACAGAACGGCTCCTTAGATGTTTTGATTGTGTAGTATAAATTGAAGAGGACTTGAAAATTCAAGGTAGATTTTGTGACAAATCATTATAGTATAAGTTGAAAATGGACAAATTATTATACGTTAGTTGGGCATTATGAAAATTGAACCTTAATCCGATTTCTTCAGCTCAAAATCTAATAGATTGGAAGTAGATTTGTGAAATAAGAATTTCATAGTGTTTTGAAAATAAATTTAAAAAATGCACTCCGTATGAGACCTACTTTTCATTACGTTTCGTTAAAGATTTTAAACTATGGGTCATGTATCATTGGAGAAGTTCAATTCGATCGATCTAGAAGTCCTGAACAAGCAAACTCTGCCCTGTTGACGCGTTAGGTATTCATTATAGTTGGAATAGCAGGGGTGTTCTAGGGATTTCATGAACAATAACTCGTGAATACTTACTTTCGGTTCGTGCTTGGTACTAACTACTAACTCGAGTTAATTGGAAATTTCGAACCGCTATAAACAAAACTAGTACGCCCAGTTGAACAATAATGTATGACGACTTTTTTTCGGTTCGTACTCCGTAGAAATTTCGTGCCGCTAAAACAATAATACTAGTACGCGACTATATATATGAATTATGAAGGCCAGGGAGCCCAAATTGAGTAATTGCATTAAAATCACTTAACCTAGTGTATGTACTACAATGTCTCAAACTTCGAAGTGTCACTCTCATCAATACTAATCAACTCGTTGTTTAGGTGTCACAATGCTACACGTACTAGTGCACCTAGATGTGTAAATAGTAAGGACCAAGTACATTCTTTTAAATATGACCAGAGATTCTCACTCATTTTTTTAACGGTATTTGTAACGTGCGTCTAATTGGTTCGAACACTGTCATGTCTTCTTTGAGGCAAAATCTCTTAGCAACATTACTCACATTCTCAAGTTAACTCAACTCTCGAAAATCTCTCTTCCGGACTTCCAACGTGCAAGAAAGATCAAAATGGAATCCTTTTTGATAGGCTTATGGGATTGCTTGGGTCTACCCCTTCATTTGACTTTACTCTACTTTAAGCGGAACGACTTTTTCTCAGTCGGTTCGCTCCAAATCTCTAATGCAGCATCAATTCCTTTGATTATTACCACTTGAGACAACAAATATCGATGATGACTATTAATATAAATACTATAGTTCAACCAATCTAGTGGTTTTAGCTCCTCATTTTTCAGTAATTACACGATAACATTTTTGAAAAAATTGTCAATTTAAGGTCCCAACTACAACTACACTTTGATATACTATTTGGAAAAATACTTTCATTTTGTACCATATGTTTTTTACCCTGCCTAATTTGTGAATGAGTGTTTGTGTAAATTTCTAAGAGAACTCCTTATGGAGGCTTTTTTTTTACTTAATTAGGACTTAAGTCCCCAATTAAGCCTGAAAATGCCTTCAATGGAATGTTTTTGGGCCACTATTTAGTAGCTCATGACAACGGGCTATTGATTAGTAGTCATGCTTTAAGCCTCAACTACGAGACCCACAATAAAAGCTCCAATAATATGGATTAATATGATTATAGAGATCCACTTAAAAGTCTCAAATAAATCTCAAACCTTGAAGATATTATTTAGGAGGAATTGTTTTGGAATTTTTATGTTAAAATCCTCCAAATTGAGGCCCAACCATAAGAAGTGCTCTAACCAGGAGGGAATTAGTATCCACGGAAGTAACCCACATCTCAAGGGATGTTTGTGTGATTTGCCTTTATTTCTTTTTTCTTAAAACTCCCAGCTGTGAGGTGCAATGAAGATAGTCGTTGAAATGAAATTTAAGGACCTAAATGAAGAGACAATTACAGCCAAGTGTGAGCACCACTCGAAACACCCCACCACTCTTGCTAGCTGCTGTAACAATTTGTACTTGTCGATTTAGAATGGACATAGCATATGATAACTCTATTTCATATTTTAAAAAAATTAAACAAGAAAACATATAACTTTACTAGTAGTAAAGTTATACTAGCTTGTAGCCAGTACGTAGCTAGTAACTTACTCCTACAACACTTCATATAAAGCATGAAGACACTACCACCAAATTTTGAAGCACTATACATTGGCGGTATCTATCAGGAAGTCACAGCGAATTACCTTGTAACATTAACTAGAACATTATTTATTTATCAATTTTAGATACTACAATAGCAAAGTTGTAAATAAATGTTAGTCAACTCAAACAACTCAACTTTTGAACTGTATCATTGTTAGACTAACGGAGTTATTTTTGTTATTACACCTCGAAATCCTTAATTTGTAAATTTATAAAAAAACTAATCCTTTCCCCTTTTATTTCTTTAATTAAAAAATGAGAAAATGAAAATTTGCATTTCTATTTTTGAATGGTGTGACAACTGACACATGAAAGTTCCAATGCTTTGGTGCCAAAGGTGATGAGATTCGATTGAATGGATGATTTTTATGGATACGGAAAAATGTCCTTGAGGCTTAGCCTAGAGGACCCCTCCATCTCTGGGATCTAATGATAAGCACCAGGAAATGTCATGATTGAATTCATTCAATTCCTCTCTGCCATGATAATATTGAAGTTTTAATTCCTCGTTGTACAGTACTACTATCTCTTTAAGCCTCATGAAATAAATGAAATTACTCATCAAAATTTTGTAGAAAAATTGTATTAATTGTCCAACAAAATGAGGTAGTTGTAATGTCAAGAATCAAGATACAGCTGCATGCGGAGATAGATAAATCCTAATAACACTCCTTATAAAGATTTTTTGGAATCTTTTTGGACTTTAACATCTCCAATTAAACTCACAAATACCTCAAATGGAAATTTTTTGGGCAATGGAAAAGGGCTACCAATATTAGCCCTCAATTAATCCATCCAAATTAATATTTTCTCTGTTCCATAATAAGCTTTCTAAAGTTGATTTTTTTCTCAAACTTTTACCGCAAATTACTTCTACATTACACACTAAAAAATTATAATAAAATTACATTATGAAAGAAAATTAAATATATTTTTCTAATATAACTCTATTATATACTAATCATGTTTAATATAAGAGTACTTTGCCATCAAAGTTCGAAAAAAAATAAACCTTAGGAAGCTTCTTATGGAACGGAGTGACTATTTTATAATTGATTATTTGTTTGTTTTTAATATTCAATAAAGTTTAAGTTCAATTAAGACTCAAACATGGCAATTTGGACCCGATCCGCAGATTTCGATCCGATCTGGACCCAATCGATCCGAGTTCGGACCGAATCGATTTGGATTCATATGGATCTGACCAGAAAATATATTTTTGTGGAGATTTTTAATTTTTTTTTGGAATTGGTCCAACATGGATTCGATCCGTACGGGTCCAGACCGGTCCACGGACCAATTGTCAGGCCCACCCAAACCATAAGGAGTGATCTAAGAATTTAAATCTTTTTTTATAGAATAAATTTTTAATTATGAATAAAGAATATTTAGTGTGTGTTTGGCTTGAGGGATTTGAGAGGGATTTGGAGCTATTTTTGGTGAAATCCCTCCAAATGCATTGTTTGGTAGCATTTTCGCGGCCCGGAGGGCCACGGATTTACCAAATCCCTCATTGGCCGGGCCTTTGGATTTTAGCATGTTTGAAAAACCATGGGGAGTAGGAATTTGGAGGGATTTGGTTTTGAGGGATTCAGTCTCAAGTAAAATGGCTTATCTGCCCATTCACTTCACATGAATATCATCGAAATAACCAAAAGAAGACAACGGACTAGTGGAGGCCCGAAAGTGAAGGGGATAGCGACGTATTATCCTCCCAAAAACATGACATTCCGCCTGTCATTTCTTAATGCTATGCTAGGCCTTTACTTAATTATCCTCTCGAAGAACCGATGGAAATTTGATTACTCTTAACAAATCCTACAGAGAAAATCCAAACGAACAACAATGTGAAAGACAAGCCTAAGCCATATTTAACAAAGTAGCAATATCCCACATTAATCAGCTTTCGATCACATAAAAGATGGAATAAATAAATCAACTAGTGCAACCACGGGATTCGGATTTCTCCCAAAAATTAGAGGCAACACGTCCATCAGTATATCAATATCTTCATTTTCAGATAAGAACATGAATAACCCCTCTCTGTTTTGAGAAAAGCTCTAACATTACAGTCCATCAGTATATCAATCTTCATTTTACCACTGAGGTTTTCACTGGAATTTACGTTGCACTTCAATTGTGAAAATGTGATTTTATCCAATGGGGTGATGGGAGAGCACACAATGTTATACCAGCAAGGTTGGGAAGCCTATAATGAATCTCTTGGGTGCGGTGGATTGGTTGCATTGTACACATATATGACCTCCTGAAATAGATGATTTATTAAAAAATAGTTTGAAAATGGTAATTTTACAGTTCATCCATTATCAGCAAGAGCAAAACAAGGTACAATTGTAAATTCAATTTGATAGTTATAACTAACTTACACAATTTACGAAATCATTAGCGCGGAATCCGAAATACGCAACAAATCTCTCTACAACCAAAAAATGGATTTGTTTCAAATCCCTCAAAATCTCTTTTTGAAATCCCTCAAACCAAACAACTATATGAGGGATTTGGTACACGCAAACCCCTCCAATAGCCCATTTATTTGAATGGACTCAAATCCCTCATAAAAAATGTCCAAATCCCTCATTGAAAACCAAACATGCACTTAAGTTTCCTCAATAACTTTATAGCCACTTAAGTACTCGTTTCGAACCATGAAACTCTAATGAATGGGTATGTTATGGTGACAAATTATTTTATGGCCATGTTATGTTCACAATGTGCATGCAGTCATACATACAGTTATCCGCATGTCAAATTACCTATAATAATGAACAGGTGTGAACTATGCATCTATTATATCTAGAGTAATTGTTAGAAAAGTTCCATTTTAACAGAGTTTCAAGGGTGTTGTAAGGAGCTGCAAAGATTTGAATGTGGTACAATTAATCTGTCATATACTTCCATATGAATATATGACGAAATTATAAGCAAGAAAATTACAACATAATTAACACTTTTTTTTTAACTGCAAATAATTTTATTACTAACCAAATCCAAATACACAAGTATGAGTGCACATATAATACACTCATCTACAAGAAAATCAAAACCTTTATCAACCATACCAAAATCTACACTCTAATCTATAATCCTAAAGTTCGATATATATAATCTACGTGTTTAACAGATTATTGTAGGAGCTTAATTTTGGTCACCCCATCATTTAATATGTCTAAGTCAAAGAGTTAGTCCAGAGTTAAAAGATAAGCCGGCAAATCGTATCTAACCAAAACCGTAAGGTGGAATCGTGTCCTAAGGCAAAATCAAACACGGTTATTGATAATCCCTTACGAACTCCACACCCATTCACTCTAAACATGTGCATAAAAGAACTTTTTGACATACTATAATTAACACTAATTCAGACTATTCCAAGCTAATATAGGTACGTACACCAAAGGAAGGAGCATAAAAGTAATTTAATATTTTTAGTATTCAATTGTGCAAGGACAAAGTGTTTTTGTGAATCGCAAGATGGGCCAGTTCCACAAGGCCTGTCATGACACACAGTAGACCGACCATTTGGAATCTACCAAGCTCTCAAGACATCACTGATTCCTCTGTTAATGAAGGCTATGAAGCCATGCACAAAGGCTAGCTAGCCCAGGCCATACCAAATTCCATATAACAGTATCACAAGGCCTTAATCACACCCTTCAGATTTGATTTGAGAATATTACATTCAATTTTGCACCGAGCTTTTTCATAAGGTCACTGTTAGGCCATCTCCAGCAGCGTATGAGCTGCTGGGATGAGAGGGCTCATCCCCTCTCACACGCTGCTGGGCGTGTGAGAGGGGATGAGAGACTCACCCCCGCCTCACTGGGTGAGGCGGGGGTGAGCCATAAATTATTATTATTATTATTTTTTCTTTATTTTTTATTACTACTTTATTATTTAGTTTTACCATTTTCTTTGTTTTTGTTCTTTTATTTCATTACATCATTTCTTATTTCTTTTCTTCCTTTTTTTCTTTTTGTTCATAGTAGTATTATGTAGTATTTTAATTTATGCAAAGGAGTAGTATTATGTAGTATTTTAATTCATGCAAGTATGTTATAATCTTTAATTATCAAGTGTTGTAATTTCCTAAATTGATGTGATGTTATTATAATCAATTAATGGTATTATATTTATGTAATTCTAGGCTTTTTTATAATTTTTAATTACCAAGTATCGTAATTTTATTAACTTTTATCGTAATTTTTAAATAATAAGTTATGCCATTTTTAAAATTAATATGATATTAATAAATTAATAAATGATACTATAATAAAATAAGAATGCAGTTTAAAAGAAATGTGAAATAAAATGAAAAAAGGTGGAATGAGAGGGGATGACTGTTGTAGCAGTTTGAAGTAGTTTGAGATGAGTAAGGTGAGACGCTGACGTGGTGGGATGAGAGGGGATAACTGCTGGAGAAGGCCTAAGTAGCTTTGGTATTTTGTAAACTGCATTTGCTAGAATAAAGAATTGCTACTTGATTAATTAGCTCTGTATGTATAAAATGTGGACGTTCACATAAAATTTGAATCTTGGTAAAGGAAATCAAAATTTTGACTCGACTAGTGGGTTAAACAGACAGAATCCTAGTTTCTTTTAGCAACTTTTAGCAAGTTTCTTAATTAACCGGACTTTTATCATGTACCAATGAGGTCTAGCTTAATTGGTTAGACTGAGGTGTCATGACACTAGAGGTCATAGGTTCAATTCTCGCCAAGTGCGGGATTATTTATAGTTTATTACTATCTTTGTAATGCTACTTGAAAAATTGTAATGGTTCGATTATTAAAAAAAATCTTTAATGCTGAATTTCTCAATACAAGCTATGGACCGAATATATAAGTTTGATCGTATGTGCTTATTATTTCTTGCTTCCTTTTAGTATGGACTTTCAATCCACTAGAGCAATGTATATGCATATACAGATCATGGCCCATCAAGACTCAAGAGTTCGATTGCAGCATGATTTTATTATTATTACACTAGAGCAATGTATTCTGTTTCTTCATTCTCTTAAGCTAGAACTATTTATGACCAATTATGCAATTATTATGATGCAAATTAAGAACCAGAGTTATATGAATTGTTTAAAGATTGATATTCTGAATCAAATAGACAAATAGCAGAAGCAAGCGGGAAACTAAGGATTTGCAGCATGTTTGGCTTTGCACTCATGAGAGGCCTTTTGAATAGTGCGCAGAGATGTGAATAGGAATTACTGTTGAGAGGGTTTTTGGAAATTAGATTTGGGTTTGAGTTAGTAAAAGGTAGTAGGATATAGGGGGAATATTAATAGGTATGATGATGATTGGTGATGATTGGTTGATTGAATGATTGGTTAGTTATAGTTAGTTGTATTGGGATTGTTAGAGAATGTATTGGAAATTGTGTAGATTTGGTTGGGAATTGAATTATTTATATTAGATGAAAGAATGTGAATGAATTTGAAATGTAGTTCCAAAAAAAGCTGAATATGATTTTTTGGGTGCCCTTAATTTTTCGTTTTTTTTTTTTTTTCGGAATTAAATTTTTTTTTTTTTTAATTTCTTGTAAGTTTAAGTTGAAGAATAAAATGTTACTAAATCTGAATGAATGTATTAAAAAAACGGACTTTGCTTGATTTAAGAGGTTCAAATGAAGTCGAATACATGTGGAGTTTGACTCATTATTTAAAAGCAGTACGGGTTTTCCATATTACATGTCCATCGCAGTGAATCACACAAATTACACATAAAGAAACTGAACGGTTCTGAAAAGCAACGCATCAGCCAACCCATTCGCCGAACACAGCTGTCATTTCGCGATAACAAGGGAAAGCAATCTCCACCACATTTGCGTTTTCTCCGTTGCCCAGTGGTGGAATGAGGAGATCACCGGTTTCCTCCTCAATGTACCATGTCGGACCTCTATTACGTGCAACGTTCCTGTATCGGGCCCGTAGACGCTGTAATTTCTGAGCAGTAGCAATGTGGGAAAAGTAGCTTATTTCGGGGCATTGAGCAACAGCAGCTGCGTGGAGGTCTGCTAATTGAGAACGTGAGAGTGCTCGGTTCCCAACATATTGTCCACTGACCCACATGGCATGTAGTGTGCGAATTAGTACCCTTGTGTTTTCCATAGTCCAGTTGGTACCAGGCCGCCTCTGGAAGGGAGCATTGTTGTCATGACCTCCATCTGCCATTCCTGAAACCTTGGGAGCGAGTAGTAATGTGAAGAATATGAATGTAAGTAGAAATTAAATTGGTCAACCGCAGTTACAAACCAGTAAGGCAAATAAGTTCATACAAAGGAAATTGATAGTCATTAACATAATACATAGCTTAACCGAATCAAACATTCGAAATTCCAACACAAATGCATTAGACGAGAAAGTCTTCGTGCCTAGTCAATGGCAAAGTACAATTTATTCCGTATTAAACGACTACTTGAAATCTATGTTCCATTGCGTAGCAGCTCAGTTAACCCAGGTATGTTTGGGTTAATCCGAGCTGGAGCTCCCATCAATCCATCCTGGGGTGGCAGTGGAGCTCGCGCTTATGAAGTGTGTCTCAGGTGGGGGCTGTGTAATTTCCCCAATAGGCTGTCCCGGAGGGAATGAGATCATGTCGAATTCAGTTCCTTTGAAAATGTAAGTGAGGACCTCTGCGTTCGGTTCAACAGCATTTATGTAGAGGGCCGCCTCCGGGTACATCTGCGCATGTCGATATGCTTAGACTACATGTATCTAACTGCTATTTTTAATAACTAAATTATAAAGTTTTTTCAATGTACCTGGCGAATGCCTTTGTGCAGAAGAGTCGGAACGTACAAATAGGCAGGGTTATTGAACATTTCAACCCCATGGGAGGTTGATTATGTACTCCCAAGCGTTAAATTTCGTGGACCACATGCTGAATGAAGCAAGAATCATTTCCTTAGTGTAGCATGTCCGCTTAGTGCACTCGTGCATGAGGTTGGTCCAGACATCGAGTCCGATGCGCTGGATGTGGAGCCTGTTGAAATCCCGGGGATTGTTTCGTTTGTACTCGCAAACGATTCGTAGTAGGTGCTGGTCATGGTGGTTTCCCCACGAAGTGCACACGTGATTGTATCTACGACAAGAAGAGTTGCATACAAAAGTAGCCATTTGCTATATACAAAGGGGAGAAGTTGTGAGTATTTAAATTAGTGAAGATGAAGTCGAAAAAGTGTTTGCATTCCAACATTACTGAACTGGAAAAGCGGTACAAGACGTCGTTCATGTTTAAACAAATAAAGTTTAAATGCTCGAACACCCAACAGACATACGTTATTAATCGATTCCGCGTATTTCGGCTTAATTAAACCTTCATGCCTCGTCAGACGAATCGGAATAAGTGTCATAACCGGCACTCGAGGCGACAAATGTGGGGTCGATACGGTTAACCTCAGGAACTGGTTCAATTAACTCCCCCACTGAGGCGTTGCGACACAAAACATATAGCGATGTTTGATCAAATTCAGTACCTTCGAATGCGTTCTTCAGGATGTCGTAATGCTTCTCGTACTTAGTGAAATAACGTGTAGCGGAAGGGTACATCTGCACCGTCACACATATATTCATGTTAGAGAAGGATGTATGTTCGCTATGATTGGGATATAACACACGATTTATGTGGTCTAACGCACATCGATCATTCCATACTTCATCACTGTAGGAACGTAAACGTGCTGTGGGTTTGATGTTATAACGACTCCAGGCAACCTCAAAAGGTATGTCCATGCGTTGAACCTTTCAACCAAAGTTGAAAATTTATTGAGAACAAACTCCTTGCTGAAGCACTCCCCAGGGAAATGGTCGTGCAAATAAGAGGTCCATCTTGCTAAGAGTTTTAATTCGAGGTTAACTCTTGTGATCCGCTTCCTCTCGGTGCTTGCGACAAACCCAAGCACGCTCAAATCGTGTCTGTGTGACCATGTGACATCAGGCAAGTACATGCAGTTCTGAACCCCACAATGATAGGTTCTCATTGGTGACGCCATTCTATGGGATTAGACATTGGTTAGCAAACTTTAGGAAACAGCTTAGCCTTTTTATTACAAATAGAATAAGGTTTTAACACTGGGTTTCGACCCATTAAGGGAAGACAAATTCTTGCTAAGCATCCGAGGGGGCATTCAAATACAAGTCGTAAGTACAAGGAAATTTAAAACGCCGACAGAGGGTTTTCCTTATTCAAATATAAGTTGTGTTAGCTTATGGATCACCAAATACGGCGCAGAGTGTGTCCCATTCGGCAACACGAACGTCAAGTACGGCAGCATCATCTCCTGGAGTCTGTACATGATCCATGGGATTAAAAGAGTGGCATGAAGAGGACCATGTCAATATCAGATACATCAGGAAAACGTTGACTTTATATGGAAAACAAAATGTAATTAGGATTATTCAAATCGTACCGTCCTAATTTGTTGCAAGTAATAACCCGGGCCGGTTATTCGGCCGGTCCGGCGGTTCACATCGTATCCCGGGTAGTTAGCAAGCAAGTGGTGAATTGCTTTGTACATGACTTTCAGACACTTGTACTTCATTTTGCAGTGCACCATTGTGAACGGACACCCTCTGTTGTGGTGCATGTAATAGCGTGTACCGAAAGACTGTACAATGCTTCGCCATGTGGGGGGGTCAATCTTAAAACCCGGCGGAAAGTGACTGGATGCGAACTGGTAACCCACCGTACGAATGAACTCAGCCGTTTCCCAATCTCCCCACACTGGTGACAGCTCGTATATTGGCATCTACGATGATAGTTGAATTTAAATATAAAGATAGAAAGAAATCATTGGGGGCACGTATGGATTGTTCTGAAAGGAAACCGAACAATTAATATGGGATTACAACTAATGATTTAGGAAAACATCTCCGGTTATACAAATTTATTAGCAGAACGAAACTTGTTGGTCAAATCCAAGGGACGTTGCACTAGAAGGTACTAGGTTGGCTCAAGTACCAAGCAACCTTGACCTCGTCCGGGTACTGTAGCCACGCCCGGGCCTCAGCGGTGTTGTTCATCAGCAATGTGTTGCCGGCTAGATAGCGAGGCAACTCTGTTTCAGGGATGAACGGGTACAACCGTTTGCTTTCGGCCATAACGGTCGCCCTGACGGCCTTGGCCATGTCTCGATCGGCTTGGACATCGTCGATGAATCCCTGCATCGAACCAAACGATCCAAGGGGTCCGCTATCACTTGATTGAGATTGCACTTGCTTCCCCTTTGCGGTTGCACGTCGCTTCCCGCTACCCTCCCCGTCATTTTCTGGCGACCGACTTCCTACATGCCCAGCCTTGTGTATTTCGTCGATGTCGTTTTGGTCAAGTTGTCGATCCTCGGTCTCATTGTATGACATCCCAGTAAAAGTACAGAAGCTGCCAGTTGCACTGGAGGCTACCCACATCCGCCCAAATTCTTCCGCCATTGGGAAATTTAAGGATTCTGGATTCGCGGAATCAGTCTCCTGAAAACGAAGGCATTAAGTTTTGTTGGGACTTACTTTTCATAAATACATTTGAATTGGTTTTTAGTTACGTAGTTATGCAAAAGTAAAGGGATTCGTTTCCTTTCAACCTCTGCTGTAAAGTGCGGTGGTGGATCAACACCTCCCCCCTGGTCCGCCCCCCAACCGGTTTGTTGTTGACTGAAACGCTGATACTTCCTGTAGCTGGTCTTAAGCCTGCCTAGCTTTCCTTGGAGCTGAGCTCTGTCCCAATCCATGTTAGTTTCCTCCCTCATTCTCCGAGTTAATTCAGTCCAACCCTTAGAGGTGAAATTACTGGAAGACATGTTTCCCTTCGACGACCACAAATCGTACATAATTTCAATAAATTTCTTCGTGACCTCAGGAGTCCATCTCGCCATTGGTCTAGGGCAGTCTTCAATTTGTGACTCGGCCTCCAACTGCAAGGCACGAGTCTTGCCCTTACGGCTCCGACGCGATGGATCCATAAACCTTTTCGACACTACACAGAGATGTAGATGCGTTTTCGTAAAATTATGAGAAATTTTTAGGTAAGCTCATGACGAATGAGTTAGAGTTCCAGTGGACGTGAAGAAATAAGTTTATGATGATGGGTTCACAGTTTGAAAGAGATTTTGTTTAAGTGATATTGAACCTTTTGTTTTTGCTGGCCAAAGAGTGTTGTTTTTGGTTTTATTTTTTTATTTTTTTTGTTGGTCATCCATAAGAAGTCATTGACTTCTTATGGAGACACACGAACGAGGGGGCACCTATTTTTTATTATACTACTCCGTACAACGATTTAATGTATTCTTTAAATAATATGTAGTACTTACAATGGTGGCATTGTTCCCAGACAGTTACAAAGAGGACCAAAAAACCGACCAAAATTTTCCAAAGTTAAGTGTGGTGTATTATCCTACATTCCTTATGAACATCTCAACATTAACAGCACAACATCATAGTCGGGCAGCCGTAGCGGTCTAACACATCCGTAGAAAAGCCTCAACGTGTCACAGTAGGAACCAGAATATGCAATACAAAGCCAAACATGCAGTACAGTTCACATAGTGGACGTGCAATACTCACAATTAAGGCATACAACTAAACATTTGTACCACAACTAAACACATATGCACACTTAAACAAACGAACGGAACATGTATACTATGAGTTTGAATTGAATCTGGAAATAAAGTACAAGCAAGTACCTTAAGGCAAGGTGCAAAGGGGAGACTCTAGCAACCGAACAGAAGACCGGAGGACAAATTTGTTGAGTGATTGTAGTGTGAGACAATTGTGAGTGTGGGAGGCCTAGGGTAAATGGGTGCATATATATAAAGGCAAAGTAAAGTGACCCATGAACCAAATAGTAGGGGCAACAACTATTCCCATGTGACAAACCAAGTTAATGCCAAAAATAGTGAAATTAAAGTTGATGCAGATATGGCATGCATGAATTCATGGCATGCATGTTCTTTTCTGAAAAGCATCAATAATGGTAATAGGCAGCATAATGAGGGAATAGTATTGGACATTCATATCAAACTTTATGAACCACATAACATGCCACCCTATTCAAAGTTGACAAAGCAATGAAGACAAAGGTGGACAGCACACTAGCACATATTGCAAGAAAATGTAAATCAGCAATACACAAGCAGCATGGATTTGAACATGGTGGCTCAGATCAAAAAAAAATTACGTAACCCACATTTGACAGTTTCACAATCCCGCTATGGCGGCCGCCATGGCTGCGGATAACCGATACGATTATCGCCACGCCAAGATACGGTGACGCTCGGAGCAAGTGCAAAAAAAGCCAATTTTTTTTATTTTTTAGTAAACATTCACCAACACTGAAATCATCATAGCCACACACCGAGCATCAAAAAACACACCAACAGACAGCAAAGGAAAACAGAAAATGCCAGCATGTTTGGCTTTGCACTTAATTGCAATATGAAAGGCCTCTCCCATTAAGAATCCCCATATCAACTTGGTCGGCTGCATATTGGTCTAGTTACCAACAGCCACGCCGAGTAACAAGCTCATACACACCTGCGTAAACCCATAGACACACCATGTTACGAAAACAATACCGAAAAGATACCGAAATTTAGATTCTAATAAAAAGTTCCTATTACAATGAGACTTACTGGGTATGGTAAAATCTTGATTTTCAGACCATGGCTACCAAACAGCTCTATGCCGGCAACACATGTGTATGCCTTCTCCATCTAGTCAGACCAAAAATCCTCGTTCCAGCAGTGAACGTAACATAGGCAGCATTTCATTTCACACCCCGGAAAAGAGATAACAGAACCATATCAATACATTGTACTCAAACTTTGTAATTAAACCAAGCTTACAGAAGATGTTAAAGTCCAAAGTATTTCATTTCCCCCCTTCCCACATGAATTAACAGGGCCACGCGTACAGAAAATGGAAGAAACCCCAAAAAAAGAAACTGCAAATCATACCTCAAGGCATAAATCTCCGGACAAGTCCGAGTTGGATGCCAAGGCTTGTACTGCCGGCAACGCAACCCCTCCTCCTTTCTCCGTCGAGTACCATAGCACACACAACCGGAAAGGAAAGAAACGAAAGGAGATATAAGAAAGATAATTCCAAAAAAAATTACACTGTAACAAGTTGTACTCATAAATCGGCCGATTGCAAGTGTGAGGATGAAGCTACAACCCAAATACGCAACAATAAAACGAAAATGGGGAAGATTCTTGTTTGAAATCGGGAAACGACGATGAGAACCATGTATTTTGTTTCGAAATCGGAGGTGTAATGACGCCGGAATCTTAGCCGTTGTAGTCGACCGGCCGGATAAAGGGGAGGGGACAGAGAATATCGGTCACACCTAGAGAGAGAGAGTATGGAATAAAAGTGGGAGAGGCCAAATGAATAGTTGCTACAGTATAGAACCATTCTATAATTGAAGGCCAAAGCTTGAGAGCCTTCTCAACAGGCCCAAAGGCCTCTCAAGTGCAAAGCCAAACATGTTGTTGATAATTATGTTACGTTGTAAAATGTGTCAATACGTTTGCCTTCACTCCAATAATTGTGTATCTAGATTCTAGAGTCGAAATTATCTAATTCACTTACTAGAACTCTCTGCCAATTCTCTCGAGCTCAAAATTCTGTATTCCATGGACGCCAATAATGTTCATCCATCTAATCTAATGAATCTATGGTACACATACAACCTGGTCGTCTAACTTCATCTTCTCAAGAATCAAAGATGGAGTTTCAATCTTCTTTCTTCTTTGAAAAATGGCGATTGCCATCTATCTACAACCCTAATCCTCTGACTTCGATACTTTTTATTCTTCACATCATATTTGTTTGCCCAGATCTGGTACTCTTCGCCCCTCTTCTTTTTTTTTTCTTTTTTTTTTTTTTATTTCTCAAGATTTTACCGAAATTTGTCTACATCGGCCCGTTAAGGGCTCCGATACCCGGTGTACCCGGGTTGACCGGGTCAACCAGCCGGGTTTCAAAACACAGGCAAGGAGGACCATTGAAATTTTTATTTTAAATTCAAGTATATGTCATATAGGAGATACTCGTATAACCTTCATAATTTATGTGGCAACGCAAAAACAATCTTTTATAATTTATCTTTTACGAATTGATATGATACGAAAAAGCAAATATAACGAGAAAAATCATCAAAAATTTCAAAAGTTTCCATATCACTATATCAGTTCCGATCCAACTTAACTCGGGACAATAATATTTCTTTATTTTGTTTTGGGTCCTTCATTTCTTTTCAGTGTTCTTTGGAATCCTTAATGTTTTTGCGCCTTTCTTAAAATCTCAATACTTTCTAATTAATTCCTTGCACTTTAGTTCATAAACATTTTCACTTTCACTCTTTCTTCCCTGTAAGGTTTTCCAACATAACTCATTCACCATTTCTTTTTCCACTCTTTATTTCACATATCTGAATTATATAATCAGCCGAAAGTACTTTTGAAATTGCATGTCTGCTTATATATTAACTTTATTTATATTAACCTATGTTGGGTATAACAACTTACAAGTGTGTTTTCACTACAAAATAAAGGATTTTCTTTTAAGTGTAGTTTTGATTCTGCAAATTGGACTCACCAATCTCATGTAAAATAAATAGATAAAGTTAATTAAAACGGTGAAGAAAACAACATAAACATAAAACAAACGTGCACAGTAGTTTCCTTTCCATTGAGACCCTACTACAATTGATTTGATTTGAGAGAGATTGGGTGGCAATGGCATTGTTGTGTTGTATTTTGTCTGTTCCATGTTTGCTTTCAAGTCTCACCATATGTATGAATCAGTGTATTGACATTTCACATAATTATGACACATTATACATGTATTCATGACACATAATAACTTCACTTTGGGTCCAGTTTTGTTTGTACAACCGCTTGTGTATGAATATGCTAGTCAATGCCTCAATGGCATTACCTACTTGTGTCCTCTACATCTTCTACTCATCGAATCAACATTTGCAATGTGCATCGGGCTATTCAGTTACTGTAATAATTCCACTTGGAAAACATATACTTTAATTCCAGTAATGGAAGCGTGTATATCCCGCAACGAATTATATAATTGATAACTGGTCAAATGAATAAGTTGAGATCAACTGATAAACTAGTACTTCCTCCGTCCCGGTCAATGATTCTCATTTCGTTTTGTTGATTTTTTTTTTATTGTAAATTACTTCTATATTATATCGAAAAAAATTATAAAATTATATTGAATTAGTATAGATGGTATACTTTTTATATATAATTTTTTCGAATTTTGTTCAATTTGTAATTTAGTAGTAATTTTTGTCCGAAAAACAGTCAACAAAACGAAATGGGAAGCATTGACCGGGATAGAGGAAGTAATAAGTAGTAGATGTTAGGCAGTATTTGGTAGGGAGTTCTTACCGTCTTTTGCCAAATTCGGCCATCAAAGTCCATTGTTTGGTTCCTTAAATTGCCCCATTTGCAGCCCACATGCCGGGCCTTTGGATTTGTGGCTAGAATTCAGCCACGTGGTGTGACGTGACATCGGATTTGCAAATGCCTACACTGGACATGGAACTTGCAAATCCGATTTTCGTATCTTCTTCCCACATTCTCCAACCAATCGGATTTGCAAATTCTTATCACATCGTCCAACCAAAAGACTTCTTTCCCTAACAAATAAACGTCATCATACACATGATATACAAAAAATCCAACCAAACGGAACAAATTACTTAAAGGGATTGTTAAATCCAACCAAACGTCGAAAAGTATTTGGACGGATTTTCATGGGATTTGCATTGACATAAAGTGACCTTTGCAAAACATGGGACTTAAACATTTAGAAAAAATTGGATTTGACAAAATTCTTGAAAATTGGATTTGTAAATCCTAGATCTTGAAAACCCGATTTCCCTAACAAACAATGCCTTAGAGAACGATGTTCGAATGAACTGGAGTTCATGAGAATGTAAATTTAAGTACTTGTGTAATTTATGTGAAGTTTTGTTGGGATTGTATGAAAATTTAGTAGTGTGTTTTAACTTGTAACCATTTGGATCATAGCTGGACTGTAATTATCAAACTGTGCTATTAAGTACTTAAATTAAATATCATATGATAAATTTTATGAAGTACGAGTTAGCATATACACTAAAAGTAAATTAAAAGAAAGACCCCACGGTCGCACTATTACAAGTGAATGGTACCAAAAAGGCGTATTGAATTATGTTGGCTAGTAAAATTCCTGTTCGTCGGCTTCACTTGAATTGTTGCATAATTTGTCGCCAAGTTATTGGCTGATATTCTCAATTGGTATAATTTCAACTCGATCTATTAATTACAGCTCGAAATTATGTTTCATTATCGTGTTCGAAAGTTAAATCGTTTTTATAATAATTTATCATTACTATTTACTAGAGAACTTCTCAACAAAGAGCAGCTAGCTGCATGAGATGTGACTTGTGAGATACATACAGAAATGTCCAAAGCTGAATTTGTTGGAGTGGACGAGACTATAATTGTATATGAAATAACAACATATGGGCTCACAACTACACTGGAACAGCTCACATAATCGTCTCTAACAAAACAAAAGATTGGTTGTTGATTTTTGGTTGACTAGTTTATTGTTTCACCAAACATTTACGACAACTTCTCAACCAAAAATTAACTTTAATTCTAAACTCTCTATGCATATTTTACTAGACAATTATCAAGGTTTCTTGGTTTGCCTTATTCCTTGAACAAACATTTTTTTTAATAAATCAGAAATAATACATATTAGTAGGTAGTAATTATATCGAGCTACACCCAACATAATAAAAAGAATAAAACGTGTTGTTTTGCCAGTTGTATATGATGTATCCTGATCCACATCGCTTCCTTAAGCCACTAGGGGCAATTGTCCAAAACTAACAAATCAGTAGTGATTACAAACCAAAAGATTGCAATTTGACAAAAAGCTAGCTACATTATGTTGTACAGCACTTCCCATTTTTTTATGGAAGTCTGCTACTAATTGGTTGCATTGCCGTAACTGGAAAATGAGACTACAACTTCTAAGCTTCTTCATCAACTCCTAAGCCTGTGCCACTGCTCTCCGGCGCTTCCATGCTGGTAGTACCTTCCTGTTAACACAACTAGCCACACATGGTCATGGAGTCAGTCAGTTTGAATACACCAAGAAGAAATCTGCAGTTGCAGTGCCAAACTCATTCCATTTACAAAAGCAGCAAGTTTAACAGAGTTGACATCAGGAAAACCAATGGCAACCCTGATTGATGGTTTTCTTGATGAAATATTGGAACTAAATTATGATATAATTTTATTAAATATATTATCATTATTATAGTTTAAAATTAATTAGGAGTTAAAGTTGAAAGTTGTTGACCGAAAAAGTCAACTGAATAATTTCTACTAGTACATCATTATAGTTTAATATAGTTGGCGCTTGATGGACAAATAGTTGATCCTACTCTAAATTGCACGCCAACTATATTAAACTATAATGATGTCCTGGTATAAATTATCCAGTTGAATCCTACTTTAAATTAGTTGCTGGTCTACTACTGTTACTGGTTTTGGGAGGTTGTATGCTCCATTTATACTTCTTCCGGAAACTTAATAGTTTTACACTTTATTTTTGTTGACTTTTTTATGTTCGGTTTGACCTCAAATTAATCATAATTGATTACGAAAAAAATAATTTTAAAAGTTATATTATACAAATATAAGAAGTATACTTTCATAATATAATTTTTTTAATTATTTTTTCGCAACGAGTTATTATTAATTTGAGGTCAAATCGAACATTGAAAAGTAAAAAAATAAAGTGTAAACTATAAAGTTTTCCGAGAAAAATTAACCGTCTAACGCAACTATGATATAAAGAATCTATCTTATATAATTATAAGAATCTCTTAAGAAAAGTAGGAAAAAGTTAAAAGATGAGAAACGGAACTGAGGAGGAAAATGATGTTGCTACTTGCTAGTGACGACTGTGAAAACATAAAATGACTTGTAGTGAGTGACAGTGGAATTTTCTCTTTTTTCTTTGCAAAAGGAGTGACAGTGGAAGTTAACGTTACTTAGCTTTCTAATTTGTCCTCATTAATCATTAATTAATAGTATACTACCTCCGTCCCACTCTAAATTATTCAGTTTGACTTTTTTCGGTCAACGTTGTTCAACTTTGACTCTCGATTAGTCTTAAACTATAATGATAAAGTATTTGACGAAATCATATTATGAAAATATAGAACTTAAATTTTCATAACATAATTCTATTAAATTTTTTATCATTATAATTAAAGAGTAATTGAGAGTCAAACTTAAAAACTGTTGACCGAAAAAAGTCAAACTGGGTAATTTCTATCGGGACAGAGGGAGTATAACTTAGACTAGGAAATACATTTACAACCCATACGTATGGAAAAGTTATCGCGACTCATAAAATCATAGAAAAGCAAAAGGTCACTAATTTTTTAGTGGTGTTGCTGAAATTAGATCCGTTTGAAACTTGTAAATCCACATTAAAAATCTTTACTCATTGGTCAACGAGTAGGGAGTGTTAAAAGAAATAATTAATCAACACCCCCGTATTCGGATGAAAATTTTCACTCATGAGTCCTATAAAACGTTAAAAATACATATAAACGATATTAAAAAATTAATATAATTAAATTAACTCCGCTCTGTAGGGAGTCTGAGGTTGACTCAAATCTGCATCCAGACATAACTAATTCAGAAAGTAAGGATATACAGAAGAACTAGACATTGGGAGAGAGAAGAATCAGAAATTACATGAAAAAGTAAAATATTGATGTGATTATATATACTAGTAATCCAGCGATAGTGATCAGTTATTAGAGTTCTAAACGGAAAAAATCTAAAAATAAATCATAAGCTACTCACCTTAACGGATAAGGTTCCTTGTTTTAATCAATATCTGATTAGTTTGAACCATAAATCTTATCTATAAGGGAATATTACTTCTGGACCCCTTACTAGATGACATCTTTGCATCTGAAGTACCGTCTTGCAAAGAATTACATCCAGGTCCACTTGGCCGTTTCGGTGTTGACCACAGAATTTTGAGATTTTCTCTCTCATACAACAAAACATGGCCTTATATTTTACTTATTCTTTTTTACTTTTTTTTCTTTTTTCCTTTTTTCTTTTCTATTTTCCTTCTCTTCTTTTTCTCCAAGTCCACTACCGAATTCCGGTACCGGAATACCGGAATCAGATACCGGACTATGAATGGGAGAGCTCCCAGATCCGATCTGGGAGCTTACAGAAGCTCCCGATCGGAGCTTACAAGCTTCGATCTGGGAGCTTACATGGGAGCTTCTGTAAGCTCCGACAGCTCTCGATCAGAGCTTGTAAGCTCCGATCTGGGAGCTTACAGCTCCCGATCGGAGCTGTGGTTCCCAAAATGGGAGCTGCAAGCTCCAATCGGAGATTGCAAAAGCTCCGGTCTCCGGTGATAATTTCGGTGACCGGAACTTTGAAGGAGAAAGGTAAAGAAAATAAAAAATAAAAAAGAAATTTCATTTCTGTTAACATAAATTTGGGTTATATTGTAAATATAAATTTTATTGGGATGGATTTATAATAAATTTTTAGGGGTATTCTAAAATTTGTATAAATTATATGGCTTAATTTTGAATTATTTAGTGTTATTTTTGTAAAATAGAAAATATTAGAGATTATTGTGCAATAAACGTAAAATGAATTTGTTTGGGTGAGAGAATAATCATATTTTCCGATAAGGGTGAAATTGTCTTTTCAACGTTTTAGTTAGCTGGAAGTTAAGATCGTGGACCTGGATGTAATTAAAATCCATCTAGTTGGAGGCTATATGTAAGTGATGAACTAATGGTCTCTTACATGTAATTAGGACATGTAAGAGGGGTAGTGGGGCTTAAAAAGGAGAAACAAAGCTAGTGTGTGTGTGTATATACATATATATATATATATAGATACATACATATACTATCTCCGTCCCACAACAGTTTCACCATTTGATTTTGTGCATAGAAAATAAGGAAAAGAGTTAAATATATTGAGTTATATTGATAGTGAGAGTTGATTTTACTTTATTAGAGATTTGTAGCCACTGAAATGTGTTGAAGGAATATAAATTTATTATAACATTTCCAAATATGACAAAAAAATAAAATAGTGAAAGTCTAACATGACGTCCAAAATAATAAAATGGTAAAAATTGTTCTGAAACGGAGGAAGTATATCATCATCTCCTTCAAAAGAAAAATTTACCAAGTACTTCTAGTCTAGGAAGCACGAAAGCGAAAACGAAACGGATACGTGGAAACGTCAAAATAAAAAGAAAGTAGAAAACGGAAGCGTGTAGGAAACGTTTGATTTATTATATATTTAAATCTATAGTTAATATGTAAATTAATATTTATAAGCTTATAATGAACATATGAATATTAAACAACAAAATAAATAGATATTTGAATAGATAAATTAGTCAAATCAAACTACAAACAACATAATAAGTTGAAATATGTATGATGTACGTATTTCTAAGGTGACATATGAGTAATTAACAAAATATACTTCCTCGCCTGCATTATATAACATATAACACATACTATAGACAATAATAATTAAATAAAATTTTTTTATCAAATTACCAGAAAAGTAATTAATAAATTTCCGACGAAGAAACGCAGATGCAAACTTTTGCTGAATTGAAGTTCTGTGATTCATAGCTTCTAGTACATGTCTACATGAGCGAAAGGTTTAGTAATTGAGGTTTTAATGAGTTGCTTCATATGCTTCACAATTCACAACTACTCAACTGACCACAAAAGTGATAATCATATATTTCCTACCCATATTCAATATTTACGTGTACGACTTGTCTTATATACTATAAAACATTATTATTTTATTAAATAATATATTAAAATAAATGGAGTGAATATATAATCTTCACATAATGACTTCAAACGTAATAAAAAAATAACTAATTGAGTAATTAAACTTAATATAAATGGTGTGCTATAAATTTATATAGTTTTTGTAGTTATGCAATTAATAGTTTTGTTTTGAACTATATTAAACATATGAAAAGTATTATTCCGATGAGTTAAGAACCATCATATACATCTCTAGAGTTTGGAAACATTCAACTTCAAAATCTGCAATGCATCTTTTTCGCATGTTAATTGGTATTCTTTATCAGTTGAATATATTGTCAAGTACTTCATATAAACATTCTAGTTTCATAATATGATGTTTTTAATTATTTTTATTGTATGGTTTAAGAATAATTCAAAGTCAAAATAACCATCGAAAAAGTCAACAAAATCAAGTGTTACATTTATTATTGGACGGAGGAAGTATGTCTTTTTTTATAAGAACATATCATGGTTATTTTTAAAATTAAGTATAATACGTCATACAACTTTATGTTAAAAAATAAAAGTTTAAGAAGAGAATAAATAAAAAAGAAAAAAAGTACGTCAATAAGATTCGAACTCAACACCTTCAACTAAAATAATGATACAAATAATAGAGAAAAATCACGCCAACAAGATTCGAACCAAACACCTTCAATAAAAATAATAATAAAAATAATGGAGAAAAATCACGCCAACAGGATTCGAACCCTACATCTTTTAATTAACTACACATGTACGCACCAGATTGAAATTGGATAAGCAAGATCAATAGATTAAAATTGATTGGTAGGTCAATCAATTGGGTAAATCAACCGACTTATTATATTACTTTAATTATTACTTTAATATGTGCATTTCCTTTTCTTCTCAAACAACTCTAAGCACCATATCACACTAAAACAACTGGTTATTGTAAATAATCTGTTAAGTTTTTGTGTGGAAAAAGGTCGAGCCTTTAACCTATTAGTGTTTAAAACATGAAAAAGGGTAGCAGAACTGAACCAACACATAAGAGTGGGTGACACTTGGTCGAAATAAGACACTATGAGGATGTCTCACAATTTAAGAGGGGGTGAATAAAACACCCCATAATTTCAGTGAATGTTAATGGATTGTAAATGTCAGTCATACAGGTAAGGATAAGGTGTATCTTTCTTTTCAAGAAGCCATCCAAAAGAATTTTAGAGTTAAGCAATTAGCCTATCATCCCGGAGAGCAGGGCCGGCCCTGAGATTTAGGGGCCCTGTGCGAAAATTTTAAACGGGCCCAAGTATTTAAGAAAAAATAAGAAATATATGTGAAAAATGACACAACAGAAATTGAATCCGCGACCTCTGAAAAATCCAGGCCTTAAAAGTTAACTAAATCCAACAAGCTACAAGACCTTTATTTAATTTTTATGCATCATAAATGTATATACATATGAACAATCTATAAATTTGGGGCCCTAATTTTTCGGAGGCCCTGAGCGGTCGGGCAGCCCGCACACCCTCAGGGCCGGGCCTGCCGGAGAGCAGTCTAGAAATGACCATGCCGGTCCATTAGTGGTCGGAACGTTACATAAATACATAACACAAAAGAAAAATGTATTATTTTCAGAAAACTTAATTTGCAATTTAGAGTTAAAACTGGACGAAATTGCTTTATCCATAATAATTGCGACATGAAATTCACGGCCGAGAACTCGAGATCTATTGCTCTCTCTTGATAAACTAAAAGTGGATATACCAAGTTTTGAGAGTGCAAGATTTTGATACATAAAGGCTTTTCTAAAGCAAAAGAAGAAACAAAGGCAGGACCAAAGAATTTCGATACGTATTGGCCTACATTTCTTCTTCAAGAATAAAAATGGATGGTTGTGTTGTGTGTTTAAATCCCTATGAATTAATGAGTCTTGTGTCTCGGTGGTCCAAGTTCCTATATATCAACGTACATTTTATATCTAACCAACTGGACTAGGAAGTAGAAACCATCGGTGCACGGTATGTGTTAGTGAACATGGATTTTTCATTTTATGGAGAAACAGACTACAGTCTACAGATTAACGTCTATCTTTCTTCTGTTTCTAATGAGAAAGAAAATTTTACTCATATGAGAAAATAGAGATATACTACTTGAATTCATCAAGACATGTAGTCATATAATGTGGTGAAGGCCGGAAAATTTACAATGTGATGCTAAACATTTTAATGTCTAAATCGTTAGCTATATATATGATTGATAATTTTAAGTTACATCCTCAAGTTGTAACATTATACATGTCCTATAACGAGTAGCAATATTTAAAGTTAATTACATGGAATGTATAAGGACATATTTATAACACACACCATTAATTCTATAATCGATACACGTACCACCACACCTGTCAAATGATAAAAACACGTATATTTTTTAGGTGCACTGATAGAGAAAAGAAAAGTAGAGAAGCGACAACCATGACCGATTGAAACTAAACATGACAAATCTATAGAAATAAATTTACTTATTTATTTGTTGTTTTGCATTTCTCACGTCAAGAAACAAAATACTCTTAAAAGTAATAAGTAATAAACTAAATTTATCGAGAGTAAAATCCCTGAGGATCGGACTCGAGACCTCTTAAATATTAAGTATGAAGTTTTAGCTTGACACTCTAGAAACGATTTGAGATTGGAAAACGACATCGCCTAAAATATGAAATGTATGTAAAATGTAGACCATCTTTAACTAATATTTGGTCATTCATAATGGTGGGGATCTACTCGCAATAATTTGATGAAAAGAAAGATCAACGGATGAAAGAGTATATACCCACACTAAACTTGGAGAGACTCTCGAGTCGAGTCCTAACAAACATGTCATTAAAGTCCTCATTGGCAAACCCAACCCTCAAAAGTATTTTAATAAGAATCATTATCTTATACAATCTCCAACAAAAACGTTATATTATAAATTTGTAAATCCAACCATCCCCAAAAAGTTGTATCCAAAAAGATCCAAAACCTCCCACCCAACCATAACCCCACGATCCCAAAATCATACCAAAAACACATCATTCAGAGTTTCAGACTATTAAAAGAGATCCACCCAACAACTAAATAGAGTATTCATAAAGAAAATAATTTTTTGATTCAAAATAGATAAAAGAAGAAAAAGCTTATGCTCACTAACAGATTAACGAAAAAGTGTAAATTAATAAAATACTAATCTACAATCTGTAAGCTGTCGACGTCGCTGATTTAATAATTAAGTCGATAGGAAAAATGAACAAACTTAATTGTGAACAAAACAACTAAATAGTTAATGGAAAATGGTTTTTGTCATCATTTCACACAAATTAACTTTAGTGGTCATAGTCTAACAAATAAATGAAAATTGATTAAATTCAGTTCAGATCAGTTCAGTTCAAATTTGCCTAATAGTATTTTGTACTACAAATAAGTTCAGTTCAGTTCAGTTTATAAATTTTCAGACGAAGAGAACAAAACCTTAATTTAATATAGTTTTAGTTTCTAAATCAAAACCTGTTTATTCGGCCTGTACAACTCTAATGTTTGGATTTTATATTTTAAGTTAATGCATTATCGATTATCTTTAAGAAAAAAGAGTAACTCATACATAATTTAGTAACTACTACTATATCTAAAACTAAGTTTAACGACGTGGTAATGAAGATAAATCTAATTACATTATTTAACAAAAAGTAATAGAGTACTTGTTCAAATAGTTAGATGTTACTGAAATATTTAGAGTACATATCCGAGTCACAAGTCCACTACGAATTAGGTTATGTTCTTTTTTAGATGGAAAAAAAATATAAATTGAATTGAACCGAGATAATCAATTTGTATAGTATAAGTAAAAACATTTGTGTACCGTGCACTCTTTAAATACTTCCAATAAAGCACTCAATAAAACTTTACCACAATAAGCAAAAAAAGTTACAGATTTTTCTGGTGACAGACAGCTGAGACTAGCTGCTAAAAGACTACTTGTAGTACGTTAGTCGTTTACAATGAAAAAAATCTTAATTAAAGTCACTCACACACGTTTAACTCTGCAGTTTATTGCCACGTGTCTTGGGGGTCCCACATTGGCAAGATGATGCTTCTAATTGCCGTCACCGATTTGCCTCTTTTCTCTGGAAGGGTGGGATTGAACTCTCTAATTTAGACCAATTCTACATCACCCAACAAAAATATAAAAACAAAATTATTTTGACTTTATTTAGATTTTATTTTATTTCTGTGACTTTTCATCAGCTCTGAAATTCACGAAATTTTGATAAAAAGTAATAAAAAAAGTTATTTTCTTTTTTCTTTCTTCTTTTCTTTCGTGTGTGTTGTGTATATAATACTAGTATTAATATGTGGATTCATTTATTGTTAGAGTGAATCTGTCTGTAACCCAGATTCTCGTAATTTGTATTTATTGAGATACAATGATGATATGAATGTATATAGCCGAGATAATTAATTAATGGAGTAATAATATATAGGAAGAAGAAGGAAGAAGGAGGAGACCGTTTGTGATATGGGTTTTTCTTTCTCTCTCTAGATTCTTAATTTTTTTTTATTACTTTTTTATAATCAATCAAATAAATCAACCCTCACTCTGTTTTGTGATTCTGAGCGAGCCCTTTTGGTTTTCTTGAAATCTTGGAGGGGGGAATTTGGAGATGGGAACGTGTGTTTCACGTCCGGGGAGTAGTGTAGGTGGTGGGAAAGTGGAAGGTGTGAGGAGCAAGACCAAGAGAATTATCAGGAGGAGGAAGAAAAAGAGTGGCTTGAGAAAAAGAGTCCCTTCTCAGCTGTCCGATCGATCAGCTTCTGATGGTGTTGGCTCTTTGCCGGTGGATCGCTCATTCAACAACCCCGCTTTTCAAGGTTCAATCTTGGACTCTGTTAATCAATCAATCCATCTCTTCTCTTATTGTGTTCTTCTGATTTATGGATTGATTCAACTTGTGCTGATCTGGTTTCTTGATTTTTTTTTTTTTAACTGTTCTGTGATGTCATTGTAATTGTATGAGCTGGTTGGGATTGTGTGTGTAAGTTTTTGAGTCTTGACCTTGTTTTGCTGAGTACTAGTGTACTTTACAGCACTACTAATTAGGTGTCATCTAATGTTGATCTTTACATGTCAATTAAAGTGAGATTCTGTACAGACTCTAGAGAGGGAGCCAGTTAGAAAATTCTTTCAGTTTTCTATTTTGTTATTGCCTTTTGAAAACATAAGGAATCAGTGGTGTTACATTGTATAATAGGCCATTAGGAAGATAAATACTCGATATAATGAATGGTGCCTAATTGGGGGGACGGAACGAAGAGCTCTTACTGAGGAGGGTTTGGTGTTGCATCATCTTCTTGCAAGTTAGGCTAGGTTGCTTGGGCAAATGAGAAACCTTGACTGAGCTTAAAATTTATCCAGCATCATACTGGCATTAGAAATGTGCATCTATCTGTCTGGTAGATGACATTTGCAAACAAGCATGTTGTTTCTTTAGCATTTGCTTGAGATCTTCCGCATCACAGTATTTAAGATGATAAATAAGAGAGTGATACTTGAAATTGGTTTATAGGGAATTTAAAGATTTTGTGGATCATTTAAAGTCTCTGAAGTTCTTTGTCTTATAAAAATTTGTTTTTCATCAGGAAGTGTCGAGGAAGCATGGTATGATTCTACTGCGATTCTTGAATCTGATTGGAGTGATGAAGAGTTTCAAAGCCTTCCAGATGGTATGTAGGCTTCTTTTGATTTATCTTACTGGTTTTCAGTTATAACATCCTCATCTTAGTTCGTGATGTTTATTTCCTTCTTCAGATGTTCTCTCTGCAAGTGGAATCGATAGCACATCCGGGGCAAACTCCGCACGACACTCTCTCAGTGAAGCTGTTAGAAATTCTATTGATGCCAGAGGGAAATCAGAAGGACCGTCGGGCGAGAAAAAGCATGTTGATCAAGTTTCTGGAGAATATTGTGGTGGGGAGGGAAGTTTGTTGGATAATTGTGGAATTCTTTCTAATAACTGTTTGCCCTGTCTGGCTTCTACTGTTCCGAATGTCGAAAAGAGGAGGTCTTTGAGCGCTAGTCCTCCCCATATGAGGAAAAAGGCTGCTTTAAAACTCTCTTTTAAATGGAAGGAAGGGAATCCCGGTGCTACTTTTCGTGAGTACACTGAAACAACAACTTGTTCATATGATCATTTGGTTTTTCTTCATGGAGATTCTTTTTCAATTTAATGATTACTTGCGCTACACTTTTATGTTAATTCTGCTTAAGACCAAGATCTCTGTTCTAACATGTTCACTATTATAATTCATAACTACTTAATATATATCGATGCATCTAATATTTTCTTCTTCATTTTATAATGAAGTTTCTTCAAAGGCGCTGCTTCAAAGACCAATAGCTGGTTCCCAAGTTCCCTTTTGCC
The DNA here is from genome assembly GCA_028274465.1 of Plantago ovata. Taxonomy (NCBI): domain Eukaryota; kingdom Viridiplantae; phylum Streptophyta; class Magnoliopsida; order Lamiales; family Plantaginaceae; genus Plantago; species Plantago ovata. The sequence continues at coordinate 21,745,600 of CM051457.1, forward strand.
CCATGGGAAAGAGAGTGCCTGATACTTGGTCAGACATTGGGCCTGGGACTTTCAAGGTTAGAGGAGAAAATTATCTCAGGTAATTGAATTCCCCTTGTTACTTTACTTTTTTATGTGGCTGATCAAGTAAATACTCCATTGTGTGTTCACCATATAGATTTATAAGTTTTCTTTACATTTGTATATTTTCCATGTAGGGATAAAAAGAAGGAGTTTGCTGCAGACTGTGCGGCATATATCCCGTTTGGTCTTGATGTATTTTTGTCTCAGAAAAAAATTAATCACATTGCTCGATTTGTGGAGCTTCCTGCTGTAGATTCTTCTGGGAAGCTTCCGCCCATTCTTGTTGTAAATGCACAGGTATTGCACTCACAAGAGTTGCATGTACATGGATTAATATAGAACGCTCCCTTTCCTCATTTATTTCACTTTTGTTGGATGACATTTATAGTCGCTTCGAGTACAGTACATGTTACCTTTTAACCATATCACAATTTAAATCTAAATAGCAGAGAAAGTAACTACACTGTATTTCTGCTGTGCAGGTACCATTATATCCTGCAGCATTGTTTCAGGGTGAATCAGATGGGGAAGGAATAAGTTTTGTTTTGTATTTTAAGCTAAACGATAGATATGCCAAGGAACTATCGGATCATTTTCAGGAAAGTGTTCGGGTGAGTAACTCAGATTAGATGAAATTGTGTTCTGTTCTTATGTTTTAAGTAATCATTTGTTTCTAATATATTATTTTGCATAGTGCAGAAGTTAATCGATGACGAAGTAGAAAAAGTTAAAGGTTTTCGTGCAGAGACAGCCGTTCCCTTCAGGGAAAGGTTAAAGATATTGGGTCGTGTAGCAAATGTGGATGACCTTCCTATGAATGGTGCAGAGAGGAAGCTCATGCACACTTACAATGAGAAACCCGTTCTTTCACGTCCTCAGCATGACTTCTACGAGGTGAGTCGGTGCTGCTTCATATTGTCAAACGAAAAATAGTCTATTTTCAACTTGTCTACATAACTGTAGTCTGGTAAACTAGGATGTAGTGAAAGACAAATGCTATGCATGTTGACATACTCTGTAGAATTGATTTGACAATAAGATCAAGTACACCAATAGAATTGGAAAGAATGAATGGATTTGAGTTGGTTAGGAATTTATCGATCTGTAATCCCGGTAAAGAAACCTTTTGCGGATTCATTTAACGTCTTTATTCTCTTTGCTGGCAGGGTGAAAATTATTTTGAAATAGACTTGGATATGCATAGGTTCAGCTACATATCCAGAAAGGGGTTCGCTACATTCATAGATAGATTAAAGCTGTGTATATTGGATTTTGGATTAACTATTCAGGTAAGCATCAATTCTTTTCAGTACCTAATAATTTTATCAGGGTCCCTCGCGGACAATGTTTTCGTTATTTCTTCCTGAGTCAATATATATGCTTTGTATGATTATATTGCAGGGTAACAAAGCGGAAGAGCTGCCGGAACAGATCTTGTGTTGTATACGGTTAAATGAAATTGATTATTCAAATTATCAGCAACTTGATGAGAATATTGAATAGTGCGTTAAAACTGTAAGCAACTGAGCATGATAAATAAATACAAATTCTTTTGGAGACGTATTCATTTCAACGTCCCGTTATTTTCTCCTGCCTTTCTTTCTCTCATTCATGCATTACTCGGTAAAGATGACGATCAAGCGTTTTACAGTTCAGAATATTTTGTCTTATCTTCCTTTCTTGTTCATGTTTTAGTAGGTGTTGTTGATCAAGCATCATTATGTATCTTTTTTGGTAGAGTGCGTTATTGTTTCTGTAAGTGGGTTCTTTGTATAGGTGAAGCTCTTATTCAAGTAATGTGAGATAGAACTAGAGATACTGTATTTACAGAAGGTGCTGACAGGCAAAGAATACTGAAAAAGTATTGTTTGCTGATGATTAATTTTAGAGAAAAACTAGAAGCTGTCAACAGTGAAATTTATTAGTTTCACTTGCTGGTAGTAGGCTAGAAGATTCTAAGACCTGCAAGGATCTAGGGGTTTACCGCATAATCCTCTGTTTCCCTCGAAGGATTGTCTGAAAAAATATATAAACGGTGCAATAGGTGGAATTTCTCCTTCCAGATCATTACCCGAGAGATTCAACCAGGTGAGATTTGTTAATTTCCAGAATTGGTCTGGTATTCTTCCTCTTAATTGATTATTTGCCAAATTGAGTTGATCAAGCTTTCTAAGGCAAGATAACTCATGAGGTATCTGCCCTTGAATCATGTTGAAAGCAACATCAAACTCCACTAGGTTCGTAAGCCGACCAATTGAGCTTGGAATTGGACCGGATAGTCTGTTATTATTCAGCACTAGGTGTTCAAGCCTTGGTAAGTCCAAACCAATTGATGGAGGAATGATTCCTTCCAGGTAAATTGCTTGTGATAAGTCTAAGATTTGAAGATAGGCCAGGAGTGTTATCGAAGGAGATAACAAGCCAGTCATGGTCACGCCGGCAGGGACACTATAGTCTGCGGCTATTCCTGGGAGATAGAGCGCTATAACTCTACCAGTGTTTTCATCGCAAAAAATTCCTGCCCAATTGCAGCAGTAGTGGCCAATCCATCTCTCGACACGGGCAGAGGTGTCTATGACAATGCCTTGCTTGAAATTGGCTAGAGCTTTGAGGTCATCAGGATGGCATGTTCTTCTATCGATGTGATGTCTGGCTCCTGAAGTTGTTGAGAGTGTGAGAGCTGCTGTTATCAACCATAAAAATAGAATCTTGGAACTCATTTTCCTGTGTGACTCTTGGATTGAATAAATGGTTGAATTTGTTTTATATACTGAGCCAAGGTGAAAGAGTGTGAGGAATACTGATAAATCTCCTCCCAGGTGATAAATTTATTGTATGAGAGTAAAGCCAAAGAGTGTGAAGGAAAAATATCTGTGCTCAGAAAGCTGAATGTTTTCCGACTCTTTTGGCTTCTTGTTTGGGAATGACAACTCTGAGTGATGTCAGGTAGCCAAGAACATGCAGCTTCAGTCAGCAAATTTGGTTTGGGCTGTGTGGATTTGGGGTCTAAAGGAAATATATACGAGTTATGGGGACTAGACTGATAAGTTGCGTGAATACGGACTTGGTTTCATGACTTTCATCTACGTACTGGAAATCTACCATTGATATATATATGGAGTATATTTTTGAAAAAAAAAGAATAAAAGATATAATATGTAAATCGTAGATTGTGAAGGGTGAAAAAGTAAATATAATATATGAAAACTAGATGAAAATGCACAAAAGATAAGAAAAATGAGTTGTTATAGGCACCGGCCAATTCTGTGAATTCAGGAGTGATTTTTATTGGTCGTAGTGTAACTAATTTAGTATAATATAATAACTTTTTCATATAAGATAATATAAAAATTAGTAAAAGGATAATTTTTTCAATATATAGGGGGTTAATAATGTAAAATTGTAATTTTAAGAGTCAAAATACAATAGTTTTTTTTTAATAGGATGTGGCAAGTTCAGTGGGGTCTGGAGTCTGGACCCCAGTGGCGGAGGTCCGCCACTACTTATGGGATGGGACACTTGAAAATGAAATTGAGTGTGATTGTGTGTGGCACGATGAGTATTTATTTTAGTACATGGGTTTTGACGACATAAAAGACAGTATAATAGTTGCTTAATGTAAAATATTCAACCGTTAATCCATTTGATCCTCATCGATGGATGATGTCAAAGTGGCTCAACCAACTCTCACTCCAACCCCGACCAGCTCAGACTAATTTTGCATTCAAAACGCCTATAAATAGAAGGCCCTTGAACTTATTTAAGACATCACCAACAAAGTATTAAGTGAGTGTGTCTAATATGATTGATTTTCTTATAGTTGAGAGTTTATTTTCTCCTGTAATTATGTTGTTTTTATGAATATAAGTTTTTTCAAATTTTAACATAATTGAGAAATTTCATAGTGCAAGTACTAATACGGCTATGGAGTGGAGCTTACACAGTGGCGAAGCCAGAAGCAAAATTAAGGGGGGTCCAAGTTTAAAAATGTAATATTTTCATATATAGCAGAATATTTTGTAAATATTATATTTTGTCATCTAATCATCTAAAATAAAATATATAATCATCTAAAATAAAATAACTTAAAAGACAACATTAGTATTCATTTGTTTTGAACTATATTTATACATTGAAATATCAAAATAATACATTAACATGCATAAGTTTATCCTTGAATTAATGTGAGATCATTAAAAAAATGATTGAGCATTAGCATCTAGATTTAAAATGGAAAAAAATAAAAAACTTAGACAAATTAGTGCTGAAAAATGAAAAAGACAAAAAAAAAAAAAAGAAAGAAAAGAGGTCATTAAGAAAAGTGATTGAGCAGACAAATTAATGCTGGAAATGAAAAAGAAAAAAAAATGAAAGCAAATTAGAATAAGTTGTTGGACACAGGTCATGAACCTGGGTCTAGGAGCAGTGGCAGACGCAGGAATTTCGGTAAGGGGAAGTAAAATATTCTAAGTAAAATATCATATCAAATAAGTATTAGTATACTTTATCATTGTCGGAGAGAGAAAAATAAATTTTAAAGAGAATGCACTAGTAGATTGTTTAAAGAAAAAAAATAATAAAGAAGAAATATATATAGCATTGCCAACGAAATATATATAAGGAAAATATATATATACTTATAGTTATATACTTATAGTATAATATTGTTTGTTAAGTTAAATAAAATAATAAAACCAAAGAAGAAAAATTATGGAGGATATTGATTTCAAAAAATAATTATGGAGGATATACAAGGAAAAATGAATCCAAAGCAAAAAAAATGAAAAAAAAAGCTAAATAGAAAGGGAGCCACATGAATCGAACTGGGTGGCTACAGTTACATACCACTTTCTCTACCAGTCGAACAAATGAGTTTAACTGTTTAAATTTACAAAATAATATATATAATATATGTATATAATTTGAAAAAGTGTATAATAGACAAGTAACAACCAAAATCAAGGGGAGGCAAGCCCGTTGCCTGCTATGCGTGCGTCCGCTATTGTCTAGGAGGTAAAATACGTATGCCGAGGCCACTGTGACACATAATTTCAGTATCAATAGTATTATTCAAAAGTACTTCCATCTCCGTCAGTGAGCTTACATACACGAACATCGAACAATTCACTCTCGGAATATGAGATTTATGTAAAGATGATCATTGTATTACATTTATACATAACATTACTTGTGGACTTTGTATTTTTTATCTTTTAATATTCAATAAAATTTTACCCTTGAAAATAAGCGAAAGACAAAAAAAGAAGGAAAAGTTTGGGTGTTATTATTTCCTTTTATATAACGGGGCGGTACCGCAAGCAATCTCCTTCTTGAGAAATTCTAAGAAGGAGAAGTTTTTATTTGAGTCGGTAAAAAAAAAAGAAAAACGAAAAAATAAATCGTATAAAAACCGCGTAGCGTTAGCCCAACGCGCTGGTTTCCCATGTATCTATAAATACGTATAAATACTCGACAACACACCGTACATCCTACGGTACATCTTCCCCAAGGGAAAGGCGGGAAAATCCAAAATCAGAGAACAATAGCAATCACTAATCATTGATTTTCTCCTTCTCTGCCGTATGATTGTATCCGAATAGTCCAATCAATTGCTGGCGACAAGGGACCGAACCCTAAAATTGTACCAATTGCTGTCCAATTCATCATTCTCGTCAGTTTCGATCTCCAAACGGTGTCTTCTTGTCAATTTCATCCATGGTGGAGAAGAGGTATGGTATAAGTTAGGGTTAGGGTTTATGATTTCTGCAGCCTGTTTGCATAACCAACTTAATGTCGTTTTTTTTTTTGGATTTATATATCGTGTTGCACTCACTTTTCTTACCGATTTTACTTTTTTGAATTTCACGCTTAAGTTCTGGAGTCAAGTTCTTTGCATTATCCTGAACTCTACAGGAGGTTAGCACGGGACCCCTGAGAGGAGAGGTAAGATAAGATGCCTTGTTAATTGCAATAATTGTAATCGTAAGTGATTTGGATATAGGAAAGGTAAGATGCTATGTTAATTGCAATCACTGTAATGGTAAGAGATTAGGATATAGGAAGTAATATTAATGGGTTCAATTTTTCAGGAGTCTAAGAAAATTGCTCTCATCTAATGCAACCTTTTGGAATCTGCTAGAAACTTTAATTGTCCTTTTGCTTGTTCAAATTTGTAACCTTTGCCTGAACATGGGAACATGGGACTACAGTATAAGTGTATAAGAGCATAAATTTAAGTTGTTTAGTACTTGAACCTTCAGTGTTATTATCTTTTTACTCTTAGGACCAGGCAGCTGTAAAGAAACAAGCATCGCTCGACTGTATTGAGAATCTATGACTTCATTAGTGGTTACAGGGCACTGGAAGTCTTATCTATACTCGAAGTACTTTGACATGTCATTGCTTATGGTACTGTGCAAGTACTTTGTAGCTTTTTCCGTGAAGCTTTATGTCGTTATTGATATTACAGGTGGAAAATGAGATGGAGATGTTGAAGGGGCTTATAGAGTAGGGGGGCTGTTATATGTCAAAATGGGCTGTAATAAAATTTAGTCGGTAAAGTCTCACCTATGTCCAATTTTGAACCAGAATGATTGAAAAGCAGGAAAACTCTATCAAAGTGTAACTCAGTTAAGTCGGTAAAGGCTCATCTATGCCCTTTTTTTCCATCCCATCTATCTGAGTGCTATTTGGGGATAAGATGAATTGTTTTAAAATTTCATGTCATCCCATATTTTACAATAGTTCTCTTTATATGATTTTAATAATTTTTGAAAAAAATAATTTGTTCATATTAATTATACCTGGTTCTTTAAGTTCTATTCTGGGACTGTTCTTTTATCAACTCATTGAGGTTTTCTATTTTATACATTATCAACTCATCGAGGTTTTCTAGTTTATACGTTTTATTTCTCACATAGCATATTTTTCATTGCTTTTTCAATTCTAATATTTTTAGTTCTATGCCAATTCTTTGTACTTTGGATTTCAAATATTTTCATATGTACAAATGATTTGTATATGTTTTTCTTGTTTTCTTATTTCTTTTGTACTCGGATGTCTTTGTATTTAATGTGTACTCTGTGGCTTGTTCTGGGATCATCTGTGTTGGGTCTCTTTATCCACTTCAATAAGACTCTGCAACTTGCTCTTTCTTGAGCAAAAATGTTGGATTCAAAGTTATAAATCATTCTGCAAAATCAGGATAAATTGTCCTTGTTAACATTAGACGGGTTGTAAACGGTGATCTGGATGTGATAGTCGGTAAAGGCTCACCTATGTCCAATTCGGAACCAGAAAGATTGAAAGAAAGGATTAAAAGACTCAATTCTTTTTCCATTTTTCTGAGTTTGCTATTTCGGGATATGATGCTTCGTTTTAAAATTTCATACTAGTTCTTTTTACATGATTTTAATACTTATTGATAAATAGTTTTTTCATATTATACCTGCTTCTTTAAGTTCTATTTTGAGTCTGTTCGTTTATCAATTTTTCTGTTTTACACATTTACTTTTTTTACACAGCATATGTTGCATTCAACATTTAATTTCTTACTTAGCATATGTTGCATTTCTATTTCTAAAATTCTCTGCTAATTCTTTGTACTTATCTTTTTATTGTTATTAGTTTTCTGTATATAATTTAATTAGAATTTTATTTCTTCATATTCATAGAAAAAGTATTTGTAGTGTGTTTTTATCATTGTTTATTTCTTCCTTTATACAATGGGGATTTTGTACATATTTTTTCTATTTTCTTATTTCTGCTGTATTCAAATTTCTTCCTTTTCAATGTGTTCACCGTGGACATAACCTATCATCTGTTATGGTGCCTTTATCCACTTCTATAAGACTCTGCAAGCTAGTTCTTTCTTTTGCAAAAATGTTGGATTCAAAGTTATTATCATGTTGCAAAATCAGGATATTGTTTTTATGATAGTACTAAATCATCTTTTGCAAAAATGTTGAATTTTTTGAGAAAGTTGTTTTTGTGGGAGTCCCAAAAATTGGTATGTGCGAGGAAGAAGCCAAATTATTTGCATTTACATGATAACAATAGTGCTTTTTTGAATCTTGTCATCATTAGATGGGCTGTTGATGGTCACCATGAAGTGGTAGTTGGTAAAATGCTTACCTATGTCCAATCTTGAACCAGAAAAATTAAAAACGGAAAACTATAAGAAGGATTGAAAATGGAAGACTCTGCAAACTTGCTCTTTCTTGAGTAAAGTTATAAATATTTTGCAACATCAGGATGATACTTTTGAGGTAGTCACATGAATTTCTTTGGAAAGTTTCTTTTTGTTGGATTCCCAAAAATTGAGCTTTGGAATAATAAAAGCCAAATTATTTGCATTTATATGATAGCATTAGATTTGTGATAAATTGTCATTGTGGTCAACGGTTACCAGGAAGTTGTAGTGGGGTAAAGGCTTACCTACGTTCAATGTTTGAACCATACAGATTAGAAATCAAATGCGGATACATGGTCCTTGTCATCATTAGATGGGCTGTCAATTGTAACCAGGAAGTGATTGTCGGTAAAGTCTTACCTATGTGCAATCTTGAACCAGAAAGATTGAGAAAACTTATCTTTTTCTTCTTTTCCCGTTCTGGACCCTGAGTGTAGAGGGGTTAGCCTTGAGCCAGGTCTTGATTGTTTATTCCAGTGCAAATCACTTGTTGCTTTCCTTTCTTTCTCCATCTTTCGGAGTTTTCTACTCAAAGTTCTTCCTACTCAACATTTACTTGGTGGGCTTTTCAGGGATATATGAGTATACGACATTTCGAATTGCCTCTGATGACATTTTTCTTTAATGAATATGTCATCTCCATTATCATTCTAATATTGAGTTAGAGATAATGTTACTCTGTCCTTGCTAACTCGTCATTGAGATTTTTTGTTTCAAAAATAAAGAAATCATTGAGATAATTGGGAGATCATACATTATCTAGATGATCTTTAAAATTTGAAAGTTACCTCTTCTTCTAGATTCATGAAGTTATTGGCTTGGTCTTTTTCTTGGTCCACAATGATATAGCATTCACTTGTTTGAGCATAGAGCATGTAACTTTGTAGCTAACAAATATATGTGGGTGACATTGTCCATGTTTTATTATTATATCAAAGATCTTATGTTTGACATGGCCTGATAGGCTGTTTCTCAAAGATCTCGTGAGAATGATGCTTTAGAGAAGAGCATTACCATCATGAATCATCAAGCTCACCATCTTCCTGGAGTTGGTACAATGAAAAGGTGTATGGGGTAACAACTAATTTTCTGCACCAGGTCTACGAGAACAGATAAACACAACTAAACATACCAGTGATTTCCTCTGGTATACAACAAGGTAACTGTTGCCCTTTTCATTTTGTTTTGAATCTTTTGATTAAGATTATCAGTTTGCGATTATGGCAACTTACTCTACAACTGCAGGCCTAATGTAGTTGGAATTTGGAAATCACCACATTAATTAATTATATAAATCTTGAGAAGAATGAAGCTCAGTTATTTAGGTTTTTTATATCTTTATGTGTAAGGTCAAAAGGGAAAATTGAGGTTTACTCCTCTAAAAGGCTAAACTGATTCTCATAATTGAATCATTCACTTGTAACAGTGCATGCTATTGTTATGAATTGTGGAACCATGACCATATCAATGATTTTACAATCATTAAGGCATCTGCTGTTTTTGCATAATTTACACTTCTGCATCACCTCCTACCATACAAAGTAAAGGGAATGGACCAAAGAAGGTTATTGTTTCTTTTCCACCCAACCAAACGCAGCCTCATAGTTGCAGTACAATTACATTATCAAGTATCTGCTAAATGTCACCTTCTTGAGTAGCAGCGGTTAGTTTCTATAATAACTCGTTATAAGATGCACTTTGTTCAAGTTAACCGGTTAGAATTACTTTTCTCCTTGATTCATTGTGGTAGTATTAATTGTGGATGGTAAAATGGATGAAAATCAAACACAGAAATTTGGCTTGATTGTTGGGAGCTCGGGACATGCACCTTTTTGTCTTTTTAAACAAAAGATTGCCTAGTAAGCATTTATGAAGTTGAACCAGTAATATCATACTCACTTTTGTTGTATAATAATATCATATGCTCCACATAGCCAAGAGCTGTGAGACTTTTTTTATTTTTTGGAGAGATAGAGATTGGGAGGGAGGGAGCAAATCTTTTTCCTGTTGTGCAATGGGTTCTCAAGACTCTTCTTCTCATGCTCAAGATAATATTTGCAACAGAAATGGATTAGGAGTATACCAAGTGTACTGAAAAGAGAGGAAAATAACACACACACACACGGTAGCTCACACAAAGTGAAAAAAAAAAGAGCGGGAAATGTGAAAGGGAGCACTTTCACTATCTATCCTAAATTCCATTCCTGAAAAAGGCTGTGGTCTTTTTTTTTTACCACCAGCTCTTCTTTTACTTTGATCTTCTTACCCCATTGTCTTGTACTCTTGCTCTGAATATATACCATACCAATACCACGGCCTTTATTTTGGTGAAGTTTCACTTGTGGAGTTGGTTTGGGCTTACTTCTCTTTTTACAAAATGTGAGTAAATGTTTTGACGGTGAGATGTTGCCAAAATTGATAAACATTTATTTTGGATGTGTGGAGGATTTGGTCATGGGAATCATGATGATTCCAGCTTCATGCTGAGTGCCAAAGTCAATCTACACATTCGAATCAACACACTTGATGTCCTGAGTATGATGATTGGTTTACATGCCTTCTACGAAATTGGTTTAATAGCTTACAAGAATTTGACGATAATTCTTGCTGCATTAATAAGAATTAGTCATTTTAGAGTATGCTTGTCTATTTTTCACATTTCTCTCTAGTTTTTACATGGGCTCCAATATTCCCCAGAGTCACAGCGCACTCTGAATGTAGCTCCTTTTCTCCTATTTAGAATAACTATCATTCATAGTAATGGAAGTGTAAATGCATTCTTCTTCGGAATTATGGGCCATGGTTGATGTCCAAGGGACCAGAAAGGACCAGAATATAGTATCATTTTTGTTGGTTTGGCAAATTCAAAGAAAGATCATTCTTCCACGGTGGACTTATCATGTAGTTGAGTGACAAAACTGATACACTCGTTATGGCAATTTTTGGAAATATATGTTTAGCAATTAGCACTTTAGCTGATAGGTAGCAAGTCGCAGTCTTTTCATTGTAAAACTTTAGTGGAACTGCTGGAAACTGTCTTTATAAATATCATGCTCCGATATACACACCATGTGAAAAGAATTAACTGGACTTTCTTGGTGAATTGGCATGACTTGGTCAAGTCAAGGCACTTGAGCTATAATAAGGTGTATACTATCATGGAACTGAACTGGATGTGAAAATGTCACTCTTGAAAATAGTTCAATGTGGACGAAGGGAACTTCTGTTCCAAAGAACGAGAGTTTGATATGGTACAAGGTAACTAGATACAGCTCCCAGTTTGCCTACAGAGTCATAGCCAGGTCAATTCTGTTTCGAGTGTAATATTCCTTTTTCGTTTTAATAAATAATTTTAATAATAATAATAATAATAATAATAATAATAATAATAATAATAATAATAATAATAATTATTATTATTATTATTTTTATTTATCTACTTATTTTTAGTCCACAAGTATGGCTGAAGTTTATACATCTTGTGTTGTTTTATGCTTTACGGGTTTTAGAATTCCTAAAACACCTTTTTCAAGTGCTCTTCATGGATTATTGATACATAAATAGACGTTCAACTGGATGAATTAATTTTTTTTTACGGTGCATGGAAGGGATGAGCGCCTTAAAAGTACATGTTTGTATTTTAGGCCATTCAAGCTTCTTTTTTCTGAATGATAGTTTTTGATAATAGTGACAGCCCCTGCTTTTGTTCCCTTAACATGCTCCATTACTGCACCAAGTAATCATGTTTGAAACAGAAATATGTTTACATCGAGATAACAGAAAGGAGTTGAAACAAGTGAGTGCCTAGATGCATGCCTCTTTGAAACCAGTTTGTGTATGAAATTTTTTTTTGTCAGTGGCCTAGCATTTTCATGTCAAATAACCATGCTTATTGGCAGACTGCATTTCTTACTCCAGAAGGAAAGGGCCCGGTGTCTCTGAATCTTGCTGGCATGGGTAAAAAATGGCCAGATGTTTGCTTATCTCTCACCATCAACTGTCTGTTAAACAAAATTGTGACTACATAGGAAGATATGATACATCCGAGTGTTTTAAAAAGTGTGGTCAACGTTCTCAAACATCTTAAGTAGATATACAATTTGTTGTTTTGGATTTGGAAGTAGACATACAGCCGTAACTTGCATTCTGCTTGGGGACTATAAATCAGCTGTAGCATTAAGTGCTAAAGAGAGAAATGAGTTGACCATCACATTGATTTATGATATACTCTCAAGAAAATATGTTTAACCCCCTTGACTGCTTGTGTGCTCACTTGATTAGTAATAATGTTTGAATGTTATATCATCAAGTTTCAAGCTAAAAGAAATGATTATATTTAGGTATCATGTACCACGACCTTGGTTAAAACCTGGTGAGAACTTGCTTGTTGTTCATGGACACATATTACCTTGGTTACAAGTAATATGTGGCCATTTGTCAGATGATGATCTCCCTCCAGTTGATACTTGGGAACCAAGGGTGGGTTTCACATCTAATACCCCAAAAATAAAGATGTCCTGTGAATCTGGGTGGTATATTGCTTCGTTTCATTTGCATGCTATGTTACTCCAATGAAGCTGTGGAGCATCATGTTGTTGGAAGCATTTAAAATTTTAAGGTTGGTTAGTTGACCTATTGAGCTCGGAATTTGACCTGATAGTTTGTTGCCATTGAGAAACTACTACTCCAAAGATGTCTGGCTACCGAAACTCATTGGAATTGATCCCTCAACCTTGTTGTTTGTGAATGACACTCTCTGAAGTGATGTCAGGTAACCGTTCCAGTCAGCAAATTATCGCAGAGCCTCGGGAACACAAGGGAACGTACTGAAACTGACATCTCTCCTTCAAGCCGGTTATTGTTGAGGTAAAGTAGTGTAACACTGTTCAGTTTATTGATTGAAGTAGGAAAAGTTCCTCTGAGTGTGAGTGAATTGTTCGACTCTACCAAAGGTTTCAAGTTACTGATATTTACTGGAATTTCCCTGCGAGAAAATTATTTTGTGGATAGAGCTTTTTCAGATCGGTGAGGTTTGAAATAGACTCACGTATTGAACTCGACAACATGTTAGAATGTAAATCCAGCATTCTGAGGCTTATAAGATTGTTGAGAATATTTGGTAGAGAACCATTATACCGATTTTCTTCTAGATACATTTCTTTAGTTTGAGTAGCTTACCCATACTTTCTGGTATCGGACCCTTGAGCAGACGATAGGTGCAGTTTACTGAGCCTTGGGAGGTCAAAACCAATCGATGGAGGGATGGTTCCTTCCATGCACCATTGCTCTGTTAAATGTGTGACTTCAAGAGAGGCCAGTGGTGTTGTTGAATGTGATAACGAACCGTTCATAGTTGTTTGGAGAGTGTAATCCTCGGAGGTGATAAAACCTCGGAGAATGGTTTCTGTCACTCTACTGGTGCTGTTATTGCATGATATGCCTTTCCATTTGCAGCAGTAATGTCCGATCCATTTCGCAAGTTTTCCGGAGGTGTCAGGTTAGACCTTTGAGGCATTAATTTGTGTCAGGTTAGACCTTTGAGGCATTAATTTGGTGACATGTTTTATTCATGCCATTCTTGCTTTCTGAATTGTTGAGAGAGTTAGAACTGATATATATCAACCCTAACAACTGACTTTTTGAACTCATTTCTGTGTATTCTCTGACTCTGAGTTTATGATCGAGTGATTGATTGAACCCTTGAAGGAGGTTTGTATATTGAGAGCGTGTGAAGGAAATGTGGTATACAAAACTTTAAATCACATTTTGTCAAGGATTATTGATAATCTCATTACTTTACAGTTCATAAATATATCTTGTGAATCATGCTTTCCCTATTAATGTTTTCCAAGGTGCTACTTAATTTAGTCCACTAAAGGTAAGACATGGCCTATAAAATATGAGAAGAAAACTTTTGGAGTTTCTTCAATGAGAATGATTTAGAAGATATTAGGCGTATGTTTCAGAAATTTCAGTAATTTATATCTTGCATGTTTCTTAATATGTTTCCAGTCATAGTAGCTGTGAGTCTGTGACTTGGCAGGTAAATCTAAATGAACTTGAACAAAAATGGACATTTGAAGGATATTCAGATTAAAGGTTAAAAGTCTGCACTCTGCACCAAACAAAGTGAGCATGTTATAGAACAGTGCCAATTGCTTTCACATTGAGATGGAGTCTTAGGCCTGTGGGTCTGTGCACTGTGAGTGTATCATACTGTATCTTATTACCCAAAATTTAGCTACATGAGTACTGAACAATGTACTATAGGAAGAAAACTGTAGCCAACAATTTTGTGGAGCCAGGGGTATAATTTTTCCTATGTGCTTGCCGCTTTCCATTAGTCGGTGAGCCTTTACAACTTCTACTATGTGCTTGCACGTTATAGTTTGTGTTATTCTATACTATGTTGCGATTGATGTGTACAACCATACAAGGATGTGTTTATTATAGCTGAAGCTCTCTTCTTTAAGTAGATAGAACCAGAGATACTGTAGTAGCAATAGCTACTGAAAGGTAAAGAATGCTGCAAAAGTGTCATTTACTGATGAGTATTTCTAGAGATGTCTTCTAGAGCTTACTTACTCCGTCCAAAAACAAATGGAACACTTTATTTTGTTGACTTTTTTAGGGTCAGTTTGACCTTAAATTATTCTCAAATCATATGATAAAAATAATTAAAAATATTATATTATAAAACTAGAATGTTTATATTTTTATTATATAAAATTCTTAATTATCTTTCTTGTATAATTTGGGATTAATACGAGGTCAAACTGACCCTCGAAAAGTCAACAAAACAAATTGTTTCATTTATTATTGGACGGAGGAAGTATTTTTCTAGAACAGAAAAACTAGAAGCTGTTGTTATGAACATTGGTAAGCTATTAAATCCTAAGGCTTGCAGCGGTTTAGTGGTTTACCACATAGTTTTCTGTTTCCCAAATAAGATTCTCTGTGAAAATTTGTTAGTGGTGCACCGGGCGGAATTTCTCCTTCCAGATCATTACCTGAGAGATCCAACGCGGTAAGATTTGTTAATTTCAGGAATGATTCTGGTATTCTTCCTGTCAATTCATTTTGTGACAAAATAAGACGTTCAAGGTGAATAAGGCAAGATATCCCATGCGGTAACGGCCCTTGAAACATGTTGGCGGAGAGATCTAACTCTTTAAGGTTGGAAAGTCGACCTATTGAGCTCGGTATTTGACCGGATAGCCTGTTAGCATGCAGTAATAGTGATCTGAGCCTTGGGAGGGCGAAACCAATTGATGGAGGAATGGTTCCTTCCACGTAGAATTGCTCCGATAAATCTATGACTTCAAGAGAGGTCAGTAGTGTTATTGAAGGAGATAACGAGCCGGTCATGCTCCCTATACCAAAGATATATTTGGAATAGTCTTCGGGGTACTCTCCTGGGAGATTGAGTTGTATCACTCTACCAGTGATGTTATCGCATGAAATGCCTTTCCATTTGCAGCAGTCATGCCCGATCCATGTTTTGAGGCGATCAGATTCGTCTGAGACAATACCTTGCTTGAAACTGGTTAGACCTTTGAGGTCATTAGGATGGCATGTTCTTCTATCCATATGATGCCTACTTCCTGAAGTTGTTGAGAGTGTGAGAACTGCTAACAACCATAAGAATTGAATCTTGGAACTCATTTTTTCTTCGTATTCTGACTCTTTGAGTTTGGTGATTGAGTTATTGTTTAAATGTATTTTTATATATTAAGCTAAGGCCCAAGAGTGGGAAGGATACTGATAAATCTCCTCCCAGTTAATAAATTTATATACACTGCCCAAGAGTGTGAAGAAAGCTGAAAATTTGGTCAGGATTATTGACATAATTGATTAATTTAGATCCTTTTTGTTCATAAATATTTTATGAATCATGCTTCTCATAGATATGTCTCAATAAATATATATATTGGAAACTATAAACTGTTGATTTTCAGTAAACAGTTCGAAGTGATGAACAATGGAAGGCATAAATAAACTGGAGCCTAATAGCAAACAAAATAAGTAGTACTTGAAGAAGCTCTTCTTCAAGTAGTGGTCAAACAGAACTAGAGAGTCTGTATTATTTGCAAAAAGTAGCTGCAGTAGTGGTGTTTGCAGATGAGTAGTTTTACTGTTTGTAACGAACCTCTTCTAGTTTCTGTTCTCCGAAAATAAGCTTTTGAAGTCATCTTCTATAGAAGATGGTATAACAGAACATGTTGAAAACATCCTAAGACTTGCAAGGATCTAGGGGTTTGCCGCATAAACCTCTGTTTCCCAAGTAAGATTCTTTTGGGAAATTCATCAGCGGTGCACCAGGCGGTATGCTTCCTTCCAAAAGATTATTTGAGAGATCCAGCTCGAAAAGACTTGTCAAGTTCAGAAATTCCACTGGTATTTTTCCTGACACTTGATTCTTTTGCAAATATAAATATTGAAGGTTCCTAAGAGAAGACATTTCCTTTGGTAATGGCCCTTGAATCATGTTGTCGGAAGCATTTAACACGATAAGGTTGGAAAGTTGACCTATTGAGCTCGGAATTTGACCTGATAGTTTGTTTTCATTGAGATACAGCTCTACCAAAGATGTAAGGTTACCGAAACTCGTTGGAATTGATCCCTCAAGCTTGTTTTTTTCAAATGACACTCTCTGAAGTGATGTCAGATAACCAAAGGAATCTGGTAGCTTTCCAGTCAGCAAATTCTTGCCGAGCCTCAGGAACTGAAGGGAACGCACTGTAACCGACATCTCTCCTTCAAGCTGGTTATTGTTGAGGAAAAGTAGTGTAACATTGTTCAGTTTGTTGATTGAAGATGGAATTGTTCCACTGAGTGAATTGTTCGACAGATCACACTCTACCAAAGATTGCAAGTCACCAATGCTTGCTGGAATTTGCCCTGTGAGAAAGTTGTTATGCAGATAGAGACGTTTCAGATCGGTAAGGTTTGAAATAGACTCAGGTATGGGACCTGACAACCTGTTAGAATGTAGATCCAACACTCTCAGGCTTTTAAGATCTTGGAGACTATTCGGTAGAGAACCATTAAACCGATTTTCTTGTAGATACAATTCTTCGAGTCTGAGTAGCTTACCGATGCTTTCAGGTATTGGACCCTCCAGCTTGTTGAACAACAGGTACAGTTTTCTGAGCCTTGGGAGGTCAAAACCAATCGATGGAGGGAGGATTCCACCCAGGTACCACTGCTCCGATAAATCTATGACTTCAAGAGAGGTCAGTAGCGTTATCGAAGGTGATAATGAGCCGTTCATATACGTTTGGAGAGGGTAATCCTCTGTGGTGATATAACCTGGGAGATTGATTTCTGTCACTCTACCAGTGTTGTTATCGCACGAAATGCTTTCCCATTTGCAGCAGTCAGTCCCGATCCATTTCTCGAGGCGGCCAGAGGTGTCTGAGACAATACCTTGCTTGAAACTGATAAGACCTTTGAGGTCATTTGGGTGACATGTTTCAGTCATGCCATTCTTGATTTCTGAAGCTGTTGAGAGAGTAAGAACTGATATGAACCATAAGAACTGAATCTTGGAACCCATTTTTGTGTACTCTGACTGAGTTTTGGGATTGAGTGATTGGTTATAGTCTTGAAGGTGGGTCTATATATTGAGTGATTAGCTCAAAACTTGAAATCATATTTGGAAAGGATCAGTGATGATTTCATTCCTTTACAGTTCATATATATTTTTCGTGAATGATGCTTTCCATTGACGTTTTTCAAGATAGACTGTTTATGATTTGATTAAGTCTAGTAAAGGTAAGACATGGCCTTGTCATTTATTATCTAATCTCTAAATAAAATATGAGAAGAACTTTTGGAATATCTTTGATGAGAATATGATTCCGAGGATTAATAAGGTATGCATATATTACTTCCATGGAAATGTTTTATTCCACTCCATCTTTTTTATTTTTTATTTTCTCTATCAATACTTTATCAATCTCTCTCGTATTTTGATTCATTTACCCTTTACTAATATAAAACTCTCATACAAAACAATTCTTTGATATTATTCCACAAATGGAGAGTTTATAAATCACTTATGAAGAAACTAATAAAAGGGAGTAAGTATGTTCATCTTATTAGTATAATAATCAACAATCTCAAACACCAGCAGCATAATTGTGGTGAAAGACAAATGGGTCAAAAGGTTTTTGTTGAAACCACACTTATGTTTATATTCATGGGACATTGTTTACTTATATAGTTATATTTGTGGCAGATTAATTAAATTCAGTCCATTAGGCTTGCAAGTTGTAAGCCTTGCAAGCCTAGATACCAGAAACTTAAGTAAAACGAATCATAGTGTTTCTTGATTTCTGGTAATTTTCTGACTAATGACCACTTCCATGTTTCAAGATAATGTTCCCTGTACAGATTCTCTCTTTTTTCCTTTTTTTCTAATCCCATACCATTAAATGTAGTGATTAATTATTAATACCGTCACTTTAAGTTGAATTTACTTGCAACATGGAGCATAACTTTTGGCATCAGATCTGACCAAGTTAAAAGTATTTAGAGTAAGGGGCGAGATTTTGAGTGGGTAGATTCTTTGCTTGTTCAATATTACTCATCTATACATGCTTTCTAGTTGCCGTCTTAAATAGAGGAAAAAGTGAATAATTACTTTAAGAGAAGAAAACAACAAATTATTTTTATATTTAACATTTTACGACAAAATAATATTGCCGGTGATTCTTGCCCATCTGGTTTGGGACCTAACATTTCAACCTTGAGGTCAAGAGTTCGAGTACTGGCATAAAGAGAAGAAGAAAAAAAAAATGTGGAGGTATTCCAAAATACCTTTTTATTCCTTTATTTAATTATTTATATTTGTTTTTGTATTTGAAAAATGTATAACTTTCAAATTAAAATTATATTCTAATTCAATCATTGTCTAAATATCAATTATCAATGTGAGGCTCTTGATCCATTCGCGTGTGATTTAAGTGTTATCGAAAAATTTTAAAATGCAAACAAGGTAAGTGCTCTTGATCCACTTGCACCTAATTTTAAGCACCACCACCACGGGTAAATGTTAATATGCATGTAAGTTAAAACTTCGGGAAGTGCTCTTGATCCATTCGCATGTGATTTGACGGAAAATGTTAAAGTGCACGTAAGTTAAAACATCGTGAGTTCTCTTGATCCACTCATGCATGATTGTAAGCACCACCGGAACCTACCGTATTAACATTGTCCATAAACAAAAAATCTGGTTCCATGTCAGTGATCATAATTCACAATGAGAACAAAGCTATTGTCCTGTTAAAACAAAACAATGCTGCATGTCAACGGTGAGAGAGCATTCTGATCATGCTTCCTCAAACAGGTTTAATGTTGCTAATTGCTTCCATGCGAATGAACAGACGATGCAGATCTTGCTGACGGTGATGCCGTTGGACTACCTGATTCACGATCTAATCCGAAATTGGTTTTGCCCATCAACGTTTTTATTGCTATATTTGCAACATCAGAAAACCATTCATCCTCCGGTAATGTACTGCAAAATTCAAAGCCTTTCAGTACTTGCACAGTTGTAATATATATCTTCTTCTTCACAAAGTGGTCTACATGTATCTAAGACCACATATAGATTCATTTTTCTGAAGAACATACCTGTACGGATCAACATTAGTTGCCTGAACTGCTTCAATTGCTCTACCTATGATGTTCTTGATCACCTGATGCAGATTTCGCGACATGTAGCGTCCTCCAGATGCAAACAGCATCACAAATTCCATATCCAAATAAAACTGCATAAACCAAAACATTGTCGTTTGTAAATGAAGTTGCATTCAATGTGTTGCCACTGAAAACAGGACGAGGAGCCAACCTGTTGAAGGCCGAATGGACCTAGTGGCCTCCCCCCAACCTCGATTTCTTCCCAGAAGACTTGGTCATCAGAAAGCCACAGGATGATTGTCTCTGTAAGCCTCATTAGAAGTATAGTTACGAATCGTTCTCTTCCTACAAACATCTCTGATGCCATACTAGACAACCGGGTCAATTTCGCAAACAGTTCCTGCATTAGAATTAGTACTACTGAATATTTGCAACTGATTTTTGCAAACAGCCAATAAACTGATTACATATTTACATATGGAGTACCTGATAAATGAGAGATGGGAACCATTCAGGTTCCTCTTTGGAGTCGTCCAAGCTTAAGTACATCTCTGCACTCAGACGAACACCCCCGTCTTCTGTAAAGATGAGGTCAAGGGCATGTTGGCGGCAGAAGCTATCTCTCAATTGATCAACTAAGCGTTGAAGCCGTCGCTTCATTTCTCTTTGTTCTTGAGGACGGTTGACCCTTTCTGTTCTTTGTTGCTCATTTCTGTTAACCGACGCAAGCTTAATTGTTGCACGCGGAAGAAGCTCGTCAGCTAACATTAAGGCGTTAGCAAGCAAAGCTACCTGTTGAAGTTCAGTTTCTGCCATCTTAACTATTCTTCTTCCAGATGCCTCCAGGTTTTCGGTTTCTAAGGAACCAGGAAGCGCATTTATCATCATATTGACGTACGAGTTAAACGATTGCAATACACCTTCCAGTGCTTGTTCACATATGTACAAGATCTGTAGGGAGCCTATATCTTCACAAAGCTCCTGGATTAAGATTGAATACAACCAACATTATATGGAACATATAATTCTTAAAAGATATGGCAATATGCTATATGAAGTATAAAGAACAATTACTCACCTGAACCATTGTATTGAATCTGTGAGCGCTGTTCGAAAGCTTTGGCTGTGATGTCACGACGCTACCAGAAGTCCCCAAGAAACGGCCACCGATCGGGGAATAAGTGAGCGTCCAATCATCTGCCGCGGCAACTGCAGCTGTTGTCAGGTCGATTCTTTTCAAGTTAGCATTCAGAGCCTGTTCCAAGTAAGGCCTGAATATTTTCAAAAGTGTGGGACAAAGTGCCATTCCATGAGCTTCTAGCAATGCACAATGTCCCAAGCATATATGGATGCACTCGGTTACGATCCTCAGACTTCCTGAGGCTGCTGGTACAGCTACGACATTTTTCTTCACAAGCTGTGCAAACGCCTCAGTCTGATTGACAGCCCAAGTCACTAACTCAGATGTAAAAGCCGGTTCATCGTCAAATATAGCTAACGAGTCATTTGACGCCTGAGCGATTGTGGAAAAAACAAGATGAGAAAGCGTAGTAGTATATGCGGTTCCAAGCGATTTTTCTGAGGGTTTAAGAGACTTAATGTTCCTAATCATTTTATGCTGGTGAGACTGCAGTAGCAATGTATGTGCACGTGGACCGTCACCAAGTTTCTTCATAGCCATCACAGACGAACGAAGCTCAAACCCACTCGTCGAAGGCTGGCAGGCTGACTCTGCTAACTGATCTGCTAACTTCTGCCTCTGCTCGAGGATCGAGTTCTGCAACGATAGAAGTGCCGAGTCAGTCAACAAATGACGCTTCTTAGCATCGCGTACTATGTTTTCGCCCTCATCAAGCAAGGTCAATGCTTCATCTACTCTTCTTTCTGCTAGTAAAACTTCAATGTCCTCCAAAAACTTGGATAACCAAGTGTCGAATTTCGTAGGCTCCCTATCATTGAAATCAATCGAATCATCTTTTCCCATACCGTGGGTGCCATCATTTATGGACTCAACTCGGACCCCATCGACTACCGCGTGGATGATATTCGCCCGTGATGCTAGGAGATTTTTCAAGGAAACTAGCTCCCCTTCAAGATCAGAAATTTCTCTTGAAGTTCTGAAAAAACATATCACCAATATTATTATATGGCTTCTCCTTATCCTAACTCAAAAACTATAGATATACTTAAATAACTTTGGCATTGTCTTAATAATAACTTATCATATGAAGTAATGTGTGTGACCTTATGAAAGATGCATAATTGGCATAGACACTGGTACGCATTTCTTCAGCAGAGGCCTTCTTCAAATCTTGAAGTTGATTGCAAAGATGTCTTATTTCCTGCAAACAATGGTTTTAAGATGTTTATTGCCGGGCGGGGGCTGAGACAAAGTATCTGATACCATGACAGATTTCCATGCATTAGTCCTAAAACTTAATCATGTATATTAATTCGCTAAGAGTATGCATAGGTCACTAACAGAACAACTTACGGTTACATTACACCAAGACTAGTTGTCCTAACAACGACATTACGAAATTGATCAAAATATAACAAGAGCAGGGTTACCTTTTCGCTCATGGCGCCACAACGGTTAGCAACATAAGTCTGGGGATCGAAATTGGTGGTTTTGAAGACTTTGAGCTTCTCACCTAGAGTCTGCGGCTTATCGCCGTCGAAATCCAGCGACTCCTTCCGATTCGTAACGTAAGCTGCTTTATCCATTGTTGAATCTTGGTTCTCAGCTGCAGAATTTGACGTTTGATTTTAAAAACAGAGGAGGATTGAAGGAGAAGAAATGTTTTATTGGTTTGGGAATGAAATGAAATGAAACGAAACGAAACGAAACTGTCACGAGATTGGCACGTGAATGTTGTGGTACTGTAATAATGGAACAGTAAATCTAGCCATGTATTAAGCGAGTCACCTAAAAATAGCTTCTCTCTTCACGAATGACTCGCTCTCTGTAGTTATATTTAGTCAGGTTTTGAAACACAGGAAGAATGTGAATGTAAATGGACTTTGAATATATATGCAGATGTTGCAGACTTGATTGGAATCAGCGTTGCCTAATTCGCTCGCAGCTAGCATGCATGCGATTCAATTCGTTGTTCGTGATTCTCTCATCGTGGAGAATTTATTTTCTAGTGAATCAAATATTTTCGATTCTTTGATTTTTTAGAACAAGATTCATTGACTTTCGAAACGTATTATTTGCTACTATTTGTAACTGGATTCTATAATATGCACCAGAGGAACAATTCATTCTTAGATTCTTTATATATAGAGGCTCGGAACGTGACTTTGGGAGAACACGAGCGTGGGAAAATAGCATTTGATTCATTTATCTCTGCATTCCCCTCCATTTTTGATTCTCTCAGAATGGAGAAATGGAACACGAACCATAGAGAACCAGAATGCTCCCGAACCGCGCTCCGAAATGTGAAATGGTGATCATAAATGATGATTATATCGAATTATTAAAAGAAACAAAAACACCATAAATGGAACACAATTTTTCCATCTTCTGTATATTTAACCATGGACTACATTTAGGATATAATCCAACTGCGAAACGTAGACAAAATTTGATTTTGATACAAGAATAACGATTTTGGTTTATTTATAGACTAATTACTTACGTAAGGAACTTTTAATATTTAGTTGCATATTTTTCATCGCAAATTATATCCAACGTTAATGAGGCAGTCTTGATCAGCATCCCATGACTTTGTCCGCCTTGATTGCCGGTTTCTCCACCACAATTCCATCATTTCCGGCCAATGCCCTGTACTTGTCTTTCCTAGTAAATGTCGTGCATTCGTACGACAACGTGGCGGCTATCACCCTTTGTATGTAATTTGCCACCTCATGGCTCGATTTCCCCTCCGCACACGTCAGTTCGCGCGGTAGCTTGTTCAGGAAGGTCACCTCGTAAGCGGGGCTCGGGTTCATGAAGAAATAGAATGGGTCCATCCCTTTCCACCCACGTGCGGTTGTGCCGTGGAACATGGTCATCCGGTTCACCATTGCCACAGGCACCAACTCATCGGTTAGTTCCGCGAATAAGGATGAGAACCGGAGTAGGAAAGGTTCACGGCAGGTGGTCCCCTCAGGGCAAATGGCGAGGTCGCCTTCTTGGAGAAGCTTCTTGATCATCGCAGCGTCTGTTGCACGGTCACGACTTAGGCGAACTGTTTTGATAGGTGATATGATTTCGGATAAGCGGGAAACAGAGTATGTCACAGCCGGGATAGGCCGACCGAGGGCCGTGGAGAGGAAGATGGGGTCCAGGAGGGTTCGGTGGGAACAGATGAACAAGACACCTGATTTGCCCGAAGATTTCTCGACGGGTGGGGGAGGGGTGCCTTTGACATAGACGCGAACACCAAGTGCCCAAAAGGCGTAGTATACGATTGACATTGGGAGCAAGGATCCAGCGGCTATGCGGAGGCAAGCTAAGAGGAATCCGATAGGTATCCAGAGAACGGTGAGGAGAGCCATAAAGGGGCTCGGCTTCGATACCAGACGTCCATCATGGAACACAATTGGCCTTGGGAGCTTGTCGACTGTTACAGCTTTCACATCTGGCTTCGGTACCACAAGATAACCTTCCTGCGCAGAGTGCAAGTATATTAATATTAGTAATTGGTACTCATAAGACAAGCACTACAACCAAATATTGGAACTGTAAGCCCCACATATTGAGTCCAAAAAGGACCCAATTAACTGTATCTGGTGATTGCATGTACTAATTCTAACCATATCAATCTTTTTATAATGTGACGTGCCATGTTGTTTAAATCAGTTGAGAGGAGGACGAAAAAGGCAGTTCGTTCCACTTGCACAGAGAAGATACTTTCAGTGCTTTAAATACTGCCTATGATAATTTAGGGTAGGTTGCTGAATCTTCCCCAATTTACCACTCGTATAAAATTGATTGTCCAACAATTCTAGACCTCTCTATTTTCTTTACAACCTAAAAGTTATGTACTTAAATTTATACGAGTACCTACTAAAAAAAGGTTATAGCTAGTAGAAATTCGACTCTCTAATAATATTAGGTTAAACATAATCAGTTATATTAATCTAGGACAATACCCATCCATCAAATTTTATTACTGGAAGAAATATATCCAATTCAATCTTGGTTATACTGGAAAATAAACCCTCAAGGATGAGCTTTTTGCAAATCAGCTTTTATGTTGAGAGACAAGAAAACCAGATAAACGTACTATGGGGAGCTATTGGCAATTAACACACTACATTAAATTACCAAATTATATCATGACGAACCATGTATCGGCTACGTGACCTCAAATTAAATGTATTATTACCAAAAAGGCGTAAACATTATCATGATTTGTCACAAAAACGAACCTTGCACAATCTCATGAAAGGATAATCCGTGTGCCGATCACCTAATCCGATCTCCGGTGTCATCTCCCCGAAGGCTGCCTTAAGCGCGTCGGCCTTGTTCTTGTCCACCAGCACACCGGGTGCCTTAACAAATCCCGTGGCCCTACCACGCCACGCGGAGACCTCCGTACCCAACACCAAATCCGCACCCAAAAACTCTTTCAAAAACGCCTCCACCATAATCCGTGGGTTCGCGGTTAGTACGCACCGCTTCCCGCACGAAGAGAAAACCCGCCACGACTCGGGATGCAAGTCACTCGAGTAAAACTTTGGTAGCACTGCACGCGCCACAGATTCTATAACCGCAACGCGCATACCTGCAAACGTCGCGAAAATGAGTACTTGAATCCCGGCGGATTCCGACATGCAATAGTACAAAAGACCCGCGAGCGGGGCAAGTAGGAGCACGAATAAAAGGCGCAAAGCTCCTCCGACTTCAAAAGCGACTAGGGCAAAGTATGGAAATGAGCTCCTTCCACGTAGCAACGTCCCGTCCATATCAGCCACGACGGTGGCGTCCTCCCGCCCGGTCGACGGGCAAGATTCGACGCTAGGGAAAGCGTGTGAAGTGGCCATGTTGGGGAAATTGAACAGATATTGTAATCGGTTGATGAAAAGAAATGTCTTGGTGGAAGTAAATGTGGGAGTTGAGGAGTGATACAACACAAATGTGGATGGCTCTTGTGATTTTATATATGATGATTGTGTATTTGTGTAGTGGGTTCAATGTAGAGCATTGAAGGGGTGTAGTTGATAAAAGACAAACATATAGAGAGCAATTTTTGGTTACGTAGTTAGATTAACAATGTGACGAAATTAAAAGGTGGCGCTGAGTTTTAGAGATTTAATTTTTTTATTTACAGCTAGATATATGTTAAGAAATTTATTTGAATACTACCTCTTGTTAATTTCTCGTGGGAAATAATTTTATGTCGTCTTTGATGGCTTTTGCACTTAGTTAAAATCGTCCTCAAGTTTTGTCATCGTGCATTTGGAGTATTAATTAAGACAACCAAGGGTGATTAATCTTTCTAAGTAGAGAATTTAGTATAATTCTTGTTTGAGTTTGTGATTTGCAAAGTGGTTGGATTCTTGATTATAGGGGAAGAACTTCCAAAGTGTCATTGATCAAACTACAACTCTCTCTACAGGCTTCGGGAGAAGCCTTATTGCCATTTTTTGTGTATGGCAAAATCCTTTTCTTTGACACTACAACTAGATGTTACTTCCTCCATTTCTTTAGTTACTTCCTAAGGGGACTGTTCATCACGACCTTTGACCACGTATAACTTTTAAATTAAACTGTATCAATATAAATTAAAAGTTGATTATGAAAATATACTTCATTTAATTTCATAATATAATTTTATTATATTTTTCTCTAATGTAATTTAGGAGTTATACGTGGTCAAAGGTCGCGGTGAACAGTTCTTTTAGGAAGTAACTAAAGAAATGGAGGAAGTATTAGTTTTTATTTATTTATTTATTTTTATAAATAGTAAATTAAATCAAGTAAATTTCAAGTTGACCCAATTTCACAAGAACTTGTCACAAATTGGCATGGTCTCATCAAGTTCAAGCACACACAATTACCTCACGATTTTGATTTATGTACTCCAATGGGCATCATTTCTAAAATTTATTTTGTTTTATGTATAATGTGAAACCTCATAATTTTAACCATAGTGATTATGAAGTAGATAAACAGTTGGAGGAGATAAATTGAGGAATCAAAATGATGAAGCTGATGAGAACTTGTGCGGACATAGTCGTGCGGCATCTAGCTTCCTATATAGCTCCATGGATAGAGGACATTGGATATAGTCGATCCGGGCGGCACCAGCCTTAGTAACTCCATTAGATGAGGACTGATCCAACGAAAACCTTTGCTTATTTATAATAGCTACACAGAGATAATAAAGGAAAAAATAAATATTAAAGATACTACCTGATAAATATAGAATAGAACATTGAGAAAATGTATATTCCGATATTGCCTAACCAGAGATACGCTAATAAATGTTAATAGATAATTAATTACCAATATTAATAAAATATCTTCTATTAAGGTCCTGCCCTCTTAGTCTGAAAACTCATTATTTTAAGTCCAATTCTGTTCAGATTCATTCATGTGATCAATTCTGTTCAGATTTGTTTAGTTTTATTTTATGCTACAAATAAATTCAGTCCAATCCATGTCAATTTGATAAGCTTCATTAAGTTATGTTCAGAGACGAAAATAACAGTTTCCAATTGAAAGATATTCTATTAATTGGACTTTTAGTGATCAAATAATAACTAAATCTAGACCTAGATATGACCGATCTTAGTGTTGATGGATCTGACGAGGCCCAATTCTTCATAAGAAGCTTATGAAACCTTAAATGATGATTAGATATGAAGCTTAAGAAACCTTAAATGAATTTTTTTTGGAAACTGCAAAATTTTATTCGGAAACAAGATGAATGAACTACAAAGAAACCTTAAATGATTAAATGATATGATGAAGCTAGCTTATGAAACCTTAAATGATATAATGAACCTTAAATGATCATTTGATATGAGCTTATGAAACCTTAAATGATACTGTAATTTGAAATTTGTAGTAATGAATAATAATAGTAGCTCGGAACTTTAAACCTCCTCGAAACAGATAAATAAGCATTGAAACCTTGAGACTACTGTTTGACTTGCATGTCATGAAATTATTATTACGTACTACTACTTGGAAGTGTGAATTAGTGCATATATATAACTCGATCGTTTAATGAAACAGCTAGCTAGCCCCCTGATCATATAAATTGAGAAAAAATATCCCAGATGAGCCCTCCAACTATTCATATTAATGACGAGCTAGCTAACTGGCGGCCAGCTACATACAAGTAGACATTACTTATGTTATCTGGCAACGTAACCTATATACATACGTCTTTGAATGCCAGTAACATGTTAGTAGCAGTTTTGAAGCTGACAATATATAATGAAGGATATATAGTTTGAGGGTACACTACCTTGAAATTAATATTGGAATATGCTTCTACTTATCATATTATATACTATATGTTATATACGATTAAATAAATTCTTAGATTTTTATTTGTGAGGCTGAGGAACAATATGTAGTTGGGCAACTAGAATTATGTACTAGTATTAGTTGCAATTATTCATAATAAGCCTACAATATTGGTGTTAAACTGGTGAAGTTAAGTAGTACACTATTTACATTATTATTCAACTAGAATGGGTACATATGTAATACAATATGTGGTACCAGTTGCGCTCAAAAGTAAGGGAAGTAATAATGTAGTAACCGACTCAACTGGAGGAGCTCTGATGAAGTGGATCTCATTGGCAATTATGGCCGTCAACTTTGGAGTTCAGACTTCAGAGCATATATGGAGACGAAGGATCCAATTGTAATTTATTAAATTCACAACTGCAGGCGGCATATTGATCATAACCTACATTCTGACATTTCTTACTCCCTTCATCTCAAAGCTTTACATATACTTATATTCTAAGCTGACAAATATATTGTTACCTGTACAAAGAATATAATTGATGTTCACACAAAAAGGAAAATTTTACACTTCGCGACCAAACCCTTTAGCTTCCAAAGTCGTCAAAGGCCTTCGTTAGTATCTACCATATGGGACCAAGGTCCTGTCTCACAACATCCCAAATGAATAATCTAATTATATTCACATTTAACCTAATATAACGTTCAATTCGTCGATTATTTTAGTTGTATTTAGTAAATAGATATACGAGATTAAGTTTGTCAAATATAAAAATAATATATACTATAATTCATTAAAAGAGACGAATGAAATACATATATAATTGATTCAAACATAGAGAATATTGTTTAAGGTTGACATGTGATAAATATCATGGGCCGCTAGATTAATTCATGTTAGGAAATTCATAAGTTGAGACCGGTTTTCTGTGGTCTAATTGGAACCGAGTATATTAAAGATTATATTGTATGATTCAGATACTTCATTTACGTGTACAAAAATGTATGTGTGAATATCTTAACTTCAACCGTACGTGACACTCAAAATTTGTCTCCATAGATGTGATGGAGTTTAATTGCTTTCTTTAGATCATAGGGGGCACACTTTTTAGCAGTGGGCCCACATTAAACAGTGAGAGAGTGATTCAAACCTTGTATACTGTATGAGATTGTGCTTACAAGACTTGGCTCGTTAACCATTTTTTCACATAGTTCTGAACTTGACCGAACTTCACTACATGGTCTCGAGTTCGAGCCAACATGGTCTTGAACTTGACCGAACTTATACATGGTCTCGAGTTCGAGCTTGGCTCATGAGCTTCAAATGTCCTAAAATTGCGTAATTGAACCTCAAAGCTTAAATTTAGCTTGGCTCGTGAGCTCGCAAATTACCAAATTCGAATTTAGCTCGACTCTTTAACTCGAAATCTAAGAAGCACGGAAACGGAAACGTTTTGGATACGTGAAAACGCAAAAGAAAAAAAAAGATAAGATACGGAAACGAGAAGGAAACGTTTAATTTTTTATATTTTTTAAAATATATTTAATATTCATAAAGCAAAAGATAATTAAACAACGAAAGAAAATAAATATGTTATGAGAAAAATGGAAGGGAGTGAGTATGTGGCAGATAAATAAGGTAACAACATGGACTAATGTGACAATTGGATGTGCACAAGCACCATACCTGAATTTAAGTGGTTAAGTAATTAATTACTCATTAATTTGTAGTGATGCATGCAATTAATTAAGATAACAAGGGACGGAAACGGTTGATTCACGTTTCCCTTGGTTTCCGTTTCCGAAACGTATTATTGAGGAAGCGTGAGCCACGTTTCCGTGCTACAGAGCTCGAAATGTATATACTATATTTATATTGGAGTAATAATTAGCGAGCAGCTCGTCCAACTTTCAAACCGATCATATAGATATTCGAACTCGACTTGAGTAATGTATCAAGCTATAATTCAAATATCGAGTGAGCCCTTTTCAAATCGAGCTTGAGTTGCTCAAAAAAGCTCGAGTTGGCCGATTTGGTCACTCGGCGGAGCCACAGCTAGAGAAGTGACTTTATGTTGACCGAAGATGCTCCAAAGACTCTAAAGAGTGAAGAAGCTGTATCGTTGGTTTGTTTCTTCTTTATTTGGAGTTTCTTTCTGTAATTGACTGAGAAAGAAAATAGAAACATGATTGATTTGTGCTACTGGACTGGTAAAATAAAACAAATGAGACAAAATAGCAAACGAAACTTGACTGACATTTTCATTTCTCTCTCTGTGATTTGAAAACCGACTCTGCTGCATGGCAGTACTGTGAGTGACAGTCAGTTGGTAAATCCGTACTGTTCAGTTGTGCCACCCAGCACCAACAACAACAAATTGGGGCTTATCGTCTCTCTCTAGGGTTTTCCACAATTTTACCTTCCTAAAATCCACGCCGATTCACACTCAATTTCCATGTCGAGAATGAACAATCGAGCACCATTATCAACCAACAACAACTCAAATCTCCATGCCCCTGTTTACAAATCAGGTCGGCCATGTATGCGGTTTCAAAGGGGCCAATGTATCTACGGTGACAGATGCCATTTTCCTCACATCAGCAACAACTCTACCAGGTATGAAGATTTTGACAGAGAAGGCCGATACCATAGCAGACCCTGTTATTTCTCCTTCAGTGGGTTGGCTTGTCCTCATAACCAATGCTTTTACATTCACAGGCCTCAACAACAATCGGATTTTACTACTAGTGGAAAATTCTACAAGACTAGGCTCTGTTACAACTGGATGAGCTCTCGCAGGTGTGGTTATGGTATTAAATGTTTGTATGCTCATGGGGAAGCTGAGCTCAACGTGGTTTCCTCTGGTTGTTCTAAACAAGGTGGTATTGCTTTGCGAGATGGAGGAGGAGGAGGAACCAAAAGGCGAAATGTGGATGTGGTTGGGGGAGGAGGAGGACAAGGGCTGGTTTTGAGTCAGTGGAGTGTTGAGAAGATTGGTCGCATCTATGGTGATTGGTTGGATACTGGTGCTGGTGGTGATCATGTCCAGGAGGGTAATGAAACTGGGATTTGAGCTCTGGTTTTTGTCGATTTTGTGTTGTTAGAGATCTAATGGCAGTATATGAGCCTTTTACATCTTGTGTTCATGGTTAGGTACTTAGGTTAGCAGGTTTTGGGAGTATGATAGTTGTAGCGAAGATGCATTCTTGTCTTTGGCCTTTCGGTATGTTGTAATGTGGATGGACAAAAGCTCGAGTTATGTGAACTGCGCAGTTTTCGTTATTCTACGTAAATTCATGCTTTGTGCTTGTTAAGGAGATTAAATGATAGTTATAATGTAGTAGTAAACATTTTGTGTGCAAGGGGAAGGGGTGAATGTTGCTAACTTCTCATTTGTTAAAGGGCTGGCAGAGAGTGATGAGGAAACTGGTGTTAGAGTTTAATGTCACCCATCTGTTTGATATTTCTGGTTTCAAACTTCTTTTCACTATGTTACTACATGAGATGAACGTTTCGAATTAATAGTTAATTTGATTGCTGCAAGTTGGCAATTGATCAGTGAGGAGGCTCATTTTTAGATGCTATACGGAGTTGTGTGTTCTAGTATTAACGTGACTGAATTCTTGGAACACTGGATAATTTTTAATCGTGGAATGTTTTGTTTGATGAGTAATCTCTTCATTTATTCTTGCTTCTGTTACTTCTTGCTTAGTTTTGCCTTCTTATGCTGAATTGACCCTGTGTTATAAGCCATTTATGGGGTGCTTAAAGCTTTTAAGAATATGCAGAAGAAGTCAAGGAACAGAAGAATAGACAAGTCTTGTACTGTCTTGTTTCTACATAATGTTCTGCTAGTTTTACTTGAGGTCCTTTAGCAGCTGTTGATTTAAAGCTAATAATCTTCTATATTGCATCATCTCCCTTTACTTTGGGTTTATACGAAGTTGCTGACGTGGATAGGTGTGTGGAAATGTATACGCATGATGTTGGCGTAAAGTCTGACAATGAAATGTAAAGAACATAAGCGTCTCTGTTATATTTTCAGTTTATAGAGAACAAGTTGCTTAGTTGTTAAGATTTGGACTGGGTGGCACGATTCAACCCGGTTGCTTCGTCTTGTGAATACTGCTTTTCTTTTCCATGAACTTGTGCATTAGTGACTGAAATGAGATATATGGGCCTCCGAAAGTTCATTTGATGCTGACAGAGTTAATACTCTCAAGGATGCCACAGGTTTGCGAATCAACTTTTCAGCTGTTTACTTTGAGTATAGTCTAGAAGTTTACCCTGTATTACAAAACATTCTGTTTTTATTCTCTTGGTGCAAAGTAACAAGTAGAGCATTTTCAGGCATGTTTCTGGTGAAGTGGGAAGGAAATGATACCGTCGTAGATAGTGGAGTTTGAGCTTTTGCCATTTAGGCCATTGGAAGTGTCCACAGAGAATTTATCTAGGGGATAAAGAAAGAACATTTGCAATGAAAAGTGATTCTCTGCTGGTGGAGGTGCTTTAAGGAAGGAACCTGTTCCATTAGGTATTCTCCCTACGGCTATTTTTTTTATATGCAGCAGATTCCATCAGGATTAGACCCTTACTTTTTCAAGATTCATGATGACTTGAGCTAACTTATTGACCCACAGTCCCACAAGCTGTTAGCTTATTACGAATTACATGATTATGATAAGATCATGATGATCAACATTTTAAATTGTTGCCTTTTTCGAGGTTTCAGTTCTGATAACTCCGATAAGAAATGTGATTTTTTTGAATGACGAACGGAAAGGTTAACAAAATCCAATCTCAGCATTACATGTTCCTTTGGAGTTATCGAAACTCGAAAGACAATACATACTACTCGTACATTTTAGATATTGAGCACTAGTCTACAAAGTTCAAATAATTGGAACATGTTTTCTTGATCCTCTGCTTCAGCCTACACGATAAAAGTCAGCAAGAGGAATGACATGAAGGAAAGGATTGACAGAGTCCCTGCAAGGAGAACACCATACAGATTTTGAGGAACATGCTTCAACACAAAGCAATGAAGGGAAGTAATCAAGGTGATCAAAATTCTTCTACTTCTTACTTACCAACTCTCCAGGGAAGAAACCTCGCGCCATGACTCCAACCATAGTAACAATCTGTGGTGGTATTAACTCCAGGACAATTACAAGCAAACGATCTATATGGACCGTAATTGTACCCACAGACACCATTACTCCTCTCACAGCTTGCACACAATGCAGGGTAGTCGTTATTGAAGTTAAACTTGTATTTCAGCCCCACCCCATACTTCCAGAGTCTTGGATCTGTTTCCTGCTCGTTGAACCCATACAATGCAGAGTAAGAAGCGCAGTGCAGTTTTGCCAAGTCCATATCAAATGAAGGTCCAAGATCCACTGGTGTGTACACACAGCAAGTGGATATAGGCAGACTGAGCCTAGTGACAGAATCACACGAGTATAGCAGGCTGCAGATTGTTGAACCCTGAGAATCACACATAGGGAAGGTGGAATTGTTTCCACCATTAGCCCGGTAAATAGGTGAAGAATCAAGAGAGCAGTCTAGCAATGCGAAGACAGTCTCATCATGAAAACTAAAAGGGGCATCCCAGTTTAGGCCAAAGCCTTTGCTCGGTTGTGTGCAGGTGCAGGTTGATATGGTGGGATCAGAGATGTACATGACTTGTTCAGTGTAGTCTATGGAGGTGACAGTGTAGCAGCCAGTATGAGTGGTGAATTGGAGCTGTTGGTTGTTGCATGTCACATATGGCTGGAACCGAGGGTCGCCACAGCCAGGGCCGGTACCGAAGGGGTACTTGATTGGGATTGTGCCACAGGTTTTTTGGCAGGTTTGTGATGAGATCAAGAATGGGATTGAAATGAAGAGAAAAGAGGAAAGGAGTGTGATTGATGAACTCATGACCTTCATTTCTGGTTGAAAGCAAGCTAGCCAGTAAATGGGAACTGGGATATGTAGAGGTGGTATATATATAGAAGTGTCTTTAGTTGCAACTTTGCCGTAGACACATATATGCACCACTAGGCTATTGAGAGTACTATTTTAGTATCAATCCCATTGTCTACAATATAATATATAAAAGTAAGTGGTATGGATGATCATTATCAGTCTTCATTTGATAGTTAAACTACTTGTTTGTTAATGTGTAATATGCTTTAATTATGATATGGAGATTAGATATAGTAAATTCATCATTTCTGTGTTAGCAAATATTAGCAGAAACTCAGAATCTAAACACTGGAAAAAAGCTTTAAATGTACTGATCAAAGAAAGAGCTCGAAACTACACTGAGTTATTTGATTTTTCTGAAAAATATATTATAATAATTAGGGAAAATTACGGATATAAATCAACAATAACAATTAATTACAAATAAAGCCAGTTACAAATAACATTTACCAAAAGCTCGCTACTTACTAAGCTTCCGGAACTCAAAAAATCTCGCTCAACTTGATTTAATAGCAAATTTGACATCCGAAACCTAGTTTCAGCCATTAAAACTAGCTGAAACTAGCTAAAATGGACCTCAAAAACTCGCTAAACTGAATTTAATGAAGATTTTTGAAATCCGCCTACAGAAATGGACCTCAAAATCTCGCTCAACTGGATTTAATAGCAAATTTGACATCCGGAAGCTAGTTTCAGTGGCTGAAACTAGCTAAAAAATGGCTGAAACTAGCTGAAACTAGCTAAAAAATGGCTGAAACTAGCTAAAAAAGACTGAAACAAGTTGAAACTAACTATTAATTTTATATTTTTCCTGAAATTAACCTTTAAAACTAGTTGTTAATTTTATAAAATGATTAAATTAACTCTAAAAATTATTTATACTAAACTAAAAAAATTAAAAAAAATATGGAAACTATATTACAAAAATATAATCATTATTTTAACTGAAAAAACATAGTTTCAAATTAGTTTCAACACATAAAAGCTAGTTTCAGAAACTAGTTTCACAGAAAAAGCTAGTTTCAGAAGCTAGTTTCACACAAAAAGCTAGTTTCAGAAGCTAGTTTCAAATAAAAACTAGTTTCATAAATTGACTGAAACTAGCTAAAACTAGTTGAA
Organism: Plantago ovata; assembly: GCA_028274465.1. Classification (NCBI taxonomy): domain Eukaryota; kingdom Viridiplantae; phylum Streptophyta; class Magnoliopsida; order Lamiales; family Plantaginaceae; genus Plantago; species Plantago ovata. Next base: position 21,781,030 of record CM051457.1, read on the forward strand.
ACTAACTATTAATGTTAGTTTCAACATCATAAAATGTTAATTTTATTATTTTCAACAACAAAAGTGTTATTTTCATTAGTTTCAACATCATAAGTGCTAGTTTCAGCAACAAAAATGCTAGTTTCAGCAACACAAATGCTAGTATCATTAGTTTCAGCAACACAAATGCTAGTTTTAACAACTAAATGCTAGTTTCATTAGTTTAAGCATAATAAGTGCTAGTTTTCAGCCAAAAAAATGCTAGTTTCAGCAACACAAATGCTAGTTTCAACAACAAAATGCTAGTTTTCATTAGTTTAAACATCATAAGTGCTAGTTTCATTAGTTTCAGCAACAAAAATGCTAATTTCAAAAACAAAATGCCAGTTTCAGAAGCTAGTTTCACACAAAAAGCTAGTTTCAAATAAAAACTAGTTTCATAAATTGACTGAAACTAGCTAAAACTAGTTGAAACTAACTATTAATGCTAGTTTCAACATCATAAAATGTTAATTTTATTATTTTCAACAACAAAAGTGTTATTTTCATTAGTTTCAGCATCATAAGTGCTAGTTTCAGCAACAAAATGCTAGTTTTAGCAACACAAATGCTAGTATCATTAGTTTCAGCAACACAAATGCTAGTTTTAACAACTAAATGCTAGTTTCATTAGTTTAAGCATAATAAGTGCTAGTTTTCAGCCAAAAAAATGCTAGTTTCAGCAACACAAATGTTAGTTTCAACAACAAAATGCTAGTTTTCATTAGTTTAAACATCATAAGTGCTAGTTTCATTAGTTTCAGCAACAAAAATGCTAATTCAAAAACAAAATGCTAGTTTTCATTAGTTTAAGCATCATAAGTGCTAGTTTGAGCCACAAAAATGCTAGTTTCATTAGTTTCGGCAAACACGAATGCTAATTTTATTTGTTTCAGCATCACAAGTAAACAAAAAAAAAATATGCTAATTTCATTAGATTCAACAACACAGATGCTAGTTTCATTAGTTAACAACAAAAATGCTAGTTTCATTAGTTTTTGTGTATAAATATTAATTAGTTAGAAAAAAATAGTTAAATATAATTAGTTAGTAATTAATTAACACTAATGAATGTCAAAACCACCATCAGAATACAGTTTAGTGAGAACAAAGGTGTCCAGCGAGAAATTGAGATCCAAATTGATTAGCTTTTAGGGCACCAAAAAATAGAATGGACTTTTTTGTAAGAGTTTTTACATTTTAGGGCACCAAAAAATAGAATGAACTTTTTTGTAAGAGGTTTTTTAAGTTGGCTGTTTTAGCAATTAGGTGCCCTCAAGTGGTATGTTTATGTAATTTTCTGTAATAATTATTACAAAACTAATGCAAATTTTACATATGAGTCCTCTTTAAGATTCCATACAAGAAAAGATTGGTCACAAGAAAATATTCAGGAAAAGAAAAGCTGCAGAAACAAGAAGCATAAGACCTAAACTTGGATTGACAAGGCAACCCTGAGAAGTAGCAGCAGCAGGAGGAGTTCTAGAAGGGGAAACTACTTCCCTTGAGCAAGCGTAATTGCAGCGACTTGGACGAACTACTCTGTACACACCTCCCTGGGTTAAGATATAAACGTCTCGTCTGTTATCTTGGCCAAATGAAAACACGAGCTGTAAAGCAGGAGTGTTGCTATTAGGCATCAAGTTGCACGGGATGGGAGAGTCTTGAGCACAGGCGAATGGAGTATCAGTAGACGTGAAATTGCCACTATTGAGGGGCGTTTCTGCAGTTGACCAGATATGGCTTCCGTAGAGTTCTGCATACAAGTAACTGCAACATCGATTCACAGTCATGTTAGGCCATTTACAGGCAATAGTACAAGACAGCTCAAAATTTAACAAGATCACATTAGGCCACATGCTAGGAGGATAATTCAATCCCACAAGACTTGATCATTACCTTCCAGATGTGCATGGATCAGTCTCAGCACGATAGACATATCCACCAGCAATTGCTGCGGAACCGAGTTTATTTATCTGGGAGTGACTGTATCCTGCCACTGGGAAGATGGCATCAATTGAACTAGCAGAAGTGTTGCCCCCTGGAGCTGTTTCAGACTTAAAAGAATTAGGACCTTCGTACACACGCCACCCATAGTTTCCACCCTTGTAGACGATATTAACTTCTTCATATTGATCCTGATCAGCAAGTTAGAGTTAATCACACATATGAGACACTCATAGAAGTTTATAATAAGAAAGTAGATTAAAGATGTTCTTGAACCTGTCCAATGTCAGAACAGAAGAAATACGAAGGTCTTTCTGAATCGAAGCTACAACGCCAAGGATTTCTGAAACCATAAGCCCAGACTTCTGGTCCCATCTCTTTATCTTCAGAAGAAGGGTTATCGACCGGAATGGAATAGTTTCCCCATAGGGCTTGATTGGCTATTTCCGCTGGACCTACAGCAAATCGCAACAAACATTAATCAAGAGTACTCATCAGTCATCAACATACAAGAAGAAAAATCTATTAACTGTTCTTGGTCAGGATGCTCACTAGGTATGTTGTTAACATCAACCCTCATAACTTTTCCCAGCAGAGACTTCTTATTCTGGGCAAAATTGTAGGGGTCACCTTTGCTTCCTCCATCTCCCATCATGATATACATGTACCCGTCTTCTGGACCAAAAAGAATTTGGCCCCCATGATCTGCTGTGAATGGTAAACCCATTGTGAAAATCCTTCTCACTTCTTCTGGACTTGCCGTTTGTGCCTGATCCATACATACAAAACAAACTCAGTTCAACGGCTACATGATGAGGCATTTGCGCCGGTATTAGGTACATTGTTGTGCTAGTAACATATAAAGCATAATATTACCGTGGAAGGGCTTGAAGCAGTTCCATTAGCAGAGTACTCAGCAATAACCGTGTGATATCTGCAATGATCACCCGTATCCAGAGAACCTAACTTTGCTGGATCACAATCCACATCTGAATTGCATGCACAGGGTGCAACACATCCGGGAGACGTTTCTTTGTCACAGTTAAATGATGCAAAAAACCGTCCATTTGTTGCGAAGTTCGGATGAAACGCCATTCCCATCATCCCAAATGTGGCATCCAGATGAACTTGATCGGTCAAGTCAACAAACGGACTAGATTCGTCGATTCCCAACGCACTCCCTGAATCCTGATCTGGAATACTGGCCAACCAAATCCTGCCAGCCTGGCTAGAGAAAAAGGCACGGTTGGATCCGTCAGGGTGAGGAACCATGTTCAGATACGAGCCATTGTCGATTTTCTCAAGGCAGATGCCCCTGGGAGGAGGGGTGGCATTAGTCCTGTTAAGCGAAACAGGTTCACCATTGAAACATAATGAATTATCATCAGAAACACCACCAAATGCACTGCAGAAGTCCGATTCTGATTGCCAAAGCTGTGTTAATGTGGCTGCAGACGTATTTTGTGGCACCTGAGTCCCGCTTCGTATTGCAGGGGCGAAGGGGGAATTCGGAATTGTCACGTTCTGACAAACTTGCCATACAGTTGAGCAGTAGTTGGAACTACTCTGTCTTGATATAGATGAGACTGCAGAGCCACCAGTAGAGTTGCAAAGTATCGGAACTGGCCGAAGGTCAGATTCGGCAGTGAAAAGCTTCGCTGAGAACTGATCACAAGTCTGAAAACATGAAGATTACATTAACATTCTCTTGTTATGATTTTCACCTTTTACTAAGAGTTGAATGCTATGCGATAAGGTAAAGAAATACAACAGAGTTGTTGATCAGCTTTGTCATCGTCATATATGATTTGTAGATCCATATTCATTATATTGTCTCAAACCAGAGGAGGCTGGATTGTTGCATCATTACATTTGCTTAAAATGACAAAAAGTTTGACTTAATATTACTTGATAGTCCCTATTAAATACAAGTAAATAATCATAAACAAGATACTACATGAAGCAACTATCATCTTCACAAGTCACAACCTAACTTGAGCAACTAAACATTTTCCAGATAGACAAAAGTTGACCTAGTTTCACTTTCACAGTTTCACTCACAAAGAATGGATCAATGTTTTCTAGAAGAACCAAAACCAACAACATAAACATATCTAAATCAGGCATCTTACTCAGATTTGATTGTATGACCTAACAGCAAGGTTAAACTATTTAAAACTATTAACTATGCCTTTCAGCCATCCCTTTCAAAATTTCTTGCATAAACCCAAAAGAAATCTCAATACTAAGTAAGTGCCAAAAGATACTATATCCTCACCACAATTACATGTCACCACATACTCTAAAAGGAACAAGATATTTTTGATAGAACAGAGAATTCTTGAAGACCTCTCAACCTTTAAAAAACAAATTAATAAATATCTAGTTCTACAATTTTGGTAGCAGAATGAAATTAGTTGCTTCATAAAGCTAAAGAGGACTTACTGCACAGAGAATTGACTTGACAGCATTAGCACAGGCAGAATCAGATATATCCATGGCTTCAAAACGCCTCTGCAACTCTGCATCATCTGTTGAATTGCAACACACTTTCCCATTGTACCCACAGAAAGACAAACTACCCTTTGTGCTTGTTGGTGCTCCTGCATGTTCAATTACATCAAAATTCAAGAAAATGAATGAATATTTAAGGATCAAGATTCAATTCCTTTTCACACAGACAAACACTTACTCAAGTTATTGCACAAGGGCAGAGAAGAAGATTGAGAAGGGAGCAAGATCAAGAGAAAAAGTAACTGTACAAGGCTGAGAACTTTATCCATTTTCCCTCAGTTGTTACAGACTACAAAAACTACATGCAAGAACTGCTCATAGTCATAACTAAAGGCCTCATCTTTATCTCCCTTTTAGACCAGCTATATATACAACACAACATGTTGCTGGGGCTAATAAACTATACAAAAATGTCATCTAGAAGAAATTGAACTGCTCATAGGACAAGAAAGCCACAGTCACTCTCATTGGACAGTTAGTAGTACAAGAAACAAACATATAAATGGGATATGGACTATTACCTCAAGTTGATGGCATATAATTTCAAAGACTTGGGTTTGACTTGTTAATTTACAAAATCTCAGTGGGTTATGGGAAGTGGTTAAAAAGAGAAGGCAAATCAATCATTGTGTGTGGAAATAAATTGTGTGCCTGATCTCATTTAAGTGGGTGATTGTTGGTTGACACTAAATGCACATGATGACTTTTATGGTTTCTCTGTGCACCACTTTATTTGGTATTTCTTCACTGTAATTGCTTTTTGAAATTTCAAAATAGGAGTAAAGGCAATGCACAGTTTGTCAAAGGTTTCTGATCTTCACGAGGATATGCCAGAATGATGATCTTGTAGTGTCAATTCTGGGAGTTGGGAGTTATATAGAGCTGACTTTTGACATCACTAGAGATCTAGCTAGGCCCTTTTTCCTTCACTGAAAGGAATTTGATTTGAGTAATGTCGTTCCCTTTTAAGATTCGAGCTTGACATCTTATACCGTATTAAAACAATTTTTGTTTTTTTAGCCGACAAATCTAACTACCTGCTCTTACACTATAATTTTACCACTTATAACTCTAAATACACACTTAAACCAACCTTATAACTCCAAATACGAAACGTCTGGACATTTTAATATGGTGGTTTGTTCCTTGAGAGTTGAGTTTGTAATAGGTGTCAATATGGACCATGGGTCTGCAGAGATATTTCTATAATTAGAAGACGTGAAAGAAACCAAAAACCAGGAAATGGACAATAACATCACTCACTTGTCGGATAAGACTACTACTGCTTTCTTGAAACAAATCTACAAGGTTCAACATATTTGGAGTTAGAACTCCTGCATCAGGAGGCGCGTTTAAGGCAGCTTAAACGTGTTGTAATCTACATCAGCAGATTACAACGCGTTTAAGGCAGCGTTTAAGCTGACTTAAACGCAAACCGCACTGCCGTTTTGTGGCGCTAGCCAATGGGTTGGCGCCACGTGGAGTCCACTGAAAAGTGGACTCATTTATTTATTTTTTATTTTTCTGTCTTTTAATTCTTTTTCCCGTTTTGATTTCAAACAGTCATAACTTTTAAAATATAAATGCTAAAATAAAATAAAATTTAGCAACGGATAGAACTTTTCGAGATCTATAAATAGACACCAACATTGGATATGTTTGCTCACACCTTCTCCAACTCATTCGTGATTTCCATCTATAAACTTGATTTCGTATGAAATTATTTACTAACAAATCTTCCTTCTTATTTACCTTACCAAAAAATAAATTAAAAAATTAAAAAAAATGGCGTGGAAGAGCTTAAACTGGTCTTGGCCGCGTTTAAGCACTGACTGATGCGGGCGAAAACTGCTTAAACGCGGCTAAGTCCAGTTTAAACCATTAAACTGGCCTTAGCCTTAAACTACTGATGTGAGTGGTCTTAGTGTTACGTTCAGTGGAGTCGAAACTTTGGTAATTAAAGGATAGAATCCGGATTACTTGATAAGGTGTTTGAGTCGAATTAGACTCATGGCATATGACACATTCATATCATTTTGTTTTGGTTAAAATTATTTTTCCATACTTTAGGCGCAATAAAGTTTATGATAAACGGATATTTGTTTATTTTTTTCTATTTTTTCTCACGAGCTTGGTTCATGTTCAGCTTAAACTCGAGTTAACTCAAGTCAAACGAGCAAAGCTCGAGTATAAAAAATATAGTTCAAATTTGAGCCAGAATTTTTATTCTTCTTTTAAACACGACCTATACTGAGGCTTCAGTATTATATATTCGAGCTCGACAATACTTAAATAAAATAACATCTCATGGAGTACACCATTCGGACTACCTAACAAGCACCGACGCGGACACGGATACGCCGATACGTCAAAATAAAAAAAGAGTAGGATAGGATACGTGACACGACACGGATACGGACACGATACGTGCCTAGGTCGATAAAATTGGGCCAGGCCTGTGCTGGACCCATGCTGCCCGGCCCATACAATTTATTGGTTATGGTCAACTCAATACGTGTTGATCGGTTGGGCTTGGACCTATGTAATTGGCCCATAGGCTTATTCGACCCACAAGACCGGCTTGACTTCTTTATTTTTGTTTATACGTATTTCTTTGTAATGTAGGAGACTAACAAAACCTTTCGACAAATAGAACAATCATTAATTTAGCGTTATAGATAGTGGCAGCAAACATGTCGTTTGGATCGAATGATTTCGAATGAGTGATTTACTGATTTTGTTTCGGGTAATTTTCGGATCGGATTCAGTTTAACTACTACAAGTACTAGTATTCAGACTCTGACAAAATTATTCAGGTTTAAACCTTAAAACTTTCATTAAATTAGAGCCAAACAACGCGCATATATATATATGATGATAGTGATCATTTAAACGAACCAATTAAATTAGTGAGATGGATTGATATATCTACATCAAAGGCCATAACGTTTTCTCACCCTCAATTTACACCTACCACTCTGAGCAATATCTTACCGGAAACAGACCTATATAGACTATAGTAATATCTCTGCAGTATCTTCTGAATTGTGTATTCAATTCTCACCAATCTACATTTATTCAGCTCAACAATACTACAATAACTTCATACATGTATCTTACCAAAATATACATGTATATAACTTAACTCACTTTGCATCATTCTCAGTTCTCACTATTCATAATTTCTATAGCAATGGCTTCACAAGGAGTGAAACTGATCGGTGCATGGCCAAGCCCATACGTGATCCGGGCCAGAATTGCACTCAACCTCAAGTCCCTCGAATACGAGTTTCTTGAGGAAACATTCGGGTCCAAGAGCGAACTTCTTCTCAAGTCCAATCCGGTTCACAAGAAAATCCCAGTGCTCATTCATGGGGACAAGCCAATCTGTGAGTCCCTAGTCATTGTTCAGTACATTGATGAAGTTTGGGCTTCTTCCGGGCCTTCCATTCTTCCTGCTGACCCCTACGATCGGGCCATTGCACGATTCTGGGCCGCTTATATTGACGATAAGGTAATCTATGTTTAAGTTCCTTGCTTTCATGAGTTCAACACTTAGATTAAGTTTCAAGGTTCCTAGATTAAGTTTCAAGATTCCTGCTACCAGGGCGAACGCATACAAGTGAGAGGGAGGCAGGGAGCAAGATTTATTAATAGACTAACATGATAAAGAAAAATTTCAGAATATAGAGTGTTCTATAATAACTTAAAAATCTACAATCGGTACAATTTGGTTTGGATCAGATCCTTCGCATACCCATTTAATTATCTAGCGGTTGGATCTGGACCAGACCAGACCTAGATCCATCCGGAAAAATGTAGCTAGATTCACTAAGAGAAACTAATTTTAGGTCTGCCGTACTGGTTTGGTATGGATCCGGATCGGTCCTGTCTTATCCGGTACAGTAATTTAGGATTAACTATAGTATGCTATTATGCTTATGGTTTAGGTCCTTAGGATCCGATCAAACTTACCAACACATTTTGTAATAAATTAAAACAAATAGAATGCTTCAGGGTGCTTTTAATTAGTCCAAAATTGTTGGAGTATATTAAACTTCCATAACCTTATTATTAAGATTTTAAGCCATGGTTAATGAGTACAATTTACAAATGAGTGATGAATTGGTGACATTATAATTGATCACACATGTATCTTATGTTATCAGTGGTTTCCACAAGCTAAATCTCTGTTAGTGGCTGATGGAGAGGAAGCCAAAACTGCAATACTAAAGGAACTAAAACAAAGCACTCTTCTGCTGGAAGAAGCTTTCATAAAATGCAGCAAAGGCCAAAAGTTCTTTAGTGGTGGTGACAAAATTGGGTTCCTGGACATTGCCTTTGGATGTTTCTTGGCCTGGATCAGAGTCATTCAGAAAATGACCAGTGTCACTCTGATCGACGAGACTCAGTCTCCAAACTTGTTCAAGTGGGCTCAAGATTTCTCTGCTGATGTTGCTGTTAAGGATGTTCTCCCTGAAACTGACAAGCTCATGGAAGTAGCCAAAATTATCATTGCCAAATCAAAGGCTCCTGGGAATATTTAACGGCTTAACGAAGAAAAGAATGAAATTTCGAGAGTGTTGGTTTAAATTTTGAATAATAGTTCAGAAATAATGTTGATGTGCAAGTTTGAGATTTCGAAACGTTGTGTTAAATTCAGGATACTAATTCTGCTTCATGTTGAGAAATATTATTATATGGTTTCTGCATTCTTTCGGTTGATTTGCTCTGTTCTTAATTATTTCATTAAAACAGTTCAGTGATAAGTACATAAAAATTGTGTCTGTTTCACCGTTACTCTTATGATCTTGTCTTATTGGATTGTTTGTAAATTGCAAAACATGTTCTCTAAGTGACCCTTCCCATGATTTCCGTCCCAAGCGATTGCCAAACAAGAATACTTAGTAAAATTACTTTTCCGGATTGGGAAAACTTACTCAGGTCTAAATGTTAAAACTTTTTGGTTAAACGGCTGCCAAACAAACTGCCAAACCATGCATGATCATAGTCATACATCAAAGGCCATATATAATAAAGTTTGCCCATCCTCAATTTCCACCTACCTCTCTGACCAATGTCTCTTACCTGTTATCTCCAATAGTAATTAGTAATCTGCTGAGTTTGCTGATTTGTGTATTCAATTCTCACCAATCTACATTTATGCAGCTCAACAATGCCAACAGTACTCCTTATGCATGCTACCAAAATATCTTTTCTAGTGTCTAGTAATATAACTTAGCTAAATTTGCATGCATCTCACTATTCATTTCTATAGCAATGGCTTCATCAGAAGGAGTGAAACTAATTGGTGCATGGCAAAGCACGTTTGTGATCCGGGCCAGAATTGCACTCAACATCAAGTCTGTAAAATACGAGTTCCTTGAAGAAACTATCGGATCCAAAAGCGAACTTCTTCTCAAGTCCAATCCGGCCCACAAGAAAATCCCAGTGCTTATTCATGGGGACAGACCTATCTGTGAGTCCCTAGTTATTGTTCAGTACATTGATGAAGTTTGGGATTCTTCCGGGCCTTCAATTCTGCCTTCTGACCCCTATGATCGGGCCATTGAACGATTTTGGGCCGCTTATATTGACGATAAGGTAATCAATCATGTTTAAGTTCCTTTGCTTACATGAGTTCACACTTAGGTTACCTTTTAATGTTCCTGCAATGTAATTAATTTGCAAAATTGTTTAGCTAGTATAGACAGGATTACAGGAAGTATGGCAATTTGACCAATTTGGTCAGGTAGTCCCGGTCCATCACGGATCGGATCCATGGTGCTTCCATGGATATGAATCTACCCTGAAAAAATTGGAGATTTACTAAAAAAAAACTTAATTTTCAAGATTTTAAGCGATAGTTAATTACTACAAATGAGTGATGAATTGATGACACATTTCAATTGATCATACATATATATACTCTCAGTGGTTTCCCCAAGCAAAAGCTCTGTTAATGGCTGATGAAGAGGAAGACAAAACTGCAATAGTAAAGGACCTAAAAAAAAGCATTGCTCTGCTGGAAGAAGCTTTCATCAAATGCAGCAAGGGCCAAAAGTTCTTTAGTGGTGGAAACAAAATTGGGTTCCTGGACATTGCCTTTGGATGTTTCTTGACCTGGATCAGAGTCATTCAGAAAAGGACCAGTGTCAGTCTGATCGACAAGTCTCAGTCACCGAACTTGTTCAAGTGGGCTCAAGATTTCTCTGCTGATGTTGCTGTGAAGGATGTTCTCCCTGAAACTGATAAGCTCTTGCAAGTTGTCAACGCCGTCATTGCTAGATATAAGGCTCAGGGGAATAGTTAACGGCTTCACGAAGAAAAGAATGAGATTTCATGAGTGTTTGTTTCGTTCTTCAATAATGGTTCAGAAATAATGTTTATGTGCAAGTTTTACAAAATTGTTGTGCTAAATTCAGGATATCGACTTACTAGTTTGCTTCTATGTATGTACCTTAATATATATATATACGTACAGAGGATTCCAATAATTGCAGGTGCTTATTTTCTCTTACTCAAGTACATGATTTAAGATCATGAGATAAATCTATTCTTTTTGTAGCCAGCTCTACTAGTAACATCATTCTCAGTCCGCAAAGGCCAAACATTCTTAGGAGGTGAAAGACTTGGGTAGTAGTTGGACATAACACTGGGTTGTTTCTTTGCATGGAGGGAGTAGATGATCTATTACAAATCATCACGGCAATTGATGGTCGGCAAAGACGTAAGACAACACAATGGTTGTTAGTGATTAAATTCCACATAGGACAATCCAATGGTGGTTAGTTTTGTGGTGGACTTTGTTCACAAAAATGTGTGAACCCTAAACTCTATATGGATTCAAATATTACCCCATCAATCCCACTAATCTATAAAATGACCTGGCATATAAAAGTTTTAAAAATAACGTATTATGGGTTATTTAACCGTAGGAGCTTCAATATGTTATACTCCCTCCGTTCTCTCATAAGCTTCCTGGTTTGACTTTTTTCGGTCAACAGTTTTCAATTTTGACTTCCGATTACTGTTAAACTATAATGATAAAGTTTTTAACGAAATTATATTATGAAAATATAGAACTTAAATTTTCATAATATAGTTTCTTTACATATTTTATCATTATAGTTTAAAAGTAATTGGAAGTCAAAGTTGAAAGTTGTTGACCTCAAACTAAGAAACTTATGAGAGGACGGAGGGGAGTATATCAATTATATTGGGCATGTTTGTGTAAAAACCCGAAGTTTTCTAAGGTAATGGGAACTGGGAAGTATGGTTGTTTTTGTTTAAATGTGGGATAGTGGAGCATAAACTGGGAAAATTATAGGGCCAAAACTAATATCCAGTACCAATTTTGGAGAAATATTTGCAAAGACATAGTGACCAAGTTGGTCCATGCAATAAAGTTGGCCCAATTTGCAAATCCATCCCTATCTCATCCATTTAACCCCAACCCAGTCCTACAGCTACTGTACTATTCCACCAGGCTACATGTTCCCCCTATAATATACAGCTGCTATCCATATATTGAACTTTAAGTTGAAAATATATTGGAAAAGCAGAAAACCAGTCAGACGTGCGCAATTCAATTTCAAAATCTTAAGCTCTGCAGCAGTAGTCGACAATGACAAAACTCAGTTCAAAGCTCAAATTCGATTTCAGACCATTTTTCACCCAAATTCAAAAAACTCAATTCATGCTCCATTAAAATGGCAGATCAGATCAGAAACTAACTGTATAGGCTCCATTAAAATGGCAGATCAAAACTTTTTGGTTTCTCTTTTTCCCCTCTTTTAAATCAACCCAATCCAGATCTCAAATTGAAAACCCTAAATTTCATGACTTATCTGGGTTAGATTAGAGAAGCTCCCGTTCTCATCTCCACGGATGTCACAAATGTCGGGCCGCAGTTGATTTGTACCATTGACGCAGCTTCATCTCTGTCCATTGCCCCGCGCCGCCTCCTCACAGCGGTCGATACCTGTCGACAAGCTTACGCAATAGCTCGTCACCTTCATCACTCCACGGTCCTTTGATCTTATCGACACCTCTACCGCCGCCATGGATGGGATAGGTATTTAAATTGGTTATGGGGTTTTCGAGATGGAGGAAGCTGGGTTTTTATAGGGTACAAGAGATGGCTACAATAATTGAAGAGGCGGAAGATGGATGTCTACAGAAGAGGCGGAAGACGGACAGGACGGAAGAGGAGAAGAAGTCTGATTATTATTATTATTATTATTATTATTATTATTATTATTTATTTATTTAGTAGATAGAATTATAGATAAATACATCAAAACGTAGTAATTAGATAAATTAATACATCAAACAACTTGGATTAAAAGTTAGATAGAAACATCCACGTGAACTGGATTATAATTAATTTGTTGGTAATTTATGTATATACTATACTCTTATTATTAGTATATTTTATTTTATAAATAATTGTTTTTTTTTTTGTAATTTCTAATTGAATATTTAAATTAAAAATTAGTAATTACTCATCGGTCAACTTATGATCATCGGTCGATTGGCTATCGGTCAACTTGTCCGTTACTTTAACATGATCGGTCGATGGACTTTTGACAAGACCGGTCGATAAATTTGGTGACCGGTCTACACTTTTGAACAAGACCGGTCGATAAATATCATGACTGGTCAATGGACCAATACTAGTTACAATTTATCGATCGAGCCGGTCGACTTTAACATGATCGGTCGATGGACCATCTACCGGTGCTCAAATTTGGCGACCAGTCTACACTTTTAAACAAGACCGATTGATAAATATCATGACCAGTCGATGGACCATCATACTAGTTCCAATTTATCGATCGACTTTAACATGACCGGTCAATTGACCATAATGGTTAATCCACGGGCATTGGTCCATATTTTTAACATCTCGGTCAACAATCGACCGATTGACCAAATCAACCGTCTGCACACATTTCGGTCAAGTTATGGCCATCGGTCGATTGATCATCGGACAAATTGTGGCGATCGGTCAATGATTATCGGTCAACTTGTGGCCATCGGTCAATTCTATATAAACAACTCGGGCGATGGACCATATCAACGTTCAATCCATGGGCAATTGACCATAATGGTTAATCCACAGGCATCGGTCCATATTTTTACCCTCTCGGTCAACCGCCAATCGACCGATCGACCATATCAACGGTCTACACACATTTCAGTCAAGTTATGGCCATCGGTCGATTGATTATCAGTCAACTTGTGGCCATCGGTCAATTTTATATAGACAATTCGGGCGATGGACCATATTAATGTTCAATCCACTGTCAATTGACCATAATGGTTGATCCACGGGCATAATTGTAGTGAATATTTATATATTCACTAAAAAAAGTTATTGAATACCGAATATATGTATACATTTATTGTAAGTATAGATTTCATGGACCAATTACATAGATAAATAAAGTTAGATAGACCTACGTAGATTGGCATTTCGGTAAACTTATGGCCATCGGTCGATTGATTGTCGGTCAACTTGTGGCCATCGGTCGATTTATATAGACAACTCGGGTGATGGACCATAGTGGTTAATCCACGGGCATCGGTCCATAAAATTGATTGATGACCATATCAACTTGTGGCCATCATCGATTTCATATAGACAACTCGGGCGATGCACCATATCAACAGTTAATCCACGGGCATCGGTCAATTTTAAATAGACCAATATTTTATTAACAGACTAATTTATACTGGTCAAGACTAATTTTTTTAATAAACGGGCTAATTTTTCTATAAACTGGACTAATTTTTCTATCAACGACCCAATTTATTGACAGCTGGCATCGGTCAACATATAGCCATCGATCAACTTTTGCCCATCGATCAACTTTTGCCCATCGATCGATTGATTATCAGTCAACTTATGACCATCGGTCAATTTTATATAGACAACTCGGGCGATAGACAATATCAACGTTCAATCCACGGTCAATTGACCATAATGGTTAATCCATGGGCATCGGTCCATATTTTTGTTGAACGATATCAACGTTCAATCCACGGTCAATTGACCACGGGCATCAGTCCATATTTTTACCATCACGGTCAACCGCCAATGGACCGGGTTGGCTCACGTCGGTCAATGGTCAAACACCATTGGGCTTAAATAATTAGTTGGGCCGAAAAATTAAAAGGAAAATTATAACATAGTACTTCTTGGGCCAAAACTTTCTATATATATATAGACCGGATACATACATGTTCAATAACAAGTACTATGGTCAAAAGGCAAAGGCAACCTATTCTCGAGCTATTCCACCAACCCACTATTCTTGTCTGCCAAAGTCAACCTATTCTCCAGCTACTACTGCACACGTCCAGAGTAGCTATTGGACTGATATACACGCACGGAAATCGATGCTTTCTCATGCAAATATTTATTCAAAACTGGGACTGCTATGCAAACTGCCCAAAATTATAGTATATGAAACTTGCAGTATTATAAAATGGGAAAATAACTTAAGGCCGTCGATTTTATTCCTCTTTTCTATCATTCATTAGACATTGACACATTATTGCCTTTCTTAACTTTACCTTTTACGCAGCAGATAGGGATAGGCTACTCTCTGCATTTATAAGAATACTCTGCTACTGCTGCTGAATTTCATATTCTAGGTACAATTTGTTCTTGCTTTTGGCTTGAGTGAAAAAATGGCTTCAGAAGAAGTGAAACTGTTGGGTGGTTGGCCAAGCCCGTTTGTACTTCGGGCCAGAGTTGCGCTTAATGTGAAGTCTGTACCCTACGAATTCGTACCGGAAAATATTTTCGTTAACAAAAGTGAGCTTCTACTCAAACACAACCCTGTCTACAAGAAAATCCCAGTGCTTATCCATGGCGACATCTCTGTTTGTGAATCACTCATCATTGTTCAGTATGTTGATGAAGCTTGGCCTTCTTCTGGCTCTCCAATTCTCCCTGCCGATCCTTATGATCGCTCTGTTGCTCGATTTTGGGCTGCTTACATTGATGATAAGGTAAACAAACATTACTTTTTTTTTTTTTTTTATTCACCTACTGGCTACTGTTTTCATCAATTTGATTGTTGTCACTGTGAAGTTTTTCTGATTTTAGTCTTCGGGTAGAATTTTGCATCTTGTGCTAATGTTACAGTTAAATTTTAACGTTTACAGTTCACAGTGCTAATGTTGTAATGTTCTGTATCATTTTAATGAAGTTTTCACTTTCGAGCCGATATCATATGTTGCTATTTCACTGTATGTATGTTGCTGGCTATGTGATCCACATATGTTTGAAGTTAATAGTCTTTTAGATTAGATGTACATGCAATTGCAATCAGAAATGAACTCATGAAGCCTTTGTGATTGAGAATAAAGATCATGTGGTTGATCGACGTTTTGTAGATAACTTAAGTTGACAAGCATACATTTTGCTTCGAGTATGTGAGTCTGCAGACTGCAAATAAACCCTGTCCAGTGGAAATATGTAGGATTTCATTGTTCTTGATGTGAAAGTAGCTACAAGCACTAGATTGCTATTCAACAAGGTTGTTGGCTGCCTCGCTGGCATATTGTCCTACTTTCTGAAACTGCAGAACATGTACCAAATGTTAGGGCAGATAAGTTAAAGTACAGAATAAGTGAATGTTGAAAATTTCTAGTTTAAATACAGCATGATATGTTTCCAGTGTTGATCTGCTTAGTTTCATGATTTTGTATTCTTGGTAATGATAAATTGAATGTTTGAATTAACAGTTGTTTCCAAGCATGCGGGGATTAATAGGAGGGGGCGAGGAAGACGCTAGGAAAGCAGCATTGGAAGAAGCAACTCGAGGAATGGTATTGCTGGAAGATGTGTTCACCAAATCCAGCAAAGGCGGAAATTTCTTTGGAGGTGAAAAAATTGGGTTCTTGGACATTGCACTGGGTTGTCTCTTGGCATGGGTAAGGTTGGTCCAGATCAAAGCTAATGTCAGTTTTATTGATGAGTCCGCTACTCCAAACCTCTTCCGTTGGGCTCAGCATTTCTCAGCCCATGATGCAGTGAAAGATGTATTGCCTGCAACTGACAGGCTCCTGGCGTTTGTCGAATATCGTGCTTCCAAAGCTAATAGTTAATGATGGATTGGATCAGATCAATACCATTCTCATAGAATTGAGGATGGATTCTTGTTTGAATGGAGTTGGGCAAGAGTCGAGCTTGAATGGTATTATGTTTTCTTAGCATCAAGTTGCTTTTATCTGTAATGTTAACATTTATGCAAACAATTGCCGTTGTTTACAGACAATTTCAAGGTAACAAATATGTGTGTTTAATGTGAAACTTGCAATTGTCTTTGGTTATAAAATGATTCTTATCAGTTATCAGAAAAAACAGGTGATTCCGCCATAGGAATTACTGCTGCACAATTCGGATCTAGCGTATTGGCAGCAAGCTTATTCCAAAGCAGAAGCTGGTGAAATAGACTGCCGGCAACTAGGCCTTTGTCTAAGTAATGGCCTGGTCAAGCTAGTCATATACTAACATTCTAGTATTTTATTATCATTTTATAATCTGGTAGCTATCTTCTCTCGATTAGTTCCATGTTCAAAACATGCACCATATAGAGCATTCCAAGAACCTCCATTATGTAATTTGGGATTGGGACGGACGTACATCAGATTAGGCCTCACTGTTTCTGGAGAACTGGAGATGGAAACAGGTAACGTAATGCTTATAGGAATATCAATATGACCGTGCCCAAATATGCACCGAAGTACTGAACTCAACTTGCTCTAAAGATAAAGTCAATAGACTACGAATTCATAGAAGAAAATCCCCATCACAGGAACGAGATAGTTGTGAAAAACAATCCTGTTTACAAGAAAGTTCCAATTCTCATCCATGACGACAAGCCGATTTGTGAGTCCCTTGTCATCGTGCAGTACTGGTACATAGACGATGCATGGCCTAATGGCCCTTCACTCTTCCCTTCCGATCCCTATGGCCGAGCCATGACCCGTTTTTGGGGTCACTATGTTGATGATACGGTATTATCTTACATTGGTTTTAACTATTGTTAACTTTTTTATCCGAGGGAATATCAATCTGATGAGTAGATTATTATTGACACTTGCACTTACTAGTCTTCTCACTTTTAATTCTAACTATGCAAAATGACCTCTAATGCACTTGAGTAATGTTGGCAGTGGTGTGCCCATCAATCAAGAAGCTCAGAGAAGCAGAGGAGAAGGAAGAAAAATAAGTGCTTATAACAAAAATCAGTGAAGCTAGGATTAGCCTTGTTGGAGGAGGCTTTTATGAAAATTAGCAACGGCAAGGACTATTTCAGGGGAGACAGCATCAGTTACATTGAGATTGTTCTCGAGTACGTGCACATTGGGATGGTTTAAAATCACAGAAATGGTTAATCAAGTCCAACGCTGAACTCTATCAAGACACCAGGCTTGGCGAAATGGGCAGAGAGGTTTTTGTCACATATGGATGTTAAGGATGTCTTGGTAGAACCTATCAGGCTTTTATTAAAACTTCTACCAAGTGAAATCTCTGATCTGTGTAAACTACTATGTTTAACAAAAAAAAAAAATATTCAAAGGTAACAAAATTAACAAGTGTATGTTTGATTGAAAACTTGCATTTGGCTATCAACCAAAGCAGAAGCTGGTGAAATAGTCTGCCGGCAATTTGGCCTTTCAAGATTCTGTTCACTTACAAATACTAACAATTAATGGACTGGTTTGATAGCTAAGCTATGCATTTTCATTGCTAGTCATATTCTAGTGTTTTATCATCATTAATTGTATCTGGATCTGGTAGCTATCATAACTTCTTTCGATGAGTTCCATGTTTAAGACACCATATAAACATTCCAAGAGCCTCCATCATGTAATTTGTGACACCCATCAGATTAGCCTCAGCTGTAGCTGGAGAACTGGAGATGGAATCAGGTAGTTTAAAGCTTATAGGAACATGGCCATGCCCAAACATGTATCGAACTCAACTTTCTCTAAAGATTAAGTCTCTAGACTATGAATTCAGCGAAGAAAATCCCCATCACAAACGAGAGATCGCCCTGATAAACAGTCCTGCAGTTTACAAGAAGGCCCCAATTCTGATCCATGTCGATAAGCCAATGCGTCTGTCCCTTGTCAGTGTGGAGTACACAGATGATGCACGTCCTAATGGCCCTTCCCTCTTACCTTCAGGCCGCTATGACCGTGCCTTGGCCCTTTATTGGGCTCACTATATTGATGATAAGGTATTTTATCTTACTGAATGTCATCAACTTAAGGAGCTTATAATTCACTTAGTAACACCTAATGCACTCAAGTAATGATGGCAGTGGTACCCATTACTAAAGAAGCTAAGAGAAGCAGAGAAGGAAGAAAGAGAACCACTTATATCGAAAATCAGTGAAGGATTAGCCTTGTTGGAGGAGGCTTTTGTGAAAATTAGCAAAGGAAAGGACTATTTCGGGGGAGATATCATTGGTCACGTTGACATTGTTCTCGGATGCACCTTGGGATGGTTTAAGGTGACAGAGATAGTTGTTGAAGTTCAACTACTGGATTCGATCAAGACACCAGGCTTGGCGAAATGGGCAGAAAGGTTTCTCTCACACAAAGATGTTAAGGATGTCTTGCCAAAACCTGAGAAGCTTTTGGAAATTTTCAACAACAGGATTTTTGTTAAAACTTCTGCCAAGTGAAAACTCTGATCTGTGTGTCAGTAATTTCCTCTACCTTTCTTCTTGTGTTTCTCAGAATGTAAATGAGGAATGTTATGAGTTCCTAATAACTATCTATCATGTAATTCAGTTGCAGCGGATTTTCGTGTACTAATTCTCAAATTTATAAACACCAAAAAGAGACTCATTAGAAGTGTTATATACTTGTATTGTTGATCCTTTTGTTTGTTTTTTAGTCTTCTTTAGTTTTTTGTATGTTATGGTCTCCCAGCCTTTATTGAGCGAACTGCAAAATGTGTGACTAGTCTGTGTCATGAGTCACGCACGTATTCAATATGTTGTCCTATTTGGATTGAAGACCTCTCAAAATTTAATTGATTTTTTGAATATCAAAATGAATTGGTCTCCTTAGATACCATAACTTCAAAAGACAACATTTAAAGAAGCTGATTTCAAAAAAAAACATTTAAAGAAGCTAAAATGTGGATCAAATCGAGTTCGATCCACATATCATCTCCTTGAAGTTTCTTATTTTCTTTTTTTTTTTTTTTTAATAGAAGGTGGCCTCTTCAAGAACCTTTCACCCTTCAGCAAAAGCATATAACTTACATCCATCTTGTAGCAGATACAGATGATTGCAGACAATATGCCTCTTTGTTTTACTCTGGAATTTAAGTATTCATTTCATGAGCCAATATAATTTTTTTTCAACCAACTGTTTATCATGTAATTTAGCTGCAAGATAATCTTTATTCCTTAAGATGCCTAATGGTTCATGGGCAAACTCTATTGGCTAGCTATTGCAAAAAAACACAACTTAAATGAAGGGCTAACTAGTTCTCAACCAGAATATGTGCAACAAGCTTAGTTCCAAAGCAGAAGCTGGTGAAATCTGCTGCTCTAATTACATGCTAATTGGTTCTGCCGGCACTTAGGCCTTTCAAGATTCTGTTAAGTTACAAATACTTACAATTAATAGCCTGGTGGCCCTGGTCCAAACTAGGCATTTCATTGCTAGTGACATATTCTAGTTTTTTATCATATCATTGTGTCATCTGGAACTGGTAGCTGTCATATCTTCTCTCGATGAGCTCCATGTTTAAGACATTATATAAGCACTCCAATTAAGTCCCTCCACTAAATTTGTGACAGACATCAGATTAGTTCTCACTGATTCGAGAGAACTGGAGATGGCAACCATGACTAGCAGTAGTTTAAAGCTTATAGGAATATGGCCATGCCCATATGTGCACCGAACTCAACTCGCTTTGAAGATAAAGTCAATAGACTACGAATTCATCGAAGAAAATCCCCATGACAGGAAAGAGATGGTTGTGAAAAACAATCCTGTTTACAAGAAAGTTCCAATTCTCATCCACGGCGACAAGCCAATCTGTGAGTCCCTTGTCATCGTGCAGTACATAGATGATGCATGGCCTAATGGCCCTCCACTCTTCCCTTCGGATCCCTATGAACGTGCCCTTGCCCGTTTTTGGGCTCACTATATTGATCATAAGGTATAATCTAACATTGTTTTGACTATCAATAGCTTTTTTTAATCCAATGGAATAGCAGCTTAAGTAACTAAAAGAGCTAGCTAGCACCATCACTTAATGTAAGTATGTAACACTGGCCTAATGCACACAACTAATGATGGCAGTGGTACCCATTAATCAAGAAGCTAAGAGAAGCAGAGAAGAAGGAAGAAAGAGAACCATTTATATCGGAAATCAACGAAGGGCTAGCCCTGTTGGAGGAGGCTTTTGTGAAAATCAGCAAAGGCAAGGACTATTTCGGGGGAGATAGCTTCGGTTATGTTGACATTGTTCTCGGATGCACGCTGGGATGGTTTAAGGTGACAGAGATAGTTGTTGAAGTTCAACTGCTGGATTCGACCAAGACACCAGGCTTGGTAAAATGGGCGGAGAAGTTCCTCTCACACAATGATGTTAAGGATGTCTTGCCAAACCCTGAGAAGCTTTTGGATATTTTCAACAAGTATCAGGCTTTTATTAAAACTACTGCCAAGTGAAATATCTCATATATATATATATATATATATATATATATATATATATATATATATATATGTGTCTTAATTTCCTCTGGCTTTCTTCTTCTTTCCCTTCTCTCATTTCCAAAATTCAAAAGCCAGATGATTAAAATATCTATAAATGAGGAATGTAAAGTTCCTTATGACTATCTATCATGTAATTTTGTTGCGAAGGGTTCTTCAGTTCATCACTATTACGAATGCTAGTACTTAATCATGTAGTATCAATTTGCCATACTGAGCTATTCAAGTCAGATTTTTCCAATTAAAAGAGATTTAAAAAATTTGCAGAACGTCCTTTCTTTGCCTTGGACAGTGAAGGAAGCTCAATCATGGAGAGCCCCTACATATTTGGAATACATACCTATTCATGATGTGTGTGACCCCCAAAGGGACCATGTGTTTGACCCCCAGAGGGTCGAGTCTCGACCCCAAATGTCACATGGATCACACATGACATGACTCGTGTGTATGATACCATCCGCTTTAGGCTGACACACTCACACATAATACTATGTCTTAACCTATGTGGGATATATATATGTGACAAGATATTTTAACGTGACTACACATAAAATGGTCTTTTGCACCAGAAATAAGTGTTTGCAAATATGAATTCCGCTAGCACTAGTAATGGTTGGCAAAACTTGGGGTTTGCCCTTTTCATTTTTTGTTACAATGGTTTGGGCTTATTAGGAGCTTTTTTGTGGGTTCCACGTGACACATACATTCCACACCACATGCACCACACAATTGATGAAAGAGAAAGAAAATTAAATTAAAAAATATTATTTTGGGCTTATTTGGGAGCTACAAATATGTAGTTCCACATGCACCACACAATTGATGAAAGGGAAAGAAAATGAAATTAAAAAATATTATTTTCGGCTTATTACAAATATGTAGCCCCTAAGCATGGGCTTCATTATTGGAGCCGCAAATAAGTCATCTATTGCTAGTGGTCTTAACCATCTCAAAATCAGTTAACTTTTACTAATATTAAATGGCAATAATAAGGCATATTTGACACCAAATTTCAACAATTAAATACCAAAGTTAAGATATTAAACTGCAATTAGTCCCAGCATTGAGTCAAAATTGTTATATACTTGCAACTTAAATCCATTCAACTACTAGTGAAGTACACCATAAGATTGATAAATCTAAATGCATAATCAAAACTGAAACTTGGGCTGAAAGCATCTTCTTTGAACTCAACTTTTATCATATGAAAGGAAGAAAAACAATCTTTATGAAAATAATTGAAGGTAAAAGAGAGAGTTGAACAGAAAAAGGTTATAATTTGCACAGCATGTGTTTCTCTGTGTGGGAAAATGTGATGCTTACCTTGACCAGTTGAACTATATACTTAAGTGAAGGTAACATGTTCATACTTCATATCAAATGGATCTAATCAGAAATAATATTAATCTCGGGATTCTGTTTGTTTCGTTTGTCCTTATATCATATAGTACATGACAATTGACACCTCTCTGAACCAAACGGCCAAACCTCCATTATTGTATTCTATGGTCCCGGCTATGAAATTTTTACCATGCAAAAAACAACACTATATTATTTCTTGGAAACTGATTATATACTGTTTGACTTGTCTCATAATCTTTAAACTGCAAGAAGCAGGTTTCCCATTAGGAACTAATTCTACTTTTAACTCTCTGAATCATCATCATCTCAGTTAAGAAGTATCTGGACTACTTATTGTTAGTTCTAAATGTATCACAAACTAGAGAGTAATTATAATTGGTTGATTAACTAATGTAACAGTAACAGTGATTTCCAACTGAAACTTGTTGCAGTATAAAATATTGCAACTGTTCTTTATACAAAATAAAAATAAAAATTAAAAAGCTTAGGATACCAGCATCTACTGACTGAGGTGCAGCTGGAAATTTGACTAGTGTTGATACTTATTACTGGCAGTTAATTATTTTTTGCACCTCAAATTTCAACACAATCTGCATTAAATTATTCAATTCAGTTAAAATCTCTTCCGCAAGAAGCAAGACAACCTAACTTTTTCTTACTATAAATTGAACATCCAGGCAATTCTGTTTTTTGCATTCACAGTAAACTTTTATGTCACATTAAAGATAGCTTAAAAGAGCTCAAACTTGCTGCTACTTCTAGTTCTTGATCATAACTTAGCTATGGCAACAAGTGAGTTACAACTACTAGGATCCTGGGCGAGCCCGTTCGCAACCAGGGTCCAGATTGCTCTTAAGCTCAAATCCATAGAGTATGAGTTCATTGAAGAAAACTTCTATAGCGAGAAAAGTGATCGCCTTCTTAAGGCTAATCCTGTTCACAAGAAAATCCCAGTTCTAGTTCATAACGAGAAGCCTATATGTGAGTCCCTTGTGATTGTGCAGTATATTGATGATGCTTGGGCTGATGGTCCATCCATCCTCCCTTCTGAACCCTATGATCGTGCTATGGCTCGATTCTGGGCATCATACGTTGATCAGACGGTATGATAATTTCTTGATTATGTTAGTGTGATAGTAGTATGTTTTACCACAAATTACTCATAAATTATATCTACTTGTATGATTACAGTGGTTCCCGGCATTCAAGGAACTCGAAAAGGCACCAGGAGACGAGGAAAGAGCGGCAGTGATTGGGAAAATATTTGGAGGTTTGGTGTTGATGGAAGAGGCTTTGGTCAAGTGTGGCAAAGGAGGAGCCTTTTTTGGAGGAGACAATGTTGGTTACATTGATATAGTACTAGGTAGCTACCTGGGGTGGATAAAGGTGACTGAGCTGATGCTTGGTATAAAGTTGATTGACGAGGCAAAGACGCCTACTCTGGCAGGATGGGCTGAGAAGATCCGTTCGCACGGTTCGTTCAAGGACGTTCTTCCAGATCCTGAGAAACTTATAGAGTTCTATATGATGGTCCAAGCCGCAAAAGATTCGACTGCTGAAAAAGCTTGATGAATTGTCTGTCTCTCTTTTGTGAAATTGTTGTTGCTTGGTGCTGCTAAAATACTAAACAAGTTTATTGGGATGTTCTATTTCAGTTTGATGTTACTACACTAAGGATGCGTACTTCAATTTCCTAGCTATTTCATGTACTGGTTGTAAACCTGGAGGAGATTTCTGTGTACTATTAGTCTTGTATAACACTTACATGTATGAGAAACCAGGTTTAATTCAGAATTTAAGATCACTTTAAAGAGCTATTTTCGGGATCCATTTATCGTTCTTCCAGACATCAATTTCTGTCTGGTTACCTTTGTCAATTAAATTTCAGGCAGGACATGCTACCCCTGGAGATATTTAGCTTTAAAGAGTATCTCTAAGAAAAGATTTAAGGGGTTTCTGCCATCCAAACATGCTTTCCCAACAACGCTAAATTAAAGGAATAAATGTCCATAATACTCTATTTTAATTTTCTCCCACCCTACTTTTGACTCATGGTTCTCGAAATCTCACCTCTCCTTGGTCATCTGCTAAAGGTAGGTCTTGATGGGTAGGGTCTGGACCCGAACCCATTGAGGACCCTATAGCTGGACCCATCCTGGACTTGGACTCAGACCAGACCCGCCTTTTATATGTACATATACTGTTATACTATCTTTTATCATATCATGGAGATTTTAACATGACATCAAGTGCAACAAAGCTCATATACGCGCATTTAATTAAAATAAAAAAAAATACTTCAGTAGGAAAGAAGTGTCTCTTACTGTTTGTGCATCTGGAATATGGCTGCTTCTAATCCTTTTGTTTTCTCTCGTTGCTGACTTCTTTCACTTGTTCTGTACTTCTTCTGTTCATCAGTTGGTACATAATCCTGTATACAAACACTCAAGTCGTTTCAAATACTCAAGTTCTCCACACATGAGCGTAAATATGAGTCATGCATAATAAGTGACCATGCAGTTCATTTTCAGGCACAAGGACTATGCTGGGAGAGAATACAAGTACCATGAATTACCCACAACATGCACTGAAACTAGGTCTGCTAGATTTTTAGTTCAAAATGTTTGCTTTATGTAGCTGAAATGCATTACAATTAAAAATCTTCAACATTTCAAGAGCAAAACAGTCTAGAAAACAAGTAACCATGACAACCCTGCACAGTATCAAGCAAAGGGCACGTCTGACAAGCCTCGTCAACACCACGGTTCATCCACTTTGTCGATAAATCCTCTGCAACCTTAGAAATCTGATGCTGTAATACAGCAGCACCAAGAGGTCCTACCAAATTAAGCCTAGTTGCAGCCGATATAACATCTCTCATTGTTATAAACATGTAAGCTTTCTGTGTACTCTCTGCATCAAAGCCAAGAAGCCCACATACGAGTCCAAAGACCGGTGCATGATGGAAAGATAAAGCACCACTACTCAAAGCCCAACTTCTCATTGTTTTCAGACATGGAACTTCAGAAAAAACTGAAGCAGCCACACGCATGAGCGCAGATCCCTGTGCTACTGACGCTTTACGACCAAATTCGTTAGTCAGAGTGGCGTCTATCTGTTTGTCGACCTTACGCCATGTCTCGGTGGTTGGGGAAATGGTTGTGGCATAAACAAATGGAAGAAGTAGGCTTCCTGTGTTTTCAAGTACATGGATCACGTATACTCGAAGATCTTCGGGTTGAGAGACCAAACGAGCTTGCATGGCCGCCTCAAGGCCAAAAGAATGAGCAAAGCCACCAGTGGGAAGGATAGAATCTAGAAGTTGCCATTGACTCCATAGTTGTAAAGAGGCGGTTGACGAAGAGTTTCCCTGATTATCAACTTCCATTACACCATCCATATGAAGACAACTCTGCAATCTTGACAGACAAATGATGGATTAGGAGGAAGAGAAGGAGTTCTGTTAATCAAATGGAACGTGACTTAGGCTGTATATACCGCCAACTCTGTGTGAGGCATATCGTCAAACAGGTAGAATGCTAAAAAGTAAATCGACATACCTACTAAATCAAGAGTACGTTGTTGGCTTGGAACTTGGTCTCTGAAGAAGAAATCAACCGAGTGGTTGATATTTATTGATAAACTGATGAAAGATTTACAGAGATTATACGGAGAACTTGTACAAAAGTGAAGTAAAGAGGAGCGCGTATGTTTTTTATTTTACGGTACTAATCCTAATGATCTAATATAATCTAATCGGAGCCCGGAGACAAGGTAGTATGGGTGTACGTAGAGTTATAAGTTAGAAAATGAGTAGTATATGAGTAAGAGTAGGGTAGGTTAAGATTAAAATTAGTATTTTAGTTGTAATTAGACATTTTTAATATCGAATCATATAAGTTCAATAGCAATATTACTGCTCATTCATGTTGTTGTCTAGCTTGATTTCAATTATAAATACATTACTATGACGACCATAATCATACTTTGTGTGTAATTTAATTTGTATGACGATAGAGAGATTTTACAAGCAGTACTTAAATATATGCAAATGTGCAAAGAAATGACATTGTGAGGAGGGAATTTGTTTTTACCATGAAGCCAACATTCAAATAATTAAGTGGGCATCATTTAGCTGTGTATATATATTGTTTCCTCACCTTAAAAGAAAGGGAAAGGGAATTAAACATGACCTTGGCAAGTAGGTGAGGACATCTTAGTGAATCACTAGATGAATTTATGCATGTATTGTATTTTCAAAATCATTTGGAATATTGCAAATAATTTAACTATTCAAGTATTAACCATTTGTTAACGACTTGGGCATCAAACCTCATTTTCAGAATAGAGTGGCTGGATAATGAGGCTATTAAAATTTCTAAATAGTTCGTCATGTTTATTCTAATATAATAAAATAATTTAAATAATAATGTGAAACACATAAATGAAATTAAATATATTTAAATCATCAGTAGATTTTGCTTTATAGTAATGGTTTAATAAATATATAAAATGAAATGCGAAGAAATTTAACACTAACCTTGAAATCTCCTATTATATAAAAGTTATGTATCGGCTCAATATCTCACTTTTAATTTCACAATTGATTGAAAATGAGCGGTTAAATTTTAGTCAGGACTCAGGACAAATGGGATAGAAGTAAGCAACTAATCATACGGGATCCAACCTGGACTAAAATATGTTCTTTTCCCTTAGTATACAGACATGGAATTTATCGAGAAAATATTACAAATAATTTAAACATTAATTTTTTTTTATGATTACTTATTATGAAACCAAAAATAATAATTTTGATTGATACCTGGGAATGGTGTGCTATTTTTAGATAAGTTTCTACCACATCGAAGAGATGAAAGAGTCATATCATCTTAATATCTTGGATAAAACATAAAACATGCAGTGAATTCGACATGAGTATTCTATCCAAATAACAAAACAAAATAAAGAAAACTTTATTTTTCATATGATGTGAGTATATATTAAGGATAAAATTTTGAATCAGTCAATGAGATTATTCCATTCTAATCGATAATAAATTAATAATTGTCTAACAAAATTATTCAACAGTTAAAAAAAATCATACTCGACTGGATTATTCTAGCAAAATAGTAAATTTAAAATTTAAAATTGAAAGTAGCACTAAAAAAAAGATCTATAAGTTCAAGATTCTTGACATCATATACATGCATTAAGGTTTAAATTATACTTTATTGTATTCAATTTTTTGGTAGGCTAAATATTCAAATTATAGAATAAAGATAATTCGGTCATATACTATATACCCATGTGTCTGATAATATTGTATCCTTTGATATTCTTCACACATTTTAATAATTTTAATAGAATAGAAGTTTGTAGTATAAGTAAGGCAAGCTGTGTATTAAGTAAACAACAAATAATGAATGTGTGAGTTACTTTTTTTATTTTTTGATAAAGTAGAAATAAGAAACTGATAATGTATGATAAAATTCTAAATATGTTTGATTTATGAGGCTATCTATGTTTTAATAAATATTGTGCTTCGTAATGACCCATTTTATTATTTCTATATGAGTAAGCTTTCAATTTCTTATTCATTTTATCGATATATATGAAAGGGAACCAAAATCATTGCAAAACGGTTGGGCGGTTTATTCACCAAGAGCACGTTTTATGTTTAAATGCGCGACATGTGAATGAGTTTTGGCAATATGATTAGGGACGGGAAGGTGGAGAACTCTATAGAGATGATTATTTATTTATTTATTTGCGCTTTCCAAAGGATTTCTCATCTTTGGAGATGAAGTTCTTGCGTTAAAAATATTTTTTTTTTCTTACAGTTCCTCAGCTAATATTCAGTTTTACAAACAAATAACAATTGTATAATTATTAAATCTTCGCTATGGTTGGTATATGAGTTCAACCAATATAATAAAATTTGAAATTATTCTATTTTTGTTAACATTTTGTTAGCACCCGAGAAGCAAGAACAAAAGTTTTTTTTTTCTTTCTATTTCATCATTCTACATTTGTAAGATTATATGTGTATATTTAAAAGGCACTATGTCCGTCGATGTACATCGACGGGTTAATTAATTAGTCTAATATAATCTAACAGAGGTCCGTCTGGAATAATTCTACGGTTAAACGTGTTTGATCCGTAGCAATTCAATGTGCACCGAGAAAAATACGTATTAGTTTGTGGGATCAACATATATCAACCCAAAAAGTAGTCAGAAGTAACTGCGATGGGTCTAAGCGTTATTTGATCAAGTGATTTGATTCTAGGGAAGAATTGCAAATTATTATAATTGACCAAGTGATTTGATTCTCTCCACATAACCTATAACTTTTCGACTAAATCTCTAGTTATATAATTCCCTAAAAATATTTGGAGTTTAAACTCTAAAGAAAACAAAATCAGTCTATTTATTTCATTTTTCTCTCAATTTTTGTACTTCAAAGATTTCATACATGCTTAAAATGGAAGAAAAACTAATTTAATGAATCTTTATCTAAATGTTATCCATTTCAGTTTAAATTTAGACATTTTTTTAATTTTAGAGATATGTTGCAGATGCTCTAAATTAAATTATTACCGTCAAATGCAATAATATTAGTTCCTAAAATATAATCATTCATCGAATCATGGGGATTTGGTTATCAAATATAGTCCACTTTGTATGTTATAAATTGGCATAATTATCTGTGTATTGACCACAAAGAAATCAAATATATTCTAATCTGAGGAGGAATAATAAGAGAAAACGAAAGAAAAATGAAAGGGACAAGTATTGTAAAAGTTTTTCTTGTGTCAATGATTGTATTGAATGTGATGGTAAACATGGGTTTTGCAGATGATATTTCTGAATCAGCTGCAGGTACTGTGATGAGCTCGGTTAAGGTTTCTTGCCAGACTGCTTGCATCATGGAATGCAAACAGGACCGTCAATGTCTTGACGACTGCTTATCCGGTTGTGGTCGAGTACTCCCAGTCCCAGATTCCAGAAAACAGATGAGCGGGTTGGTTTCTTAATCATATCATCCATCATATGTTATTAGAGATAATGTATGTTTATTATATAAGGTGTTTTTGATTAAACAACATGTATGTTTTATTTACTTAATAAAGTGTTTAAATATAATATCGTATGTATTTTTTATAAAATCATAGTACGGATTGTTAAGTTAACTAAACGAATAGACGGTTCTCACATAAATTTTTATTATTTGAGGTTATTTTGTTAGAACACCAACTAGTTTGGGCCTGGAACTTATTACTGATAGAGTGAATTTCATTGACAGGATCAGATCTGGTGCTAAATTGCTTGGTTAAGCTAAAGGCTAAAGCAAGGATGAAATTACTTAATTAATACGACGGCGGAATTATAAGGTTGGTTTAGGTATAGATAAATTAAGTGGTTTATGATAAAATTTGTATAGCAATTAATGTAGGAGTAGTTGTAATATTTGTCGTTTAAAAAAAAATTACTTAATACGATTTTTATTCCTACGATATGTTACCAACAATGTACTCATGGGTTCATTTTATTGAATAAAACGTAAACCTCCAATTTGGAACTGTGTCAGAAAATCGATTTTCCATATATGATGATAGAGTACTCGTATTTCATGTTTAAGTAAATATTAATATACTCTGTGATCCGAATCAATATATTCTTCTTCTATACTCGTTGATAATTGACTACAGCTACAACTATTGCTTCTCTTCTTCATTCTTCTGGAAAGATTTAGGTCCTTATCTTTATTCTTTTGAAAAGATATTAAATTGGTTTATGTGTCCAACATCGTTTTTGTAATCACTGTGTTCTAAAACGCGTTAAACTCACTAAAATTCCTTTGAGGTGAAACGATGATTAATGCAATAAGTGTACATATTGATCTTGTAGATTTACATAGACTTATTCATTTTCCTTTTCATTTGTAACTAATTACTATAGCATTCTTCTATAAATCTTCTACTTGTATACATTTAACACTTCATTATTAACGGTGTGGTGAAATAAACATTTCTTTGTATGGTATCATTTGAGAATTAGGTTTAACAACTTTACGATCCAAAAAATGCCTACCTCTACTTTCAGTGCCGCTTCCACCAGGGATCAACCTCGCTCTTCCGCTGCTCCTCCATCTTCCCTCCACAGTGACCAATTTCTCTCCCTTTCCAGTTTCCACCATGGAGATAATGATAATTACAATTGAAAACTAAAATGAATAAGTCTATGTCAATCTACAAGATTAACGAGAGATACAATTCACTATCTTCTACAATATTATTCTCAATATTCTAGACATGGATGGGTTTATAAATTGAAGTTAGCTTTGAAATTTTGAAAGGGGAGGGGGGATGGTTTAAAATTTGAAAATTTGTAAATATTAATATTAGGAGGGAAAGCCTAGGGCTCTCGGTCCATCCCCGATTCTAGAGTTACCGCAGCAACCACATACATTTTGTAATTATAATCAAATCACCTCTACCTAATTGTTACATTCTGTTTACAAACTAGGCCTTCATAGTCGAACTAATATATACCAAAGTTACATGATTTAACATACATGATGACTAGGAATAAAGACTACAAAATATTTAAGTGATGAAGGTTCTTCGTTATGCCCCAGGTGTACTAGAGGTACTTCCACGTTGATTTCTCCATTACTGAAGATCTCCACCCCCCTTTAATCAAATCCAATTAATCCTCCATTACTTGAAAGTTGAAACATGAAGTTGGTTAAACATCAGTAGTCGCAGATACCGTTGGATTAAATCACATTATCAGATCCAAGCGTTTAACAATTTTGGACATTCAAGCCCCATTTATTCCCCCCTTTCCCGTTTGTACCTTTTGCAGTGCAGTACATATATTTATTGCACAAATTTATCATTTGTGACGTGTGTAGTAATTGCACGCCCTGCATGAAACCATTCCTCATATCATTTGGGACCAACGTACGTAAAACAAAACATGAAATCTATTCACATTCTTTTCACCCAACAAAACATCTTACATCAAAAGTTTACACCACAATTACATCCATCATCTTTTCAAAGTAAATCCCAAGTTTGCACCACAATTGCTTCACTTTTTACTACTCAAAAGTTACTAGTCTTACAACATTCATACAATGAGCCCACCTCCAATTCCATCAGGAACCACAACATTCCCTGAATTAGACACCTTCAACAACCCACTACCCCTCCTACCGCCCTTAATCCGCCTCAGCTCCTCCACCACCTCCTTCGCATCCGGCCTATCGTCCTTATCCGCCGCCAAGCACCGGAACGCCAGCTCTGCAACTGCCAACGCACCCTCCATTGCCTCACCATCAACTAACAAAACCGGATCCACAACTTGGTGCAACAGTCCCATTTGAATCCTAGGCACAACCATATCCACCAATGTCAATTCCCTCTTCTCTCTATTTTGATCAACAGGCCGTTTTCCCGTGATCAACTCAAGTAACACCACTCCGAAACTATAAACATCACTCTTCTCGTTCAACCTAAACGAATGATAATAATCCGGGTCCAAATAACCCGGCGTCCCTTGCGGACCCGTCCACACTCCATCCGACGTATCGTTAACCGCCACCGGAGGTTCCGTGCACACTAACAGCCTTGACAACCCGAAATCCCCAACTTTCACCCTCATATCCTTCTCCACGAAAATATTCGACGAAGTAATGTCCCTATGAACCACAGGCGGCACTACCGAAAAATGCAAGTACTCAATCGCCATTGCGATTTGCAGCGCGATATCAACACGCGTACTCCACCGTAAGGCCGCTTTTCGATACACACAATGCTTCCCGTGAAGATGATCAGCCAAAGTACCATTAGGCACGTAATCATAAACCAACAACAACCCCCTCGGATCGCTGCAGTAGCCGTGCAACTTAACCAAATTCGAATGCTCAATCGACGAAAGGATCAAAATCTCGTTACAAAACGCCTTAGTGGAGAACCCTTTCTCCTCACTGCCTCCCCTGGTACCCGAATTCTGCTTGTGCAAATGCTTCACTGCCACGAACCGACCGTCGTGGAGCTGGCCTAAGTACACCGAACCGAATCCACCATCGCCGATCTTCCGTTTCTGATCGAACCCGTTGGTGGACGAATCGAGCTCCTCGTAAGTGAAAACCGGCGGCAGTAAGCTGGCGGAACGGTGTCGTCTAAGGAAAATGATAGTGGGATCTTCTTCTCCTAGCATTAGCCTTTTCCTTTTGGAGCGGAATAAAATGGTACCAATAGACAGAGCAATGAAGAAACAGAGGAGTAAAAACAGAATAACAGAGATTGCAATCATATTAGGGCTTTTCTGCTTAACTCTCGGCAATGATGAAGATGAAGAATTGGAGTAGCAAATGAAAGGCTTACTCGGGTCGGACGAATTGAACCCGCAATAACCGTGACAGGATTTGCACCTGCTGAAGTACGTGTCATTTGAATCGTTTTCATCCCACTCGACTTCGAAACCGAGCTTGACGATGCTGTCGATAACGCCGATGACGTCACGCTGGCATTCGTGCTGGAAGTCATCGTCGTGGCGGCGCGTGGAGGAGCACTCGCGGAGGAGGTGGAGTGGGTTTTTGACGAGCTTGCATTGGAAGGGGCAGAGTGTGCAGTTAGGGAGGAGTGGCGGCGGGCAGGGTTTGAGGAGGGAGAGGCGGGAGCAGGAGGATTCGGAGATTTGGAAAGGGGAGAGGGAGATTGGGTGGTGGAGGGTGAGAGAGGAGGAGGAGGAGCAGGTGGAGGAGTTGGGTGGTGTGGTGGCGGTGGAGACAGGGGAGAGAGTGAGGGAGTTTGGGGTGTACTGGATGAGGGAGAAGAGGAGGTTGTTGATTGAGATGGCGGCGCGTGAGGGGTTTGAGGTGGTGGAGTTGGGGCAGTGGAGCTGGAAGTTAGGGTGGCCGCAGCCGGGGGTGAAGGAGAAGGGGAATGGGGGTGGCGTGGTGGTGGTGAAGGGTGGGCAGTGTTCGGGGGGTGGGTTTGAGCAAATGTGGGCTAATGCGGTGGTGGTGGTGGTGATGAAGAAGAATGTTAGTAGTAGTGCGGCGGTGTAATGCGGCGGAGACATGGTGGTGGATTAGTGGAGTGTGGTGTCATAAATTATAAATGTGGTGGAGAGATAGATGTGTTTATTTGTTTGTTTGTAATATGGAAAGTAAATCTTTGATTTGATCTTTTAGTTGAATAAGAAATAAAGATTATTAGAGTACAACTGGGGGGTCTCGAGGGAGGGAAAAGTGGGAGCACTCACGTGAACCAGAATTGGGTCAAGACAAAAAAGGAAACTACGTCTACGTCAAAGATATACAATGGATATCTACACAAATCCCCCCCTCAACCAATACGCAATTGTTGACCAATATTAAAACTTACAAGAATATCACCGTTTGGTCGGACATTTTAAAAAAATTCATGAGCGTAAAATGAAAATATGTCCAAGTATAAAGATTATGTTTTTACTTGAAAATGAATTAAACTGACCTTATTTATTTGGAATAAAGATATTGTTTTAAGATGAAAAGAATAGAACTAAAGTGCTTTATAACAATTTTGAGTTGCATCTTTATTTGATCACGATGAACTAAGAAATCGACGTGTTTGAATGAATTTTAATCAAGATTTTGGAGCTAGTGATGCATTTCTAAATTTAGCGTCACTAGAATAATCGCCACGTGGTAATGTTATCATCTTTTCAGGTTTTTATCATTTGTCAGCACTCCACTTCATGATGGTTTTTCAGTTATTATTGTTCATCAAAATTTTTATTTTCAATATGGTTGATAGTTTTTATTGTTTCTTAACATGGATTGAAATGTCATATATTCAATACTGGGCAAGGTGGGAGAGTACTAGTTTTTTAAGGTAAGGGATGTTAGAGTAATATTTTAGTGAATTTGGGCTTGTACTTGATTGTAGTTAATTTACGGATGTTTGTGTAAATATTATTATATGCAGTAAAAGAAAATGGAAATGGGCATTAAGATTGAGATGATGATTTGGTATTGATTTTGATTTGATGCGAGAAGACTGTAGAGAAGACCAAACTACCAAAGGGGGTGTGGACTGTGGACTGTGGACTGTGGAGTGGAGATTTGAAATGCTACTCTACATTGGTTGCCCCAAACTTTTTACCTTCACGTCCTTTCAAAAGGAATCTTGTTTCTTTTTTGTTTAAGATTACATTATTACTTCTATAGATTAGATTAGATTTTTCAGTCATCGGTGTGGCTTCAACAAAAAAAGTGGTGCACGTTTTCGTCCGCTTTAAATAATTTCTATAGTGCGCAAGCTATCACCATTCACCGGTTCACATTCACACGAACACAACTCATAACACACGCTTTTCAGCTACACTTACTAATTTCAATCTTTTTTATTTTTGTTATTATAGTTTAAAAGGAACTTCCGGTGTTTAATCTACCCTCACTCAAGGTAATTTTCATACGGACCCTCAGTTAGTTTCATTAATTACGAATCTTCCCCTGCTAGTTCAACAATAACATATTTTCCCTCGTTAGTGAAAAACAATTACATCCAGCCTCACGACTTTGAATTTCGACGAATTAAGGCCTGGAAATGACAAATTTGCCCTCATTTAAAATTCAGATTTCAGAAACACCCAAACACAATCAACTTTCCTTTATTGCACATTTGACTCCAAAATTTCTAATTTTACAAAATTAACCTACATAATTTTTTAAAATTTCAACATCATCCAAAATATTTTGTAAACAAGTCCCTACACATTTTATATCTCAATATCAACCCCATAATATTAAAATAAATAAATAAATAATAATAATAATTCCAAAAAATAATTTAAAATTAAATAAATAAAAAAGCGATCGGAAGTCGGAGCTAATTACAGCTCCAACCAGAGCTGCCAGCTCCGGTCGGAGCTAATTACAACTCCGATTGGGGCTGTTTCAGCCCCAAACGGAGCTAGCTCCGATCGAAGCTATTTACAGCTCCGTCATAGCTGCAAATAGCTCCGATCGGAGCTATTTACAGCTCCGGTCGACGGAGCTGTGTGGGGACAACTCCGGTACCGGAAAAATTCCGGTACCGGAGTTTAGAGCTTGAAGAGGATGATTAATGAAAAAAAAAAAAGGAAAAAGGAAAAGAAAATATTGAAAAAGAAAAAGGAAAAGATAAATGAAAAAAGAAAATATTGGTAAGGGCATGTTTGGGGAGAGAAGATTTGTAAGTTCGTCAACATTTTTGGATAAAATGGGGCTAGATGTAATTGTTGAACTAGCAGGGGAATAAACGTAATTAGGTGCAGCAGTGGGGGTAGTTTTTAGAAAATTCCCCCTCAATTATATTGTATTCAAATGTTTTGTTGAGTTATAGTGTCTTACTTTAAAATTGTAGTAACAATTTAAAACACTTGAGGAGGACAATGTCCTTAAATATATGCTAAAGAAGGGAAGGGGAATGGATGAGGATATATTTTAGAGAGGGAAAGAGATGATTGTAGAGAGAGAAAGATTATGGTGGAATGAATTAGATTTAGGGTTTTTGCCTATTTATACTAAAACTAGCTCACCGGTTATTTGTTAGGCTGACCGTGAATTTTGGTTTTAAGGTAAAAAATATCAGTCTTTCCTACTATATAGGAAATGTTAGCCTCTCTATATATTTACTCTATATGTATAATGTACATTCTCAATTTTGAAAAATCGACGATTCACTCCGCTTAACTAATACTTTTATAATACACTCAAATTTGCAACTTTACCAATGCACAATCCTTTTTTATTCACCCTACATGTAAATAGTACTACACATTTTTATAAGCGTGAGGCTTTTTCTGGAGCAAAGTGTTTGAACGAACAAGTAACCATACAATGGCAAGTTGAGCCAGTCGATAGTTTGATCTTTTCTTGTTAAAACAAAATTGTCCTACTTTTGGTGCTTAATGAAATATTAATAATAGTATTCATAGCACTACAATAGTCGAATTTGTCCAACAAGTTTGTGGTCCATGGGAAATCCAGTATCAGTAGCGGAGAGTACTTAGTTATCTAGTTGGTTTACGAGTCTGCATGGATAAGGTTGAGGTTAGATGAGATGTCTATCTCTATTTAATTAAACCCTAATCACTTTATTTTAGGCACTACATGACATTAGGTTACTTTCTTATTGGTCAGTTGTGTCTTTAGAAGTTTAGTTGTGTTAGGTCTGAGCTACTATATAAACTCTACTATTGTCATTGTTTCGTTCACGCTTTCATGAAATAAGAAGATGACTTCTCCGAATATCTCTGTCTGTCCTTTCTCTCTCTAATTTCTTATGTTGTTCTAGAACACGATTTCTCTCTCTCTTTCTGAGCCAAATATCCCTAGAGGGCGCATGATTCGCGCGTACCATAACGTAGCACAATCGTGAGCCAAACTCAAGATCCTACAATATGAAGAGTACAAAAGAGCAAAGAGGGAGAAGGAGTTTGCAAGTGTGAAATGAGGTTCATCATCTATTTAACTTATTTCATATCTTTACCCAAGTGTTACGATCCTTCCAAGAGTGTACAAAATTTCATCCAACAATCACATGTCAAATAGATAACAATCATACATTTTAAGGATGCAATCTTTCATGAAAATCACTTGAAAATTCAAAAAAACGGAACAGGTACGCACCTGTTCGTATCACTGCAACAGTCACTTTATTTCGCTACAGATAATCGGAAAGCTTTATTGTTGCGGCGATCTTTTACATGTCAATGTAGTGAAGCTTACTGGAAATATGAGAATCTTTCTTCGATGTCATTGCTACATCGAGGAAGTCACTTCGCTGCTAAACTCCTAAAAGAATAGTACCTTTCTCCCAACTTTAATTTTCAATTCCACTTTTGTGGTTATGGCTCTACATTTGCTCATTTTCCATGGAATTTAGCACGATGAAAGCTCATTCATGTGTGTTTGAATAATTTATTTATTAATCAACTTACTTATACATTAATCATCATTTCACATCGAGTGATTTTAGGAATTTAATACTATTTTAGTGACACACTATTACCAATTCATATTGTACTCTTAAAACAATAAAACAAAAGAATTAATTGAATTGAACTTATTTGTAGTATAAAATACTAATAAACGAATCTGAACTGAATTGAACTGAACTTAATGCATCTGAACTGATGAATTTAAAATAATTAATTTTCAGACAAAATAACGTAGCCTTAATCATTCTCCACTTAAATATACTGTATATGAGTACCTGTAACAAAGCTTAGTTATCACTTCGTGATTGCGTATCATCAATATGATGATGTGCGATTCAAACAACGGGTCAAACATGAGACAAACTTTTATAATATATCCATGGTGATTCCCAGCAATAATTTATAAATATAATGACACGAACCTAACTTATACGCACGGATTTTAAATTCGACTATTGTTTGCCATAACATAGCACACAAAGAAAAAGGATGGTGCATTGTCTAATTTCACAAAACTTATAGAGTACAAAAGCGAGATCTTGAATTATTCAACAAATCAACAGATGATATACGGTGGCCATTCATCGATCGGTGATATATATATGCTGTGGGGACCCAAATTTGGGAAGAAATCAAGATCCAAATTTAATTTTATTACCACTACTACTACTTTCTAAGAAAATCTTGTGTGATTGCTTGCTTTCTACATCAACAATTCAAGTTTTTTCAATTTTCAAGTTCCGCCACCTCAAATTGGGTTTTCAACTTTTCATTGGTTAGTTAATCAGTTAACTAATTAAGGATATTAGCTAATTTACCATATATCTTTATAAAAATTAAAAATCACGGCTAGTTTATTATCTTTCCATTTTAACAACTAATCAGCTACTCCTAGTTCTGAGAAAAAAAATCTGAATCTCAATTACGTTTTAGAAAAGCAACCGTTACACAGTTAAAAGTTAAAACAAATCATCCTGTTGAAATAGAATGTGATGGAATTTACAGAACTGATCATTTTACCTCTGCTAGCTTGTTTATCCCTCCGTAGCCTAAATTTACACGGGAATGCACATAAACAATATTCACCGTTTGCTCTTCTTTTGTGAGCTCTTGGCAAGGGCTTCACAGATCTCCTTCTTTCTCTTGTTTTGGTTGTTGTCGCGCTGGCTGTTTGCTCCACCACCCGCATTCTTTATCTTCGCTTGCAACGCCTCTCTCACAAAGAACTTCAGTTTCCACAATGTGGATTCACTCTGCAAAGACGATAAATGAGTTTCATGTACAAATTTATACAGTAATAGCTTATAAAATATGATACTTAAATTAAATGGTAGATCATGTCAAAAGACCTGTGTGTCGATATTAATTTCGACAACATCTCCTGTGTTTTGGAAGTCAGGCTCATTCTGAGAAATGATTTCTATGGCCTTGTTAATATCCTCGGGAGATAGGTGGGTAATAGCGCTCCCAATCCTTTTCTTCTCGTCAGTAGACATCTTCCTGAAACAATGCCATCTCATCAGAAGTGCGCATAACATTTATTTCGTCAATATCTACAAAAAATTTATGGGATATAACACACCTGCAATTCTGAAGAACCAGCTCTCGAAGTTCTCGAAGTTGTAAGTCAACCTCTTCCAGCTGAAAAAGATTAGTCAGAGCTTGTTCACAGATTTATAAGTTCCAAGAACGCAACAAACAGAAACAAAAGACTAAGCGAAAAAGTTCATAAGGTAGGGATGGGAAATGCATCATTTTGTGTAGTATAAACACCACTTCATAACTTACATCAGAATTCAACTCTCTAGCAACTTTGGCATGTGAGACCTCTTGAGCAAGCTGGATATCATGCTGCAGTTCTGCTGCTTCTTGTTTTAGCCTTTTCTCCTTTAAAACAAAGTGCAGAGATTTAGATACACGTTCTGTAAAAATTGAAACTTCAGGCAAACCTCGTGCACAAAGAACTCCCTGCCAATGCAGGGGTAGGGACAGGGAGGGAAAAAATAAATAGTTTATAATCAGACAACATATATTCAAAGAGTAATATATGTTGATATTTCTTAGAAATCTTAAACCAACTAAACTGATTATACCTCTTCATCAACCTTTGGCAAAAGTTGCAGCCACTTTGTCTCAAATTTATCCAACAATTTTTTGGCCATAATATGGACATCATCCTTCTCATCGTTGTATTTCATTGCATTCTTAAATACCAGTCTCACATCAGCACATATCTCTCTAACGTGCTTGTACCCATTGCCATCTTTGGCCTCCATTTTGCTTTGGATCGTACTAAAGTCCATGGGCTTCTTTATAACCTAGAAAATAATGTACAAAAAAATATCGAATAGAACAACAGGTTGAATTTATGATGATTGATGAATGAGATAATATACAGCTACACTTATAAAAAAACTTGAGTCTTGGGGGTCTTGGGGGTGGGGGAGGGGGGGGAAGAGAGGGTGCGTTGTTGATGGCTTTACCTCATAATAATCCGTTAGGCCAAGAGTAACCACATCCACAGGCTGCATAAAAGGTCCTGCCCATTCATGTGCAGTTATCTGCTAGTGGGAAAATTTTAAGAAATAGATATTATTATCGCAACTTATAAAAGAAAATTTTAAGCATGCATAAACTAATGATCACAGATGACCTATAAGTGAAATACACACAAAATCCACTATCCTTTTCCACTGGGAGCTCTAAATGTTCTCAATAATGAACTCTTGCAAGTTGTAATGTTCAGATTCAATTTTCAGTCAGGTGCAAACTACTTCAATAATTTACCAGAAATGTCACAATTCACAAACACAGACAAGCATACAAAGCATATAAAGACAACAGTCGCCGAGTATAATTTTCACCATCGATAATATGGGCGCACACTTGCGCATAAGCTCTTGCATTCTCTTAGCAGCAGCTGCTTCTCTAAGAGCTGCATCTTGTTGCCTCTTCTTAAAGCCAGCAATAAACTTCTCTTTATCTTTATCCTTCCCGATGGAGCTACCTTTTGGGGTGTTGGGTTGCTTTTTACCAGTAGCCGAGTAAAACTGTTCAACCTCAGTTAGTTTTTGCTCAAGCTGTAAAATCAAAGAAACTTCATTAATAGTCATTTTGGTAAGTTCAGAGATCAGATAATCAAATAACCATTGTTAGTTATGATTAATTTCCTCAGAAAACATTAATCAACACCAAAAAATTAGCAGCTTAAATAGTAATGTAAATCCCATCA
Source organism: Plantago ovata (assembly GCA_028274465.1). Lineage (NCBI taxonomy): Eukaryota > Viridiplantae > Streptophyta > Magnoliopsida > Lamiales > Plantaginaceae > Plantago > Plantago ovata. The sequence continues at coordinate 21,821,857 of CM051457.1, forward strand.
ACTTCCTGGGGCAGGTGTTTGTAACAGTTTAATTAACCTCAACTACAATTCAATGACTTGAATCATCCTTGTTAGTGAGAGCAACTTAGAAACCATTACATAACAGAAGCTGGAATTAACAGTAAAGGTGGAATTGAAAGGCCCTAAAATGCATTTTCAACATGAATATAATACAGATACTGATAATCATCGACTCTAATTTATGCTTATCTCATAGTAATGATGACTGTAAGAGAGAATAAAAATATAAACAAATTGCTTTTGATAATGTAAAAAATAATTGTACCTGATCAACTTTTGTGAAAATGTCATCGACATTTTGATTTATGCTCTCAAAAGGAGAAATAGAGTCGTTTGTTTCTTGTGGATCAATAACTGGACCATCAAGCTCCAACCCATTGGCATTATCCATCTGTTACACAATAGTTACCAGTTCAGGGGTGTAAGAGGGGAACTTAAATCCAAAATTTACAATGAAATCAATATAGCTCTGGTCTATGAAACACCAAGAAGGATATAGATACTAATACCAGATGATACGTGGAAACACCAGAATCCAAGAAAGTAGGATACGGATACGTTTATTTTTTAATATATTTAATATGTAACCTAAAATTCTAAACTTCTAATGATTACTAAACAAACAAATAAAAGAGACTGAACTAATTTGACCTTTGAACTTTATAGAACCTCAAGCCCCAAACTTGACCTAACAAAAGTTACTTGACAAGAAATAAAGAGAAGAAAATAAAGACAGACTGAGAAAAAATAATCAATATAAAGCAAACAGAGACATATCCTTGTGAATCTGTATCCAGTATGTGCGCGTATTAATTTGATTACTTCAGCCATTTTCATGTATCCATGCTTTATAGGTTCTTATTTTTACATTTATATGGAATGAAATAATTATGACTCAAAGTTGCAACAAGCCTTTTCCAATGTGAGAGCACTAGAAGTTGATAGCTAGTTACATATAAATATACATCAATAATACAGAATAAAAAAGGCCTTCTAAAGGACTTAATAGCTTGCAACATTCAAGCTAAAAAAGCTAAAAATCAACTGAACCAATAAAAGCTCACAAAGAATAAGTTGGTGATTATAGCGTCCAGAAGAGTATACAATTACTGAACTTGTCTATTCATAGTACCTCATGATTCTACATTTAATTATGCTTATGCAAATTTTTTATTATCCAGATGCTCACCCACTCAACCTTTTTGCTTCTGTTTTCCTACAGGATTCTTATTTCAGTCCATTCCATATTAAGAAAATACGTATTCTCCAACTCCATTTATATAGGAAAATAATGATTCAAGTCATGAACATATCAATTAAAGAAACACTTCATTAAAACAGCGTATATCAGTTAAACTCAGGTCGAGCATACATATGTCAGGCTGATAAATAAATTGCAACAAAGATCATTAACAAAAGCCTAAAACAAAGATGATTTTGATTTTTAATATAGACCTCTTTCCAAATACTCCTTCAGAAATACAGTCCATATGCATTTTATTAGTGTAGCAAACTCACACCTAAATCCATGGATTAGCACACAATCAGGTTACAGTGGAAAGCAATGGGTAGTAAATGTTATTCAAGAAACAGAAGAAATAATAAAAATATGCAACATAATTAGCAGTCGACCAATAAATAAATAAAATTAGAATCCACCTTTTATCACACTAATAATAAAGTTCCACATGATCAACATGAATTCTAAGAAACATCAACCTGAGTCACATTGCTGTAGTTTTATGGGAGTGCACCAGTGCCATATCAACGTGAGAGAAACTACATGCGGTAACTAAACTTAGTTTGTAACTTCTATACTTTCAAAAACGTACATACTGACATACGGTAGTTTTGTGTTTTCGAGCCGAAGTCGAAGAAGTGATATGCATTATGGTGAAGTAAGCGTTGGATTATGCCATATACTGATATAATGGCTCACCATCACCTCCCAGTGCTCCCACACAGTACTTGAACATTTCTATTATAGGATATTTTGGTATATTTAACCTGATGATCACCCATTACCTTGAAAGCTTCTACTCTCTTTAGACATGAATGAATTCAACCAGATTTTACATTTTAGGGATTAAGCTAAATAGTTTCATGCTAATTCTAACCCGGGCAATCAATTTCTCTCTCACTTGTCACCCACATGAGAATAATTATCAAAGCAAAGTGGCATAAGCCCTACACAACGAATTATGAACCCAAAGAAAAAAAAAAAAAAAAGTAGCAGTACCTTTTGGAACAAAGCTACCAAAAACCCTGGGTAAAATCAGATAAGAAATCTCCGAGGTAAAAACAGAAAGAAAAACTGAAATCTAATCCTTTGATACAACCATTATTCAGTAGCCAAGGAGTGTTAATTGAATTTGATATTTTCCAGATTAGGATTAAATAGCATATAAAACAGAGAAAATCTAAACAAATAAATTGTTCTTACCAATCTAATCAAAGTCGCCGCCGCAATCGTTCTCAGTCACCGCCACAATCGGTCTTAACGATCTAATAACAACAGTCGCCTCCTTCGTTTCGATATGCTAATGGCTTTCTTTCCACTTCTCTTGAGGATTTTTGGGCTTTTGCTTGGTGTGTATGTTAATTACACTCAACTCCTTCAATTCATTCTTCTTCATTCTTTTATACACGTCAAAATTAAATTCTTTTCTCTTTTTTATTTTTCATAAAAGTTCATAGGCCTTCTCCATCAGAGTCTTAACTAGAAACTTGAGCTCTTAGACCATCTCCAACCATGAGTCTTATGAGGGTCTTATCATAAGACTCATGGTTGGAGATGGTAAAAAGTGGGTCTTATCATTCTTCCCACATAAGATGAGTCTTATGCAATATTTTATTATTATCTTATTCTTTTTTTCTTTTTCTTTTTCTTTCCACTTTATTTGTTTCTTTTATTTATTTTTTGTTTCTATAACTTTTTTTCTTTTATTGTAATTTCAGTTTTGTTTCTATTAATTTAAATGTTGTTTCTTTTTCATATTTTTATTTTCATCTTTTATTTAAATTAATTTATTATTTTTATTTAATATATTGTATAAAATATAAAATACCACTATGAAAATATAATAAAAATGTTCAATTCAATAATAAAAAATACACTTACAATAAAAAGACGCAACAAATTCAATAAATGGCAAACACACTATCCCACTAGTGCGCCCAATTGGAAGAGATCGTGCAAAAAAAATAGCAAAAGCACAAGGAAGTTCAAGCAAATCACCAACTCCGGGAGCAATGGCATTGGAGAAACAAAATCGACTACAAACTCTCAAACTTAAGATCAAGTATGAGCAAATATTAGGGATGGTATAGATCCCGGCGTGAGTCTCACAAAGTGGTACGAGGAAAATAAAGACTTGGATTAGTATTATTAATGGCTATGTAGCAAGTAGTTTTAATTTAATTTTCTATTTCAAATATTGTAATTTTTCAATTTCAAGTATTGCAAATTTTATTATCAAGTATTGTATTTTTTTCTACATTATTTTAATTTTTTAGATTTTTTAAACATTAGTTTAATTAACTAACAATTTAAAAGAATATAAGATAATAAGTTATTTTATAAAGAATAATGTTAATAAAAAAATAAAGAATAAAAAATGTATAGTTGAGTCTTATGGTTGGAGATGGAGAGGAGTTTGAGTCTTATGGTATTATGAAGGAAAGAATAAAAAATTGAGTCTTGAGTCTTATGGTTGGAGATGGTCTTAGTTGAGACTAGCCTCAAGTGGATCAAGTGTTGAGATGAGTTCAAGCTCAACTCATATTATATTAATTTTTCTTTTCTTTTTACTTTTTTTTTTCATTCTCTTTCTTTTGTCCTATGTGTTGTCCTATTTATTTAATTTGATGTATTGATGATGAGTATACAATATACTACTACTAATCTACTACTAGCTAGCGTGTTGATGATTAGTATACATACTACTACTAACGTTTTTTTTCTTTATTATGTTTCTTTCCTTCTTTTCTTTTTTTATATTTATTATTTTATTTCCATATTTAATAATGTATAAATAAAAATAATAAATTAAAATTTATAAATAAGCCATTACATTACATTGTCAAAAATTGGCATCCAAAGTAGGGGTCACATTTTATATGTAATAGTTTATTTCTATTGTTTAACTTTTAATTTTCAACTTATGTAATATTTTATGTTTATTGTTTAACTTTTAATTTTTCACAATTGTATTTTATAATTTGATAATCTATTATACTATTTTTTATTTAATACATTGCATTCCGAAGTATTATATGATGTTTTAAAATGAAAATGAATAATTGATTAAAAAAACTAATGAAAAAAAAAGAGGATGAAATAAAAATATAATAAAATAAAAGAAAAATAGGGGATCAACTGTTGGATTATGTTAGAAGAGATGAGGATTAAGTTAGTGGAATGCTGACGTGGCGCAGTTGAGCTTCACTTTTGGGATCAATTTGAAGGACTAATGGACATGCCTAACGAGTCATTTGGATTGAATTGTACGTACAGACGTACCTCTGATTTATTTCAAATTTGTTTCAATCCTCATGATTAAGATGTTGTTCGTATTATTAACTTATGTTATTAATTATTATATAATATTATTTCGTGTCGGGTCTATTTGGATCCGACCCATTCAAATTTATTGTTGGTTTAGTAAATGAGGTGCGAAATTATTATTATTATAAAAATTTATAATTTATTAGTAGAACTTTAAAAATTTTGTTGCAAGTTAAGAGTAATATAAAAAAGAATATTTATTTGGAATAAAATTAGTTATATATTTCTTTCAAGATTAATTCGAACTTTTCAAATTAGAATTAATTTGGAACATTTTCAGATCTAATTTTTCGGGTCAAGTTTATTTAGATAGTGTAGGACAGGCCAATTTAGACTAGAGATTGATACTTTTAGTTTACGCTATGTTTGATTTGCTTAAAAAAAACCTTTGGTTCAAAGTGAATGAATTTGAAAGGAAGTGGACTAACCAACCTGAATGAACTTGATTTAAATTCTTAAAACACAATCAGAGCATGCATTTACAACAATTTACTTATAAAAAAAATGATATAAGACAATTCACAAAAGTTTCTGTAAAAGGGAATTTTTTTTTTCTTAAATATTGAAAAAACATGAAAATAACTATAAAGGCTTAAAGAATTATAACTCTACATGGCCCACAAGAGATAAAATAGAAATTTATAGTATGCCTAAAACTTTTTTTTGGTAGATTACTCTTTAATTTAAATACTATATTTAAATTATAATTAAATAAGTCTTGTAATATATAGGGAAACTAGTTTTAGCTAAATATTAAATATGTAACTAAAACATTATTATAGGGAATAAATTAAAATGATATTAATCACATTTTTATAAAAAAATTTGTTGTGAAAAATATCATTTAACTCATTCCCTATAGTAATTTAAATACGTATTTAATATTTAGTTAACCAGTTTCCCTATTATATGAATTATTTTATAAATAACTTTTAGTTTTCAAAATTATAATATAATTGAATATAACATTTAAATTGATGTGTAATATGCTAGACGCCTAAAAGTAATTTTAGGCATACATTTTAGCATTCCAATAAATTTCTATTTTCAGTAGCCTTCAAAACTATTTGAACCCTCTTTGTACTTGAGATACATAGCGATACGCCTTTTATCATGATTGGGGTATGCCCCTCTTACTCTTGTAATTGATTTTTGGGTTTTAATGAATTTTTTTTGGCTGTTTCAAAAAAAAAAATAAAAAATTCAATAAAAATTCCGTTTCAAAGGATGATGTGAGTGATGTTAGTTTTGGTAACTATATACTTCCAGCGTACGTTCTAGAACAGTTGCATCATTTTTGCCAATTTGAACGTTCCATTAGAATTGAACTATTTCTTTTCTTTACCATATTTAAATAATATGTTAATAATAATTTTATAATCCATCAATCATCAATGTACCTCTGTTTTGTGACCTCGGTGATTACTACTCAAGGTTTGGAAGTCCATGCTTCCTATGGCTTTCTTTGGTTTTGGTAGCAAGGCTATCAGGTGATATATGTTTATACCTGTGGCTAGTTAGGTTGGTTCACGAAGAATGTGTTGTTGTTTGTCTCTTTTTGGTTTGGATGTTGTACTCGATATTGGGTGTATTATCACGATTATTTCTTATGCTCGGGATAACTGAATAAATTTTTTAGCCGTTTAAAAAAAAAATCAATCAATGTATTTCCTCCGGAAACTTAATAGTTTTACACTTTGTTTTTGTTGATTTTTTTATGTCCAGTTTGACCTCAAATTAATCATAATTGATTACGAAAAAATTATTTTTAAAAGTTATATTATACAAATATAAGAAGTATACTTTCATAGGCAAACAGGAGTACATAGATTTCTTGCACCTAGGTTTTCCTACTCGACTCTCCCTCGGATGCTGCTATAGTAAGTACAAATTTGAACTCACACAAATTATGAAAGTATAGTAGACCGACTTGAAGATGTACAGGTCCAGAAAGAACAAGTTAAACACATGATAGGTGGTTGTCTACACTGCTTGTCTGAAGAGAGGAAGGATTCGTTGTCGGAGAGACTAGTTCAAGTCACCACAGAGTGGTGTAATGAGGAGTTGCCACCTGCTCACAATGTTGTTAACTTGGAAGTCCAAGCTGATTTACAACACAGGCATGTTGTTGTACGAATAGGAGGAGAAGAAGAACAACAACAACAACAACAAATTGATGGTGATGATGATGATGATGATGTTATGCCTCCTCCTCGTATGTTTCCAGCGACATTGGAGTCGATCAAGACACTGAAGAGCAAGAGGGTCAAGAAGGATGATTCTGATCAAGAGTGTGCGATTTGTTTGGAAGATCTTCCGGAAGGTTACGAGGCGGTTTCAATGCCGTGTTCGCATTTGTATCATGGAGATTGCATCGTGAAGTGGCTCAACACAAGTCATTACTGCCCTATGTGTAGATTTGAGATGCCCATTGATGATGATCAGTAATTAATTGGTTACATACTTCAGATTACTCTTATTCTTTCCTTGTGTAGTTGCTTGGAACTAAAGCTAATCATGCACGATTAGTAATTTAGTACTCCTATATTGATGTTGTGTAATATGTCTATATTCATCATAGACTCATTGTAATGGTTTCGAATCAAGTTTCAATGCAATTTGTTGCTTTTGCAGATTTCTCTTAATTATGCGCTGATTAAATTCTTAGTTAATCAATCTCTCTCTTTCTACTGCCTGGTTCCTGACCACTTGCTAATTTTAGGTCAATTACGTACATCAATGCAAATTAACAACTAAAACTATTCCCTCCATATCATACGAATATATGTCTCTCGTACAGAGTGAATGAGTTATGTTAAACTGGTAATTCTTACCCTTTGTATTAAGTATGCTCGAGCTAGTCCTGTCAAGTTGGGATCCATCCGATTCGCACCGAATTTGGTCAAATTAAATTAATTGAGAACGATCCAATCTGAACTGAGCTAGAATTGAATTGGATCAGTCCAGATCCAATGGATCCGAAACCAAAAGTTAAATGTTTGGTACATTCTCATTTTTATTTAATCTTTTTTTTTCTTTCCAATCCAATTAGGGGTGTTAACGAATCGATCTGATCGTGAGCGATCGTGATAAAGATCGGTCAACGCGAGCTTGGTCGTGATCATGATCACTCATTTTGATCATGAATCGGTCACCTCGAAGAAATGATCGAAAGCTCGCGATCAGATCGTGATCAATAATTAATTTAATTTATATTTTATATTATTATTATTATGATTATATATATACCTATCTTAACCCTGAATGTGTCCAACAACTTTCGAATCTATCTTACGTACTTTGAATTTATGTTAGTCTTATTTATGTAGTGTTTGTAATAGATTGTATTTATGATCGATAAATTTATATAGTAAGAAAGCTAATTTTTGTGCTTTAACGAGCCGAGCGATCATGATCAGCTCGCGATCAATGTGATCATTCACGAGCCGATCACGATCACAATTTTGTGAAACTCGACGGTCACGAGCCGATCATGATCAGCCCTATATTTCTGACGATCATTGATCGATAGAGCCAACGATCAGCTCGACTCGTCCCATCCGAATCGCACTGATGGAACAGAACTGTAACGACCCGACCAATCCGACCGGCATGGTTACTCCTGGACGGGCCCACACACGTCCCAACAGTATGATATTGTCCTCTTTGGGCCTGAGCGCGTACGGGTTTGCTTTTGAAATCACCCAAAAGGCCTCATACCATGTGAGAGTGGTGGTCTAACATATATGCCCTTTATTCCAATCACTCTTAAGCGATGTAGGATGCGGGGCATTACAAACTACCCCCCTTAAAGCCTCGACGTCCTCGTCGAGCGCCTTAAGTGGTGGGGGTGACAAACTTACAATAACCTTTACCAACCGTCCACCCGGTGTGGGGCTTTGGGTTGATCTAGGCTCTGATACCATTTGTAACGACCCGACCAATCTGGCCGGCGTGGTTACTCCTGGACGGACCCACACACGTCCCAACAGTATGATATTGTCCGCTTTGGGCCTGAGCCCGCACGGATTTGTTTTTGGAATCACCCAAAAGGTCTCATACCATGTGAGAGTGGTGGTCTAACATATATACCCTTTATTCCAATCACTCTTAAGCGATGTGGAATGCGGGACATTACAAGAACCATATGCCAAGTCTAGCTCGAGCTCGGACAGATGGTGTCAAGTGAAGTTGAAGCCTCATCTCGTTTAATTATGATCAAATTTCATCAGGACCCCTACATAGTTTTGTTTATCACATTTTTATCCCTCATTGAGTAACAATTACATTCCAATTCCCATGTTCGATAAAATTAATTACATATAGCCCCAAAGTTTTGACTTTCGACGAACTAAAAGTTAAAAAGTACAAATTTACACTCATTCAAATTTTAGATTTTGTAAAGACCCAAGCACCTTCAATTCTCATTTATCACACATTTGACTCTAAGCTCTATTTTACATAATTGACTATAAATTATTTAAAATTAACTCAAATTGATCTAAAATATTATTGCAAAACAAGTCCCTACAAATATTTTTTTAGAAGAGAAATAAATATTGAAAAAAGAGAAAAGAAAATTATGAAGAGAAAAGTGATATAAAATCCTTTTGTAAAAAACTTTTATACTTTAAACCTGGCATATCTATTTCACCAATCCAACCTCTCAGTCCACAACGTCATAATATCCCATTGTTATGCTATACAGTACTCTTACCACATAATAATGATGCTATAATATGAAACTCAGTTTAAAAGTACAATAAAACTTTCCCTATCAAGTTTCAACACCAAAGTTCACAAACAAGTCACTCGTCAACAATTGTATTTGTATCATCCATCTCTCACACGTTCCATCCTTGAAATTTCTCTCTCCATTCCATACGACAACACAAGTCACCCCCCTTGAGTCTTTACCCACAAACCCATTCAACACTTTAAAACACCTTACGTACTAAGTTAATTACAAATATAAATACACCAAACTAAATAAATAATAAATAAATACTAATAAATATAAAATCCCATCATTTTAAGAAACACAATCCATGCCAAGAACCACGAGACAAACACCCTCTTTTCATTTTTCAATTTCATCTCTCCTAAATTAAAATTACTCTCACACCAAAATTCAAGATTGATAAATAATAAATAAAATGGAATTCTTCACCAAAGCAAAGGCAGTGAGGCTTAAGAGCCACCTGAACAAGTACTTGGTCGCCGATGACGATCAGGTGTCCACACGGCAGAGCCGCCATGGCACCGCCAGGAAAGCCCGGTGGCTGGTGGAGCTTGTGGACACAAACGACCATGTTGTCCGGCTAAAAAGCTGCCACAACCGCTATCTCACGGCGTCGGAGGAGCCGTTCCTGCTGGGCATGACTGGTCACAAGGTGACTCAAACGGCGCCGTGTGGCGACGATAACTCCAAGGATTTGACCATTGAGTGGCAACCAATCAGAGATGGCTTTCAGGTGAGTGTTTGTTCATGTATTTGTCCTTTCAGTAAATTAACATGAACTCCCCTGTTTTTTTGCCCATTGCATATAAACCTGGAGAAGATTTTAATGATTTTATCAAATGTTTATCAAAATTCAGAAGTACTTAATCACTAATCTCCCTGAACTGTGTGGGGGTAGTGATTAGTGAATAAGATGAGAACTTAGCATTTTTTTGTATTTTGCAGTTCTTGTAATTTGATAATCTAACAGTGTTTTCAAGTGTGATTACAACATTTATACTTCCCCTGTTTCATTAGTAGAACATTTATCATTAGTTACTTCTAAAAAAATTGACCAACAGTTGCTTTAAATTATATGCATGCTTAGTAAATAGCTATGTACAGAAAATAAATGATTAAGACAGATGATGAGTATATTAGAAAATCATAATTAATTTGCCTTACTAATAGTATAATTTTATTTTTATTATATTCTACTGTAGTCAAAATTCGTAAAAAAGTATTTGTCGGGTAAATCTCGATTGTCCTGGTAAAAATAGAAGGGCATGTTTGGGTACGGTTAATGTTATGAAAATGAACAGAGATGATTTAATTATTGAAGGTGAAGCTGAAATCATATGGTGGGAGTTTTCTCCGGGCAAACGGCGGAACTCCACCGTGGAGGAACACGGTGACGCACGACAGCCCGCACAAGACACACGACTGGGTTGTGTGGGATGTGGAGGAGGTGGAGGTGCCAGAGGATGAGGCTGTCACGGACTATTGGTCGATGATTAAGAGTTTCTCTTCAGTTTCAGATGATCAAATTTCCGAATTGGGGTCGCCGGTATCGGTCATGTCCTGTGCGGCGTCTCCGTCTCCTTCGCCGAGGAGGTTTTCCTCATTAATGAAGAAGGTACGTACTAACGTATAATGTGGCGTTTACTAGTACTCTTTGTCTCTCTACATGAGAATTTTAATAGTGCTCCATTAATTAATAAGTCAACTGCGTGCTCAATGGTGTTTGTTCTTTTGGTGTTATTGCCGTCTATAGTGCGAATAGTATAACTTGCCTTCTAGAATATTTCATTCTTGTACTCTACACTTGTACTTATGTTGGTAGATGGGGGAATGGTTCATGCAACTCTCTCAGTGTTAACAAGTATCGTATCAATAAGGTAGTTTAATGGTGTCCGGACTCTGTTAAAAGTTCATTTGGCTAATGATCGCCATTCGGTTCACGTCCGGACTATGTCCATATTAAATTTCCACTTAATTGTTCTCTCCAAAGAGGTTGAAATCGAACACCAATGTAGGAGAAATATTGAATATTATTATAAATAATTAGATTTCGTACCTCCGCAACAGTTCGAACTTTTGGAAAAGTTGGAACTCTACCAAATCATCGCACATGAACATGGTTTCACTCAATTTAGAATCTAAGAGTACTAAATTGAATTAATCACAAATAAACGTTGATGACACCCGTATGAGAAAAAAGAGAGTGGATTCTACTATGTCAACCAAAGCTAACCCCTTGCATTTTTATATGCCACTAGAAGATTATGTAGTGGCATGCTCAATGTATGTCACTAGTCACTCACACCGGCCTCCTCTCGACCTCTCCTAGTTGGCTAGTTGTAAAATTTGGTGTTCTTTATACGAACGAACGAACGTATCCAATTGAGTCAACTGTCAGTTGACAACAAAATCTGCCATTGGATACGACGAAACGTCGTTCAACTCTTCTGTTAATTTACGTCTCTAAGCAACACATTTTTCTAATACTACTAATTATACGTGGAATAACATAAAATCAACATAGAGAAGAAGAGGCCTACTGAATTATTAATTTAATAATTTTAATGGTTTAAAGGATAATAAGGACAGTACTCTTCCTTGATTATTGAGGTATTCTCGTACTATCGGAGGATGGATGAGTCATAGTTTAAATCAAATAAAATCGTGTAACCTAAGACACGTTCACTCCAGATAAAGGAGTAGCGTGTTTCTCATACCTGTTAAATTTTTTATCTTAAATCTCAGATAATTGCCCTTCGTATAGTACTATATTGTTAATTTTCTTATTAAAAAATCTAAATGATTATACTTTTTCTTCCCCTTGCTCTTGAATTTCGGATCCAAATATGTAAGTGGTGACTTTTTAAAATCTGGATTTCTTTTCCTTTTTTGTTGTGTTGATATAAAGTTTTGACATTATTATATAGAAGATCAAGTAGTATAATTTTGTGAGTGTGTGTTTTCTTTTGTAAAGTTGATGGACCAAGCTAGACTAGTAGTAGTAGATGGATTAGTGGTGGACACTACTTGGGCAGGCAATTTCCTTTCGTGCAAGATACATAGAGTAATGAGGAATGCATTATTTGCAGTAGGAGTAGTATAATTAATCTTGTGACTAATTAATTGATGATTGTTAAGTTAGGTTTTGGATGTCACCTTTAATTTGCCCAAGTATATCCTCTCCTGTCATGACTCACTCATGTGAGCTTCTGGTTTTTTGAGGAAACCATAACCATTACCTAGCTAGTGATTTCTCCGTCCTATAATAAAATAAGCTTAAGAGATCAATGGTGGACTCAGAATTTGAGGTGTAGGGGATGAGATTCCATATATATGTTTTTTTTTTTAATTCAAGGGATCAAAATTTCAAAATCATAAAAAAAAAAAGTTGAAAAATTATAAATATTATCTAAAAAGAAATATTCAAAATGGGGGGGGGGGGAGTTTGGGGAGGAGACGCTCCGCCGGTCTCTCTTGAGTCCGCCCCTGCTTAACACCGTAAGACATGTTTACTTTTGTACTGGAGTGTTAAAATCTTTGCATATTCAGTACAGTTCAGTTAATCTTCTAGTTTTAAGTTTGTAACGGCCCAACCCATTAATGGGTTGGACCGGCAAGGTTACTCCTTGGCAGCTCTTCGAAGTGATATGCTGGTTTCACAGACCAATACATATACATGTTCTAATCCACGCACTTTGTCCGCACTCGTGCGCGCACTGGAAACTTTCTCATAGGTCACCCATTATAGAATTGTTCTAGAGCAAGCACGATTAAAACTCTTATGTTCTTTTGGATGGATTTCCAAAAACAAAATTGCACCTTGTTAATATTAATATGAGTTTTCAATACCTCTAACTCTGTAAAATTCGGGAATTACAAACTTTATTTTAAACGTCCCAAAACAAAAGAAGACCTTTTTTATTCCATTCTGTCGAGTGTCAAGTGTGTACTGATAACAAATTGATGTGCATGTGTAACTGATATATTATTAAATTAAAGTACCATTTATTGTACACGGCAAATTCCTCCTATGTTATCAACGACTCGTGTTTAACTTCAAAGACAACACGATTAAGCCAAAAACGTTGATGATTTGTATTGTATAGTACTGCACCCAAGGATTAGCAGCATTTAGGAAACTCTTTCGAAACTTTCAAGAGAAAATGCGTACTAGAAAAGGCACCTTTACGTTTTCCTTCATTTTGAGAATTACTCTGTGAAATATAATACGATAGTAGATTCTAGATACAGTATTCTTCTATTCTTGTTGCTTAAATCATTTTCTAGATACAGTATTCTTCTATTTTCCTGTTGCTTTCATTTTTTTTTATTTTTTTTCCGTTTCATTTGATGATTTTTCACTTTTATATATGGTTGGAGACTTGGACTGGAAGTAGCAATTGATAAGCAATTTAATTGAGACATCTTAAATATCTGTTAAGTCACAAATTAAACTGGATTTTGGATGAGTTTAGTACCCAATAAACAAACTTTCACATAAAGTATTAGAGTGCAACACATACAATCTATAATAAAGTATATAATCTTTTAGACACTACACTAGGACTTCTGGACTTGCTTCAATGTTTTGCGGTTTCTTATACCCTAGATCCCCTTTTTCATTCATTGTATTCCATCTAACTATTGCAGTGCATCCATGTGAAGTCCACTGATCCATAATCCATTGCTATAGTGAGAGAGTGAGACCATTAGAGGGAGATCTGGTGTATAAAAATGATGTTTCACAACTGCACCTCCACATTAGTAGCTCTAGTACAACACTTTAGTTCAAGTACTCATAAGTTCTAGTGAGTTATTTACGTTTTTTTTTAACTGTTTGACTTTCAATTATTATTGAACCATAATAAAAAATTAATTAATGAAATGACACTATGAAAACTATAACGTATGTACTTTCATAATATATCTTCACTAATAGTTTTTTATTGCGACTCGGGTTATATTGAAAGTCAAATGGGACTAAAAAAGTTAATATAACAAATGGAAAAGAAAAAACAACATTGTGACCGAGTTAGTAGTAATAAATAAGAAGTAAATTTATATATTTCTTAAACCGAATGAAAGGTAGTAAGATAAGCAAAAAATAATTTTTCCATTTTTTTTGCTTCTGAACTCTAGCTGCTTGCTTAGACTATTTTGGTCCCTCTGTTCCTGTGTAACTTTGCTGAGCCTTTTAGCTCTGGCCGATGGTTATTCAATAAAACCATTTATTTCTAAAAAAACAAAAGAAGAAGATTTAAGCAAATAATCTTTTGGGGCTTTCTATTCTCAGGTCGGCTTCGTACCGACCTAAACGTAGGTCTTTATTATATATTTCATTCTAATTATTAAATTTTGATAAAAATATATAAATGTGCAGTTATACCCCTACTTTCAAAAAATTCATTTAAATAATTTAAATAAGTTCTTACTATTTTATAAGTATTAAATTAAAAATAAAAATTTACTTTAACTAAAATTAAAATTAATCAATATATATCAAATTAATTTCAACAACAATTCAATGGATATTTGTTTTCCATAATCTAATTGCAGTAGCTAACAACATTTGTAGAGGACAATAACAGAGGCTTATTTTTTTAGCTACGAAGTATATTATTTAGAAGTGTTCGATAGTTTATGTATCATTAAAATGGATAAATTAATTGTGATCAATTAACTTTGATTTGTGATTAAGATTAATTAATAAGGTTTACGTGTATATGTAATCATATAAATTGAAATTAAGGGCATTATATTTAATTTGTATTTTTGGTGATTTTTAATGTTAAAGAAAATTAATTATGATCCATTGTACCAAAAATGATTTTGAACCGAAATGAATGGATGAGATTAAATTAAGCGCCACATGTCAACTATTAAATGAAGACCTGAGTTTAGGTCGGTACGGAGCCGACCTGAGAATATAAATTCCCTAATTTTTTTGAGAAGAAGAAAGAACTCGTCTTGCACACGTGGTAAAAATAAACAGAAATAAAATAAAACCGTCAAAAAGATGAAACTTGTGTGCGCGTATTTGGACAATAGTAGTCCATTTGTTGACCTGGCTGTCCATTTTACAGCTCTGCAAGAACTTTCCTCTTCTCTCTGTCTCTGTCTTGTCAACATATATAGAATCATCATCACCACCACCATCATCATAAATTCATTTCGATCCATTTCTGATTCATCAACTTTCTCACAGACAGAGTATCTCAAACTAATATAATAAATCCATTTCTGTTCCAGATATCCTTCAGCTCATCAGGATCAGCAACACCGACTGCAACGCCGAAAGCTCGCACAACAGCGATGGACCTCTTCCACAACGCCAAAGCCGTCCGCCTCAAATCCTCCCACGACAAGTACCTCACCGCCGACGACGACGAGGACTCCGTCACCCAGGACCGTAACGGCTCCTCCAAGTCCGCCAAATGGTTCGTCGAGTTCCTCCCTAACTCCGACCACATCATCCGCCTCAAGTCCTGCTACGGCAAGTACCTCACTGCCTCAAACCAGCCTTTCCTCCTCGGCATGACTGGCCGCAAGGTCACCCAGACCAAACCCCAGCGTCTCGACAGCTCCGTCGAGTGGGAGCCGATTAAAGAGAATGGGGCTGTCAAGCTCAAGACTAGGTATGGGCAGTATTTGAGGGCTAATGGTGGGTTGCCGCCCTGGAGAAACTCGGTGACGCATGATATTCCGCACAGGACGGCTACTCAGGAGTGGATTCAGTGGGAGGTGCATGTCGTCGAGATTTTGGAGGCGCCGTCGCAGTCTCCGGCCGCTGTTTATCCTGTTGCTTCTGATTCGGGCTCGCCGACTACTAGCCATTCATCCAAGTCTGGTAGCTTTTCTAGGCAAGAGGTAAAAGATTTATTTTAATTTTTTTTTTTTTTTGTCATTTTGCATTTTAAATTCTTGCTTTGAATTGCACTGAGAGAGGCATTATTAGGATTATTATTGAATTTGGATTCGAATATTCGGATTAATCATGATATTCTTGTTGAATGTTCACTTAATTCAGTTAGTGGTGACTGGTGAGTGAATATGGAACATAAGCTGAATTGGGTATGAATTGGAACCTGATTCTGTGTTGGAGCTTTTTATTGAAGTGAGCTTGTATTAAGACTAGTGATAGACTACGAAATGTTTCGAGTTATTGGAGAAGTGAAAGATTTGTTTTTTTGTTTCAAACATACCTAAGGTTTCGGTTTTGATTCGCTAAATGATAGTAACACATTCCTTGATTTTAATTGGAATCAAAGAAGTAAGCATGGATATTTGCATCATGGAATTAGATATTTTGTTATATTCACCAAGTGATGAAATAGAAATATGAACCAGGAAGCTGATTCTGTTGGAGTGTTGGCTAAAGTGTGAGCATATGTGGTAATATACACCTAGCATAAAATTTAAGATGATTGGATGTTCAAAGCACGAGAGTCTTTTTTGCCATTGATAATTATGCTCATTTATGCATTTGCATCAAGCAAGATAAAAATAGAAATTGATTACCATACATATAGGTTATCATTTGACTCTGCACGGTGCACACTGCCAGATTTAGCATATTCTTCGCTTAACAAGTGGTATTTGGAAAAAGAATAGGTTGAATTCAGGTTCTAGGTAATCAACTGTAGGCATGCATGTTTATTGTATAGTAATTTTTCTTGGTTATGTTTGCTCGGTTGCTGGGTTGTAACGTTTGGGGTCCTCTGCAGTCAAATGATTCGATGGTAAACTCACCACCGAAGGGCATCGATGGACGGACTATTTACTTCCATATAGCCAATGAATATGGGGAGATAGATGAGGGGTTTGAGGAGCTATGTATTACATTTAAGGGAAATGGGGTTCAAGAGTTGACAAAGAGGCTGGAGGCAGAGTTAGGACTTGATGGTGTTACTGTGTGCACTCGCAGTCCACTGAATGGGAAGCTATATCCTCTGCGCCTGCAGCTTCCTCCCAATAATGCAACTATGCACATTGTTGTTGTTCCACCATCTTCACAAGGTAATCTTTCATTCTTAAATTTTATGCTAATCAGTGTCCATGTTTGATCCAATGTGTTATTTAGGTAATCCTGAAAGCTATATTCCCTTTTGTTTGGTTTATGTTTACAGGTTTTGCTACGTTTATGAACATAAATTTTCTGTGAGGGGAGCATTTGTCTTCCCATTTTCTTGGTTTCCTCCTTGATTTCTAAAGTCCCCATCACATTATGCCCCCTCTTGAAACACATGCCTTTCATTATTCAGCATTCTCATGTGTCGAAGTGTTTAGCAGCTGTGTTTCACAACAAAAAATTTGATTAAGAAAATATTGTTTCAAGGATCCATCCGTAGCTAGGCTAGCTCCTAGCTAATTTATCTACACTCAGTTCTACCTTAACTTTTCTTGCTTGCTCCACCATGCTGATATGTATATGTTGTAAGCTCAACTCATTATACAGTCATTACATTTAAGGTCAAGTTCTATGTCGCCATACAGTCTTTGATGATTTTAGTGAACTGTTGTGCATCATGATTGTCCATGGTTGATTTTGATACTTATTATCTGGGTTTTGGTGTATCATCAGGTAATGATCCGGCTAAAGAAGGAGTGTTAGCATAGAGTAAGCCAGAGATGTTCAACGATTTTGCTGAGTAAAAGAAAACGGTGCATACATCAGCCTCACAATGCATGCAAAGACTGTTAATCCTATCAAATGCACATCTGTATAAAGCATATATAGCTACTAGAAGCCTAGAATGAAGCGTCCTAAGGTACAACATAGTATATAGCAGTACTTCTCCATCGCAAGTTGGGTTGCTCTTAAGTTGGCTTGGGTGTGAATAATTTGGCATCTGCATGTAATAAATCTGTGAACTGAGTCATGTTACCTGCTACTGTGAGTTAAAGTAGCAGCTTGCCTGCATTGGTGAGTTTGTTGGAACCTCAGACTTTTGTGTCCATTTTCGTGGAGTTTCTTACTACTTGACTTAGAGTTGTTACATCTGTAAAAAACAGATGGATTTTATGTATTTAAATTCGATCTTAATAATCAACAGATGGGAACTTATTATGTAGTACTACACAAACTCTCATAGCCAATTTTTAAATCGGCAAGGACAAGCAATCATGCTTGAAACATCATAATCAAATTGACAGTTTAAATTAATCCTTGAAGTCATCTCCACATAAGAACCAGTTCTATTACTTAAATGCAAGATTTCATTGCATCAGTAATCTTACTTTTTCTCAATTAGGTAAGAAAATAATGGAGTACAATGTACATAGGTTGCTCCCCCACCACATGCCTGATAAAAATCATAAACATCACATGAGGAGCTGAGTTTACATGATGACCATTTACAGAAACCACCAGTCCTAAAATGAGGTAGTTTCTTGTTTTTGAAAGCTAAAGATGATAAATTCAAGATCAACACATTTATGAGGTTGTTTCTTGCTTTTCAGAAATCCCAAATGATACCTAGCACAAGTGGTTGCTGCAGATTAATATATTTCCCTTTGTCCAAAAAACAGATGTAATTAAGACTATTCATTCAATTTGAAAGATACACATCATGGCTAATAACAACTAGCTTTACCAGAAGTCCTTACAAGAACAAAGGCCCCTACTAAAATGGTGAAACCGCAGACGATCTCTCATGATAATCTCCACATCGAATACCTTGGAGACTAATTTAGTAAACTTATGGCAGTCACTGCAAATGCGCAGGTTCTTAAATACACGAATCGTTGACCCAGGTCCCGAGTTCAAAAGACCAAATGCAATGGCCAGTTTTTCACTGTGGAGCCTGACAGTATTTGCCTTCCCCTCATCACCTTCATCAACCAAAGTTGCTTGAGAGAAGTCCCGAACGTATCCTGTCAACTTCAGTTTCTCTTCAATCACATTCAAGAACTCATAAATTTTCTTGGTATGTGGATGAGTCGTATCTCCTGCAAAAAATTCATGAACAATGCCATTCAATTCAATAGAACTACAACCAGGCTCTTTGTTAATGCCCTTGTCACTCATCAACTTCCTAACCAAGCCAGCTTCGTCCCATTTATCTGCAGATGCAAATACTTTCGAGAGAAGAACGTAATCTCCACCTGTTGCATTCCCTTCGGCTGCCATTATCTGCTTTGCGATTTCTTGAGAAAGCTCCACCCCTTCACAGTTCTTGCAACTCGAATCAACAAGACTTCTCCAAATTACAGCATCCGGTTTCATTGGCATGTTCGACACAACTTCAAGTGCTTCGTCAACTTTCCCACTGCGTGCCAAAAGGTCAGTTAGGCAACCATAGTGTTGCAAAACTGGCTTGATGCCGTACTGTTTCACCATCATATCAAAATATTTACGACCCTCATCCACCAAGCCTCTGTGACTACACGCATGCAGGACACCAACAAATGTGATCGAATTAGGCTGCACATGTTCTTCGTTAACCATCCGATCAAAATGTTTGAAAACTCTCTCAGACTCTCCATGTGCCGCGAGTCCTAAAATAATAGCGTTCCAAGAGTTAACATCCCGCCTACTCATCCCCTGAAACACCTGGAGCGCCATTCTCAACGACCCACATTTGCTATACATCTCCACCAAAGAGTTCTGTATCAGAACATCAAAACTAGTATCAACAACACGCTTCCTTAGCATATAAGCATGAGCCCACATCCCCAACGACAACGCTCCCAAACCAGCACAAGCATCGATCACACTCTGCAAAGTGTATCCATCCGGCTCAAACCATTCACTCATCTCCCCAAACCTCCTCAACGACTCTTCAAACTCACCCAACTGCACAAGCGCGTCGATAATCGCATTCCAAGAAACCAAACTTCTCTCAGGCATTTTATCAAACACCTTCTTGGCACTCTCGGAGCACCCACAGGAAGCATAGAAATGAATCAAACTGTTGTTAACATACACATCTGGACCAAACCCACGTTTCAAAACGTGGGCATGAACCTGTTCCCCTTCTCTCAGAGCAAACAAATAAGCACAGGCCTTGAGCACAAACGGGAATGTGTGCTTATCAGGAAGTAAGGTCTCGTTATTGAGCAACTCGTGGAAAAGTGGGAAAGCAAGGTGCTTCTGGTGTTTGCTATGAGCATATGCTCTGATGAGAGTGTTATAAATGAATGTGTTAGGGTTTGGGATTTGATGGAAGAGTCGGGAAGTGTAGGTGAGGTCTTGTAGGGAGGAGAAGTGAACGAGTCTGCTATGGAGAAAGAGAGTGTCGAAACTCTGGTCAGGCGGTGGCGCATTACGGAGGATGTGGGCGTGGATTTGTTTCAGGTGAGGGATTGAGACGGTGGTGGATTGGGTTAGGATGTCGAGGACACGGTGGTTTGTGGTGGCAGGCATGGGCGCTATTGGTGGCGCGGTGACTAAAACCGTCGCCATTTTTTATTTTTTTTTAAATTCGTTGAGCCCAACAAAATTGTTTTCACTTGGTGGCGCGGTTACTCCAAGTGTTTTTAAATAAGGTGGATGAAGTAAGAAAACACAGGGGAAACTGTATATACATTTATATATAATTAAAATATTTAAGAAGGAATCCATATATAATATTTAATCTAAGAGTAAGTTAAGTGTAATTAGAAACTCTATATACGAAGGGGTCCGGATGAAATTAACCCAAAACTTAGTAGGAATTGAATTTTATTTTTTTATTTAATTATTTTACCATGGTATATATCCGCTAGCTAATCCAACTAATCAAGTCAAACATTTTTTTTAGGGTGACTCCTCTAACAACATCCTTTACATCTATATTTTTTCAACCCAAAACCGTATTTCATTGAATTCAATTATCTTTCCAATTTTCAAAATGTAACGATAACAATTGAATGAGTTCGACAGTTCCTCATATCAAATTAGGGTCCATTACATACAACACCTTTTTGTTCAACGGAATTACATCGACCCCCTCGTTATTCCCAAGTTTGCACTGAACACCTTCTTGTTCAATTTTAATTACATATAACCCCACGACTTTGACTTTTCACGCTCTAAATCGTGGAAAGTATCATTTTGCCCTCGTCGGAATTTTGGCTTTTGCTGCCATCCAAACAACTTAAACTTTTCATTATTACACATTCAACCCATATATTTTCTTTATTACAAAATTAAAACTAAATATTTCAAAACTAACCTACATAATTTAATATATTTCAAAATGATCCTAAAATTTATTTTAAAAACAAGCCTCTACAAATATTATAGTTCAAAATAAGCCCTAAATTATTTTTTAAAAAGAAAAAAAATGAAAAAAAAAACTGAGATAAACAGCTCCAAATCGGAGCCGTAAAAGCTCAGATTTGGAGCTGTTACGGCTCCAAAACGGTACAGCTCCGGTGAGGATCCGGTGTCGGAATTTTTCCGGCACCTGAGATGAGAAAGAGGAAGAAGATAGAAAGAAGAAGAAGATAGAGAAAAAGAAGAAGAAAATTATAAAGGAAAAGGGAAAATGAATAAAATGAAATAGAAGGAAAAAAATAAAAGAGAGCTAAGGGCGTGTTTGTTTTGCCCAAACGGAATTTTAGGTTTTTGGCCGGTCATATAAAATCCGACTATTGGGGTTGGATGTAATTCTGGGAACAAGGAGGCTTCATGTGCAAAGAGGTACAATAGGAGGGGTAGTGTATGATATGGAAAAGACAAAATTGTTTCAAACACTGATATATACGAAGGTGCCCATCCTTTCAAATAGATGATGACGGGTTATTCACATTTCACTGCTACAAGAGGATGAAGGGAGGATTATAAGAGAGCCTTAAGAGAAAGATGGTTATTGACAAATTGAAAGCTAAGTAGTAGAATTCTAAAGATTTCCCTGAGAAAAACAGAGATGTCTTCTATGTTACCCATAATATATATGTGGAAGTATCAAGTATCAAAGTAATTTCATAGAGTCATTCAATTTGAATGCTACGTGAAGATAGGCCAAATGAGATCATTCAATTACATGTAAAGCATATTCAGTCTGTTAGGTGTAGACTTGTCAAGATCAATATGTGTTTGGTTAGTTTCAAGGTGTTCCATACTTTGTAACCTTTTATCAATCTACCGTTTTGATGTTTCCATTAGCTTTGTGGCTAGTTGGACCCTATTTTGTACTTGAGATTTAGTGATACACATTGTGCCATGATTGGGGTATACCCCTCATACTCTTGTACACTACTTTGGGTTTAATGAACATCTTTTTGCTGTTTCAAACATAAAAACTCAGTGCTAATTCACGATAAAACCTGAATTGACATGTGAAATGCTTATGGGATACATTTATCTATTTTAAATAAAAAAATGAAAAAAGTGTCTATTAAGTAAGCACTTCGGTGTTATTTCTCAACTATGTGGATTTGATGAAGAAATTATACACCATCTTTTTTTGGACCTCTCCAAAGTGAGTGAAATTGAACAGAAATGTGTCATCTTTTAGCAATATCCATGTCACATTAGAATTGGGTGTCTCATAGAAACTCATAGGGTAATTTTATTAGCGTGGTTGCGGGTTATGTTGACATAAATTATAATTAACACTAATATTGTAAAATTGGTAGCAATAAAACCTGGACTAATTTTAGTTATGTGATTATAAATTTTCAATTAATTATTCAAACGGAATCTTTATGTGCTGTGGAACATATTTGCAGAGAGAGGGTGATGCACCGGAACCACCACGCTCTGGTTGATGACGTGATTGAACTTTTATCAGAAATAAAGGAATGACAACGGTTTAATGTCTTTACCGAATGCAACCGAATCGCAGATAATCTGGCTAAGAAGGATATTGGTCTAATTTGATGCAGCGGAAAACGACCTTGGATTCAGTTTATGTGACGAACTCTAGTAATGTAGTTGGTATAGTAGTTGATAGTTTGGGATGGTTGATATGACTGTCTTTTGATTTTTAATATATACAGACTTGAACAATATTGCGACGTATATATGTTACGTGATTTAACTAATCTAATGCATGCTAATTTCAAGAAAAAGAACAAAAAGAAAAGAGAATTACTCCATTCTTATAACTATAAAAATAATGTTGTGTTTGTTTTGTTTCAGATCGTCCTCTAGGAGAATTACACATTGAACATCCGTGCGGTTACAATTTTAGATAAGTTTCGGATTTGATGTCTATTTAATTTCCTCATTTTTTCTTGTTACCCCCTAATAATGTGTGACTAATTTTGCGACCGCAAGAATCATTGTGAAAATGTTAATTAAGTAAATTCAAGTTTATCACTTAGGTTGAAGAAATAATAAGTGGTATGTCTATTGATTTTACATCTTTCTTTAGCTGGCTTTACTGAAATCTTGGATTATGGTGCTGAAGTAGGTGGTACTTTTACACATTCAAGTAACCTATTAATGCACTACTTACCTGTTGCATTATTGAGAATCTGGTTCAATGATACTATTTGCTATCAAATTAAGGGAGTCCTCCAATTAAGGATACACTTCCGAAGAGGCAAAACCCATCTAATTTGATACTGTGTTGCTTTAAATCTAAGTTTTCCTAAGTTATAAAACGTGCAATTTCACTAATAAGAATATTGATAATATATCTATAATCGATCACCCATAAGTCATAATCAATTTTTATTTCCATTTAAACAAGTCACTCAGACAATAATCATACACTATCAACTATTATAATTTATAACTACAATAATGTTTCGTTTGCTTCAAAAGTGTCTGTATGTTTGATACATAGTTGGAAAACTAGAAAAATATTTCACCATCGCGCCTCGATCGAACTCATAGTCGTCCCTTTGTGTAACAAATACCTACCTAACCCTGAACCAACTGAACTAGATGAATTTACATGTATTCATATTAATATAAATAAAACATAAAGTTTTTTTTTTTTTTCATAATAATCAATAAATGCAACGTATGTCAAATTCTTGATTATACTTATATCCTGAGTTGGACTTATATTTATTTGAGCGTTATAATTACAAGTACAAAAATTAATTCAACTATTACTCATGGTATGAAATCTAACCAAGTGGAACAAAAAAAATATTATAATATTTTTGTGTTTAACTCACCGAGATAAAATAATAAATTCTTATAAACATCATTTCGTTCTTATCGAATTTTCCTTTCTTAAAACAATCATAAAATTTTGAAACGTCTCTCTCTTCCTTGAGAAAGTGAAACATACCTAAAAACCGAGATTTTAATTCATTCTACTATAAGTTATAATTGAGTCAATAATCCGTTACATAATGTGTAACTGTGACTGGAGCAATAAAATAGAAATTCTACATTTTAGGAGAAAATACTCCAAGTTAAGGGTGGGTGGTGTAGTGGAGTGATAGTGAAATGTAATGAGAAAAATAGGAAATTAGTTAGAGTGCAGTGAGAGTGAAATGTGGTGTGGTGAGAGAGGAAAAGTAGGAAATTAGTTTAAGACTGAGTAATATATATATTTTAGTTGGTTAAGTAGAGTAATTAGTGGAGTAATAATAACGCTCACAGTAGTATTATAATTAGGAACATTCCAATCCAACACAAACAAACACGACCTAGGAATTGACGCCTCTACCGTCACTTTCTTCCAAAGGAACCCCCAAAACTAGTAGTAGTAGTAGTGTGAGCCTAGTGTATAGAATCCGAGTATCTCCAAACTTCTCCTTCGTCATTTTAACAACAAACTCGCCTTTTTCTCTTTAAAAATATCACACATCCCCCATCTCATTTCATCTCATCTCAGCTCCACATAATATATATATGTGCGCACGTTAGCCGCACCACTCGCCTTTCCACTACCCTGCGCAGCACCATAATTCTCCGCCACCATCACCAGTCACCACCACGGTTTCATCTCCGCCGGGAATTAACAAACAAACAGACACTCAATCGGAATGGGCGTCGATTACTACAACATACTCAAAATTCGCCGCGATGCTACCGAGGAGGATGTGAAGAAATCCTACAAGCGATTGGCGATGAAGTGGCATCCTGATAAGAACGTGGTCAACACTGAGCTGGCCGAGGCGAAATTCAAGCAGATTAGTGAGGCTTATGATGTGCTGAGTGATCCACAGAAGCGCCAGATCTACAATTTGTACGGTGAGGAAGGGCTGAAGACTGGTTCCTTTCCGCCGACCACTCCGACCGCCGCCGATGCCAAAGGAGCTAGGTATCAGTTTAGGCCGAGGAATGCGGAGGATATTTATGATGAGATTTTTGGCGCTGGCGAGCTGGAGAAGAACCAGCCTAAGGAGGAGAATCTGCCTTGTACTCTGGAGGAGCTCTATAAGGGATTCAGGAAGAAGATGAAGCTGTCCAGGACTGTGCTTGATCAATCTGGGTAATCATTTCTTATTATTTTGCATTTTCCTGATCTGATTTGTTCGTTTTTTCTGATTCTGCTTTGACCTTATCGTGATCGATTTTGTTAGGTTTGTAAATTGGAGTTTCTTATGTTTGCTTGATTTAATCGGTGTGAATTGTGATGCATTGTTGATTGTGGATTTTGGTTTCATGCGTGGATTTTGATTATTCAGCTTGTATGATTTTGTCCAGGTCTGTTTCTGTTAGCTGAGTGTTGACATTTTATTGTCTGGTTTTGTCACATTGATGTATTAATCAAGTCTTGTTTGATTCATCATTGGCTTTTTCTGAAATGAGGAGGTTTATCTTAGATTAGGATTTGGGTGACTTAGGCTACAAGTAGTAGTAGTGTCACATCTGTCCAATGTCACGGTTTTCCGCGCTTAGAATTCCCGGCTGTTTTGACTTTAGGTGTATTGATGATTGAAATGATCTAATATGTTTACTGCCGTAGCTGAGTGTCCAATTCCGTAGAGATTGATCGATAAGAGATTATAATTAAGTTCCCATCCCAGTGGCGAAATTTTTTCGTTGAATGAATACCCCTTGCCACAATCTGAATTCTATGCTAATTGTAATATACTTACTGAGATGGTTCTATTTCTGTAATGATGTCAAGAATTTTTATAAGTCTGCTATGTTGGAGTTGTCTATATCACACTGTGGTTTATCATATGAACCATGTGATGGTTCAGGCTTCAGTGACAGATATGTTAGCTTGAGCTTCACTTATTAAATGTGTACCAGAGTTTTCCACATTTTAAACTTCTCTGATTGGTAGACTTGATTGGAAACGGTCTTATCTCCCACACCCTACATCTTCAGTGAATTGAACAGACTAATGAATGACTGGTTTTCGATGAGATTTCACAGTAGAGTTTGTAAAGGGTGTTTTAACTTTGAGTCATGGTTTTTCCGGTTAAACTTACACTATGGTTCACCTATTTGCTCATTTGGTCTTCCATTTTAACATTAAACCTGGAATACTCTGTTTTAGTTGATTTTCATTAGTTCAATTGGCTCAGTACATTATAGGGATTATGAAAGACCAAGGGATTCTATAGCTCAAACATTAAATGTCTGTAAAGCTAGATTTGATGTCAACCCTATGATTCTGGTTTCATGGATGATAGATTTATATGTTTCTGAATTCCCTGTTCAAAGTCCAGAACGGAGATAAGTTTTCGGAATGCAGGGCATTCAGATAAGGTTCTGTTTCTTCAGACTGGTTTTTGCCCCATCCCAGCTCTTGAGGTTATATGCATATTTGATCTCTTAATCTTTGTTGACCTGTTATGTTGGAGCGGAAGATTTTCACCATACATTCCCCTCTTCAGTTACTTTAGTTTTTTGCTCTGCTAAATTTTTATGTTAAATAATGTTCCCAAGAGGATGATAACATAGTACACGACTATGATATGCTTGCATCATCTGTAGAGTGTAGTCTACATCCAGTTCCTGAAGTATGCTCTGTATCTGTTGATTCACATGTGGTTTACAAAACTAAGTTAAGATTTGCACATGACTCATGGAACGCCAAATAATAGAAGTTCATGTTTTGCTTAAATCTATTGATACGTCACGACATAAAAAGAGCATCAAATCATTTGAGCTTGTTTGCATTGATATGATACATATTATCTATCTAATGGCTGTGGATATTGAATGAGGATTTGAAATTCTTAAGCATATACAATGATTGTTGTGCAATATTTAGATTTCCCTTTCTTTGTTTAGTTTCATTTTTGCCTCTTTATCTCTGTACTTACATCCAAGTTATCATCACAGTATACCAGGCATTGTAGAAGAGGTCTTGGTTATAGATATTAAACCTGGCTGGAAAAAGGGTACAAAGATCACTTTCCCCGAAAAGGGGAACCAAATCCCTGGTGCTGCCCCAGGGGACCTAATCTTCGTTGTTGATGAGAAGCCTCACGCTGTTTTCAAGAGAGATGGTAATGATCTAGTCCTCAACCAAAAGATTTCTCTAGTTGATGCTCTCACAGGGAAAACTCTCAGAATAACTACTTTGGATGGAAGAGATATAGCTGTCCCATTATCTTATATTATCAAACCTGGCCATGAAATGGTGATCGAAAATGAAGGGATGCCCATATCCAAAGAACCTGGTAAATTTGGAAGGTTGAGGATCAAGTTTGATGTCAAATTCCCTTCAAGGTTAAGT
This sequence comes from Plantago ovata, assembly GCA_028274465.1. Lineage (NCBI taxonomy): Eukaryota > Viridiplantae > Streptophyta > Magnoliopsida > Lamiales > Plantaginaceae > Plantago > Plantago ovata. Next base: position 21,849,722 of record CM051457.1, read on the forward strand.
TCAGATCAAAAATCAGATTTGCGGAGGGTCCTGGGACGTAAATCCGAGTAATATTGGATTTTGGTTGATGGTTTACGATTTGCGGTCAAGTTTAGTTATAAAATCTACCAATTGTACATAGTTTTTAACCTATGCAGACTAGAAATGCTATTGTGCATAGTAGGAGAAGTAGTTTTGGGATTCTATTTCCTATTTTAGAGATATTTAGCTCCGACGGCTGCTATTTCAGCTGCCAAACGCTTTCTTTTAATCTGCATTGATGCGAAACCTGTAAAATCCAATAATGCTTCTCAATTATGCTATAAATCTCCTAGCTTGGTTGTGTGAAGAGCTTGAGTTGTTGCCCATGATTGCTTGTTATGCGTCTTTTACTTGTGTTTTCTTTCACAAGTTTGTTAGTATGTCTTCTGTTAGTTTGTCTGATCTGATCAAGTCCTGTAGCTTCTCTGGAGAGTTGCATAGCATGGTGTTTTATTTTCAAAGCACACATAATAAAAAAACATTGGACGCAGGGTTTGTAGAAACCCCACGTAGCCAATGTACTTTACAAGCCAAAAACATCCAATACATCACATATTGTAAACACCTAACCCCCAACCCCCGTGCTCATTTCAATGCATTTTGCCTTGCCCAAGCGAGGAAAAAGCACACGTTAAGGACTAAACCAATGGTCTACACAAGTCTGCTAGTTTTTCTTTAACCTTCAATCAGTGCCTGAGTTTCCTGATCAATTATTTGAGGTATGTTAATCATCCACATGGACCGAATCAGAACCTATATTTCTCTATTTTCTTCTGAAGTTCGTCCTTCTTGACCCCGACTACTTTATCAACTTCTTTGCCTCTCTTTAACAATATGAATGTTGGCATAACATTAACTCCAAAACCTGCTGCCACATCCTGTTCATGATACATCAGTTAAAAACAGCTTGTAAACACATGTATCAATTACGAAGTAGCATATATTTAAACAGAAGTATATTGGGATAAATAGCCTACCACCAACTGATCTACATCAATCTTGACGAACTCAACATCAGTATATTTCTCAGCAAATTCATAGAATGCAGGCTGAATGATCTTGCACGGCTTACACCAGGAAGCAGTGAAATAGGCAACAACCTTCAGCAAAACACATATATTATTATTCAAGAAGCTAAGCTTCACAATACTGGAATTGAGATTACGAACATGAAAATACCAGTTTAGAAGTTTGCTTGGTGGCTTCGAAATAGTTTCTCCATTTCGCGGAGGACTGGAATGATATAACCTGGCCTTTCTTGGCTGCTGGTGGTGTAATGTTCTTGGGTGGTGGTGTTATGTTCTTGGGCGGTGGTGTTATTATGTTCTTGGGTGGTGGCGGAGGTATGTTCATGGGTGGTGATTTGACTGATATAGTAGAGGCGTATGCGTGTCTAGGTGGTCCATAAGAAGAATAGATCTCATGAGAAGAAACATTTGCCCCCATTTTTGTACTGAAATCTGCTACGAGCGTTAAGGAATATGAGTTTATTTGGGATGGAAGAAAGGATGGAGCTGAAGCAATGCAATTTATAGAGGTCTGCATATGTCCCTTTTTTTCCTAGTCGTGAGACTTTGAATATGTTCTTTGGGACCTATTCTATATCTATCTTCCAGTTTGTGGCTTGTATTCAATACGGCAATATTTTGTGCTTGATCCTCTCTCTATATATGTCCTCCATACCCATATAAATAAATTGCATGTTGTGATACAATGCGTGACATACTAAATCGTATAAATTAATAATATAGACTGGATTAGATGAGAATAATAAGGTTATTAAAGCTTCTCTTTCGCTTCACTTAATACAAACATAAACACAAGAATATTATCATCTTCTGTTTTTTGTCAAACATGTTATCCCATCTTTTCAAAACGGAATCCTAACTACATACTACACGCGTCTCATATCAATTGTAACATTTCGTTCTGAATATACAATTTAAGAAATAAAAAGAATTTGGACATCGGAGAATATATTATACATAGAGTAAATAAACGAAAGTGAAGGTTTTTTAAATAAAAAAAGTTAGGAGTGTATACTTGTTGCTAGAAGGGTACGGTCATTCAAAAAACGAAACAAAATCAATTGTGCAGTTTCACATGGAAACAGTACAGTACTATGTAAAGTTCGATTTCGGGGTTGTGACTTAACAACTTATTAAGCTGGGGCTTGACTATATAATTTATGAAAGTTGAGGGTTGGCGGTCGAAGAGATATTTGGAGAATTGAATCTGAACTATTTGACTAAGAACGGTACAGTTTCAATCCAATGGCTCTTGTTTCTTCTCATCCAAATAGTATACTACCACCTCTGTTTTCTTACCTAACGGAGAAATCCAATTTACAGCTGATACTAGAGAGATTCAAGCTAGAGCTCAATCTTAAGTGATATTGAGAGGACCAAGTGGATAGAACTTGTGGTGAGTACGAAACACATTATTAGTGAGAACTAGCTTGTTGATATGTAACTCATCATCACAGTGATCTTTCTTGGGCTTGGCTCTCCGTGGTTGTAGGTATTCATACTGAACCACGTAAATTTTTGTGTAATTTGCTTGTTTACTGTTTTATTGCTTTGAGTGTGTGTTCAAATCTTGTCTACAACTTTTGTTTACTGTTTAATTTATTGCTTTTAGTGTGTGTTCAAATCTTGTGTACAAGTTGTGTTTATTGTTTTATTGCTTCGAGTGTGTGTTCAGATCATGTGTACAAGTTTCGATTTACTGTTTTATTGCTTTGAGTGTGGGTTCAAATCTTGTGTACAAGTAACAAGTTTGTTGGTTGTGTTCTGATTTGTTTCTTGGTTTGATAGTTCATAGTGTTACTCTGTAAAACCTCAATGATATATATTTAAAAGAATAAGTACTTCCATTAAAAAAAAGAATGAATAAATACTCATAAAAGTTTTCCAAAACTTTCGAGGCAACTGGATGCCAATTAAGATGTTGAATCATTCATCAGCTAAATGAAATTTATGCTCCAACATAAACACATGAAAGTTGTAGATGAGCCTCGAGATGTTTATTGCTGAACCATCAAACTGAGAATTCATGAAGGCTCTAGGAATCTGCCATCTCATTAATCTGGAACATTTTCTTGGCGTGGGAATGTTATAAACTTGTGTATAACAGTAACATAAACCCGTAACATTTATATATCATGGTTTTGATTTTGCTTCCTACAATTCTCGAATCTCAGTTCTACCTGTAACATTCCAATAAGGACTAAAACTAGGGGAAAATTAACGAAAATAATATATACTTCTAATTAAGAACTAATTAAACCTAATCCGTTAATTTTATCATGGCCTCTTATAAGCTACGTAAGCATTTTACGCGGTGGTTGAACCAAGATGCAAGTGTGGATGGTCGCTACTATAGGTACGTAGCTCTAATTGTAAAGCTGTCGTTCCTGGCATAAGATTCTTCCGTAATGTTTAGGCCGATCGAGTGAGAAAATCGAAAAGGCAAGCGTGAACAGAACAAATGGAAACTGCGGCGGCTGATGCTGAATCATCTATCGCTCTCACAAAGTTCGGGACAAGAGCAAAACTGAAGGCATCATCAGTTGATCATGATCCATGAATCTGATGATCATGTCTTAGCAAATGGACGTTCGTCAATCATTTTGGGTCCAATCAACTAGTGCAACTTACATTTACTAACGGCGGCTTGAGAAAGAAATTTAGATTAATAAACCCCACTAAGATTGACATTCGATTTCATTCCTGGAGTGATTCGTAGAAAAATTAAAGTAAATACAAGTGTACGGAAACAAATTAACACTCTGCTGACATCGATCGAATGTCAAAACTCAAAAAGGACAACTTCCTCTTTTTACTTTTGGGTTTTGACATTCACTAATTACTACTAATACTAATTTTAGTTAATTAAGATTAAAGCCAATACTTCCTCTTCTCTATACCGCGTGAATCGACGACTTAATATAAGAGTGTCTAAAATTTGACCATCTAAAATATAATTATAAAATGTATAACCAAACCAAGTAATATGTTACATATAAAAATTGCATTTTCAAATTAATAAATTGGGCAAAGGAGCAATTTTCTTTAATTTTTAATGTACACTAAATTGTGGAAAAAATGTAAAAATAAGAAATATGCTTAAAAAGAAAAAAAAGGAGCATTAACATTGTAAGTGAAACTCGCCCAGGTTTCCATTCTTGTAACATTAGCCGGATTTTGATCCATACGCAAAAATGTAAGTGAAAAAAAATGTAAAAAACTAGGATTTTTTTTGCTAGACAAGAAAAATAAACATTAAAAAGTGCAAATATAAAACAATATTGGTGCACATTGAGTATTGAATTTGGTCATTTACTAATCTAGCTGGGTCCCTACTCTCTCGCCACTAGACTATACATTATATTGATTTTTGTTAGTAGGACCTTTCTATTCTCAGCTCGGCTTCGTACCGACCTGAGAACAGGTTTCCACTAAATCGTTGCCATGTGGCATTGGTACGAAGTTATTATTTTAATTATAAATGATTTATTTTTAATAGTAAATCTTGAATGTATATTTATACCCATAACTTACTTTTTAATTAAATTTACTATTTTATATTTTTTAATTATATCTTTATGATAAAAACACTTTAAAAAAATCAAATACTCCGTGATATAATTAAAATTCATTTAATCAAATCATAATCATTATACTTAATAATTTTTATGTATCGAAAAAGTTGTTCTTCCCCAAATTCAATTAAACCCTTCTTACCCCAATTCTCACTGATCGACTTCAGCTGCTTCACTTGGAGTCTTAGACGGCAGACGCGATTCACAAACAGATGATCATATCCCATAGCAAACTTGACAAAATAATTAATCAAGAAAGAAGACATAAAGTAGAACTAGTAATAGATAGCTTTAAAGTTGATTCTTTATCATATCATCTTGTTGTTAATTGTTGTGTAACAGGTACGACTAATATTACTACTACTAGTAGAGAGATCTATTAATTAATCATACGTACATAGGTGCAGAGTTCAATGATTCAATGAAGATGGGAGTCGTCAGTACAATAAAGTGAAGGACGGTGAAGTTAACAGTCTTCTTCTTTGATGAAGATGAAATTGGGGAATGAATTATAATTAGGGTTCTTCGCATTCTTAATTAGATGACTGTGGATGGAATGTTTATTTGTTTTATTTAATTGAATTTGAATTAACCATTGATGATTAATTAGAAGGTTAATTGTTTAATATGATTTCTAAAATTGTAATTACATAAAATTTTAATTTTGAAAAGATAATTTTCTCAATATAAAAAAATTATATATATAAATGGCATTGTTGTCAATTTATATTTTAGGTGATTAAAAAATATGATTTTTAATAGATCATACCGAAAATTACATGTAAAATAATTTTAAACAAAAAGGAAAGGACCAGATCAAACCAAGTGCCATGTGGCAACGATCTAGTGGAGACCTGTTCTCAGGTCGGTACGAAGACGACCTGAGAATAAAAATCCCCTTGTTAGTATCCTCTATTTTTGTTTTTAAGTTTTAGCCAACTTTATTTTTTGTTACTCTTATATTATATTTGAAGTTTTACCCCTATATGATTCAAATTGTAGGTGGAACCTTTTTTTTTTTTTTTTAATAATCCTTCAATTTGACTTCATCTTCTTTTTTATATTTTTAAAAAATAAATATAGGATAATGATTGTGTTTCTTAATTTGTGTACATTAAATTAAAATTTCAAATAAAAAAAAATGGAGAAAGTACAATTTTGGTAACTATATATATCTCAGTTGGGTCAAGTGACCCAGTGGCCAGCTTAAATACACCACTGTCTCTATACATTGTTATACTATTAAGGCTTTGTTCTTTTCGTCCGAAAAAGTCTGAACTGAACTGAACTGAACTGAACTGAACCGAACCGAACTGAATGAATCTGAACTGAACTGAACTTATTTGTAGTACAAAATATTATTAGCCAAATTTGAACTGAATTGAACTGAACTTAATGCATCTTAACTGAATTTATTTTTATCCATTTTCAAATAAAAAAAAACAGAGACTAATTAGAACTAGAAAGAATGTATGTCATATGCATAGTAAGGTGACAACCCCTGTTTTGAAGTACTATAGGGTACACTTACCGTTTAAATGGCAAGGCCAATTTATTTATACAAATGTCAACAAACAATTTACCTCTCATGGCCGTAGAAGATGGATTTCTAGCATTTAACTTTCTGAACAAGCTACGACTACTTCCGAAATAAATCTCATGAACTTTAAACAACCACAACTTTAAGCATTAAAATTCTCTATTAGTAATTTCGTAAGACATAAAAATTACTTCATCTATATTAAAAGATCATATGACCTAATTTGGCCAATCAAATTCTATCTCAAATTTTCCACAATGAAATAACAATCGTTTTAAAGGTTTTTATTTATTTATTTACTCCATCAATGGTGAATATATATAGGGTTCTAAATGACAACACATGTAGAAGAAGATCGATATGAAACAATACAACAACAGCAGAAACATTAGACCATACTATTCGATTGTGACTATCCAGAAGTTTTCAAAACTTGGGAATTTTGTGCAGACTCAATGGTTCAATTTTAAAACCACACAACAGTGGTCTTTACATACACATAGCAGATTACCAGTAGTTTCAGAATCTAAGAGGTCACATTACAATTTGATAACAGACCTATTACTCTGTCAACGAGGCAGGATAGTTGTGCCCACTAGTCCCAAGAAGACTTTAATATCGTGCATGATTCCTCGGTGAGACAGAAGCACTTAACAAGGCTCAGGGGAAACAAGAACATGGTTGAAACCGAGGACAGTAAAGATTGTATGCGTCATAGAGAAATTTTCTTCTATGATAATGGGAATGTTAAAATGAGTGAGTGGTCGTACTACAAACAAATTTAAATTACGATAAAAAATTAAACTTTATCTATTTTTAGTTCTACTACAATCATGAAGGTAAACAATCTGTCTATTACATTCTTACCAATTCGAAAGGGACGTTCAACTGTCAGAATTCTTGCATCTTTGAAAGACTACCTTATATCCTTATCGTCGTTGTTTTACATTATTCATTTGTTTGAATATACTACATGGAACATATAGAATCAGTGATAAAGACGACTATACTTCATATTCAAGATCAACGATGCAAGTAACTGCTTGACTGTTTACTTGAAAATTGAAAGCCAGCATTGTGATGAAACATAAAACTTTGGAATTTTTTGTAGTTATATATCATATAGTCACTGTTGATTTACTTGTACACTTATAAATTGTATGGTTTAAAACTAATATGTTTTTTAATAATCGATATTACATTTTTTAGTAATAAACCTATTCAACAATAACGTTTGGGGAAAAATGAGAAAATTAATTTGAAGATTTATTATATTACTGTCCACAGTAACATGATTAAAAATAAACATTAGTGGTAGAGATAATTAAATAATAAAAAATTGATGGATATTAGTTGTAAGGATAATTAAACAATAAAAAACCTCAAAGTATTCCATGTTCTTAATCACACCTCATACACATTTTTTTAGTAAAAAAGAGAAAAAGAGTAAAAAATTTTGGACACATAACACTTACAAGTTACAACTAAGGAGGTTGAGTAGGCCAGTGTATGAGCATTTTGTATACTCGCGCATGACGTTTGTATAACTCTCCCACGTATACAATCATTTCCATATAATCATATAATATAATGTTTCTTATTTTAGCGATGTGGGATTCTAATTGCATTTTTTACACCACATAATTTATATTTAAAATTGAGTTAATTAGTTAACTTCATATGTGAATTTGTCACCGTTGTTATTATTTTACTACGCAAATATATAAATAATGAAAATATGCAGTAAAAACAACTTAACATTAAAAAAAAAATATTTTCACAATTATTAAATATTGGAGATCATATTATGTTGGAAGAGAGAGAGAATTCCTAAATTACCTATTTAAGAAGAAGAAGAAGTTAGGGTTCTTGCCGATAAAAGGGAAATAAGCGATGAGAATGTGGATGGTGGAGGGAAAAATTAGACATTAACGTGTGTTTATTTGGTCCTTCTTCTTTATTAACTAACGTGTGTTTATTCGATGAAAAATTAGGCTAAGACTTTCTTCTTATTACACTTTTGATTCTTTCTTTTATCGCCGCCGTTCATTTCGGCCTTCTTACTTTTGATTTCTTTGCATCCTGATCCTTCTGCATATTTCTCAAGAGTCCTTCTGCACTTCAATAATTTCCAATACAGATATTATTTAAACATGGAAGTATTGTGTTATCTTATTTATAGGTGGGTATGGAATGGTTAGTATTTTACAATAGCTCTACGACCAATGACCATGGAACATTTGGAAATAAAGAACATATATATATGATGGAGGGTCAGTGGACTACTTCGACTAATATTCTGCCGATCTAATGAGATGAGTATGATTAAAGTTAAAGCAATGGAGAGAAAGTCTGGTATTATTGTTCATGAGGTGTTATACTACGATCAAAAAGTGTTAATAAGTATAAACAATTACGTTGATTTGGTACCGGTTGAACCTGATTCTGATGCTTGCAAAATGGCATTTTTATTCTAGGTGGAATTTGTGGATCTGTCGATAATGAAGTTGAATTTCAATGCCGGGTACCTCTCTTTCAAACTACAGGAGTTCAAGGAGTTTCTCAAACTCAACAATCATTAACTGGTGTGACCAATGTGAACTGGAAGAAGCCATCAGTTGAAGACAGATGGATGGAAAAAAATGATTTGGTTGGCAGCGTTGAGTACAAGAAGCACAGTGAGCTCGTTCGGCAGGAATATGATCTTCGGCTAAGGGCTTTTGCTGTTCTTGCTTTTTGCATAAAACTATATATACAACTACTTTACCCCTTTCACAATGCTTCTTATTTGTGTGCATTGTATCAAGTTGTGATGGATGATGAAATTTCTGTACAAGTAGTCGAAGGACGTTTAGTTCATTCCTCTTATCCTCTACCTAATATGCGCTTTTCTCTTTTCTACTTAATAGGAAAATATTATACTTTTAACTTGGACCACTAAATTTTGCTTCTGGCTTCGCGAATGGTAATCCTTATAGAAGTTGATTCTCCATCTGTACTGAAGATCTGATCATTGTACTGTATATATCAGTAAATTAATTCAAGAGAAATACATTCCTGATAACTGAAAGTGTTCTATTATAGGAGTATATAATTAAGCATTTGAACATTTGTTACACTATCTCCTTTATGCGGACCTTATTTCCAAAGAACAATGACATTTAACAAGTTTTCTGCTAGCTAGATATGTAGCTGCTAACTCAGTATTCTTTATCTTATCACTTACTATGAAGTCAATTGCCTCAAGCTACATATTGAAGAAGGTGAGCATATATGGATATTCAGAAGTTCAGAATCTATCCTTCGATCTCTATTTTCGTCTGAAGCTCGTCCTTCTTGACCCCTACTACTTTATCAACTTCTTTGCCCCTCTTTATCAGTATGAATGTTGGCATGACATGAACTCCAAATCCTGCTGCCACATCCTGCAGTTCATGATATGACATTTCAGTAATGATCAGCTCATTAACACACACATGTATAACTATATATCATGATTTTTACTGAGAAAGACTATAGCTAGCATACCGGCAACTGATCTACATCAATCTTGATGAACTCGACATCAGTATATCTCTCAGCAAATTCATCGAATGCAGGCTGAATAATCTCACAAGGCTTACACCACGAGGCCGTGAAGTCGATGACAATCTACAATAATGTAGAGATAGAAAATCAGACAAAGTTTGAGACACAGAATGATCCAATATGTGCAGCTTTAGGAAATTACCAGTTTTGAAGTTTGCTTTGTGGCTTCAAAGTAGACTTTCCACTTTGCTGAGGAGTGAAATGCAATAACCTGTCCATTATTGCTAGCCTCAGAGATAGTTTGAGTAGATATGATTGTTTGCCTTGGATGCGGTGCATAAACGGGCCGTGCACAGATTTCATTAGTAGACAAATTGAGACCCAAAAAATTTCTTCTGAAATTTGTTTGAAGCATTGGAGTTGAATAATATGCACTCCTATCCATGTTGTATGTAATATGTTTGATGAGAGAAGTAATGGTTTGTATGTGTGTTTGTGTTTGTTGATGAGAAATGATTGAACGCAAGCCTTCATTTTTATAGTAGTCTAAAATTCAGAATATGTTCTCGTTGGGACATGTTCATGCATGCATGGATAAAATGTAAATTCATGGCATTGGGTCCATCCTATATATTCTCCATTGCAGTGTCTAATTAATCAATGTGTAACAAATTAAACTTCAATTTCACGTTTTTACTCAACATATAGTAGTACCTAGTATCATAAGTTGATTTCTTGAGTATGTACTTATGAGTCTATGATGTACTTGGATTAAAGCTAGAAACAAAGAAAAACCAGGAATCAATTTGAGCCAACTGTTGGGAACCAAGCAAAGAGAAACTGATAAACGAGGGGAGAAACTTAATACACCGACCGGTTAAGGAATTATATAACACTAGTCAAGGTATTGCTATATCTCTAACGACCATATATAGATTTGAAAGTAAAGTATGGACATACAAAACTCTACGAATAATCAATGAACCACACAATTCACCGACCGGCCGGTTAAGTAAAATATATCGACCCTAGATTTATTCTATTACATCAACGTGTTGCTATTCATTAAAACATAGATTTATAGTGTTGTGTCTGAATAAACACAGATCTACTCTCAATGAGACCCAAAATGGGCTAGAACACTATAAATCTGTACATAATCTATGTTTTATATGTGCAGCCAGCCCATATTGGGTGTTGCACATACATAATGTGCGTAGTCCATGAATCGGCTGTACAGATTATGGGTGGACCCACAGTACAAGTTAAACACTATACTTGTGCAATAATTTTACTTATGTTTTACGTCACTTAATTTAGAAAAACAATTAAATTTTGATGTTTTGACTTCTTTTATTTCATTCATAATATTAGGCATAGAAATTGGTCTGGATTTGGTCCATCGCTAGATCGAATCCGTGATAAATCAATTTCATTTTGGGTTGGATTGAAGTTGGACTGGATTCCTAGTTTGATTTTGGAGTAAATGAATATTCTAAAATTGTATGACTTTGGTGTTGGGTCTAGTCCGAATCAGACCGAAATCTATGAATCAGTTCTAAATTGCGAGGCCTAGCCGATATGAAATACTGTATGTTAAAATTATATTTTTAAATTAAAGGAAATGAATAAACGAAAAGTAGAGATAAAAGCTCACTGCACACAAAAAGTGTGGAGGGAGCTGCACACAAGATGTGACGGCAAGGTGCACACTCTTGGCTTCAAATGTGAAGCTAGCACACAAAAAGTGTGGAGGGAGCTGCACACAAGATGTGACGGCAAGGTGCACACTCTTGGCTTCAAATGTGAAGCTAGCACACAAAAAGTGTGCAGTTGTACGTGTGCACACAAGATGAGTGCAGCTCGTTGCATATATATACACACTTCTTGTTTTCCTTTTTTTTTTTTTTTAATTTATAAAAATAAATATATACTCGTATATATGTTGAATTAGAAGTAGTCTTATTTTGTTAAAACACGTCGAAGGACAATAAGGTATGCAAAGTTGAAGATGTTTTTAGATGAGTTATTATGAGGTAAAAGAGAGTGTTTAGGGAGATGGAAAATTAGAAATGAGGAAAGTGGGTCAAACTTTGTTATGTATGTGTGTCTGTAGTGTTATTATTAAAAATATGGGGCCAATTTGTAATTTCAACTAATGTGGAGGGTCTGTTCTATTATATGTGTATGTATCCTGGGTCGCCTTAAAGGTAATGTTAAACCCCGTCCAGGACAAAAATTGTGATATTGCACATGACCCCTCAAAACTAAAATTTTACTTTATATTCTATTCAATTTACACCTAATAAGTAACAAAAGAAATTTTTTACTCTCTAAAATACTAAATGATTTCCATGTGAGGCATACACAAATAAAGCAGGGTGCACACATTATGTTTGAAGCTCTGTGCACACATAACTTGTGCAGTCCACGAACCTGCTGCGCAGACAATCTGTGCAGCCCTTTTACCCTTTTTTTTTTTTTTTTTTCCGTTTTAAAAATTGAATGTTTATTATTTCTCTATTGGATTCATATGTTTTAAGTGTCCTACTAGAATCTCTAATATCATGATTATACCCACTAGATAAACAATTACATTCTAGTATCCGAACTTGACTCTTTGGCGCTCTAACGACTGTTCAATAATTGGATTTTGGCTGATCCAAACAACCTTAAAATTTAAAAAAAAAAACTAGAAAAAAATCTTTTTCTTTTTCCTTTTGTTTTTTCCTTTTATTTTTTTACCTTTTCCTTTTCCTTTTTTCCTCTCTTCTTCTTCATAAACTCCGATGCCGGAGGAAACTCTGTCCGGAGCGTTTAAGCTCCGATCTGGAGCTTGCACGCTCCAGATCGGAGCAAAAAGCTCCACAGATCGGAGCTTGTTGCTACGATCAGGTGCTGCAAGTCCTTGATCGGAGCAGCAAGCTCCACAGATCGAAGCATGTTGCTCCGATCAGGAGCTGCAAGTCCTTGATCGGAGCAGCAAGCTCTCCGATCTGGGAGCTTGCTGCTCCGATCAAGGAGCACAACTCCAGTATCGGAAGGATTCCGGTAGGAGCTGTGAAGAAGATGATGAATTAAAAAAAGAAAAAAAATAAAGAAAAAGGAAATTATGTAATTAAAAAACAAAGAAAAAAGAAAAAGAAAATTAAAACCTTATTTGGATCATCCAATGACAATTTTGTAATTAGAGCTAAGTCAATCCAAAAATCAGTTTCAGGTACTAGAACGTAATTGTTGATCTATTGGGTACAATTTTGAGAAAGGGGTGTCTAGTAGGGTAGTTTTGTGTAATAATCTCTTTCTCTCTTTATCACATCGGACTATCTGCGCAGACAATTATGTGAGGTTTTTGAAGCTGAGGCGATGGCACTGCTACGTACACCCCGAAATTGTAGCCTGGAGGCGGAAAATCCATTTTCGGTACATTATGTTGGGTGATTTCTTATTTTAATAATTTATTAGCACCGTCCAAGTTTTATCCTATATTGTTATATCTTGACCAATTTAAATAGTTTTAACACTCAAATGGATGTAATTGTATCACTTGGGCTTACTCATTAAGTTTTGGTTAGTTTTAGCACGTGGGCTCCATGCGCAAATTAAAAATAAATATATTTATTAGTTTTTATTTTGTAAAAATGAAAAACGTTAAATAACTATAGAATTAAATAATTCGGGTTCAGTGTGTTTGGTTGAATAAAGGAGAATATACAAATAAAATCATAATTTTTCTTATAATGAAAAATTATAAATTATTACACCTCAAAATCTTAAAATATTACTGTATGAATTAGTGATCAATATATTGATTAGTTCGAGTCAAATTCAATTTGGATCGGAACTCTATCGTATTTAATTTGAGTCATTTTATTTCGGGTCAAAGTGCTGAGCGTTGGTTATAATATTTCGGGTTAGACTTCAGATTGAGTTTCGGGTCAAAGTTCTGATTGTTGACCATAATATCTCGGGTTGAACTGCGGTTCGGGTTCAGTTTCAGAAATATTCTTCCAAAAGTTGAAAGTTGATGAGTTAATGCTCTTCTATCCATTTAATTAAGTGTTAAAAGTAACTAAATTGGACGAGATATAACTATAAAGTACCAAAATTAGAAATTTCTGATTTTGCTATTTTCATGTTAAGTGTATATACAAGCTGAAACTTAAAAGTGAAATAAATCTCGATTGTGGTATTCCGGTTCGATGCAATTCCTATAACCGGACCGGACCTTTAATTTTTGACACCCAATCAATTTCTAATTTGTTTTTGAAACAGTAACTGTTAGGAAACTTGTAATTTTGATGAGCAATTAACCATGCTAAATTAAGTTAAGTCCAATAACTAGTACTCTTAAGGTCCATATGAATTTAGAATTTAAAGGACATTGTAAAGGAGGAACGTTTGCTGAAATACTTAGTGTAGGTACTAGTTAGGTTCTTAAGCTTGATGATGATTTACTTTGTTTGCAAAAACAAACTATTGAAGACCTAGAACCGCTCATAAAGTTGAAGACTGAAGACTTAGAAGATTTCTGAGAAAGGTATCTACAAAGGCACAAATTGGTTAGAAAGCAATAGAGCTCTGCAACCAGTTAGTTTAAGTGAAAATCTATATGACAGAGTAGGTTGAGCTTGTTGAACTGGGTTTGAATGCTGACTGCCAATACATGTCACCTGCCTTGCTAATTCACTCTGCATTTTGGCTCCAACGTTCATATTTGAAATTCAAAGAACATTAAATGCTAAAGCACGCGTTCTGAAGACCTAAAGACTTGAAGACAAAAGAAGACGCTGCTGATAGTGACCTTACAACAAGATAGTGACATCTCTTGGTTGAAGTCCTAGAATTCAAATTCAAACGGCTCCCTTGAGACACTATAAATACAATGCCTTAGGCTGAGTAGAAGAGTGTGTCAACAACGTGATCAAACTCTCACTTGTGCTTAAACACTCAAACCTTCTCTACTCTTAAACTACCTATTGATCCGTTCCAAGACTTAAAATTGAAATCAAAGCTACTTGTGAAGAAGTAGAATACTAAAGCTAAAAGTGTTTGTGTGATTTACTTTACTGCAATTTACTTTCAGCAAGTTATTTTGTTTACACTGTTTTATTTGCTTACTTGCTGAAACTGGTTTCTGACAAACGCTTATTGTGCAAGACTTCCGCACTCTAAATTTAAAGTATCAGCAAACTCATTACAGAAAAGTAATAAGTCTTTGCTGATAAAGTTAAGTACCAGCAAACTCATTACTAAAAAGTAAGAAGTTTTTGCCGAGAAAGTTAAGTACCAGCAAACTTATTACTGAAACGTAATAAGTACTTGCTGAGAAAGTTTTTAGACACGAAAAAGTTTTAAATACTATTCACCCCCCTCTAGTCTTTACTTGTTGTCTAAAGGGATCAACAGTAACAAACTATTCAAATATAGTAAATAAAAGGCCACTGATACTGCCAAAGCAGTATTGTTACTATTGTTACTGCCAGAGCAATCAGTGAGCTATTCTTGGCGAGTTTAATTAATTGCTCAAATTCATATCTTGTTTTCCTTAATTAATTATCATCACTTAATTAATTCTCTTGCAAGTGCAACATGCCAAACATGTTTTGCATTTTGACCCCTAGAATTTTGAAAATGGTATCTGAAACTCTAAGATAGTTTCTTCATAAAATATATATTAAGGCTATTTCACTAGTTAGAAGCTAGTAATATACTCCGCCGGAAACCTTAAAGAGTCTTATTTGATTTTGTTGACTTCTTTTATGTCGTCTGATTTGATATCATATTAATCATAATTCATTGTGAAAAAATAATTTTAAAAATTATACTACGAAATTATACTTCTTATATTTTCATAATATAACTTTAAAATTAATGAATTATAATTAATTTGAAGTCAAATCGAATATAAAAAATCAATAAAATCAAACGGGTCTCTCTAAAGCCACATGAAGTACTACATATGAAAAATAAAATATTGTCATAATTTATACTTCCTCTATTTTACCAATAACTTTCTAGTGTTGACTCTTACGAACTGTAATCTCAAATGGAAGAAGTATAAATTATGATAATATTTTATTTTTCGTAGTACTTCTTATGGCTTTAGAGACTCATTTAATTTTATTGGATTTGTTTATAATCGATTTGGCATCAAATTAATTACAATTCATTACGAAAAATAATTTTAAAATTATATTATAAAAATATAAGAAGTATAACTTAATAATATAATTTATAAAACTATTTTTTCACAATGAATTATGATTAATTTGATATCAAATCAGATATAAAAGAAGTCAACGAAATCAAATGAGACTCTTTAAGGTTCCAGAGGAGTATATGCTCAGCTTCTAACTAGCTAGTGAAATAGCCTTAATATTTAATATTTTATGAAGATACTATCTTCTTAAAGTTTCAGAAGTAACTAGGTACCATTTTTAAAATTCTTGGGGTCAGATGCAAAATATGTTTGTGCAGGTTGAACTTGCAAGAGAATTAATTAAGTGATACTAATTAATTAAGGAAAACGAGATATAAATTTGCGCAATTAATTAAACTTGCCAAAAATAGCTTACTGATTGCTCTCTTTGGAAGTATCAGTGGCCTAAATAAAAAGTAACACACATAAACAATATGACTATCCTAGCTCCTATAGTCCTATGCATTCATCTTTACCACTTCTGAAGTTAAATTCCTCAACATATATATTGAAGGTGAACAATATGACTAGTTCAGAACCTATGCCTCTTTATTTTCTTCTGAAGTTCGTCCTTCTTGACACCGATTACTTTATCAATTTCTTTGCCTCTCTTTATCAGTATGAATGTTGGCATAACATGAACTGAACTCCAAACCCTGCTGCCACATCCTACAGTTCATGAAATTCAAGTAATGATCAGCTCGGTAACATGAAATTCTAGCATGTATGTCATGATTAGTGCTTTTTTCACCGAGTAAAATTAACTAGCTAGCACACCGGCAACTGATCTACATCAATTTTGATGAACTTGACATCAGTATATCTCTCAGCAAATTCATCGAATGCAGGCTGAATGATCTTACAAGGCTTACACCAGTTGGCCGTGAAGTCGATCACAATCTTCAATAAAGAAGAGACAGTAAGTTAGACAAAGTACGTTTGATGAGACATGCAGAACGAAAAGGTGTGAAAGCTTTTGGAAATACTAAGAATTACCAGTTTTGAAGTTTGTTTTGCAGCTTCAAAGTATACTTTCCACTTTGATGAGGATTGAAATGTAATAACCTGTCCCTTATTGCTGGTCCTTGAACTGGAAGATATGATGGTCTGTCTTGGAGGAGGTGCATAGACGGGCCGTGCAAATATTTCATTATTAGAGAAATTGACACCCAAATTTCTTCTGAAACCCAAATTTCTTCTGAAATTTGTTTGAAGCATTGGAGAAGAATAATATGTTCTCCTATTCATGTTAATTTGTGTGTTGATGAGAGAAATGGTTGAATGCAATGCCTTCATTTTTATACTAGTCTAAAATTCAGAATATGTTCTTGTTGGGGCCAATTTGATGGATATTAATTTAAACTCATGGTATTGGAGCCATCCTATATATTCTCCATTTCTGTGTCTAATTATTAATTAATAATGTGTTACAAAATGAATGAATGAATGGAATGTCAAAATTAGCTTCAATTTCACGTTTTCCTTAACATGTATGATTTCTTGATTGAGTATCTTTAAAGTACTTATATTAAAGCTAGAAAGAAAGAAAAACCATGAATCAGTCTAAGGCAACTATGCATTCAGGTTTGTGCTACCTTGGAGGTTCGTTTATAAGGGGCGGCTGGAGAAGATGTTGGTGAGCTATATCATGTGCATTGTGTGGTACGATTGATCTCATCGGTTTTTATTATGGGAAACGTAGCGTGGGTTTAAATTCCTTGCTTCATGAGGCACATTCTAAGGGGTTGAGAGTCCTGTTGGTTAATATCCAATCACGGTGACTTACTACGGTGAGGTTTAAACGCTTCGGCGCCTCATCCTCTGGTTTTTCATTCTAAGGGGTTGGGTGCTCTTAATCACGGTGTGTCGTCACGAGTGTAGGACTCACGTTAGCATTGTTTCCCATCTTAAAAATTGGTAGATCGATGTCTGGTGTTGGATTTGATGACCCTTGAATTCTGTTTTGGTGCTCACTGGTTTGCAAGCCTGTTTGTTGAAACTGAGTGGTTTGGTTAAGAATTCACAATGGTGACTCTTGTTGATGTGAGAATTGAATGTGTTCAGAGATTTTTACTTTGATGTGGATTGATGTTCTTAGTTGGTTAGAAAAGGCGTTTGTAGTTTATTAGGTGGGTTAGCAGTGGTAGCAGTATTGTATGGGAGATATCTTTCTAGTGAGGGTATTTGTGTGGAGGTACTGAGGTCTAAGCTAGTTTGTATGGTATAGTTGAATGGTGTGGATCGGTATTGGTGATACGGTTTTTTGATTGCTTCCGGAGTATGCTCCGTGTATGATGTAATTATTATGGAGCATTCCTGATGCTCACTAATTTATAAAAGTTTTGCTGATTCAAAAAAAAAAAGTCTAAGGCAACTGTTGGGAACTAACCAAAGTTTCCACTTAAACTTAATTTACGGGAAACTATATATATAAAATCTGCTAGCATCTCCATGCCAGTTACTAAATTCAGTCAAAGAAACATGTGCCTTTCATCAACATATCAAATTAAAATGGCACCTGATAAGATGGCCATAGCTGCATTTTTCAGATGGGAAATAAGGTGATCTCCTGGCCTGATGTCTTGCACATTTAGAGAATGGCATTTTCCGTCCTCAATTACAACGGGTTGAGATGCGGATTATACACTTCACAGGAGTTGTAGTGATCGTTAGTTCAGAAAAGTATTGAGTTGACAAACTTCGTTCCTCAATAGTTGACATGTTTGCATAAAACTGCAAACACAGATTTTGCTACCACCCAGTCATGATATGACGTCATTAATTGGAATATTGTGGTCCGTTGTAACTCGTTCTTTGGTTGAGGATTGTAATATTTTGTAAGTTGTTTTATTTTGACAGTTTCTTATGCTTTCACTCTAATAATAAATATTTAGCCGTTTGAAAACAAAAATTAATTGGAATATTAAAAGATTGGCATATTAAAAAGCATCCAAACTGAAGAAACATTAAGAATGGCAGAAAAGTTTGGAAAAAAGAAAAAAGAAAAAAAGAATATCTATAAAAATTATTGAAGAGAGTGAAAAAAATTCTTGTTCTTTTTGGTTTGGTTTACAAACTTAGGGTGAGAGTGCAGGATCAGGACTCTGTCACACAGGGGCGAAGCCAGGAATTCAAATTAACCCGTGTATCTTAGTAAATTAAGTTTAAAAACTTTAAAAAGTTGTATACTATTTATGAATATAATTTTTTTTAAACAATAAAACAAAAAGATGTATGTAAAAGTATAATAGGATACTTAAAATTAAAATGACTAAAAATAACACTACGAAACTAATCTAGCATGCTCAAAATGACTAAAAATAGTACCACAAAGGAACTAAAATTACTCAAAACTAAACTAATTGACATGTACATGTAAAATTACTAAAAATAGTACTACAAAAAAATTATTTTCCATTTGAACCCGTGCGTTGCACGGGATCAAATGTATGTAGAATCGCCCCTGCTGTCACAGCCTCAGAGGGAAATATATTCCATGCGAATGGCTCTAGCTATAATATACACTGGCATTCCTTGCCTTTGCAAGAGCATGAAGTGGATTGGCAAGTAGCATGTCATTTTCAGATTCAACCAAAACAACTATTTGCTCATCATTTGGTGCACTGCAACTGGATCCTTGAAGTTTGAATATGCTTTGCCAAAAGCATAACAGTGGTAGTCGTACCTAGTATGACAGCAGGACAACCCCGTGTTCATATACGTGGACCCAACTTTAATTTGGTTGAGCGAATCCAATGGATTCTACGGCTTTAATATAATTGGCTGTCACTGCTAAGGAACAGATTCAAAAACTCTTGGCGCTTGTTCAACAACAAACAAACAACACAGGAACACCGAACACCACAAAACTGAAGCCCCATCGACAATGTGAAGGTGACTATTTCTTAAGTCAGGCTCAAAGAGAAAATCTAAGTAGGTTGTTTATTCTGGTGCACGACATCATATATGTATTCTTTTTGCTGATAATGTTGTTAGAGTTATTAGTGCTTCAGTAATTTTCCTAATCGATAAAGATTATTGATTAATTATTAACATCAGATGTTATTTCTCCAATCTGATGTTACATCGTTTATGTAAATTCTGTGAACTGTGATCAATATCGTCATTGTAGTACACTGTGTGATCATAAAATTCAGTGCAAAGAGAAACATGCAT
The DNA here is from genome assembly GCA_028274465.1 of Plantago ovata. Taxonomy (NCBI): domain Eukaryota; kingdom Viridiplantae; phylum Streptophyta; class Magnoliopsida; order Lamiales; family Plantaginaceae; genus Plantago; species Plantago ovata. The sequence goes on from CM051457.1 coordinate 21,869,792, forward strand.
ATTCCCTGTCAATGAAAGTACTGTTTTATATACTGTAATAAGCATGCATTTGATTACAGTGTGTTTTATGGAGGCCTTATTCGAGTCCTACAAGAACAAATCATGTTTAAGAAGAATGAAATTTAACAGATTTCTGCTAGCCACTACATCTGTATTAATTCTTATCCCTACTGAAGTCAAATGCCTGAAGATATTGAAGATGAACAGTGGATGATATCATCGATCCGTATCACAAGTTTAGAACCTGTGCTTCTCTATTTTCTTCTGAAGTTCGTCTTTCTTGACACCGACTACTTTATCAACTTCTTTGCCTCTCTTTATCAGTAGGAATGTCGGCATTACCTGAACTCCAAATCCTGATGCCACATCTTGTTCACCAGATTTCAGTAATAATCAGCTCGTAAACACAAGTACATATCGAATAGCATATCATGCGTGATTAGTACTTCTAATTGAAAAAAAAAAAAACTAGCTAGAAGACGTACCACCAGCTGATCTACATCAATCTTGATGGACTCAACGTCAGTATATCTCTCAGAAAATTCATCGAATGCAGGCTGGATGATCTTACAAGGCTTACACCAGGAGGCAGTGAAGTCAATCACAATCTTCAATAAAGAATAGACAGAAAATTAGATAAAGGTCCAAACTGAGAATGGAAATGTGAAGCTCTAGGAAATTGGAAATTGGAAATTGGAATTACCAGTTTTGAAGATTGTTTTAATTTGCGGTTTCAAAGTATACTTTCCACTTTGAGGAGTGAAATGCTATAACCTGTGCCTTATTGCTGGGCCTTGACGATACGATGCCTTTCTGTCTTGGAGGCGCATAAACAGGCCGTGCATAGCTTTCATTATTAGAGAAATTAAACCCCGAATTTCTTCTGAAACTTGCTTGAAGCATTGGAGAACGATATGTGCCCATGCTAGTTAAGAATAGTAGTATGTTTTTTTAGTTCTGAAGGGAAGTAGTGTATGTATGTATGTATGTATGCATGTATATGTCTGTTGATGTGAGAAATGGCTGAATATTAATGCAATGCAGTGCCTTTTTTATAGTAGTCTACAGTTTAGAATATGTTCTTGTAATCTTGTTGGGACCATTTTCATGCATGTTTAAATTCTTGGTATTGGATCCTATGCTCCATTCCAGTGTTATACTTAATAATTATCGTGTAACGAAATGATTCATAGCCACAAATTGGACTTCAATTAATTTCACGTTTTCTGTATCATCCAATAGGCTATATCATAACTTGACTTTTTGAGTATCTAGCTAGTCTACTTATATTAAAGAAAGAAAAAGAAATCCACGAATAATTAATCTAAGATTCCTGTTGGGAACTAAGCAAAGAGCATTCCAGAACTCAAAATTCGTACTATCAGCATCTGATCCATTTGCTTCAGACCACCCGCATCAGTGGTTTAAGGCTAAAGCCAGTTTAAGGGCTTAAACTGGCCTTAGCCGCGTTTAAGCAATTTTCGTCCGCATCAGTCACTGCTTAAACGCGGTTAAGGTCAGTTTAAGGCCTGCCACGTCATTTTTTTTTCAATTTTTTTTTATTTTTTTCAATTAATGTAAATAAGAATGAAGATTTGTTGTAAGGATTTTCATACGAAATCAAGTTAATAGATGGAAATCACAAATATATTACAACAAATATATTACATTAAATTGTACCAAATTTGAAGTGTTGAGAGTGTTTTGATTTTAATTAAGAAGGGAAAAATGAGTTGGAGAAGGTGTGAGCAAACATATCCAAGAGTGGTGTCTATTTATAGATCTCGAAAAGTTCTATCCGTTGGTAATTTTTATTTATTTTTAGCATTTGTATTTTAAAAGTTATGACCGTTTGAAATTTAAACAGAAAAAAAAATTAAAAAACAGAAAAAAAAATTAAAAAAGGGTGGAGTCCACCTTAGTGGACTCCACGTGGCGTCAGCCTAGTGGCTGACGCCACAAAACGGGTCCGCGGTTAGTATAACCGCGGACCGCGGTTAAACCGCGTAAAACGCGGTTAAGCCGCATTTTACGCGGTTTAACCGCGCTGACCTCCTGCTGATGCAGGAGGTCTCAGTCAAAGAAACATGTGCATCGTCGTCTAATATAAAACCAGAAATGTAAAAAAATGAGCCACAGGCAGCTTCATTTTTCTTGATAGTATGCATACTCTGTGAAACAATGTAGTCTCAAAGTCCAATACAAATAAGAGCACGGTCCTCATTAACTTCTGAGACATCAACTTAATTGTGTGAAATACTGTTAGAATCGAACTTACAAAACCGTGAATTGAATACAGAATGTTGATAAGGAAAATATATATGTCTAGTTCGTATCGTGCGTTTCACCACGAACTAAGAGGCTTCGCAAGTACAAGCGTCGGTAAAAGGCCGCGAACCTAGAGGATCCGAACCTTGAATTATGTGAACCTCTAGGGCATTTTTACAAATATGCCTAATTCATTAAAATAACCCCTTTTAGAGAGGGAGAGATTTGGAGGTCCGGAACAATGGTCAGAGAGACAAGGAGCATTGCGCAAACACTTAACAGGTTAGAGTGTACGAAGCTCATTTATTACGAAGCTTAAATACTTGTTTGTATTGTCTTACAATTGGATCAGGACAAGGTTCGCATCACAAACGACATAGAGAGAAAGGACAAGAGAAGTGTGGAATCTTCTAGATAGCACAAGAAGATGTACGCAAATGGGCCTGGGCCAAGCCCATAAAAGTCAACGTTGGGCCTACTCAACATAGGTGGACGAATATGAAGCTGACAGATGGAAGCGGGAGATTGGGCGGACCTAGGGTTTGCCATCAACTATATAAGGGCACCATTTCCAAAGAAAAAGGTAACTGGTCTTAATTAAGTACATTTATTACTCTCGGACAAGGAGAACCTTCAAGCTCCTTCAAGTAAAGTCTCGCACCGGCTTGACTTAGGCAAGCCGGAGATAAACACACATCCACACGCGCCTTTCTAATCTCAGGTGCACAACTGGACATAGAGAGATCCAGAAGACTTGGGAGCTGGCATTGAACAAAGACTCGTGTGTGGTGCTAAATTATGGTGACTTAGAGAGTTTGTAGTTCTTTATAGTTCGAGAAGTATATAATTTAAGAGCGTTTGTAATCTTACTAGAATTTCACCTCTACACAGAAGTACCCAGAAGGTCGACCGGATGGGAGAAAAATCCGTTTATGGAATGAAACAATCTTCTCAATTATAAACAGTGAGGGAGCTAGAACTTTCATCGGCTTTTATGGCTGCTAGCCTGTTAAGTTCTCTTAACTACTAATTTTGGTTTGTGTAAATTCTGAAGTTACATAATTCTTTAGCTTATAACAAATGAATTACACCTTTAGGCAGTCATGACAGTTGTCTAAATGTCGCCCAACCAACCTATAATTGTTGCACAACATGAGTTCACTAATACTCCAAATTTGTTATTAGGGAGAATACATTTTTGGTCCCAAAGTTTAAAGGGTATGGCAAATGCAGTCCCATGTTTAGTGTCGATGGCAATTTTAGTCCCGGAGTCTGATATGTTTGGCAAATTTGGTCCTTTTTCACATTTTTTTTGCTTTGACGGTTGATGTGGCGACGAGTCAACGCCGCCACATCACTTGATGACATCATTATGATGTCATATTGATTTAAAAAATTGGAAAAAATCCAAAAAATACATAAATTAATTTTAAAAATACGATAAAAATGGCATTATTATTAATATTAATATTATCATCATTATTACTATTATTACTATTTTTAAACATTTTAAAATTTAGAGACAAAACCAAACGAAATTTTCAAAAGAAAATAAAGAAATGAAAATCCTAGATTATGAGTGTGTTAAAATTTAAGGAAAAAACTAGTTATAACATTACAAATGAGAAAATAAAGAAATGAAAATCCTAGATTATGAACCGGAATACACCATCAACAATACTTATTTCATCAACATGAATACATGATTATTACAAATGACTGGTGGACACAACTAGTTATAACATTACAATGAAATAATTGTACTAATCTTTATTAGCCAACAATTAAACATAAATATCTAAAGATATTCCATGTGAATGGCTCTATAATTTTTTCAGTTGCTTATATACACTGGCATTCAGCCTTGGCTTTGCAATAGCATGAAGTGGCTTGGCTAGTAGCATGTCATTTTCAGATTCAACCAAATCAACTGTCTGCTCATTATTTGGTGCACTCCAACTGAATCCTTGAATAAGCCTTGCCAAAAGCATAACAGTGATAGTCGTACCTAGCACGACAGCAGGACAACCCCGTCTTCCTATGCTAAACGATATCATACGAAGTTCTGGATCAGTAAGCAGAACATCTGAACCATCACTATGTATGTGCCGCTCAGGCTTGTACCTAAGTGGATCATTCCAGACTCTGGGGTTTCGACCTAGACCAGGGCGGCTTAGAAGAACATGACTACCTTTTGGTATGAAATAATTTGAGATGATTGTATCACTCACGGATACACGAGGCAGATTAAAAGGTGCCACAGGATGCAATCTAAAAGCCTCTTTTACACAAGCCTTCACATAAATCAATTTTGGTAAATCTGATTCTTGTACTAATCTGTCTTGACCAACCACCTCGTCGAGCTCTTTTTGGGATTTGCGAAGAATATCAGGTTGATTAATCATTTCTGCAATGGTCCACTCAATTGCATTTGATGGATTGTCCACCGCAGCTAACATTATTTCCTGCACATGTGGAATGATGTTACCAGTAATTACATCTAGCTGTATATAAATATAACCCAAGATCGATGTAAAACCAATGATTTCTATACATGCCGTCCCATGCATAAACCTCGGAATAGTTCAATGTATATTTGCATGCAGAAGACATTAATTGGAGCTAGATGTAGTATATAATAAAAGTATAAAATATGTCAGCTATCTTAAACTGGGTAATAAACTTCACTTACAACAATTTCTGCTTTGATCTCTTCAGCTGTTAACAGTGGATCACCAGTTTTTGAGTCCTTGAGATTGATGAGAACATCAAGAATGTCATCTTCTTCCCTTTTAATCCCATGTTTCCACATCTGAATCCGTTCATCAATAACTGGATCTTGGTACTTCCTTACATCTTTGATTGCCCCCTTTACAATACTTCCATAGCCATCGAAATCAAATAACTCCAACCAAGAAACATAATCAGCAATGCTAAATCCGTAAAGATGCTGAAGTATCGCGAACAGTCCAGCCACTTGTTTTTCTTCTTCCAGACCGGGGCCTCCATCATCTCTGCCGTTACCAAAAAACCTTTTCCCCAGCAATAGTCTCCTAAACAAATTTGCACTATAATGTCGTGCAACAATTCTGACATTTACTAACCCATCTCCAAGTTCGGCCTGACTGAGAACATAACGTACAAGGTGATCAGCTTCTTCCATTCTTTTATTCTGTAGCAAACAATGTCTTTCCGGTGAAAGAACTTCATGGGTGATAACTCGTTTCATTTTCTTCCACTGTGGGCCAACCGGCGAAAGAACTGCGGTCATGTAACCATTGCTGGACAACCGACCAGTCATACAATATGGCCTAGAACAAAAGACACTGTCTTGCTTTCTTAAGAACTCTTGAGCAAGTTCGGGCGATTTGACAGAAATGACATGAGTGGCACCGAGACGTATGCATGCGATTTCAGTGTTCATTTCATCCATAACTTGGTGTATCCATCGGAACGTAGGCTTGTTCATTAGCATCTGGATCAGGCAACCGAAGATTGGAATCGGTCTTGGGCCTGGAGGGAGTTGGACAAGGGTCTGGCTTTTAGAGGATTTGTGTCGAGCTAATTGGAAAAAAACTAGAGAGAAAAGTAAAACAATTGCTGTTGATGCTAGTATACTGAATTCCATAACTGATGCCACAAGAAATTGTATAGTAAACGATAATGTACGAGTAGCATATATGAAAAGCATATATGAAAATGAAGAAATGAGTATGGATATATATAGGAGATGCGCGCGTTACGACATACTTGTACGAGTTTCAAGATCACAATATTATAATCAGCTCAAACATTGATTAATTAATGGAAACATGCATGTTGCACATATATTATTACTGTGTCCGACTGTTTGGGCTAGTTTGATTTTTTCTGGCAAACATAGTTGTAAGGTTATTTATTTATTTATTTATTTGTTTTGAATAAACACCAACTAGGTATACATGTAAGTTTTTTTTTCTTCTCCCTTTTTTTAATAACACACTTGCATTAACTAAACAAAGCAAGGATTACAGCGTCGAGATTCGCAATGATTACAAACATCATCCAAAAGACAATTAAAGCCACTGTGGGCAACTATATATTAAACATCATTGAAAAGAGAGTTTGGAACATGTATAATAAGGATGGTTCACAACATCAGCAAAACCACTTCCTATTTTTCATGTAAGGTAAGCTGTTCGAGTGATGGGTTGTTTTAGGTATAGAGAGTATATATGTATATTGATCCAACAAACAAACTAGAAAACAATACTAGTATCTTTTAGTCATGGTGTAACAAGTAATTAACAACAAACGACAGGAATATTATCGGTGGAGGTTAAGACTTAGCTAGAGATCGATTTTGCGCGTATATTAATGTTGAAAGTTGACCAGTATTTGATAATATTTAGAAGCTCTAATTCTAATAAGCAAACTTCTTGGCTCTTGCTAGAAAATTTATTCTACTAGCTCGTGCTAGTCGATACCGGTAGCTAGATAATTTCCTTGACAAATTTATTCAAGTGTAGAATTTATTAGTTCATTATATGTAACCTGTACTAAATTAACGAAGCCGTTTTTGTTATAAGATTTTAGATTTCAGGATTTCAGCGTGTGCTAGCACAGGCTAGAAACACTCTAGCTCCTCCCTTTCGCCCCTGGTTCATTTTGTTTTTCTCTGTTTTCTTTTATATAGTAAGAAAATATTTTATGTATTATTTTTATTATGCGACAGCAGGGTACGTAAAGTCCAGTTCAGTTTAATATTTTCTCAGACAAAAAAAAGAAGAAAAAAAAGCACAAAATATATCAATAATATAATTTGCAAATGAAGTTCTCCGAATTAACTCCGTTATCAAACGTTGATAGATAAACCTTTTTTTTTTCACCATCAGGTTTCCTTTTCCTCTGCAACGAGAAACTCACGGGATTTTCTATCCCAAAGCCTGTGCCAGTTCCTGTGGCAACAATGAGGGACTGACATCTGTCCCATCTAACTTACCCCATATAATTTTCTTTTTTCTTGGTCAATCTTGTTGCTTTTGGTTTGATGTTCCATGCTTCATTCTTCTCTAACGAATATATATCAGAATCAAAGCTTGACAAGAAATTAAAACCAACACTCTACCTTACAATTTTAATTGCTCTAAGACGAAACTAGCGAATGAAAAAAAAAAAAATCAAATTACAAAGTAAAGCATGACTTTAATTTGACAATTCTTCCTACCTTGATCAGTACTGAATGGGGAGATGAACATAAGCTCATGTATACTGTTCCGAAAACTCGAACGTGATCAATTGTGATTTACATGAATAACTTATACATTCTTTTACTCAGTTTTATGTTGTGATTTAAAAATTTAAATTGTGGGTATTGTTTAAAACACCCAAAACTCCAAGATCTTAATTAACAACATTGTTTAAAGCACCCAACACTTGTAATCTATGAACAATTTTGTTCCGTGGAGCAGTCAAATACTCAACCATGAAATATGCGATATAATGTAATAGGATATTACTCGTATTGACTATTAATATGATACTCGTGAAGTACATTATTCTAATTAACAATCAAACTACGAGGGCTCAAGGAAGACTTTTAGTGAAGGTTGAGATTGATATGAGGTCTAATGACGTACTTGCAAATGACTCATGAAACTACGTATTCACTCTATAAATTATTAACTTCGTTTGAGGGAGGAATTAAATACTCATCCATGAAATATGCGATTTTATAATATAATACATCCCTACATTCCACTTGAAGATTTCTATTTATTGTTTGGACATGATTTTTAATATAAAATGGATAAAAGTCGAGTATTATTTGATTAAAAAATGAAAAATTACTCGTCGTGAAGAGTGAGGTAATGTTAGAATAAAGAATAAGAAAAACATATGGTGACTGGGGTATTATTGTACTTTCTCAGTTCCGCGACAAGCTTCTCATTTATTTTGTTGATTTTTTTTTAAAACTCTGTTGGACTTAAACTTAATTTTAAATGGCATCGGAAAATAATCTATGAACTTATATTATAAAAGTAGAAAACATATATTTTCATAATACAACCTTCAAAATTACTTTTTCGATATGATTTAGGAGTAATTCGAGGTCAAACAAGGGCTAAAAAAATCAACAAAACACATGGAAAATATATCGCGGGACGGAGGAAGTAGCAAAGAATGATAGTTGAGTGGTATAGTTGTAAAGAGATTATTGCAGTTTAACCTCACTACTGCATCAATTACATTTTGGTCAAAAAATCACTGTTTTTCATTGGCCGGCCATAATTACAGAAATGGTAAACAAAACGAGCCTTAACAATTTTATTTATTCATTTTTTTCTTTTGATTATTTGAAAACAAATATTCAAGTCTTCCTCCTAAACTCCGGTACCGGAGCCCTTATTTTCAGTGGAGCAGCTGAGCTCCGCCCATAAATGAACTTCAAGTTATTATAGAAGACTATAGCAGGCAAATTATCAGATATTTGATTTACTTCCCACATCTTCCTAAAGTTCTCAAATACAGAACATTGGAATAAATTATGATTCATGTTTTCAATTTTATTGCTCTTACATTAGTTACAAATTGGCAAATCTGATTTATAAGTTTGGGTATTTTGGCGTATGCAGTCATCGTTTGGTGACTTTGACAAATTTGGTGCACACTTTTAAAAAACATGGCAAATGTAGTACATTTAAGTTGACCATGCTTAGTTGGACAAAATTATGCTCTTGTGTCAAATGCATGTGACATCATTTATATTTATAATTAATTTTTTAATATAATTTTTAGTTTTTTTTTTAATTATATGTAATCCACGTGGAAAATGAAAAAGATTAAAAACGAAACCGCAATTAACACCTTAATTTAAAATTTTCTCTTTTTTTTTTAACATAACATTTATAATAATTTTTTAAATATTATTTTATTTTTCTAATTATGTGTAATCCAAGTGGAAAATAAAAAATGTGAAAAAAGAAACAATTATTAAAACCTTAATTGATTTTTTTCTCCTTTTTTTTGTTAACGTAATATTTATAATTATTTTTTTAAATAAAAATATGTTTTGTTATTATGTGCATCCACGTGGAAAATGAAAAAGGTGACTAGGCAACTAAAGTGGCGAATGAATCATATTTGCCATGTTTTATAAAGGTGTGCATTTAATTTGTCATGACCACCAAACGATGTACTGCATACGCCAAAACACTCAAACTTATAGATCAAATTTGCAAATTCCCCATATGAACTGTATCACCTAGAGTTGTCCAAATAAATAAAGAATTTTATTCTGGGAGTCACCTTGAAATCCTAAAATCTTTTCCATGGCCATCTAGGTTTTAAGTACTCCTCCTCCCTTGTTATAAGCAGATTTCCAGAAGGGTGAAGGTTCCAAATAAAGATGGTACGTTGAAATTGATAAAATTGATTTAGCTTCTAATGACTCATGAAACTACATCAAATATTGATTAACTAATGGAAAAATGTTGCACATGTAACGTCAATTGCTTGTCAGAAAACTCCACAATTTTTAATAGAAAAGTTATAAAAGTGGATCGAGTCAGCTGATCTTACAGTTATTTAGTCTCCCCCAATCCATTCAACTTGTATTGTTGAGTTGGACACGTAAAATAGTAGATAGTAATAAATAAAAATATAAAAGATTACGAATAGATTATTAGAAGAAAGAGAGTAGATAAAGACTTACACACACATCATCATAATGAAATATTCCACCAATATTCCTTGTACTTAATACATCGATGAAGCAAGAATAAACCATTCTAGTCTTTCTAGAGTTATTAACATGCCACGAGGTGTACCATAAAGGTTGATCGAGACCTCATCATCGAAAACTAATTTCCCCTTTCCAAAACGTCTTTGTACCACAAAGGTTGATTAATGTTATGCTAGCTCCCCCGTTATTACATACAATGATTAAAAAATAAAAGATATCTAACAGTTTGAAATTTGAAATAGTGTAGGATCGATACAACTTGGTTTAATTACAAATTACACGTCAGACGGTTCAAAGTTGACTACGGGGTTCAATGAACACCTAGGTCAACCTCATATTCGTCAGAAACCTGCAGATTAGTAAACACAAACACAGATAATATATAATGCACAGCGGAATATAAAGAAGAACCTGTGTTTGAAACTTTTCAAGCAGCTTTGTTAGCTTGCTTGATGCCCAGTCAAGGCAGAAAATTAACTAAGAACGATCTTGTTCGTACAACAACTCTTGCACTCTCAATCTCTATTTTAGTAAAATAACACTAGTCACATATGAGATGATATAGAGTCACACCCTATCTATTCTTTCTTCAATACGATGTTAGAGAAGTTTGGAATATAAATTAGTGTAAAAGACACAACAACTAAAACAATAAATGAACTAAACCGTTTTTAATGTTAGATACCTATGAGATGAACTAAAACAAAGGTTGATTAATGTTATGCTAGCTCCCCCGTTATTACATACAATGATTAAAAAACAAAAAATCTAAACAGTTTGAAATAATGTAGGATCGATATAACTTGGTTTAAGTACAAATTACATGCCAGACGGTCCAAAGTTTACTACGGGGTTCAATGAACACCTAGGTCAACCTCTACAGATATTCGTCAGAAACCTGCAGATTAGTAAACACAAACACAGATAATATATCAAAGATAATGCACTGCGGAATATAAAGAAAAACCTGTGTTTGAAACTTTTCAAGCAGCTTTGTTAGCTTGCTTGATGCCAAGTCAAGGTAAAAATCAACTAAGAACGATCTTGTTCGTACAACAACTCTTGCACTATCAATCTCTATCTTAGTAAAACAACACTAGTCACCTATGCGATGATAGAGTCACACCCTATCCATTCTACCTTCAATACGATATTAGAGAAGTCTAGAATATGAATTAGTGTAAAAGACACAACAACTAAAACAATAAAACATATGAACTCTTAGGAAACTCAATTGCTCTGCTTTGCGTCGTTAGTTTCTGGTTGATCGATGCCTTGCTTATATAGTAGTGGAAAGCCTTGTCGACTTTAATCAGGAAACAAGCTTCAATAAATGTAGACGTGATTTGGTATCATCTTCTAACAAGAATCGACTTCTAGACTTCTTTGAATGATTTCCTTTTTAGAGTCATTTTTGAATAAGTCTTCTTCCTTCTTTAAGTCTTCTTGTAATCTGACAATTCCTTGTATAAGCCAACAACCTGCATAAGACAAACAACTACAGTTTTGGAACAGTTAGTGTTAGAATAGGTAAAACTAAATAAGTCGGCTATAAGGGTTGAATGAACCTGTAGGTGAACACCTATGTCAGCACCCTTGAAACAGTGACACTTACGCAGTTCTTTAATTTTAGGCTTAAAACTTGAAATTGAGAAAGATTATGAGCGGTTGAAATTGAATTTCATTAAGTTAGCCCTGAAAAAAATTCAAATTCTCATAACACTTAATAAAACACATCATATTCTGCATTAGCCCTTGTTCTTTCAATGTTAAAGTCAATAAAAAATGTCAACTAAATGGGAACCTACAAAGGGGAATAACATAAGGATACCCCATGTCTCCATATTTATTCATCCTTTGCCGGGGATGAATAACTCTAGTTACCCAACTTGCAGTTGCCCTGACCTGCGGGTGCCCTGACTACTCCTTACACAACCTTATAAATCCAATTATGCATATACCACATTATGCCTTCATCGGCTTTTGAATTGTTGGCCTCTCATGTGCTACTCCAGCACCCTTATAACTATGCCTATACTCCAACACCCATATAAGAAGCATGTGCATTGGTGATAGACATATTGTAAGAAGGGATGACATTAGTAACTACTTGGATTAAAATTGCCTTTCCATCATAAGAAATATTGTTTAGACATCTTTTTTTTTTTACTCGATATGTGTAAAAGCTCATGCGCAATCATCACATTATCACTTATAAGTCTAGCAGAAACAAATGCATTCTGTTAGGGGGGATATTAGAGTGTAGATCTAATTTGGTTAGTTAAGATTTTTGTAATAATGATGATATACCAATCGAGTGATATTCAAATGCTAATAAAATTTCTAGTACCAACATAGCAATGACAACATGGGAAAGATGGGAGTTATGTTTTTTATTGATACACATAGAAAAGGTTAGTGCGTAAAAATTAATTACCATAATCGTAGAAAATATTACAATCATCAAACAGTTTACTAATACAACTTAAAGTAGTTCCTTATAATTAATCGTCAATTGTTGGGTTACCTATAATATTTCCCCAAATATTGATCCAAAGTAGTTCCTTATAATTATTTAGTATATCAACTTCATAGATGATAATTAGAGATCTGCTATTATTTATGTTTTAGTGATGAAAAAGACACATGGAGAATTTTAGTGATAAAAAAGGACACATGGAGATATATGTGGTGCCACATGGATAGGGAAGAAATATGAAGGGTCAAATGAATACTCAAATGTATGAAGTTTTTTAAGGAGTTCCAAATTTAGGATTACATTACGTGGGCCCCAATGAATTTAGCTTTCCTAAGATTGTTGGTTTTTAACACAATTTTCTCAATTTTATCCTAATTATAGGATTGAGTAGGTTTTAGAACCCTTGTAACTAGTGCTCTAAGGAGGCGTTCAGTAGCATGACAGGATCCTAGTAGGTAGATATATAAACCCATATTACTAATCATATAAACCCATATTAAAACGGGTTTGGTATGCATTATTGCTAATCTAATCCATCTTCAGTAAGACTAATAGCTGATATGAACTACTTTTAATAATCCATAATGACAAAACTGAATTTTACATAATCCCACCTAAAGTCCAAATCAATCTTACCCGCTAAACATAAATCTTCAAACTCACCATGAAACATCAAAAACGAAAAGTACAATCCATTCGAACTTACTATTGTTTTGTTTATCAAAATAAACACTTTTATAATGAGCCAAAGATAATCCTAAAACTTTGTTTGTTTAATCCTAAATCAATCTAATCTGGTACAGCAAACTTAAAGGCAATAATTATTGAAATAAATAACTCATTGTAGCGAAAGGAGAATAATTATGAATGAAATAATATTCAACTGGAAATTAAAGAATTACTCACGCATGAATTCAGATATGAAACTAAGAGCAAAAGGGGAAGAATTACTTCACAAACTCCAAATCCGTTTTGCTTGATGGGCGATGGCTTTGGCCTGAATATATACGAGATAAGTTTTGCTACCGATGGGAACTAAATCGTGGGAATTGTGTGAAAAGAATGCCGCCAAGATTTAGATAAAAATTGATCGAGATATGGGGGAAAAGTGAGACCGAAACAGACGTATTGAGGAGTATAGGTCTGAGGAGCCAGATTAGTAATCTGTGTTTATGTGCGGGCTGGACGTATAAACCTAGATAGGTCCGAATTTTAATAGGCTTTACTAAAGAAGGATTAAATCATAATACATATCACTATATGGCTTAATCTAACCCAATAAGCCCTACTAAACGCCTCCTAAAGAGATAAATATCTTGTTCACATGTCTGAATCCCACTTGAGGAGAATTTGTAATTATGCCATCATGGATCAGAAGCTTGTCGCACTTGTGAGGTTTAACTTAGTCCACGTGGTTTGTAGTCGATCTATTGCATGAGCCGTGAAATTTACCCGTGCACACTCAAAAGTAGCGGATGCAAGAAAAAAAAAACAGAGATTTAAAAAGTGGGGTTGATAGTTATGGAGTTTAGAAAATTTTACCTATATCAACACTCAGTCTGAAAGCAATAGGCCCGTCACACATGAGACATGAAGCCAATACTTAATTACACAGACCCTGTCAAATTAACACCCCAGAGTACTGCTATAAATTCCTAGATGCACTGTATCCTCTGTAAGGTTGTTGTAACCAAAACAATGGAAATCAACACTACTGATGCATTGTTAGCCTTAGCATCACTAGTAATTGCATTAGCCTTGATCATCTCCAAGCTTACTTCCATAACCCAAAAACTCCCACCAGGTCCAAAACCATGGCCTATAATCGGCAACCTCCACCTCATTGGTCCCGTTCAGCATCGATCTTTACACTTGCTATCCAGAAAATACGGAGACATTATGCAACTGAAATTCGGTACCTTTCCAGTGGTGGTCATATCCTCCCCAGAAATTGCTAAACAAGTCCTGAAAATGCACGACAAGTTATCCTCCTCTCGGCTTCCTCTCACGTGTGGCAAATATATAAATTACGACTACTCTAACGTGTTATGGGCACAACCAGGGCCGTACTGGCGACAGGCACGAAGAATTATTATATCCAAGATGCTAACCACGAGTAAACTGGGACTCTACGAGCATATTCGCGTTGAGGAGACTCGTAATTTTCTCTCTCGTCTACATGCTGCTTCAGGTAAACCAGTCGTGTTACAAGACCACATAACACGTTATTCTCTTTGCATCATGGCTCGAACAGTATTTGGCGACAGGCAGTTTTGTGAATCAAAGAACGTGAAAGCAGTGTCGAATCTTGATGAACTGCAGGGGTTGGTTGATGAGTGGTTTCTGCTCACTGGAGCACGCTGTGTTGGTGACTGGATTCCGTGGCTTGGATTTCTTGATCTAGAAGGATGGGTTAAGAAAATGAAGGCTTTTTCAAAGAAATTCGACGTATTTATCGAGTTTTTGATTGATGATCACCTTACTAACAGGGCAATAAAAGATGCGAATGTCCCACAAGATGTGCTCGACAGTTTTCTGCAGCTGGCTGAGGATCCTAACCTTGAAGTCCAACTCACTAGAGAACACATTAAAGGAATAATACAGGTATAAAGAAATTCATGATTTCTATAATTTGATTTTTATTTGTTTTCTATAACTTGAAGTCTTGATCCACAGAGTGTGACTTTATTTTGAATTTCCATCACAAGAGGAAAAATCCATTTTTGATACCTTAACTTTGGCGAGTTTCAATTTTAGTACATTATTATTCTACAAAAATGTTGACCAATTTAAATACCTTAAGCATTGTATTGGATGGAACCTAAGTACCTAACAGGTGACGTTCACGCGCCGTTTACTTGGTAGTTGGTAACTTCCGGTTGGTTTTGGCTATGTGACTTGAATCTGACTTGTTCAATTGATATGTGACTTGATTTTCTTTATCTACATGTCTGGACGACTAGTGCAGTAGATTTCCAGATATTTATGGATTAATCTTGTGTGATTTACTCTTCCCATTAGAAAAAATTGACGCTAGACAAACTAGAGCAGATGTTGCATATTCAACTTGCACGTTTACCTGAAGCAAAACAATTAAGTTCAAGAACAGATTATATAGGTTGTTTATATATGTTTGCAAAAAATGGCTATGAATTATGATAATCTGCAAAAAAAAATTAAAAAAAATACTATTATGCAGCTGTTTAATTAGGTGATTATCCAAAAACCACCCAGATTCTTTATTCACTCAGATAAGACATTATACTGTTCCATTGTGGTATCATTTTACAGTAATCTGAAATTTCTGCAAATATAAATTCGTTAACTCTTTTCGGATGTTCTAGGACCTGCTAACTGGAGGAACAGATACCTCAAGTTGTGCTATAGAATGGGCTATTCATGAGATGATTAAACAACCGCAGATAATTGAAAAGGCCAAAGAAGAGCTTGACAGGGTTATCGGAAGAAACAGATCAGTAGAAGAGAATGACTTGTCTCAATTGCCTTATCTAGAGGCCATTATCATGGAGTCGTTCAGGTTACATCCGCCTTCCCCACTTCTACCCCCACATTACACCATTGAAGACTGTAACGTGGCAGGATACGACATTCCAAAAGGAACAACATTCACGATCAACGCTTGGAGTGTAGGAAGGGATCCAAACACATGGGATGCTCCTGAGGAATTCTTGCCAGAGCGATTTTTGGGCAAAGAAATCGACTTGGCAAATAATTTTACGTTGCTGCCATTTGGATCTGGCAGAAGAATGTGCCCTGCATACAAGTTTGGACTTAATGCTGTTCGAGCTACGCTAGCTAATTTGCTTCATGGATTCGACTGGAAACTACCTGAGGACACAAAGCTGGAAGACGTATGTATGGAGGAACAATGTCGACTCACTATGCATCCGGCAGTGCCGATTGCAATCATCATGGAACCTACGCTTCCTGTGGACTAATGTATAAGTTCGTCTGAACATTTAATGATAGTATAAAGCTTTTGTATGTAAAATTAACCAGCATGGTTAACTCTAAAATTGTTATGAATGATTTTTCCATAATAAAGAACACTTCGTATAAGGTGACATTATACACTCGATAAAGAACAATGAGATATTGAAATGTAAGAAGTCTCTGCAAGCTACTATGCATTCATCTTCATCACTTCTGAAGTTAAATTCCTCAACATATTATTGAAGGTGAACAATGATATCATCGATCTGTACGGATATGACAAGTTCAGAACCTATGCCTCTCGATTTTCTTCTGAAGTTCGTCCTTCTTGACGCCGATTACTTTATCAACTTCGTTCCCTCTCTTTATCAGTATGAATGTTGGCATGACATGAACTCCAAACCCTGCTGCCACATCCTGCAGTTCATGAAATTCAAGTAATGATCAGCTCGTTAACACAAAGTATATACCGATTCTAGCATGTATATCATGATAAGTACTTTTTGACCGAGTAAAACTAGATAGCATACCGGTAACAGATCTACATCAATCTTGATGAACTCGACATCAGTATATCTCTCAGCAAATTGATCAAATGCAGGCTGAATAATCTTGCAAGGCTTACACCAGGTGGCAGTGAAGTCAATCACAATCTTCAATAAAGTAGAGTTAGTAAATTAGACAAAGTTTGATAAGACATGCAGAATGAAAATGTGTGAAAGCTTTTGGAAATACTAAGAATTACCAGTTTTGAAGTTTGTTTTGCGGCCTCAAAGTATTCTCTCCACTTTGCTGAGGATTGAAATGCAATAACCTGTCCCTTATTGTTGGGCCTGGAACTGGAAGATATTATGGTCTGTCTTGGAGGCGGTGCATAGACGGGCCGTGCAAAGATTTCATTACTAGAGAAATTGACACCCAAATTTCTTCTGAAATTTGTTTGAAGCATTGGAGAAGAATAATATGTACTCCTGTTCATGTTAATTTGTTTGTTGATGAGAGAAATGGTTTGTGTTTGTTGATGAGATAAATGGTTGAATGCAATGCCTTCATTTTTATACTAGTCTAAAATTCAGAATATGTTCTTGTTGGGGCCAATCTGACGGATTATGGATATTAATTTAAACTCATGGTATTGGAGCCATCTTATATATTCTCCAATATTTCTCTGTCTAATTAATTAATGTATTACAAAATGTGGAATGTCAAAATTAAACTTCAATTTCACGTTTTCCTTAACATGTATATGATTTCTTGATTGAGTATCTGTAAAGTACTTATACTAAAGCTAGCTAGAAAGAAAGAAAAACCAAGAATCAGTCTAAGACAACTGTGGGAACTAAGCAAAGAGCATTCCACTGAAACTTAATTTACAGGAAACTATATATATAAAATCTGCTAGCATCTCCAGTTACTAAATTCAGTCAAAGAAACATGTGCATTTCATCTACATATCAAATTAAAATGGCAACTGATAAGATGGCCATAGCTGCATTTTTCACATGGGAATTAAACAAGGCCACCCTGATGTGTTACACATTCAGAGAATGGCATTTTGCGTCCTCAATTACAACGGGTTGATGCGGATAATACACTTTACAGTACGCAGTTGTAGTTACCCTTGGTTCGAAAAAGTTTTGAGTTGACAAACTTCCTTCCTCGATACTTATGAGATGAATTGTACTTGTGTGGTAATTTATTTGGTCATAGGAACATGTAGTCCACATTTTGTCCTAAAACTGTCAACACAGATTTTGCTACACGGTCATATATATGACGTCATTAATTGGAATATTGTGGTCTGTTGTAGCTCGCTCTTTGGTTGAGGATTTGTAATCTTTTGTAAGTTGTTTTATTTCGGGCATTTCTTATGCTCTCACTTTAGTAATAAAAAATTTAGCCGTTTCAAACAAAAATTAATTGGAATATAAAAAAGCATCCAAAGTGAAGAAACATTAAGAATGGCAGAAAAGTTTGGAAAAACAAATATCTAAAAACATTATTGAAGAGAGTGAAATTTTCTTCTTCTTTTTGGTTTGCTTTACAATCTTAGGGTGACAGTGCAGGACCAGGACTCTGTCATAGCCTCACAGGCAAATATATTCCATGTGAATGCTCTATAATGTTTTAAGTTGCTTATTTATATACGTTAGCATTCAACCTTGGCTTTGCAATAGCATGGAGTGGCTTGGCTAGGAACATGTCATTTTCAGATTCAACCAAAACAACTCTTTGCTCACATTTGGTGCACAGCAACTGAATCCTTGAATGTGCTTTGCCAAAAGCATAACAGCTAGCGGTAGTCGTACCTAGTATGACAGCAGGACAAGCCCGCGTTCCTATACTTGGACCCAATGGATTCTACGGCTTTAATATAATTGACTGTCACTACCAAGGAACAGATTCAGAAACTCTTGGCGCTTGTTCAACAACAAACAAACAACACAGGAACACCGAACACCACAAAAAAGAAGCCCCACGAATAATCGCACACATCAACAATGTGAAGGTGACTATTTCTTAATGCAGTTTCAAAAGAGCAAATCTAAGTGGGTTGTTGATTCTGGTGCACCACATCATATATATATTATTTTTGCTGATAATGTTAGATTTATTAGTGCTTCAGTAATTTTCCTGATCAAAATCAATATTCTTAATTATTAACATCAGATTTTATTTCTCCAATCTGATGTTAGGTCGTTTATATAAATTCTGTGAACTGTGATCAATATTGTCATTGTAGTACACTGTGTGATCATTAAATTCAATGCAAAAGAGAATCATGCATTCTCCCTGTCACTGAAAGTACATACTGTTCGATATACTATAAACATGCATTTGATTACATTATATTGTGTTTTATGGAGGCCTTATTCTAGTCCTACAAGAACAAATCATGTTTATTTCGTAAGAAGAAAGAAATTTAACAAGTTTCTGCTAGCTACTATATCTGTATTAATTCTTATCACTACTGAAGTCAAATGCCTGAAGATATTGAAGATGAACAGTGGATGATATCATCAATCCGCATCACAAGTTCAGAACCTGTGCTTCTCTATTTTCTTCTGAAGTTCGTCTTTCTTGACCCCAACTACTTTATCAACTTCTTTGCCTCTCTTTATCAGTAGGAATGTTGGCATTACCTGAACTCCAAATCCTGATGCCACATCCTGTTCACCAAATTCCGTAATAATCAGCTCGTAAAGACAAGTACATATTAAATAGCATATCATGCATGATTAGTACTTTTTATTGAGAAAAACTAGCTACAAGACGTACCACCAGCTGATCTACATCAATCTTGATGAACTCGACATCAGTATATCTCTCAGCAAATTCATCGAATGCAGGCTGGATGATCTTACAAGGCTTACACCAGGAGGCAGTGAAGTCGATTACAATCTTCAGTAAAGTAGAGACAGAAAATTAGATTTATAAAGTTCCAAACTGAGAAGGAAATGTGAAGCTTTAGTAAATTGGAATTACCAGTTTTGAAGATTGTTTTGCTGCTTCAAAGTAGATTTTCCACTTTGTGGAGGAGTGAAATGCAATAACCTGTCCCTTATTGCTGGGCCTGGAAGATACGATGGCCGTCTGCCTTGGAGGCGCATAAACAGGCCGTGCATAGTTTTCATTATTAGAGAAATTGAACCCCGCATTTCTTCTGAAACTTGTTTGAAGCATTGGATATGTGTCCATGCTAGTTAGTATATAGTATGTTTGTTTTATTCTGAGAGAAGTAGTGTGTATGTGTATGTTTGTTGATTTGAGAAATGGTTTAATGCAATGCAGTGCTTTTTTTTATAGTGGTCTACAGTTTAGAATATGTTCTTGTTGGGACCATTTTCATGTTTAAATTCTTGGCATTGGATCCTATGTTCCATTAAATCCAGTGTTATACTTAATAATTTTTGTGACGAAATGATTCATGGCCACAAATCGGACTTCAATTTTCACGTTTTCTGTGTCATCCATTAGGCTATATCATAACTTGATTCTTTTAGTATCTATCTGGTGTACTTATATCAGAGAATGAAAAAGAAATTCACGAATAATCAATCTAAGATTCCTGTTGGGAACTAAGCAAAGAGCATTCCAGAACTGAAAATGCTTACTATCAACATCTGATCCAGTTGCTTCAGTCAAAGAAACATGTGCATTTCGTTGTCTAATTTAAAACCAGAACATGTAAAAGATGAGTCACAGGCAACGTAACTGCATTTTTCTTGATAGTATGCATACTGTACATGTGAAACAATGTAGACTCAAAGTCCACTTGATGCATGTTAAGTTGTGGCCCAAAATGAATATATAAGAACATGGTCCATTTACTTCTAAGAAATTATAATACTGAACTAGTAGTGTTAACTTGTGTGAAATACTGTTAGAATTGTATTTTTTTAATATCCTGCGAATGATAAGAAACAAAAGTGTGAATTAATAAGTCAAGAAGCACCCAAAAGCTCAATTTGGAAGAAAACCTGGTTTATGGAGTTGAAACCATGAGAATTATAAACAGTTGTGTGACTTCTCACGTAACATAGTAGTAATTCTTTAGCTTATGACTAATGAACTTACATCTTTCGCGCCAGTCATGACTGTGGTCTAAATGCACAACCTGATGAGCCCTCTATCTCCTCCTCATCATTTCGATCCATATGGTGCATGCTAAAGTTGTGGATCTTTGATTGCACTCCTAACATGGACTAACGCTTTGGAGTGCTTTTCTTTTATTTATATTATTTATTTATTTTGGTAGGGGTTGCGGTGTCTTATTTTTTAACAATCTTCTATAAAGGTTCGCATTTGGGGTCTATTTGACAGAACCTCTAGCATAGTAATGTGACTGGTCATAAGTTGAGTAACAGCTGATAACTGATAAGGTGATTGTTAGGTGATAGTCATTTTCCGGAAAGTTATATGGGGTAGATTTCTTGCATATTTATATATTAATTTCTAGCACTTGTGTTCACAAAATTATAATACTGAACTAGTAGTAGTATTAATGTTTTGAAGAAAAGGTGCTTTGGTGGGATTCTCCTTGAAGAAGCACCGCAAAACTTTATTAGACAAGAAAGAGTGCACAGATGATGGTGTTTCAACTTATCAGGATAAGAGTATATGGTTATATAGTTTAGCATATGTAAAGGATATGCAACTTAATAGTAATGCTCTAATCCCAAACACCCTTTAACAATTCTAGACCATTTGTAGTTGTTTACAAACATTAACAAGTAATATAGATTTATAGGGCAAATATTTGATTCTCAATAAAATATGGCTCATATGTGATATGATACGAGCACAAGACCATATATACTCCAAATGAGTGATGTCCATGATCAATGCTAAACAAGTTTCTGCTGCTGTTTTCATTGATCTTATTTGCAAGTACATAGTACTGTTTAAAGAACTTATTCAATAATCTGTCTAAAGAACTTATTTGATGATTTGTCTGCATCATATTAGAGCCTGCGCTTCTCTATTTTCTTGTGCAGTTCATCCGTTTTTACCCCAACAACTTTATCAACTTCTTCACCTCTCTTAACCAGTATGAACGTTGGCATGACATGAACTCCAAATCCTGCTGCAACATCCTGTTCCATGAAATTTCACTAAATCAGTCCATAAACATACGTCGATTACTTAGCATAATTTAAAATGTTGAGAGAAAACAAGCATACATACCACCAGTTCATCAACATCAATTTTGATAAACTCGACATCAGTATATTTCTCAGCAAATTCTTCGAATATGGGCTGGATGATCTTGCAAGGCTTACACCAGGTGGCCGTGAAGGAGATGACAATCTTCAACAAAATAATTATACATCAATATAAATGTTATTATATACTATATGAAGTAAATAGAAAATATGAACATCATTGTGACATTACTAGTTTTGGAGTTTGTTTTGTGGCTTCAAAGTAGATTTTCCACTTTGCTAAGGAGTGAAATGCAATAACTTGGCCCTTCTTGGTTGATGAACTGATGATGGTCTGTCTTGGAAGTCCATAGACTTGATCTGCTGCCATGTTTCTTTGAAACTTGGAGAATAATATGTAACCATGTTGTTAACTTAAGTATTTAAGTTTCTTGTTGTTGAGACAAATCAAATGGTTGAATGCAATGCCTGTTTTATACTTCCTCCGGAAACTTAATAGGTTTACACTTTATTTTTGTTGACTTTTCGATGTTCGGTTTGACCTCAAGTAAATAATAACTCGGTAAGAAAAAAATAATTTAAAAATTATATTATAAAAGTATACTTCTTATATTTTTATAGTATAACTTCTAAAATTAATGTTTCCGTAATCAATTATGATTAATTTGAGGTCAAACCGGACATAAAAAAGTCAACAAAAACAAAGTGTAAACCTATTAAGTTTCCGAAGGAAGTAGTAGTTATCAACTACTGGTACTCTTTAGAATATGTTCTTCTTGGGTCCATATTGCCATTAATTGTATATTACATGGACAGCTTGTGTTAATTATGGAGATATGTGTGGTATTTGGCCATATCTTAATATCTTATATTTTTGTATTGCATTTAAGTAATAGCTAAATAGCCAATGTACTCTGTTATATTCTCAACGTGGGGATTGTATATGTATACTCCCTCCCTCTCCCTCCGGTGAAGTTTTTACGTTTGTTTTGTTGACTTTTTCGTAGCTCCGTTTGACCTCTAATAAATTCTAAATCTTATCAAAAAGATAATTAATGAAATTATATAATGAAAGTAAAGCCACTATGTTTTCATAAAAGACTTTCATACACTAATTTTTCGTTATAGTTAGCGAAAAATTGGAATCGTAATGTACCTCCTGCTCTAAGGTTCTTTTGCAATCACACTTCAAGTTCTAGCGGTAAATAATGTGTTGTTCCAAAGAAACAGGTGAGATATTGAACACTTTTTATTTTATTTAACTTATTTCCAATGGGAGTATAGTCATCTAAGAGAGCACAAGATTTATCTTTTTATTTTGTTCTCTTTTTTGCTTATTAGAGTATGATTATTTTGTCCTGGTCTAAGGTAGGACAGCATAAGAGAATTACATTCCCTATTCTTTCTACGCACGGTTGACTTTGAACCTCCGGAACCTGACCACAAATGGAAGTAAGTTGTGCACAAAACCGGCTCATACTTTATTTTACCAGGCAATAATGTTCGCAAAGATAGATTTTTCTTGACTGACGATAGCACCACGTATACAAGGCAGTGCAGGATTTTTTGAAACGGGAAACAAAGTACTACTACTATTAAGATCGGTAAAATGAGAGCAAATACCACCATTGAACTCTTTGGCATGGAAGGGTAATTTCAAGAAATGAAATTTACTCCCGAACTCCAATAATGTATGGTTTTACTGTAAAAACTGGAGTACCCTATCAACCCCGCTCACATGCCCAGCTGCCCGGCAGCATGTGAGCAGGGATGACACAACTCATCCCCTCCATACCTTGTTGCACGAGTTCCTTTTGACCACCAATTTTCCCTCATAAGTCCAAATTCATCCTCCTCGGTTCACACTATTTCACACACAACTAAAAACTGATTGGATGACGATTAGATTATAATTTCAGGCTTTCAAATATATAATGATCACGAGGGCTAGAAATATAACGAGAATAGCAGATACCGCAGTGCCACTGTGACAGTAGCATTAGCATATCACGGTTGCTGGTATGGTAGTCTAAAGATGAACCTGACTTTGATAGGAAATGAAGTCTGATGATACCACTACGAAATGCAATGCAATCCACAGCCAAAAAGGAAAATGTTGAAACAGTAGAAAAACATATCTTGTCTGACTCTAGATGCACAGCAAAATGCAGTTCAAAAGGGTTTCATTTCTCCTGATTTTGTAGCTTTCCCATCACTGAATTACAGGGGTTGCAGTAAAAGACATGACAACTTCCACTTGGTCCTGAATTTATAAAATGACTTAAAACCACCCCCCAGGAGAGGACAAAAAACCCCACATGCACATCAAACCTTACTTAAATATGAGATGAGATCACGATGCAGCTTGGGCATGACTGGCAGCAGGCTCACGGTAACTTTGATTTCCACCCATGCCTCTACCACCTCTACCTCTGTAGTTATTGTTTCTCTGATAATAGCCACCAGGCTGTTCATAACTTTGGCCACGCCCATTCTGGTAACCACCTCTGTTCCCCCCTCGTCCTCCACGACCATTGGCATAGCCTCTCCGGCCACCCCCTCCACCACGACCGCCTCTGTAGTTTTGATATGACCTCCGAGGATGCTGTTGATCCTTTGAGTCCAAATCTCTTGCGTTTTGATCAATCTCTGTTTCAGGCATACCCTGCTCAGTTTGACTTTGCTGTTCTGATACATTTTCTACCCCTGCTCCTCCCTAAAACAGATAAAGTATTTGTCAAACTTAAGCTCCGGTCGGTCCAGAGAAGGCCAACAAAAGATTTTAATGTGTAATTTTAAGAAGGGAATAAGCTAGTGTGAACCAGAAGAAACTGTGTTTCCACTTGGCTTACTTTTAGGGATATATAAGATAGAAATTGTTTGGAATAAATATGGTGTAAGCATCTTTTCAAGAGGAGAAGCTTATTTTACCTGTTGGGGTTCTTCAACAAGCCCAGGTTGTTCATCATCATAGATTTCGCTGCCATGGGAATTTGGGGATACGTTTTCCTGCAAGATTAAACAGTCAAATTTGAGGAACATGGGAATAAAATAACTGGAATTCAGATATAAAAGGTGCCCCACACCTCCTGAAGCTCAAGTGTACAATTCTGTCAAATCATATTATTAAAAAACAAAGCAAATATAAATCGAAAATGAGCATGCCAATCAAAACCGGTCGTCACAGTCGTTCAAGTGAAACACAATGCAACAGATTTGCATAGGGGCCTGGTGCCACTACACTCCAGCTGTATACCAAACTAACAATAATTTATGTTTTTGGTAACACCGAAACATAATAGAGAACTTGCTCCCAAACCCTAATTAGTTGGGGCACCACTATAATTCAGGATATCATCCTTCAAGTCTGGCCACATTGTAAACCCAGATGAGAATCATGATTTGATTAGGCGCCCTTAAACGAGATGCCAAAACTCAGAAATAACTTAAATATTACTCCACAGTCTAGTTCATACAGTGCCTTTGGACTAGATCATGCTCACAAAAAGAAGAGTAAGACCGTGTACCAGTGAGGCCAGTATAACACATATCAATGACCCTAAGCCTACTTTCTAGTGTCCATTTAGCTTTAAACCTGTATTCAATGGAAGTCCCAATTTCACCCATAGAGTCCACCAAATAAAATCATGGGTCCAGTTTGTTCGCTTCATCTACCGCTCAACTTACAGGACAGAAAGTTATGACTAGTGATCTTTTCAAATTGTCGGCTAATATCCTTGTAACCTTACTTCAACCACTCGACTTCATACCAATGAAAGACTACATTTGAGTTCCTGGACAGATTGACCACAAAAGCTACCAACTTGAAATTAGAGCACTGGTTAATAAACTTGGACATTCACATGACCCATCCAGAAACCTAGTCCTACTTTTGTAATTTGATTTAAGCCTCCTCCTACACCCTTTAATTTATAATTTCTGTCAAGTAATAGTTACAACTTACAAGTTCACTTTTGAGACATGCAATAAAGGTTTTAATGAGAATGAATAAAATCTGCATGTGTGATATTTACAATGCACAAATGTATTCGTTTAGGTATTACATTGGGACCAGATTTTGCAACTATTGACGATATTAATCTGTCATTATATAACACAAATTCATGTATGATATGTTTTAGAAATGTAATGAACTCCACCACTTTGAAATAAAGTATTTCTTATTATTCACAAAATAAATGTTATTTGACCATTTCACTTCACGATTCCATTGTTATCTTTATTGCAACCTTAAAATTTATAAGAGTTACTTTTTCAGTTTTTTTAAATGTGCATGAAACGAAGAGAAAAGAAAAGAAAGAGAAAATCCTGTTTAATATTGCGTAAAAGGCAAAACACCATTTATTTATAATGGGCGGAAGTATGAGATTCGGGTATGTTAATGTAATCGATGAAGGCGTAGAAACTTCGTTAATGTAACAAGTACAAAGTTTCACTACATGTAAAGCAGATTAAAATTCACGTCTTAGAAACATCATGATGCCAAATGGGTAGCCCCTAGGTTAAGATTATTGTGCACCCAGTGTTGTCGATCTCGGCGAGATCTCGCCGAGATCTCGGTTTGGTCAGCTGCCCCGAGACGAGATATACGTCTCGGGCAGCATAAGCATCTCGGGCTGTTTCGCCCGAGATGTATCGAGATCTCGGATCTCGGGCAAAACACCCGAGATGTTGTCACACGCCCATTTCCAGCGGACTCTGGCCTCTTTTCCGGCCGGTTTCTCCTCCCTCTACGGCTGGTTGCTAAATTTAACAAGGTATGTTCACTTATTCCACTTCAATTGACCAATTTTATGTTAGGGTTTTATGAAATTGAATTGGGGCTTTACTTTATTCTTGTTTTGTTGCTTCAATACTCTCATATACTTGATGTATTTAGTTATTTGGTACTAAAATACTTCAATTGAACAATATTTGAGAGGTTTATACTTGGGCTTTATTGAATTGAATTGGGATTTTGTTTACTTCATGTAGAAAAATGTCAACGGGGAAAGATGTGTTCCTACTTTTCTTAAGACCTTGTTCTTGACTTTGCTTGCTTGCTTGCATTTAGAATATCTATATGTGAGTGGTAGATGATAAATTATAAGGATTCAATGTGTTTTTTACTTGATTCTAATTCTATTGAGTTTTTTCCCATCCCCTTCAAATCTCGGCCGAAACCGAAACCGAGATCCGAGATCTCAGTTTTTGGGGTCGACCGAGACAGACCGAGATCCGAGACTGACAACATTGTGTGCACCCATCTACCTTGCAAAAATCTACGAGAAAAAACATGGCCTTATCGCTGCACAGAAATAACTATAGCAGAATATTAATCTTATCAAATGAATAGCAATATAGTAGCACTACCTACAGATTTATGTGAAATCCATTCACAATTAGAGCACATTATTAGGCAACTAAATGAATATTGATCTAGTATACCTCTTGTTGATACTCTGAAACCGAGACTACTACAGGGACATTCTCATTGGCAGAAGGATCGTGGGTCCCATATACAGGCATTTGATAAGAGGTATAATTGCCAGCAGCTGCTACCACCTCAACAGGACCTTTAATCTCTGGAGTAGTAGTGAAGTACTCCGAAGCCATAATTTTTTCCAATTTCTCCCTCAAGCCGGCATCTAAAAATGACCACACAAGTAAGAACCCCAGGTGATGGATAGAAACAAAAAACATTGTCAACTCATGACACACAATTTCCAATATAGACAATCCATACAATATTATTACTATGTATTAGAAGTATTAAAACAAGCAACTTAAACAAAGTACTATCAGTATCACAAAACCGTACAGTGCATCATAAACTCATTGCAATTAAGAACTTAAGAGTCACTCAATTGTTTCATTCTAAACAAACTAAAGAAGTTTAACTCCTTTGAGACTGATGCAATGTTTAACCAACTCCGAAGACCAGCATTCCGCAGCAGGCGACATTGTAGTTAGCAGGTGGCCTTGTTTAACTTGAGCTGAGATAACCACTCTAATGGGGAGTATTTGCAGATGGTTTTAAACCATCCACAATTTTCTTTTACCCCAACTAAATATTTTCATTTGCTTACTACTAAGATCTCAATCCAATAAATGCTTCTTTTCTGTCTAGAGTCTAGACCAAACACAAATGTTTACATTTTTACTACTGTCCGTTGCTTTTAGTCAAAGCAATTCTTTCCTACTTCCAAGTAAGAGCAAGCCTTAAATGTTTTTGAGAATCATTTCAAACGCAATGTTAAAGAGTAAAGTTGACATCTAGAGAGATCAGAACCTGACAAAGTGAGTCAAGTGACACAAAATGAGATTATATAACTATAGTGAACAGATTAGACAATAAGCCAACACAAACAAAAATTGGAAAGGAAAAGAGCCTGGCAGCTGGCATTTTTCGTCAAGAAACTACTGATGCACAGATATGAATACAAGCAGGAAATCTAGCATAGTAATGAAATGCCAAAACAAAGACAGTCAAGTACTACAAATCTCTAACAATCCTTATTGGGTCAAGCAATTTACAACACAAAGCATGTTAAACAGCATCACAGAAGCAACAAAGTAAGGGCAATTAATCAATTATAACAGTAGAGAGTAAGTTGGAGAGTTTTTATACATGTAATGCCGGAATTGGGGTCAATTGGTTGGTCTGAATTCTCCAACCACAGATTGGCATGCTCCACGCACTTCTCCAGGGCGTTTTGGTGCGACAAACTAGAGTTCGCCGGCCGGGAAATCAACAAACCGCCGAGCGACGAAATAAGATCCAAGTCCCACTCCTTGAGTGGATCCCCTGCACTATCATCATCCGTGACGTAATCATACGTTAAGCAGCAGCTCCTCTCGTGCGTTCTCGTCAGCAATTGGTCGTGAGCGCTCATCAAAGTCCTCACGTCAAAAATGCTTCCGAAGTAGATCAGCTTAAGCAGATCCGGAATAACCGAACCGCCATCGTTTTCTGACTTCTCGGCGACCTCTTCGGCAGGAGCTTCAAGCTCCGGCTTCTCGTCGTCAGTCTTCTTCTCCAAGGCAAGTTTGATTTCCTCACCGACCGCTTGAGCGAGCGGCTGTCGGAGCTTCTCGAGCTCGTCAACGGCGGCGAGAACCGATGATTTGGAGCGGAAGGTCTCTTCCTGCTCCTTGTTTAGGGTTTTGCCATTGGTGAGAGACTCCTCCATCTGAGCGATGCGGTTTAGCTTCTTACGCAATGCGCGAAGGCGTTTGTTGATTAGATTGAGGACAGGGCCGTCGTTGGTGATGATTTCGGAGGAAGAGGAGACCGGTGCTGCCATTTTCTATTAGGTTTAAGGCCGCCGTGTACGGCGGACGGCGGAGAAAATTTGGGGAAGGGTTTTGGAGAAGCACAAAGTAGAAGCGGCGAGCTTTCAGAACAAAGTGAGTGTGTAGATTGAGAGGATTATTATAATATAATCGTATGATATTTATTTATATATAGGAGGTCAATGGAGGACTATCAAGAGTCAATTACCTTATCTAGAATTTTATTTCACTTCATTTCAGTCCCTAAGGACCTACAAAATTCTTTTCATCGACCGCCCTCATTGCTCAAGGGGGCTGTCCATGAAAAAAAAAAACATTTAGATTAAATTTAATTAGAGTTACCCAAAATTATTTACAATGTAAAAGTACTACTACATTATTTGGACAACATTCAGGCCTCAGTACTAGAGGGGTACAAGAAGTATATGTAACTTTCATAATCCAATGATCAACTAGCATTGTAGTTTCCGTAGGTGTTGAAGTATGTTGCATCGGCAAGTAGATTGAGACAAACATAATTGATGCAACCCAGGTTGAACACGTACAATTTCAATAAGGTGTAACTTGTAGTCCTCAAATCACAAAGCCATTACATAGGTGTATAGTGTATTATGTTTGTAAATGTAAGATACATTAACCATGCATACCATATAAACAATCAAATGGATTAGGTCACTTTTCAGGTTGAATCCTTGTAGATGTCAGACAAAATGACCTAGTTTTTTATAAAACCTTTTTTAAGGAGGTTCTGTAAGGATCTTGAAATTGACTCATGATCATCCTTCATTAGCTTGTCGTAAACTGCACGAACTGAGCGTCATGACATGCACTATAATAAGAACTGATTTTAGTAACGCGATTAGTCACCCATAACCATTGGTCGCTAAATTTACCGACCAATAAGTTGTGGTGATTGGAAATAATTCTAAGGGTAATCTTAAATCTTAATCCACTTGCCTTTATCTCTACGAAAAAATGTTAATTATTCTAATATATCTCTGCTGATAAGTGTGAAGAGTCGGATCTTATCCATAAATACTGGCAAACGTACCTAGATATAGAAGACTCCTAATTACTCATGGCTACTAAATTTTCATGGGCTACGAATGAACCACGACCTAATCGTGTGAATCCCTACAGGTTTGAAACCATAAGCGACAACTAGAGGTCTCTTTGATCGTTCTAGATATGGTCACTTCGGTGAATCGGTCAGGATAAAAAGATAGGCTTTGTTCTCTTCGTCTGAAAATTGATTATTTTAAATTCAGATCATTTCAGATGCATTAAGTAGTCCAGTTTAGATTTTCTTAATAGTATTTCGTAATATAAATCAGTTCGGTTCAATTCAGATCAATTCAGGTCCGTTAAATTCAGTTTAGATTTGTTAAATTAAGTTAAATTCAGATCATATTAGTTCTGTTCAGTTCAGACGAAGAGAACAAAACTATAGTAGGCATTGAAACTTCACTTGACATCGTGATGAAAGAAAGCCAAGTGAAAAAAAAAAAGTGTAGGCCATACCTCCAATCCACTGCAAGCATCACTATATATAAATCAAATTCTATGTATTGTGCTTTCTCCGAAAGATAGAGACAACTAGAAAGAGTTAATATGCTTTTTTCACATTTTATGTTATTCAATTTGGTTTAAACTTTAAATCATTTTTATTCTATAGTAACAGTTGGTGAAAGTTGTAATCTATTTTTGTGAGAGCGATTGGTGAAAGTTGAGGCATAATACATCGATTGAAAATTACAAAATTACAAGCCCGGCCAAATATGAAGAGGATGAATTTATGTAAGGTGTTGCTTATAAGTAAATTCTGTCTAGAATAAATTTAATGGCCAAGGAAACGGTTGAAGAAGAATACGAATATGTTTATGGGGGAGGGAAGAGTAAGGATTGGAAGATAACGAAAGGCATTCCTTGGGAAGAACCAGGCTGACGCTGAACTACTTAAAAATCAAAATTTAACCGAACCGAACCGGTTTATAGCCTCGACCAGGCGACCACGAACCCCTTGTCCGGTTTAATATGAAAGAAACGAGTTCGCTATAAATGGCATAAACCCTGAGAAACACACATCTCATTCTTAAACCAGAACATACAGTACGATAGTTAGGGTATATCAGATCCGACGAAATAATCAGTTCTCCGGTAAAATCTCCATTGACACATATGGAAAGTAGTGTTTGTTAATTGAGTTTGTAAACCTACGTCGCAAATATGCAGAGACAGCTCTGCATCAAGCTGCTCTCCAAAATCTCCCAAAATACCATCTTCCCGTCATCACTCCTTAAGCCAACAAACCCGTTTCACCATTCAACCGTTTCGCGTTCCCAGTTTTACCATAATGGAGTTTTGGGGAAAATTGGAAAAGGGTTTACTCGAGTCCTCTCACTAGCCCCAAATTTTTCACCAGCAATTTAGTAAAGGGGCAGAGCAAATGTTCTAATTTTAATTTTAGTAAAGCTTGGGTTCGCAGAAATTTTCACTCCTTTGATTCTCATCACTCTGGATGGTAAGTTTCTTATCACTTTTGGTTTTATGATTTTAGTCATGTTTGCTCTGATTCATGTTTAATTTCTTATTAGTTAGCCATTTCTACAATTGCCATAAAGTACATTTTGTAAATGAGCTTCCCATACTTGACTGTTTGCAATTTTGTTGCTGTTACTGTTTGATTACGACAAATCATCAGAAATAGCTAGTTTATATTTAAATGTTCTGTGCATAGAAAGAAAGATCCATACTGATGGAGTGTGGCTTTAAAGAGGATTAGCTTTGCACATGTGTTGTTGTAATGGACACTGGACATTAGAAACTGTTCCAGAACTTCTTTTAGCATTCATAGAGCTACTATCCTGAAATTCAGAAACGGGATAATGCTTGTGATGATGAACATAAACTATAAAGATACTCTCCTAATCAGTCCATGACAAGTGATTGTCTTGTGAGATATATTATATAGCCTCGGACTCAATTTGCATCAGCTTAGCCTGTGAGAATTATATGAAAGATTGTCTAATCTGAAGTTAAACTCAAAACTAAAGTATAACAATGACTATAGAACTGGTTTGTTCAGAATTGATTGTAAGATTTAGTTTGTTCTTGATTGCCTTCCTTTCTTGAAGCCTTGCCAATCCTAACCTTTTTTTCCCATCTTTGTACTTTAAAGAACTATCTTCCTGCAAAATATATGCGTGCGTATGGAGGAGTAGCTTCAACCCGTCAACCTTTCCCTGTTGTGTCTGTTCTCGACTCGAATTTCAAAACTGAATGAGTAATCCCAGATATACTATTAATTGTATGGTTCGCTCCCTCATAAATTTAATTATTTCATCACAAAAAGAACCTAATAAGTGTTGTCGGGTGTTGTGATGGTATGGATGGGGCCAATCACATAATTTATGGAACAAAAGGGTAGTTCTTGCAGTCCCATAACCTGGGAGCATATTGCAGAATTAGAAGCATTTTGGGTTTAAATCAATTTTCATGTGTTCTGATTTTTTTCTTTCTTTAATTTAGTTACTCTAAGATAATTTTATGCATAGAAAAGTGATGTGTTTGCTTCTTATTTCTCAGGAAGTCTGTCTTTAGAAGGGTTACACCAGATGGTGTTGTGATAAGCATAATTCTAGCAAATGTTGCTGTTTTTATGTTGTGGAGAGCTGCAGACACACAATTTATGGTGAAAAATTTCATGGTAGGTTTTGAAAACATAAAATTATAAAGAAAATTGTTACGGGTGAAGAAATTTAAAGAGATTGAGATGTATAATTTGTTTTGCTTTTATGCAGATTTCTGTAGACAATTTTACAAGTGGTCGGCTTCATACATTGATAACCTCTGCATTCAGTCACAAGGACCCTTGGCATTTGGTTGCTAATATGTTTGGGTTCTACTTTTTTGGTTCAAGTGTAAGATCCCATCATCACTCTTGCCATTTGATGAAGAGGAGAGGTGTTTTCTGAAAAAAGTTGGGTTTTGTTCATTAAGTTGTTACTCCCTGTAGTACAACATGAACAACAACCTGTATTTATGCTATTTATGAACCATGTAGTTTTCATGTCATGATGCCCTAAGCAATTCCATTTTGTCTCTGATCTAATTTTATCTCCAGATTGGAAGAATATTTGGGGCTGAATATTTACTGAAGTTGTACTTAACTGGAGCAGTTGCTGGCTCAATCTTTTATCTGGCATATAATACATTCTCTGAGGTAAAGTGACGGTGTTTATAAGTTTCAGCTCATTTTTAACTCAAAGTTTTTCACTCCTTGGATAAAAAACATGAAAACATGTCAAAATTTGTTATTTTCATTCAATCTTTTTTTTGGAATTTGGATTAGGCCAAAGGATGTTTTCATGCATTTAGTTTTGATTCAGTCCGTGCTTTCATTATGCTATATAGCATTTCCAAAATTCGGATCATGAAAATACTTTGTTATTTAAGTTTCCTTATTGATTGAGATCGTGTCTTACTTCTAAAATATCCCAAAGTGTTAACAAGCACACAAATATCATTAATTATTTATTTAACCAGATGTATGATGATTATTGTTTTCTTCATCAATGTTAAATGATGTTTGTACTTTTATGTCTATAGGGGCATATGTATGGCTTGGACCCGAAGAAAATTCCTGCGTTGGTAAGTTCAAAATTTCAAATTAAAATACGCAATTGCTTTCATGGGTTTCATCATTTGTAACTCTGGAAATAGTGACGAAGAGTATAAATGTATCCATTTGTATACAGATAAATATCTAGTAATGTGAAGTGTGCACATTCCTGAATAGTAATTCAAAAGATACAAACCATCGCCTACTGGGTTCGTAAATGTGAAACCAACTTCTCGAAGTACTTGTTGTTGATTCTGTTATTCTTTTCAGGGGGCAAGCGGAGCTGTAAATGCGGTAATGCTACTGGATATTTTCCTTTTTCCAACAAGGACCATCTTTCTCGACTTAATCATACCTGTTCCAGCTATATTATTCGTAAGTTGCTCAGTACACTTGATATGTTGGTAGCACATCTAATCCAGTTTGCATAGTTCCTTAATTTCTCTGTTTTGTTCTATTTGCAGGGAGCATTTGTAATTGGTAGAGATCTTATGAGGATAAGGGAGGTACAGCCGTCAGTTATTTTCAGTGTTTCTCTTCTTTTCCTCTACTTAACTGGAGTATCCATTTTAGTTGATGAAGCCATGGCTCAACACAAAAAACCTGACAAGGATTATTATCTAGTTACTGGATTTGATTCTGCTTTATTTAGATCCATGAAACCTGTCAACATCAAATTCACGCTTATTGCTATCTTTCCATATAACACGTTCATCACGTAGTTACTGTTGTGAAATGCATTGGTTATTCAGTCCTGCTGGTTACACTTAAAATGTGATGTCTAGCTTACTTCTGTTTTACAGGGAGACAACAGCATATCTGGAGCTGCTCACATGGGAGGTGCTACCGTAGCTGCAATAGCATGGGTGCTAATTAAGAGGGGGCGTTTCAGACTCTTCTGAATAGGTGCAGATTAGCAAGTTCGAAAATAATGCAATATCGAGTTTCCAATCGTTCACTGAAGGAATTGTAAGGTTTTTATGGCGTTTGGTTGGTATGACCACTTTATCAGTAAGAAAGATCAATTATCATCGTGCATATTCCTAACTGCATACACGATTTGATTTGATTTGATTTGAACGGGAATACACTACTAGTTCCCATCCAATTGAATTGTGTTAGATTTTAGTTGCAACATTCCAACACTAGTTTTTAAATTTTTATGTAAGGTTTAGCTACTTGGTGCATGTTCGCATATGGTTCATGCAAAGTTTTTTTTTCTCTTTTTTTTTTCCATTCCCCTTTGCTGATCAGCAAAATAAAAATCGCTTGCTCTAAGCCTAAACAGACTGTTTGGGAGCGGTTTTAGATTTTTAGCTCGCCTCAAAACCGATCCATGGTATTGCACTGATATTGACATATCCTAAGGCTATCCTAAGTTTGCGCTGTACATGCACAACATGGTGACTCTGGTCCAATTAAGGTGTGCATTGTACATGCACAGCATGGTGCAGCTAGCATTCTGGTCCAATGTGGACAGATTATTTCCAAACGGTATACGTATCTTTTAAAGTCAAAACTCATAACATTATTGGTGAAGTATTTAAGACCGTGGATAATGTGTAGTAGTTGATGAGGGAGTTGATTGTAATGTCTGCAAGTTGGATCCTCCCCATATAAGACGACAGAGGAAGGGTGGTGAACTTTTCAATGTAGCTTGCACGACGTCTAAAGAGTATCGGTTTATACAAGTCTTACGTGGTCCCACATATTGTGAGAGAAGGTGTCGTATTTGTTATCCAATAGCATCTCAAAAACTCTAAAGCGATGTTAAGCGATTCCATAAACACAGGGCAAAGATCTGGGAGTATATTTCCTATATTCTGACTCTAGATGCAGCTCAATGCTTTGAGATTCTATCACATTTCACATACTCAGTGATCCTTTTGCAATGAAGTGATGAACTAGGGTATATCATCATAATGAAAGCAAATCCGAAAATGGATGTCACTCTCACTACAATCATGCTCTTATCATAACATCTCTACAATAGTACATTGACACTTGCATACCAACTCCATAATTTGATTGCCTTTTGCTACTAGTAATGCTTATTTTGTTCTAGTTAAATGCGATTTTAGTGCTTGGCAACATCAAGTTCAACGTCAAACTCGTCCATCCCATCATCAATTAGGACCCTACTCTTATACTCATAACCGCGCGAAACCCAGATAAAGTACACCATGTTAATTATGCCAAAACCCGCGATGAGATAATAGAAATTCTCAACTCTTCCTTCATTAATATTCTTCGTCAACCAATCTGGAAGCCCATGTCTCCCGGTGGTATTGTGCACCACATTCACCACGACCGCGCTAAGGTAACTTGCCCCCGCCATAGTACACGAAAACAGAGAATTTGCGACACTACTCATGTTTTCGGGGAACTCTTTGTTGTAAAACTCAATTTGTCCAATAATGTTAAACCCCTCCGCAAAGCCCATCAGGATTAACTGTGGCGCCAACCAAAACACGGTAACGGGCCTAGAATGGGCTAGAGTCGTTTCTCTTCTCCATCGCTCAATTAGGCCCGCAACAACCATTGACGAGATTGAGAAAACAATTCCAATAGCCATTCTCTGGAGCAAAGTGATTCCTCCTTCAACTTTTGTGACTCTACGAAGGGATGGCACGATGATCCTGTCGTAAATTGGGAGCCATATACCGATCGTGAGCATTGATATGACGCCTAGTGATCCAGCTGGGATTTGGAAGTTTGGGCCGATATGGCGATTCATTGCTAAAGCTTGGGACACTGTGAATGTTCCTTGTTGCGCCATTGCCATGAAACAGATGATACCGGAAGCCCATACGGGGATCACCCTAAACAGGCATTTCGTTTCTTCGACCCGCTGGATGCTGGTTAGCATCCATGGGTTGGAGATCGATCCATCGGGTTGTACTGAGCCATCAATCACTAAGGCAGCTTTGTTAAAGAACCTATATGAGTCAAAATCAAAACATATTACTACTTTGAATTAGAACTATACAATATTCAATAGTTGAGGAAATAGTGTAATGAAAGTAACAACAATACAACACATCAATTTTGGCCTAAAATGACATCTTCTGTACATAATGTCACACTTGAGTAGGTCCGAAGTCAAATTTATCTGCATGTTAAGTAAAAGTATGAACAAAATAGACAGTGACGTGGATAAGGTACCTCATTTGATTGGATAGCCGGAGTTTCCTCACGATTGTCCCTTTGACAGCTGGCGGGTCAAAGTATGCCCCGACGATATCCTCCTCGTCAGGGAGCTTAAGCTTTCTCTTCCTAAAAGACGCGACTATCACTTGTGCGATACCACCAAAGACACTACCCTCCGGTTTCACATACACATAATATTTCATCCCCATGAAAAACAGAATGATCGAGCAAAACATGAGCACGGTAGGGATTCCAAACCCGAGCGTCCAACTAACCGAGTCTTGAATGTAGACCACAAGAGTCAAAGCTATGATCAAGACTACAGTGAATGAGGTGTAATACCAATTGAAGAAACTATTGATCCCTTTTCTTCCCTCTTGAGTTGAGGAATCAAATTGATCCACACCAAAAGGTAAGTTGCATGGCCTAATGCCACTAGTACCAATTGAGAGAAAACACAGTCCCATGGCTAAAATCCCAAACTGGTAGTTGGTGGGACCTGTGCATTGTTCGTGTTGTACATTGCACTTGGGAGGGTGTAACTGAGGCATCCATGCTATGAGTGTCAGTGTCACCATTCCCTGTTGATGATCAACACTTTGGTTTAGTAAGATTTTTTCTTTTTAAAACTATTACTTTTTGTTCAAGTATCTTCCATTCAAGAATCAATTTTTATATTGGTTCACATTTATCACGTCGGTATGTTACGTAACGTAACTGTGTAAAGTATATGACACTGTTAAATTAAGATAAATGCTAGGAGTACGGAAAAAAGAAATGTATATGGATTACTTTGAATAATTCAAGATGTCGCATATCTCACTTCCCTTCTCCTACAAACTTTCAATATTTGCCATGCAAACTCTAATCTCGGAGTCCACCCCTTCGCATATCATTTCTCGTATGAGTCACAGACTCACAGTGTCACACATATGTTGACAACTATATAATGTCAAATAGCTATCGTGCAATGTTTGAAAAGTAGTACCAAAACTCAAATGCTTGTGGAATTATACAGGAAGTTATAATTAGCATAGCACGTGAAACATGCATATCGTGCCAAGATTTGTTTAATTTTATGCCGACTTAATCATACGTACCCTGGGTACGTATGATTAAGTCGGCATAAAATTAAAGAGGTAAAACTTTCAGTATGAAACAATTATAATAAGAACAAAAAATAAAAACAAATCACGTACAAACGTACTTAGATTAATCATATAACTTGGTCAATATAGCGAATCTAAATTTTGTTACCGTAATTCTTCGCTTCCACACAAAATACGCAGCAAAGACGTCAAACTAGTGTCGATTAGTGGATAATTAGTTAATTAATTAAATAGTTCCTGAGTTTAAGGAGAAGACAGAGATACTACTCATTATCAAAGATACTCTTTTTAACTCTTTTAACTCATTATCTTTTGTGTTGATGTTCAGAAAATGTGGTAATTGAGAAAAAAATGATTATTTTTAGTTTAAAAGTTATTACTACTATTTAAAAGCTGATGATTTTGAAGTTGTATATTCTCAGAATACTTACTTAAAATCTCTACTTCAGATCCAAACTTATAAAAAGTCACTATTACTTGATTCAATTTCCAGGAAGTAATCAAAATATTAAAAGTAACTAGCAATAATATAACTTTATTATATATTCTTACTAATTATATGTAATTTAAAAGTAATTTATAATTAAAATTAAAAAAAAAAGTTAAACTGCTTAAAATGAAATGGTACGAGTAATTTTTTAATACAAATATGACTGAGTTTTCAGTAATAGACCACATCTAGTTTTCAATAATCGTATCAACTATCAAATATCAATCTCATTATCATTATCACATCTAGTTTTTTTTTTTTTTTTTTTTTTTTTTTTGAAAGAACATTGGGGATACTAACTCCATTACTTTTAAAACTTCTCATTTACTATTATCAAAATAATTTTAAAAAATAGATTAAAATAGAGAAATGTTCGAAAAACTGAAGTCATAAACTTTAAGTTTAAGTCATGATGCACACAAAATATTCATTTATAAAAAATTTATAAATTTTTTTTAACTTTTTCTCTATTTTGAATTATTTTTAAAAAGTTATTTTGAAAATAATAAACAGGAAGATTTAAGGGAACGATAGAGAGTATTTTATTGAAGTGAGATATATTCCTGAACACCCCTCCCTTAGTTTCGCCCCTGAATCTAGTATGGTCGTATAGATAACCTTTTAAAAAGTCCAGAATGGGTATTCTAATTTCTTAACAAAATTAATATTATACAACTCATAATAATTCACATATAAATATATAAGAGAAGGCTTGAGAATATTTAATTCGCCTACTATTGACAAAAGCGTTATGTATTAAGACAAATTTGATCAGATTCACGGCACGCAGGCAT
Organism: Plantago ovata; assembly: GCA_028274465.1. Taxonomy (NCBI): domain Eukaryota; kingdom Viridiplantae; phylum Streptophyta; class Magnoliopsida; order Lamiales; family Plantaginaceae; genus Plantago; species Plantago ovata. The sequence goes on from CM051457.1 coordinate 21,909,342, forward strand.
TGAAGTGTGCACCTTGAGAGATATGATAATGAAATGAAATGAAATGAAATGGGACTAAATGGATACTATAATAGTATTTCTGAAGAATTAATTAAATTCATTATTATTTATTAGTGTTAAAAATAGAGATAAAAAAGTGCAATAGAATAAAGAGTAGTCAATAGACGTCCATACCGATAAGGTGGCCATGGAAGCAAAGGCAATGGTTCTAAATCTGCCCAAATATGAATCGGAAATGTATGCACCAACTAGCGGAGTGAAATTTGTCACACCCGACCATACATTAAGCACGTTCGATGCGAACACTTGGTCCATATGAAATATGTTCAGCAAGAACACCATGAAATTCGCCAGAAGCCCCATCGAAGCCAGTCTTTCGAATGTCTCGTTCCCTGCCCAAATTAAACAGATATGAGTTCGTTCACCAGTGGTGCAAATTTTGTTCTAACATGTGAGAGAGCCCTTTTGGTAAAGTTGTGATGAGACATATCTTGTTGTACTCGTTTTGCATTTTGTTTAAAATTTGTTTTTGCATAATAATATTATTTTTGCCATTTCAAGTACTTAATTGTGTGACTTGACCAATCATGCAGTAGGGTGCAAAAACTACCTGTGAGGTACTACAAATCAAATTGAATCATATGACAATGATATTTAAATTTGAGTTTTTGTGTCATGTCATACTTGTCGTCTCGTTTAGCAAGAGTGCAAACCGATTACCGACGGACGCAATTTGATACCAAGTTGAAATGTTCAATTATTTGGTTACCGGCCGGGTCAAGATCTTTTCCGCAACGAAGAATTATAGTATTATTATTATGACATCGATCTTTTATCATAGCGGATGGGAAGGGTCACCCTCTTATCCTCAACGTATGCTTACACGAAAACATTCTAAACGCACTAATTGGTAAACCCGGGCTAGACAATAATGTTATGCTCAGTTTGGTATTGTCGACATGATTTACATTTTTACATAAATATCAATTTCATTCTATTTAAAACTGAGTTGCGCGCAAATATATATTACCCTTATTCGACTTAAAATTTATGACTGCTTTTCCAGTATCTGGAAAAATCACTTATGATATAATAGTACTAAATGGTAGGCTTTTATTTTTATTTTTTACTTATTAACTCCAATCAAGATTTTCATTCATTTTTCTCATAAACAATAAATTTATGGACTTCGAAAACAAAGATGGTGCACTTGTAAATGAAGAAACGTAGCTGGCGACGGTCTCTTTTGTTGTGTACAAAATATATACATACATATATATATATATATATATATATATATATATATATATATATATATATATATATATATATATATATATATATATATATATATATCTATATATATATATATATATATATATATATATATATATATATGTATACCCCAAAGTAACGCCTGAAAGTGGATGAACATATAGTGTGAAATGACATCATTTTGTGATAAGAAGTTTGCTCGTGTCATTCAAATGAATGGTGTGCCTGGTTTCCATGAATTGCTATTGCCACACCCCACCATAAAACAAAAGCCTCAATCACATATAACATGTCATGCAACTAACATGTAAATGTGCTAACATATGCATGACCTACTTGCCAAACTTCTCAATATGTGAGCATATCATTTGTGTTTAAAATGTGTAAGAAGAGAATGGAGGACGTGTAGTATTCAATCGGAGATCGCTAGGACAGTTAGTCGGCCATCAGACATTATAACTTCTTAGGAACTCTCTAAACTTAAGTACAGTAGCATTTAAAAAACGTATGAGAAGAGAGAACGGTATACCTAAGACAAAAGGCATGGCCCTCCAACCGCCGGGCTTCCTCTGATCTTGTAAGGGTGTTTTCGACTCATCGTGCCCGTTTTCCGCCAGCTGGAACTCATCGTCCAGTGGAGTTGATTTGGTGGTGGGGTTGTAACAACACTGGAATTTATTGCACCATGTAAACCAAGAAGAAGAAGAGTTGAGCTTCCTGTTCTTAGCCTCTATGGACTTCATTTTGGCCTGGTAATGATTTATGAACAAGTCTCACCTGTGTGTGTGTGCATATATAGGTAGTACAGACACATTTTCCATGGCCCGCATGATTATTTGTATAATACTTAAAAAGGTCCATACCTATACTATATATATGCGGTGCTCCATCCGTCCCACAAAATTATGTATATTTTGTTCACTAGCTTATAATCTTCAAAAAGCTTATAAGCTCACATTTACGTAACAAACTTATTGACACGTAAACTAAATTTATTATGTGAACTAAGCTTATAATCTCCTATAACTTTTCATCTAACGATTCTATCCTATAAGCTAGCTAGCTTATTTTATAATAAATTAGCTTTTTTTAGTAAGCTAACTTATCATCTTTTATAATTCAATTATACAACTCCAACTTAATAATAATAATAATAATAATAATAATAATAATAATAATAAATAAATAAATAAAATAAAATAAAACTTATGACACCGGTAGAAGTATGGTACAATATTTGTTATCGTACATTTTCTATACTTTTGGTGCGAATAAATAAATAAAGTTCAGTTTAGGGAATATTATTTTGACCACCCCATTAGAGATCCTAATTACGTTTCTTCTCCTTCTAAAAGTAACAATTACATTTAGACCCAAAATAATCAATTCCATTGACTAACATTTTCAACTAGTGCGAACCAAACATGCCATTGCTCAATTTACAAATTAAGCTTTATTTTTCATTTTACTTTTTTTCTTCTTCTTTCTGATTTTTGTTTTTTTGTTTTTCTTCTTCTTCTTTATTATTTTTCTTTTTCTTTTTTGTTCTTCCTCACAATTAGAGTTGCTGACAGAAACCTAAATTAAATTATTAAACTGAAATTAATAGAATTGAATTAAACAGACCAAATCGTGGAAATAGTAGTAGTAATATAATCATCGAGTTTGCTAAGAGCTTTCCTTATTTTGTTTCGACATCCATGGCAGTCTACGTCTACTCTCAACTCGATCCATTAATTAGCTGGCCAAGGAACACAATTAGTTTCAGTGCAGGATTAATTTATCAGATATATATTGATTAATTATTTGAATGCAATGCATGGAAATGCAATTGGTGATGTTGCGTGTAGTTATATAGTAGTATTTGATTAAGTTAGTTTGCGCCGTCGCGTCATGGAATGAAGCAGAACAAAGGTACCATAGCAGCTCCGACTGGAGCTGCTGACAAATGTATCGGATTCCGGGTACCGGAGGTACCTTTGTAGAAGAAGAAAAAAATTTGAATTTTTTTAACGAAAGAGGGTTAGAATTTAATTGAATTTAAATTTTGTGGGGTTTGTTTTGCAATTATATTTGAGACCTTTTTATAATTAGAATAACCTTTTTATAATTAGAATAACCTTTTTAAAATTAGAATAAATTATGTGGGTTCATTTTAAATTAATTAGTGTTAATATTGTAAAATAGAAAATATTTGAGGTAAATGTGTAATAAACATAAAATGATGTTGTTTGGGTTGAATTGAAATCTAATAATTATTCAGGGGCAAAAATGTACTTTCCAGGCCTTAATTCGCTCAAGGTCAAATTCGCGGGGTTAGATGTAATTGTTTCTATCTAACAGTGGAACTTATATAATTGTTACTCTTAGAAGGATAAATTCGTAATTGATGAATCTAACAGGGGATCCAAAAATCTCATTCATTTTTATTTTAGAATAACAACAACATTAATAATACAGTATATAGTAAAAACTCCATATAGTAATTTCGTTGGAACCAGTAAAAAATATTCTAATAAGAACTAAATAGAATTTTATATATAATGTTTTTTCTAACAAATTAACATACTATATAATGTTTAAGTATTAAAATACATGTTAAACTTGTTTTGTCATGTTAAATAATTGCATGACAACAACCAGATAGAAATGGATGTCTTTATTGATCACCTAGAGGAGCAGCAATTTGTAAATATCTTAAGTGATGATGAAATCGTTGAATCAATTACACAAGATACAAATAGGGATAGTCGAGGTTTGAAATCAAACGGAAGCTGAGGTTGTGTTCGACTGTCCCTCCTATGAGCTGGAAGTGGGATTGTGGTGCTGCATCATCGCCCTGGGAGCTATGGGAGTGTGGGCCCGTACTTGTTTTCGAATCACAGACATTGTCTAGAGTTCGAAGGGTCATTGGGTACAATCTGAGCTTCGGTTTTAGATTCCCTGGGATCATAGCTTAGCTATAGTCTGTTGGATTTCGTGCCATGTTGGTTTTTCCATGAGCTTTTTTGGCTTATTGGGTCCTCCTTTGTACTTGAGGTTGTGTGATACACCTTGTATCATAATTGGGGTATGCCCCTAGCTCTTACTCTTGTATTCACATTTGGGTTTAATGAACTTTTTTTTGTTGTTTCAAAAAAAAATATATATATATGGATAATCCAGATGATGATAGTGAAGAAGTACAAAAAATTTCATACCAAGAGACTTTAAGCACGTTTAACAAGTTAATATTGTTTTGGGTTCCACAAGAAGGTCTACATGCATGCATGTGAATGAGTTACTAAGCACATGCAAGTTAAAAGTTGTGCTTGTAACTCAAAAGTTAAAGCCTCCTTCACATACAACTTTGCACAAGTACTTTGAATAGCAAATTTTATGTTATGTGTAACTCATACATATATTTATTTATTTATGTATGCAATTTATTACTATGGAGGTATAATTCCTTAAGAAAGGGACTTGAAAAAGTTATGAAATATCATAATGTGGATATTATTCTTATTTATAACTGGTCCCAAGTTGGGATCGAAAATTATACTTACTATAAGGGGTTTATTATTTTATAGAGTATTTCTTTAGAGAGTTTTTACTGTAACATGAAAAATGAATGAAAAATCTATCAATATACAGTAATACAATGCCCTTTTATATCATTCTAAATTTCTATCATCTAGCTTATAAACTTGTTCGCTAAACACTTATCTTATAAACTTATTCGCTCCCTCCGATCAACTGTAATTTATCCACTTTGACTTTTTTCAATCAACAATTTCAACTTTGAATCCGATTACAATTAATGATAACGTATTCATATTATGAAAATATAGAACCTTAATTTTCATAATATAATTTTATACAAATATTTTATCATTATAGTTTTAGAATATTTGAAAGTCAAAATTGACCTAAAAAATGTTAAACTGGGTAATTACTACTAGAACATAGGAAGTATTTTTATTTTTGAACTTCTAAATAATGTAATGATAAACCTTTAAAATTAAGGAGAGAGAGAGATTATTAATTCATGGATTAATAGTGATTAAAATTTACACGTTTTTTATTCTTTTCTTTTCTGTTTTTTTTTTTTAGAAAAAAATTTACTACACGTTAGTCCGTAACTCCGTATCATAAATTTTAAGCGGGACCAAGGGGTAAATACCACACATGGGAACTCTGCAGTCTGGAAACGTCAAACAGAAGTTTCTTTTTGTTTTTGTATTTATATGTAGAAGTATATTAAAATATATACTGATTGTCGATTGAGAGTCATCACGATTCACGGTTATCCCTTTCCTTTCTGTGTTAACGACGATTTCATTTAATAAAGTTGCTCCCCGGTCAGTTCATAAGACCGACGTCCACTCAACTTAATTCAATTCATAAGACCGACGTCCACTCAACTTAATTCAATTTATAAGGTGGTGTGGATTACTTCAATTTGGTGTGTATATGTAAAGGAAAGGGTACAAATGCTTCTTATATAAATGTGTGTGCTATATGTATTTGTCTTATTAAAACATTTAAGATTCCAGATTTAAGATGTTATTATCTTCACTAGCTAGCATTTGTACAATGTACACCTTGTACGACGTGTGTATCACGCGTAATTATGATAAAAACAAATAATTGGAAAAAATACGACTAAGAAAACAAAAGAAGGAAAAAAAAGAAAAAGAATTGAATCAATTGATGTAGGATAAAACAATACTACAAGTCCTATCAAATATACAGTATTGAAGCGATCCGAATCCCCATCCCTGAATTTGTAGTTGGCGTTTTACACCGATAGCGGTGTTCCGAGTTAAAACAACACCCGCGTGCGGCCTAGGGATGGAAATTTGGGGCTGGACCGCCCGAGCCCGACCCGAATTTGTCGGGCCCGCCCCGCCCGATCACCCTATTAGACTGGGCTCGGGCCTGTTATATAGGCCCATGGGCCGGTCCCAGGCCAAAAATTCTAGCCTACTGGCCCGGCCCAGGCCTGGCCCGAGTATATATATGTTTCTTTTATATATTATATATAATATATGTAAATATGCCTATTTAATTTGTTGTATATACTACTAGTATTAAATGAAGTTGTAATTTATACATTTTTCATAGTACGTTTTTAGAGTGAGTCTCCTAGTAGACGGTCTCTAGTATAGACCAACTTACATATATATTACAAAACAACCCCAACCAAGAAGCTACAAAAACACTACATAACTATTAAAAAATTCGGGGGTCAAATTGTAATAAAATATAGCAATGGGCCATTTTGCAAAAAAACTCTTTCCTTCTTCCTCCTTACATCTTACGTTTCTTTATGATTACAGAAACAAGATCGATCCAATTTCTTTACAAACTCCTCCCACCTTTCTTGCAGAAGCTTCTCCACCTCAGGTGCATGCCTGAAGTCGGGTCGATTATCGACTTCCCATAGCCACCGTTCAGCTAGCTGGGTGTACTTTCTGGGCTTTTCGGGTTCGGGTTTGGGCTTGGGTTTGAAAGGGTTGGAGATGGCAGCGAAGTTGGGGGTTTTGGAGTGGGGTTTGAAGAAGGAAGAGAGGGGGATTGTTGGTTGGAATGGAGGGTGGTGGTTTTGTGGGGGTTTGAATTTGAATGGGTTGAAGCTTATTGACCTCCATTAATGGAGTGGTTTAAGGTTTTGGAAAAGGATGAGAGTTTTTTTTTACAGTGGTTTTAGCTGCTGGCTAGATGGAGAAGAAGAAGAGAAAGTTTTAACATCCATTAATTCACTTTAACATACTTAAAAATATCCCATGATTTCACTTTAACATCCCATGATTTCAATTTAACATCCCATGATTTCACTTTAATATCACATGATCTCAAAAACGGGAAGAAAAAAATTATTCAATTTTTTCCATCATATCAACTATATATCTTATGATTTCACTTTAACATCCTATGATTTCACTTTAACATCTCATAATCTTAAAAACGAGAAGAAAAAAAGTATTCAATTATTTTCCATCATATCAACTATATATGCCATGATTTCACTTTAATATCCCATGATTTCACTTAAACATCCCAGGATTTCACTTTAACATCCCATGATTTCACTTTAACATCCCATGATCTTAAAAACGGGAAGAAAAAAAGTATTCAATTTATTCCATCATATCAACTATATATCCCATGATTTCACTTTAACATCCCATGATTTCAAAACGGGAAGAACAAAAATCATATCAACAATATATCCCATGATTTCACTTTTACATGCCATGATTTGACTTTAACATCTCATGATTTCACTTTAACATCCCATGATCTTAAAAACGGGAAAGAAAAAAAGTATTCAATTTATTCCATCATATCAACTATATATCCCATGATTTCACTTTAACATCCCATGATTTCAAAAACGGGAAGAAAAAAAGTATTCAATTATTTTCCATTATATCAACTATATATGCCATGATTTCACTTTAACATCCCATGATTTCACTTTAACATCCCATGTCTTAAAAAATGGGAAGAAAAAAAGTATTCAATTTATTCCATCATATCAACTATATATCCCATGATTTCACTTTAATATCCCATGATTTCACTTTAACATCCCATGATTTCAAAAACGGAAAGAACAAAAATCATATCAACAATATATCCCATGATTTCACTTTTACATGCCATGATTTGACTTTAACATCCCATGATTTCACTTTAACATCCCATGATCTCAAAAAAGGGGAAGAAAAAAAGTATTCTATTTTTTCCATCATATCAACTATACATCCCATGATTTGACTATAACATCCCATGATTTCACTGTAACATCCCATGATCTCAAAAACGTGAAGAAAAAAAAGTATTCAATTTTTTTTCTATCATATCAACTATATATCACATGATTTCAATTTAACATGCCATGATTTGACTTTAACATCCCATGATTTCACTTTAACATCCCATGATCTCAAAAACGGGAAGAAAAAAATCATATCAAGTATATATCCCATGCTTTCACTTTTACATGCCATGATTTCACTTTAACATCCCATGATTTCACTTTTACATGCCATGATTTCACTTTAACATCCCATGATCTAAAAAACGGGAAGAACAAAAGTATTCAATTTTTTCCATCATATCAACTATATATCCCATGATTTGACTATAACATCCCATGATTTCACTTGTACATCCCATGATCTCAAAAACGAGAAGAAAAAAAGTACTATTCAATTTTTTCCATCATATTTATATCCCATGATTTCAGTTTAACATCCCATGATTTCACTTTAACATGCCATGATTTCACTTTAACATCCCATGATCTAAAAAACGGGAATAAAAAAATTATTCACATTTAGAGTCGGTTGAATTAATTACTGATTGTATGAGAGACTGGAGAGTGAGGTGTAGGCGTGTAACACCTAACAAAACAAAGGACAAACAAAAAAAACCCATAGCCACACAGTGAAAAAATCATCTATCTATCTATCTATCTCTCAACTCGATTTCACCTTCGACAACAACAACGACTTTTATGTTGACCCGAATCAGATCTTCTACTTCGATGAATTCTGCAAGTCTCTCCCCAGCTCCTTTGATCCTCAAAACCAGCTTCTCACCCCAAGTTTCCCAACCCAACAGCCATTTCAATTCACACGAGAATTGAAACCTTACCAAATAGCCGAAACTCAAAAGGCAAAGCCCTGAAGAATTCGATCATGAGAGAAGAGAAGAGAGATAGAAGAAAGAGAAAGAAAAAAGCGAATTGATCTGTATCTCCGATCAATTAGATTAAAAAGAAACAGAAAAAAGGGTAATTTCTTAAAAAGACCTCTTATTTCTAAATAATTACACTTTGACCACCGAGATTTTGAATGCTTATAACAAGTTATTGGTAAATTGCATAATGGTACAGTCTCTTAGAAAGACCGTCTTTCCTGAGAATTTGCGCGTTTTTATGTATTTATAAAAAATTTCTATTGAATCACATATTTTAATATACACTACAACCAATAATTTATAACTTTTTGAAGCATTTTTTGTTTCTAATTTGTTAAATCTTTTAATTTCTAATTTTTTTTAAAAAAAAAATTAATTCCTCATATGTGTGGATTTTGATTTTTATGACAAAACATTAATTGGGCCCGGCCCGACCCATGATGGGATGGGCTTGGGCCTAAACTTTAGGCCCACCCTCGGGCTTGGGCCTGGCAAAATGTCCCGGGCCTTTGGCGGCCCGGCCGGCCCATTGCCATCCCTACGCGTGCCAAGCCGTCAATGGTAGAGTTCGATTCAAGGGCATGCTGATGCGGTCGAAGCAATATATAGAAGACGAAACGGTTTTATTATTTTAGGTTTCTTTTACTTTTCTAGCAAGTTAGGTTTTAGTATTAGATTTAGTTTAGTATTTGGTTTCTTTTCTTTTTCAGCAAGTTAGTTTCTAGTATTTAAATAGAGTGTCCAACATTATTTTCATAAATTATGTTTGATTGATTAATAAAAAAGTTGAGTTTGTTCTCACAATCTGTCAAGTTTCGGTATTCTTAGGTAGAATCAACGAACTTTGATAATATTCGTCAATTCTTTAGTATTCTGCGAAATCAATGAAGTTTTGATCATCGTTCTTCCTTTGCCTGTCCACGTACGCTGCATCAGAGTGGTATTAGCTTCCGGGTGATCCTGAGATATGACGTTCGAGAGACAGAGGAAAGACAATCGTGTCCAAATTCGTGCTGATCTATGGAGGGATCGTGCTGATCTGCGGAGGGATACTGCTGATCTACGGAGACATGTTGAAGAATTAACAGTACGAGTGAATGCGTTTGTCAATAAGCGGTCTCGTGATCGATGTGCTCCTAGAAAATTTTCTGAGCCGCAGTGTCAGTTCTTTGAAGAATTGTCTGAATCATCTGAAAAGGTAATTGTTTCCAATATTTCATATGATTTGAAAGATTTATTTAATTTAGGTCAAGCGGACGATGAGGATGAAAATAAATCTGTTTATTGGGATGGTGAACCTATTTGGGATGAAGAAAATTCTGATTTTGTAATTTGGGATGAAGAATATGGAGATGGTGAAAATAATTATGTGATTTGGGATGAATATTTTGAGGAAGAGTCCATAGATACCGAAGAACCGATCGGTGATGCGGCTGTAGATCATATTAGTATTTTGCAGCATTCGGCATCTCATGACCGGAGTGCTAGTGAGTTTGAGCAATTGAATTTCAGTCCTGATTTTGATGGGATCCACGTGACTGAAGGTCAAGTGCCTAAGCCATTAGACTGCAAAATATCTTTGTTTAATTTGATGACGGCAAATCAAGATCTACTCAATTATAAGTCCTTGGCTTTTGTTTTCACAAAGAGTAGTACAAATATGGAGATTAATCTGCCCAGGATTGGACATAGTGATATTTTGTAGTGTTCTTGTATCACCGTGGCAGAACAAGTTTGTGTCGATGCAGTGCTGTCTTTGGAAGTGACTGGTGTGGCACATGATGAAATATTGGATGATAAGATTTCACGAGAATATGCTAGACATGTTGCTATTAAGAATTGTGGCTTCTAGAATTGGAAACATGTAAGGTTTAAATGGGATTGCCGGAACCATTCTATTAGGATATTTGATGGTGTGAATTTAATTGGTACATCAGAGCATGGTACAAGCACTAAGGATTTGCAATGGGGCTGTTTGTATAGTTTTAGTCAACCGGTTGGGTTAATTGACTTCACAGATGACATTTTATCGTCCTTGTTTAATCATGTACACTGTTTATATGTGTTTGATGCCGGTGGACACCGATCCATTTTACCTGATTTTGGAGTTCTTCTCATGGTGTCTTCACTTTGTACACCTCAAGTCTATGTACGGTTTGTGTTTGATCCAAGAGGCCTAAAGTAGTTGATTTTCCTACTTACTTGGTTCACACAAATTTACTTTGTCGGATTTTGATCTTCCTTGCCTACAAAATTCGAGGACGAGTTTTCTTTAAGTGGGAGAGAATGATGCGGTCGAAGCAGTAGAAGACGGACCGGTTTTATTATTTTAGGTTTCTTTTACTTTTCTAGCAAGTTAGGTTTTAGTATTAAACTTAGTTTAGTATTTGGTTTCTTTTCTTTTTCAGCAAGTTAGTTTCTAGTATTTAAATAGAGTGTCCAACATTATTTTCAAAAGTTATGTTTGATTAATAAAAAAGTTGAGGTTTTTTCTCACAATCTGTCAATTTTCGGTATTCTTAGGTAGAATCAACGATTTTTGATAAAATTCGTCAATTCTTTAGTATTCTGCGGAATCAATGAAGTTTTGATCATCGTTCTTCCTTTGCCTGTCCACGTACGCTGCATCACATGCCATCCAATATTCCAATTTTCCAACACCGTCTCACCCATTAGCTTATTTCAACAATCAATCCATGCACCATGGTGTTTGGTTAGGCCTTTCATACTACAAAAAGAATCTCATTTCGAAGTTGTATAAAACATGTGGTATTAAACTGCAAACTATGGGGGCAGACCATGGGTTAACGAGACACCCCACAATATCCACCCCTAACCATGACTTTGAAGTATTGAGTATTATGTTTGGGGCGACCTTATTAATCATTTAATATGTGATTTTGTTTTACTTGACTAAAATAAAGTGGCTTGACTATAACAAGTATGTTTCATAAAATGTTCAGGAAGGTGGCTGATTAGAAAATTTACTTTACATAGCTTTTAAAAATAATAAGGTGATTGATCAACTATTATGACCTTGACTTTTCAATCAATTTACTAGTTCATTTTTATCAAACATACCCTATACGTGACATGAAATTGTTTAGGCAGATTTGGCGTTGTGACCCTATAGTTTGCATGTTTGTATGATTTACCTTTTTTCTTATTGGTTGCAACTTGCCCCTTGGAACTTTTATGGGTAAACAACATAAAATCCCCTCCAATTATTATAAACAAGTGTGAAAACCCCTCAATTATCTAAATTACGTCCAACCCCTCACCCCCCGCCATTTTATAACTAAAACTGCATCACACACCCTGACATCAATTCCGTTAGATTAAAGGCTAACTGAGTTAAACTGAATAATGCCTATATACATCTAGTAATTTACTTTGCAAACTGATCTTAATTAATTATTTTAATAGCAGCGTTTATTTAATTATCTCTTCTTAGTACTGTTGTTTTGCGTTAATTATCAGCAGTTATTTTTCTTTTTGAGTTTTAATGTTTCTTATTTATATACTTATTAATTTGTTTTTTAATTTAATAAATTTAATGCCAAGATAACATGTAATAATAGTTTAATAATTTTAAACAGTATATTTTGATAAATACACAAATTTATAGTAATAAATTTTAGAAATAGTATAAATATCACATAACGTGGTATCCGCTTGTAAGAAATACTTGTATGTTGTAAACATAAATTTTTACAAACTATTATTTAAAAATTAGATGATTATTACATAATATAGTTTTATTATAAAAAGTATAATTTATTTTTTATAATATAATCAAAAAAATTATTATACTTTTTAATTTTTTAATTATGTAATTTAAAAATAATTTGCGTTTAAATTTCAAAAATATATCAACCTTATAAAATTTGAAATGAACAAAATGAGTATAAGCAAACAATTAAAAGAGTAAACGAAAAACATTAAAAAGGAAAATTGTATAAACTGATTATTAAAAGTAGAGATTATATCACTCTAGGGGTTCCTTAGAATACCTAATTAACAAAAAAGGTTCCATTTGATCAACAATTACATATTAGGTCAAAATGTGGATTTTAAGTTGACTTAGAGCTATTTACAGAATTGTCATTCACTCAAAACAGACATGTCCTAAGTATTTTAACTTTTTTTAATAAAACAAAAAAGAAATTAAAAAAAAAAAAGAAAAAAAAAATTAAACCAGAAGGGCTCAGCCCCCGCCATGGCAGGGCGGACTCAGCTCCGCCTAGACAGCTCCAATCGGAGCAGAGTTGCTGCTCCGATCGGAGCAGAAACGCTCCGGTCGGAGCAGTCAAGCTCCGATAAGCTCCGATTGGAGCATTAACTGCTCCGATCGGAGCAGAAACGCTCCGAACGAAGCCTTTCTGGCTCCGATCGGAGCAGGAGAAACGCTCGGAGCATTAACTGCTCCAATCGGAGCAGAAACGCTCTGATCGGAGCCGCTGTGCTCTGACCGGAGCAGTCAAAGCTCCGGTTAGAGCAACTTTTCTTTTTTTTTTTAATTTTTAATTCGTTTTTTAGTTTTTTAATTTTTTTTAATTTTAAATCTAAGGCTTGTTTGGTTCTTGAAGAATCCAAAATTTCTACATTAATTTAGTTCTTCTTAATTCACCAAAAGTCAAATTCGTAGCCTAATATGTAATTGATAATCTAATGGGCCCTATTCTGTTATTAGAAGCACTAAGAGACCCCTAAAAAGATATGGACCCTTAAAAAGTAAAATAATTAAAAACAAATAAATTAGTAGTACCACTCTCACTATAGAGAGTGCAACACACTCTTTGGATTTTGGACTCTGAAATTTGATTGATATTTATACTTTTTCCCTTTTTAGAATCTAACCACAAATTTAGGTTATGGGTCCATTTTACCATTCCAACAACGAGTGATTTTTTGTTTTAGTAAAACAACCAGTGATCTTAAGTTCTTAACAGGCAAATTAACAAGTGGATATTTAAGAAGCACACTCTAGCTATTGTTTTGCATGGGATTCTGCTATCATGTTTAACTACTTTGCTAAAAGGAATTTATTTCGGGAGAGAGGCTCCAATCCTATACAAACAAATGAGAAGTTTGTGCAATTGACATTCAAAATACAACATGTGAACGTGAATTTGCGTAACATATGAGAGGCCATTGTAAAAGAGTCGGTACTCAATTATACTGTATGATGATGAGTTAAAGTAGCAAAGTAGAAATTCGTTTTGCACCACAATCCAAATCACCTTTTAACATATTTCTAACATGCACGTGAAATTAACTTAAATTGTTCATGTTTGGCTGAGTTTCAAAATTAAAGACTCTCTCCGAGATAACGAAGTATGGCATTTCTGACGATGGAAGACTTGTTCAACTTAAACGGAACACGATAGTCTGATAAATTTGCACCACAAACAAACCTCATCTGGTTACATGTTATCCACTGTTCGTTCATTTGATTTTGATACATGATGGGGTTAGCACATGCCAGGGTGTTAACGAGCTGAACTTTAGTTATATCAATCAGTGATCATTAGAATTTTAGGTTTGATACTGATTGGACTGTGATCGGCGAGATTTACATAATTAAATTTGTATTTGACTCGTCAATTTATTGAATTATTTATTAACTGCTCGAAAAGCTCAACTCATTTTAGCTCCTGAGACTTGGCTTAGTACTAAAGCTCGAAATGAGCTCATGTTTATTCCAAAAAATTACACAATTGTGCAAGGAAAGGAAAGAGAAACATGTGAGGGTTGAGCTGAGATGTAAGGGTCGAATAATTTATGGACTTGCATTTTGAGAAAATAAGAACCAAGAACTTTCTTGTAACACGCACGAGGATTGACTTTATGATATTCTGAAAATCACCCCAAGCTACAATGTGTGGAAGAAAAAAAATGGTAAATGGAAAATATTTGCATTGGAAAATTTTGTATTGTTGACAAAAAAATGTGTATACTGAGTCCTCTATCATGAACATTGCAAATAAGAAACAAAATATGCGAAGGGAGAGACACATAACTATTTGAAAATGTCTATTTCAGTATTTATTATTTTTGGCTTCTAGACTCTAGAGACACATTCTTAAAATTTCAGTGTTTTTTTGCAAATGAATGAAAAAATAATTATTACTCGTGGGCTTCAATTATATTTTAAGTTTTATTGTCGGCTCACTCGATAGTGATTTTAAGTCGGACAAGCCTCTTTTTTTTGCTTCTTTTACTAACGTGGTGACCTGTGTTAGTAATACTCGCCTCGGGTTCAGCTCGAATTCGGCTAAAGCTCGGTCGACTTGCGTTTTTTTTCTTTTTTCTAGTGCAAATGAATCATGTCGCAGTTGATGTTTATGACTTGGTCATGATCATTAATTTGGCAATGGATTTAATACACGATCTTATCGTAAGTTGAATGATAAATAAATGTAAAAAGCGATACACCGTGTTTTATATATGTGTGTGTTTATGTGGAAACCTAAGGAATTGCGTACACAAATTATATGGTTCCTTTTGGGCAAAAGTACCGAAAGATTTGAAGGTGGAGTTTAAGTCGTATAGTACTAGCTTAGCTATGTGGTTCTATACTTGATTGTTGTGGTGCTGTAGAAGAGTTCCAAGTGGAAAGTGGTTTGTTGGCTTGATCAAAATATCACTAAGGTAAGATTGAAATGAACGGTCCAGGCCAGGCCAGGACATATCTAGGTAGTGGGCAACACAAAGCTGGGTTTTGCCGAGAAGTACGTACCTACTGCATTGGTTGGCATTGACTGGTGCGCAATTGGAATTATTGGATACAAAGAGATGCTATATCTACAGGCTTAAATAAGATAGATAGATAGTACGAGTAACAACTAATTATTGTAGTATCACAAAAGCTCACTAGTCACTACACACTTGTTTATGTGGTGATTTTTAGACATTATCATTGGACGGTAGTATTAATTTATGTGTTAAATTGTATTTTGGTCCTAACAATTCTTTTTAGGGCTCGATTGGTTCTCCCATTTTCACCTCCTTTCCGCCTTTGACCGAGTAGAACTATGTGCTTGGTTCTTACTTCTTATTATGGAAGTGGTGGTTCACTGTTTGGGCCTAGAAGTCTAGTACTGCTCACATAGCAGTGTGTTTTAGAAGACACCATACGGTCCATACCGTGCGTTTTAAAATTAGGAAGAGAGTAGTGATTTTGAAAACCACTTGAGACCTCATTTGTGTTTTGCAAGCCCTACTATTTTGCCTCACATTTTATCATTTAAATCACATAGCTAGTGAAATGACTATATTGTCCCAACAAGTATACAATACTACAACATGAACCATTATATATAGGCTATTGATAATGCCAGAGCTGAAATTACTAGTGCCAGAGCAATTTACCTTTTATATTCACTAATCATTCCTTAAAATGCACAAATTGCTTTGACATTAGTATTTTAGCTCTGGCATTGTCAGCTCTCCTATTCTTGCTGCTGCTTAATTTTGCTGATCAAATACTTGAGCCTAGCTCTCTGTCCAGGATTTCTTGATATTAATCTAACTGAATCAAGCTATCTGTATTACTAATTGATATCAATATACTTGAATAAAATCATGCATGATATCAAGCTGAACAATATAATCTAGTTAGATTAATATCAAAGAAAAAGATCGAGCATTGTTCTGTATAGAGAGCTAGATTAATATCATGAACCAAGAGCATGGCTTGTTGTTATAATTAGTTATATTAAAGTAATATAATAACCCTGTTGATTCAATCAATTGATTGACCTATCAATTAATTTTAAACCGTTGATCTTACATATTCAGTTTCAATCTGGTGCTTACATGTGTCATTATTTAATTAAAAGGTGTAAGGTTCGAATCCTGTTGGCGTGATTTTTCTCCATTATTTTTATTATTATTTTTATTGAAGGTGTTTGGTTCGAATCTTGTTGGCGTGATTTTTCTCTATTATTTGTATCATTATTTTAGTTGAAGGTGTTGGGTTCGAATCTTATTGACGTAATTTCTTTCCTTTTTATTTATTCTCTTCTTAATTTTTATTTGTTAACATAAAATTGTATGGTCGTATTATACTTAATTTAAAAACAACCATGATTGTTCTTATAAAAAAAAACATAATAAATGTAACATTTGATTTTGTTGATTTTTTCGATGGTCATTCTGACCTTAAATTATTCTTAAATCATACGATAAAAATAATTAAAAACCTCATATTATGAAACTAGAATGTTTATATTTTCATATATAATTTTTTAATTATTTTACTTACTTGAATGATTTACAATTAATTTTGAGGCCAAACTAATCCTCGAAAAAGTCAATAAAACCAAATGTTACACTTGTTATTGGACGGAAGAAGTATTTTATTTATCAAAACATCAATTTAGCTCCGATGATAGAAAACCTGAGGATACTAGCTAGGCCACTTGGAATTTGAATATCGTCCATATTACGGCATCAACATAACAAAAGGTAAAATTAATGGCAAGAGATAATGACGCACATGACAATATATTCAACTGATGAAGAACACCAATTACCATGCGAAAGATGCATTGCAGATTTTGAAGTTGAATGTTTACCTAGAGATGTATCTGATGGTTCTTATTAACTCATCGGAAGAATACTTTTCGTATGTCTAATATAGTTCAATTCAAAACTATTAATTGCAAAGCTACAAAAACTATATAGACTGAGGTGTCATGACACTAGAGGTCATAGGTTCAATTCTCGCCAAGTGCGGGATTATTTATAATTTATTCTAGCTTTGTAATGTTACTTGTGAAATTGTAATGGTTCGATTATTAAAAAAAACTACAAAAACTATATACATTTATAGAACACCATTTATGTTAAGTTTAATTACTCAATTAGTTATTTTTTGATTACGTTTGAAGTCATTATGTGAAAATTATATATTTATTCCATTCATTTTAATTTTAATATATTATTTAATAATACAATAATGTTTTATAAGATTACGCTTCACACGCGTAGCGTGTGTAACACGGTTCCTAGTATTAATCTAAAACGTATATTAATCATTGGTTTTATACTTGATTTTTTTTTAAACGGTAAAAGAGATTTTATTCCACCAATAAAAAGCATAAGTGATGCTCAATACAAGAACTAGAACAAAGCTCCTTGAATTAATTGGCTTCTCAACCTAATTCCAACTGACCTGGTTTATGAAGTAATTGGCATTCCTCTGCCAAGAAATCCAGAAGCTGATCAAATTGTTTGGGCAAAGGCAGATAATGGGATCTTCTCAGTCAAATCTGCCTATAATTCTCTAATCAACAAAGATTCAACACATAACTTGAATTGGCCATGTGAAAAGATCTGGAAACTGAAAATCCAACCCAAAATAAAGTTCTTCTTATGGCTCCTTGTTCATGATAAACTACCAACTGCCTCAAGGCTACATAAGCACAATATCGTTTCTTCACCTACTTGTAGCATGTGCAATAATACCCCAGAAACCATGGAACACCTCTTCTCGAGTTGTCCTTATTTCTCCCAAGTCAGAAGACTGATCCAGAATCCCATCAACACCTCTCAGTCCTATCTAGATTTAATCTTCCATCAAAATGCTGATTATAAAGAAGAATTCACTAAAGTGTTTCTTTTCTGGTGGATGGTGTGGAGATATAGAAATGATAAAATTTTCAATGAAGTACACCTGAACACTTTCAAATTCGATCAACACCTCTCTCCTAAATCTTATATAAGACCATTCCATCCTCTCACATAAGCAACGAGACCCTAAGAAACCAAACCTAGTTAAATTGAAACCTCTCTACTGCCTTAATATTGATGGCAGTGTGTGTCCAACTTACAAAATGACAGGTGCAGGTTGCATTATCAGAAACCATGACGGTCAATTCATAAGAGCATCCTCCTCATTTTTAGGAGATGTTGATATCATACTACAGAATGTTATGCATTCAAGTTAGGAGTACAATTATGCTCTCAACTTGACATAAAGAAATTCATTATCCAAACTGATTTCTAAATATTTGATTTCATGTCTTAACATGGAGGTAGCAGTGCACTTAAAGCATCAGGAGCTTTTGCGGGTGCTACTGAAGATTTGAAGAGAATGAAAGCGGTACATATTCAGTTTGTGTATAGAGAAACAAATGGAGTGGCCGATCATCTAGCTAATGAAGGAAGAAAAATAAATTTTGGAGGAATCCAAAATTTTTGTGGTTCTTTGCACTTTATTTGGGGTACTTCCCCCCTCCCCCCTCCCATTTGTTGAACAATTTGCTTATTTTAGACTCTTTTAATTCCGTACGGTTTGTAACTTAACTATGGGTGATTGGGAAAATGCCTTATTAGTGACCATTATGAGGGTGATTCTCAAAATTAACCCCCTTAGTTTCAGAATTACATTTTAGTCCAAAATGAAGAATTTTTAAGTTGACCAACACTTATTTACAACTTTGTCATCACCCGAAACACTCTCAACCAAACATGTCCTAACAAATAAATAAATTTACTAAAAAGTAAAATAAAAAAATATGTAAATTAAAAAAAAAAACCTAATCAATAAAAAACTAAAATAATTTTTTTTTTAAAACTTTTTACCTTCTTTCCCAATGGTCCGGTACCGGAATATAATTCTGGTACCGGAGCTTAGAAAGCTCCAGATCGGAGCTTTGCAAGCTCCGGCCAGGAGCTTTTGCAGCTCCGATCTGGAGCTGCAAAAAGCTCCTTGTCGGAGCTTTTGCAGCTCCAAATCGGAGCTGCAAGCTTCATATCGGAGCTAACAGCTACAACAGCTCCGCATCGGAGCTGTTAGCTCTGATCGGAGCTATAATAGCTCCGATCGGGAGCTGTTATAGCTCCAGATCGGAGTTGACAGCTCCGATCAGAGCTGTTAGCTCCGACGTGGAGCTCTGTGCCGGAGCTCCGGTACCGGAGTTTTAGATAGAAAGTTTTTTTTAAAAAAAATATTTAATTTATTTTTATTTTATCATTTTATATAAATTTTTTAATTTCTTAAACTTTTTTATTCTATTAAAGCATAAGGAGTGTTTGGCGAGCTAAAAATCCAATATTTGAACAGTGATTTGGTCAACATTTTGGCCTAAAATGTAATTGCTAAATTAAGAAGGTTGCTTTCGTAATTAGGTACGCTAACAAGGGCTCTAAAAAAATGGACCGTGTGCTTTGGTTTAATATATATTCTGCATTTCAAAAAAAAAAAAAAGAACAAAGCTCCTTGAGCCTAAACTCAAGGTTCACAACCGAATACGACTAGTGACTAACACTCGGGGTTCTACTCATCAAAATAAGTCAAGTCTCGAGGCATAAATAAGGTTCCAACAACCAATCTTCCAATTGAGAATAAGCGTTGAGCTTCCCTTTCCATTTTAGCCAAAACCAACTCCACATTTGCACCCTTTCAAGAGCTTGCCAATGAGTCCAAACCACTCCATTAAAAATAAGATCATTCCTTGCCTTCCAAATCACCCAAATAGTAGCAAACCATAAGACTTGCCAACATTTTCTTTCCCCTCGACCATGGAGATTCGAAAAGGCTCTCAAGCTTTCTTCTACGGTTCTAACTTTGGGCATACACACATTAATCCATGAAAACAAAGCATCCCAAAGGTTTCTAGAAAAAATACAATCTCCAAAGATGTGCCAAGAGCTCTCCACGCAACCTTCACATCTATTGCAACTAGCATCATTGTTAGTAAAGAAAATTTCCCTTTTCGTTAAATTTCCTTAGAAGGAACTTGTCTTGTACCAACTTCCACACAAAGACACACACTTTCGACGTGACAAGATTGTTCCAAATATCCTTTGGCCAACTCAAGGGGGTTGCCGCCTCTCCTTGCTTGTTGAGCTTCATATAACCTCCCTTTGTGGAGTAGATATCTCTCAAGGCCCCGGTCCAAAGCCATTTGTCCCCTACTTTTGTGTGTCCCTCAAAGTTGATAACACTTTGGATTCCATTACACCAACCACACCCTCTTCTCTTCCCCTTAAAGGTCGACTCCACTTCCAAAGGAAAGTCGGGGTATTTGCCTCCCAAGACACTTGGTCGCACACCAAGGCCTCCTTTGTCTCCTCCAACCGAAATTATAAGCGAGGAAACTCATCTTTTAAGCTCTTTTCTTTACATACCTACCTATCAAACCAAAAGCTAGTTGATTGCCCATCTCCTACCTTTTTCACCATATTGCTTTTGAACCAATCTTTTGCCCCAACACAAAGTACCAACTCCTTCCACCAATCGGACCAACATCGGGCGGGTGTATTTCCTTCCTCTATTCTCCCAACACACTCCCTCAATATTAATCATTATTTTTATACTTGATATAGGCAGTTTCGAATTCAAATGGTCACTCACTTAATTACTTGACTGACTATCCACATCTTCTTTAGTTTTTGGGTTGTTTGTCTACTTAAGCTTTCCAACATACTTTCTCTGCCACATCCAAGTATTCAATAACCATTAGTCTTTGACAATTTGCCGGTACTGCTGCATCATGCCTCACACGAAAATAAGATGATCGAGGATTGGCATCACATAAATAAGTTATAGCCTTATAACCCTAATTGATTAGAGCATTAATTAATTATATCTGGGACGATATTTGCATGAGTGGCCTGTTTGACTAGTGTTGGTGCTAGCAAATGAGTCTATATTAATTTGGCTAGACAATGAACTATCACTGGTGATCGAAGGACAACATGCCACATAGCTCCGTGAGTAAAGCCAACTGCTCCAAAACTCACTCAAACTAGATAAAACTTTCTGAAATCTGCTATGATATGATCCTCACATGCTCTATATATGCCCATAATAGTCCCGCAAACTAGAGTCTCACTGCAGGAGCCAGGAGCAGCCATATGTGAAACCCCTTTATCCCTCGCCATCTGAGCTAGTGACCCGGAAGTGTAAGATATTGCATCCATGTCAGCTTCTTGGCCTTCAGGAGCTGAGCTTACTTGTGAATTATACTTGGTGTGGACTATAAAGCTGAGTTGAGCTTTCATCATATTGTGGCATAATTATGTTGGTGAGATAAGCTTTAATTTATAGTAATCATGTCATGTCAATGTTTAGTAACCTAGTTGCCAGGATTTTAATTTAAACATGGGAAATGCGTTTAATTTACACTTTCGTGGGAACCAAGCTAGAAAATGCATTCCATAAACAACTCTTTGCATGCATTTTGCACTATATATAAAACAAGCGGTACGTTTTCAAAATGCATGTGTCTGATTATGGTCAAACTACACACGAACGGGAGGTGATATTGGTCCGGGCAGCTTGAGGTGTGTTTCGGACCTGTTGATAGTTTGGGTGACTAAGTTTAGGTAAGGTTTGTTCTTTCGTCTGAAAAAAATCATCACCGAACTGTTTGAACTCAACTGAACTTATTTGTAGTATAAAAATCACTTAAGCAAATCTGAATTAAATTGAATTTAATGAATATAAGCTGAACTAAGTATACCAAATATAACTTCTAATTTTTCCACTAGAAAAATCTCAAAAGTGTTAAAGTCTTAGCTAGGATGCACTAGGTAGGATCTGGTGTTCCCCGTCTTGGCATGTGTAGTACAAGAAATATGCAGCATATATCTGAGGAGGCGACTAGTTAGACTAGCTAGCTGCACAACCTCAATCACATCATATATATGCATTGTACACTTTGCTCTAAGTTTGAGTAAAGAGACTTACAAACCAAAAACAAAATCCTTCATAATTATATATTGTACGTAACACTCGTACATGCATAATAAAGAGTAAAAGACGTTCATATATATCATAGTATTTTGAGGCCAAACTAATATACTGTACATTAAACTTTTCACACATCAACTAATTTTTTCATAGTTGTGGATTATATCATGAGATGGCAGTACAAAGATTTATGAGATGCTACACCCAGTTGAACTAGCTGAGGGAAGAGATACGACGAGACTGTTGAGCAATAACATTGAGTGTTGAAGGACTTTGTTCCAAGTAAACTTCATAACCATCGCTCCAGCTCTCCATTCCCACAGCCATCACTTGCCAAAAGAGTGCACCTCCACATGGACCTCCTGCTCTTGCACAGTCATAAACACTAGTGAATACATTCTCCAGATACGAGTCCCGAGCTTCAACAGTGTATCCGGATCTTTTAGAAGATTTTCCGAATTCAGTCACCATTATTGGTTTCCCAAGTACTAACTGTGAGTCTTGTATATGAGATTGAACCCATTTTTCAACAAATTTAGCTTGGTCAGCGTCATTTGCACCAGACACCCTGCATGAATTTATCGTTTAATAACTACGTACGTACTATTAGAGGAATTAATACACGTCTATTGAATGACATAATGCAAATAAGTTTTGTATACCATTGATCAGGGTACATATGGATTGCTGCGAAATCAATTTCAGGAATACGGTTGTTAGCAATGAAATCTGTCCCAACTCCATAACCGGGATTGGTTTGCTTCTTCTCTGGCATGGACTCTCCATAAAATCCTTCCATGCCGATTTCTATAAGGTGATTTGGATCAATTGACTTGGCATATGAGGCCATTTCGGCCACCCAGTCCTGAGGATCCAAATCGTAAAAGTTATCATACTATATATATACTTATAGAGTATATGGACAATGTACACCATATGTACGTACATATGCATGCAAATGAGAATTGATATATATAACACGTAAGAGATAGAGACCTGAATAGCTTTCCCAGAAAGATCAGATTGACAACGAGGTTCATTCATTAGCTCCCATGCAAATATTGTTGGATCATCTTTGTACGCTACCCCGGTTAGAGAATTGATTCTGGTAAGTATGGCCTGCAGAAAATACCTTAGGCAAGTAAGTACGTACTTTTGTATTATTAGCGTTGTTTCAAGGTATATATATTGAATAATTGAAACCCCAAGGTCCCACACCGATTGAGGGATGATCCTAAACTCAACGTGAGGCCATTTAAGGCGATGATGTTCCAATTCTATCCCTATACCTTGATATGGTTTTTGTAGAAGCCTTTGGTAATAGGACTAGTGAAAAAGTCATCCTCGTTGTTCAAGAAGCCGCCTTGGTCCCGTGCCCATTGAACATACTGCTCCTTTCCACCAGAGCCTTCCCAGTTGTTTACCAAGCTAAGTATCAAATACATCCCACGTTTATTGGCTTCTGCTATGACGAAATCCAACCCCTGAAATCGCAAACACAATTGAAAAACATGATTTTTAGCTCTTAATTACTCTCGCAATATGGTAATATAGTATGCACATATTAAACATGCAAGACCATGTACGTACCTTGAATATGTTTTCGTCATAGGTACCAGGAGATATCTGAAGAAGAGATGTCTTCGCACCATAATTGAAAGCCCAAGTCCTAATAAGGTTCATCCCGGTATCAGAAGCCTGTTTCAAGGTTGTCGTTACCATGTCCCTGGTCGAGGGGTCTGCTGCTTGGTGCATTAGCCAATATGCGTTGAAACCATTGAAGTACATTGGTCGGCTTCCGTTCACCACAAACTGGACTCCCTTTGTTTGCACGAAATTATTCTGTGTGGACGACAATATTGCTTCGCCATAAGTGACCAAAAGGGCTAGTGCAACGATGCTAAGTTTCTTCCACATTTTTTTTACTCTTGAAGATAATGTATGTATTAGTTATAAGTGAGTGTGCTAGATATATTTGCCTTGATGAATTACAAATGCATACTGATAAGCTATATATATAGGGAGAACTGATCGATCATATGAGACTCAGGTTAACTGGATATATGGAAAGGCTTGGTGCACGTGGACATTGGTGATAATATGATCAACATTGGACATCAGTGTATATCTAAAAGTATAAAACTTGTTTTGGCTGTTACGTAGTACTAGCTAGCTAGGGCAGGATCTAGAATTCGAGGGGATTTTCAAAAATCAAAGATATGACCTATACAAAAAACTTTTACAATTTTTGGGAGGGCACTCAGGGGTTAAGCCCCATTCCAGCCCGGGCGCAGCACGTGGAATTCCATGCTTGTAAACCTTAAATTATATAATCGGATTCGGACCTTGGTCTAATTTTATGCTAAATTAACATGTCTTTTGTTTCTAAACAGAGCTAATTTTTTATTATTATTGAACTAATGTATTTCAATGTTGTACTAGACGTACACTAGCTCAACATATGACAAGAAAATTTTAGTTATTCATAATTGTTTTACGTACTCGATTAAAAATTGTCATCACTGAATGAAATGATTTTCTGGCTTTGTCCCCAAGATTAGAACCCCCCATATCCCCTTTCTTTCAGACCCTGGATATGAAGTGCACGTATACATACATTTGCTAAATGGGCTATATCCTAGTTTTGTTTTTTGTTTTTTTTCCTTTTTTTAGTTTTTAGAACGGCTAAAAGTATATTAATTACGGAACATAAGTAATGCTCAAGCAAATTACAAGTAAAAAGTAGCATTCAAACCTAACATCTAAACCGAAAAAAAGGAAGATACAACAAGCCTAAAGGCTTTCACCTAAACAAACAAGACTCATAAAACCCTTAAGGGGGCACCAACCAGGGGCAACATGCTTCCATTCCAAACAAAACTCTAGGTTCCTCAAAGCAACATGGGCTATATCCTAGTAATAAGCATTGAAATTAAATAATCTTTTTATTTTATTTTATTTTTACTTATAATTATAGTTTATTTATTATTTGTAATTGTACTGATCAGTACGTACTCTGATAGAATTTTGCAACTACTATCTAGTAGGTGATGTTGATCTTCTGTTATTTTGATTGCGTCCTTGGAGTCTTTAACTGAAACTATATAAGATTTCAGATGTATTTAGAACGAACACAAAAGTGTCCGTTCCATCTAAACATAGAAAGAGAATTAAAGTAATTGCAAAAGAAAAATAGAAAGTACAAACCGCCTCAACTATCAGTCAACAAAGGAAACCCCAGAAAAGCACAAATTGGGATGTACATCCATTAAAGCATAAAGTTTAGAATCACGTTTTTAGTAAATTATGAAACAGCAACTTATATAATTGATTAATTTAAACTTTCTTCATTTTTTACACTTTAAGTCCCCCTGTTTGAGTGTTTTCATGTTCTTCGTCATTTTGTTGACTCAAATTAATTCGAAATCTTACTGAATATTTAAAAACTTAGATTATGAAAATACATGACAACTAATCAGTGTGAATTTCTGAAGTTGGGTATCTTCTATGGATTATATCTCATACAAGTGCATGGGCTCAATTGATGGACTGGTACTGGCCAGCAATGTTCCTATCTGGTTTGCAATGTGAAAGGCCTGCTTAAAGCTTCGACCCAACTACATTATTTCTGGAAGCTAGCTTAGTTGTTAAGTTGTTATGCATCAAATTGTAGTGATAGAATCGTAAACGATGATCAGCTAGATAACTCTGCAGTCTGCACTCATAATAATGTTGATAATACTAACTGATACATAGTAGTAATCCTATCTTTCTGTGGCATATATGCTTGCTTGCTTGTGTCCATCCTTTTAGGATCTGATATATATCACTCTTTATCTTGTACACTTGGTGGTAACTTGTACAAGATAAACTCATTACTCATACTATGTATCTATTTGATTTGATTTGATCCTAAAAGGATGAATACAAGCTACCATACAACAGAACAGATATATACAATTGTAATGTTTGAATTCAAAATATTCTTGATTTCTCTGTTACCTTCACAGCAGCTGGAAGAAATGGACCCTATCTTGTAGTTTTAAGTGTTGAACGTGTAATATCGAAGTAGATCGTAATGAAGTGAACATATATATCACAAAATCCTGTTGATTACTAGTGAACATATATATGATATTCATTAGTGAACTAAACTTTGAATGATATTCAATATTTTTTACCTAAACAAAGCATGCAAATGAACCAATGAATGAATATCTCCATATATCAGATCAATGACTTCACAAACTGCAGTCTCTGAGAATTTTATTTATACTTGATCATTAAGTATTCTGCCTGTGCTACTTAACGTAACTAATAACGTGGAAGAGAAACGCTAACACCAACAGATATCGCAAACAGGAGGATCAAGAGTCCGGTGAAGTTTATAACTAGTGATTCTTTGCCTAGTCCATCTCCATTGGGAGCGAATTTCCCCAAACCGGTCATAGCACTCATTATCGCCATGGTAAAGATAACGACGCCGATCACTGCATGCCACGGTGCAAGCCGTGCCCTTGTTGGTTGATCTGCTCTAGGATACCAGAATGTGAAGAAGGAGAATACCCACTGGTTCAATCAACATCCAAATAGCTTAACTTAGTTTTTAGTCTATCTTTGCAAGCACTGACAAATGGCTTAACTTTACATAGTTCTACACTTTTACTTACCTGCAGAAAAAAAAGGCAGACAGTAGATATTCCGAGCCAAGAATGTAAAGAGTATATGTCAGGAATGCCCTGAATGTGGTGAGACCTGAAAACTGCAGTTAAGCCTACGATGCTAGCTAGAAGCGCGATGAAAAGCAGAATCAGGTGAACCAGTTTCTGAGTAGTTCTGCTGCCTGGAACTGTCTTATAGGCCATTATCGCTGTTCAGATATTTTACACAGACGCGAACAGTTAGTAACTAAGAAAGTGACATTAGGCTCAGTTCCTTCAAGATTTTTGCAAATTTTTCACTTATACTATACTGGAACGTTCTCCAGAATTATTAACAGCTTGTAAAATTACCTTCCCCCGTGATCAAGATAAAACCAACAACCATAAAAAGAGGGTGCACCTGTTTTCAAAGTTAGACAAGAGATGGATTAATTTAGGGAACTTATTCTGATCTTAATAAATCACAAGAAAGTTCAATGATGAGATGCTTACATTGAAAATCTTTGTGGTGTTGTCTGATTTAAACGCGAACCCCTTGCCAAAATGAATGAGCCAATAGAGCAGTAGAGAGGTCACTGCCACAGCAACCAAATGCGCGAAGATGGTTACTGGAAGAACAGCAGATGTTTGATACCTAGAGCTTCTTTTCTGGGCCATGTTGATTCAATTCTGCGTAAGAATGTGAAATCTTAGGTGACGATATTTATAAAAGTTGGTAGTTTCACATTTTTAATTTTACTGTGTTGTTATCATCAACATCAGGTGATGAAATTAAGAAGTTTAAACAATGATTTTTTCGATATTGCATTAGCCGGCTAAAACTTGTTTGATCTTATGTTTCATTACATGTCACCTTCTCAACATTGACGAGGTATGTATGTGTCGTTTCATTGTCTTGCCAGGGACCAGATTCGAATCGGCTTTTTGAATTTTCAATCGGAAAGTTCATAAAAGAACCAACAATCCTTATTCTCAACGGAGAATATAACTTGCCCCGTGTATTTTGGAGGAATACAGCCCTGCCCTGTGCTAACGTTTTGTTTTAGGATATGTTTCGAATTCTTAAAAGACAGGGAAGTTTTGTATTTTTCAGATACGTTTCGTAACGATTGGATATTGTTGAAAATAAAATGAAACATGTATAGAGGACACTAGGTTTAAATTAATTTTGAATTACATGTTTCCTTCACCTCAGTAAGTTAAATACGAGATGTTTCAATAATTTTCATGTTTTTGTAAAATTTTAACCATGATCCAGAATAACATGTTTACGGTACGAATACACAATACAATAATTGGAGTTGTGTCAATCTACATTGTGTGTGATTTTTTTAGCGCTGATAAGAGTTCGATTTCATTCAAAACATTGGTGAAATATGTTGTTTTACAAAGAACACTTTTTGTTACGCTACCAGAGAGGAAAAGTTGGAACAGTGTTCAAATCTTTGTGTATAGAAAAACTAATCGAGTAGCACACAATAGCTAGCAAAAACCAAGCTACTAATTGATATTATATTTTTTCCCTCAAAAAAAATTAATAGTATATTTAACTTTTGTGAACCAATGAACTACAATATGGGACATTTGCCCAGTTTGGATTTTATATAAAATCAATGGATGGTGATCGTAGTATACTAGTATGGCTTAGAACTTATAATAAACCAAATTGGCCAAGCCATTGGGCCACCTCAGAAGCCCGTTCAATTTTTATATCCAATAGACCAATAACAACGGCCAAATTACAGAAAACGGCCAAATTCACACTGACATAACAAAGAGCACCCATGTCAACGAACTGATTGCAAAGAACGGCCACACGCGAATTAGGCACATTCATACTGAGATGTCATAATGCGAGCTAATGAGGCCACAATTAACGTAGTTATCGAGCGGCTTAATCACGCGAGCCGTAACTGTTCATAGACTTCTTCACAGTATTCAATACAGCTGAAAGTTTTTGAATTTGAAAACAACACAAACTCAAGATAACGGCCGATCAAACTGAGTGTTGATATGAAAATATGTCTAGTTCGTACGGTGCGTCTCTCTACGAACTATGAAGCTTTCTAGCTACAAGCGTTAAGATCCGTCCGCGGCTCACAAGGTTCCGCACCTTGAATTATGCGGACCTCGGAGGCATTTTTACAAATGTGCCCAGTTTAATTTATTAAAATAAGGCACTAGAGAGATGCGGAGATTTTGAGGTCCGGAACAACTTACATATGTACAAAAGGGCATCGCACAAATCCTTAACAAGTTAGGCAGTACGAGGCTTGTTTATTACGAACCTTAAATACTTGGTCTATTTTGCTGTATAGTTGAATCAGGACGAGATTCGCACTAAGAATATGAAGAGAGAGAGACACGGAGAAGGATAAAAGCTTCTGGATGACACTAGAAGATACACCTAAATGGGTTTGGGCCAAGCCCATGAAGGTCAACGTTGGGCCTACTCAATACATATGGAGGAAGGAAAAGGCGACAGATGGAAGCATGAGATTTGAGCGACCTAGGGTTGGCCAATAACTATATAAGGGCTCCAATTCCAAAGTAAAGGTAACTGGTATTAACGACATACATTTATTACATTAAGATAAGGAGAATTAGCAACCTCCTTCAAGTAAAGTCTCTTACCGGTTTGACTTAGGCAAGCCGGAGTTAATCACACATTCACACGCGCATTTCAATCTTAGGTACTCAAAGTGACATAGAGAGAATCTGAGGATTGTGGTGTGCACTTAGAGAAGATTGATTCAAGAATTTGACTTGAGAATATGGTGACCTAGAGAGCATTTTAATTCCTAGTGCACTGTAACGAACTTTATTTCATCTAAAGCGTCGTACGTCTTACTAGAATTTTACCCTTACTGAGAATAAAAAAAAAAAACACTTTCACAGGGGTTACACAATTAACCGATCGGCGACCAGTATCATCTGTGAATGGAGGCCGGCCAGGAATATCCAAAAATCGACCGATTGCATCCTCTCAGACGATTCTTTGTCAGCTGATGTTCAAATTCAGGGAAGATACTGTTTTTGTTCCTTTAAAACTTGATTTTGTGTATGATGATGTGATTGGTAGAGTTTACACGAAGTGGAATGATTTGAGATCGTCTAGATGTAGTTTTAAGTATGATATTGGGCAATATACAAATGTTATTTTGGATGTGTGTGACGATTTCTCTGCTATGTTGTATCATGTGTTAAAGTTTTACTGCTTTAGGAACATACATTTTAGAAAATATGTTCTGAAAATCTGATGTGAAATGATATGCGAAGCAGAATAATGGGCCACACTAAATGCAATTTAATTTGCTTGCGTACTTTGCAAACTATTACGGGAGTTCATGGTTTACTCCATGCACAGCTAAACAGTAGACCTATGGTTAACATTCACAGCATCCTTTAAAGACTGGCCTTTTGTTCCTTTTCTCTGAGATAAGGTCGTCTGACAGTATTGAAGAGCATCTCCCTCAACAATAATGAACCTGAGAGAGAGTTGCCTACTGAATTAAGTTTATTTGGTTGAACTTGAAACTAAGTCTATTTTTCAACAAGTACAGAAGTACTGTACCTTGACGGGTATCCATCCACTCAGTGCATGCGAATGTCTTTTTCAATTGGTTGAAGTCCCAAATAGGTTCCAAGACATGATCTAAGCCTGAGCTGAGCACATGCACTTTAATTTAAGATCAATTTATTGGAATTGGACAAATCGACCATCCATTCACCACACTTTGACTATGGCCTATCAAGATGCTCTATGTTAATTTAGTTAATACTCCATCCGTTCTCTCAAATTAGTGTCATATTTTTTGACTTTTTTCGGTCAACAACTTTCAACTTTCATTCACGATTACCCTTAAACTATAATGATATATTATTTAATGAAATTATATTATGAAATATTGGCTCTATATTTTCATAATATAATTTCGTTAAATACTATATCATTATAGTTAAGAGTAATCGTGAGTCAAAATTGAAATCTGTTGATTGAAAAAAGTCGAAAGATGAAAATTCTGAAAAAACGGAGAGAGTATAAGAGTAATCACTACTCTTTCACTATATGAGACTATCATTTGATCATTTCCAACTTCCAAGGGTGATTCATGTATTCTTTTTTTGGGCTTAGTGATTGTATTAGTGTTGTGTATGAATCCCTACATGCCATTCAAATTTTGATCAATTCCCTTTTCTAAAGACATATTGTTATTACATACTACTCCATCCTCCATCCATTCTCTCTAAAACTTTCTGTTTGCTATTTATTATTAAAATAATTTTTTAAAAATAATTAAAAAAATAAATAAGAATTTAAAATAAAATTATAAATTGTGATTTTACATGCATAATTAATTAATGTTGAAGTTTATAACCCTTACAAACTTTTTTTGAACTCTTTACTATTTTTATTTATTTTTTAAAAATTATTCTGACAATAAAATCAACAGATAAATTAACTGACAAATTTTTTTAGAGAATCAATACTATACATAGTCATACGCTAATATGTTAACTAAGGTGGTGCAACGAAAGGGAGCTGAAGTGGTGAATAAATTTTGTAGGGTTTGATCCCTGGCAGAGGGAGACATAAGGTGGTTTATGTGTGGAGTTATAATATGGTATGAGATATTTGTATTGCAATAGTTGTAACAGTTGCCATTAAAAAAAGAAAGATATAATGTCAACTAATAACATCTATCATTTTATTGAATATATATCAAACATTTACAAATTTCACAAACATTATTATAAAGCTAGCAATATACGAAGTATTAGATATAATTACACACATGACGAAGAACGAATCCAAAACCTTTAGGTTAGGCACCTCAGTCGAACCAATTAGGCTAGTACTCACTCACAATTGACTAATGACTCATCATCTTATAATTCAGTAATTTTATAAGGGCTCACATTTTATAACCACCACTATAAAATAAAGATGATTATTAAGGCTATGTTTGATTTGCCTGAAAAAATCTGAACTTATTTAAACTGAATTGAACTTAATAAATTTGAATTGAACTAAAATTAATAAATTTGAAGTTAACTTAAATTAACGTGACATTGAACAAATCCTGACAACCCCTAAAATAAAAAGCTCTTATAATATACTTTCTCCATTTTATTAATTCCTTCTTAAATTTCAATTTTTGACCAATTTTTACTATAAATTACTCCTAAATTATACAAGATAAATATAAAACGAAATTAAATTATGAAATTATACTTTATTTATTTTTATAATATAATTTTATTAATTAATTATGTTGTATTTGTGATCAGTAGACAACTATTAATGGAATGATGAAATTACTACCCGTGGAACCTAAGCACCATGGTAGAGCTCAATTAAAACCCCATTCGAATGAAAATACCAACAGGTATATGTTCATATTAAAATATGTCTAGTTCGTATAGTACGCTCCATTATGAACTAATTAAGGAGTACTACTACGTGTTAAGTATCTCAAGATTCATCCTCATCTCCAAATCATTAATACCTTGAATGATCCTCAACTTCAAGGTAAATTTCACAATGGTCCTTGAAAATCACACTATGGATGTATGAAGGTCCGAAAATTTTAGTCAAAGAGAAGACCAGGACCAACACAGTAGCGGAGAAAGCACCACATTTCCACATAAACAGGTCAGATGTTCCTTATCTCCTTTATTCCGCATCTTGACTACTTGACTTCTTTTATTTTAATAAGTGTTGTCAGGAAGGGAAGGAAGGAGCAGTGGAGGAATAAAGACACAGAAGGATGGAGAAAGGTTCATTATTCCTTATCTTACTTATTAAATTGTTTATGTCATTTGATGTTGCGTGTTTAAATTAACTTAGAAAATAAAGTAAGAGCCAAGTAAGATTCAAGCTAGGGAAGATTAAAAGAGCTAAGAGTATTCTGGAAGTTACACCTAGATGGACTTGGGCCAAAGCCCATAAAGGTCAATGTTGGGCCAGCTAGAGACACGTGGAAGAAGGAGGAGACGACAGATGGAAGCCAAGGATTGGACCGACTTACAAATGGTCCAATACCTATAAAAGGGCACCAAATCCAAAGTCAAGGCATGAGGTATTTACTATTTACATCTATTACTACAAAGACAAAGATAATCAAGCTACTTCAAGTAAAGTCTCAATCCGGTTTGACATAAGACAAACCGGCATAACAACACTTCCACACGTGCATTTGTTGACATCAGGTACAGAAGAAACTTTTGAAGTACAGGAGGATCAACTGTGCACCTGGGAAGAATTTATAGTTGTATTTGTATTGAAACTAAGGTGACTTAGTAAGAACATTGTTATTTGAATTTTGTACTTGATTTAGTGGTCAAGATTAGTGTGTCTCCCGATTTACTAGAAAAATACCCTTACGGTATGAAATCGAACTCAAGTACCATTTTTTCCCCGTTTACATTAAGAGCTTCTAGTTTTTAAAAATATACATTCACACCTATTTAAGACATTTCTCCGATAATTACACTCGTTCATTCGTTGTTATCGATTTATCTCTGACTTAAACCCTTACAGTATGAAATCGAACTCAAGTACCATTTTTTCCCCGGTTACATTAAGAGCCTCTAGTTTTTAAAAATATACATTCACACCTATTTTAAGACATTTCTCCGATAATTACACTCGTTCATTCGTTGTTATCGATTTATCTCTGACTTTAACATTTCACTAGCAATTCAAACGGGAAGTTGGTAGTGGAGTAGAGAAACTGCATTTGTATTGTTCAATCAGCTCTCTCTAATTGAGACAAATGACCAGATCCAAAATTTCCAAATATGTAGGAAATATCCAGTTGTGAACCAAACTTTATGGATTCAAAATTGAATAAGAAAAGATTGTTAAAGATTGCAAAGATATTAGATTGGAGCTTTTACCAAAAGCAAGATTCAGTTACGAAATCACAGCTAATGTATATGAAACCAGTTACTGTACATAATTACAATATTATGTGGTCACTTTTAATTTTAACCTCCCAAATTAGAAACATCCCTACCTAGCTATTGAAAGTTTGACTATGTGCAATTCAAATTGTCAGATGTCCAATCTCTCTCATAAAGTTACCAACCAATTCCCCATGTAACAATTCATAGTAAACACGATATTTGACTGCTTAAAAGTCTCCATGGAATTATTAATTTTTGTAACTGAATAATTAGTAGTATTACTAGTACTTCTAGTATACTTCTAGTACATTAGATAGATAAGTCCATATAATTACACGGAAAATTGCACCTAACACCCCAAAGTTTTAAGTTTTTAGAAAGTACCTTGTGAAGTTAGCTAAAGTAATGGAAATCACTTCCAAGTTCCAATCCCTATATTATGAAAGCTTCGGTTCGAAATGGTAAATGTAATTATGTAGACAAACAATTTCTTCAATTTTACTGAAGTAACTGCACAACTTAGCTTGTGAGGTAGTTGTAAGCATAATATCTCAAACGGTCTATTTGATCAATTGAATATAACTAAGGAATTAGAATGGACTACTCTAAATAATTTTGAAGTCAACTCACATTAGGTGAATATGGATTTTGAAGAATTTGTTTAAGAAAAATGACATAAACAAGTTAAGCAACCATCTACTAGTTTAACCCTCTAAAACATACTTAGACACGTTCCATCTCATTAATTTTGGTACAGTTATGTTCAGATTCATCCCAATTCAATTCATATTCGCTTAGTTATTTTTTATACCACAAAAAATTCGGTTTTGTTGAGCCCTGTTCACCTTCATTGAATTCAGTTTATTTCATACGAAGAAAATATAAATTATACCCATAATTCACATGTCATCACCGTCAAGTCTAAAATAGATCTGGGACAATCTCACCCAACATACTTAATTACTTAATTCTGGATAAATTTCACATAAACTACAAAAATTGGGGGCATATTGAACAAACAACACACAAAAGGTATGACCCCCTAGATTTATAGGGGTAAAATTGGAATGACACACCAACATAACGGCTGAGTATCCGGGACCCTTTGGTGTGACATCTGATCAAAAGAACAAAAATAAGCCTTCTTCTCTTTAAACTTTCAAAGAACTATCTTTTGAAGGTCTATATAAAATTGAAAATGGAAAATCAAGAAGATATAAATCTGTAATTTCATCAACAGATCTTGTCCGTCGAATTTCCCTGAAGCAGCCATGAATTTGCAACAAACAACCTTCTCTTATTATAAGTAAGTAGGAGTATCCGAGTATAGTATAGTACACGTGTCGCTTTATTTTTTATTCATTTATTATTATGTTTATTGATTTAATTTAATTTGTTGTTGGTGAAATCATATACTTAAAATATTTTAGTGGTATAGTAGTAAGAATATAAAATTGGCTTCATGCATGGAATTAGAAATAGATGGGGATGAGTTGTACAACAAGAGGGGGGAGGGGAAGTAGAGAAATACAAGGAAGAAAGAGTCTTTCTACTTGATTGGGTTTCCGTTTTACACTTGCTTCATTCGATACGATAGGTTGTGGCTAGTTCAAGAGAGCGATACATCTGTTCAAACTTTGATTTTTTCCACATTAAATTCTCCTCTTCAAAATCTTGCAACTTTAATATTATGATATGATTTTCTTATTTATTCTTTCTTTCTGCTCTCTCTCAATGGAATAAATATTATTGGAATTCAAGGGTGTGGGTATTCTTCTTCTTCTTCTTCTTATTATTATCCATCATCATCTTCCTGTCACATCTGCTGATCCTCTTTCCAACACTACTTAAAAGGTACAAGCTTTGTGATCTGCGCCCAATTTTTTGTTATTTTTCTGATCTGGGTCTTTTGCTTTGCTTTCTTGGTTGGATCAAGTAATGCTGCTGCATTCTTGCTCAATTTTAACTTCGTTTTAGTACTACTACTTTTTCTCGTGTTCTTTTTAAGTGAAAGTAGTATTATTGGGCTTCTTTCTTTTTGTGTGTTTGTGTTCTTTGTATCTTGCTGCTATTTTTCTCTTCTTGGTTGGGTGTTGTGATGTCAAGTTTAATGGAGCAGGATCAAGATTTCAAGTTCATATGCAAGTTGTGTAACCAGAAATATCCATGTGGAAAGTCACTAGGGGGTCACATGAGGTCCCATTTAGTTGTTCCAAACTCACCTGAATCTGAAGACAACAACAACAAGTTTGAACCAAGCTTTAAGAAATTCTCATCACCTTTTGGGGACTTTGTTGCTAATGGCCAGACTAGCTATGGTCTTAGAGAGAATCCCAAGAAAACTTGGAGGGCTACTGATTCAAACGTGCCCTTGCCCCAGGAGAAAGTTTGCAAGCAATGTGGCAAAGGCTTTCAGTCCTTGAAGGCCTTGTGTGGTCATATGGCATGTCATTCTGACCGTGATAGGGGTGCTGCTGCTGCTGCTGCTTTCAAGGACGATAACTCTTGGACTAGTACTGAGAATCAGAAGCTCGTCGTCGATAGTTATTCCGATACTGAAGAAGGTGAGGAGATGATGAGGTTGAGGACTAGATCTTCTAAGGGTAAGAGGCAGAGGAAAGTTATGGACTACAAGTGTAATTCTTCGTCTGTTTCCGAGATTGATGGCCAGGAGCAAGAGGAGGTTGCTATGTGTTTGATGATGTTATCCCGGGATTCCGGGCATAAAGGAGGGGTGAATTCTGTTGTGGAGTCTTCTGATAATAACTCTGTTGTTTTGGAAACTAAGTCGTCGTCTTTTGACATGAAGGCTGGTAAAAACGGAGGTGGTTTGAATCCCGAATGTAGTCCAAAAAAAACTGAGGAGGCGAAGTTGAAGGGCCGTGCTTTGGATGGGGATTTTGCTCAGACTGAGAATTCTGATTCGGGTTACTTCTTGGATGAGTGTGCTAAGGCTGAATCTGAAGTATCTGTTGATGCATTTCGTAGAAGTTATAGTTTCCGTGACTCTAAGAGGCTGCCAATAATGAGTTATGAAGAGAGAGGTGAGGAGGTTGGTAATGAATTTAGGAAGAGCTTGAACAGACTGAAGAATTCTAGAACCGAGTTTAGCAAATCAACCAAAGACCAGGACTATTATGAGGATGGGATTCAATCAAGTAGGGTGGTGAATAACAGTACTGCCAATGCTGAAAATTCTCAGAAGAGAAGCAAATACGAGTGCTTCAACTGCAGAAGGAGCTTCAAGTCTTATCAAGCTCTTGGGGGGCACAGGCCATGCCACAAGAGGAGTGCTGCTTATTACGAATCAACTTACAGCGGAGAAAACAGCCTTGATGATTCTACTGAGTTCAGGGCAGGTGGTAAGGTTGTTGAGTCAACTACCAACAGGAAAGCAAGTGCAAAGAACTCGTCCCAAGATAAAAAGACCAAGGCTAAGAAGAACAAGGGACATGTTTGCCCATTCTGCAACCGTGTGTTTAAGAATGGACAGGCGTTAGGTGGCCATAAGAGGTCTCATTTTCTTGGTGGTCATGAAGAGACTAGCAGCCATGTTCCAGTTAAGAAGCCTGAGCTTCCTGATTTCATCGATCTCAATCTTCCAGCTCCTGAGGAGGACGATGATGAGGCTCGTGGCCAATACTATCCATGGTAGTAGTGTTAAAGATCGTTACTGGCAATTCTGCTCCACGTCATTTTGATCCAAGAAGAATATGCTTCAAGTTTTGCAGGCTTTACATCTATTTCTACTTCCCTTTGGAAGCATTGACGTTAATATTTAAAAAGATTCTTTTAGCTAGCAAGGCAGTACACTTTGATTACAGGTTAGTAGCTAAAGATTCCTTTATTTTCATCATGTTAAGTATTCATTTCTTCAAGAAACGCAATGCTTATTTGAATTATCTGATGGTTAACACATCACCAACGCCTATGAGAAGTACTGTGACTGGATTATTCCTCGAAGACACGAATATACACTCAGCAGTAGAAAACTAAGAAGTTAGTCTTAAGTTTTCGAAGGAATTTTCTACTTGTTACTTCATGTTATCGGTTGGACATTGGCATCACACAGTAGCTGGTTTTGCTGTTGTAGTTTTGTAATCTTTATCATCAAGACTACTCAATTCTTTACTTCAACTTACATTATATTCCAAAATGAGACCCGTATTGGTTCCATCATCCACAGTTTTGTTTTTATTTAGTTGGCCATATTTAGCTATGGAACTATTATACTTGTTTCTATCAAAACTTCATAGTTGTTTATAGTTGATAGTGAGTCTTTAACCAACTCTTAAAATCTTTTAGCATATGGTAGGATAAAAACACGGCTTCTACCGAGTTTATGAACAACACGCATGTTGTTTAGTCGTAATTTCGACTTCCAAAAAAACAACATGACAATGTCATTGCCCAAAACTATGTACTACTAGTACTACTACTACTAATAAAAATTCGTGTGATAAGGTGTTTGGTAAAAAAGCCAAGCCCTATCATGAAAAGGTCCTGTGACCACTAGATCTTTGATGATTTGTTGCTTGCATTGGGGTGGAAGTTACTGAGAAGATATCTACTGAAGT
Organism: Plantago ovata; assembly: GCA_028274465.1. NCBI lineage: Eukaryota > Viridiplantae > Streptophyta > Magnoliopsida > Lamiales > Plantaginaceae > Plantago > Plantago ovata. Next base: position 21,948,167 of record CM051457.1, read on the forward strand.
AGAGTAGTGTATCTGTGGCTGTTGCTAATTGGAACAATGATGTTGTCAAGAAGTGTGATGATGATGATTCAGAGTCAGATTTCAACCTATCTTGAGATTCATATGTGAGACATTTGAGTATTAAAAGTTGCTCCCTTTTGACTAAAAAAGATGAAAAATGGAGTACCTTAAAGCAAGCATAGTATTAGTATACCCTTTTGTGTTGCAATTGCATGATAATAATAAGACCTGTTCTGTCTTGTTGCTTTTAACTTACACTGATGTAAGGTCAGCCTGCATTTGTTTTGTGTTGCAAACAAGTGATCATCAAATACGCAACGTTAATACTGTTGTTCCAGTTGCACAAAGCCTCAATTTAACTTGTTCATTTTAGACGTGTCTTTAGTTGTTAATTTGATACTAATATATCTTCTAGTTGATATATAGTTGTAGGCTTTTTCCGCATTAAGGAAGCTATAGTGACGAAGATTAAGATCGATGCTGAGACTTTAATTACAAAGTAAGTTTGAATTAAGCCATGGCTGAAGATGTAAGCAATAGCGGTGGAAAGTGTCATTTTGCTTTGCCCACTAAAAGTGTTTCAAGTGTATGTATATGTGGTTGATTGAAAGCTTGTTGAGAGAGAAATGTAATTGCTAAGTGCTAACTAACTAGTAACTACACTCGATATGAGTATGTGAGTAAAGCTCGTGGTCCAAATGATTAGGAAGATATTTCTTGTTTTATTAATTGCATTATCAAATTGTAGTAGAGAACTGGGTGTGTGTGGGAGTGAGAGTCAGGGGGGCCAGCCAACTAGCAATTTGTTTTTCCATTTGTATACTAGAATACTAGTGTGAGGTTGAGCACGTCTAAGTCCACGAACAAAGCATGATCACTGCTGTGGCTGACAAAATGTTAAACATGAAATGCTCTGCTTCTCTTACTTTTGTGACATTTAGCCTTTACTCAAGATAATATTATGTATGGTTCAATGCTTTGATCAGGATGATGAATATAAAATCTTCACTACAGACTACAGTGATGAAGTAGTTACTGACTAGGGGGGCAGCTACCTAGCTGAACTTATCCAACGTCTAAATTTATGTATATTGGAGGGCTTGTTTTGTGTTTGAATTGGATATACGCCTAACCTTGTTCTTGTAATTATTCAAGAATCAAGACTACCAATTAGAGTTCGATTCTTGTGTTTTGTAGTCCGTATCATGCCTTGGGGCATAACTTTTTTACTGGCTCAAATAATTTGTAATCTTGTTAAAATTCAATTCAAAGTTAAGTTGAAGACCTATGATTAGAACATATTACATTCAGATTAAGGTTATATATTATTTTCGTTTAAACTGAACTGAGTTGAACTTGACTAGATTGATTTAATCTCGACTAAAATAATTAAGTAATATGAAATTGCAAGGCCCCAACCGTTAATGGGTCGAATATCCGACCCTTTGGATTGGCTCGGTTACTCCTGGGCTGTTATGCGAGATGATATGCTGGTCCCACATACCAAGACGTATTCTTCCCCACGCACTCTGTCCTTACTCGTGCATGCACTGAAAACTTTCCAGTAGGTCATCTATCCTAGACTTGTTCCAGATCAATCATGCTTTACTTTCGAGTTCTCTTGGATGGATTCCGTTCTCAATCCATTTAAACTCTTTGAAATAATTTATGGGCGTTAGAGAAATGGAGACTGAATTGAAGTGAAATTAATAATTTTTCAAGTGAAGAGAGCAAAGTTTAAGTGGGAGACTCAAGACTAGTTATAGAACAAAATAAACTACAAATTAAACTCTTCTCTTTTTAAGAATTTGCAAAGTTGTCGAGTATTTTAGGCTCTATTCCTTTCACATTAAATCTAGTTTAATTCAAATATGATCGTTTTAGTTCAAGTTTATTTAATTGAAATGTATATTTCAAATAAATTTATTCTTAGTTAAGTTTAGTTTGGATTTTCTACAACATTAAGACACGATGACAAGTTGAATAGATAAAGTCATGAACCGCAACCGAAAGTAGCTCGATTGAATATGTAAGTACATGCATGACAAATGCTTACCATTTTGATTTTTGAGGAAACTCAACCACCAATCATCAATGAGTTTCATCTACTTTGAAATGGAGGAGATGGAGCTGTTTTAAAATGAACAAATTAGTCGCAGAACGTATAGCATACTATATTTTAGTAGGGGTGTCATAATATGCTAGTAATAATTTAGGTATAGATTTTAATTTATGGGTATTGACCCATTAACCACCTACCTAATTACAACTATTTATGGTCCAAAACTATTATTCCCTTGTACCACTAATGTATTCCTTTCCATTGAAATGCTGCAGAAATGACTTTACAGGATAGAAAATGAAAACTAGCAGAAACAAGCAAAAATATAACAATAATGGGGCGTTCTAAGAAACGAACTCAGAACCTCTCGCATCACTTTCGAGAATCATACCACTAGACCAAAGGCCCAGATGAAATATGTATGGAGTAAATTAGATTAACTCCAATAGCTCTACTAAATTGGCCGCTGTACATTTGAGTAAGTTTTATTGCGAATTAAAACGATGTCCAAAACACCAAGAAGCATCAATCCAATAACAATGATACTCTATGAATAAAATATCTTTATTTCTTCTTGTATTTTACTTATATAATCCATCTGAAAATAAATAAAAACGAAGTTAAAAAAACATCAACTACGCTACTATTTAAAAAAAAAAAATTAAACGATCATGCTTATGCGAATCTGGGCTGGGATAAGCTGGATAGCTGACCCAGCTGAACCAGGCCCGACCCAGTAATTATATGTAATATTCTTAAATATTTGTCAAAACAATACTACTTGACCAAATTGAAATTAATGTTCTTCTCTCCTAGTGGTCTGGGTGTGGCGCTACTACTTTGGAGGCGAGAGTTCGATACCTGGTTTCCCCTATTCTCCTCTATTCAATTTTTCCCAATTCTTTTACCTCTACTTTTCGAAATTCTTTTGCGTCTACTTAACTCATTTTTCTCGAGTCATTTGTCATTATTATTATTGTTTTTTTTTCTTTTTCAATTTGTTCCTTATATGTTACTTGCTCATTTAAAAAAGTTCTCAATTCTTATACCTCTACATAACTCATTTTTCTCGAATCCTTTGCCATTATATATATATATATATATATATATATATATATATATATATATATATATATATATATATATATATATATATATATATATATATATATATATTCATGTTGTTCCTTATCCTTGTGATTTGTAATTTCCTTATATGTTACTTGTTCCTTTTAAAAAAAATTAATGTTATAAAAAGAGGTTATGTTATGCAATATTATACAACTAATTAATGAGAGTTCATGTTACGATGTGTATAGAGTATTAATGATTGTTTTCAAGGAGTCGAACCCTTTTAAATTATATGCATCTACCAAACAAGTTGTGATGCATTTAAAAAAATGAAAAGAAAAATGAAAAAAGATGTTCATAAATAGATATTTTTTGGTTATATTTCCGATATTAATATATACTTGTATATATTTTTCTTTATTGCTAAATTTACTACTACATATTACTATATATTTTATGGAGATATCGCATATGTAAACTTCGACCCCCGTGAAATATGTCGCTGGATTCGCCACTGCGCTTATACAGAGCGGAATGATAAGTCATGTCACGTGTTGCCCTATGAATTAACAAGACACTTAATGAATTACTAAGGTACATACGATATTCAAATAAATATGATGCTTACTTTCTTAAAATTAAAAAAAAAAAAAAAAAAAAAAAGTGCCTTAGAGTTCGTGTAAAGCGGCTGACTACGGTGTAAATACTTACTTTTTTTCTCCTATTTGAATTAGTCAGTACATCCTTTTTTTATCTTCTTAAGTTTTAGAACTTGTAATTTTGCTAGGGAGTTATGGAGGAACGTTGAGGATTGGTGTGGGTTCACCTTCTTGCCTTGTGATTCTGTGGGAGAAAATTATTAACGGTGAATTTTTGTTGTCCAACTTTAACAACAAGAGGCTGAAATCGATGATTATTCAATCTGTGATTTGGTGGATTTGGAAGACGAGAAACGATGTAATCTTTAAGAATGAGATTTGGAAGGTTTGTCAAGTGATTGATAAAGTTAAAATCTCGGTTTGGAATTGGTTGAAAGGTAGAGGAGTTATTGCGAAGGGGTATAACTTAGGGAATTGACTTTTGCGCCCGGATTGGTGTTGGGTTTCCAAGTGAACATGGTGGTTGTATGATTGAGGCTTAGGTGAAGATTGTATTTGTTGAGTACTGTGCTGTTGAGCGTGTGGTTTGTTGCTGTTTGGGAGGTGTATTTGGTGGCCTTTATTGCGGCTGGCTACTGCCTCATGGGGCTGGTTGGTGTGTTTTATTTGTGTTTTGATTTTGTTTGGTCTTCTTGCATCTTGGGGATAGCATGTGCCTTCCTCTTTCTTGTGATTGTTATGTACACTAATGGAGTACATCATCTTTCGTCTAGTGCTAAGTTCCCTAAACTTGGTTATTCGATTCCATTGGACTTAGCTAGGATTGGTTTGTCAATCTGTCACCCTCTAACTCTTGGCTTCTTGCTAGTAAGATGACATACTAGACGACGAGGGTGGCTAAGTTGTGGTACAGACATAACTGGATTGTGGTTCGGACATGCTTTTATACTCTTGGTGCTTGGAGATTAAACGTGGTCTTTGTATGCATCACTTATGCATCTCACTATCTTGTATCCTTTGATTTTGTTGATGAAAATTTTTTTTGCTGTTTCAAAAAAAAAAAAAAAAAGTTTCAAATAGTTTGGTTATTCAAAACTCTAGGAGACCGTTTGGCTCTCTTTTCATTTTTGGGAGTTTCGTTCTATTTCTAAAAATGTAAATTAGTTTTGTCTCTCTTTTTGAGCCACCTCTCAACACTAATTACGTTTTTTGATTTTTAGGCTTTTCCATTTTTTTTTTTTATCTCACTATATTATTTCTCTTTCTATAACTCATTATCTCCCTTTCTCTTTCTATAACTCACTTTTACACATCATCATTTTAAAAGATGTAGGGTTCGAATCCTGTTGGCGTTAGTTAATTAAAAGATGCAGGGTTCGAATCCTGTTGGCGTGATTTTTCTCCATTATTTTTATTATTATTTTTATTGAAGGTGTTTGGTTCGAATTTTGTTGGCGTGATTTTTCTCTATTATTTGTATCATTATTTTACTTGAAGGTGTTGGGTTCAAATCTTATTGACGTAATGTTTTTCTTTTTTATTTATTTCTTCTTAAATTTTTATTGTTTAACATAAAGTTGTATGACGTATTATACTTAATTTTAAAAATAACCATGATATGTTCTTATAAAAAAAAAGACATACTTCCTCCGTCCAATAACAAATGTAACACTTGATTTTGTTGACTTTTTCGATGGTCATTTTGACCTTAAATTATTCTTAAATCATACGATAAAAATAACTAAAAATATCATATTATGAAACTAGAATGTTTATATGAAGCACTTGACAATATATTCAACTGATGAAGAATACCAATTAACATGTGAAAAAGATGCATTGCAGATTTTGAAGTTGAATGTTTCCAAAGTCTAGAGATATATCTGATGGTTCTTAACTTATCGGAAGAATACTTTTCGTATATCTAAAATAGTTCAATTTAAAACTATGAATTGCATAACTACAAAAACTATATACGTTTATAGCACACAATTTATATTAAGTTTAATTACTCAATTAGTTATTTTTTTATTACGTTTGAAGTCATTATGTGAAGATTATATATTCACTCCATTTATTTCAATATATTATTTAATAAAACAATAATATTTCAGAAGATGACGCTTCACACGCGTAGCGTGTAACGCGGTTCCTAGTATATATATTCACTAGAGGTCATAGGTTCAATTCTCGCGAAGTGCGGAATTATTTATAATTTATTACTAGTTTTGTAATGCTACTTGTGAAATTGTAATGGTTCAATTATTAAAAACGGTGAATTGAATCCGAGTTTAATTTGGACACTTTCCATATAAGACTCGCTCTAGGGTAACTAGCTCCTTGGCGGGTTAATTGTACTCCCTACCCTATTGTTAGTTTATTATAATACAAACTCATAAATTAGTTGATTTTAGTGTAAATATTTAGCGAATGAGTTGAATAAATTAATTGATTTGAGTGTACGAGTTTAGCGAATGAACTTATAAAATATGAGATATGGTAAGTTAACTCATGAAAAAAAAAACGCTAACTTTAGCTAAGCTAGTTGATAAGGTCTAGAAGCTTAGAAGCTCATGTTCATATAAGAGAATTATTTTACGTGCCAGTAAATTTGTTACTCATGTGAATGCGAGCCTATAAGATAACGCTATACAGAGCCCACTACTAAAAGAATTCAACATAACTAACAAGATAAAACTAACAACCACATTCACCGTAAAGAATTTTAAAGGATAACCAACAGTTATTATCAATCTCAGCTCTTGGTTATATGTAGAACTTTGTTTTAAATAATTCATAGATAATGTAGCAACACATAACTAACAGACGCCTAACTTTTGTCGGCCAACAACTCTTAACTTTAATTTTTAAGAATAAAACTTTATTAAATATTTTATAGTTATAGTTTAATAGTAAGGTTCTGTTCTTTTCGTCTGAGAATTGATTATATTAAGTTCAGTTCAGTTTAGATTTGCCTAATAGTATTTTGTAATACAAATAAATTCAGTTCAGTTAGATCAGATCCATTATGTTCAATTCAGTTCAATTCAAACGAAGAGAACAGAGCGTAATATGTGTCAAAACGGACGAAAAATAATTTCCCCAAAATTGGGCTATACTAGGACTCTACGGCCACCCAAAGCACTCTGTAGCAAATAAATTGCTCAAAATTAAAATTTTATTATTGAATTAAATAAATTTGGGTACAAATCTATTTTATATTACAAATATATATTCTACTTCTAACCTTAAAAGCGTGAAAGGTCTTCACTTTAAGATTTGATGACTTCAAGGTCAAAATAGCGTCATCGAGGGGTTCTTGGCTTGATCTCAAGGAACACATCTAATTAGATTCGTCTTGAAATCCAACCTTCGATCGTCGTTAGAGGAAGTTCGATCTTGGGAAAACGTTTATTCATCAGCTTGATGTTAAATCTAATGATACTTCTTGTTTGTATTTGGTGAAGAAAGCCAAGAACTTTGATTCCTTCTTGACTTCTTAGTTTAATCTTCCCTGGTGGAATTTGGACGGTCAATAATGTTTATCCAAGTGCACAATGACTGATCAAACATGATTTTCCTCCTGAATGCCTTCTTTAACTTTCGAATTCTCCTTGGACTTCTGGATTCTAGAATTGTAGGTAACTGGAAGGTTCCTTATATAGGTGAGAAAAAATGACTAAATCTAATTGGTCGATACATACCTAACCTTATTTGTATTCTTTGGGCTTAAAATTAAGTGTGCGTGGTATTAATTTCAAAATGTTCAATATGCATAGTCTTCCCATGCATTGAAGCTCAATTCCATCAATGAATTCCGATGCAGAAAATTAAAAATAGTATACAAATTGACATGGTTGTTACAATAAAATGTTAACATTGGGTACAACCACTCAGGGGGTATATAAATTCAACACGATGCACTTTGAAGTGCCAAAAATGAATTTTACCCGGTAACCTACATACTCTTCAAATGTTTTCTATCTTAAAACGTAATTCCTGATAAGAATAAGTTATCACAGGGAAATGTTACTGTTGTTCATTGAATTTGAGTCAAGTCATTCCGTCATTGCTAGTTTAAGAGAACCAAATCAACACTCTGTTACTTTTCCGCAATCTGAATAAAGACAACGGGATTAAGAGCCAATCGATCATTGTTCCCAAGAGGACAACCTCTCTAGTCAATTTCCAGTAATACTAAATTAATAGCTAAAATATTTACCAAAATTTATATTATGAAACTTTGTATACTAAATTTTGACTTAATTTGTAGCTTACGTACGTATTAAAGTATATATTTCTACATTCGACTATTAATTTTTTGCTTTCTAACATTTGATATAATCATGCTTTAATTTAAAATTAGGACATTTGATATTGCTAAATCAAAAGTGGTAACGTTGCAGAAAATTCCACTAAAAATCGAAAGGAAAAAAAGAGAAGTGATTATCTGAAAAACACCAAATAAAACTTAAACCCCGACAGACCGAGCTTTTGCATATCATCTACCACCCACCACATGTGACATTTGCACTTCCAGCCGGGTTTTCGAATGCACTGAAGTTCCAGAAAGTCTTTAGCGCATATGGCTGGGATATAGTCACACCTTCTTCCGTGATCTTGGCGATCTGAAGCTTGTTGATGGCTGATCTATCACGATACAAAAGTACACGCATGCACTTCTCCAACAGTTTTACCCCCTCTTCGAAAGTCAGGTTCTCATGCCATTCATCCCGTAAAATAGGCCTTGCTAAGTGATTTCCAAATCCGGTTGCAAGATGGTCATCTTCGTACTGTACCCCAAGCATGCTAACAGTACCAAGGTACTTCTGTCCCTTTTTTACTCCTCCGAGTACAAGTGAATTCCAGAGTGGATCGAATTTGTTACGATGGTTATACATCATTCGTGTGAGATAGTTTTGCACCTCTTTAGGACCCAAGGAGTTCCCATCATCCCACATGCTATCATACAAGATAAGATCATCAAGGTTACGCATTATCTCCTGGAAATCACTTATCTCACCACTAGCACCGATAATCGAATGCTTTCCCACTGGGTTGAGTCTTTCCACGCTTTTGTAGCGGAGAGTGGACCCATATGAACCTCCCATATCAGCAGCCAAGAGAATACCATCCTTGTACTTGAGACCGACTACTGATGTTCCGGTGACATATGGATGCATTGTTCGCTGAGAATCGGTTTCCGGGCCAATCAGATTGGTCATAGCGGTTGTTGAATTGGAAGCAGCCATCGGAGAGGTTCACCTAGCTTTTTGGTCTGGAAGATGTAGAGAGGAATTTTTTCTAAAGAATTTTAAGGAATTCGTCCGAGTAAAAACACTGGGATATATGAGCTAGAGATATGCACCTCTTCTCACCAAAGCTCTTATTTATAGAAAAAGAGATGAGAAGTAAATACTAAATCCAAGTTTAATTCAGATTAGTTTATTTCCTAATATTAGACTCACTAGGAAATCAACCATAAGCTACATCTTTATTGGCGGCTTCGTAGTATACTTCTAAGGTTTTGGGCCTTCTGGCCCATTATCATTAGACTTTCTTTCTCTAATTACCTATTTTGGGCTAATTAATAGGCTAGTCAAAAGTTCATAATTTAAAAATAAAAATCTGTCTCAAATTAATATAAATCGGGTGAGTACAAATTAATATGGATCGGGTGAGTAGCACCAAACAATTGGGAAGGAGGAGCACGGATTATGTTTCGGGAAACCAATTGATAATTGATAACGTAACTAGCTAATAAAGGGGTCGGTTGATCGGTCATTTTAATTTTTAATAAGGTACATAAATCAGTTAGTTTATGAAATCATACACCTTATGACATCCACCAAACAGAATTATCATGGTCAAAGAATCAAATAACATAAAATCATGTTATAAGTTCAGTACCATGGAACAAAATCTCGTCCCGTATCGGACGAGACTACCGAAAATTTTGGGTATTTGGAGCAATCGACACGGTAAGTAAATGAATGTCAATACTCCTTCATCTCGAGTCTCGACACATTTTCGGCTGTCTCGCAGGTTTTCGGCCGAGAAGCACGAAACAGAAGAAGATCTCGACTTTTGTTTCGTCTTCATCCCCCTTCAACAAATTAGGGAATTTCTTTGTTCCTTAAAATTATGAATTAATAAAAAAGTAGAAAAAAGAGATGAAGAGTTTGATCAATTTGCTAATGCCTTAAAAGAATCCAAGTCCCCTTGGTGAATCACAAAAATCAAATTAGGTATCAAAAGGAAAATTAATTCTCACCGATTGAAGTTGGAGATGAAGTTCATAGAAGATCTGCTACATAACAAAAGAAACGAAAATAGAATTATAATTGGACTGGGAAGACTGTAAAACTGTGAGTTTTATAAGATGAAAGTAATTACAATGCCATGGCTTATTAAAAAATTGTGAGTTTACCTGCATTTTTTTTTAATAATCGAACCATTACAATTTCTCAAGTAGCATTACAAAGCTAGTAATAAACTATAACTATAAATAATCCCGCACTTGACGAGAATTGAACCTATGACCTCTAGTGTCATGACACCTCAGTCTAACCAATTGAGCTAGACCTCATTGGTTGAGTTTACCTGCATTTGCTTATTAAAAAATTATTATAACACCTTGATGGAGTAGTATATTTGGTGGTGCCGTGGTGACTAATAATTTTTGTTTTGATTCTTTTTCACCTAAAATTTATTCTTATAATATTTTGTTTTATTTTTATTATCATTTCGAATTAAAACGTTTCGAAACGTTTTTGAAATATTTCGATACGTGTCATTAAATCAAGAATCCGAGACGAACCTCGAAACCAAAATTTTAATCCATAAAGTTCACTAATAAGGTGACGCCGAACACACAACAAACATTCAATATTTGGTTAATAAAGATCCTTTTTGTTAATTCAGATTGCAATTACAATACAAACTAATAAATTGTACAGTAACATTTCAACATACTCATCCTCTTTTTTTAGATTCTCTATGTTTACTTTTTAATCGGAGTTTTATGAGGTTTGTACAGTGATTGTGGTGTTTAGTTTATGTCAGGATCCACAATAAAGTTGTGAAATAAAAATTCGTGGAAAAAGAAAACATAACAAGAATTTAAAGAAACCGACAAAAATAAAATACGTAATTAATCTAAAAAACGGATAAGTATTATAATGAATTTGAAAATTAGAGATAAGATTTTTGTCCCCTATAAAATTCTCGAAGGCATAATCAGCTGCCCATAATTAAATAAAAAATAAATAAAAAATGCTGAGATGATCAATCAATGAAATGGACAGACAAATTCAGAAATTATATATACAGGGTACACTGGCCGAATTGGGGCTTATATAGCAAAGTTTTAGGTTTCTGCATGATTATCATTTATTTTTTCAGAAATGTCAAAATTTTATTAAAGATACGTACGGAACACGAGCAATTAATGTCCTTATTTACATGGTATATGTAATATTTTACAGGAAATCACGAGTGTTCTCCTCCATAGTAATTAATCTATACACGTACGTACAATGATATCTACAAAAAGACATTCCATTTTGCAAGTTAACGTACCCGCGAGTATTGTCCCTATTGTGTGCATAATTATGTTGATCGATGTCTATGGGTTTCGCATCATTGGGGGGACGATATCTCCAATGAGTCCTTGGCCAGATGGAACCTGCAGGGCGTCTGGTAATGTGTGGTATTCACCGTTTCCTCTTGGAGCAGGATTTTCATATTCCGCTATATTTTGTTGAGGATACGGATGTCTTGGATAATATGATGGCATGTAATTTGGAGGGAATAGAGCAGAGTCCTGGAGGTTATGTTGATTAATAAGTCCTGTGCTGGGAACAAATCCAATAGAATGATGGCTATGTTGTCCTTCATATGTTGTTATTACAACTGAGGGATCTTGGCCAGATCGTTCCACTCGTTTCTTCACAATGCATTTACTGTTTGTACAACGATAATAACTCCTGCATCAATCCACATATATAGCGGTTAATTAGTTGGCCCGCACATATACATGTGAGTACGTACATGCATTTATAATATGGACATTAATCTAAAACTTGTGCGCGCGTACTGTGTTGAGGAAATATTGTAACGGTCATATACCTTGGGAACGAACTGTTTTTCACAGGTTTCTGTCCATATTTTCTCCATCGATAACCATCTTCAAGATTATCAACTTCGCTTCTAGTAACGAATGCAACTCGTGGTGGCCGAGTTCCCTTTTTGCCTTTCTGTTTGGTCTTGCTCCTGTAAAATATCCCAAGATTTGGAAAACCCATCATATTTAATTAACTTGAAAAGCTGAATTGATCATCTATCACCCTAATTAAACGCAATTATATCAAACAAAATGCAGCACTATTATTGTTTCGCAATAAATCATTAAGTGAGTAGATCTAACACAGTCACACATTCAATATTGAAACAAATGTGTGGTGCATGCTGCTTTTAGGAAGAATATATATAGTACTACTACTTGCAAGTTGATATGATTAATAATTGGTCCTTGCTCCTTAATTAATTGAAGAAACTAGATGCATGCACATATCAGCATCACCATCATTATTTTTCTAAAAAAAATGTATTTTAAAAATAATACAAAACAAACTCAAGTCAATTTTTTAGGAAAAAGAATAAAGAAAAGAACAAATCAAACTGCACGCCATAGGCGCCGCAATTGCGGCGGTGGTCGATCCTCTTCCAGACTTCCACCTAGCAAGTGTAGTAAATTATTTAAAGCTAGCAGTCCTAGCTAGTCCCCACATTCTATATTGTCAAATTACCCATCGAGCTCCTAAAAATCTCCCCAAATCCCGCTTATTAGCACATGACCAGCATCCATACTTTTATGCTTCTACAAACTTGACGGAGAGCTGATTCTCCATTGTGTGACACCTTATAGAGGAGGTAGCCCGAATGATATTAGAGGTATAACCGCATAAGTTGATCACCCCCTAACATCTAGTACTATTAATATTCGAACGAAAAGTTTATAACATTGTTCTACCAGTTTAGTTGTAGTAGTGGCACAAACACGCGCGGTTGCAGAAAAAAGGAACATCAAACTACAACTACGGATTAAAGTTTTGAATGTGCTTTCGCAGAAAATTAACTACAAGACAATATAATCCCCATTTCTGATGTGATATGCATCTTAACATTACAAGTTCATATATAGCTGGTTATATCGATCGAACACACCATATTAACATTAATTCGGAACTTTTTTTATCTAAGAAGTGGAATTGTTTAAAGTATCTTTTACGAACAAAAACATGTCTGCAAGTGCAAAGGAACTTTAATTACTCATTTACGCTTATTTGTCCCATTTGATTCCATGAGCTTCACATTTTCATTTAAACATTTTGAATATGTGAATTTGGATGAATTTATCTTCATGAAACCAAAAATGCATGCTTTTACTTACAGTATAGAAGCTAGCTAGGCAGGTAGAGTAGTATACTCACAGCAGTGTAGTAGTAGTGTCAGGCGACGGTTGATTTGCATAGGAAGTTGATTCCGATGAGACGACAGGCATCACCTTTTCCCCAATCGTGTTCATCGATTGTTCATCAGTGATCGGACGACTAATTACAGAATCGGAATCATGAAACTGATTGAAAATGGCATCATCAGATTCATTAATCGTATAATCATTCCACCCGAACTCGCTCAGTATGCTGCTCTCTGAAGCCTCACCGACGAGCTCCGAGCTCAACTCCGTCCCCAAGGATTTATCCTCACCAGCCATATATAATCGATTCAACAAGTAAGTAGTGGTGGTGGAGATCGATCAGTGACGAAATTTAACGCGGAGAGAGAAATTTTAATTAGAGAAAGCTAGGGTTTTCGAGATGGGAAATTAAACGGAATAATAATTAATGACGCGTTGGCCTAGCGCTACTATATACTACTATCATCACTTATTGGCTGGCTGGCTGGTTTCATTTCACTTATGTAATGACAAGACCACTTATGATTGATGCGCCAAAGGCACATCCCTTTGGTTGGAATCGAATACTCTTAAATTGTTTTACGAGTGATATATTGACACAACATACCGACACTAAACCAATTTAATTTAATATTATTGTATCATTTGTATGAATAAAAACGTTAACTTTTAAATAAAATTAGATTAATTGATTAATTGAAACTCAGTCAGATTAACTTACTCGGTCAAATCAATGGATTTCGAGATATATTACACCTGGTATATGACTTAGCTTGTTGGGCCTGGTCCAACCCAATGCTCTCTTTGTATATTGCTCGTTCATGTGGAGTGACATGAACGGAATCAGAAGCGAGAGTGGAACAATAAGGCTTTGTTCCTTTCATTTTAAAATTGATTATTTTAAATTCAGTTCAGATTTGCTTAATAGTATTTTGTACTATAAATAAGTCCAGTTCAGTTCAGTTCAAACTTTTTCAGATGAAGAGAACAAAGGCTAACTCTAAATTTTTAACAATTAACGAGCTGAGATGTTTTAAAGCGGGTATTAATTTTTTTTTTAAAAAAAAGCATTATATTACAAAGACAAGCCTAACAGGAATGTTTGTTAAGTTGCTTGAACACTTTTGCAAGTTTTTCCATATTGCAAAAAAAAATTAAGTTTGAAAAATATCAACCTGACCAAAATATATTTTTATTTAACATATAAAATCTAAAAATACTTTTAAAAATTAATAAACAAGGCCATTTAAACAAACAAATTGAAAAGAAAATAAACTATTTCAATATGATGACCACTAATCAATTAATAAAATTAAAAAAATAATCATAATAAATACAATAATGATTCAACTAAACAATCAAACCACATAATTACATTATATACTCCGTATGAAACTTCAAAAAAGAAAAAAACAAAAGAATGTAATTTATTTTGAGTTTTTTATTTTTTTCAATATTATTATAACATATTTATCACAATTATATTATTTCTAAATTATTTTAAGATTTTTTTTAGTTTTTTAATTATTTCAACTAAACAAGCAAACCAAATTATTGAATGCGCACGGAGCCTTATTTTAGAATTGGGCCATCCCATATCCGTGTGTTTTGCGGAAAATTGCACACAGGTCTAAACAAAACATGATATGTTAATTAGGTCTACTCAGTGTATACTACAGAAAAATACAAAGATCTTGTATATATTAAGTTTGGGTACCAAGCAAATTTTAGCGAATGATATTGATCACTCTTTACTTCTTTAATTAGTCGTCTTAACACCAAGCTATTTGAAGTGCTTTGCCCAATATATACCTGACAATTAGTCCAATTCATCCATGAATTTTGACCCTATCCAATCCTATTCGGACCTAATTAGATTGTGCCCTAGCCGTCGAAACTCATTGCGATTGTTATGTCTGTCATGTCCTTGCTTTAAAGTTTGTTTCAAATAGTGATTCTGTGTAGGATTTATATACTTGATTATTATTTATATATTTCCTCCGTGTGCAAAGATTGTTGGCTTTGTTCAAATTACGTACGTATAATCATGGTGGAAAAGAGAAAAAGATCACATCAACGTTTGCCGTCACTCCCTGATGATTTAGTGATTGAAATTCTTGAACGCTTGTCCGTTAAATCACTGGTGCGGTTCAGGTGCGTATCGAAATCATGGTGCAATCTGATAAAAAGTCGTGAGTTTATCCATAGCCACTTGCAGAAACGGCATACAATTGATAACAAGTCGTTGATATTGAGTGAACATATAGGACAGGCAACAACAAAAGGGGAGAGCTAATAAGAAGTATTCGAGATCTTGATTCTGAAACAAAGCAAGTGTGCATTATAAGACAGGATCTTGCTAGCAATAATCAGTATTCCCCTTATAGATATGCTTGGCCTAATCTCTTTGGGCCTTGTAACGGACTGGTCCTCATAACTGATTATCACAGGGCATTTGTCTGTAATCCGGCTTTGCGGCAACTCAAATCTCTACCCAATCGTGATAAACCTAATGAATATTGCCCGCAATTCATACATGAATGGGGTTTTGGTAGCACTTCTAGTGACAATTATATAGTTGTCAATTTGGAGAACGTTCTTCTGTATGAAGTGAATTCATACCCTCCTCGTAGGAGAAAGCGAGGATCTCTCATCATCGAGGCTCATTTGTATCATTCCACAACAACTCGTGGAGGAAAATCGATGACACGGTCAAGGATTTGCGATTAAGTGGTTTTCCGACATCACATGTCTTCTTGAACGGGGCATGTCACTGGAATGCTACGTTACTAAATCAATCGCACCCTGGTGTTATCCTTACTCTGAACCTAAGCACTGAGGTTTTTGGACAATTGGAGTATCATGACGAGTTAATGAAAGTTAAAGACGAGATCCCATATCTTATGGTCATGGATGAGTGCCTAGCAATATTCGTTTGTTCTTCTCACATAGATGTGCTTTGTGAGGTTTGGGTGATGAAAGAATATGGCGTCAAGGAATCATGGAACAAACAATTTTTGTTAGCCCTCGCTGTCAGACGTCCTCTGTCACTCTGGAAGAATGGGGAGTCGCTGCTGATACAGAGTGACGAATGTGAAGTGATGTCTTGTTCTCTTCGTACAAATGAACTTGAGAGATTTCCAACCTGTGGGGTTGAGGGATTTAAAAACCTAGTTATCTACAAGGAGAGCTTGATCAGTCTACAGTAGGTAACTACTAACTAATGTCAAGCCCTTTCATTTGCCTGTATAAACTATTCTTTCTGTTTCATGTCACACACCTTATTTACATTGCAGATATTTTTGTAGCTTTTATCTTTCAATATTATGCAAGTAACATTTAACTTTTCTGTCACCCTGCATGCTCAACTTACCAAACTAGCACGGTTTACTGTAACTCCGTTGTCATATACATGAATGGCTCCATAAACTCGGGCAGCCTTAAATAGTTCGATAACTGTCTAGTGTTTGAACTACAATGCTTTGAGCTACAATAGTAAGGTAGTTGCTTAAAGCCAGATAAAGTACCTTCAAAATTTTGGCTTCATCTTATACTGTGCTAGTTTAAGGTAACACAACAGGTTCAATCGTCCATATGTCTCTGGCATACTGATGGATCGTTCTATCACTGCTAAACTTTGAAGAACCAGCCGTGTTTAGAATAGACATTCTGGTCCAGTTCTGCAACAATATGAATCCAGGTATAAGATTGCGAAAGTAATAGTGAAAGAAATCTAAGACAGACAGCTAGTGTACTAATTTGCTAATTTGTTTTTCAGGGGAAGTACTAATCACCTTCTGATCTCTATACGCCTCATCAACTTTCTCTTGGCACTCTATATAACTAGGGAAGTCCTTGCCCACAAGGAAATAATCAGCTCGGCCATAGCCTTCGTTTCCTTCCAAAGAGCCCATTAGCTCATCATAATTGTAGGTTCCAAATACACCAGTTCTTACAAATGCCTTGACTTCCTCAAATCTAGGATCTGGTACAAACTACAAACATATATGGGACAGTTCAGTGTCTATAGCTTATCAGTGTGTTAATAACAACTTCATAGTGTAATTTTTTTATGAAGTTATGCATTTGCGATATACAGCTGCTCCTGTCTCAATTTCTTCAAAAAGACATGCAAAACACAAGGAATTTGTATCCATTCAATGCCAGAATTCTCCCATTTGTTATTATATTTACCTTTCCTTCAGCTCTTTCTCTACGAAGGCCAGCAATTTCATGAGCACGAGCTCCAAATAGAAAGAAGTTGCTTTCGCCAACCTCCTCTCTGATTTCAACATTGGCACCATCCAAGGTACCAATGAGGAGGCAACCATTCATCGCAAATTTCATGTTGCTTGTTCCACTAGCTTCCATCCCAGCAGTACTTTTTGAATGAAAGAACAAAGTATTACATGTATGCCACATGATATAATTGGTAATGTTAGAACATTTAGAACTTAAATATGATAGCAAATATGCAACTCTACAGTACTAAAAGGAGGCACTGGACTGGTTTCATAATTGTGTACTGGAATGTAGACTAAAGTAAGTTTCTGATTTCTGAACTATTATTATGCCTAAATCCAAAATGGTAATTGCTTAGACCGTTCTCTACCAGATAGCAAACATTCTCCCTCTGCAAAGTATTTTAGGTAGCATTTAAAAGCTATGTGCGCTACATAAGATACCTGATATGTTGAGACAGCTCACTGCCAGGGATTAGCACTTCCGCAACACTGACATTGTAGTCTGGAACAAAAATTACCTGGACAAGAAATAAAATTTGATTTCTATCAACTAATGTATGCATCTGATTATGTTTGAAAGACAGACGAAAATATACCTTCAGAAGGTCACCAATATCAGGATCATGGTTTACTGTAGCCCCAACATCAGTTATAAATTTCACGATTCTCTTAGCCTGGAGATATGTAGCAAACGCTTTTCCTCCGAATATGCAAACTCGAGGAACAAACTTCGCTTTCCTCTCTTCAGCACTCATTTCTTTCATCTTTTTGTAGCGGTAAACAATTCCAAAAATATTCATCAATTGTCTCTTGTATTCATGGATGCGCTTTATCTGTTAATGTTATTGTCAATCATCAATATAAGAAAAAAAAAAAAAAAAAAAAAAAAAAAACTAAGAGAAAGTACGAGCATAAGAGATAAACTCCGGTTGATCATGTATGAAAATAAGCTAAATAATGAAACAGACCTGCACATCAAACATTGCATCTGGGCTGACAACATATCCTGTTTTCTCCTTAAGAAAAGACACAATCTTTTCCTTCTTGTTCCTTTTCGCTTCTCGCCATTCAGACTGAAGTTCTTCGTTATCAGCATACTATATGAAATTCAAAAGTTAAATAAACATGGTTGGAATCCTGGTGAAGAATATCAATCATCTAACAAATTTCTTATCACTATACTCCAAATGAAGATTTGAATGCAGTTTGGATATCAATATACACCTTTCTCAATTCCTCCAATTTTTCGGTTTTTAATAACCAGTCATCTGACCCTGTCCACTTGGTTATGATCTTACTAAGTTCTGGATTACAAAATCCGATCCATCTTCTCGGTGTAACCCCATTGGTTTTATTCTGAAACTTTTCTGGCCATAACTATCACAAATCATACATGAAAGTGCAAGTTAGTTCGTGATTGTGTAGAACAAAATGATAATCGTCTAATCGATAGCAATTTAAATGAGACATTCAAGTGAATATACTTTATTACCTTATAAAAATCATTAAAAACTTCTTCCTTAACAATGTCACTGTGAATCTCGGCAACTCCATTCACTGCATGTCCTCCCACAACACATAAATTAGCCATACGGACTAACTGAGGCTGTTTCGGATCAGGTGCAAATGTCGACTTTACTTTTGCTTCGATATCCTCTACATTTATTAATACTTCAGTTTCTTTATCTTTGTCACTAGTAGTGTCTTCCACTGCTGCTTCAACCGGTTTCACGACTTTATCAGATTCAGAATTTTCATCTTCCTTGGCAGAACTTTCGATTAGATTTTCTTGTTTCTTGATAACCAAATCTATGATGGCAGGGGGTATTTCAATGTTATCCAAATTCTCATTTGCTTAAGCTTTTCCCGCAGTAGCTCCATATTCTCAGAACCGTATTCTGCAATAATAGTATTGATAAGCTGCACATAAAGCAATCAGGAGTAAGGATATATAGAATTTATGCAACTTCTTGAAATAACCAATACTTAAATAAATTTTATTTACAGAAGACAAAAAAGGGAAATAAAAGAAGAGAATCAAACACACTAATATAATCCTATCTGCCAGTATGTCAAAACATTTGGTTCTCACTTACTGAAAAGATGACATAATACAAGTAAAATGAAATTGTCTACTTAATTTAAGAACGCATGTTTATGTACCTCTTCATCGATCATTTTTATGATTTCAACATGCCGAGGAAGAAGTTCTTGGAGAAGATTCAAGCTCCATTTCTCCAACGCTTCGGGTAGAACAGTGTGGTTGGTGTATGCTACAGTTCTGGAACACCAGATATTTTATCTCAAAGATATCCATTCACAATTAAGGATAGAATTCAGGCATTCTCAGAAAAGAAAACGTCATAGGGTATGAACTGGTGGCCTCATGTAGCTAGCAGCTATTACAACTAATATAGAGCAATAATGCGTACCTTTGAGTGATTCCCCAGGCTTTATCCCAGCTCAGACCCTTCACATCTACTAGTATTCTTATGAGCTCAGGTATACACAGTGTGGGGTGAGTATCATTCATTTGGACAGCAACCTTTTCCGGGAAATTCTCCCAGTTCACCGACTCCCCTGATCTCCTCTCAAATCTTGCTATAATATCCTGGAGGGAAGCTGAGCACAATGTATATTGTTGTTTCAGACGAAGTGTCTTTCCCTCGTACGAGTCATCCCCTGGGTATAAGACGTAGCAAATCTGATCAAAATCAAGGAACAAACAGTAAGCAAGCCTATAAGAAAGATAATAAACAAAAAGGACTACATGAGCTAATTTTCCCAAAAGTATAGGACATAGATATATACAAACCTTTTCAGCCATTTTCATGGCCTCATATGCTTTAGCATGCTGTCCTAAATTAAAAGCATGTAAATCGAAGACCTCGGAAGCAACTTTTGTTGACCAGAGCCTCAGGTTAATAGTAGTTTTAGTCTTGTAACCCGGTATGGGAACATCGTAAGCCACAGCAGTTATGTTTTCGCCTCCAACCCATTCTTTTCTTCCATCTGGACCTTCAATCACTTCTCCGTAAAATTTAACTGGATAGAATATATCATTTCTAACTATCTCCCAAGGATTCCCCATCTGGGTAACAACAAGAAATTGCATGAACGTTGTGATATCTAATATGAACTTACATATATGTATATGTATAAATAGACCATACCTCAAGCCAATCTTCTGCAACTTCCTCCTGACCATCTTTTGTGATGAGCTGCTTGAATAGACCATATCTGTATCTGAGTCCATAACCCCATGCTGGGTAGTTAAGTGTTGCCATGGAGTCCAGGAAGCAAGAAGCTAGCCGCCCTAAACCTCCATTTCCTAGGGCAGCATCAGGTTCCTGAAACCATTCATAAGCATAAGTCTACATCATACGGCCATTTGTAATTTCACAAATTATCATAATCCTTAATTACCTGCCCAGCAACGTCTTCTAAACTGTGCCCGAGCTTTTTCAGTGCCTCTGCGTAAGCTCCTGTGAGCTCCAAGTTACCAATTGCATTCAACAATGCTCTACCCTGCATAACACCGACTACGAAACTGAATGAAATGTTCAGCCACAGCCCACAGTGACGAACCTGAGATAGTCAGATAGAGATGATGGCAAACCTGAAGAAACTCCATAGAAAGATAATATGCTTGCTTGGCATTCAACTTTTCATAGTAATCATAGGTGGCATTCCAGTTAATAATGAGCATATCACGAACACTTTCTGCAGTGGCAAAATATGCTTTAGGAAGCTCAAACAGCTCAGGAGAGAATGAAGGAGTGAACTCGGCATGGTATTTGATACTCGACGCAACAGATGCAGGATCCGGCTCGAGAGCATCTAATGCAACTCCTGAAATGAATACAAAATTCATACTTTTGAGAAAACACTATTTTCAGTTCCAGTCTTGCTTCTTGAAGCTCAGTTAATAACTTCCCTCTTCTTTCTATTTTGTACATTGCTAACTGTTTGACTTCGGTTTTTAATGTTTTTACTTTTTTACTTTGTTTGGATTGATCAATGCATAATCTCATTCTCATATGACGAATGCACAAGAGTTGCGTACAAAATAGGCCTAAAGTGGACGCCAAAGGTATAAGAAAATTCGACATGCACACACCATCAGACCAAAATGTAACAAGAACTATTAAACACTGGTCAGAGAATTGTATCAATCAAAAATCATGCAAGTGAGATCAATAGCATGGTCCTCAAAATCGCATCGATAATTTTAAGTTAATGAACTAGCCAATTGTATTAAAAAAATATGAAGCCATTCGAAAACTTTTGGTCAAGTACTGTTACAATCCCACATTGCAAAATGTACGTCTTGTTTTAGTGTTTGGCAAATAAACCACATTACTACATTAAAGAACAGAAACAAATCCAAAATCTTGAATTCAGTCAGTAATATTATCAAACAGCTAACAGACATGATTACAATCTACAACATCAAATTTACAAAACAGGGACCTTCTTTTTCAGGGGCACCATTGTCCTGGAGAAGCTGCTTCTGCTGCTTCCTACTAGCCACGCTCTTGACCAGCAAGTATCTCCTCCTAGAGGGCTGTTCACGGAACAAGAACCGCTGATTATTACTGCGGAAAGAACCTAACAGAGCAATGCTGGACAGTGAACTCATTGATTTGGAAATGGACATTGCTGGACTAATCTCCATTTCATTCAATGGGAGAATTAGGTTGCTCTGTTTTAGTGTACGGTCTGTAATGAAATGAGAAGTGTGATGAAATTTGTAGAGTTGGATTTGTCGTCATCATGCTTGCGAGTTGCGACCACTAGCATAATTGACGCATATGCCATGTTGCAGATATTTTTTTGTCCCTCCATAATATCTTTCTCCAGGAGCTGGATAACACGAGTTTCTCAGTTTCATTCTTAATTACTTTTAGGAAAAGGACACTACTTATTTATGATAGATTTTTCGGTCCTTAAATTTTATGAAACTATCTTATCAAACTTTTGATTTTCGGTTCAGTATTACCATTATCCAAATGAAAATTTTCACCGTTCCAACTTGGAATGACTTCTACTACAGATTGGAGGAGGTTTGGAGCAATAAAAGCCCCGTGGTTTTTTTTTTTTATAATTTGGATATTTGGTCATGAGATCGGAGTAGTATCATTTATTATTATGTATCACGTCCAATAATATTGATGTACCACAATGCTTGCATTTCTGCTTCGAAATGAAAAAGCTAATGAATTTCTATCTACTTGCTACTTTCAATATCGAATGGAGGTCTAGAACACTATATCTAGTATCTACAACTGAAAATTAGGCGTAGAAACAAAAGTAGTACTTCCTCTAGTAGTATAAGATTTCCATTTGATTTTGTTGATTTTTTTAGCTTTCGTTTAACTCTGAATTAATCCTAAGTCGTACCTAAAAATCAATATTTGAACTTATATTATAAAATTGAAAATTTATAAAATTGAAATTTTATATTTTATAATATAATTTTCAAAATTACTTTTTCGATATGCATTAGAATTAATTCGCAACGGAGGCTAAACAAAGTTAATAAAATCAAATGGGAATCTTATACAAAACGGAGTCTTATAATTACTTCGTATAATACTCCTATAAATCCCACTTTAATTTCACCGCTTCACTTCCATATGATTGCAGTCTAAGACCACAATTCTATAATTAAGTTGTCTAGCCACAATTCCCAAAGTTTATTAAACTTTACAATAATATTTGAATAAAAACTCTCATTTAGAGAAACTGCTGAAAATCTATGTTTAAGATCTCGTCTCGGAGGTCATCTCGGACGGCCTACTGCGAAGGGTCGACCCGGGTCATCTCGGACATTGTCTCGGAGTTGTCTCGGAACATATAAAAATATGTAAAATTATATATAATAAATACTATACATATTTAATTATTTATCAACAAATGACATTGAAAATTTAAACATTTTTTTTTAATAATCGAACCATTACAATTTCACAAGTAGCATTACAAACCTAGTAATAAACTATAAATAATTCCGCACTTGGCGAGAATTGAACCTATGACCTCTAGTGTCAGGACACCTCAGTCTAACCATGAAAATTTAAACATAAATGTCATATAAACTTATAGAAACCAAAATAAAGTCACAGATTCATAGTAGTATCATTAGAACATTACAATGATCCAAATCAAACAAACAACTTCAAACTTCAAACATTACAATGATCCAAACAAATAAGTTTAAGGTTCAAACAAGTTTCTTTTTTTTTTTTTTTTTTTAATTAAAAAACCCGGGTCAACCCGGGTTTAACCGGCCAAAATCTCGGAAAATCTCGGGTTTCGAGATTTTTCCGAGATTTTGTGGTTTCGTCCCGCGGAGGGCACCGAAACCCGGTTAACCCGGCGAGATCTTAAACGTAGCTGAAAATGCTCTAAATTTGTTTTATCAATTTAGCTGGAAACCATTTGTACATAATTCTTAATCAATTTTTCTCAAAATATATAATTAATACTGCAAATCTACGGTTATAAATATCTTATATATCGGTAATAGTCTCCTAATTTAGGTTACTACTACGTCCTAATTTTTTATTGTAATTTTACCGTTTTTACACATTGTAATATATCTTATTTAATTTATTATAATATTTAAAAGTACTGCATTAATTACAAAAGTGATTATTATACTTGAACTTATCATACATTAATTATGATTATGATGAATTTTCTTTTAAATAAATGTAAGATGATATATCTTCTTGAAACGCCATCTATCAAAAAACGAGATTAGCATAAGTTTGCATAAAATCACCCTAGTGGTAAAGGAATCGATAATAGACTATGGAGAAACCACTTATTCCACAAAAAATACATAAATAAATCAATAAAAAATATTAATTATAAAAACAGCCACTTACAAATAATAAATACAAAAATGTCGTTAGTCAATAGCTATGAACTTCAAAATCTCGCTCAAGTGGATTTAATGAGAATTTTTTAAATCCGGCTACAGAAATGGACCTCAAAATCTCACTCAGTTGGATTTAATAACAAATTTGGCATCCATAAGCTAGTCTCAGTCACCGAAACTAGTTGAAACTAGCTAAAAAATGATTGAAAATAGCTAAAATGACTGAAAATAACTAATAATGGACTTCAAAAAATAGTTAAATATAATTAGTTAGTAATTAATTAACACTAGTGGATGTCAAAAAACACCATCAGAAACCAGTTTAGCAAGAAATTGGAGTCCAATTCCATATTAGAGAGATTTTGGAGACTACTTGATTAGATTTTAGGGCACCAAAAAATAGAATAACCTTTTTTGTAAAATGTATTCTGGAGACTATTTGATTAGATTTTAGGGCACCAAAAAGTAGAATGACATTTTTAAAAAATATTTTTTAAAGTGGTTGTTTTGGTAAGAGAGTACTATAGACTAACACTTATATGTAATTTTTTGTATTCTTTAATCATTTTCCCAAAGAATAATAATAATAATAAAATGATTATTACTGTAGCCAATGGTACATGCTTGGCATGCAAATCTAATTTAAGTTGTTAGTTTACATGTAGAGACAGTTTGGTTCGGTAGAAAAAAGAAATGTTTTAATTTTATTTTTCCGCATTTCCTTGATTGGTTGGTAGAAATATAAATAAGAAATGTCATAAACCGGTCAGACCATTATTTTTCTATTTCTAACCGAAAATAGTTTTTTCAAGCTTTTGTGCATAAAATTGTTAACGATTTCCTAGTCAGAATTCATGGAAGGTGACATGTATTCTATTTTGTAAATGTTTTGACATTTTCTATTGCCTATTTACCCTCCCAAATATATATATATATATATATATATATATATATATATATATATATATATATATATATATATATATATATATATATATATATATATATATATATATATATATATAATTATTATTTTTTATTTTTTTATGATTGAAATAGGAAAGTTTTAGGAGTCCTGACATTATCACATAACATATAGGGAGGTTTTAATATTTACGGGATGAGGTTAAGATAAATTTTAGGGGTGAAAATTTGAACATCCTGTAGAGTGTGTTCTTAGTAAACTAAATAACGAAGAAAACTCACATCCTATTAGATTTTCTAGTTGTGCGTTTTGGACCAAATTTATTCGGAAATATTGATTTTACTTTTCCTAATCTAAACCAAAGATGCTAAACCCGGAAGGCGTCGTTGAATTATCTCCTTCGTGTCCAAACCTCACCGTACCTTCACCGTCAAGTCACCTATTCCAATCATCTCCAATCGCATCACCTCACGTTTATCTACAAAACAACAGCCCGTGATCTCGTTACCAACGAGTATTCCACCTACGTTGTTAGTGAGCATCCTCATCAAGAGACTTTCCAGCACGATCTTTGTAGACGTATATTCCCAATGTTCGTGCTATGTTCGAAGCTATTGAAGGAGAGATACACCATTGGTCTATACCAGAGCCTACTCGTGTTGACATGATCAAGCAAGTTGTTGAGGCGACGATGAGCGAAATCAAGCCATATAACCATAACAATTTCAATATGACGGTACAGATTCATCACAAGCATGATCGGATGTTTTTTGGTAGTGTTGCAGCGAAGATGCCGTGTTCTCACGCGTTCCATGGAAACTGCATCCAGACATGGTTGAAGATTAGTCACTACTGCCCGTTGTGTCGTTAGAAGCCACATGATTAGTTTATTGTTAGCTATGGCATAGTATGTAATTGTGTTTCAAGAACCAAGATTACTTAATTTGATTATTCTTGATTGATTGATGATTCTTTTTGTTGTGTGTAAATATTTTTATGTATGATGAATTCCCAATTCAAGTTTCCGGTACTTGTTTCTTAACCATGTCTATGAGTTATAAATCTTGTGCAATAATTGCTGTTAATTTATGTTGTACGTTGTTGCTTTATGTGGTTTAAGGTTTAACGACTCTGTACCAGGGCCGACTCTGAACCCATGCGGTATGTTCAACCGCCTAGGGCCTCAAAATTTTTGGGGCTCTGAATTTACAAAAGAGTTCTAATATTGAATTAGAAAGTTGCACTTCCTTTGCTTATTCTAGACGATCGTACATGGAAGGTCAAAAGCATCCCCTAAAAGCCCTTCATCCAAAAGAAATTCCATTCTCCTCCTAGAATAGAGTTTACTGCGACTTAGAATCTTCTATTATGCGATTGTCATGACACCTCAGTCTAACCAATTGAGCTAGACCTCATTAGTTTTGACATAGGACTCATAAATATTATCTTTTTCGTAATTGGCATCATATATTTCATTGGTTCGTAGCAGGCTTGATAAGGTAAGACCGCTCGGACTTAATTGGTGGAAGTAATATCATTGTACTCAAGTGTATATATAGAATGTGAGATATCAATATGTTTAGTAGATGACTAATTTATAGCGGCTACAATAATTATGTCAAAGATGTGAGAATGATCTCTAATATTATTGAATTTATGAGAGTTTAGCTAGAATATAGGACTAATTAGTTGGTAGAAGTGATTTTGATAATCATTGTACTCGATTATACCTTAGTTTTCTAATTAATTACTGAACCACAATAATTAAGTTAAAGATCTAGAATGATATATAATAATATGTTAGTTGGGGCCACTCTAAAAATTTGAAAATATTCTTAAGCCGGACCTGCTCTGCACCGTTACTCATCTGTCCTCGTGTGTGTTACTGTTATCACTACAAGGATTTTGAGGCGGTGAGGCACTTCTTAAGGCCGGCACTTATAAGATTAATTAACAGAATTAAGGATTCAGATCAGCTCACTTTTGTGTAAAGATCTGAGGATGAATCTTGAATTCATTTGTTTAGATGTTTGTTTGCTTGGTGTGCTTAATGTATAAAGCTGATGAAGATTTTAGGTTTAGTTGCCTTGGACTATCTGACTTTACGGCTTTTACGCCACATTATCAGCCTTAAATATTATAGAGCGATGTAGCAAAGAATAAAGCCTCAACCCTCAAGACACCAAACTAATCTCAGTGTATCTTTATAAAACTTCATCAAAAACAAAACTAGCCAGAGTAATTTTACTAATTTAGGTACATGCCAGTACCCAAAAGGCCAAAACCGGAAAGAAATACCCCTTTTACATTAGCCAAGCAACCAACGATATACGAGTAGTTTTATAATCTATTAGCCGGCCCTGAAGGCCTGAACCTAGAACCACACATTCTCAAAATACGAACTCAAGTCACTAGTACAATTGTACAAATGCAACATACTTATATGCTTTTATCTACAAATGTATGTATCCAACTATCCATCCACATTGCACCAATTTACAAAAATGAAGGGTTTACAAAAATGAAGGGTTCTGTCAATTTTAATGAACCACGGTATCCTCGGTACTCTTCACAGGAGTCCATTTCGCCCCTGAAGCAGCATCTTTGCGGGACCGTGAAACGAAACCTATAACATAGCCAAGAAATGCTCCAAGAACCAGTAAACTACCAACCTTGACGTACCATGAGAATGTCGAGGTTTCCAACTGGCCCTGTGGTACAACACTGTCTTCAGTGGCATGGCCATTAAAGACTTGACCGGAAGCCATGATCTCCACCGCATCATGCACTTCACCATCATGGTTTCCTACGTACGAAAGTGTAAGTTTCTGCTTGTTGGCTTCAATTCGGATATATCCAAACTCACCACCACGATACAATGAACGGACAGGTTGTGGAAAGATGGGAACATCAAGGTGGTCAGGCCGAGGTTGCCAGATGGGCTGCCAATCTTGTCCGGCCATTCCGATCACCAAATGCACGGGCAGCGCCTCAGTTCCACATGTGAAGTTATTTAGTGGACAGAAGCGTTCATACCTATGTACATGGCCCCACAATGCAATTGTCACATTGTTCTTCACGAAAAGAGGTTCCAAGTGTGCTTGCAATCTCTCTTGGAAAGGAGCATCTGTCGTTTGATAGCTGGTTGTGTACATTGGTCTGTGCCCTTGGAC
This sequence comes from Plantago ovata, assembly GCA_028274465.1. Lineage (NCBI taxonomy): Eukaryota > Viridiplantae > Streptophyta > Magnoliopsida > Lamiales > Plantaginaceae > Plantago > Plantago ovata. Next base: position 21,976,611 of record CM051457.1, read on the forward strand.
AACTACAAATGGAGTTCTGTTTCTATCAACTGATTCCAGGTCGTTTTTCAAAAATTCATACTGTTTGCTGCCGGAAAGGAAGTTGGTTTCTGTTGAAAAATAAACAAAATGGACTACCCCCAAATCAAACGAGTAGTAAAGATTCCGTGTGGCAGGGGCTCTCATTCCAGTAGGTTCTGAGGAATTCCCAGGCATATGGAATCGAAGACTATATGGCACCCCGCACTCTCCACCACCGTCTTTCCCATAAACAGAGTAAGACCAATCAGGCTTCCAAAGCTGTGTAGGATAGTCGTATTCATGGTTTCCAATGCACACATGATATGGAACCTTGGATGCAAGTGGTTCTATCTGGTTAAAGAAGTTGTCCCATATCCAAGCATAGCCCCTAGCATAACTTATGTCTCCAATATGTGAGATCATTGCAGGCTTGTCACCAATAGCTTCAATATCTCGACTTATCCACTTGAGTGTTGCAATGCTTTCATCCTGTGTGCGGATAAAAGTATTATACGGTGTCGCAGTCCCCATGTCTCCGAATAAGAACGCCACTGTTTCACTCGAATCCTCACCCGGTGACATAAAGCTGTAGACTGTACTCCAACCCCCAGAATCACTACCAACCTGTTATGGCATTTGAGCAATAAGTGGACAAAAAGAAAGCACATGGAGCTTAATTATTCAAAAAAGAACTATCATCAACTGTCATAACACTTCCTATGGGTAACAGACAATAACATGGACATTAAAGCAGGAATTCGAATCAAATTGCAATGTTAACAGCGAAGCGTTAACCAAAGCTTTTGCCTAGTAGTACAACTTGGGTAAAATAAGACTGGACTGACTGCTATATCCAACGAGTTAATGCTTTAAAGCAAGCAGTAAAATCTTATAACGACTCTCATGCACATACAGTTCTCTGGAGCTAAATAAACGATGTCTTAACCTTCACACCTAGTTCCTTGCAAGCATTCTGCTAATGGCAAATAAATACACAGGTGACAGATTCACTAATGGTCAGTAAAATGCATCTCGACCAGAGGACGACTACATAACCATTACAATCAACCGAAATCAGAAGATGGTACAACACTAATATTATCTATCAGAATTCAATCCACTTTCAAACATGCCAATCTCTGAAATACCATAAAAATAACATCTTTCTAATGAGAGCTGAGCTGATCATAACTACCATCTGCTTACCAATCATTTCTTTCACATATCATAAACTAAAGTTAAGTAGATTTCAAGTAATCTAAAATGTCAAAAAAGTACTTACAAGACTTGAATAAAACTCAACTAGAAATGCAAAGCAAAAATAATTAGTACTACTACTACTACTTTACCTGATAGTAATACCTCTTGCCTTTAGCCAAACCAACCATAACACCATCATGAATAAAACCCGGGTCCCTCCACCCAACGCTCTGGTTCGCCGGAGCGTCACACATATCCTCCCTCTCATACCTCTCGACCCGGGTACTCACAACCCGACCCAGCTCACTCTTAGCCGACCCATACCTCACAAAACTCTCCTTCCCATCACCGGTCACGAACATCACCCGCATCTCCCCCTCCCGACCCGTCAACGCCAAGTGAACCTGCTCGGGTCCCTGACCCGACTCGAACATAACCACCTCGGATTGCTTGAGCAGGTTCTTGGTCCCAGGCAAGGGGTTGTTATCATGATCCTTTTTCTTAGGGTTTACATCCGCCTCGACCCAGTGAAAGATCCGGAACTGGTAATCGGACCTGAGGCTGATTAAAGGGAAGGTGATCGAGCCCGACCCGGATTGCCAACCGGGCGAGGAGGAGAGGAAGAAGTATCCGATGAAGTTTGAGTGGGAGGAATTGGCAGGGGAGTAGATGCCGAGCCAATCGAGCTTGGATGGGTTGTCGATGCCGGACCATTTGATGGTTATCGGGTTGCCGGATTTGTTGATCGTTGTGGAGCTGAGGGAGATGGAGACCTGTGAGGAGGATGAAGGTAGAATGAGGGAAATGAAGAGGAGTGGGATTATTAATATTGTTGTTGTTAGAGGTGTTGGGAATGGGATCACCATGGTTTGTTTGGATCAAGAAAAGGGAACCTAGCTAGTTTGAGCTGTGTGGTGGATTTTGGAGGTGAATTTGAATTTAATAATAATCATCAAGTAGAAGAAGAAGAAGAAGATAGTGTGTGGTGATGGGTTGTAGTCAGAGCCAATTGAGTGTGAGCTAAGGAATTTTTCTCATAGCTCCTCCATCAAGTTCAGCTCCACCAAACTCTTCTCTGTCAATTTTTCAGTCTACTTCTCAAAAGAAAATGAAAATGGATTTTTCTCATAAACTCAACATAGTAATTCGTTGGTGTTTAAATTAACCGGATGATGTTGATTGATTTTAATATACCAAGTATGATTTTTTTTTTCTCTAAAAAAATAACCAAATAAATAAATAAATATATAAATAAAAATTAAAAATATACTCCCTTCATTTACCATCAAACTCCCCATTTTATTTTTATTAATTTTTTTACTGTTAATTCTAAATTGTATTAGAAAAATAATATTTTAACTTATGTTATACAATTGAAAATATTTCTATTGGCATAATTTAAGTTCCAAATGATCTTTTAGGTACAGATGAGGATTAGTTCAAAGTCAATGGTAAACAAATTTACAAATTAAATTTTAACTTCCTGATAGGAGGAAGAATATAATTTAACTTCTAGTATTCAACTCTAAATATATTATTTTCGTGTCAGAGTAGTCGTATCATTTTGATTTTTTTACAATAAACACAATTTAAAGTTGACTACAAATTACTTTTAAACTATAATGGTAAAATATTTATCAAAATTATATTCTAAAACTTTACAATTGAGATTTTCAAATAAAATTTTATTAAATATTTGACCAATTACCATTGTATATTATAAGAGTATTTATAATGAAATATAAAATTATGGACCGTAAAAAGTTAAAATAATGTTCGGGGAAGAGGGAGTATGTGTGAATTTGAAGTTTGAGGAATGTAAAATTATATGTATATGTATATTTCGGACTTTACAAAACTAAGAAGAAGCAAAAAGAATTAATTAAGAAATCATCACTTCACAAGCAACAGGTACAAAAAATGTGGACCTAAGGCTATGATCTCTTCGTTATAAAGTCTGAACTGATCTGAAATGAACTGATCTGAAATTCTGAATTGAATGGATTTGAACTGAACTTATTTGTAGTACAAAATACTATTAGTCAAATATGAACTGAACTTAATGCATCTGAATTGAATTTAAAATAATCAATTTTCAGATGAAAAAAACAGAGCCTAATTGGTATTATCATGTATTCCCTCTCTCCCGCTATAAATTACCCACTTTGACTTTTTTAGTCAACAACTTTCAACTTTGACTTCTGATTAGTCTTAAACTATAATGGTAAAATATTTAATAAAATTATATTATGAAACTTTAGGATCTATATTTTCATAATATAATTTCGTTAAATATTTTACCATCATAGTTTAAGAGTAATGAGGAGTCAAAGTTGAACGTTGTTGACCGAAAAAGTCAAAGTGGGTAATTTATAGCGGGACAGATGGAGTATACAATCTCTTTATCATATGACGTATTAGTGAAGTCATGATAAAGTTCAAACTAATAATTAACTAATGAAATACCCATAAATGTTCCCTTGCGGTGCGCTCTGGAAGCCGCACTAATATTCAGAGGCTTGATAAAATGGCTTGAGAAACTTATGGTAATTTGGCCATGTTGGATCTAGAATTTTTTTTGGATTTTGAATACTTCAAATTTCGTTTCATTAGAGCACTCCTTATGATTGTAGCTCAATTAGGGAGATTTTAACATAAAAGTCTTAAAAGTTCCTCTCAAATGATGTTTCAAATAGTTTGGACTTATTTGAGACTTTCATATGGGACCTTATATTCATATTACTGTATATTATTGAAACTTTATTGCGGGTCCCATATTTGGGCTTAAATAAGGGCTACGAGCAGTCCTTATGGTCTGAGGCTTAACTGAGGATTTAAACATAAAAGTCCCAAAAGAACCCAATGGTTTGGAGCTTCTTTGTGAGGCTCTTGTTCCACATTATTACTCCATTAACCAATCAAAGAAACAAGAAATAATAAAATATTAATATAGAAGTCTTAATTGAGGGCTACTATTTAGTAGCCCAAAAAAACCTCAATTGTAGACATTTTTTGAATTAGTGGGGATTTAAACCCAAGAGATTAAAGACTCCATAAGGAGTGCTCTCATTAACATTCCATTGTCGTTGGCTACTAATTAGTAGCCCCTTTACAGTCTTCATTGGAGGCTATATGGGCTTAATTGGAGCTTTTATAAGAGCACTCCTTATGGAGGCTACAAAGGGGCTTAATTTGAGCTAAAATTCCAAATTAAGTCTCAAATAGCCTTCAATGGGCGCTACAAAGGGGCTACTAATTAGTAGTCCATGGAAATTGGCTACTAATTAATAGCCTCAATTTAAGCCTCAAATATGGGATCCACAGGGAAAAATCAACTAAATTTGGAAGGATTAATGTGGGTCCCACAAATAATAAAACTCATATTAAGTCTCCAAACCATTGGAGACTTCATTTGGAAGGGATTTTGTAATGCCCCGGAGTTGTGAAGAAACGTATTATTCTTATAAAAGAAGATATTCGAGAATGTGACAACAAGGGCAGATTAGTAATTTCTTGGCCAGGAGCTTGTTATATTTAATATCTCTTGATCGATTCTCGAATATCTTCTTTTATAAGAATAATACGTTTCTTCACAACTCCGAGTCATTACAGTTTTTTGGGCTTATATGTTAAAAACTCCTAATTAAGACCCAACCATAAGGAATGCTCTAAGGATTGATCTTATAAGCAAAAAAAAAACCTCCATAAGGAGTGTTATTATAATCATTAAGTTGTAAAGGGATATGTGCACAATTTAATACCTCTTGGTCTCATAAAACTTTATCTACTTTCCTTTTATAGAAGTCTCACAAAATTTTAATCATTTCTAATTAGAAAAAAAAAAAAAAAAGCTACCTCACACATTAATAATTTAAATTTTTGCAACAACATTACAAATTTGTCATTATTCTTCGCTTGGAAATCTACTTTTCACTTAAAATATTACCTATCCCACTAACCTATTCATTTCATTTATTACATTTTTGAAATTGCGCGCTAACTGCGTAAAAAAATTTTGAAATAAAGGAAGTACAATAAAATAAATGACTAAATATTCACGGTGACGCAATAAATAACCATACCATATATACACATAATCCACTAAAAAGGACTACTCCCTCCGTCTCACTGTAATTTATACATTTTTATATTTTTTGATCAACAGTTTTCAACTTTGACTCTCGATTACTGTTAAACCTAATTTTTCATAATATAACATTATTAAATATTTTATTATTATAGTTTAAGAGCAATTCAAGTTAAAGTTGAAAATTGTTGACCAAAAAAATTAAACGGGGTAATTTAGTGTAATAGAGGAGAGGGAGTATACATTTTTCTCTTTAATTTCTTTCGTTTTTGTTGGTTAGATATTTCTTACTCTTAAATAAAAAATAAAATAAAAGCATAAATCTATAAATCTTTGGCTTGTACTTCCTCCGGAAAATTAATAGTTTTACACTTTATTTTTGTTGACTTTTTCATGTTCGGTTTGACCTCAAATTAATCATAATTGATTATGAAAAAATTAATTTTAAATGTTATATTATACAAATATAAGAAGTATATTTTCATAATATAATTTTTTAAACTATCTTTTCGTAACGAGTTATTATTAATTTGAGGTCAAACCGGACATCGAAAAGTCAACAAAATAAAGTGTAAAACTATTAAGTTTCCGGAGGAAGTATTTTATAGCAAAAATAAAAATGAAAGGAAAAGCTCAAAATTAAATGAAAGGTTTATAGACTAGTGAAGTCCAGTAAAATAAAAGTACATCCATGCTGCAACGTAACTGAACCCGAGTGGCGAGTTAATGATCATATGATCATATCCCTATTGAAATTGAAAGTCAATCTGTAACCGAGTCACACACACAATTACAAAAAACAGAGTCATACACAAACAAATCACTGATCTCGTCTCTCACACCCCAGTATATATAAATAATAACCTATACACCATTAACATCACCAAACCACCACATCATACAACTCTCCTTCAATTCTCTCTCTCTCAAGAAAAATCAGCAATGAACAACAACAAAACCACCATGAAATGCCATATACTTCTTCCCCTTCTACTCCTCTTCATACTAATTCTCATTACCCCATCTACCTCCTCCACCACTCGAGACTCCCTGCATGTGGGGCGGCGCCGCCCTTCCTGCCCACCACTCCCCACCCACCCGCCGCCCACTGTCTGTTACCAGCTCCAACGCATCCGCCACTGCCCCCCGTTTCAGCCACCTCCTCTGCTGCACGCCAGAAAGGAAATTGATCCAAGATTCGGTGTCGAGAAGAGATTAGTCCCTTCTGGTCCTAATCCACTTCACAATTGACTAATTACCCCCTCCACTCCAATCCATGATCATAACCCAATTCTTGATATTACAATTTACAATTACTCTGTTTCTTGACATTTTCTGAGGCCATCCTCTGCAATTTCTTCACTTAATTATCATCAGTACTCTGTTCATATTGTGAGGGAAAGAGAAGGACTTTCTTCTTCTACTTCTTCTTGTTTTCTGGGAATTATTTGTTGGTTTATGAGATCACAAGAGGAGCTGTGGGTCAATCATCGTTACAGGGGTTTCAGGAGCCAAATAGGCATAACGACGACGAGACTGCTCTCTCTGCTATTTGTTGGTTTCTGTTAATTTGTTTCTTTCCTATTTTCTTAGATTCTGCAGAGAAAAAGATATTCGGCTATTTCCAGGCTTGTTTTTGTATTTGCACTCTCCAGCAATGCAACTACTTTCCCAGCTGCACGGTGTGGAAGCAGCGAAAACAACCGTGGAAATAGTAGGCTAGTATAGACTAGTAGATAATTGCCTTTTCTTTTTCATTTTTTTAGTGTTTGAAATGAGAGAAGTCAGAGGGTGGTAGAGTCAAGAAAATCTCATGATTGTCATTAAGATTGGAAATCTTTGGAAGTGAGTGAGTGATATTATTGTCAATGATGTTGTGAAGGAGGGGTAAAATAGTCTTTTTAACCATTTCAATGAATGTTATCATATGTACTTACATACTTCCATAATTTCCCATTGATGAATGTATGTATATATGTGTGACTTGGTCCTATTTCCATTAAGCTCATGTTGCCCACTTTTCATAATATTTATAGTGTACTAGTTTATATACACATGGAAATATACGGTGATCACAATTACAAATTGATGTATTACGATATATAAGTGGTCTGTACCACGTGTATGTGTTATAGATATGTTGGGATCACAACGACTAATATCATCACGGGTATGGTTTAGTTAATTCCATAGCTCATACCCATCTTGATAAAGTTGGTCGAAAGTCATGGGCAACTAGCATTTTAACTAGGCAATTTACTAATTACCCAAGTTTATATGGACAAAATGTCATGGGAATTGATTGTCCATTTTATGTTTGGTTACTACTATCTGTATGGTGTGAAATTGTTGAGTTTCATTATTATGATGGAAGCAAAAAGGGAAATGTAGTGTAAGGGCAAGTAACCCATGACAAATTTTGGCTGCCATTAAAGCTGGAGTGCATTCCACCACCTACCATAGGGTAGTAATAGCATGCATTTCTTTTTCTGGTGGTACATATTTGCATGGTGTTGCAGCTGTTGTATTAATATCAATTTGTCTACTTCCAAAGCCCTTTTTTTCCCTAATTGCCTTAGGTTAAACATGTCAACTTCCAAGGGCCATAATTGAGCTCAATCGATTTATGATCTTTGCTCACAAGTTTAATGCATTGTTACCCTTTTGGTTGAATATGGGCTAAATTGGTAGTATGTTAGTGGTTTTGAAATTTTACTTCTAACTTTTTAATAATGTGTTTAGTCCGTGTTGCAATGTGACTAGCTACAAGTATATAATCATTGGAAATCGCTCAAATACCTTATTATGTCTCGTGGACGCATTAGGCACACCCAACATCGAACATTTCTCTTTAATATCACTATTCCGCTATTAGCCGAAAGTTGAAACCACTAGTCCTTTGGCCGGAAAAAAAGGAAATGACCGTTGATGATCAACACTTAATCCACCCTGGTGTAGGATTCTAAATGAGTTGGGTTCCACCTTATTTAATTCGAAACTTATCAATACTTGGTCTTCAAATCCAAACCCATTCCATACCCATAACTAAAAGTCCCGAACCCAACCCGACCCACGTTAACGGAGCCGGATGTATCGTGTAACCGGGAAAATTTAGATGAAGTGTATACTTTAATTTCAAGAATTATGAAGACATAAGTCTTGTCAAATTTGAGAAGAACAATTGTAATCTCACCGAGTCACAAGCCCGGGGGTTTCAATCCATGTTAAGCTTGTAGCTTTTTCTCTAGCAGATAACTCATCGAATTTCAATAGGATAGTAGATGCAGAGTTAATTAAACAAAGTGAATGTGGCTTTCCTATAAACACCAATTACGCCCCCCCCCCCCCCCCCCCCCCAAACAAAGCCACAATCACCTTGTTTTCCATGCCTCACTACTCAACAAAAAGATTAGCTCCAGATACATTCATTATCCAACCTTACAACTCATGACTGATAAAGACAACCAATTTCAAACTTTTCCAGTCCAGATACTTGACAGAAGAATCATACCCATTAACCACTTAACCATACAAGTTCTGATACAATGGTCGAACTCATGACTAGACGATGTTACTTAGAAAGATTACTTGTTCATGAAGACCAAGTTTCTAGAGCTTGATTCCAGTGAACAATGTCACAAACCAGATTCTCAAATTGAAGATTAAGATGAAGAGTAGCCATAATTCACTCCCAGGCAACCAAACTCCGAGTTATCAACAAATTGATGGCCAATTGGCTAAGTCGGTAGAATCAATTCACGCACCAACATGCATGAAGCTCATAGCATTCCGTCAAAGTCTCTGAGCTTATTAACTTGGATGTCATTGTTTGGCCCAACTCAACTCAGCCGTTGATCCATCTGCCACAGACATATGATCCAACAACCCCTGAACTTTCCCGTTAAGAAAAAACAATCAGCACGTGAACTTTCTTTCGAACATCTGAAATTTAGAGAACATAGACCGTTTCTTCTATTTCGTAATTGCCCTTTATTTTGGCAGGAATAATCTAATTTAGGATTTCTCAGTTGGGTAAATTTGTGATTACGCTTTCTCCATTTATATTCGCGGTTGTTGTCCAAGTCATGAAGTGATATGGTGAATTAAAATAAAATAGTAGTCACGATTTTCATTTTAAAATTTCTAAAAGATTTTTTTTTCTTCTTAATCTTTCCTTTTCTCCCATTTGTTGTCTGTTATGTCTTCAATCTCGATTCAAAACCGAGTGAAGTATCAGGGGCGCGTAACAGCAAGCTTTGCCGCCTCTTCACAATCTACTGTTTTATGGAACAGATTTTCGATTTTAGCCCCAAATCTGCCTGGGGCTTTCCATAAAGCCTCGGTCCTTTGCAACTCTTAATGCTATAGCTGCTGCTTCAGACAAGACTGTACCCGATTTCACCGTACAGGTAACATCTTGTTCGTTTATTATGTATATATTGTTCTACTACATCTTCGATTATCATAACTGTTAATGGAGTTGTTTTCTTCATGAATCCTAGTATTTCTTTTGGTATGCGAAACTGCAGATCCTGTGAAATACTAAGACGTTGGATCAAAATTAGGGAAATTCTTATCCAATCAGGCAATTTATTTTAAGGGCTGAAGCCATAGAATTCTGGTATCAACTGTTAGTACAATTTACTATTACACTTCACATAAGCATCGACATCGACATGTTCCTTAATTATATATGGAATCATTTATGTAAAGATTGATTGAAAATTTGATTAAGTGATTTGGTTCTGCACAATTAACCAAGTTTCAAAGGTAATTGACGCTTGATTGTGATTGAGATCGTCCTTTTGTAATTGAAGATTTTTTTTATTATTATTTTTTTTTTGTATAGTTGGCAGAACGAAAATATTCTGAGTTTCTGTACACACGAGTGTTTTAGTCAAATAAGTAAGTAGCTTGCCCAAGAAAAGTTGTTTTACTTGATGATGATCAATCAAATGGTTTTATGCTACATATATTTTACCTTTAGAAGAGCTCTGAGTAATTGTATCCTGGCAGGACAACGATGGGCAAGACGTTTCACTCAGAAAATTTAAAGGAGAAGTTCTATCAATAGTGAATGTTATGGTGAATCTATTCTTATCTGTGACTACTTTTTTAATTTTTTCAAGATTTATGGTTGGTAGTTGAAATGGATTCAGCTGGTTTATGTGATTTGTGCTTCTGCCATCAGTGTAACCACAACTAATTTAGTTAGTCTTCTTCTTCTGATTCAGTGGCTTAACATCATCAAATTACACTGAGCTTTCCCAGCTTTATGACAAGTATAAAACCCAAGGTCAGATTTGGTTTACTCCAACTAATAATATATCAACGTATTAAGTTATCAGTTTTTAATTCTGTCAAGTATTTCTGGTTATGAACGGGAAACTAGTTGAGCAATGTCACCCCATGACCAGGATTTGAAATCTTAGCATTTCCTCGTAATCAGTATCAGTTTGGGGGACAAGAACCATGATCAAACACTGAAATTAAGCAGTTCGCATGTACAAGGTTTAAAACGCTACTTGTACTGCTTAAAAAAAATTGAAGTTTTAATATAAAGTTTCAAATAGATGACATTTTTCTTTTAATTAGAGCAGGTAGTTGTAAATGGACCAAAAGTGGCTCCAGTTTATCAATTTCTTAAGTCAAATGCTGGAGGACTTTTAGGTGGTGTGATTAAATGGAACTTCGAGAAATTCCCCGTGGACAAAATGGCAAAGTTGTTTCAAAGATATATAGTTATATACTATGCACCTACAACTACCCCTTGCAAATAGAGGTAAATGTCCCGTTTAGTACTTCTTTGATTATTTGAAATCATCACATTGTACTTTAATAACTGAAAGTCTGAGTTCCATCGTGATTTTTCTTTGTGCAATTTCATCAACAGATTTTGGGGGTTTTGGTCTAAAGTTCATGATAGCTTTATGCTGAATTTGGTCTAATGTAATACGGTTGTTTTTCTGCACCAATATAGTTGAATATTATGTGTTAACAAGGAGTTTTCTGTCTTACCTAGATATCAATCAGAACAATTGGATTCTCAAACGGTAATATATGTTTTACTGTCACCGGTTACAGTCGACAGATATCAAGAAACTTCTTGCAGCACCATGAATGCCAGGCGCGTCTCCTAATCCACATGCTTCCTGACTGACAATAATCCTGAGCATCAGGCATTAGACGTGCTGCTGGTTAGTGTATTGTAATGCAGAATAATCAACATAGAGCCTTAACAATAATGATAATCTATAGATGAAGGCCTTATCTATAGCTGGAAATAATGTTCCAGTTTCACATCGAGTATCTCAGTGTATTCTGTACTATATATTGTATCTCATGTTTTTATTCTATAAATAAATGGGTATGTTTACAACGTGTTCAAATCCGTGATATTAGAGAGGGTGGTATGCCACTTTTACTTTTTTTCTCGCTTCTCTGATTCTCTGATTATGATTCATGTATAATTCTTGTAAGTCAATGCCTGCTCCCTAAATGGGATTTTACATTGAAATTTAATGTTGATATTGCCTCATCATCTACCTGATTAGTGACCAGTGATGGCATTCACGTTGAGAAAAAAAGGTCAGAATTCACAAATGACCAACCAAATTATACTACAGCCAAAAAGGCTGGTCATTTAACCAGATTTTCAGTTTCCAGGCAAAATGCAGTTTTAGACTTTCAGTTATCAACAGAGCGCGCACACACGCCAAAAAGCAACATACACCGCAACAGTATTCTGTAGAAAAGATTACATTCAACTACCCAAGTTGCACAACTAACAAATTGACAGGATATTGAAACAGTATTATCTTCAGGCAGGAAATGCTTGGCCTGCTGTTGATAAAAAGCTGGTACCCATCAGTTTGTGCAGGATCATTAGGATTTGGATGATCTAACAAATCTTGGATGCCAACCAAAATATGATTCACTGTAATAGCTGGTCTCCACTCTCCACCACCTCAAGGACACACCACTAAGCACGGTATTGTTTGTCTCTATACCTCGACTTCTTACTGCTAATTCATTTGTGATCTTGCGAATCTGAGTGTCTGGCTAAGGAAACAACTTGAAAATGGCAACAAAAGAAAGAACCAAGCGCCATGTTTGCTGAATATAAAATTTTAACAGCTACTAATAAGATAAAAGAGTATACAAAGTAACTGGAGAGGATACTCTAAACGCATTCCTTTTTTGAGGAGTCAAGGATTCTTCCCTGTAAACTATTCAGAGCTTCGGTTGAACATTCAGTATCCTGGCTCAAGTTTAAAATACTTGATTTCTAAACCTCCCTGTTACTTGTTACATGCGTCAAATCCAATTGTATTACATATTTAAATATAATTCCGTTTTTATGTAGGGACCAGGAGATCCAAGACCCAAAAGTTAAGAGATCAAAGTGGATCCAATGCAATGAAAATAACACATGGGAATTTGGCATAGGTTTCATACAATGATCTTTTCATGTTATCAAATGTTCAGATAACTAATGTAAACTAATCTTAAGAGTTCCATGATTGACAATATGTTAAGTTAACTGCAACATACCTGGAAGTCAACAAATGCGGCAGGAGGCCAGCAGGTTCTTGACATCTTTAACTTGATAAATCCCTTGCAACTTTAGACAGTCAAAGAAAGTGAGTATTTCAAAATTTTCATATATACTTGTCCAGTTTGAAAATTGTAATTAGATAGACTTCTCGAGACCTTGAAAACACTTTCTTCAGTTCTTCCTCTGAGAAGGTAGGACCAAGATTAGCCACGTACAGTGTTCTACATGGAGTCTTGTTCTGCAGTCAGAAGTAAATTTAGTGGCAAGTAAAAGTAGTGAAAAGTGGGGATAACAAGTGATATAACTGGACAGGTGTGGCCTTCAGTGCAACAACAATGCAATAAACATTTGATGTTTACATGTGTATCATGATTTAAAAGTACCAGATTTTGGATAACTTAGTAAATTTTGTTGGCAAGTAGTTGAAGTTTCTTGGTATTTAATAATGACTGGAGAATTTTTTGCGAGTGATACACGGAGTTTGCATGAGTGATACACTGATACATGACTATCCCAAGCTGATCAAGTGAACATTCAACTATTTTCATCATTGTAAAGGAAATTTCAATTTTATGCACCATAAGTAGCAAATATTGTCATTCACAGGAGAAGCGTCAATAAGTGATTTTTTAAAATTTATTTTGAAGAAAAAGAAACTAAAACCATTTAAATCAAAGCATAAACAGTTCCCTGTTACCAATCAGAGAAAATGTATACGAAGGAGTTATAATACAATGGGGGCAATTGCAGTTAATTTAATAGATAAAGAGATACGTGACGAAATTGAACATAGACACTCAGGTAGCAAATTTACCGATTTTGTAGCACCCTCTTTCACCTGACCATCACTATTATTAGCATAACTGGAAGAAATAAAAAACACAAGTTAAAAGTTGCCCTGGATCATAGTTAGCATACTAAACTAACAAAGGGGGGGGGGGTGGGGAACGAGGTTGAACTTTTAAGGGTATGGGACATGTTCCAAGTGCATCTTATCCACCCAGTGTGAGAAGTAACAAATTAATAGCAGAAGTGTGTGTAAGTAGTGCATGTGACCTTTGTGTGGAAGGGCAATCTTCTGTGCTGTAAGTAGAATTAGCCACTCCAGGCATGTGAAAACGTGAGCTTTTAGAATACAGTGTCCTTAAGTGACTAGCTAGCTAGATTCTTAAAAGATATCCAGAAATTATGATTGACCAGCAAAATAAATAACCAACGAGCAACATAGATGAAAAGAAGAACAAGTTCTGAACAACCTCTCATCAGGCACATAGTGAGGGATGAAAACAGCCTCAATGTGCAGTTATAGGACAAAAGTACAACACTTACCTTTTTCTTTTAGTCTCTTGCCAGAACTCTGTCTGTAATCATCTGATAGTCAATGCAACTAAATCAGCAAATAGAAGTAGAGTATAGGAGAATCGGGAAAACATAAGTTCATGTTATCTACCTCCCCTTGGGCGCTTTGGTCCGTAATTGGATTTTGCAAGATCAACACGCAAAACGGAACCCATCTCTTGGTCGAAGGATTTCCCCTGACAAGACCAATCCAAATACTTATGTATCAACAAAAGTACAAAACTATCGTGCTTCAATAGTTTTACACTAGTACTAACTTCAAGTCTTGAACCATTCTTTTGTTTTATACATTACCAACTAGACTTGAAAACTACCCAAGTCCTGAGTAGTACAACATCACAGGAACCATCACAGCTCTGCAACTTAAATCAATCTTACGCCAATAATCTGGCATAATGTCAAACCCTAATCCCCCTGCCAAGTTCCTATTTCGTAAATTCAGCTTCCTTGGAACTCATAAAAATTTTCCACCATACGTTTACAGTAGTCTAAGCTCACCGGCTCCTTGTCTCATAACTTAATTGACATCCTAAATTGGACCTAGTTTTCCATTCCATCTAAATAAGACAGTTATGCCTAATTCCAAAACTCCGTAAAATGCACTTGAACTAAAAATAAGCAAGGTTATCTCAAACTTGGCAAATCACATACTCCCTCTCCCACAGTAAATTATCCCAGTTTGACTTTTTTAGGTCACAGTTTTCAACTTTGACTCTCGATTACTCTTAAATTATAATGATAAAGTATTTGACGAAATCATATTATGAAAATATAGAACCAAAATTTTCATAATATAATTTTATAAAATATTATATCATTATAGTTTAAGAGTAATTGAGAGTCAAATTTGAAAACTGTTGACCGAAAAAAATCAAACTGGATAATTTCAAACGGAATAGAGGGAGTAGTAGGATAGCAAAGTCAACGAACAACTTACGTACGTAGGCAGTTGCAAAGTCAAGGAATACGTACGTAGGCAGTTGTAAAATAAGTGTTCAGATGCTTTCTAATCTCAGCGTAGTAAGTAATTCTATCAATCAGATAAACATTCAAATGCTGCAGACCTGACGTTTTACTGCAATGGAGGTTTCGTATCCCTGAATAAAACTGCAGAGATTAAGAATCTCTCGCGTTTTCACATCCTTAATGAAGATCGCCGAATCTTGTCCTGCCCTGGGGGATAGGGAGCGTGGTTCGGTACGTGAGTTGACGGACCCACGGATGGCTCATACGGGGCATAGTAGCCGAATATGAGCCATCGGTGGGTCCGTGCCTGGAGGAGGAGGAGGATTGTCTTCCATATCTATGTAGCTTGATTTTTGAGCCCTAATTCTATTCTCGCCGTTGAGTTGAGTGAGAGTATGTTGAAACTTGACGTGTTATGAATGGAACCGCTGTTTAGTTGACGGTGATATACCGATTTATTTAGTTCACGGTTATTTGAGATTCAATCAGATATAGTAGTAGGTTCAATTAGGGGATTACTTGAAAATATCAAAGCACACGAACATGGAAACGGTTTTGGACTTGTCTGATCACATTTATGGATATTTTTGTAGCATAGATGTTATTCCCATCTATTTTTTTTAATATAACTAGCAAATGAAAGAATACATAAACGGAATGTAAACATATTGTAAATAATGTTATAAAAATGTATTATGGTGTGGTTTATACAAACTCAACTATTATAGTGCGGTTTATACAAACTTCGAATATTATTCTATGAAAAATTGTCTCGTAGCCTCATGTTCCACCGATACATGTACAAATTATAAGTACAACTTATATTAATTTAAAAGGCAACACATTAATTAAGATCAAAAAATTATGTCATCACAAAAATTGATAGGGCGTGGTGCAAAACTTATTGTAGACTTCTTTGGATATAATGCTTATTGTAGTATCACATGTCTTGCTATCTTTGTCATAACTTTAAACTATGAGACCTTTCCTGCCCAGTATCAAGAATAGGGCAATACAGTTGTTCGTGGCTCAAAACTGAAATGGGTAGATAGAGTCGTATGTGCAGTTGTGTCTGTCATTGATTTTTGTGAACGGTTATTGCGAAGCAAACAAAATATGGAAGTGTCTTCTCCCAAACTGTATAGGAAACTTGAACTCGTCCGGTGGGGTAATGCACATTCTTGGGACATGATATAATAGGTATTCCGCACACTATGATGTCAAACCTACCCCCTCTCGGTACCATCGATAATATCTATTTGAAATCTCCTCATAAGACAACTACCAAACCCCTAAAAGGTGTGTGATGAGATGATGCATAACGTCCCTCAAATGTGATCAGGTGCTTCAAAACAGTACTTATTCACCATTTGAGCTTCATCCCAAATAATGAACTTAATTACCTTCATTAGTCCAATTAACTCGGAATCAGGTGTAAACTTACCGCATGTGGAATCCTCATGAGCATTTATCGAGATTCAAAATCTTAAGTGTGCGGTTGTTCACCTAGGAAGAAGAATAGACGCGATGTCACTCGGAGATACAAAAGAACAATATCTCTCATACCCCCTCAAACTGGAACATAGTGTTATCTATATTAATGTCTATCCAATTCCTCCATATCCATAATAAAAAAATGCACCACTTTCTTCTAGATCTACAGTGGCATAATCTTTTATAATACGTTTTCATACATGAAACGAAAATAGAGATCAATCACCTTGATTTTCTTCATTACATCCCTATCCTAGAATGTTCTTATCAACCATGTACTTGTCAACAGCACTGTGAATCACGGCTTCATTAGGGGCAATCATACCCTCAAAGTAACGGAGACAACTATAATTGGTCTTTAGAAGGTTCTCGGTCTCACTCAAATCAATGTTTTTATCTACCTTCCCCCTCCCCCAAAGCTAAGTGTTGCATAACAAAAAATATGAAATAAAAATAAATATCCTAAATAATTACGGATAGCCCCATCGAATGGCGTTAGTATTCTAAATTATTGCGGAATAGACCTGTCGACTGTTGATTGCAGTTAGTATTATAAATTATCATGGAATAGAGCCGTCGACCACAATTAATATTATAAATTATTGAGAAATAGACGTATCGGGATCGTCGATGCGCATAGGGCCTACTATTAGGGGAAATAGACCCGTCTAAAATAAATAGTCCTATAAATTATCGTGGAATAAACGTGTCAAATACAATTAGTATTCTAAATTATTACGAAATAAACCTGTCCATTACAGTTAGTGTTCTAACTTACTACGGAATATATTCGTCAAACACAATTAGTATTCTAGATTATTGAGGAATGAACACATCAATTGTAGTTAATGTTCAAAATTAATTTGGGAATAGACCTGTCTAATACAAACAATACTCTAAATTATTGTAAACATGTCAAACACAATTAGTATTCTAAATTATTACAAATTATACATGCACAATTAGTATTCTATTCAAATTTATTTACTCTATTTCAAATGTGGTAATATATGTTCTCGTTTTAATGTGTGAAAAGTGCTAATTCGTTGGTAATCTACATGCACAAATTTGACATGATCTGCGACATTTTGAAGAAAATCCCACTCGTCGTGGTTAGTAATTTGTCTTACACGTGATAACTGGGTCAATTAGAATTTAAAAAAAAAAAAACTGTTGCGGTTGAAATAGATGATGATAATGTACGTATAATAAAACTGGTCCACCCATAAGGGTTAGGTTAGCTGCTTAAAGATAGGAGTATTATTTGAATACGATGGGTTGGGTCAACTGGTTAAAGGGAGAAATATCTTTATCGTAGTCACATGTTTGAATACCATGGGAGGAGAATTTGTACTCGTGTAGTTTATTCTGTGTGCATCCGAAGGTAATGGTTGCGGTTCCATGTTATTAAAAAAAAAATATATATAATATAATAATAAAACCTTTTGATTTGTAGTATTAACTCTGTGATTGGCTAGTTAGCAAATTATAAAGTGATTAAATGCAAATAATCCACCGACTGTGTAAATGTTAATGAGTTAATCATCATCTACCCAAATCTAACGCGTCGCACTATATTTCTCTCTCACTTCTCCTTATTCAGATCTCTCTTCCCCCCTCCTCTCTCACAGTCACGGACACTTTTACACTCACTGGCAGCATCTACCGTACCGCAAATCCGATCGTTGGAGGAGAAACCAAACCCGATCGGAAATGATGTCCCGTTTCCGTTTCCTCTTTCACCTTTTCTTCATACTCCCTTTCTTACTTAACCACGTCGCAGTCCATTGCAAGACCCTCAAACGAGACGGTAAGTTTCTCAACCTCATCAATCTCAATTCATGTTTATTGATTTGCTCTGGATAATGCAGAATTTTGGCTGATTCTGTGCATCGGCTGTTTGGGTCGATTTGATTTATTTTGGAACTCAATTGTTGATCATAGGGTTTAACTTATTGATTGATTCTATTTTAGCTTGAATGATTCAGTAGCCTTACATTTATGATGTCACTACTTAACGAGGAGCTTCATGTAGTTTCATTTCATTCTACTGGTGATTTGATGTAGGATGGTTCAATAGGGACTTTATGATTCCATAATTGGTGTGCAAATGGTATTTTCATTCAACTTGTTTTAATTCGTTAAGTTCTAGGTCAAGTAATTTGGTTCAAATCATGGATGCATAGGTAAATAATAGACCTCATTACTTTATGCAATTTTATTACTATGGATTGTAGATTAGGAATTTCAGCTGAATTTTTGTGGTTTTTTTATCTTCGCGCACATGAATTTTATATCTTATATGAATTGGTGATCCTATGTGACTAAAAGTTACTATATACGACCAGATTAGCGGACTTATCGATATATTAATGGATCTTTAATATATCTACTTGTGGATGACAGTGAAAGCATTAAATGAAATAAAAGCATCACTAGGGTGGAGGGTGGTTTATGCGTGGGTCGGTGATGATCCTTGTGGAGACGGGGATTTGCCTCCTTGGTCTGGTGTTACATGCTCCACCGTCAGTGGGAGTGACTATAGAGTGGTTACTGAGTTGTAAGTTCTGGTCACGCTTCCTATGTGCTCTTTAAGAGTAGTCAGTTCTCTAATAATTGAATTGATGAGTTGTTGATCTTCAGTCCGTCCCTCACGTGTTATTAACTCATTGCAGGGAAGTTTATGCAGTTTCTATTGTTGGTCCTTTTCCTTTGGCAGTAACCAATCTCATGGATCTTACTAAGCTGTATGATACTTTTCCTTCTCTTGTAATGTCAATCAAGCAATTATATTTTCATGATTTGCTAAAATTCTTATGTCAGCACTCGGCTCAGATAATTATGAAACAATATTATTGTGAAAAGATGAGAACTATGCAAACGTTTCTTTTAATAAACAAATACTGTACCTTTTGCATAAATCTGCATTGTACTTCCACGGTTCTCTAATTTTTGTGTTGTACCTGAAGTATCTCATGGCACTCTTTATATCAGGGATCTGCATAACAACAAACTGACTGGGCCCATTCCATCACAAATCGGGCGTTTGAAGCATCTCAAGATACTGTACAGTCTCATACTCTCATACTATATACTATGTTAGATATTCATGGACGGGCATTCTATTATTTGTTATATTACTGATTTTGATCTGTTAACATGTTAGTGAATAACTGATAAATTATGGATTAGATTTCGAAAGTTGGCTAAAGAAAAGGTTTAACTAGCCATGTGGAATAGATAAGAGTTCCCAGTTCCCAAGTACCATCATTATGCCACGTTGGTCCTGGACATTTATATGGTGTCATAAATGTTCTGAGCTAGATGTAAAATACCTCGAAAGCTCTGTCTCACTAGCAAGAAATTCTTCTTTTGTAGTCTACCTTTCTGTCTTCATAATTTTAGTTACGAATCCAACTCATATTGAAGTATCGATATCTACTTCTATGCTATAGGAAGAAACTTTTAATTCTAAAACATTTCTGTTGTTTTATCACGCAAATAGAAAAACCAATTGTAGACCTTGCAAAAAATGTTAACTGATTGCTTCAGTGACACGTATGTCCTTTGGAGCGCACTGACACTTATAATGCAATATATATTGTTATGTTAATGTGAGAAGCTGCTAGAAACAGTATTCTAGACTTGAAATTTGAAATTTTGTGAGTGTTAGGTACTTAGTTTAACAGCTTTTGATCAGTTATGACTCTTCACACACCCAATACATGCAAGGTTTTACGCTGTCCCCCCCCCCCCCTCTTTCTCTATTCTACCTCGCTAGTGCCTGATTACTTCCGTTCTTGTGTTTTCCCCCCAGTAATTTAAGGTGGAATAAGCTGCAAGATGTCATTCCTCCTGAAATCGGCGAACTAAAACAACTAACGCATCTGTGAGTGATGTGATGCTTTCAGACTTTTCAGCTTTGCTCTGCCAAATTACTTTAATCGTGATTGCATATTGACATCCTAGTGTTTAAAAATTCTGCAGCTATCTGAGTTTTAATAATTTTAAGGGTGAAATTCCAAAGGAGCTTGCAAATCTTCCTGAACTTCGCAATCTGCAACTACATGAAAACCGCTTGATTGGGAGGATCCCTCCTGAATTGGGAACTTTAACAAATCTGCGGCACTTGTAATATTTCTTTATTTTTTTTATTTGAAATGTGCAATGTGGTATTTTTTTTATTCTGCTAATTGTGTGCAACATGTTTAATTTCCAGGGATGTTGGTAATAATCATTTGGTTGGGACAATAAGAGAACTCATACGCATTGAAGGATGCTTCCCTGCTTTGCGTAATTTGTATGCTTCTGCTTTTGGAGTAACTGTTTTAGTAAATTTTGTTAACCAAGTGCTGTTGTCGAGGATTCATAAATTATTACATATGTTATCTTAATATAACAGGTATCTTAATAACAATTACCTTACTGGAGGCGTCCCCTCTCAGCTGGCAAATTTAACGAACTTGGAAATTTTGTAAGTTTTTGTTATTCTGAGGGAAAAAAAAGACTTGGTGTTGTATTCCCCTTCAGAACATAGAACTGATCTCTTTGAGTTTACATTTTTGTGTTGACTGCAGGTATTTATCCTATAACAAAATGTCTGGAGTTATTCCATTTGGGCTTTCTCATATTCCGCGACTGACTTACTTGTAAGTATGCTTTACTAATGATTTTAAGTTATGCTACTTAACCAATGCATGCTTTGTACAGGTCTTATATCCTTGCTTTAAAATTTAAACTTGTGTTACGACACATGAGTCTTTTAGTAGTACCTTAATGTTAAATTCTTCAAGCGTTTCTTTTACCGAGGGTAACCGTTAATCTGATCTCAGGTACTTGGATCACAATCAATTTTCTGGGAGGATCCCTGATACCTTCTACAAGCATCCATTTTTAAAGGAGATGTAAGTTCCACTTTATTAGTCGCTTGATAACAAATGTTTAGAATAATTTCTCGTTTTAACTTGCTTTTATTATTTTCTCAGGTATATCGAAGGAAACTCATTCCGGTCAGGTGTGAAAGCTGTTGGTGACCATAAAGTCCTGGAACTTTCTGATTCAGATTTCTTGTTTTAGGTGAATGAATTATGTTACAACCATCAAGCATTGATTTATGGTTCTTACAGTACTTGAAATTTTGTCATTACAAATTTAGCAAGCCAATATGTTAGAAATTTATAGCAGAATTCCGTGTAATATGTAAACTCCCACTGAAAGAATTGTTGAGCAAATAGTAGGCTTGTGATTATTCACCTGAAGTGTATATAGAAGCCATCAACTTTTTAAATATTTATGATGATTATTTATTTATCTTCGAACTTTGGTGCGCGATGATGATATTGGGACCTGGGGGTTTATTTTCTGGAGTGTTTTGACCAACTAATTAAGCTATTATCAGCAGAATTACTTGTGTGAGCAGTGAGTTCTATATTCCTTCCTTGGGGTTTGTAAAGATGGATTCTGGAATCTTTTTCTGTACGCTTTTGAATGTCTTGAATTTCACAAGCACAATCCAAGCACAAACACCCATAATTACAACAATTTTACAGTTTCTATTTTGTTAGTTTACCCCAACTGCCTGTGAATGTTAGTTTGTGCTAGTATAGGCTATTATGGCATCTATGTATGTTCCAAGTGGCGCACCACCCATTAGCACTGCTCAAATCCGCATGTGCATTCGTTATCTGCATTTATCTACAGATGATTAGCTATTTAACCGGCTACAATGCAGATGTTACCATATTACTCCTAACTGTAAGACACCGGACAGCTTCGAGTTTTCCTGGGTATAATTGAACTTCTTCGACGACTAGACTGAGACAATTCTTCTTTTTTTTTTTTTATGGCTATGAATTCATACAACATAGAAGTTTACCTGTCTAATTTCGTTGCCGTACCTGTGTTCTTATAAATATGTAGTACGTTTATTTCCCACATATTAATCACAAATCATATTGAAGAAAATTAACTATGGTAGTTAATCACTCCATGTAAAGGTTATTAACGTCATTCAAGTAAGAGAGGGAAATGAATACTCCTCCAGCTGGGGAGAGAGAACAATGGTGGAGTAACTAAATTGCAGATTAGAAGTTGGTTGCTTTTATTATCCGTTAAGAATCCTCGTCATTAATATTCCAGAACAAACTGGCCGATAAAAATGACTTCATCTCTTTACTATTCTTTGAATGTCTGTAATGTATTGGGTTCAGTAAGAGATCAACATCAACAGCACTTCAACATCCAACCAACTCTTGGTGGGTTCTGCTCTGGCTGGACCCCCCACACATGTTAGTTTACTAGATATATACTCTATTCCAACTTATCCACCTCTTCCAGTCAACAATTATTGAAACAATATGGCCTCAGTTTTCAGCTGAACTGCTTTATCCACAGTAATCTCTTGATTAAATAGCGCCTAATGAGATACTTAAATTGCGGATAAGTTAAAGAACCCTCTTCCAAGAAGAATTGTGCTATGCCCCCCCAAAGTTTTGTCCTTCCATTTGGATTGTAAAAGCAACTCAATTTTATCAGTCAAGACAAGTACTTTTCCAAGATGGCTTTGAAGTTCTTGATTGGCTGTCTTCTTGTGTCACTGTTTGGTGCTGCGGTGTGTTTTGCAGAAGATGTGAAGTTGACAGTTAAGGGAGTTACAACCATTGGAAAGACAGATGACAACTTTGTCTGTGCTACATTGGATTGGTGGCCTGAAAATAAGTGTGATTACAACCAGTGCCCATGGCAGAAGGCTGGAATCCTCAATCTGGTATGTTTTGCTTATTCTTAGTATTCTTTTTTGGCCTACTTTATAGGAATATATCATCTGTTGGTTTTGAATTTTCTATTTTATTTTTTTCCGTTTGTTCTCGTTTTTGTTGTGTGTTTCAGGATTTGGATAACAAGATTCTTCACAATGCCATCAAAGGTTAGTCCAAAAACATCTTTCTTTCTTTAGTGTTAGACTTGGTTGGTTTTGTTAGATAGCCAATTGTTTCTATTGCTTGCTACTGTATGATTGTGGAAGATTTCATTTCGTGAGTTAGTTGACATATATCGTGTTGCTCAAGACTCTTTCCTGACAAAGAGTTTGTTAATTTCAGCATTCAGCCCTCTCCGGATCAGAATTGGTGGCTCTCTGCAAGATCAGGTTGTATACAAAGTTGGACCGGTGAATAAGTGCCCGCAGTTCAAGAAAATCAAGGATGGTCTTTTTGGATTTTCGTATGGTTGTCTGCCAATGGAAAGATGGGATCAATTGAACAGTTTGTTCGATGAAACAGGGTAAGTGGCTGTACATCGGAATTAAATAGGTTGAATATGGCTGCGAAGAAAACTATTCGGACTCATGTTCTTTTTTTTTTACAGTGCTCATATTACATTTAGCTTGAATGCACTCATGGGAAGGAAGCCCTCGCCCAATGACACTGCGCATATGGTTGGTGACTGGAACCCACGAAACGCCCATGATTTCATGATCTATAATGTCCAGAAAGGATACAAGATTGATTCATATGAGCTTGGTAAAATATACTCCATATTAATTCAATCCATATTTGGTCTCTCAGGAAGAGTGAGAATTTCAATTTCGTCACTGTCTGGATCAGTTGATGAATGATTTAAGTGCTCACTTTTCTCCAGGAAACGAGCTATGCGGGAAGTCTTATGTACAGAAAAGAGTTGACGCAGAACAGTATGGAAAAGACATAGTGGTACTTAAGAAGCTAGTTCAGGAGTTGTACCCTGACCCTGCCACTCAACCTAAGATCTTGGGTCCGGGTGGATTTTATGATGGAGAATGGTTTAAAACCTTCCTGCAGACTTCAGGCCCGAACGTTGTTGATGGTCTAACTCACCACACCTACAATCTTGGCGCGGGTACTTACATTAGGCTAAGTTTGATGTTTACAATTCTTGCTGTTCTGAATTTCAGGCACAATTGTTGATATGTCCAATCTGGAAAGTGCATGCACTTTTGGATTCCTGAACTTATTTTTTTTTTCCCCATGAATTTAGGCGTTGACACAGATCTTATCAACAAGGTTCAAAATCCCTATTTCCTAGATCAGGTAGCTCAAACATACCAGGACATTTCGAACAGTGTCAATTTATTTGGACCGTGGTCTGGAGCTTGGGTCGGTGAAGCTGGTGGAGCATACAACAGTGGTGGCAAAGATGTATCGCATACCTTTGTCAACGGATTCTGGTCTGTCTTGTTTTCACTTTGCATATTTATGAACTGACAATGTTATACGTCATGATATTAATGAAGACGCGATTTTGATCTAAAACAGGTATCTGGATCAATTGGGCATGACAGCAAAGTTTAACCACAAGGTTTACTGCAGACAATCCTTGATTGGAGGAAACTATGGCCTTCTCAACACCACTACTTTCATTCCTAATCCAGACTACTATGGGTTAGTAATATTGCAAACACAAGTTTTTAAATGATCTAACTTTTTAACTTTTTCAGACTTGACTTAATGCGACTGTTTTTTGTTTGTTTTCGCTTACAGTGCACTCTTATGGCATCGGTTGATGGGAATGAATGTACTCTCTGTCTCTCACGATGGTTCCCCTTACTTGCGTGCCTATTCTCATTGCTCAAAGAATGATGTAATCTTGTTTGCAAAGTCTTTCAGATATATAGGCAAAAGAACTTCTCTCTGAGTTGTGTGTGAATTCATCTGTTTTCAGGCTGGCGTTTCAATTCTCCTGATCAACATGTCGAACTCCACAACTTTTGACGTTTCACTGGTGGATGACTTGAAATTCTACCCTGAAGCATACAACACCAATGACGGCAGCGTGATGCAGAGGGAAGAGTATCATCTGACACCACAAGATGGCAATATCCAGACTGATGTCGTGTTGCTCAACGGAACACCATTGAAGCTGACAGAATCATCTGAGATCCCAGACCTGACACCAAAGCTCGTTGATGCTACATTGCCGATCAGAATTGTGCCTGATTCAATTGTTTTCGCTAGAGTTAAAGGATTTAAAGCATCAGCTTGTTCTTAAAAGAAATGTTACACAGCTAGGCTCTTGTGTCTAATTGTTCTTGATTGAGACAGAAAATCGTTAGTTCTCATTCAAGTGTTCATCATGACATTACTATAAAAGCTACCGATTACAGAAATTATTGCATCTATTAGAATGTTTAGTTAGGTTTCTCTGTTTTATTTCCCTAATATTTAGTTATGCTTTCGATTATTACCAACTGATAAGGGACTTGAGAAGGTCTTGGGTTCGACCCAATGTAAATAACGCAGTTGGAAAAGTCTAGCTACCCTCCTAAAAGGGCGGGACAGTGTTCTGGATTAGGTTATCTAGTATATTTAGAATGTTTTTTTAGATGAAAACATAATCCTAGTTTAACTAGATTTCCTTATTTACATACAGTATAAATATAAATATAGGCTTAATCCATAGCCGCTATTCAATTTGTACTCTCTCACGTCTCTCTCTTCTTTGTACTAAAACGTCCTGCTCCAGATTTCGTCCTTTGCATATTTGCAACCATGGATACGATCGATGTGCCAAATCTCAGCAAAAATCTCTCAATCCTCTCTCCCCAACTGGTGGAGTTGGCCAAGATGCTAGTGCAGATGAACCAGAGCCACCTGTTTGAGCATTAGCCCGAGCCAGGTACCGATGCTGACGAACCTTTTTCGATCAGTTAGCTCAGACCTAACGCAAGTTACCCTGGGGGGCTGGTATCATACATCACAACTGCTAAACAGCTTTTGGCTGATTCAAAGGCTGGAAAGAACCTGTATGAAGGGTTACGCCCTCCGTTCCATCTGGAGAGGTGTTAACCTACGGCGACGAAAAGTTCGTTCAATTTGAAGAAGCTGGAGTCTGGGAGGCAAGGAAGGCAACCTTTGTTCTTGTTGCTGGCGGCCTTGGAGAACGTCTTGGTTATAAAGGTCGCTCTACCTCGAGAATCTACGACCGGGACATGTTTCTTGCAGCACTACATTCAGTCTGTTCTAGCCTTACAGGAGAGTAGCTGTAGGCTAGCCCAAGGTGAAGGGCCAGAAGAGATTCCTTTGGCTATAATGACATCAGATGACACTCATTCGCATACCGTAGAGCTGCTAGAGTCTAATGCTTATTTCAGGATGAAGTCCACACAAATAAAGTTGCTGAAGCAGGAAAAAGTTGCTTGTTTAGATCACAATGAAGACGGGCTGGCTTTGGATCCACATAATAAGTACAGAATCCAGACAAAACCTCATGGTCATGGAGATGTTCATTCACTTCTCTTCTCGACTGGCCTCCTTAAAGAATGGTTCGATGCTGGTCGCAAGTGGGTTGTGTTCTTCCAAGATACAAATGGTCTTCTGTTTAACGCGATTCCTTCTGCATTGGGTGTCAGTGCCATGAAAGAGTACCATGTTAATTCTCTTGCAGTTCCTCGGAAAGCTAAGGAAGCCATCGGAGGCATCACTAATCTCACTCATCAAGATGGGAGGACAATGGTGATCAATGTAGAGTACAATCAGCTTGATCCATTGCTGAGAGCTTCTGGATTTCCTGATGGTGATATCAACAATATTGAAACAGACTATTCTCCATTCCCTGGAAACATAAACCAACTGATATTTGATATTGGCCCTTATCTGGAAGAACTTTCGAAAACTGGAGGTGCCATCACGGAATTCGTTAATCCCAAATACAAAGATTCTACTAAGACTGCATTCAAGTCATCCACTCGACTTGAATGTATGATGCAAGATTATCCTAAAACTCTACCAGCTTCGGCTAAAGTTGGATTTACCCTTATGGATACTTGGTTTGCTTATGCACCTGTGAAGAACAATCGCGAAGATGCAGCAAAGGTACCTAAATAGTAAATCCGTATCACAGTGCTACTTCAGGAGAGATGGCGATATATAGAGCAAATAACATCATTTTAAAAATGGTGGGCGTTAAAATAGACGATCCAATCGAATGTGTATTTAATGTACAACAAGTAGATGTATGGCCAAGGATTGTATGGGAACCACAATGGGGTCTCACATTTTCAGATATTAGAGGAAAGTTTTTTTCCTCTATCACACATTTTCAGATATAAAGGGACGGATCGAAACCAGATGGAGGATCTATCATTGGATGGAGCTCTTGTTGTAGATGATATTGAGGTAAAGTTAGTAGGTTTGGTTAACAATGCTGGATGGACAATCGAAAGTGTTGAATACCCTAACAATCAGGGGTTTCAAAATAAACAAAGTTGATGTTTTACTTTAGTGCTTATTTTCTTCTTCTCGTTCTTGTATTTTGAAACAGATGCCACACTCATAAATACTCCTCCTCCTCCTCTTCTTCTTCTCCTCCTTATTGTATTTTGAAACAGTAGCCACACTCATAAATACAGTTTTTTTATGCATCAATGAACTAGGCCAATGGTAAACATCGTAATACAACCAGATAAACAACAAGGACCATAAATTAAAATCTCTATATATTAATAATGTTGGGGCTGAGACATTTTATTAATTCAACAAGATTTTATTACCATCTAATAATAATAATAGGGGAATAAGGAGAGATTGTAGCTGAATTTCCCAATTCTTAATTTTTCTCCAATTTAACACTTTTTTCTCCCTTTTTTAATTTATTAATTTAATTGATAAATGAATAAGTTATTAATTTAAAGAGGTTTTTAGGGCTGGGGTCGGACGGGATACACGGGATTTCGGGATGGGGAAAATTTTTGTCATCCCAATCCCGTCCGTAATAATGTCGGGATATCCGGGATTGGGAATTCGGGATTCGGGCGGGAATTCGGGTTCCCACCTTTAGTTTTTGATTTTTAAAGACAAAATTAAAAAAAAAATTATACACAATGCATAACATTTTTTCCTTCAATATATTGCTATTAATATAAAAAGGCAAATATTAAACGTCGGAACATAAATTTACTAAATGTTGTAAATTTATTGTAAATTACATAAAGTATCTATAAATTTATAATTTTACAAATTAACCTAATACTTTTAAAATCATCACAATTCCACCTTAAATAAATCAAGCCCCTAAATCAATAACCTAATCAACATATTTCAATTCAATTTGAAGAACACACCAAGAGATATCATCAAACTCATTTCACACCTTGATTTGTAAATTTGTAATAAAGTATCATCAAACTCATTTCAGACCTTGATTTGTAAATTTGTAATAAAGTATCTATAAATTTATAAATCTACCAAAAAAAATTTATAAATTTATATAAAGTATCTATAAATTTATAAATTTACAATTTTTTTTATTTTCTTTATATATATATATATATATATATATATATATATATATATTATATATATATATAGATATATATATATATATATATATATATATATATATATATATATATATATATATATATATATATATATATATATATATATGTATGTATGTATATGTATTGTGCATAATTAAATAAAATTTATATAAAAAGTTAAAAAAATAAATAATAATAATAAAGAAAAGAGAGCAGCAGCCCGTTGGGCTGGTGCTTAGTCATTAGCAGCAGCCTAGTGTCTAGCGGGCTGCTGCTGCTATTTTTATTTTTTTTTCTTTTTTTTTTTAGTTTGAATTTAAGTTTTTGGAACACTTGAATTTAGTATCAAATTTATCAATTTTTGAAGTTCGGAAGTATCATTTGATCATTTTTTGTTCAAGTTATCATTTCATGTTAATAATTTATATTTATGAGTGTATTTGTTTTAGGGAGTGTTTGTGGTAAAGTAGAATTGATGAATTTATTATAGTTGCAATTGTTTATGATAATTTGTATGAATTTAGTAAGTTGGGATTTATTTGTAATACTTGTAAAATAAGAGTCATTTTGTAAATTACAAATAAATTTCCAACGTTTAGTAAAATTGCTACTACGTTTAATAACCCCATATAAAAATTCAACATATTTTTCATCAATAGTAATCGTAATTGAAACATTAACAACTAGTTTTAATCAAAACAAAATAAAATCAACAAACAACAAAAACATAATTAAGAGGAATGGAAAGCAACAAACTGAGTCCAACATCAAAATTAACAAACCATATAGCGTCTCTCGCAAACACAATAAACTAACATATTTGACCAAAACAATATTATTGTCTATCTTAATGAAATGAAAATCAACAAAATTTAAAGAAACTAGTAATAGTATATATATATATATATATATATATATATATATATATATATATATATATATATATATATATATATATATATATATATGTATGTATGTATACATATATATACACATATATAGATATATATACATATATATATACATATATATATATATATGTATATATATCTATATATGTATATCTATATCTGTGTGTGTGTGTGTGTGTGTGTGTGTGTGTGTGTGTGTGTGTATATCTATCTATCTCTATATCTATTATATAGCGCGCGAGAGAGAGAGGAGAGCGCGAGAGCGAGAGAGAGCGCGCGCGAGCGAGCGCGCGAGGAGCGCGCGCGAGCGCGCGAGCGTGGTCCCCCGACCCGACCAATACGGCGCCGGCGTGGTTACTCCTGGACGGACCCACACGTCTCAACAGTATGATATTGTCCGCTTTAGGCCTGAGCCCGCACGGATTTGCTTTTGGAATCACCCAAAGGCCTCATACCATGTGAGAGTGGTGGTCTAACATATATACCCTTTATTCTACTCAATTTTAAGAGACGTGGGATGCGCGGCATTACAAACTACCCCCTTAAAGCCTCGACGTCCTCGTCGGCCGTCTTAAGTGGTGGGGGTGACAAACTGACAATAACCTTACCAACCGTCACCCGGTGCGGGCTTTGGGTTGGTTTAGGCTCTGATACCATTTGTAACGACCCGACCAATCCGGCCGGCGTGGTTACTCCTGGATGGACCCACACACGTCTCAACAGTATGATATTGTCCGCTTTGGGCCTGAGCCCGCACGGATTTGGTTTTGGAATCACCCAAAAGGCCTCATACCAATCCCATCCCAAACTTATCAATGGGAATTCGGGATCGGGATTATTCGGGAAACCCCAATCGGGGTCGGGATTTTCCCAAATACCAATCCCAAACACCCATCCCTAGAGGTTTTCAACGTAATACCAAGTTGACTACCAAATTTACAAGCCCAATACACTACTAGTATATTTAAACAATATGAACATGAAGAAATATAAGGCAACGACGATTCAATAACTCTGGCAATAAATTTGTTGCATTAGGACTGTAGGAGACATAACTCTTGAGTGCAATTGACAAATATAAAGATCAATTCGATATAAATTATAAGTTGAACATAAGAAACATGTTATCACATGTTTATTTCATAATAAATTATTTTAAAGTTTCTAAAGGATGTCATACATACATATATGAAATTTTATTTATCAATTATTAATTTTTAATTTCGTCGATAACAATATACTAGTATATACTAGGATTTCAAATTGGATTTACTGTGATGAATACTTGGTTTGCTTATGCACTTGTGAAGAACAATCCTGAGATCTAAGATGTAGCAAAGGTACATAAAGGAGATCAGTATCACGATGCTACTTCGGGAGAGATGCGATATATAGAGCAAATAGAATCATTTTTCAAAAGGTGGGCGTTAACATAGACGATCCAGTCAGATGTGTATTTAATGGACAACAAGTAGATGTATAGCCACGGATTATATCCGTTCTACTTATTAATTTAATTACATACATATACAGACAGACCCAGACCTATTATATATAAATCGGACAGTTTCATTTGCTAACATCTTTTTGAATCAGTTTTATTGAAGATTATCAAACTAGCTACTCGATTTCCCCACTATTCCAATTCACCGATAAATAATTAGTTTTTGCCATTGTGATGATATGATTTGATATGGATGATATTGATAATGTTTAGGTCAAGGTAGGAGGTTCAGTTAACAATGTTGGATGTACAATCGAAAGTGTTGATTTCAAAGACACTTTAATACCCAAAGAAGTAAGAATCATGGGTTTCAAAATGCCCTAACATTCTTCTTCTTATGGAGATGGTTGCAAACTAGAGATCAACACTGAAACTGAGGTTATTGAACTCATCCACAATAGACATGCAGTTGGAATGCCTATTGGATCAATAGTATGGTTCGTATTTGATACCGTTTTGGTTTCATCTGGTTGCAAGATTAATACTGAATGGTTCTCGAGAGTTCTCCACAAGATGATCTACAAAAAGCTTGTTGAAGATAATAGAAAACAGGTAGAATTGGATCATCTGCAGGCTGATATTCAGTTTTGTAGTACTTTGGTAACTGGATCATCTAAAGATGATAATTCTTGTGAGGGATCTTTTGCCGGAGACCGTGCAACTGCACGCAAAATTGAACGATATCTTTCTAATGCTTTCCAAGGAACAATTATAAACATAGTAAAGTCTCATGTGCAACAAGCTAAGGGTACAACCAGATAAAAAACAAATTAAGAGACATAAACTAAAACTTTTATAAATTAATAATGTTAGGACCGGGAGATTTTATTAGTTCAGCGAGATATTATTTAGCTGATAAACTCATATATCATAATTTATTAATTTAAAGAGACTTCGATGTAAATGTGTACAAGTCTAATAAACTAGTATATTTAAGCAGTATGAAGGCACGATAAGGATATAAGCAACGACCATTAGGTAGTTTTGGTAATTGTTATCTCGAAAGACGTGTTTTCAATATAACAATTATCGGCAACGTTTTGTTGCAATAGGATACAAGACAAACTTTGTTATAGAAGACAATTTTGTTGTAGTAGGAGACGCAACTCTCAAATACAATTAGAAGATTTAAATATCAACTCGATATAAATTTTAATTCAACATTAAAAGAAAACACATGTTATCACATGTATATTTTATAGTAAATTCACCCTAATTGAAAAATCAACACATAAGCGAGTACGTATGTATATGTAATTAATTTTGTATGTATTTTAAAGTAACCAAAATATCAATGTTCTTGATTATAATCTTGATATTGGAGATATTTTAGTGGTGTACTAGTTAATGATATTTATACTAAAGTTATATAGTCGAATTATTAATTTGTAGAAAACAATCACTAAATTGTAGTTGTATTTTAATTGGATCACACTAAGTGACTAATAATTTAATATAATCTTTTGAGAGTAACACTAATTTATAATTACAAATATGTAAGTTAAAATTTATTTATTTCAACTATATTTTTGATAATTTAGAAAAAAATAAAAAATGAGTAAGTTGCGTCATATCAAAACCTACAAATCAAGGGGCAAATACCGAATCCAAAACTACAAATTTAGGGGTCAGTTAGTATAAATGTGTAAATTGTAGAGGGCAAATTGCAAACATGCAAGTATTTTTGGGCACTAAATTAAAGAACTTGTAACCGAGCTGTCGAGCATGTATGTCATGTCCTTTCAGTTTCCTTAGTTATCCTCAGGCGGTCAGGCCTGTAATCATTCGGTGTATGTGCATCAAATTAATTTGAGTTATTATACATTCAAAGTTCATGAGTTGCATCATTAACTTAATTCAATACATTGGATTAATTGGGATGGAATTTATTCCTACATTGAGGAGATGGAAGGTCTTAGAGTCTCTGGAATTTCATGAGGCAGGTTCTTCTTGTTCTCTCGATCATCAGTACTATAAAGGAACCAAACACATTCCGTTTTCTTACTAGTCCATAGAAGCTCTATAGTCTATACTACTCTTAATAATGTCTGTTCAAGAAGAGAAGGTTAGTTTCACTATCAGGGCAATGATAAACAAAGAAAAAACCAAGGTGTTATTCGCGGAAGTGGATAGCGATTTTGCAGATGTACTGCTAAGTTTCTTGACGTTGCCATTGGGAACGATTATAAGGCTTCTACAGAAGCACTATCAGGATGAGGCACCTCTCGTAGGGAGCCTCAACACCCTGTGCAATAGTCTAGCAAATCTTGATGTTTCCCATTTTGGAACAGAAGAATGCAAGGCCCTGCTTCTCAATCCAAGAATTGCACTTGGAGATAAACTTCGCATACTGAAGCTTAAACTTGACGACTACCCGCCAGTCAAATTCTTTACTTGTGTTAACCGGGGTTGCTGGAAGTCCGGAGGAGAATATAATGTAAGCATTTACTTTGACACTGCAAGATGTTGCAAATGTGGGGGGCCAATGAACCTGGAAGTAAATGTGATGGAGGATACTAAGGATAAGTCTCCTGGTGTTTTCATGGTTAAAAGTACTTTCTTAATCAGCGACGATCTGCAAATATTTCCGAATTGTATGACAAGTCTCGAATGTCTTGGATTAATGGACACAGATGGGACTATGCAGAGAACTCTGACCTTCGGATTCAGTGAGGTAAGCCATAATTCTTTGCTACTTCAGAATTTAAATGGCGTATTTAACACCCGTTTATTTGTTTCCGTTTTTGTTTTCATCAGATTATGGATCTGTTGTGGGGATCATTGTTTTCCAAGACTCCACTTACTGATCTGATTCTTGATAAAAGAAGGCGTAATTATGAACCTATTGCTGTTGTACCTAACATTGCAACTTCTCAGAGATTTTCATTTTCAGAAATGATTTTGAAGGCCATGATACAAAAATCCACAAATAAGTTTCTCTTTGCAGTTGCGGAGGATGATTTTGTTGAATTTCTGTTTGTTTCGCTAACCATTCCCCTTCAAGGATTCAAATTTCGTCTTGTCAGTGATACTTTTAGCCAGGGTAGCCTAGGTAATTTGCAAAAGAGCATATCAAATGTAGAGGGGTACCTGAAGAATATAAAATGCAGGTTTCCTGAGCTTCCTCCCAAGTACCTACCGTCTTCATTTATTGGTTATCATTACCATTTGGCAGAGTGTCCAATTCCCAAACTATATCTCGTCGACAACTTGAATGAAAAAAGAGCCCAGCTGGTTGATTCTGCTTATTACGATGTCAATAAGTTTGGAAGTTACAACTGTCCTGCTGTTTTTAAGGATCCAAAATCCATGGGACGTTATGTGAAACCCAAGGAAAGGTTTATGGTGACCGATGATTTGTGTGTTACACCTTCATGCGTGTTTTCAAACCTTGCTGAGCTCAAGAAGCTGGGAATTCCATTGTCAGATGTCGAGCAAAAAGAGCTTTTCGTTGGAAGGGAAGAGGTAAATCCTTCGTTCTTTCCTTATGTCATGTTGCTATATAATAGCGAATGAAGTTTCAGTTTTCATATCCTTGTAATTAGTCATCTAACATCACTGTAGCAGGCTTGTAACATACTAAAAGCATCACTTGTCTCAACATGTGCTTTAACTGTTGGCCTAGGTTCCATCCTCAAAACCCAAATCCAACCGAAACAAGAACATTGAGCTGCAGGAGGTTCATGTTGATTATTTTTTCATCGTGCAGAAGTGGGAACAGATCATTCAGAGAAGCATGAAGGCTATCTTCATTTAATAATATTGAGTTTGGTTGTCAAGAGAAGCAAAGAAGCTTGAATCAAAGAAGAAGAGTTAACATAGGAGTTGAGCCGGACAACTCGGGAGTTAACATAGGAGTTGAGCCAGACAACACGGGAGTTAACATAGGAGTTGAACCAGAGCAGGTTAACTCCTTGGTCAACACCGTCATATTGAGAGAGTCCAGATCTCATCAGGAAACTCCACAGCTAGAAGGAATATGCTATATCCTGGAAATATGTTTGAGTTATCTTAATTAAAGATAATCCTACAGCTTTGTATATATCTGTACAATCAGTTTAGATTAATTGTATTAGGACTCTAGAACTCTTTAGCTTAGTATATATAGCAGCAGTCTGTAATTCATTTAATATACAACTTTTGTATCAATACATCTTCATATTCAATAAGATGATTATTCATCTTCATTTGCAATCTTTTCCAAACGTTTCATATTCTTACATTGCTGCTGTCCATTTTCAATTTCCAGACAGCATGATTTGTAGTAACTCTTCTACTAAGCAACATGTTCCTGATTTGAAAAATAAATTAAAATTGTAGTATGCACTTGGCATTTCATCACTTGCACTAGTGCTTTTTATGAGAAACAGAGAATTGTTCTCCGTTCCGAACCAAGAAAAATGTGATAATTGCTGGAAACCTTTTCAAATGTGATAATTAAGTCGCCTTAGCAGCAAGTGTAGTGCATTTTCCGTTAATTTAGGGGATTTCGTGTAAACTTTTCGTATAACTGAAGCTTAAGGGATTTTATGCAGTCGCAAAGGATTTTTTTTTTTATTTTTTTTTTTTTTTGTGTGTGTGTGATTACAACAAACGGTAAATGAGAAGTTTCACCCCAAACAGAAATAATTAATAATAATTTACCTAAGATATACTATAGTTTATTTTCAGAAGTTCCGTGAACCCTTTGTTAAACTTGGTAATAGTAATCCTCATGTAATTAAATTGGAGTAGCTTCAATCACCACTATACGTTAGCCTCTAAAGGCCCTTGCTTTTGAATTGAATGGTTCTCTCTCAATGGCCTATCTAGCTAAGCTAGTTGAATTCAATAATAATGGCTTAATAATTAGCTCTGTGATTTCCAAATGTGATGCAAAAGTACACACCAAACAAAGCATAATAAAGGAATCCAAAAGCTCACAACTTTCTGCACAAACTGAACATTCAGATGAAGAAAAGTATGCTTTTCTTACAAGATTTGCTTCTAAAGATGCAAAAGCACTCTTTACATGCAAAGTATTATCCTATACTACTACTAGCTAGCACATTGCTTGTCCAAAACCCCCTAATAACAGCCAATCATAATCCTCAACAAGTTTTCTACCTCTTCTTTAACTGTTCTCCTTCAAATATGGAATCCTCTCTACACAGATTCAACACATTGATTCTTCTCATACAATGGAGAGCCTGATTAAGCAAACAAGGTTACCTCTCTCACCTCTTTCTTCACATAATTGAATCCAGTAGGAGTAACAATACTTATAAGCTTGTGACTACA
Organism: Plantago ovata; assembly: GCA_028274465.1. NCBI lineage: Eukaryota > Viridiplantae > Streptophyta > Magnoliopsida > Lamiales > Plantaginaceae > Plantago > Plantago ovata. The sequence continues at coordinate 22,013,262 of CM051457.1, forward strand.
TTTTTATTGATCGTTACGATCTTTTTGCAGAGCAAGATTTCCTAGTAGACGACAGCAGGATAACAAAGACGATAGCACTGGCGTGAGGGACAGGACTCAACAAGCACAGCCCTACAGAGGTATGTTTTATTATGCTCCTAGTGGAAGCACTCGTTAATGTGGATGAAACAACGATTTTAGATCATAACGGTGTGATCTTGTTGTAGAGAAAAGAAGAAGCCAGAGCTGGATAAGAAGGCAGTTTTCGAGACAAATGAGCACTTCTTCAGATTATGACCAGACTGCTTCTGACTACCCGGCTGCTGTTGCAGCTGCTGCCTACGCTATTCAATCTCTTGAAGAATCAAGAGCTCGAGACTACAAAGACAGAAAAAAATCACGCCCTGATCGTAGGTTCTATGCCACGAGCAAGGAACAAGATTATGTAGATGCACCGGAACCACCCAGAAGTGCACTCAGGTCATCAGGTAAGCATAAAAACATCGATTTTCATGAATCCAGATTACTCTAATTGGATTTCTTCGGTAAAAGCATTTGTTAATTACTACGTATTTCATCAGATCAATCTTCTAAGAAGAGTTCTAAAGATCCAGATATGAAGGTGCCAATAAGCAGTTCTATGACTCAAAAGGTGCCTGAAAAGAAATCATCGCACAAGAAAAAGCTAAGCTTTGCTGATGCTGATGAAACTATCCCAACACAGTATAACGAACCTGTGGTTGAGACTAAACGCCCGATCAGAAAGCCTTCAAGCTTTGCTGCTGATGATGAAACTATGCCAACACAATATAACAAACATGTGGCTGAGACTATACGCCCAATGAGAAAGCCTTCAACTTTTGCCGATAAGCAATTGAACATAACTGAAGAGCCCAAGCCTTATCGCCCACCAACACCACTGCCAAGAGGCCAAGTTCAGCCTGTTGACACGATAATGAGCCAGAGGACAAGAAGACCTGGACCAGCAGAGTCTCAGGCGGATGCTTGGGAGAAAGAAGAGATGGCAGTCATCAGAGAACGGTAACTAAAAACTAGACAGTACAGTACGTATAAGTCCTGCTATGCTATTAATTAAGCATCAACAATAGTGTTGTTATGAACTTTGACATATTCCAGGTATGAGAAGATGAAGGCCACTATTGATGACTGGGAGAACAAAAAGAAGGCCAAGGCAAGGCGCAAAATGGAGAGGACAGAGGTTCGTTCATCCAATCTGCTTATGAAATGGAAACACTGCTTGCAAATGTACTGTATTCTTAAGTAATTTATTTCCCGGAATTCACATAGTTAGCAATAGGAAACCACCCAAGAAACTTGATAAAATTCCATGAGTATCTCTTCCATGAATGCTACAAATCACGATAGCGAATTTTCAGGCGAAATTGGAGAGGAGAATGATAGAAGCGGATACTAGTGCCTCTAAGACCGGTTACTGGGAGAAGAAGAAGGTAAGACTAAGAGCGAAAAAATAGAGAGGGTAAAGGTCTACTGAGTCCGTTGCACTATGCAATACATTTCAATACAAATAACTAATCATGGACTGAATGAAAAACAATGTTCTTGAGAACTCCCTATGTTTTTTTTTTTTAATGTTTAGTTGATAGTTAAGAACAATGATAACACTTGATTGCAGGCTGAAATGGACAAGAAAAGGATAAAATCTGCACAGAGCTACCGGATTGAGGTCAAAAGAATTGAAGGGATAGCAGGAGGAGCCAGGACACAGGCAGAGGAGAACCAACGGAGGGAGGAGTCCAAGATTAGAGAGAAAGCAAATAAGATCAGAGCAACTGGAAAACTTCCACCTACATGCCTTTGCTTCTAAATCACATTTCATTGAATGAAAACAGAAACAAAAAATTATGTGAATCATAGCTGTTGTATAGTGAATCTTGAATGGTATACCTGCAAGCGTGTAACCTGTCTACACACAGTGTTCTCTGTTCTGTGTTGTGTACGTGCACTTTCATATATACTGTACGTAGCTTCCGAACTCTAAAAATAAATTTAAAAAGAAAAAAAAAAATGTACATGTCCATATGAGCATGGATTTAATGATTAAAGATTACTTCCGGTCACTATAGCTTCCCAAAAAAAGAAAAAAATCTCACATGAAAGTATAAAAAAATACTGATAATTTATCATATAGAAAGTTCTCTTTTTTTTTTTTTTTTTTTTTAATTATTCGAAAACACTTAACATATTTGTGTTAGTTGCCGCGGATTTGCATTAGGTACATGTAAAATGTTTTTGAAATGAAAAATGACGGATAAAATTGAATTTAGTGACACAGTGACATAGCTATCCCAAGAACATATAGAAGAAAAAACACAGTAACACACACATTACATAATGATAGTATTATTATTCATACTAAAGCCACAATAAGTAGTAAGATTACAAATTACACAAGCATGAAATAACATAACTTTTAACTAATTAATTAATGATCAACAACACTGGCAGGCACAACATATAGTCGAACCGGGCGGCGGTTTATTTCTTCAAGTAATCACCGGCCATCTTCAAATAATCCCCTGCTCCGCCCTCCCCCTCCGGTTTCTTCTCCGGCTCCTTAACTTCCGGTACTGGAGCAGCTGCATCGGGTTTATGCTCAGCAGGCTTTGATGCATCTTGGGAAAACTTTCTAAGGTAGTCCTCAGCCTGATCAACGTACTTTCCAGCACCCTTAGTCTCATCGAGCTTGCCGTATGACTCGGCGGCGGCGAGGAGGTCAGCGGTGGCGCCGGCGGTCTTTTTCTTGTCGAACTCCTCGTTGCGGAACTGGGCCTGGGCTGACTCGGCCACTATCTTTGCGCTGCTGGTGAGGTCGGAGTTGGTGGGCTTGTGTTCGGGAGTTGGGTTGTCGGTGTTGGGCTTGGGCTCGTCGGAGGAGGCCTTCTTTGCCAAGTTGGATAGGAAATCCATGGTTGTTTGAGAAATTAGGAAGTGATTTGTGTGATTTTTGAGTGGAATTATGGGAGTGGACTAGTGGAGTGGATTGGAGGAGAGGAGAGTATATATAGAAGTATAGTAGTAGAAGGGAAGTGGATTTGGATATTTTGAAAAGTTGGTTTTGGCATTGATTTGCCATTATCAGTGTTGTCGAGCGACTAGAGCAACTGCACCTTGTATTATTCATTATTCATTCATTCATGCTACACCGACCGGACACGGAAATCTTGACATGTCACATGTCGTGACAAAGGTCTATCGATTTCTTATTTTCCAGATTTTATTACTAATATTTTCATGAAATTTCTTGGGTGACGGTTGCTTGTCGTCTTTATATGTGGAATAATCCACACTTTCCCCTCTGACCCTCTCAAAGTTAATTTTGTTGATGTATTAAAATATGTACCTCAACTTGAAGGACTGTAGGACGAATTGAAGAGTACAAATTAAGGACTAATTCAGTTGGGTCAACGTAGGTTTCGACTGCGTGGACTCAAAATAGGTAAATCGGACCAGACCAAACATCCCAGGCCAACATTACTGAAGTATGATACAAGACAAATCACTCAAGTCCGAGAAAATAGGTCTCTTGGGCCAACCTGGTCCTAGGACATGGGTTTAACTGTCGGATGGGCATAGATGGTCAAATGTGGTTAAATGTTCAAATCTCGTATTGGGAAGAGATACTTCCTTTGGGTAGGTCTTATTAACTCCCACCAGAACCAGCTAGAAGTCAAGTCCACAAACCATTGGAGTCATCCCATCAAAGTTATTAGGCCAAGCTAGAGCCCATAAGCTTATTAGCTACGTGTGGCAAAACTTAATTCAGCGTGTGTATACCTGTCACACCAATTTGAAGTCCAAAAAATTATACTTCTAGATAAAGGTATTTGTTAATTTATACATTATAGCTCCACTCCTACAAGTAAAATATTCATACCACTTTTAGCTAAGTTAAATCGGTCTTGGATTAATTACCTCATTCTTTGATGATACGTACAGGTCCTATAAAGTACTTATACATGAAATTTAGTAAACTACTAGCTCATTCAAGAAAAATAGAACTATTTAAGATGAACTGTGATAAAAATCCATTTCAGAACGAACCGGACTAAAGAGTCAACTAAGAAGCTGATACTCTATCCAATTAACTACAAATATGGAATCAGAGAATCGCAACCATATATTGTAAAATCTTGTGATATATAAATGCAACCAATCTTCAAGTCTCGTCTAGCTTATCTAGCTAGGTAGATAGGACGTGGGAGTGGGGGTCTAGAATTGATGGATTGTATTTGTATCGACATGAAGAAGATAATAGTGTTGTTTTCATGCATATAAATTGATATATTTATATTTGAATGAATGATGATATAGTATAAATCTAGCTAGGTCGATGGAAGCAATCGTTATATTGAACTATTAAGCACCAAGTGCTCGAGTAGAGACTGTATACGTGTCAACCACATAGAGCTCCCTTCATGCAAGGTATCATTAACATAACATCTATTCGATGACCTTTAACTTTTGGTCAAGGAATGAATACTGTGTGTGATTGCTTTAATTTGAAGGTTGACGTAACAAATTGATGTCGGCAAGCAACTATATTCGATCGATCGAGTGGATCATAATCCGCCATATCGAATATCCATCCTCCTCCGGATCTAATATACTCCCATAAATGAAAAGTTTGGGTCCACATGTGAGGGTTAGATAAAAATCTAAAATCTTGGCCTATTTACAACCACAACGACTTAGGAAACCAAGACATCTCTTTTAACTCATGCTGAAAAAAGTTTTATATGTTACTAGTATAAAATATCACTACTATTTTAGCAATGAAATGAATGAATGGAAGTTAAAGCTCATTCACTAGCCCAATCTCCTTCCACTTTAAACTATACAATGTGGTGTATAATATAGTGATAGAATCCAAAATAAATGTATAAGATAATAGATTCCCAAAAAGTGAAATTTTAGGGCACACAATAAACATATGAATGAAAATTTTAAAAAAGTAAACGTAAAAAAATCTAAAATAACAAAAAAAATACGTAAATAATTTTATTAAATAGATGAGCTAACAATGATTCTGGTAGTAATTCACTTTGCATGATTGAACGATATTTATGCTTTGAAAAACATGGGCTTGAAAATATGAAGGGCCATGTATGTCAAATTGGGTGAAAGACAAAACTAATTTAAGTACCATGCATGATGATGGTTCATTATGTCAATAGGATGACCACATTCTAACACATTCCACTATTCACGCAATACCATAAATAAAATACTGGGAACTTAAAGTATACTCCATAAATTAAAGCTAGCGGTGTAGCCACTCTGCATTGTTGATTGAATTAGCAAGTGAATTCCAGGAGGAGTGAATCTGAGAACACTGGTGCATTTGAACATTCGCACTGGCCGCGATAAATGCACTTGTGTTCTCAGGTCACCCCTTTCGGGCTCCACTTGTATCGTGTTGATCGAAATTGAGTTCCAATAGATGAAGAGTTCAAGAGTGATGGTGACATGGTGTACGCTAGCCTCCTAGGATGCCAAATTTGTGGTTCTTGGCATTTTCTATTGTTAATGTTAGTACAATCATAATTCTTTGTTATGGTTCATGTTAAGTTACGTTTCATTGGTTGGGTTAAGTTCCGATTTGCTTGTTAGTACAATTATGCTCGCTTGTTGGCACAGGGTGGAGAAGTATGACTATTAGTTAAGAGGCGTGGGCATTTGGCGTGTTTATCTACGTTTTAAGCGCTTTGCCGGTTCCTATTGGGTGTTTTTGTTGGCCCTACTTTCAGTGGTCTTGGGTATTCATCTACTTGGCTCCAAGTTAATTTGGGGTGGTTTTGGTCCTGCTCGTCTCCATGGTGAAGGATGTTCTCCTTATTGCTGGCTTGCTGCATGTCTAGAGCTTACTGTTGTAATTTTTTGGAGAGCTTAAAAGTTGTTTTTGCTAATTTTTTGTTTCGGTTGTTGAAACACATGTATAAATTGTTTCGAGTATTACTCATGGGCCTTTTCACTTAATAAAAACTTTGACGGCTTAAATAAATAATAAAAAATTTAACATCAAGATTATTATATCTCATTGTATCATTGTATGTGAAGAACTGAATGTTGATAAATTTTAAAATGCATATCATGGTTTTATGGATAAGATTAAAAAAAAAAAGTGTATTTATTTTCACACTCCATTTACAAATCACATTAAACGTCTTTATTTCACACTCCATATACAAATCACATTAAACGGATTCTCCTAATACTAAGATAAGTGGACTACTGAGAAATCTTTCAAATGACGGATAGTCTGATACGAGATAAAACAAAGTGTGTGATGAGACCAACGACTATAGCCTTGGTAAGGGACTTGAGTTCACTTAAGTATGATTTCAAGTTCAAATCTTGTAGATGTAAAAAAAAAAAAATGCTACTAGGAGAGTCTTTCCCTCAAAATGGGTCTGGCAATGCTCAGCTAAATTAGTCGCACATAGTGGATTATATATATTTGTCAAGTGCACTAGATAACCTGGAAATGTGGCATTGATATCCAGCCCTTCCCAAAGATCAAAATCAAAAATACTGTGATTTGGTAACAAGTTCAACTAAGATTTATGCCTTGAATATTGTGCGAATCAAGAAGCTTTAGTTGACTCGATTCGTGTTACCGCACTAGCTGAAAGTATGGAATGATTATAGTTAATTGTTCAACAAGTATGGAATGATTATAGTTAATTGTTCAACAAGATTATTGCAAACTAGTGAAACAATCCAATGATCCATAAACCTTCATGTCCTAACCATTGTTGAGTACCCCTACCTCCGTCCATACGAATAGATAGTTTATGGGGATGTTTGTGATCTCCAAATCCTACATCGGAAATGTCAATTTAAGACTTTTCTCGGTAATTTCAAAATCAAATTAGAGACATGTGATAACATTATCATTATCATAAATAAAATGTGTATGGCGTATATATGTAATTCAAAAGGGATTGTTCATTACAAAATACTTGACGAATCAGAGTGTATTAGTATTACTTCTTTCCTAAAAAAATCTGGTCCGGATACTGGCTGGACCCGGACAGTTTTGGTCCAACCTTCAAGTCACCAAAAGAAGAGTGACCCAAATCCCCAATAATTCGGTTCCAGACAGGTCCGGTCCGGTCTGAGTTTGGACCGATTCTCAGTTTCTCACCCAACGTAGAGCACTCTTCTCCTTGTTGCAGTGTTACGGTGAAATAAAATCTTATCTCGAAACAATCCGCTACTCGAGGGAACCAACAATACAATGGTTTCCTCTTTGCTGAATGCTTCTTCTTCTTCCTTCACATCATCTCCCAACAAATTCACAGTCATCTCTTCAAAATCAAAACCATGTTTCCTGCAATTCAGTAACAACAAATCAGTTCAACGTGTTTCCTGCAATTCAGTAACAACAAATCAACACAAAACTTGTTCACCTCCTTTACGACTCATCTTCAACAAATCTCTTCTTCCTCCTGTAGCTGCTGCAGCTTGTATAGCTGTTGTTCTTTGCTCTAATCCAGGTAAATTAATTTGGTCATATCTACTTGTTTCACCATTTTCATTCATTTTAACATACATGATAGCTAATTCATAGCTAGGCCTGTGTTGTTGATTATTCGATAGTAGTGTAATTTGTTTGAGCTTTACAAAATTGATTGATTGGGAGTTATATATCGGTAGTGGTAGATTTTGGTTGGTTTAATGAGAACCGTTTAGGGGCAAATGCATCAGTGAAATTTGAATGTCTGAAACTATTGTGTATTGCTTGACAAGTTGAGACTTGAGATAGATGGTGTTTGCAACTTGCAAGAGTCAAAATCGAAAAATATCGAAAACAAGTTTGACCACTATACATATACATATCATATAATGAATGGCCTGACACTATATAGTAATTACTTGCCAACATGATTCTGCTTATTTTCTTTTATTTTCTTCATTTCACTTAAATTTGTTGTAACCACCTGGCATAGGAGCCAGAAGATAATAAAATATCTAGTTTGCAGCTCATGCTGGAATTCTTTCTGGCTTCTCTGGGTTAGAATCAGTTCCTGGTCCTGAGTTACCTCAAGTCGAATTTCTCAAAGACTTCAACGGTATGTTCTTTATGGCCATTTAAAATGAGCTGCATTATATTATTAGATTTTTCAGTGAAGTTACTTGATTTTTCTGATTTTTTTATTGCAGAGAAAAATCAGAAATTCTATGCAGAAAATGATGCCAGATTCAAAGAATCTCCAATCCTGAAGAAATTGCTTGAGCAGTCAAAGCTAAACAAGGAAAAGTAATTCTCATACCCTCCATTGTTGTTTGACTAATGTTCTGGTCATATGTATAGTATGACTAGTAATAGTTCTGTATATTCCTTCGGCACTATGCACTGTAAATATTTCATCAAAGAGTTTCTGGCATTGATAGAGGTTTCAAAGTGAATACATGAGTGAGCACATGTATTAAATATCGTTGATTCATTGACTTGTATCTGTAGAAACCGACAAGCAATTCTCGACAAATATTGCTATCGTGGAGCTGAATGGGGAGTTGGAGATTGCTCGGCTGAGGGCATGTCACCGGAGGATCGAGAGAAGTTTATTGCTATGTTGAAGCTGAAGGCTGGAGTGGATGAATGACCAGCACAATTGATTTGAATCTAATTCAGGTACCACTACCACTTCATCTATAAGACTATAACGGAAGAACCTGGCTTTCACACAGGCATGAAGAATGTTACTACTAATGTGAAAATTAAAACTGCGTTCCAGGTTCAAATGGCTAAACTCAGGTGACTGGTGAGAACTTAAAGTGAAGTGACGTCAATGTGAGTTTTTGTGTATATTGAGCTGGGCATAGAAAATGCCACCATATATGGTGGATTTTATGTATAGCATATAAGCAGTTTTCTTGTAATTTACATGCTTCAGCCCTAAGCAGTAGAGCTGTATAAACAGATACTACTTCAGTATTACCTTAGTGTCTGTCTGTAGCTAGCATCAATTTGTCATTCAAAACTGCAGGTGCAAAAACTGGAGAGCTTTTGAGTGGTTGACAGATATTTGAGTTATGGTTTTTCATATTGTAAGTAATAGTCGGTGTAGTTATCTTATTTAGTATCGGATGCGGCACAGTACATGGTTTCGAATACAATTCACCGAATTTGTGTAAACACAACCAACAGTTGTTTTTTATGGTACCGATATTTGATACCAGTAAATGCTCAATACTCACTCGCGATCTTCTATGGATGTTTTCGTACACTTGTTGGTATTAATATTTTATCATACTACAATATAAGATGAAATAAAAGGATCTATTAAGGATTTTAATGTAGATAAGACTTTTAACTGGGGCTAGAAGCTATTTTATCCTATAAATTGTACAGAATTTCACCCAAAAATGAAATCAGATCATTACTTCATTTATAAATTAGGTGCAAAATCACACCATGATTACTAAATAAGGAAGTTTACTTTCTCTGAAAAAGCGTCCTAGCCTCCTAGTAGGCTTGTTCTTGTTTTTACATGTTGCAATATACTGAAAATGGAAAGCTTAACCGAACTCGCACAAGTACATGTTCGAACAGCAACAAACGTATTTGAGGCAAAACTTAAGCAGAACGATACGCAGGGTGGGTTTGGTTTTGAGAAGTGAATAAAAACAGGGAGGAAATAAAGATTGTTAACGTGTATTCCTGCTACGGTCCCATAATATACAAGTATACAACATTCCCTCTCAAATGTTCTACTATTACAATATCTGGTTTCTAACAACCAGTGTGTTGTTGTTGTTGTTGTTGTTTGTTGTTGTCGTTGTTGTTGTTGTCGTCGTTGTACCATCATTCATTCTCAGCAGCACGTACGGATCAGCTATAGAAACTGAAGCAACATTTGCGTTTTCGGAACCTAGCCCGCTGTCTAAGTTGGAAGATTTGAAGCTTAAATTTTGAGTCATTTTTGCACCATTGAGGACCCGAGCACCACCAGCAAAGATCTGGATAACTCTATGTCTGTCGAGCAGACATTTTTACCTGTTAGGATCAGCCAAAAATAAATACTACTAACATATGTTATTATTGCACATGAAAGCAAGATCAGAAAAGCATCAGCATACTGTTGAAACTTGAGACTTGAATATCATATGAAAGTCATGCAAGTTAGAATAAGCACAACGCACAAGTTAATGAATTGTGCTAGGCATGCAAATAAACAGCAGAATGCATTTATTTAGACTAAACTCTAAAGTGCACGGTACTTGGCTATTTATATTCGGTGTAATGTTGCGATATCAATAAGAAACACATACAGTGTAATCCTAATATCCTTTCAATATTTCCTACATGGTACCAGTGCAAGTTCAATCACGTAAATTCGATGCAATTGCAAGAAGACCCATCTTTTCAGACTTCGGTCGCGCAGTGAGATCCCCAGGAAACTCAAAATGCGCACCTTCATTCCTACAAAGCTAGAAGCGATCAAGTCAAGGTGTTGTCAAAACTCACTAATAGCCACGCCCCCAAACAGCAGGTTCTCTCTCTATCTCTCTCATCAACAAATACTAGCCACTAGAAAACCAACTTTAAGCAGAATCTACCAAGAGCAAAACCTCAAAAGCAATCTTCTTTTCTAGATTCTCTACACTTTGCAGGTTCGTCTAAGGAGGCAAACTCATACATTAGTTCTGCTGCCAGTTCTATATGCCAACATCAATAATTTTTCATACGATTTAAAGCCGACATCTTCGATGCGGGGAAGACAAAAGCATGTTGCAACTTGCAAGTGAGAGTGCCATTGTGGGGAGAGAGGAAATCTGTATTGGTTGTTTTGAGCAACAATAGTAGCATGACACACTAGACGGCAAGAAAATTTAAAAACAAGGAATTCCAAAGAAAAGAAAAAAGGGGCCAATCCTTGAGGGCCAAAGTTGGTACCGACACTTTTTTCCCATGAGAGACTGTCTAATGTCAGAATCATTCCCGGTCATTTTATTCATGCTTAGCAACAAACTTTTCTAGATTGTTGAATACATCACTGCTCATATCTATTTGACTCCTGGCTATCATCCTCGTTGATAGGAAGGTATAAGGATTGGAACTTATCTAAAGTCGTGATGTTTGATTTAGCACAATGTAAATGTACACATGTAAATGAATAGAATGCATTGTCCTTCTGTGATTTACTTTCAGGTTTTAACTAAAGAGCACTTGTCTATTTCTTGCACTATGTTGAGAAGTGCAATAAAAACAGATTCAATGTAATCCTTTAGAGAGGGGATGTGGGCCAAGGAGGAAAATAAGGTAAATGGGGCCCAAAGATGTATCCGGAATTAATTGAGCCTGAAGTGTTTTTTGGGTTCTACTTTGTCATCTCAAGTGATAGAGATAATACATTGTTGAAAGGAGAAATTTTTTGTTTAATCCATGGCAACACTTTCCATGATAAAGGTTCAGGCTCTATACATAAGAACGTAGTCGTGCCTACAACTAGAATTACAATCTTTATAGGCAGGTCCAGTGGAAAATACAAAAAATAAATATATATGAATACAAGTATCTCCGATGATTATGAATTATGCATGCATCAGAACCACCCTAACAGAAACAAGATCTCTTCCTAAGAGTGAGGAAACTTGCACTAAAAAATTATAACCAACAGAGAGCACAATAAAACTATGAATACAAGTATCTCCGATGATTATGAGTTATGCATGCATCAGAACCACCCTAACAGAAACAAGATCTCTTCCTAAGAGTGAGGAAACTTGCACTAAAAATTATAACCAACAGAGAGCACAATAAAACTACTTGTTCAAGTTTCAGACACCAACTAGTGAAAAGACCAAAAAGGACTCGCATACATTTTCATGAGAAATGTGTAATGTATGTTTTTCTTGACAAATGTTTAATTATCCACCAACATTTGGATTACTGATTAATGGTCTATACAATTGATGGATTCATCCTCGGAAACATGAAGTTCCGGTCCTGGAGGGATAATATCAACCACTTCACGTTTTCAAAAAAATGCGTGAGAGTCTTTTTTCCTTCTTTTTTTTTTTTTTTTTTTTTTTTTTTTTTTTTGGTCCTTTTAAGTTGTGGTCTTTCAGGAGACAGACTCCCATCAACAGTTGTAACTCGTAACACTAACCAAAACATTACATTTCACCCTCAATAAGCGAATAGCACATAGAAAGAGCAGGAACAAAAAAATAAACATTATTATTGCAAGAAAACACTTAGTCTTGCTAAGGAGTAAGGACAGATGAAGAAAAATACCTTCCAAACAAATTTCCTGCAGCAATAGTACTTCCCTGGACAAAGTACTGAACATCTTCAGTTACCTCCTCAAGATTATTTGTTGTTTCTAAGACCTGTATAGACAACAATTAACTAGAACATTAAACTATAAGAGAAATTAAACCACTTATGGATGACAAAACAGAATCTCACAGTAAAGAGCTAACATTATTGTGTGTATCAACTGAACTCAAAGGCTTGTCACCTACCATTGTACGATCCTCCAAACTAATGATCAAGTATGCATGATATTCGTCTTCATCTGCAGACCCTTTAGAGGAATTAGGGCGCACATTCTTATGGTAAACAGTCCAAATCCCTTTGCAGCCGGGTAATGATACCTTCACAAACAAATAAAGCAATAAGAACAGGACCTCCAAAAAAATAATATCGGGAAGTTCTTAGAACGCCTAAACCTGATTGCAGAATATTCTAGAATCTAGATAACTAGAAATACAGATTGATTAATGAATTGCGAGCCAAACACTGAAAGACTTCGCATCATTAATACATGGCTACCTTATTTACACTAAGTGTGGATAATGCACATATTTCAGGGATACATCAAAATTATCAGATTTTGTTCAAATCAAGGACTGGTGTCAACCCTTTTCCCTAAGCCGGTAGGCAGTAACCCACTGATTCGATTTGACAATGGCTTTTGATACGAGCTAGTTGGGAGTTGATTGAGCCACACTGCTTTAGAGTGAGGGAGCAGTTATTTATAGATTTGAGTATAAAAGAGCCATAAACCTATAGATTTAAAGCATAAACTGCATGTATTAGTTTATGCACACGTCTAAGGACAAAGAAGTTTATAATGATACATATATTACATGATCTTAACTCCTCATATGTTAGCTAAGAACTAAGAAGAGTCAAGAGAGTTGAGTATATATGATTTCATTTCATCTAGGGTCACAAATTATTGATCAGGGTGGAAGAGATTGCAAGTTGTGCTTACTCGCTCCAGAATCTCACCAACAGAAAAGTTATTCACTTCACCATCACAAGCAACAAAATACTTTTTCTTTTAGATGCAAATGCAACTGGAGGGTCAACAATGCTTCCTCATTTACCCCCATGGTGACTCAAACTCCCAACCTATTGATTGGAAGGGAAATCTCTACCAAACCAATATGAGGATGAGGTTCTTTGTCAAGCCCCATAATACTTAAATATGGTAATAATTAAAAAGTATCTACTCTAACAACTAGTCAGTCTGTGACATGTTGATTGCTAGGATGTCAATGAAGTGGCAAACATGAAATTATACTTTAAAAACGTTTACTCCCGAGTCCCGCCCAGAGTTGCAATCTTTTGTGCAGGCACAATTAAGAAAAAAGGTGGAAAGGTGAGGTGTTGGTTAAGAAAGATATAGAGAAAGAATAAAGAACTATATGTGGGATGTTAAAATAAACAATGAATATGATGTATGATAAAGTAGATAGTAGTAGGGTAGAAGAGTTTTAAAAACTTGCCTTTTCTGAAATTGTAATTAACTAATTTTTAATGGGATGCCCAAAATGGAAGTAACTGTAATTTCAGGCAGAACAGAGGTATATGACATGCATGTAGATTAGACCAACCCAAATACAGCTAATCTAATTCAAATAAAATATCACTAAGACTTTCTCCAACTCTGAGGTCCACATACTTGGCAAATTAAAGTAATGTCAGATTCAAACAAAAGTCTGGTACAATCACATACTGTGGAACATAACATCCAAAACTTCCTAAAGCTAAAGATAAGCAAAAAAGCACCTTAACAGAATCAGGATATTGACACAAAACCATGAAAAAATAAGAATATACAGTCGGTACATACTTGAGTTATTGTTTCAGGGCGAATTGATTGTTGAAGCACAGTGATAGCACCATTCTTTCCATGACCAGAGCAGCATACCTGAACAAGATTCAAAATAAAAGGGATTGCACATGTTAATGTATTTCAAAATTAAGGGTTTAACGAGCTAATGATATAACAACCTTATATAATAAGAACATTCACTGGTCCAAATTTTAGGAATGCAATAGTCAGCAAATGATTTTCAGCACCCCACAAACACAGGACATGGATATCAAGTCAATCAGAAAATCACAACTAACCAGCTCATAGTTACTCTGCTTTGCAGTTCCCGTAGCATTAGGGTCAGCATTAATTCTCAAACCGTGAGCAAAATCCTTTAGCGGACCAATGTTAAACAACGAATCCCTGACTGCAAACATAAAAGTTTTCTGCAAGAATTTTACAGGGACAAGAAAGGGAAACCAAAATCAATGTACAATGATATATCAGCACAACTGAAAGCGTTTCAAAATCTAAAGCTTAGGAGGAATTTTCTATGGCATAACTGAGAGATTTCAAAGTAGCACAAATCAAGCATAGTCAATGTGGATGAGGCCTACAGTCCAGCCGCGGGAAATAAATTATAGCATCAATTTCTGACTCGTATTAGATGGCTAAATCCGTAATGTGCTTTGAGAAAATACACGCTCTTCTTCATTTCCAAGACATTAAACATATTAAACATAGGTAAAGCTAATACTTAAACTGCAAATCTGTTACCACATGCAACTTTTTTTTCTTATTTTTTTCTTTTTTGAAAAGTAATCAAGAAGGTTTTATTAACAACTGATGATACACGGGAAGTTTACTACAGCAGGTTAGACAAAAAATAATACTTCTCGAAAGTTTTACTCTCCATCTCCCGGAATAATGAGTGCACACTCAGCTCACTGGGAACTAATCATATAATGTAAAAGAAAATGTGCAGAAGTTGCAGGGATAATTTCACCTGAGATACTACAGCATTGTTTGAGCTTGTTCCATACAAAGAAAGCTCATCCGCATTCAGTATATCCCGCAAAGCATCAGAGGATGACCTCCTCAGCCGCTTTGCCAGTGGAGCATCACTTTCTAGGTCCCCGATCTACATAAGTTTCATGAAACAAACATAAGCGAGTTTTAAACTATGTGTACATTCAGACATGCAAACCATAGGCACTTAAGATCACGCAATTCCGGATAAGGTGTGAACACATTTGTAAACTTGATATTTGAATAAAAAATGTGAAGTGTGAATTGGCACAATGCACACATGGTAAAGAACAGTGGTGCAGAAATGCTTAATGAACAGTCAAGCATTAATTAGTAGATATTCTTGTGTGATTTGCTTTTGACTAGAGTGCTTGGCGCTTGTCCAGAGATACATATGTAATGTTGAGGGTAATATCAACAAGAAATATTCAATGTTATCCTTCACCATTGTTCTACAAACTTAATTCCAAGGTGCAGTCTGTGGTGCTTATTTAAGGGTAAAAATTATTCTCTGGAAATATTCTTAATACTGGATCCACATTTATAGATTAATCGATTTTTTTTTAAAATTGAAACCAGTTTTCATGGTTCAATTCTGTAAACAGGCGTCATCTAAATGGATCCGCTATTTCCTGCACTTCATTATGATCAAATTATACATTACATGAGACATCTGTTTTAATAAATGAGCCGGGAAACACATACCTAGACCAAGCCTATGAGTTTTCCAAAAACCTTGTGGTTTATGATGCAATACATCAACCATTAATATTAATATGTGTGACCCACAATTAATTCCATGTGTGGATCATTCCTGGCCACAGTGTCTATGAAATTAATCATAGACCTGGTCTAGGTAAGTATTTTCTGACATTAGTAACACTATCCGTACGGTACAAACTATAAAATGTTAAAGATGACATACCTCTTCCTTCACGCCAGGAGCTAGTGTTGATGCTCCTTTTCCAGAATTATATTGCACAAGCAGACTATCACCCAATCGACTACCCAAGAAGAACAGCGAATTTCCAAGTGTTGTAATATCCTAAAATATGAGATGACCAGAAGTTATTAAGTATATTATCTAATATATAAGGAAAATAAGGCATGTGATACTTCACTATAAAGCAATTACAACTAAAAGAAAGGCTGACCGAAGTTAAGACTGAAGCTCTGGATTTGGAAAACTCAAGTCTCTGCACAATTCTGTGAAAATCATCACATTATGAACACATCACGATTAAGTTCTGCCATTAAGATGATCAATATAGTGGCTCGAAGATTGAAGAAATTGTGATATTCACATTCATGGTGGCTTCTTTGACATTTGAATATGGAAAGATGGAGACTGGTGAGTGTCACAGTTCTGTAACATTACATTAAAGACAATAAAGACTTCTGACACAAACCCGTCAACTTAAACTCAAATCTTTTAACCCTGGTAACATTAATTAGCTCTTACTGCCGATAGGAAGCAAACGGAAAAGATCCAATGAAGCCTTGAGATAAAGAACAGGATGAAATGACACTTGGAATCAGAAAATCCATTGCCACAGAGATTATACTTAAAAACAAGGGTACTTGTCAAGTGCAGTTTAGAATTATTATTGACACGGAAGAAAGTATGGGGTGCTTAGAGATAATATTTTCATTTTTAACGGAAACATGGAAACTTAGCTTGGATACAATTAGGGTTAAGTTCCTCAAACGCAAAATTGTGGTCAGCGAGATACCATCTTCACAGAAACACACCCCTCAGTAATGTCAATTCCGTCAAAGGTGCAATTTGGATAGCATATTTTTGTACTTCAATAATAGAAACGGAAATAAGAATCGGAGAAGTAAAGAGTTACCCAACCTCCCATCATAAACAAGAGTGAGCAGAAGCAGTTCCCCAGTTTTAGTTGAAAAGATGGCAACATCATTCGTTAACCAGGTTGCATTGGCGGCATCAAGCTCCATGGTGAAACTAGATTTAGGTATGTCTTGACTGGGGAGAAAATCACAAGGTTATAAGTAACTAGAGAGAATAGGAAAACGTGTCAGGGTGGGTCAATGAAAAATATGGGAAATGTGAAAGAAATAAGAAACAAGACAAGGGATTATTCTTACTTTCCATCAACTAGAACAGCAAATGGATTCAATGCTAAGATGCATGACGCTGACTGTCCAATCAAAATAATTTCGGGAGATGAGTATGATAAAAAGATCAGAAGAAGCATAGAGATATTGGGCGGAAAGTGTAAAGGAAAATACCAGCACACCTGGCTATGATAATGAATCATATTTGCACCAATTACAAGGACTCCGCCAATAGGAGATGGAACTGCAAGTAGCTTGTATGAATCATGAGGGAGATTCTGAAATATAAAATAATAAAACAAAACTGAGAAATCCTCGGACTGCAGTATTAATAAGTTCATCAAATTTACAAAATTAAATCAACATCCAACTCCACTGATAGAGCTCCTGTTCATATGAGCTCCACTCATGCAGACAGGGAAAAAGCAAACAAACAATATTGAGATGAAAATGAAATGAAGAAAACAATACCAAGGTTTCATTTAAGTTGAAAAAAACAGAACTAACATCTCATTTGTTGAAAATGTGTACTAAAAATTCCCCATGTTTACAGAAACAGAACACTACTATCTTTCCTATCCAAATTAACTCGCCAAATGCCTTATGCAATTGTTAACAGCCCTTGTTCATCTGTATTCTTGTTTCGGCGGTATTAATATAAAGGGCTGAAATTCGCGAGTTAAATTTATAAATTGACCTACAGGTATTGTGATCATTGAAACAAAAACATTCCTAAAAATAGAAATGGCACTTCAAGAAAGTGATAAGAAATTACAGTTAGTGCAGATTACTGCAAACTAAACAAGAAAAAGTGGCCTTTGTATATATTATATTGGCCTTTGTATAACGATATTTTCATAATGAATTGGCAGAAAAGTGACCTTCAACTATAATAAGAGTAGAAATCCACATAAAAAAGGACTTTTACACCTATCAGTAAATGCAGTGGTTACAGAAATTACATGAAAATGTCACGGAATCAAACCGAATTGTTCTATGTATGTTGTAGAACACAATATATTAATTTGAAGACATGTATACTCGTAATTTGGATGGAAAAGATAACATGGCTTTGTTCTTGCAACTTTAGTGAAATCTTAGTTGTTTTTGCCAATTTTTCCATCATTTTCTGATAAATTGAATACAGTCGGGTTGGAAACAAAAGCAAAAGTTCATGAATGAATTAGACTTTCTTTGATAATGCCAGTCATTGCCAGTCATTGTTAAGTATAATAGTATATTGCTGTCATGTACACAAAGGATATACACATATAAACAAAAACAAACTGAACATTTAATATATCCATCTCAAAGTGCCACAGCAGCTTTCCACTCTTCAAACAAACTCAAAATGCTCCAGAAGTCGAAACCCTCACAGAATGAATTTCCCCATTTCTTTCTCAACATCATTCTTCAGTAACTTTACATGTTTCCTAACTATATATTCTAAATGTAATCAAATTAAGAAAATACATTCAGAAATACTATCGGAAGTCACATTAAATGTAAAATTTACACTGAACATGATTTTTTAAGGAAAAAATGGTCCATAACTATAAATTACTACGGAACCATTAAAAAATATAGAATTGTTCAAATAAAAGAAAAGGAGGGAATAACGAGGAGACACAAAGGTTCTATTCAGCAAAACTAGCTGGTAGATGATAAGCTACCTCATTAGGTAGTGGGAATTGAGAGCTAGTTAAACAGAACCACAAACACTACTCAGGAAGTATGGGGCATTTTACACAAAACTAAAAAACATAAAAGAGTATTAATATACATTAATAGTATTTTAAATTGAAGAAGAAAAGAATTAAAAAAAAATAAAGAAGGGAGTTGGGATGATGAAGGAGAGGTGCAAGGTTCGATCCCCAACGGAGACATAAGGCGGTTTAGGTGTGGAGATATAAGGTGGTATAGGATATTGTATAGCAGTAGTGTAGGAGTAGTTGTAATATTTGCCGCTTCAAAAATAAAAAAATAAAGGAGAAGAATATATCTTCTCGGGCGTGATTGCTATATCGTCTAAGTGCGTCTCCCAGCAGCAATATTACGCTGCTGGAGACAATCTAAGCTAAGATATTTTATTCTTTTTTTGAGAAAACCAGATACACCAAAAGTGTACAAATGAAATGGAAAAAGTATCTCGCACTCGCAGCATAAAATAATAATCAACATGTTGAAACAAATATAACTTACCATGGCTGACCATATAAGTGGATGCTGCTTGAGAGTTGTATTAATGCTAAGGGCAGAAATCATGCATGTGTGGTGTTTCGATGAGACGCAACCAGCCCAAGTCAACTCCTCATGTAGAATAACCACAACAGGTTCAATGTAACCTGCAAGGTTAGGTTTTGAACCATAAACATCAAGATGGCAAAGATTTGATCATAAACAAATTAAACTAACTCACAGTATAAACAACATAACATTATAGTTTTGCCCCACAAGAAAACATTGAAGTGCATGGATTAAGCAATCTATTTGCATTGAGCATGGAGATGGAAGTTGGTCACAACTAACTACACGCTTACATGAAATAAAAATTTGCTTCCGAGAATTGCAATTTCAAAACGCATAATTTGTAACAATGGGCAGTAAGCAACATTTGCATGCATAATAATTAATAAGTACAGGATGGTCGATGGGCAGTAAGCACCATACTGGTGAAGGGGAACTCCGTGATAAACTAAATAGAATATGTATTTAGAAGACTATGCCTACAGTAATCAATTATGACACAATAAACATGCTTGAAATAGGCTGAACGTAGGATAACTCTCTAGTAAATACGTAATCAAACAAATGTTCTGAAGCAAACACAGTCATTGTTCAGAAAAATGTGGACAAGAAGTCCAATTATTCATTGTTTTTCTGTTTATAGTACATAAAATTCTGTTAAAGAGGGGGGGAAGAAACAAAAGATAGCCTTGCTTAACCCTAAAGCCCATTCTTATAAATAATATTATAAGACTAACGAAAACAAGTCAATATTCTCACCATGCAAAAAGATAAAATCTTTAACATGCTTCATGTCAAGATCACGTAACCCAACAACATAAGATGACTCAATTCTAGAAGCACCAGAAGGTCCAGAACTGAACTGAAGGCATTGTCCTCTCCAACTAAAGCAGAACTAACCTAGCATCAAAAATCAGAATTAGGGAAAGGAATATAAGCAGCGTGTACGATTACAGATTGAAATTGCCACTCTGTAGGCAAAGATTGCACCAGATCAAACAATTGCTGTGAAGTGTAAAAGACTAAACTATTTAAGAGTTTGCTGTTCATGAGTTACTCCATCCAATTATCCATATTAGACCAATGAATTAAGAAGAGCCTTTGATGTCAACAATCAAATGTTTCATTAGCCCACAGGGTTTATGAGAAGTTTCATGAAGGAGGCCCAAGAGACTCCAAGTTCATGACTTCACAATAAATTGTATGCAGTAGAATGTGCTAGTCATTTGCGGGACTCATAACCACGAAGGACTATATGATGCATTCTTTAACATCCATACAGAGAACCGTACAACTGAAATCATTAGCCAAAATTGACATCCAACCACAAGACAAAAAATGCAAAATCAGGTTATCGACTCAAATTAATAGTCTTCTACTCTTCTTAGACAGGGGCTAAGGGAAACTCGGCTCTCCTAAGACCAAAGACAACAGGACCTTACGGGAAAAAGTATCCAATATTTTTGCTAAACCAGCCTTTTGTATTGAGAAAATTACATATCAATAGATAAAACAAAAGGGAAAACCTCTGCAGCCTTGAGCACTATCATCTGCTGTCCATAAGTAAGAACAGCAGCACAACGTCCTAGAGGATCAACTTTCACCAGTGGGCCTCTAGCAAAACATTCTCGGCCTCTTTTCAAATGCGTCCAATCTGGACCTTCGAAACAATGCATTGAACTGGAACAGGAGAACGACAAGCATGTATAAACACAGGATATTTTCAGAAATTTAACATATGGATTGAGCAATGCTAGAACAAAAAGCATCCTTAATGCAACCAAGACCATGATGAAGCATCAAATGATTGAGATTCAAGGAAAATAAACAGGAATCTTTGACCATCCTAACATAAGATCAAGAAGGCATAAAAAAACAACAATCAGTGCAAGTTTGGAATACTTTGGATTAACCCCGTACTCAAACTAGCTTCTAGTTTGCAATATATTTAAGCTTTTTGCCTGTATAGCACACTTAGAAATGTCAGTAGATTACACTGGAGAAGATGAACACTACACATCGAACTAGTCAGGATACAACAAACGCGGTCAAGACGTTTAGCCCCACGTTAGTTCATGGTATAAACCAGAGAAACGTGGAACGCATATTTGATTTTCCCTATAGCACGTAGGGCAGAGTTACCAGCTCACCTAGTGCGAAGTCCATGTATTGAGTCATCGAACTCCAGAACTGAAATTTTAGCATCACAGAAACTCAATATAATTGAATCTCTCCTCCTTCCCGCGCCAGCACCGCCATATGGTAATACCACCAACGACTCCACATTGCCATGTAACCTACACCAGAGTTGCATATCAATTTGGAACAAAGAAAATATGCAGAAAATGAACTGAACTAATGTTACAATTAGATTGTAAATGTAATGATATAAGAGAAGAGAAATGAACTACAATTTACAACACACATTTTCATAATTACTCAAAACTCTAACCAACTTATCATATGCTTATTGCTTTCCAGTTTGAAATATCTTCGATAACCACCCTTCCATAAATTCAATCCAGAGCACGCTCCCACACCGATCGTGCACCAGACTTCGTTCTCTTTGTTTGCCTATTTAATTATGCCCTTTCAAGTAATTCAGTGGGAGTCCAACTCACATGAATGAAAACTTTTTAGGTTATATAGCTGATCGTTCAGTGTGTTATATCCAAACCCAATTGAACCCATCCAAATACACTTCTTGTTCAAATATAATTCATTGCATAACTGCACATTGGGAATCCTGAACAAGAAAAATAAGCCCCATAGTTGATCTTGAGTGGTAAATACACAGAAGCAAAAGAACACCATCATATTACATGATTCCACAAGTTGACCTTAGAAGTCCTCGTGAATTGCTAACTTTCACATTAGAAAAATAAATGTGTATTTATTTGCCAGCTCCTTAAAGATTGGGCACGAGAGGACACAATTCAATACTTGTGAATAGCTACATGATGGACCTTGATCAAAGACAACTATCAATGCTCTAGATGAATCATAAGCACCTCACTGATTTCCTTGTCCAAAAACAATTCCACTCGTGAAATAAAACAGGACTTAGAAAAGCTAAAGCACACCAACTTCACACTCAGAAATGCATGTATGCCACTTGTCTAGACTCTAGAATAGAAGACTCAAAACATAAAATGGCAGTAATGTATCTCTCGTCCCTATAAATTTACCTACTTCTCTCATAATCATTTTTCATTAACTCCTTAAACTTTGAGCAAGAAGGATATAATAAACAATTAAGTAATAATGATCGTGGATAGCTACAAGATAGAACACAATTAACTATAAATTTAAATAAAAATTAAATTAAATTTAAAAAAAAAACTGTCAACACTATAAATACACCAAACAGCTCCAACTAAAAAACTCTGACCTATAAATGCTAACACAACAACAACTCATCCTCAGAAATGAATGTTTCGTATACCACTTGTTCAAAATAGGAATTCTATTGCTTTTATCTACCCCATAAACTTACAACTTATTACTCTTATAATCTATATTTCACCAACTCCTATTAAGAAAGAGGGCCAGATCACACAACTCAACACTAGGAATAACTACATGATGGAACCACTATCAATACTCCAAATAAACCGAGCAGAGTCTAACTATAAAACAGGAATCGCTAAGCGGAGCGAAAAGGGTTTTCGATGAAATGGGAAGTGCAAAGTAGTAGTCCCACACGAAGTTTGGGAATAAGTGATTGTCTGATAATGAGCAAGGAATACCCGTCTTTCTGCTAAACAGAATGGATTGAACTCATAATTCTCGCAATTCTAACGCACAATAAATTCATCCTCGGAGATGTATGTTTACTAGACCACTTTTTTAAAATATAAATTCAAAGACTAAAGTCGGTATATAGACTTACAGCCTATGCCTCTCATAATCAATTTTTTGCCAACCCCATAAAACTTTGAACACCAAGGACAGAACACAGAAAAACAACTACAGATATCAATACGCTTAAGTGCTTAACAGACTGGTCAGCTTACTGCATTTGGCTGTCTAAGTAAATAATCTAATTGGTGCTACAAAACATGAACTATAAAATAAACTGATTCATCCTCATTAATTAATGCAACAAAAAGTAATCAAATTCTCTGTACATTGCAATGCCAACTATATCTCTAATTATCAAAATTCAATTAAAACTGAACCTGTAATGGCAGACAAGCTCGAGAGATACTCCGGCAATACCGGCCAGAATACCACCTCGCTTAGTCTCAGCAGCAGCATGCTTGGTATCAGTGGCAGCTTCCTGAATTCTAACATTGTAGACTTCGAGAATGTTAGCGGCAGCTGTGATGAGATTGGGAACCGGTCCGACGGACTTTCCGGTGGCCGGAAAATTCGTGTCCAAGTCGTCTGAGGGGAGCTGTGAAAGTCACCCAGTGCATCATCTTGTACGCTGCGTAGCTCATCTTGTACCAGAGCTAGCTCAGAGAGTGACAGTGGCGGTTAGGGTTCGTCTATTTTGCCGCGCGCGGCACTGCAGAGTGGCCCTTCTATAATTTTTAATCAATTTGCAGCGTTTTGGCCTTTTAGTGATAGTGAGTGTTTGCACATGTTTAAAAAGTTAATTTTGTGATTTTGGAATAGTAAAAGTAGTTTTTTATTGTTTTATTTTACAACTTATTCTGCTGCAAATTTTCCTGAAAAAAACAGGTAACCGCCAACCGAGAAGCATGTAAACGGATGATTTTACCTGCTATTAGCAGTTCGTAATTATTTTTAAATTAAAAATAAGTGTTTTAATTGAATTTACCAAAAATTATAGTTTCTACTTCTGTGACTTTAAACTGTTTTTAGACAAAAATATCAAACAACCTCAACTTTTAATTAAAATCAACATTTTTTTAACTTCTAACAAAAGTAGGCCAAAAGTACCTTTCAAAATCATTTGCAAACACTCACTTAGTCGGTTGAATAACTAATTGCGCACTTCCTTCTTTTTTTTCCTTCACTCCCATTTTATCTTATGCTTTTCGATTTAGATGCTTGTCAATTTTGGCAATGCTTGTCAATTTGGATGCTTGTAAATATTGGAGAGTTTTTTAATAAAACAATGCCGTTTAATTTGAATGCTTGCAAATTTGGGTGAATTCTTGAACTGGATGACGTTATTTAGATTTGTTACTTGTCGTTAGATGGTAATTCTAACCAGTTATAGGTGATTCTTACAAATTGGAAACTAGAAGAATTTGTAAGATTCGATGCTAATTTTAGAAAGAAGTTGAATGTTAGAGGATTATATAATTACATATGAGATTGGTTCCTTAAACATGTTGGATTAGTATAGCCAGAATCTATTTGGTCACTATTTTATAAGAAATTTATCCTACACCACTAATCCTTAAGAAATAAAGTATGAGGAACATCATCAATTTGTAATTAACTCTATTTTCAAATATAATTAAATTTAGTTCAACAACTTCGAGTAGGACGGATGAAAAGAAGACAAACGAAGTCGCTTTCCTATCCACATCGGGCATCTCATCGTAATCCCACGTGAAAGGGTCCAAGAACTCCTTCCGAGTCATAAATGCGTTGGAAAGAAGAGTCGTGCATCTAGGTAAGAAGTCCCCAGCCAAATCCGCGAAAACACCGTCGACATGAAGAAGATCCAGAACATATCTGCTTAACTATTTTTTTTATATTACAAACAAAAAAACCAGTGCACATTAAATTCAGTTTAGATCATTTCAGATTACCGACCTTTTATGAACTACTTCCTCTAACACTAGCCCAAGCGTTGGATTTTTAAATTTTCTAAAGTACATAGTGATTTAAGAATAATTTGCGTCCAAAAAATTGTTATGGAAATTATTGATTGTGACGGGTCACAACCCTTGCTATGCATGCCTATGAACTTGTCATTCATTCATGGATTTCAGTTGATTCTTGACATTTTGAAATAAAATGTGTAGGTGGGGCAGAGTATGTAATGCCACACAACACTTGATACCTATAAAAAGCACGTTTTTATACTATCACCACTATTGCATCTCCCGATACTTTTAATGTGTTGTACCATACTCGTATCAAATATTTGTATAAACATTTTGTATAAGATATAATGTATCATGAGTTACTACAACATACTATATAGTACTCTCTTTGTCAAATGATATAACTACGTTTGGTTTTTACACGGTTTTTAATGAATGATTTTATTTATTAGTTTTAAGTTAGGAGTAAACAAGCCATGCTATTTATGAGAAACTGGAATTTTTCAACAAATACGAACTGGAGTTGAATGATTTTTAAATAAAATATATCCATATTGACAGATCTTAACAGTACAAACTAAACTACAGAGTATGTAGTATGTACTGTACATGAAAGAAAGGATAACAGAAGGAATATACTTTAACGAAAATCAGAAAATTGAAAAGGGTAGTTTTGACATCTCAAGTCAATAAGTGAAAGAAACAGACAAAAATAAATTATTTATCCTAATCTCCTATGCCACTACTCCAAGTCTCCAAGTACTCGTACTAATTATTTGAGCAACAAAAATATAATAGTAGGAATAAAAAAAAAAAAAAATCGAAATTCCACCCATAAAACAACGAGCCATCATCTTCTGGCCTACCTGGAGTTTCGTCTGACGAATTTCTCTGGTTCCTCCTTGTACAGATTTTCGTCCCGCTGTTTCCTCCAGCCCCAATTTCTAGGTATACTGCATTCAACAATTCCTCCATTTCTCTCTTTTACATGTATGTATTTGTATTGTATTCTTGGATGTCAAAAGATAGATCGAATTTTGTTTGCATTCAATTTGATCTTAGGGTTGGTTGATTATCCTTTGCAGATTAGGGTTTTCTTATTTATCCATAAGTATGTTATAAATTTCAGAATTCAGAATTTAATTCAATGAAATTTATCAAGTATTCATGTCAGCTGTTTCAAGATTATGTTGTGTTGGAACTTGAAAGTGTTAATGCTTTTTCTATAGCAATTTCAATGTTGGTTGAGGTTTGTAATCCAATTTTGATGATTTTCCCATGTTGGTGATAGCTAGAGGGAACACAGTGGTCTTTAAATTTGGAGAGTAAGCAACAAGGTGAGAGAACAGATATTGGGACGTAAGTATGCATCGACCTGGGGCTGCAATCACTAACCGTGGAGGGTTGCCGACAGATAGTGGAGATACCGTCGTGACACTAGATCAGATTCCGCGATGGAGTGATTCGGATTATAGATATTCATATGAGAATCAAGATCAAGCCTATCAGAATCTGTATTTCCCGGATCCTTTGGCCTCAGCTTCTGAGGGTGAAACAAGTGGAAATGGGGCAGTGTCTAAGTTTCCTGTGGATCATGAGATAACATCGAAGATATATCTTTGGAGGGGTGACCCTTGGAATCTTGAGGTGGATGCTGTAGTTAATTCAACAAATGAGGTAGTGTTTACTTGTTACTCATATGGCAATGAGCTGTAGTTATTGTGTGAAATGCATTACATTATGGTATTTCATATTCTGACCCTTAAACCAGACTCGTTACATTTCCATGATTTACCTTTTCTACTCTGGTAGAAAGATCTTTTGAGAATCTTGTGTAATTGGACATGGTCGCAATTTATGTTTTGGTTCATAAACATATGGCTCTACGGGAAATATAATGAGACTTTCTTTCATGTTGATTTTCTTGTAGGATAACTTGTCATGAATATCTTTATAATGTACATCTGTTTGAATATCAAGTTTATCCTGCACTTTCAATATTTTGTGATGTAAATGACGTAAAATACTTCTATTTTAATATGTAGCTACAAATCATCATTTATAGTTTGTTTTGGCTACTATGCATATGATGAGGTTTTTCTTCATAATATAGTTTGAGACTTAAGTTAAAAGTTTCAGTTTAGAATATGTATCGGACTCCCCCAGGACTTTCTAAAAATATTTCATGATGTCCAACTCAGAAGAGATTAAAAAACCTGGAATTTATACAGGTTTGAAATTCTATGTTGATTTGATCAAAGCCTGATTCAACCATGTTGGAGATGAATCTTGTGTGCATCATGAGTTGCAATTCAATTATTCCTCATTAGTGAAATAATATCACAGTATTTGGTTAACCAACTTACATACTTTTGTGGCTAACCATGCACTTGAAATTAATTATACCCGTGAATTCTTTAAGTCTGCATACCATGAATGATCCTGTTTAGTTCTCTTTTATGTTTAGTTTCATCTCTTGCAACATTTTGAGCTTGTGTGCCACTTACTATTTCCAATTTGATTGCAACCGAGGTGGTGTTTATTATAACGTATGCTTGTATTTTCATGGTTAACAGAACCTAGACGAAGCCCACAGCAGTCCTGGTTTGCATGCTGCAGCTGGACCTGGCCTTGCAGAAGAATGTGCTACGCTGGTGCATTTCCTCATTACTCATGCTTATACCGCGCAACGTGATATGCTGTATTGAATGTTAATTTTGAAAATTATTGTTTATATGGATAATTAGATTATGCATGTAAAATTTAGCATCTTCGAGAACTTATACTGTAATATGCCATGAGATTGCTCTTGTATGACGAGTATAAATGTCACATGTGGGAAGTTTTTATGATTGTGGAGATGATTTTATAACTTATGACCTAGAAAGACATTTTTCCTTTATTTATTCATTTATTATTATTTTTTTGGTGAACCTTGGTGTTATGATCCTGCATATGGTGGGATGGGAGTAGGGCCAGTTTCCAGAGTATCAATGTCTTGATGAACCTGTGGTGTCTTTTAATTTTACATGCATAAAGGGGTGGGGCATAAGATTCAAAGCAACATTGGACTGATGACGTTGTTTATATCCAGGGTGGCTGCAGAACTGGAATGGCAAAAGTTACCAATGCATATGACCTTCCAGCAAGGTGCCTGTCACTATTTCTTACCTTTTACATCTTGAAACGATTCCCTTACATCAGATGATGTTAAGTTGCCTTTAGATATTTCTTCAACTCTTCAGAATTTAGTTATATTCCTATATTATTTATTGTCTTGAAGGCTTCATAAGGCTGGGATGTAGAATAAGATTTGTATACGGACATGCAAATTCGGTGATGTTAAATTGGTACTGTAAATAAATTAAAAAGCCTATTGCTTCTCTATCCAGGTGTTTACGCACATATCTCATTGATGTCCTTACCCCTTACCCCTAAACAACAAGAATTTTAAAATTTTACTTCATACTAGTGGTGACGAGACTATAAACTCTGACATAATAAACCTGAACATGCCACACTCCTAAAAAAGTAATAAATACAAAAAAGAAAAACAAGAGCCTGAATGTGTTGACCAGGTCCAGCTGGTTTCATACTGGTAGTGTTTAAGTTGCTTTGAATCCTTTGATTATTTATTAGCCTCATGGTTCTGTATATTACATAAGCAACTTTGTGTGTAATCTCCATTATTGATTCTTATCTTTCTATTCATGTACTAAGTCACTGTCTTCTCACTAAATAGTGATATTTTTTGCTGTTTGCAGGAGAGTTATACACACTGTTGGTCCTAAGTATGCTGTAAAATATCATACTGCTGCTGAGAATGCCTTGAGTCACTGCTACCGCTCTTGCCTTGAACTTCTGATTGAAAATGGGCTACGGAGGTGGTGCAATAACCTGCCAGTTTATTTTTATTCATATTATCATTGAAGGTTCCTGGATTGAGATGTTTTTTACCATGTTAATGTAGCATTGCTTTCGGCTGTATATATACAGAGGCAAAAAATTATCCACGGGAACCAGCTGCTCATGTTGCAATCAGTGAGTAAATTCATTTCACTTTTAAGCTGTTCCATTCATTGCCCTGATTGTTTATACATCAAAATGCATGCTTCAACGTGTCCCAATGAACTATTATTTGGTCTCCCTGTTTTTTTTTTCCTTTTTCTTCCAACTGGACATTGTCATGTTTGTGGGCATGCTTATACTGGCTTTTTTTGGCTTCCGTGCTTGCATTGAAATCTAAACCATTTGTTCTTTCTTCTTTCTTCTTTCTTCAGGAACTGTAAGACGATTTCTCGAGAAACAAAAGGATAGAACAGACGCTGTTGTATTCTGTACTACAACCGCATCTGACACAGAAATATATAAAAGGTTTCTGTTTTTCCTTTCTTTAGTTCTTGTACATTCAGTTGGTTTAAATTTAACATTTACAAATGCCTGTAACATATTTTTATCTGAAACTCTTGAATGTTCCAATGGTTGTGTTTTTACCATCATAGATTACTCCCGCTCTACTTTCCGCGTGATAAAAAAGAGGAAGAGATAGCCAATTTGAAACTTCCTGCTGATGTTGGAGATGAAAATGGTGAAACTGCCATAGATGAACGCAAAATCAGAATAAAGCCCTTACCAAATTTGAAGAAGACGAGAGGTCCTGAAATTTCCACTGAGCTTCCAACCAGCGATATTGTGTTAACAAGACGGTAAGAGACGCATAGTACTAACTACTCTTTTGTCTGTACTTTTGAAATTCTCATTATATCTCAAGTATACTTGCTCTCTTCTCTTTAGCTTCATATGGAAACTATACTGTACATTCATTTTTACTACCCTAATGGTTCTGGGACCTGCCCTGAAGCTCAATTGGACTACAAGCTAAAGGTGTTTAATCTCCTGGTTCAAAGAACCTTGGTACCAAATATGGGATACATGAATAAATTACGGCCACATAAAGCTATTTAATCTGTATAAAAAATGACATGTTCGTTTAGGTTGTTTGATTATTTAGCTTAGTGCTTAAGCTCTTAATGTTTTCAAGAACTTGGTACTTGGCACTTCTTTGATAAATAAATAAATAAATAAAGCGGGCTTGTTCCCTAAAGTTTCTAGTGTATTTAGCTGAAATCACAGAGTT
Source organism: Plantago ovata (assembly GCA_028274465.1). Taxonomy (NCBI): domain Eukaryota; kingdom Viridiplantae; phylum Streptophyta; class Magnoliopsida; order Lamiales; family Plantaginaceae; genus Plantago; species Plantago ovata. The sequence continues at coordinate 22,043,591 of CM051457.1, forward strand.
TCATTACCGTACTTAAGCCAAGAGCAAAGGAACGCAAACGGGTGTGGAAAACTGACTGGAAAGCACAGTAAAAAAAAAAAAAGATTTCAGATTTTATAGGCTCTTGCTTTGCTTATAAGTTATAGTAACTGGTGTTCTGAAATCTGAATGTACATCTTTTGGCCATTACTACTTTATGTCATTGAAATTCTAAATCTTCCTTCAGTCTGGTGGTGGATTTTCTTTTACTAGAATAGTCTATCTGTATTTATGTAGACTAATGATCAACTGCCACACGTTTAACCATCTGGTTTATACTGAATGCATTTATGCTTTTATACCTTTCATCCATGGACTCATGGGTCAATCTTTCATGTTCGTGATACTGAAACAGGAATTCTTCTTATTTGGATTCTTATTTGGATCCTGCTTTTATGTCCCTGATCAAAGATCCTGACCAGAGACGCAGAGAACAGTGGGAAAAGGCGGCTCAGGCTCGAAGTGGTTGGAACTACACTAAAATGCTTGGATATGGGGAACTTGGGGGTCCTCCTTTATCTGCTGCAGAAGAATATTCACTTCATTCTCGATATCTTGCCAAAGCAAATTCACTCAATCTCTCTGAAATTGCTGAAATGAGAATAGTGTAAGTGCTTGCTCTTTTAATATGCACTTGCTGATACATTCATATCTCATTTGGTCTTGGATGCAAGATTGCAAGTTACTTCTGATTGTTGGAAGCTAACCAAGTACATGAAATATGGTAGATCTATGTATATCTTCTTACTGCTTGCAATTACAATAGCATGCACCCGAAAAAAAGGGAGAAGAAGAATAATTGGCAATCATAATTTGACTCAAGTTGCACCTGATACTTGAAAGTTTTTCTGTACTGGACAGAATATATGCGCTACTTTTTTGAGTAAATACTCGATGCATTATACAGGATCTTGACACTTTTTAGCTCATTTGTTCAGATACCGAGGTGGGGTTGACAATGAAGGTCGCCCAGTCATGGTTGTTGTTGGGGCACATTTTTTGCTGAGATGTCTTGATCTAGAGCGTTTTGTGCTGCATGTAATAAAGGTGAGTACAGATTTGAATTGTGATTTCCAGCCACTTAATATTTTGTAACCTTCCTTGCAGAGTCTTGTTTGACCTCATCTTCTCTTTTCCGGTGGTAATCATTTTGTATATTGCATTTGCAGGAGTTTGAGCCTGTGATACAGAAGCCTTATACTGTTGTTTATTTCCACTCTGCGGCATCCTTACAGACGTATGTATTTTTCCCTGATTACCTTTACAGTTGTCAATTTCATGGGAAACCCATGGAGGAAAGGGTATAATATATACACAAAACTATACTGCATGTTTATGATGATATGTGTGAGCCATGCGCTGCATAGCCTCTTTCTTGATGTCACCTCTTGTGATCATTTTCTTGAAGGGCTATATAAATTTCCCTCTTCCTTTATCTGTATGTCTCTTATTTGCTTTGACTCGATTATGTATATAATAGGAACAAGTTCTTTTCAATTAACACTGTCCTATAAAATGCTGTCTGAAGTGTAAGTAAACCTATATTTTTTATTACTAGGCAACCAGATCTGGGATGGATGAGCAGATTACAGCAAATACTTGGTCGGAAACACCAGCGTAATCTTCACGTATGTATTTGTGCATTATTGATTTGCCACAAAAGATTTCTATGCAACTGTGTACTTGTCAGTTGATATCAGTTTTTTCCTTTTTTCAGGCAATATACGTCCTCCATCCAACATTTGGACTAAAAGCTGCTATATTCGCTATGCAAATGTTTATAGACAATGTGGTATGTTAAATACTTTTCAAAATTAGTAGGCCTAAGCTAATGTTGAAATATCATTTGCATTCTCTGAAGCACACAATACTCTGATCTTTAGGTCTGGAAGAAGGTTGTATACGTTGATCGCCTTTTGCAGCTATTTAGATACGTTCCCCGTGAACAACTAACAATCCCAGATTTCGTGTTTCAGTAAGTTTCCTTGCTTTGAGTTACCATTTTCAATTTCTCTTTCCATGCCTGTATTACCTCCGCTAAAAGCTCTGAGATGCACATATATACCCTGTTATATGTAACTTGCACAGAATCCTCTCGTCTAATTTTCCTGTGCACCACTCCTCTGTGCTCTAGATTCTCTCCAATGAAAATCTCTTTCAGTATTTAGAGAATGACATGATCGACTTTTCGAATTCATAAAGGAAGTAGTTCTGGCACAGGATTTCTGAAAATACAACAGGATTAGGTGCAAGTTACATATATTGTCACAGGTTTCATGCTGTTATCCTGTGATAATGATGCACCTGATTGCATATTTAACAATCTGTTTGCTTAAATGTTATAATCCCTTGAGAAAAATGAATCATGATGACTGATATTACTGAAATACATGACACAGGCATGATCTAGAGGTGAATGGAGGGAAGGGTGTTATTGTGGACCCAAGAACAAAATATGTCTATCAGCGGCCATAGATGTTACAGTAAACTCTAATTCAGAAGCGATAGCAAGTGACAGAGCAAGTTCCCCCCACTCTGTGATTATTATTTTTTGTCCTCTTTTTATTTGATCATTCAATAGCGTTCTGGTGTTTGTAATTCTCAGTTTTTGTTCAACCAGATGTGTTAGTGTATAGCAGATTGTAAAATTAAAACCTTTTTATAATAAACTTTGTACCTATATGGCATTTGTTCATGTTAGAAGAAATGGTTGATACTATATAGAGTACTTCGTACTTTTTAGTAGTTGGTTGTGTAGCTAGATGAATCATAACAATAAATGTATCCATTTCATTATTCATTTATTAGTAATTTCTTCTTTTTTTTTTTTTTTTTAATGGTTGAGTTAAGGTTGTAAACTTGTAATTGTTCTCCGAATTGATGATTCTTCATTGCATTTGGACCATCCATCAATCCTTACCAAAATCATACAGCCTGAACATGTCGGCCTTACAAATATAAGTTCTAATTCGGTTTCCAAAGGAGTCTGAGCTGCCTGCGATCCTAGCGGAAAGGACATGAGCAGACTTCTACTAGCTTTTACGGTGACTATTGTGGACTTGGGTGTTGATTAGAACTTGGTATGTGAAGCTAACTGGGGCTTAACGTTCTCAATTTTATAGGATGGGCCTAACATTCTGAGGGGTTCTCTAGTTTATGACGGGCCTAACATTATGAGATCTGGATATCAATCAACCGAAAAGGATCTAAATACTCGTTTCATATTGGGAATGAGATTTTGTTCGTATGAATTGATTGAAGATGAAGGAAGATGGGGAAGTAATTTCAAAATTTGTACGAAAAGGGCATAATTACGAAGCCAATGTGTGTTACGAAAAGGGCAAAATTTGTTTCGAATTTGGTTCATCACATACTTTTCTTTTACTTTATGGTGATATAATTTAGGGGTAGTTGTTTAGTGTCAAAATTCCAGAGAAAAATCAACTTAAGCTAGAAGTTTAAAACAGGGCCCTTTAAAAATAAGCATATGGAGTATTCTTGTAGCGATTATAATAATATTAAGCTTTTGATAGTTTAATAGTATCCCTTATTCTATCCTGTATGTTGAGTGTGAGGACATTTATACTTGGTTTGCGGCTGTCAGGAGTGGTGTAGATTCGTCTGGGTTTGAGAAGTTTGTATGTGTGTGTTGGAGTATTTGGTACCAACGCAATAGATTGATCCATGAACAGCAGCAGGTTGATGCTCTGGAGCTTATAACGTTTGTGCAACAGTTTATAGTTAAATATCAGAGCGCAAGAGGCCTTTTGGAGAGTCGCGTTGCAACCGTTTCTGATGTGCCGTGGCAGAAGCCTCCTTTGGGGGTTTGGAAGGTGAATTATGACACTTCCTGGACTCAAACACAAGCAGGACTGGGTATAGTAGTTCGAGAAGCGGAAGTCAGTTTGTTGTCATGAATTCTTGTAATCGTTTGATGATGGTTGGAATGAAATTTGTTTCTAAAAAAAGAAAATAGTTTATTTTACTATAGATGTAATGTTAATTCCTCGAAAAATAAAGGTGGTGAGTGTAAATTACAGAGAGAGTGAAGTGAGTGAACAAAGTGAGAAACACGTGTGTGAGCCATGTTTATTTATTTTTCCGCCACTGAAATTTGACATTTTAACTTTTTCGACCCTCCCTCATTTTCCGTTTTGGGATTTTTCGAGTAATCTATACTTGAGAATAATAAACTTCCTCAGCGACTCACACTGCAACCGTTATCGGAGGAGAAGCTATCATCTTTACTTCTGACGGACATCTAACAGGTAAATAAATTAAATCCCACTGAGAGGAGCAATCTTTACAATCATATAGCAGCAGTTTTTATGTATCCTAAGTTCTTTGAGTTGTGACTCGAATTTATGATTCTGGGATTTTATATCTTGTGAATTTGGTTGGTTCGTGTAGGCATTATTCATTTCTAGGGTTTCAATTATATATCCTTCTTGATAGTGTACGGTTTTTGGTTCTTGAAGACAAGATTTTCTGAGTTTTGAGTGTGTAAAGTTGGGTGAATTTGATTCTTTTTCTTTTGTTTTGATGGGAATTAATCATTTAGTGAATTAGTTGCATTGTATCGAAATAACACTGTTAGGTGATAGAGATAGACTCTAGAATTGGTTTCTCACTGAACTAGTTTCGGTTTCTGCAAGTGTAATAAGTAATAATAACGCCCATTTTATGATGGTTTTCACTTTCTTGTAGATGTAAGCCAGACGGTTGCGGAGATTGAACAGGAGGCCTAGTTTTATTCTCTGGGAGGAGTTAAATATTAGAGAGGTTTCATTCCTGCTTTAAGCATGGTGCAGAGTTTGTCACTAAACGCTTTATTGACCTCTAGTTGTGGATTTTGTTGTGCGTCAAACGATGATTCGAGGAGGAACTTTAGTGTACTGAGGGAAAAGCATATAAGTTTTAGGACCGGACGAAGAACTACTTTGTTTACAAGGCTGAATAATCGACCTGAAAGATTAAAGGTGCGGGCTGGATGGCTTTTTAGTGGCAGTGGTGATAAAAGCACAGAATTGGATGCAAGTTGCGAGCAGAGTGAGATTGCCGATCAAGATATCCTGATGTTCTTCTTTGAGTTGGACTTGGCAATTCGAATGCAGGTTTGTGATACTAGTTTCTAACTCCGAAATGCTTTTTGTTGGATGAGAAAAGATGTTTGTTTTTCTTTATAGATTACTTATTCACACATTGTGTTGATATTGCAGTATTTTATGAATGTGGAGCAGTATGAAACTGCCCAGCAACTGAGGAACAAATTGACTGAGGTATGATTTAGTATGTGCTCCCAGCTATGGAACTTCTGATATTATAAACAGCTCCGGTCCTGTCTTTATATTTCAGCTGATTTGCGAGCATTTGTCTGTACTCTATTCATTTTGGCACTTTTATGTTACTGGAGAAGTATTGCGTTAAGCTTCAATAAATCAAATAATTTGTCGCTTTCTTATAACAAACATTAGTTATAGCTCTTGATTGCACTTCTGTGTGGTAATTTACGTATTTTGATATATTAGTCAAATTAGTAAAGGCCTCTCTGATTTTTTGATAAAGGTTGAATCAGAGGTTGTCAAGATTCGAGGAGAAAGAAGGGGATCGTCATCCAAAAGTGAAGCTCAAGACATAGCTATAAGCATCCTACGCCTGCGGTAATTTTCACTTTCTAATCAATTTCTCCAAAGTAATTGCCAGTTGTGGACTGGTCTCTACTTTCGTCTCCCACAATTCTGAGGAGTTTGATTGCCCAATCTTTCAGTGCTGACTTGCAGAATGCAATCGAGAGCGAGAATTACAATCTGGCGGCTGAGTTACGTGATAAAATCTCCAAACTTGAAGCGAAGTCTCTACCTGCATCATTAAAAGCCCAAGCATATGAAAATGCTCAATATTCTTTCCGTTTGGGTCAGAAAGTGAAGCATAAGATATTTGGTAATGCTCAATACCTTGTGCTGTGCAATGTTCTTTTTTTCATCTTATGATTACATTTTTGTCCCGATATATGTTGATAATACTGATTCTGGATAGAGTTTTCAAGGGATAACGAGGTTAACCTTATAAATTGCCTTCTGATAACTGGATCATTTGATCCCAACTTCGCATCAACTCCACGGCTAACGGGTGCCATAAATGCATTGTTTCAATGAACCTATCAATGTATAACCAGCTAGTTATAGAGAACAGTTCAAATTCTGGAAATATGTGTTTTTTTTATTTGCACAGATCTATTGGGCTAGTGTATTCTACCAATGTACAGTATGCTTGATCTTAGTGGAGTTATATAGTTAAGTAATTAAGCAAAGTTATTTAATTATATAGTATTGAGTTATTTATATATGTCAAGAGAGGATAAATATGTCCGTGCTGGGTCTGGGAGAAATTTTATTGGGCCTCATCATATGTGTTTTTTTTTCCTTGGTTTTAGAAGTAATAAAATAGAAAATTTTGACCTGGGAGCTATTATCACTTATATATACTGCCGCTTCCAAATCAATTTGTAGAGGTCCACGTAGGTGTATGATTACATTCACCCTTGTATAGCTTCTCATTGGCTTTAGCATGTCTCATAAATCTTGCTCAAGCATTCTCTTAATGCTCTGGTAACTTGTAGGATACCGAGCTGTTATTTGTGGCATGGATCCAGTGTGTTGTGAGTCAAAGACATGGATGGATGGTGCAAATGTTGAGAAGCTGGCTCGTGGCCCTGATCAACCATTTTATCAGGTGATACTACACAGTACACATCATTGTATTTTGTCGGGGAAATGAAGCTTTCTAATCATCATCATCGTTCTAACTACTTTCACTGTTATTGCACCAAAGTGGTTTATCCTGTAATGTACTGTGTTTAATGTACTTTTCATTTTCTAGGTTTTGGTCGACGTGAATAAAGATCCCAACTTTTTAGTAGCATATGGTAAGTAGTACTAACTGTTGAAGTATTTCTGCTAAGCATCATATCATGTTGTTATTTGAGTTTTCTTAAGAGCTTCTTGTTGTACTTCACTCTCAGAACCCATCGATTAGCAAATATACAGTTGCATGTGCGACTAGTTTTTGTGAATTAATTCGTAAATCAAACTTATTTTGCAGTTCCTGAGGAGAATCTACTGGTACCCGACCCACAGGACAAGGTAACTAAAGTCGCTATTATTCAAACCCACATGTTTTTAATTCCTTAGTTATTGCAGTGTTGTTATGGTTTTGTTAACTGTTGGTAAATGTGAAACAGGCTAGATTTGATCATCCTTATGCCTCTTTCCTATTTTTCGGAATGGATGCAGCTGGAGATTTCATACCAGTAAAACAGCTGCGCGAGAAGTTTAATCAACCTCGGCATGAATTGCCCTACAATCCCCAGGATGAGGAAAATGGAAATGATGCTTAAATGGTTGCAACTTGCAAGGGAAATCAACCCCCTGACATTTCTGTATCTGGTTGTGTGGATTGTCGAGAAGGATACATTAGACTTGGATTATGTCAATAAAAGCATATGATTCTTTTTCTTTTGGATGGATATAATGTCTATAATCTGTAAATTGCAAATGTAATTGACTAATTGTTACATACAGATACAGTAATATTTTGAGGCACAGATTTATCTGGTGAACATGCGCCATTCTTTTCCAAAGTGAGGATCCTGCAATTCTTCCCAACTGCGTTCTGGTTCTATGCGTATTACTCCATTTTCTCTTGCAGTCTCCAGACATGAATCCATAAATACGGAGATTGATGAGTTCCTAATGCGTTTTAGCCTCTCGTGCGGTACATGTAACATTCTTAGGTAGATTAGGTCTGAATTGCGGACCATGTGACTATAAAATGTTCCGTTCGCACAGGTTTTAGATTTCACTCACCTAAAACCGGCCTGCAACGGAGAAAAAATACGGAGGCTGGACAGAGAGATTCAGCTTGCAATGGTAAAAGCACCTACTCAAATGTTGCTGCAACCAGAACCTTCCCAAGGAGAAAACTATTGATTGTATCTGAAACAATGCTGTGTATATATCATATGATATCAAAGATCAAATCAGTCGGACATTATTTCTAAACAATACAAGTCTGTCATCCAAAAACATAACCAACAAGAAGACTCTCACATTATCAACTACAACAACATTTACAAAACACAACCATCCGAGACCACGACTCTTCAAAGAAGCCGCCCAATGAGCAAGCTTTACCTCACCCTCATCTATAACTCCGAATCGATGACGAAAAATGTCTCGTCACGTCCATCATGTCAATACAACAGTACTAGTAGGAGGATTACCTGCAGGGCACCGTTGTCTTCTGGGGCGCCTAGTCGTCTTTCCCCAGCCCGTTAGGCTCCTGTCCTCCAGACCAGCTTCAATGTTACTAAGTTGCTGCACCAATGGTGGTGGAGTGCATACCGGCTCCGGCACTGGAGCAGCTACAGTTTCAACCACTGCTCGTCTCCTACCCCGACCGGCCCCACTTCTGGTGCCGTTTCTTCTTGTCAAACCCCCATTCCAAGTATGCCCTGTCGCTTTCATCATCCCTCCAAATATCTGAATATCCTCAGTCACCTCATGCCTTGATAACGACACAATGCCAGGGAGAATGTCCCTTTGGAAGTCTTTCCGCTGCCTTCCTCTTCTGGACTGTCCCCTCCTGGGTCTTGTTACTACAGCACTTGTTCCAGGATCTTCTGTTTTTGTGAATTCCGGAACGAATGGCACAGGCATGTAGTCGTCTTCCTTTGTTTCCGCAAGTTGCAATGTCATTAACTCAAAGTCATCCAGCTCAGAAACATTGCCATCTTTACTAAGTAAACAGTCACCTGATGTACTCACAATTTCATTTGCACATGAGGTAATAGACTCAACAAACGAGGCGAATGATTCCATAGTCGGGGTTTCAGATGGATTGCAAATTTCATCCAGTATAGAGATATTCGGACAAGCTGAAGACAAGAAGACCATCGCTTCGGCTGCCTTTTTAAGAACATCATCTTGTGGCTGCTCATTTTTGGTTTCAACCAATTGTAACGGTGCCTCCTCAGGCTTATTTTCCTCCAGGAGGGGGGTAGCAGTATCATCCTCACTCTCTGGTAAAACTGGAGCTTCCAGATTGATATCAAAGGGCAACATAACACTGGCACACTTCATCCCATGTGAAGGTGCTGGAGGATCTTCAGAATCACTAAGACAAGAGTTCAAATCAATTTGGGTTTCAAAACGAGTACTGTTGGTCTGCTTTTCCTTCTCCACAATCAGGACTTCAGAATCTATCTGCTCATCTGGCTCACATTCTAGATTGATATCAATTATTCTTCTCCTCTCATTATTGACATTGCTCCCTTGGCGAGGCCATTCAACAGAGGCCGATGTGGAAACATGGGGTGATGGCTCCTTTTTCAATTCAAATATAGGAAACCCAAGAATCTTTTTGACATTTTGAGTCTCAACAATCTCCTTATTCCTCAAAATCTCACAATCACTTGAAACCGGTGTTTCTTCTGGAGTGGACTCTTTGTTAAGATCTCTTACTGCTTCTCTTCTGTAACTCAACCGTTTCGAAGAATCTTGAAGAATTCCAAAGAGGTCTGATTTCCCAGGTGCCACAGGCTCACTATTATCACAGGATCGTTTAGGATTAAGCCACGGAAACACCAGTGGACGATCTTCAGTCTTATTTTTTCTATCAATCACATTGAGATCCAGCGGGGTCTTTGATAAGACCTCGTTCAAGTTAATATTTAATGCAGGCTTAGGATCCGAAGAAGACGCTGTTGGAAACTTTGCAAATCCATGATTTGACACGCGATCAGATGGTACATGATTGCCCCTAATGCAGTTACGGTTATCAAAACCAGCTGATGGCAAGTGAAAATGTGGATCTCTCGATCCAGAGGCAGATCCATCATAAAATCCATTAGCTGTTATTGTCATTTCGCTCGCCGAGCCCGGATTCAATCTTGAACTGGAATTGACCATCCACTTTCCACCAAAATTTAAAGATCTATCCACTGCTGCAGCTGAACTCGAAGGTGATGAATCAAACATGTTAATCCTTTGAGAAAAGCTACTTGGTTTCCATGAAGAGACCGCGTGAGCATGTGAGCTCGCATAAGAAGATGAGTTGAAGAATGGAAATGAACCAGGGGCCTGAGAGACTTCAGTTGGTTCTAAGGGGCTATTACAGGAGCGATCAAGATTCCTGTCTAATTCTATACCGCGTTGGGTTCCATCTCTCCATGGTTCTCTGCTGTAACCAGTTGGATAGATTCGGGAAGGATGGTGAAGGGGGTAAATCACGCCCTGCCCTGGATGGGAAAGTGCAGGCAAATTCTCTTGCCGATGACCTTGAGATGCGGATGACCCTGAAACAATAGAGAAGACATAGCATTTTTTATTAGGTCAATATCATATAAGATATGGATATCCCAATCTTAACATGGTTGATAATAACATGATGGTATCATAGCTCCAAGAAGACATCAAATCCAGCAAAAACTAATGGAGTGTGGGTATACCTGCTTCATATATATGGAAGAGACGTTCCCTCTCATTTACTTTACTTTCAACAGGTGAATCTATCAAAAATTTATCCCGGGCATACATGGTTTCTCCAGCTACACCCAAATGCCCCGTGTTTGATTTAGCAAGCTGATTTATGCCTTTAATCCCTCCATTGATGGGGTTTGAACTGAGAAAATCAACAGATTGAGGGGCTTGTGCTTCTTCAATCTGAATGGGTTCATTTAGATCAGCCAAGCTTATAGGGTTCTTCAAACAGGAACCTGAAGCAGAAGCTGAAGCATCTGTCCGGCAGTCAGTCACACCATCACGACCACCATTTACCTTTTCCCCTTCTTCAGTATCGATGTAATCATCAGCTGGGAGTTGAAGATCAAACAACTTCTTTCTCACTTTCAAGGGTCTAGAATCCAAAGCTTCATAGTCCTTATACCCATTTTGGAATGGAGACCGGCCAGTTTGTGTGATATTCCCTTTTGTACAACTCGCTGGGGAATTAGACTGTCCAGGATAACTAGAATTCACCAGAGGGAATCCTGCCATATGCCATCTCCGAGGATCTTCGGACGGCACTTGAGATCCTTGTTGTAAACTTGATGATGATGACGGGTCCATTGATGCCCGTGTCCTTTCAACTTCTTCCATCATATCCCTTTGAATTCTGTATAGACGGTGTAGTTCGTAAACCTGGATGCCAAAATCGATTTCAGTGATCAGTTCTGGATGTATGGAATTGAATTTACAAAGCACAGAGTTCAAGCAATTTCAGTGACCAGTTCTGGATGTATGGAATTGAATTTACAAAGCACAGAGTTCAACAAACTTTTGAAGCTAAATTTTGCAACCTTTATTGTACAAGCTCCTAACAGGTGGCTTATGAATTTTGCTGGTTTATATGCCATTTTCTATTGTTGGCAAATGAGATGACACATGTCGCTTCAGCTCAACTTAACTTATACAGCATAATAAGCAAAAGCCACCAAATGACATAAACATGTTAATTGCATCTAAACACAGCTGTTTACCTGAATTAAAAGCTAACATATACCCCACAAAAGATGCGCTTGAGAAGAGCTTCTGTTCGACATGTGCAAGGAATTAGGGGAATTTTCCTAACAGTTGCATGAGTGGTGGTGTGGTTTTTCCTGATATTTAAGGTGTGTGCACAAATTAGGGTATGCTGCTACCACCACCCGGGGGTGGTGGGGGGTTGGTATGATTATTATTAAATATTGTAGTGTACTTAACTGTCAGACTGTCTTAACACAAGTTTTCGTAGTATGTTTAGTAATCCTTATAACAGAAACATTACGAAAAACATGGAAGCTAAAGTACCTGATTCTTGAAGACTGCCTCATGTTCAAGCATCTTTTGCTTCAATGTATCCTTGTCGTAACCCGGATAACCTTCTACAATGTTCCGAGGCACAAAGCCATTGTAATACTGACCATTAGTTATCCCATTATTTTCATAAAATAGGGGCCAACTACTACTGCTAGAATCCTCATTGAGATCCCTCATGGAATAATAACCTGGCAAGTAGCTTTTGCACTGTACTTTTGTTCCCATTCCTGAATAAATACAGATAAAATTAATACCATAGAGACCACACCATAGCAATTCCACCTCTGAAAAAAAAAAAAAAAAAAAGGAATTCCCCCATTCTATAATATTTTCGATGATACAAAAGATAACTCAGAATAAAATTCCAGGATTCACTGATACTACCATTTAGACAAATCAATACAGTACTATAATGGATTGAATTTGGACTGCCTAAATGACACACTATGCTCAGGTGACAGTAATAAGATGTTGAACAAACTCATGTTATGTTGATACCAGAATAAGGCTGGAAATAAATGGAGAAAGTAGAAAAGAAGACCCACCTAATCCAGCAACTAGGGCAAGAATCAACAAGATAGCAATGAAGTTAGCGAAGCAGAAACACACAGATATCAAAAGCATTCCATCACCCACACATATAAGTGAATACTAAGATGAGTGAAAGCTAATTAATGCATTTTGGTCACGATTCCAGATTTTACCCCATGGAGAACCATGACAAACGATAGAGATGGTTGCAGCATTCATTAGTGATGCGTAGGATATAAACCACTAGCCCTATCTTGAGCAACAAAAGGAAGAAAAACAACACTATTCATATGCAAGATTATCAGGCTCCTAACTCCTAAGTAATACACCATGACAATAACCAACATAGATCAGTATACTTGGCCCATTCCATCAGCTAGTTGGACACTGCTAACAACAGTCTGTATAATTTACCACATGAATATATGTTTTAACTCTTAAGATTTTCAAATTAAGAAAAGGAAACATTAGGAATGAAAAGAAAGAGAGTCAAGGACTAATTGAGCAAACATTCGAGAGTCTACAGCAAGGATCAAACAAAAGAGATATAAATCAACAATGCAGAAACTGACTAACATAAAAGGCACCCAATGATAGCCAATGGCAATCGCTTTTCTCTCAGCTTTCCCAATTGAACAGATCTAAAAAATCGAACGCTGCTGTTTATGTGTGTGAATATATCGAGCATTCTCATAGGAATGAACGAACAGAAAGGTAGAGTAAGAGAAGTAAGAAAGTTAACGTCACCCTAGGATGTCATTTTGATTACAATTCCAGATTTTATCGCATGGGCCACGATGAAACACGACAAAGGACTGAGGGAAGGTTGCAGCATTTAATAGTGCTGAGTAGGAAAACAGTAAACCTCGAGTCACTTGTGAAAAATTTCATGTGCCAGCGAACACACGGTAATATATTCGGCACACTCAATCAACTGCCAGTCAGATAAAGTTAACAGCAGTTTTATACTTTTCACCACATAATATATCGTATATGCTTCAGGAAATTATGCGTATTAAACTAAATCAAATTAGGTAAGCAACATTTATGCAGAACAAACTTATATCACTCCCTTCGAAATTTTCTTCACCAAGTCTAGTTACACAACATTTAACATACTAAATTCTATTAGTCTCGACATGAGTGCAAATCCTGCGCATATCAGAATGAACATCCGCACTAGTTTTTATTATTATTATCCAGAATTCACACACCCAAGTCAGATAATACCGTTAAATAGTTCAGGATGTAGAGTGGCCAGAAAGAAAGCCATTACATGCTAGAACACTACAACCCAAAAAAAATATATCTAAAGTCAATTTTCAAAACAAGTAACTGTGACCGAACCATTGCCTTATCCAAGGGTACGCCACCATTGCATCTTTCACAGAGTCGGTGATCATTCAGAATCTCTCCAATGAACTTATTAAGTAAAAAAGTAGTTCACGTATAAGGCACAGCAAAACTAGGTAATTCACCGTGACAAGTTACAGTACAACTACCGAGTTTTCACCTAGTAGAAAAAACAACAATCTCACCGAAAATACCGTGAAACCTCATTCATTATCTAGGAATGGCTTCCAACAGGTTGCACTCACCAAAAACACGGCACCAAATATGGTTCCAAAAGAAATTATTAGTATGGTTCCAAGCATGTGCAATGTAGCATACTTCGGTAACCGAATTTTCAGGTTAACACCGGAAATAACTCGATACAAACAATAACGAGCAGCCACAGTTGATGACTAATCCCGGAAAATACGAAACACCAACAACCGATCATTTAGATGCAGAAACAGATCATGACTAGATGATCAGGCAGTCATTAGATACTATCACCAAATATAGCCTATATACAATAGCAGTTACATTTCTCAACAATCTAATTGACAAGTTAACTCCAATTCAATTGAATAGTATCAATCAATCAATCAATAGGTGCTTGTAAAGCTCAAATAAGAAGAGAAGTAATGAAAACCCCCATTAGGCAGGCAAATCGAAGCTAGTTCTATCAGCGAGTCAATTTGCAAGCCAAGTAAATCTTAGCAAACAGAAAACTATAATAATAATAATATGATGGTGATGATGATGATTACCTCAGACCCACAGCCTGAGAGCTCCTCCATAAGAACCCATCATGTACCGAATCATCGAGCAAAATTCCAACTCAATTCATGTGAAATTCATTGTATCTATCTCTCTCTCTATTTGTCTCTCAGTATATAAAAACCAGTGACCAATAAAATAGACCAAAAAACTAATCAAACAAAACAAATACTAGTAGTAAGGAGTAATAATAATTGGAAATGAAACAAAAAAAAAAAGTGATATTAGTAACAACTAATAATCAAACAAAAATACTACTCATAAAGCGAGTTGTATATTTAACTCCATTGAAGAAGCTCAGATCCTCTCTCATCAAAACCCAACTAAAGGTTTGCAGATTTCGATCCGCTGGGCCACTCCCTCTCTCTCTCTAGAAACCGAAAAAAAAATAAAACATACACGAAGAAAGCTAACAACACTTCTAGAGAGAGAATGAGAGAAGAAAAAGAATTTGTGTGTGTGTGTGTGTATATATATTTATAATTCCTGATGATATACTGAAGAAGGTAAAAAATAAAAATAAA
This sequence comes from Plantago ovata, assembly GCA_028274465.1. Taxonomy (NCBI): domain Eukaryota; kingdom Viridiplantae; phylum Streptophyta; class Magnoliopsida; order Lamiales; family Plantaginaceae; genus Plantago; species Plantago ovata. The sequence goes on from CM051457.1 coordinate 22,058,625, forward strand.
AGGAAGAATTCTTGGAACTGAATATATATAACAACTAGGCTAGGAGGAGTACTAAATAATAGCAGTACAGGGTAATTAATTAATTAATTGTGTTATTATAAGTAAATGAAGTATTCTTCGATAATTGATACGGGTTTAGAGAGAGAAAGAGTGATCTGAGGAGAGATCCCAGATAAGAAAATCTTTTTTCTTTCACACAAACAAACGACCTTCTTCTTAAAACAGTGACATGAAATTTGTCAACATCCGGTCTTCTCTTCCCTTTATATTCTCCTCTGCCTTTTTCCTTCATTCATTAAGTAACTATTTTCTCTCTCTACGTCCTTACTTTCTCTCACTAACCTTAAGCTAATTATCACAGTATCAGTATAGCAGTACAGTTCTGATGAATGATCTTTTTCATTTTGCTTTTACGGTTTTACCTCAACAACACTATAGATAGATAGAATAAGATAAGATTATTACTTTACTTTATTAGGAGGATATACTGTAGACACGGTGGTTATTACTCCATTATTCCTGTCTAAATTGTCAATATTTTACACTCCACTCGATCTAAAAATTAAAATTTTATATTCTTATATCAAATTATCAATACTCTTTTTTCATTAATTATTTATCTTATTATTAGAAAACAAGATGATTGAGCAGCTATTAATCATCTTATCGGACTTTGATTACATTATCACCTATCGGTTACTTTATTAACTCATTTTGTCAAACATACCATTAATAACACTATCTATGTCCAACTCTAAATTATTCACCTCTAACCTTTTTGATCAATTTTGACAATTAAATTATAATAATAAAATAATAAAATATTTAATAAAATTATATCATGAAAGTATATACCGTGAATTTTGTTAAATATTTTATTAATATAATTTAAAAATAATTTTTAGTAAAAATCAAAATATGTTAGTTGAAAAAAGTTAAAAGAGGTGAATTAAACTTAGAGTGGGGTGATGGGTAACACTATAATAAAAGGAACTTTTTATATTTGTATGGAATTTTGAGGAAATCAAATAAAATGAGCATTTTCTAGATTCTCTCCACCTTCTTTCGGTACAGATATTAATGTATATTTATAACTCAATATAAAACTGTTTCACCTTTATTATATTGCTATCAAAAATTCAAAATAGAGTAAATTATACTACAACACGCATACGACTCACACTTGGTATGTGTTGAAGTTCCCAATTGTAATTTTAGCATGTAATTTAATGAATAATAATTTTAGGAAAGAGACGGGAGATATCAATTAGATGACGAGGGATAAAATCAATTTTAATTTGATACTTGTATAATTATAATTGTAATGTCTCGAAATTTTTAAAAAGTTTAAATGAATTAAAATAGAATAGTACAAATACCAATAAAGTGTACTTTTAATTTTAAAATTCATTCATGGTAATTTTAGAGTTAAGCGTTTTTTCTCTAAAACAATCTTATGATTAGTGACCTATTGGGAAGTTTTCTCATGCACGCACGAGTTGTAACCGCGTCAATCTAAAGGTTTGGACTTTCGACCCATTAGTTAGTGCTCGGGGTAAGAGGTGGCATTCTGAGGTGTCTGTCCCCCTACTTTAAAAAAGAAAATTTTTAAAGGTAATATTATTGATTTTCAATAATTTGATCCCGAACCTCAGAATAACACTATATATGTAATTTCACCCACCCCAAATTCTAAATTTTGGATCCGCTACTACGGCAGCTACAATAATTGATGAGATGTTTATAAAATATGATAAAGTAGTAATGAATATGTCCATATGCGCAAAGATATTTAGGAAGACGAATGCAAAGATTAAACTGAAATGATGAAAATAAAGACAATTTTAAATGAAACAATAATCCTTATGAATTATGATTACACTAGATTAGATTACTAGATTAGATTGATTACTAATCTAAAGTGTGATATATTTTCCTTGACATATCTACTTTCAGGGTGCACTTCACAAAATGTTGTGTGACATTTTCTTATGGCCAACTAGCCGCAACACACGGAGGATTGAGGTTGTTTTTATTTTTCTTTAAGAGAAACATTAATTGCATTAATAAAGTGCAAAGTACTTAGATTTACATATCTCACACAACTGGTAGAGTCTAAAGCTACACCAGGATGAAGCCAATTTATTTTTATTTGTCATCTATAATACATGTACACAAATCGAATTTGATGATAAAATCACCCATTTGATATTATTTTATTGTAAATAATAAGTATGTTTAACTCTAACAACTGTATAAATGAGTTACTAATAAATAACATCGTATCATATGTAGTACAGTACTACTTTATTCGTATGAATGATAGTATTACAGACTTATTTGTAAATACTATTCAACTTTTTACACAAGTTTCAAATCTCAATTGTTGTTTACAAACTTTAATTCATTTAAAAAGATATTAACTAGACCAAATGGTATTCGGCTAAGATTAATGGCTTTTTAAACGATGTCGATGAAAAATCAAGGGGAAAAAATGTTGTTTAAGCACGGACAAGAGACAGCAAAATGAAATGTTTATAATCCAAAAGTATAATAAGAAGATAATCGGTCCTTAATTTTCCATTTTAATCAGTGTCTTATTGGCTAATGTTGACGCACCAGACAATGTTTATGGGACCAGACACTGACACTGGAGGGTAGGCTAAGGATTCTAATAGTACTAATAGAATAGGGTTTGTTTTGTTTTCATTCAATTACTACTTGGATCAGGAACAATTGCACTTCTTTTTTCTTTTTGGTAACTGGAACAATTGCACTTTAGTATATGGAATTTATCACTTCTGCCAGTTTGGTGTACAAAACTTTGATTTTGGCATCTAAGCTTTGTATGGTTGTTTATTTTCCCAATTACTGATTGAAAGATAAGGTGGTATTGGTATAAAAATAGTGTAATCTTTGTCATTTAAACAAGAACTTAGTATTCATATGTTTTTTAGATTATTTATATATTCATTTTTTGTCCATTTATGTAGATGGTTTACATTTTCATTTTTGCAATCTCTTATACTACAATTGTATTGTGGGTCCTACCATTAAATCGAACACCCGATTAATGATACAGATCTCCTCAAACTTCAATTTAAAATAAACATAAACAATTTAGAAAATGGAAGAGTAGAAAGTTTTGTTTCTAGTATCAACACTAATGACCGATGAGTCAATGACTAAGGCCATCTCAATCTGAGTCACAACATCGGACTTGCGTTATGCAATTGTTTCTAGTGAAAATTTAAGTTAGTATGTTAGAGGATGTGGGAATATTTAAAGTAGTGGAATGTTGATGTGGTAAATTTAAAATCCACTTTTGAGCTCAACAAGTTGGAGAAGGCCGAAGTTAAATCCCATCTTTTGCAATTTATGACCATGCTAACATTTTCCCTTATGATTTCGTGTTGCCTTCCTTTTTATTTCTTGACTCTTGTTGAAAAGTAACTTTTTTAATTTTAGTTTATAGAGTATTCAAACGGTTCTCCAGTCAAACACCTTGTCTTTATGAGATTGTAGTGTTTTATAGCTATTTTGATTATGCTTTAAACATTTCATTGGATACATTAGAAATTAGAAAGTAGTTGGGTTGGTCAAGTTTTGTTACGCCCATAACAGATGCATAGGGCACACACTATTATGCTATCTTGACTCTTGTTGTTGAAAAGTAACTTTTTTTACTTTTAGTTAGAGTATTCAGACGGTTTATTCCAATCAAGCACCTTGTGTTTATGAGATTAGTGTTTTATAGCTATTTTGATTATGTTTTAAACATTTCATTTCATCATATACATTAGAGAGTGGGGTTGGTCAAGTTTCGTTTCGCCTAGGCCTGGACAGAAAAATTATCCGCCCGCACGACCCGCCCAACCGCGTGCGTTTTATCCGCAATTGGCGATTGGCATTTTTGTCAAAAACCGCCCGCGGTTAAAATTTTTATCATCCGCAAAAACGCGGTTGGATGGCTGTTGAGCGATTGGTCATCCGCCACCCGCCCAATCCGCCCGCATATATATATATATATATATATATGTGTGTGTGTGTGTGTGTGTGTGTGTGTGTGTGTGTGTGTGTGTGTGTGTGTGATTTTTATTTTTATATATATTAGTATATACTATTATTTTTAATAAAAATTATCACTACTAGTCGCCTATATAAATAAATGAGTCTAGGGTTTTTGACTTTCTTTTCTCCTATAAAAATTACCACTACTAGTCGCCTGTATACTACTACTTTTATTTTTGGAATCTTATTTAGAATTGTATTTGGAATTTAGAATATTTGTATTAAACCTTAGAACTCTACCGATGTTTATCTTATTATTGTCATTCAATTTATAATGTCTATTTCGTAGTTTCGTTATGTCTCAATCCGCCAATCCGCCCGCATCCGCCCGCCTTAATTAGTCACCCGATCTGCTGCGGATAGGAGAAAATTCCATCCGCCGCGGTTAATGAATTTTATTATCTGCCATATGCGGGTTAGTTAGAATTCTGGTAAATAACCGTCAGTAACCGCCCGCGTACAGGTCTAGTTTCGCCCATAACGTACGGGTGCATAGGCCATACACTATTATGCTATTTGTTGTATTTTGCTTATGTGCATTCCTCTTGCACTTGAACTCAATTTGCATTTATCTTGGCTATTCAATACAATTTTGCTGACTAAAAGAAAAAAAAGGATTTCATCAGATCGATATACTAAACAACATTTGCTTAAATATACGTACTGCACTAAATTGAGTTGATATGTTCTAAACATAATTTGATTTTAATGATTTTATTTTAAACTGTTAAACTTAATTGAACTTAATTGAAGTTATTTTTATAATATACTTCATCTGTTCATTAAATTTTTTAATGTTGAATTTTTTTTTAACTTGGACCACAAATTACTTTTACATCACACGAAACAGTATAACTAAATTATATTTGTAAGAAAAGTAAGTATATTTTCTAATATAATTAACTCTATTATATACTAATCATATTTAATATAGTTAATAACTAGTTACTGACCCGTTGGTAGCCGACTTATCTTTAAAAAAAATTATTTTATTTAATGAACAATTTTAAAATATAATGTATAATGTTGATCAATAGAGTAAAACAAAAAAATTACTATTATTAAGTATGGTTAAATTCTCAAAATAATCGTCCAAAAAAAAGTAGAGACTAAATACCAACGTAATTTCTAAACAAATACGCTCACAACCCTACTTTGGGTCATCATGGATAACAATTTGAAATAAGTTCTACTTACCAAAAAGTATATACTATACTACTTTACAACTTGAAATACAAAATAGTCGTAATTTACAATATGACTATTATATATGAGTAGAGACTAAATACCAACGTAATTTTAGACTTTTTAGTTGTTTGTGAAAAAAATGATTATAACTCATAATTTAAAAAGTTATATCAAACGAATGTAGCAATTAAGGGTTTTCTCGCAAGTTTCAGTGATGTAGGGGACGAAATTCATAGAGAGTACGTATACCTGTCATTATTTATTCGAGTTGAAGTTAATGATTGGAGTTGAAAATGGGAATTTTGAACTTTGACAATATTTCATTATAATGTAGAAACTAACTTAGAAGTTAGCGGAAAACAATACCTAGAAAAGTTTTACACACATGATATTCTTCATATCCAACAAACCATAAGTAGATAAAATGCATAGACTCTTCAAATTCAATTAGTACTCTAGAGTATTACGAAATAGACCCGTCGAACGTAGTTATTGTTTTAAACCAATTAATGTAACACACTCGTGGAATGCAATTAGTGTTTTAAACTATTGCGAAATATACTTGTCGAACGTAGTTAGAGTGAAAACTAACTTAGCAGTTAGCACATAGACCTGACAAAACTATAAGCAACTGATAAAGTGCATAGAACTGTTGAATGCAATTAGTATTCTAAAGTACCCGTCGAGCGTAGTTAGTTTTGTAAACTATTGTGTCATACTTTTGCCGAAAAATTTAAAAAACCCCATTTGATTTTGTTGACTTTTTTCAATGTCCTGTTTGACCTCCAATTTAATTATAATTCATTGTGAAAAAATAAATTTAAAAATAATATTATGAACGTATACTTCTTATATTTTTATAATAGAACTTTTAAATTATTTTCTTGTAATGGATTAGTATTAGTATGAGGTCAAACCGGACATTAAAAAAATCAACAAAACCAAATGAGGTTCTTTAAAGTTTACGGAGAAAGTATAACACTTGTGAAACGTAGTTGGTGTTCTAAAACTATTGAAAATAGACTCGCCGAACACAATTATTGTGAAAACTAACTTAGGAGTTGGCACATAACATCATCTAAAAAACTTTATACATATGATATTATATAGAACCATCAAGACATAAGCATCTGAAGTGCATATGTCGTCGAACACAATCAGTGTTCTTAAAGTAGTGGAGAATAAACCCGTCGAATACAATTAGTGTTCTAAACTATTGTGCAATAGATCCGTCGAACACAGTTAGTATTCCAAAACTATCGTGAAATAGACTTGTCGATTGCGCGCAATTAGTATTCCGAACTATCACGAAAAAGACATGTCAAATGGACTTAGTATTCTAAACTATTGCGGAATAGACCTGTTGAATACAATTAGTACTCTAAAGTAATATGGAATAGTCTCGTTGAACGTAGTTAGTGTTTTAACTATTGTTTAATACACATATGGAATGCAGTTAGTAATTTATGGTCAAAGTTAAAAAATCAATTTAGAAAAATTGAATAGGAGGAATAAAAAGAAATAAATAAATATGAACCGATTGTATACTCCATCCGTCCCATTGTAATTTACCCACTTTGAATTTTTTCGGTTAACAATTTTCAACTTTAACTCCCGACTACTCTTAAACTATACTGATATAGTATTAGACGAAATCATATTATGAATATATAAAATCTAAATTTTTATAATATAATTTTATTTAATATTTTATTATTATAATATAAGATTAATTGGGAGTCAAATTTAAAATTTATTGATAAAAAAAAGTTAAACGGGAGCTAATTTCTACTGGAACATAGGATAACTAAATTTAGTGTAGAATTCATTTGGCCCACATATTAGGATCTATAGATAAAAGGGAAAATAATGGCCCTGGTAGAAATGTTGTCGTACTACATTTTCCTAGGGTTGTATGAGAAGAAGATTTGGTTGAAAAATAAACCAGTGTTAGAGGTATAATTACGAGAATGGGATGGTTGGATTTGATTGGGTGATGGTCTGTTTGTTTAGCAAACAGAGAAAGTCTGAATTCTTTTTTGTATTTTTAAAATCGTACTAGTGTCGTGTGAGTCGACTCAACAAGTACCACCACCGTGGTCCGTATGATTCGTATGTATAATATGGTTGCAGTCTTCTGATCTGATGAGAGGAGCGATTTTATGATCTGATACCAGAATTTCCACGTGGCATTTATCAACACTGCACCTACTCGTTTGTGCCGGTCAATGTCTTGGGTCTTTACTATTATAATAAAATAAATAAAATACAGCTCCGTCCTAGATATTTATGTTCATTAACCAGTTATACCATTTGATTTTGGTATTTTTTTTTTTAAAGTTAAATATTGAATATTTTATTTGTGAGCTTTAATTTTAATATATTAGGAAATTTGTAGCTAATGATGTTGATTAATGGAATATAAAATTATTATAACCTTATTATAAAATAATAAAAAAGAAAATGATATAGTTCCAACAAGACGTTTGAAATGGCAAAATAATACGATATAGATGTATAACTAATTTGATAGGAAGTGACTACACAGAATTGTATTAGAAAAAAACTTCTTTTCATTCATGCATGGCTAGGGATGTAGTTCAAATAGAACATTCGCGAAACTGTTCAGTCAACGCTCGATTCGTGTTTGGTTCGGTCAAAAGCGAACAGTTCACGAACAAGTTCGTTAAGCTAACGAACTGAACAAGAACACATTTATGAATGTTCGGGTGTTCACGAACAAAGGTTATAGGATATTTTTTATTAGTAATAAATTAATAATTTTATACCATATATTTAGTATCACAACCCTAGATCTATTTCCTTCACTTTTACATTCACTTCTCCATGCCTCCCTCATTGCACACCTCACACAACCCAACCTCAATTCCCAAATTTGCAAATCACTCCTTCATGTCTCCCGCCGGCCACCCTTACCGCCCACCACTTCTTCTCCTCCATCTTCGTCCTCCCGCAAACACACCATCTCCACCGTCACCACCTCTGTGCCCCAACAACGTCTCCAAGAAGTTAAGCCAATCTCTAGATCTGTCAAGAAGTTGAGCCCCTACGCCAATCTTCGAGTCGGTCTCTACTGATATTACCACCACTGCACCAATCTTATCTTCTCTAAGACCATCTCCAACGGGCGTCTGGAGATGAGTGTGGAAGTTTTCTAGACTTTCTCCAGACGTTTGGAGATGGTCCATTGGGAGTCTTATTGTAGAGTCTAGAGAATTTCATCCAGACTCGTCATACTCGAGACCTTCGTCCAATCCGTCCTTTGCTCTATTAAGGCAATACCTTATATGACGAGTCTGGATGAAAAATTCATCCATTTTATCTTTTTCTTCTTTTGTTTTTTTTTTTATGGCTGCCTTATCTTTTGTGTATTATTTTCCTTTTTCTTTCTATTTACTTTTATTCCTTTTCTTTTTCTTCTTCCCTTTTTTATAAAAACAACTTACTTAAAATAAAATAATAAAAATATAAAAACATACTTGCACTTAAATTGATTCGAAACTTCGATTTACACGTGCCCACGTATGCTTCATCAAATCTCTTTACAATGCCAATACGAGTGTTTTTTCGGTTAAACGCATTCTTTGCTCGACGTGTTGCCACCAAGTATATGGAATCCGAGGGTTAATTAACCACATTTATACTCATGTAAAGTATAAAAAATAATGTAGTTTAAAAAAAAATGATAAAATACAAATGTAATTTTAAAGAAAATGAGAAAAGAAATGAAAATGTGAGTCTTATGGGTTTGAACGGATGGAGTGCAGAGTATGTTAGAGTCTGATGGTTAATAAAATAATTTAAAATGATGATGTAGAAGGGTCTTATAAGTCTGAACACGCTGAACGGATGGAGGTGGTCTAATAATCTTTTCCCCTTTAATAACATTAATTTTGTTATACTGTAGGTATATACTTGTTAATAGTTTCAAGATTTATCTTTTTGTTGTATTGTAAGTATATATTCATCAACAATTAATTTTGATTGGGGCTTATCAATCTTGCTTCTTATTCCATCGTTTTTACTTTTTAGAGATTTTAGCTTGAATGTTTAATTTTTTTAGAGTACTATTAGTTGTAATTTTGGATTTTTCTATATTCTCGAACACGAACGAACGAGAACCAACCAAACAACCGAACGAACACAAAAAAATTTAAATGCTAACGAACCGAACACGAACAAGTTGTTGCATTGTTCGTCGAACACGAACATGAACCGGACACAGAATAACCTTAACGAACGAACGTTCGATAACGTCCATGTTCGGTTCGTTCGATTCGAAATATACCCCTATCAGCACGACCATACTTAAATTAAAAGGTTTTTTGAGAAAACTTTTCAATTTCATAGTACTTCATTTTTCCATTATAATTAATATACTTTGATTTTGTTTTTTTTAACACCTTTCAACTTTGAACTCTAACCAATCTTAAACTATTTAACGAAATTATAATATAAAAATACTCTTCAATTGGACGTGAAAACTTTTCCGGTTTGTCCAGTAGTTTTGCCCACTTGTACAACTAGATGTGCAACTCAGGCCCAAATTAATCTACAGAAATAAGGTTATCTATAATAGTGGAGAACTTGGTTGGGGGATTGAGCAAAATAAATATTGTAAAATTTTGGCATTTATGCTTTCACTTTCGTTCTCAATTTATATGTGATTTATAATGGCGTATATTGTGACCCGTAATATCTCTCATAAGTTGTGAATTTTATGGCAGCACTCAGTTATGATTGGTCTCAATCAATTAAGGGTATTTTAACATAAAAGCCCGTCCCCAATTATATCTTTAATGGTTTGGAATTATTTGAGACGGATTAGTACTACTCCATATTATTGGATTTTTATTGTAGATTCCATATTTGAGACTCAAATAAGGGATACTAATTAGTAGTTCATTGTCATGAGCTACTATATTTAGTATCATCTTTATAGTCTTTATTGGAGTCTATTTGGATTTTGGGGCTTTTAACTCTGAAAAAGTCTCGAGAAGGAGTTCTCTTAACACATTTGACATGTTAGGGTGTCCTTTACTCTAGACCTGACAATTGGTCCAATCCAATTCGGACCGACTAACCATTTATCCGAATCTATACGGATCGGTTCCATGTCAGACCAATTTCACATTTTTCGGATGGATAATAAAATTGAAAAATTGAATCTATGTGGGACCAATTTGACATTTTTCGGATAGGATAAAAAAAATTAAAACTTTGAATCCATGTTGGTCTAATTCCATATTATTCGGATAGGATAAAAAAAATAAAATTCACCACATATAAAGTTTTTGGCGTCGGATTCATTCGGTAAGTTTTTGGCGTCGGATTCATTCGGTTCGGGTCCGGCCTCGGCACGCACCAGATCGGAGTATCGGACCTGACCTTTTTTTTAAAATTCAATTAATTTTCAGACCAACATAATCTAATTACATAATTAGAATACACATATTCGTATTAATAATGCTATATGGAGGAGAAAAGTGGCGGATGATATTTATGAATTATCATATCCCGATTTTCGTAGTCTTAGCTAAGCCTACTACACCTGTTCTTGGTCATTGATTTCAACATTTGGTTCGATCAACAAGAGAATAAATACTTCAAGATCCACGATTTGACGCCAATAACATTCATTTAAAGCGTCGCTATTTTTCTGGATATTGTCGATGTCGCCTTCTAGGTTCTCGCACACAAACAAGCAATTTATAATAATTCCTACTCCGTTTTATTAATAAGTTACTAAATAGACTATTTATCGCGACCTTTGACCACGTATAACTTCTAAATTATATGAGAGAAAAATATAATAAAATTATATTATGAAATTAAATGGGGTATATTTTCATAATCAACTTTTAATTTATATTGCTACAGTTTAATATAAAAGCTATATGTGGTCAAAGGAAGCGATAATAGTTCCCTTAGGTACTTATTAATGAAACGGAGGTAGTAATTCATATCATCATTCCTTATGGTTTTTGGAATTTATTGGGATTTATATTAAACTCGCTGTCAAATTGAAGTCTTCAATGATTTAAAATATTAAACAATTAGTTTTTAAATTATGTAAATATCCCTATCTATCAATAAATTTTGGTGCTTCTAAAAAATAAATAAATTAGTTTTTAAATTATTTGGGACTTAATTAAGGGCTACTAAATAGTAGATTCAATAAAACCTCCATTTGAAGTGTTTTTTTTAGCTTAACCCACAAAAAAAAGTCTCCATATTGAGTGATCTAAGTCTGTTCTTCCCATAAATTAATGTTAAATAAAATTATATTATGAAACAAGTATTACATTTCGTGTGGATTCATAATATAATATTATTAAAAAAATCAATTTGATGTCGGAGTAGTCCAATTTTAAAACGGGACTTTAATAGTCTTTGTTCTCTTTGTCTGAATAGAACTGAACTGAGTGGATCTGAGCTGAGCTTATTTGTAGTACAAAATACTACTTCCTCCGTTTCATTAATCATAAGGGGACTATTCATCGCGATCTTTGACCACGTATAACTCCTAAATTACATTAGAAAAAAATATAATAAAATTATATTATGAAACTCAATGTAGTATATTTTCATAATCAACTTTTAATTTATATTGATACAGTTTAATTTAAAAGCTATACGTGGTCAAAGATCGAAATGAATAGCCCCCTTAGGAACTTATTAATGAAATGGAGGTAGTATTAGGTAAATCTGAACTAAACTGAACTGAATTTAATGCATCTGAACTGAACCGAACTCATCTGAATTGAACTTAAAATAATCAATTTTTAGACGAAAAAAACAAGGCCTTAGTTAGATATGTATTAATTATTTTCCTTTATGGTATTTATTATATCTAAAAAATAAATGATGACGACTTCTCAAAATTTGAATGTTTATTACTCCTACTATTTATATTTGGGAGTATTTGTTAAGTCGTTCAAGTAAGGTAGTATACGTTCTTTTTATTTATTTATTTAGTAACTAGGAACCGCGCGCGTGTGAACCGTAATCTTGTAAAACATTTATTGTTTTATTAAATAATATATTAAAATACATGGAGTGAATATATAATTTTCACATAATGACTTCAAACGTAATAATAAAAACAACTAATTGAGTAATTAAACTTAATATAAATGGTGTGCTATAAATGTATATAGTTTTTGTAGTTATGCAATTAATAGTTTTGAATTGAACTATATTAGACATACGAAAAGTATTAAGAACCATCAGATACATCTCTAGATTTTGGAAACATTCAATTTCAAAATTTACAATGCATATTTTTCACATGTTAATTGGTATTGTTCATCAGTACGTTGAATATATTGTCAAGTGTTTCATAAACATTCTAGTTTCATAATATGATGTTTTTAGTTATTTTTATCGTATGATTTAAGAATAATTTAAGGTCAAAATGACCATCGAAAAAGTCAAAAAAATCAAGTGTTACGTTTATTATTGGACGAAGGAAGTATGTATTTTTTTATAAGAACATATCATGGTTATTTTTAAAATTAAGTATAATACGTCATACAACTTTATGTTAAAAAATAAAAATTTAAGAAGAGAATAAATAAAAACGAAAAAAATTACGTCGATAAGATTCGAACCCAACACCTTCAACTAAAATAATGATACAAATAATGGAGAAAAATCACGCCAACAAGATTCGAACCGAACACCTTCAATAAAAATAATAATAAAAATAATGGAGAAAAATCACGCCAACAAAATTTGAACACTCCATCTTTTAATTAACTAATGACACATGTACGCACTAGATTGAAATTGGATAAGCAAGATCAACGGATTAAAATTGATTGGTAGATCAATCAATTGGGTAAATCAACCGGTTTATTATATTACTTTAATTAACGACGAAAGATTTTATTCACATAAAAATAGAAAGAGATTATACGCATGAGATGAGAGTATATAAGAGGTATACATATCAACCTACCAATGAAACATCCAAACCTCTTCTATACACCACAATAAGCTTTCTCAACCGGTTGACCCTATTATCCATCTAATAATTAAGATTTAATGGTGGGAGTTCAATTTTAATCGCCCATCATCTAGTGTCTCTAGCTAATTCAACAAACTAAAAAGTAAGAGTGAAAAAGGTATAAGTCTGCACTCTAACTCGAATCTTCATACTTGGTAATTATACATGATATTTATTTATGAAAGAAGAATGCCAGTATGCAACCATAATGGAGTAACATCAAAAAGAAGAATATAATGAATTTAGCAAATTACCGACAAAAAGGTTGCCTCCGAAGTCTTATGTAGCTAATTTACGACGTTAAGTTATCTGGATTCTCACATGAAAAGGTCATCCTCACCACCAATCCATTATATCCTTTTTCAAGCTATAAATTGATGGTTACTGGTACTAGCAAGTTGGATTGTGCTAAAGAAGGAATGGAAATGAGATATGCTAGTAGTTTTATTCCTGGATAGTGTGCATCTAAATTTAAAAATGTTGTTTTTTCTACATAACCGTAACATTATTGGTGTTTATATATATTTTTACCTAATTTTATTACAATTGAAAAAAAAAACTAATTATGTGTAAAAATGTGTAATTTTAAAATAATAATAATAAACCACATCAGCCTAAAGCGTTGCGTCTCAATTTGGGTGAAACCTATTTTATGTACTACAGACTGCGCTATGTCCAAGCTAAGTACTGTTAAGGTAGTTAGATAATAGATATTGGATTTTAATGCGTTCATTAACACCGGTGTGGATCTTCTATCCCGCTTTTTCATGTCCCATTCATGTCCCACTTTTATTTACCAAAAACATATTATTTTACTACACATGAGTTAACTATAGTAAAATAATTTTTCAACTAAACCATCTCTAACCCCTCTCCTAATAACTTATACTCAATTCTTTACCCACGTTTATCACTTGGCGGCAATACATATCTTCCTCCCTCCACCATTCCCTCCACCGTTATGCTTCTTAATTCATTCTCTATCTCCATCGATCATACTACTATTCAGCTCTTAAACAGGTATGTTAAATTTATGCTGAAATTTTATCTCATAGTTATCTTCAAGATTTATAGATTTTATGTATAATTTCAAGATTTTGTTTCTTGTTACCGATTGCAATTAATTAATATACTTACGAAAATTTCTTCAACTCATATCGTTGTAATCTATAAGACTAACGGTGGACGAGCTGGAACATGATGGAAGATTAACAGATCTGTTAAAGGCATGTTAATGCACATTAACGAAGTTATTGTATCTTGTATTTTTGTGAGCTGAAGTCTAATGCAGCATGTTATTATTGCAGACTATAGATCCAAGTGTGAACCAACAATCCACTATATACAATCCAACTAAGTGAAATAATCATTGGAACTCAGCTACATGGCCTAATGTCCCTGTTGCTCAACTTACCGAGAAGAACGGAAGTCTAAATTGTTTCAATTTCGTAGAATTCATTGTTGGATATTTAATAAGCACAATGATGTTTGATTTTCTTTGTTTCATATTTCTGCGACCTCCATGGATTCTTTAAGGCAGCAGTGTACTAATTTTACTTTTGTTCCTGGCTAGAGTGTGTAATAATAAACTAACATGTTTTGGTTTGTTTAATTTGTTTTCACTTTTCTTTATTCCTTGGAGTGCAAATAAAGTACTACTACTAGCGCATATCGTTCTCATTTCTCTGTCCATGATTTTTTACTCTAGTAGTCTAGTAGTTAACTATAGTTAATTCATGTATAGTTGTTAAGTAAGTAATTAATTTAGGTAAATAAAAATCTAATGCCACATGTCACATGTAGGAGGGTGGGACATGAAATGAGACACGAAAAAATGGGATAGAAGATCCGCACCGCATTAACACGTGCCTATTTTTTCAATTTTTCCGTAACTTTTTGTCTGTTAGATGAGTGGTTGACAAACGCTTATATTATTCACTTTTTACATGTTAAATTGAAATAGTGCCAAAATGTGATAATATTTTACAGTAAAGTACCTGAGTTGGACATAGTCACTTTGGAATACCTAAATTGGACATCACGCACTCTAGACTACCTAAAATTTTTACCCGTCTCAACTCATTATGGGATTTCGATCCTCTAGGGCCGCCCAAGTTATAGTTGGTTTGTGGGTCGACGAGTCTAATAGTGGGAAATATCTAAAATAGATCAGTATTTAGAGTTTCTGAAAGATTCCTTATAGATAAGACAAGTAGATTTTGTTTTGTTATTACAATTATTTTCTGTTTACAGTTCTAGTTACCGAAGAATATTACCCGATAACTGCTATTTATATGATGTAGGGCACATCCCATTATTTACGGTTTCATCAAATAAACATAATGTATGTCTTCTCAAAAGTCTTTGTTTTTTCTTCATTCTTTCTTGATGGACGCCGTTCTACTGTCTTTCAGACGTTTCGTCTTCTTTTGTCGTTGTTTCGTTCATGCAAGAATGCAACCTATCTCCCCTTTCTTTGCAAGTCATATCTAGAGAACATCCAGTTCG
Source organism: Plantago ovata (assembly GCA_028274465.1). Taxonomy (NCBI): domain Eukaryota; kingdom Viridiplantae; phylum Streptophyta; class Magnoliopsida; order Lamiales; family Plantaginaceae; genus Plantago; species Plantago ovata. The sequence goes on from CM051457.1 coordinate 22,074,424, forward strand.
CACTTTACACGTTTCAAGACAAACTGTTGCACCACGATCTTATGTTTTCGACAAGATCCTACAAAACAAATTGTTGTGAGAAAAAAGTGAATATATGGGTGGGCTGGGGGTGGGTGGGGTTATAGGAGGTATACAAACGGGCTTAGTCACCTTAAACTGGGCAAACAGAGAAGTCCACAACACTAAGCCCTAGAGATCAGTCCAGATTCCAATTGAGCTGTCGAAAAGTGGAACTCCTCATAAAATTGGGTTGTCACTTTCGAAGGATTAAGTCACGTCATGATACCACTAAATTCTGATTAAGCTGTCATATTCTCATCTAGTAGAACGAGAAAATCTTAAAACATTTACAAATGGAATTTAATTACATGTCCATTTTCCAGTTTAATCATTCTCAGATTTTTCTTCTCGTCTTCATTAAGTTTTAAATAATAAATAGTCCAGTGCATTCAATTCTTGTGAACTTGGGCTTGCGAGTGGGACCCCGAGTCAGGCAGTCCCTTTCAATTTTCATGGATCAGTGATGAAAGTGAATGAAGCTTTCTAATGTTACAAGTGGAAGATTTTGCTTACGGGCCCCTACAAGTGTCCCAAATTTACACTCAAATCCTATAATTAGACTTTTACTCACATAGGCACTTACTCGGATCTTTTTTCTTCTTGTCCATTTGTGTTTGTATGGGATAGAATTAAGATTCTATCACAATTCACAAAGCGTTTTATATAAGCTTTTACCTTTAGTGTGTGTATATATATATATATATTTTTTTTTGGATAAAATGATGTATTTATAATGAGTAAAGCTGGTAAAGTAATTTGTAGTTGTGAGCAGTCATTCAACAAATAAATTTATTATACTAAAAATATTTTAATTTAAGTGAAATAAGATAGAATCAATTTATAAGATGTGTGAGTGAACAAATTTGCTCTTAAGATACAAATAAAAATTAAATTATTTTTGGAGTCCGTTGTTATGAATAAGGCCATAGTTGATCGGTCTAAAGATATAAAGATATAGCTAAACTAAAAATTTAACGAATTTGAATTGAATTGATAGAATTTATTTTAAGAATATTATTTTCTCCATGTGAAGAAACCTCAATTAATTTTAATCAAACTGAACTAAACTGAATTGAATTTAATAAATTTGAATCGAAATAGATTAAATAATACCTAGTATGTAGTATAAAATACCAATAAGTAAAGTTGAACGGAATGTATTTAATGAATTTGTATTAATCTGAACTGGATACAATGTTTTTTCACATTATTAAAAGAACATAACTTAATATAAACAAAAACTAAGAAAAACTGAACCAATATGAAGGGAACTTGGTAATAATTTTGAATTGAATTAACTTCACCGACACTTGAACTTTTTGACGGTAAAAACAGGGGCAAACTCAATTCTCCATAAATCTTGGGACTTTAAAACATATTTGTTGGCATTTTCACAGTACCGTTTTACTATTTGAAGTATTTCCTAGTGCATCTTGTTATCTGCCAATTAAATGGCATATGTATCTCATTAACATTATTTTCGTTTGAAAAAACATGAATTAAATTAAATTAAATGAAATTGAATTGAAATAAATTTATTTGTAATATAAAAAATGAGGAAGTAAATCTGAATTGAGCTGATAAACTGAAATGTTCAGAATTGAGTCTTTTTTCACAGTAAAAACAGTGTGTTAGTGAGTTTACGAACAAATCCAAGGTATTTGGGCAAAAGTAAAACCATGGGTTCCCCAAACAAATCTTTAAAGTCCTTCGGTAAAGGTAAAGCCATATATCATGAGGTCCATGAGGCCCCGTTAACAATCGTCTGCATGATATGCGTTCTTTGCATTCCTCAATCTCACGTCGGAAAAAATGAAGAATCTAAAAGGCATTCATAGAGATTTAAATTGTTCATTATCATCATCATAACACGCTGAATGATTTGAAAATTGACCTCTTTGTATCTTTATTTCTACCTTTTAGCATGCATAATCATCACATATTCTGATATTCAAATGAACTCGAAAGCTCAGTCAAGAGGGCCAAATCACTTTTGCGTGTTGCAAAAACTTTTACAAAGGCTAGGAGTAAGGATAAAATCTTTTGCTGACATGGAAAATTTGAACGAGAGAAAGAGCTAAACGGCTAAACCATGTTACAAAATAAGTGAACTCAACAATGGCTAAAAAATGTGAAACAATTCTACCAAGTACTTTGAGACTTCAAAAAGAACCAAAAGAATATAAAAATATAGAGGCATTTATATTAACGGATATTTGCAACAATTTCAACTTATTTGAAGGTGATTAATTTAAGTAAAAATTGGTAAACGTTGTTCATCAGACAATTATTACAAGTTTTTCAAAAGTTCATTAATAAGATCCAACACAGCTTGATTCAAGAGAAAATTACATTTAAATTGTTATATTGTTACAAACACCACGTTAAATTGTTGCAAACACCACTTTAAATTGTTACAACACCACGTTAAATTGTTGCAAATACTCAATCCGCATTAGAAAAAGACCGGTTTATGCTGAAACCCAAGAACAATAGGCCCATCAAAGTTGGTTGTTGCATATTTATTGAGAACAGCACTCTGTTTAGGAGTTAAACCAACTTACAAGACACAATATAATGTCTATTTCCACAGGAAAAATGATGACTTTTGTCGGCTGATTAAAGGATAGCCAAAGGTGTTCCGATAATTCTACTATGAACAGCAATCTTAACTAGGTATGACTCTCAACTTACAGGTAATTTACATGATAGTAAAAATGTTACCACTTGTTGAGAAACCAAAAAGGTCATTCTCTAATCTGGCATATGGATTATACTCATAATGGCTGTAGCATTCTATACCTAGTTTGTAGATCCTGCCCTATCACACTCGCTGGAATCTACAACGGATGAAGACGGAGACGATACTGACTTCTCCTTGTCTCTTGATGTTCTTGAATCCCTGGACTCCTCACTGTTTAATTTCTGCAGATACTTGAGCTGTTGTCCCAGAACCTGCAGAAATTATTCAGAGACAATTTTTTAAATTTAATTTTAATTTTTTGAGAAGATTCAGAGACAAATTACAAATAGCAAAGATATCACAACAAATTTACACAAATAAACAGGCATTTAAAGCTCTCAGGTCCTAGATACATCAGAGTTTCCATGTCATTTTCAGACATTTTTAGGAAGAGAGATTTATTTCTAGTACTGCATCTGCATAATTAACATACAATTCTTGATTTAAAAAAAAAAAAGAAAAGAAACTTGAGCTAAGTTGCTTTGCCTTGGACTAGTTTACAAAGAAGATGATCTTCATGAAATGGCCTACTCCACCCTCTCCTTTCCCTAGACGCTCAAAACACAGTGCCTAAAAGAATTTATGCTGTAGTAACTCATTGCGTATGCATTTGCAAATATAGCTCTGTCAGAACCAAATTTTGCAACCTGTAAAATTGAAGGCTTGTGTTCCGTCTTAGTTTTGTCTACAAGAATATCCTTAAAAGGAGCCTAGTCAGTTGCTTAAACTGCTAATATAAGCCTGTCAGCTCGCTTATACTTGTGAATAAAGTATAGTATGCTAATGTAAGGTTACAAATCAGTCTTGGTGGAATAGTAAATCAGAACATTGTTGATAGAAGTACCTCAATCTGTTGCTCAATCATTTTCCTTCGTAAATTGACTAACAAATCTGATGCATTCCCTGCCTCAAGCTGTCCATTAGCAGCCAAGAACTGTGGAGGGGTAAAACTATACTGCATCAATTGAGGAAAGGATGTGCTGACAGGTTGATTCTCTTGAGACAGTCCACTGGCAGCTCCATCACCACCATTTGACATCATGGTGGGGCCACTATGTGATTGGGCTTGAGGATGCATCGCATACCCATGAGACCTACAAACAAGAAAAATTACTATAAAATGAGTTTTATATGCTCCTTTGCAATCAAAATAGGTTGGAAAATAAAAGGGAAAACCGCAATCAAAACTATGCCCCTATATCTCAAAACATTAGAGTGAAGGTATTCTGGAATTCCAAATTTATCAAAATGTTTCATAATATTTACAGGTCTCACTACCCATCATGAAACAACATCTGAGGCAAAGAGGTGATCACAGACCAAAGAAAATGCAAATTTACTAACAGTAGGGATTTCCATACCACATTTGGCTATTTGGAGAAGGCCCTGAAGGATAAACAAAAGATTTCTCATACATCGCGGCCGCAGAAGCAGCAGCTTGAAGTCTAGCCTGATGTCCACCAACATTGCTGGCTACACCAGCAACACTACTGGATCCTTGAGCGTATGTACTACCTGTGGTTGCTCCTGTGTTATGATGTTCAAGTTAGCCATATAAGTTTGGAGAATCACCGGCTGTAAACCCAATGTGAAACAAAGACACCTGTCAACTTTCTAATTCTAAGTTCAAGAAACCCTCAAGAGAATCTAGGCAAAGTTGGCCAAAGCACCAAAATCCATTTAACAGTGTTCCGGAATTCAATCAAATGGGCTTTGACTTCAAACTAGTACACTCACTTGTCCCAAAATCGATGGGGACACCAAACCAATTCAGTTGGTTGGCCGTCCCAATAGTCATGCTCTTAGTCTCATCATTCATGCGTATATGCATTCTTTTAATGAGTCAAATTGTAGTAAAATACACTCCTATCTTTATACATACACCATTTATATCATTAATGCATATTAACTACGGATTAGTCATTCATAGAACAAACATCTATGACCCTATGAGTTATAAACTTATTCGCTAATATATCATTTATTAATAAAATAAATAATTAAATTAAAAATGGAGATTAAAAAAACAATTAAAATAAAAAAAAATATAATGAGTATACCCCCACCGTCCCAGGTTTGCAGCCTATACCGAATCTCAACCCGAACCCCATAGGTTGAGGTCAAAGCGGCATGAGATAAGCTGCACCTCGGATGTAAATTAAAATAAATTTTAAAAAAATCAAAAGTATACTATAATACCTTGTTGATTATTAGCCCTTGATCCAGTAGTAGGTGCTCCATTTTCAGGTGGGTCAACCAATGCCCTGCATGTAGGGCACGTATTATGCCTTTCTAACCAGGACCTGAGGCAGTGCACGTGAAATAGATGTCCACAGAGAAGTTTCTTAGCTGTTGACATCTCCTCGCGGCATATAATGCAGGTTGCGTCACTTCTGTACAAATATCAGACAGTAATAAATATGTAACTATGTAAGAGTTGCAAGTTGAAAACAAACTGTTAAGAGTTAACAATTAAGCAAGCAACTCACGAGGTCAGCTCTTCTGGCGTTGCATCAGGGAAACGATTGTTCATATTTGAAGCAATCTTGCGGTATCGTAGGTAATCGGCCACACGGATTTTAAAGTTGCGGAACGTCTCATACAGCTCCCGAATCAAATGAAGGGGTACGCCATAGTTTCTGGAGAAAGAAAAAGTGAGAATAAGAAGGTATCAGGTTAGATAGTTTCTGAGGAGAGGAAAAAACATGAATCATAACTTATCAGACTAGAAATTCGGAAATGTCCGATGAGCTTTATAGCAAGGGACTACTTATGTTCAGTAATGATCAATTATTTAACTAGTTCAAGGTATCAGATTGCACACCGTGATAAATCTACTTGTTATGCAAATGATATTTTATACTACAATAATGACATTAACAATGAAACAACAATATGCATATGGGCAATCAATGTGATTAGAATGCACGAGCAAGACAAAATGTATGAACACAAAAAAAAAAAAAAAAAAAAAAAAAAACATACAGGACAACTACTTCCGTCCAAAGTCATGATCTATATGATAATCCCAAATGCAAGTTATTAAACTATGATTAGTATACTCGAGTTGAAAATGAGCAATTTGAATTGATTGACTAGTCTTCGATAGAGCTTGAACCTCTAATTGGGAAAAGAAAAAAGATAAGACTCTCTTTTCGTTTACTTTTTTTTATCCCTGTCTTTCTCTTATAGTAATATTAGCAAATTCCAACCATGATGTAAAGATATAAGCATTACTTGTTTATAGAAAGCATAAATATTTGGAAGAAAGGTTTACTTACACAAAAATCACAAGAAAGAAGCACATGTACAGAGTCAAGTGGAGCAAGTCTCTGATGAGCTCCAAGTAAAATGTGTATACAGCCTTTTTTTCCCATTGTCCTTCCATCAACATGTCACTCACATAAAAGATGTACTTCAGAAACATGGAAATAGTTGTTGTGGCCAGTATCAGATACCTGAAAGCAAACAACATTGCACGTCATTGAGTAAACTTTTCCACAACCAATGTCAGCATTCTCAGATACGAGTTTTATGGCGGGACTTACTCAAACAAAAAGAAGAGTGAAGCTGAAGCCTGTCTGGTCTTAAGTAAATCATTGACAGAATTGTAGAGAAAAGCACTATCTACAAGGAGGAGGAATCCCATGAAAGATATGATGCGGATGTGTGATAGCCTGGTAACTGTTGGTGTAGTTTCAATGTATTCAACCCTCTTTTGAGCCAACCAATGCAACGCCTTAATCAGTAATAAAGTAGTTACCATTGCAAGAAAAGTAACAGAAAATTCCGGTCTGAATATAGTGACTGCAAACAGTATTTCCATGAGTTCTCTCCATGACTGCTCATTAAGCCTTTCAACCTCTGCTTCTCGGAGGGAGCCAAGGAAGATTTTTTTTGTCAATTGCCACAGAGTGCACATGAAAACCAGACCCATATTAAGAAGAAGCAGTTGATTGATCTTTGAAGTAGCCAAGTAAACCATTGCAGGATAGAACTGGCCTCTGGAACTAAAGGCATGATAAATAACAGCCAATGCAGCTACAAAGCTGAGTCCTGCATAGGTTTTCAGCCTGACCATTGTGTTTTGATCCCTGCAAAGACATGCATTAGATAAATATTATTGAAGGCTCACCAAGTTGACTGATTTATTCCCTAATGCCCCACAGATGCAATAATTTTTCGATGAAATAACTAGATGCAACATCTTGGAAGGTAAAATTTATTTACAGGATCGCTTGCTAACACACCATATATATCATAAATATTTGTTAAGGATATACATGCGCATAAACCTGTTAGATAAAGAACATCACATTATACTATACTAGATTCCGGGTAAACATCAATTTCATCAATACAGATTCTATAAGTACAAATTCCCCAGTATTATGTAGAACCTAAAGACGCAAATAGCCAAAAAGAGTCAAGTGTGGCCATATGAATGACGCACCGACAGCGAGAGACTCGTGTCTCTAGCTCTTCTCACTGTCGCCATTGTATAAACATCGAAGTACAACAAATAGCCAAATATGAATGACACAAGGAGCGCTAGACAGTATCGTCATTGCACAAACAAGTGGTTCCCACAAAAACTCAACACAATTAAACATTATACGGTGAGCTAAACGGATCATTCCCCAAAAGTACCTAGTCATGGTTCTTTAGCATCAGCAGAACCATTATTCAATCCGATCATGCACTCTAAACATACATACTTTGCAATTAAAAACCTATACAGAACTCTAACATTTTGATTTTTGAATTCTTGGATTCTCATACGCGCGTATTACTAACGAGATTAATTAAATGTATAATGATCATAAAAAAGTAAATCGAGTTGCGAATCCAAAGCAAGGTGATAATCAGAAGTACATATTATTTGGACTATTGGGAGAAAACCCTGGGCAGATGCAGAGGCAGCCATTACAGGTCAACAGGAGAAGCTAAGAAAGCGAATGAATGTAGAAAACTTACTCCGATGAATTCCGAGGAAGCCTAATCCGCAGAACTTAGCTATGGATCGAGAGAAATTGATTTCCGGCCAGAAAGTTTATCTGTTGGTTAACATATGGGGTTCGATTTTGACAGGTTTTAGGGTTCCTGATTTTGTTGAAATCGAAGAAAACGATAGGGGAAAAATGGATGAAGTGTCGCGGATTACGTGGCGTCAATTGATTGGATAGATAGACGTAGTAGAATTAAGCCAAATACAGTATTTGTTTGTTCTAGATGATTGCTATTCTCTCTCTCTTTTTTTTCTTTTCCATCTTTTCCTAAAAAAGAGGGGTGAGAATTATAATGCACATACAAGACTACTTCTTGTTCTTATGTATAAACTTTCCATTTAATTTTAATTTTGATTTTTTTTTAGTCTCTATTTGAATTGATTCTAATTTATATAAAAAATTAATTTCGGAAATTTTATTATAGTAAAAGATTTACACTTTTATAATATGAGTTCAAATATTAATTTTTCGATACAATTTAATAGTAAGTAGTAACATGGTGTGGTATGATTTTAATTCAAACAAAAATACTATTCCCCCTGTTCCATAATAAATTTTCTAAGGTTTGACTTTTTTTCGAACTTTGACCGCATATTACTGCTACATTATACAATTAAAAAATATAATAAAATTATATTATGAAAGAAAATCAAATATTTTTTCTAATATAACTCTATTATATATTAATCATGTGTAATATTGGAGTAATTTGCGGTTAAAGTTTGAAAAAAATCAATCTTATGAAGTTTATATGGAACGGATGGAGTATTGTATATATCCAGATTGAAAAAACGATGGTGCACTCAACTCCCCAAGTAACAAACAATTATTAAACTACATTCTTTTTATACTTATTTACACATAAGTATACTAACTTATTACTACCTCTGTTCCACTATAAATTACCCACTTTGACTTTTTCGGTCAACAGCTTCCAACTTTGACTCCCGATTACTCTTAAATTATAATGATAAAATATTTAATAAAATTATATTATGAAACTTTAGGATCTGTATTTTCATAATATAATTTTTTTAAATATTTTACCAATATAGTTTAAGTGTAATCGGGAGTCAAAGTTGGAAGTTGTTGACCGAAAAAGTTAACATGGGTAATTTATAGCGGGACAGAGGGAGTATTACATTATTTTCCTTTTTCCTATATACTACTATTAAACAACCAAATGCCACCAAATCACATTACTAGCACCCCTATTTACTCTTTCACTTATCAAACCCGACATGTAATACTAATTCATACCGCCACATTCTCAATCTCTTATTTCTAGAAATCACCATTGGATTAGCATTGGTCAAAGTACCATTATTATAATTGTAATACTATCAAACGGTGACTAATATCTTATCTGAAAAACTCCTTCGGTTCTCATCAATTTCAAGTAAACAATGGCTTCGTCGAGTATGGAAATTGGGTGGTTGGAATGTAATCCCGGAACAATGTTCCTGATGATCTTTAGCGCATTGCTTATTTTGACCTTCTTTTTCTCTCTTAATTATTGTATCAATCTCGCTATAGCCTACGCAACTGGACAATTAATCATTCTTGTGACTGTATGAACTAACCGGGTTAACGGGGCTATCATAATCACTGAAGATGGTTTCTTGTACTTGCCATCAATCAACTTTTGCCTTTTTGGTGGGTCATCATCATGACCCTTTCCTATGTTTAGTGGAGTGTGTCCCGTGCTAGTTACTTCATCACTGTCACCAATTCACCATCACTGTGAGTCATTAATGTACTCATCACTGCTTGAATGCAGCAAAGCATCGATTTCTTCAGTATCTTCACGCATATGGCCTTCCTCATCAGCCAAATCACTCCCTCCCCAATTTTCTTCACCAATGGGTTGCAGTAACATTTGTTGATCCTTACCTGTCACTTTCACTCTCAAGTGATTAGCACTACGAAGAGTGTTGGATGCAATATGCTGCGGAGCAAAAGAAGGATGTTGAGGATGTTCGATTTTGATGGCCGAGACAAGAACTTGGAAAGAACTATTGAGGATCTGAGCAAGCATCAAGATCTAGAAGTTGATAAAAGGATTGAGGTGTGGAGAAATGGAACCAAAGAGCAAGAAGATGGCATTCTTGATGTTTTAATCAATCTCAAAGACTCCAATGGCATTCCAGTGTTATCATAAAAAGAGATCAAGTCTCATATAACAGTTATAAGTTTGAACTTTCATTCGAGATGAACTAAAAAAATGTATTTAATGTTTATTTCATTTCCACCTTTTAGGCTTATGGTAGGTGCAATCGATAATCCATCCAATATATTGAACGGGCGATGGTTGACGATTAATCAAACAAATGTTTTGGAAGAGCACAAAACGAACTAGACTATGTTGTATTGAAAGACACACTGGTACAAGAATCCGATTTACCAAACCTAAATTTCATAAAAGCTTGTGTGAAAGAAGCTTTACGACTGCATCATGTAGCCCGGTTCAACGTCCCACACGTATCAAGAAAAGATGCAGTTGTTTTGGGGTACTTTTTATACCAAAAGATAGCCATGTGGTGTTGAGCCGCCTGGGGTTAGGTAGGAACCCTAGGATTTGGGACAAGCCACATAGGTACATGTCTGAGTGCCACCTCCACCAAGATGGCCTAGAAAGTTTCACTTGCATATTCTGAGGTTCATGTGTTAAGTTTTAGCACGGGTAGACGGGGTTGCCCTGTAGTCTTACTCGGTTCGACTATGACGACCATGCTCTTGGATAGGCTTGTGCAAGGGTTCACCTAGGAGGAGGCATCTAATGGTTGTGGATTGGGTTGAAGAGGATGAAAGGAAGCATGTTGGACTAGTTAATCATCGGGTAACGGTTGTTGGACTAGTACAAACTTATCATAACGATTTGCACAAACTTATCCATGTCTAGGCTGATTGGTCTAACACATAACAAGATTAACATGTGTATAAATCTTATAGGAACATTACACTTCTCCTAAACATCTCATAAATCAATTAAATCGTAGTTACTAATAACTGCTCGATCCTTCATGTGTCTATATGATTGTATATCTACTTTAAAATTTATGTAGCATAAAGACGAGCCTACGAAAAATTAGACACAATAACTTATACTAACGGTACAAATACTCATTCTTAAAACTAAAATTTTGAACTTTAAAGGGGAAGAAGTTGAGGTGTATAATTAGTAAGGGGCTTACCATTAATTAATAAATTACTCAGCTTACCATTAATTAATACTCCAAATTATTAAGCTGACCATTAATTGGGCTTAGCAAAACTAATCCATTTCCCACCGAAAGAAGAGAGAGGCAGTAAAATTCCTTTACGCTCCTCCTCTCCTTCCTGCTTTCCACATTTTCTGCTTGCTTTGCATAACCCAATCTAATTTACTTTCCCTTTTCTTTCTTGTGTGTTTATAAAACACAGAGAGCTTTCTGTAGTAATCCGAGAAAATGGAGAAAGCTCTGGTTAAAGTTGGGAGCATTAAAGCTAAAGCTGGAAGCTTCTGGCTCTCCAAGAAAGCTAAGGAAGAGTTGAACAACATCACTCAAGACCTCACTGTAAGTAGTACTAGTACTCACCCATTTCCACTATCTCATTACTTGTTGCCAATTACGACGACGTTTTGATGTGTGTTTATCTTGTTCAATTTTGGTTCTTCCATTATACTGTATATGTTTTCTTGATTTCTTGTAGATCTGGGCTTGGTTATGTTTTGATTTCTTGGGTTTTTGCTTTTATGGTTAATCTTGGTGAATGTGGGTTAACTGAAGGGGATGTTACATGTTAAATTGGAAAAATGCTACTGAATTGTATGATTATGATATGATGATACAAGTATTATTGCCTGAAAGTAGATCACTAAGTGTTGATGAAGTGATGATTGCTTTGTGTCTTTGTGAATTGTGATGATGGAGATTTGTATAGAGTTGGGCTAATGTCATTTTACCCCTCATAGTTTTGGTCTCGGTCACTCTGAGCCTTGTGCTTTTGGAAAGTGCAAATGAGACTTTCAGTGAAGGTTTCTTTTGCACCAAATAAATTGGCATATGGAAGTTTCAGCAGGTTCAATTGTATTGTTTGAACTTTTAAGTAAGCAAGGCTATTTCTTGGTAGCATAGGCTATAGAAGTGCGAATGCAAAATGCGCCTGCAGGATCCGTTTGTGTGACATAACTGGTTAAATGTTTTGTGTTTATTGCAGACAGTTTCCAATGTCGTTGAAGAGAAAGCGAAATGGATCTTTAACAAGCTAAAAGGTGCGCTATTCATTTAAAAAAAAATTCCCTTTCCTGACATGAATGTGAAACACTCATTGTGATGACTCTAAAACATGTTTGTAAGCTTACACATGGCTTGTTGTACCTGCTCAAAGCATCACATCATTTTGTAGTGAATTCAGGTCTATGATTTTGCAGTTGCTTAGAATCACAAGTCTAATGTGCAATATGTATAACCTGCCAGCATTTCATGTCTTAATCATCTTTTAGTTTGCTGGCTAGAAAATAGAAATCATTCAAATGAATTCACTTATAGATTAGAAAGTCTTTGTAATCATTGCCAGTAAATGGCATCATATCAAGGGAAAAGATAAAGTAACATATATATTCCTTCTTCAGTTATATTTTGTGTTCCTGAGCATTACCACTAGGGGTTGGGTACGCAAACATATATGAAACCCCTGATCATAACACATCAGTATTCCATAGGGTGTAGGATGTTTGTATAGAAGTACTGTAGGCATAGTTGTAATATTTGCCGTTTCAAAAAAAAAAAAAAAAAAAAGTATTCCATAGGGTGTTGACATTTTTGGGTCCTATTAAAAGAGGATTATATTGGCTCTTTATCTGCCATAGGGTTTCGAATTTGCTTGAGCATGCTTCTATCATTCATCAGAGAAGCACACTACGTTTGATTTCTCAAAATGGACCTATATTCTGTCTTCAAAGATGAAATATAATTGAGAAATTGCAAATTTGAAATGGATGTATTTGGAAATGATATTCTGTTTTCTTTACGGACTAGTCGATTCAGTATTTTAGTTGCATATAACCAATTTTATCTGTATGATTGACATATCAAATTCAAAATGTTGTCTTATCTCAATCTGCAGGGAAGCCTCTGAAAACCTTGCCCGAGCTTCTACGAGAACACAATTTGCCAGCAGGGCTTTTCCCCATAATATCACATGCTTCGAATACGATGATCAGAAATCAAGGTTGACAGTGCACATGCCTTTTGCCTGTGAAGTGAGCTTCAAAGACTCGTCTGTAATAAGATATGCTCCTCGTGTCAAGTGCATTATGCTGAGGGGTAAGCTCATGGGTGTAGAGGGCATGAAAACAAAGGTCTTAGTGTGGGTCAAAGTCACAAATGTGGCTGTTGAAGGTAACAAGTCAGAAAATGTTTGTTTCACAGCTGGTGTGAAGAAGTCGAGGCCCAAAGCTGCATATGCTGTTCCTCATGAAGCTATTAGAGTGGAAGACTTCTGAGAGCTACATGTTGGATTGTCCCAGTTTTGTACTGGAAATGAGGCTCAATGCTTACCTTCCATGAAACAGATTGCATATAGTTCTTGCTGCTGCTTCTAAATTTAGCTTCATCTATATCTAATTGATGTATAAATTCGGGACGGATTCTTTTGGATGTACTTGTTTGTTTGGAGGGCCAAGCTGATAACAGTACTTAATAGATAGCAAGAAGCTTTTGTCTCAATTTCCGTTTAGTACAATTATCTAAATTCATCGTTTTTTAATCCCCTGTGTCTTCTAAGAAGGACTGTGATAAAAAAAGGAAATGTTATGCTGCATTTTTTTTATGTATCATAGTTTCTTTTGAATTGAATGTGATTAGTTATAATATCTTTGTATTTTCTGGAGTCAAGTTTCTTGGAAATTTACATGAATGTAACTTCAAATTGTTGTCAATTGCCAGGAAAAAGAGTGTACTAATTAAGAATACACACTCTGAAAGAGACATTTTAACTGATTGATTGTCTGCAGCAAGCTGAAGACTGTTGACGAAGACTATACATATACAGGTCTTGCGTAGATGACAGTTAGCCATTTGTTCTTCTATCAGCTACATACTCATCGTGCAGTATCAGGTTAGACAAGTTCTCTTATCTCTGTTTTAGGCCTGCTAATCCTTGTTCTACTTGTGTAATTGTGTTGCTGTAATTTGTTTTATTTGCAGCATATTTGGACTGTGATTTGTTCCTGCCAATATGGAGATAGTAACCATCACACCAGCAGCTAATGGCAGCACTACTGCAAATAAACAAGAAGGAAGTGGCCAAGAAACGCAAGCATGTGCCATAACCGTTGAAGAATTCTCGCAACTACTCCAATCCCAGCCAAGAAGATTTCAAACTGGTTCACAACCACGCCGCCAAATACACAAAGTTCCGCGGCAACTGAGGCAGAAGGGGCTAGAGAGCGAGCGTCTGTATGAACCCGTCATGGTTTCTCTTGGGCCTTATCACCATGGCAAACCAGAACTGTCCCAAGCCGAGGAGTTCAAGTACATTTGTCTTGACTGGTGCGCTTCAAGCAACGAGGAAAGGAAAGCTACCTTCTATAACAAGATTCTCGAGGTGATTGATGAAGCACGGGGATGTTATGCCGATGTTTCTGCTACAGAAAAGTATGATGACAAGAGGTTTGCGCTTATGATGCTTCTTGATGCTTGCTTTATACTAAATTACATGGAGAATCGCATTAAGGCGAGAAATAACAATTTCTTGGACTGGCGTAATTGCCTCGGAGTGGCAGCTGCAATTCCATTCGCGGCCCGTGACATTGTGTTGCTAGAGAATCAAATCCCATTTCAGGTATTGAAGTTAATAATCAGTTTTCGGCATGAGAAGACGGAAGGAGATGAGTTACTACAGAGGTTCTTGAGTTGGATGCTGTCTGTTGGACTTGAACAGGCCAAGATTCCAAGAGAAGATGGCGATCCTCCCCTGCATCTTCTAGAAGCTTGTTGGAGAGTGATCGTAGAGCAAAAGAACTCTAATTCCACAAACAAATCAGAATCAGGGCTGCCTAAAAGGGTGAAGAAAGATGAAGATGGCGTAGAACCAACTACGACGTTGACTTACCACACCTGCCGCTCGGTCACTTACCTCAAAGCAAAGGGCATTCAGTTAATGCCTAGTCCTACTCACTCCCTAAAGGACATCAGATTCAAGTCTTACTTCTTATTTGCTCATCTTAAGCTTCCTGTTCGCTACGTTTCTGAACAGACTCAGGTGGTCCTGTCCAACTTGATAGCGTATGAAATATCTCCTGATACTAAAACTGACCTTGCGATTCTCTCCTACACGAACTTCATGAAATCATTGATTGAGACTGCGGAAGATGTCAAAGAACTGCAGGAGAGAGGGATACTGTTCAATAGGTTTGCAAATCATGAGCAAGTGGTGGATGTATTTAAGAATATCGACACTTTTGGGCTTGTGAACTTCGACATTTTCAGTGACGTTAAGCTCAGAGTCGGACAGCATTGTAGCAGCAAGGCAAGGACATGGATTGCCAATCTGATCCATACGCGGTTTAGGAGTCCTTGGACCGTAATTGCTTTGCTTGCTGCGATTCTTCTTCTTGTTCTCACATTTATGCAGACTTATTTTACAATCCATCCAGCTCAGTAGTGAGTCACCTGAGCTTTCTGTTCTGTGTCCGATAGATTTACTGATCTCTTTCAATTAAAACATGCTGTTGCCATTTGTGTTGATAAGTCTTTCCCTGTACTTCCAGCTATTTGTAAATGCAATCTGTTACTTTATACAATACTGTATGATCAATTTTTCAACCGTCATCTTTTACTATTTCTTTATTGAACTTTGTACTCAATGCACTGCAAATCAAAATCATATTAGGTGAGAGGGCAAAAATAGCTTCCAATAAGTTCAAAGCAAGAAGTTACAGAACCACTTTACTTCTAAATAAGCAACTGGTGGCTTAACAAAACTTTGCTTTCAAGTCATGTTAATTATTCTGTGGTCAAGTTAACAAAAAGAATGGTATACATTAATTTCCTATAGAGTCCTTAACAATCTCATAAACAGAGATCACATTTTCTATACTCAGCAAAACTATGATGCACCATTCCAGCAGGTCCGACTTCCGGTTTTGGAGCACTTCTTGAAGAAAATGAATGTTGTGCTGCATTGCGAGAAACAATCTCACGTATTCAGTCGTAATATACTATCATACGTCGGTGTATGAAAGTTCAAAAGAAAATACATACCTCCACAAATTTTAACTTGAAATCAAGATTTCCAAATCGCTGCGTGACCTCGTATTCCTCGCGAAGGTAGTCAAGTATCTGTGCATATTTTGCATGTCTCCAAGCAATTTCTGATCTGAAAGAAGATAAAAAAAATAAAAACTTGGTTTGAAACTCAGCGCAGGCCAGGAAGAAAAAAAAAAGATGCTTGTAATTTGTCAATAAAGTTATTTATAAATCATTGTGTCAGATGTTTGGGTCTGAATGAAAACAAGATTTAGCAGATGTTGTAGGCAGCAATATAGGTTGTTAACACCATAGTAATTCAATTTCACAGAACTGAATTGCAATTAACCGCGTTAATTTAAGGTAAAGCTAGTATAATGTACCTCTCGAACAGACCGACTTTTACAATGACATCAGCTAGATTGGAATTAGCCTTCCCAACAAGTTGAAACAGCTTCTTCCGGGTCATCGTGAAGGTACCCGTTTTCTCCATGTTACGATTTATTTCAGCAAACTCCTCTACCATGCCATCAACCTAAGGGAAAGGTGGGTATGAAAACTTTCAGCTTCTGCTCATAGAAAGATGGCAACAAATCACAATATACTGAGTAAAGATTAAACACTGTTTTATCCTGCCTTTTGATGCATCCACAATCAATATGCATTTAGAGCATAAAAAACATTTAACAATAAAATTCCAAAACAATTCAAGAGAAAAGGGAAAAACTAAATGCATAGATATTGGCTTGATCTATCTACCTGTGATACGAAGTAATCTAGAGCAATACTTTGGCCAAGAACACTGCCAATTATGCGGATGCTGTCTGTGTCCAGATTTTTCAGAACGATATAATCTGGACCCCCCTGCATATCCTCAACCAACAAAGGTTTCTCTTTTATGGCATAATCTGATGTAAGAATAAAAGAAGTTGGAATAAATAAAATGCAACGAATTCTCATGTTGTAGCATGAGACTTGAAAACACAACTCAGAATTAGAATAGTTGTATGTTAAAGTTCATCCCAAAGATGTAGCAAGAGGCAAGGAATAAGATCAGAATAGCAAAACTCCCATATAACCTAATGGGTCATAGAAAGCACCATGTATTTCATCTAGTTATTATACTAATACCTATGTTATGATGAATGCAAGCATATGCAGTCTTTTGTTCGAATACAGTAGCAACATAGGCAAGAATCTATATTCTTATTTCTGAAATTATATGAACAGAACAAATTTTGAACTCCCTCTTGAATCTCGCTTATATGTCGAGTAGTACCAGTGCATTCCACATACAAACATGTCGATCCGAAACAATAACATTGCATGACTGATAAGAGATGCAGTAGAGCCTCACCATCTTTCCTCATCTCAGAAAGCAAGCCAGAAGCATGGCGTCGAACAGATTGCAGGTAGAAATCAACTTCATGATCCTCCACGTTGAACAGAACTGCTGAACCATACTGGTAAACCATCATGTAGCGGTTGCCATTAGCCTTCTCTTCACCAATACCTCCCTGAATAAACAAAAACCACTCCCTTGTCAGTCCTATTAAAAAACAAAAGGACAAACCAGAATAGACTTGGCACAGTTTTGTCCGTAGACAGAGGTGTGGAATGTAGTCTACAACACTGTCACACTGTCAAGCCAAAGCTCTTTCTAATCTCAGTGCAGAGGCTCTTAAAGATTACTTTCGGGGCAAATAAAGGAAGAAAAGGAAAGAATGACAACAAAGTTATTTAATCTTTTAATCTTCCTGAGTAATATAATGCGTATATCTACAGTAGATGGAGAAATCATGCTTTTCATTTATGGAACAATCTAAGAGTAATACTGGATAAAAATTCCCCTACATTTCTAATATACAATTTATCTTATCTGGTGACAACGCATCGTTTGACACCAAAAAAAAATACATGTGGCATCTTGGCATTTCTATCGTCAAGGAGGAACAAGAAAGAGATGAACTTTTGCCTGTTTCTAGATCAAGTTTTTCTTTTTCGATTGATGTACGAGTCAAGTCTTTAATACTGGGGTCATTGATGAAAAAATATTAGTCTACCATGAAAGTTCATACACGTGATACCTTTCCATACTAATAGTACCTCTATCTTATTTCATGGGCATCATGCTAGAATGCACTGTGTTTCACAAGAACTTTGCTAAACTCATGATTGGAACTATTCAAGAAACCATTGGACTTCAGAAATTAAGAATCAGAAGACAGTCTGTTATAATTGATATATACAATCTCAATACTACATTTTATGTCTAAACTAGTAAAGCTGTCAATTAAACTCAATACAATGCTATGTAGTATTGTGCAATCCAAGTTACCAATAAGGCTATGAAGCAGAATTTGACCTGTAAAAGTAAAATGGAAAAGGTGCTGACCCTGCCTTAAATTTGACACAAGGCAAGAACAGAGGTTTGAAGAGTCCTTACATTTTGCATTGGCGGATCACACAATCTGAGGGCAATAGAATTTGAAGAGCGAGAAGTTGGTGGAATCACATGCTTAATATTTTCTGCATGCATACTCTTTAAATCAACACTGCCAACATCAAGAATAAAGGAATTGTGAGAACTTGAGAATCCATCAATAAATCAGTACAGTAACTCATGCAGTCACTCCATCAGAAACAGAGAAACCCATATTAGTAATAGAAAGTGAGTAATATAGAAGAAAAGTATTTGATAAAGAGATGTTTAAGACTGGAGAACATAGACTATTAAATTGTGCGGACACAGGTTATGCCCAATTTGATAGTAGTAGGGTGAGACACTATCTGCTTTATTGAAGTTATAAAATGTCAAAAACTAAATAATCGTGCTAAAACATTTTGACAGCTAAGATAACATATCAAACGACACCCTCGGTGAGGTCACAGAAATGGATCACTTCAAATTTGTTATTTGTTTCATTCCTGGATAACATTTCCGTCAATGGGTTCCCATCCTTGCCCCCATCCCCCAGGATAAAAGGGAAGTCTTATTCTGTATTCTTAAACTCTCTAGGAATCACAAAATTACATTCAAGGTTACACTTCCGATTTTGTAAGTAATACTAATAATTGGACTATTGGAGACGAGAAAGGCAAGGGAAATTCAGAAATTCGCAGACTATTGAATCAGTCCAATTTCAAATCTGTTACAGTGAATTAATCAGAACAAGTAAAATTACTAATTAAATCAAAACATTTAACAGATCCATTTTATCTTGGTGCAGGATATCAATGCCCAATTAGTCTTAAGTTTTTCAAGCTCCCAGCTCAGTGAGAAAGGAAAGACAGCACGATATTAAATCGCCATTCAACAACTGACTGAATCAATATAACTATAAGCCAGCTGTTGCCAATTAGAAATCGAGTTTTTTTAACTACTTGCTGCAATCACCTCCTCCGATAATGTAACTTCTCCAGACTGCTGAGGCCCAGAGCCACAAATATTTTACATGAGCAAACAGATGTCCAAGACAAAAGGGAAGTTGCCAGAGATTGGCATACATACGGACAGAGGAAAAAGAGTTCTTTTAAAAGTATGGGATTCATGAACAACATATAGAGGATAGAATGACACTGATCCACAGAATAAATAAACTCTCAAGTTACACCACATGAGAGACTATCTTTTTCATATGAACTTGTATTTCCAGCAATAGACAATGAGATGTTTGAGAGTCGGCTCAAGCAAAACTAACCTTATTGCAAAAAACAGGTTCAGTGGAAAAGGCTATGGGGCCTGTACATGCTGGTTCTGCTTCCTTCATATATTATGTGATTATATACCTCCTCCTCCTCCCCCCCCCCCCCCCCCCCAGCCCCCATTTTCCTCTCCCCATCCCCCAAATATCAATGAAACAAGTTTCCCTCAATAACTAACATTCATGAACTTCCTCTTAACCACATCCATGTTAGGAAAGTTTTGATGCTTTCTCCTACAAGGCATTGCACTAAAGTTCCCAATTACCAATATAGTAGTTGCAGAT
The DNA here is from genome assembly GCA_028274465.1 of Plantago ovata. Lineage (NCBI taxonomy): Eukaryota > Viridiplantae > Streptophyta > Magnoliopsida > Lamiales > Plantaginaceae > Plantago > Plantago ovata. Next base: position 22,094,459 of record CM051457.1, read on the forward strand.
ATTGTATTAATTACATCAGCACCACACAATATCCCACAACAAGTACAATTATTTATTGGAGTAGCAAACAGGATTATCATTCAAAATAGAGGAGCTCCAAACAGAATTACCCATGCATATTGTTCAGAAGAGCTCTACTTAGAGTTCAGATTCTTCAGAACCACCAAACATCATTAAGAAATTTTCACATACAGGCTAAACAACATTACAACAACCACCAAAGTATATGTATGTATGTAATGACAAATCCACCCTAAATACGGCAAGCAAACCCAACAAGGTCCAATAAGTAAAGGTATGTAAACAAGTATAGAGTGAAAAAAAAGGACCTGGTGCACAGAAAAAAGGCTTTGACAGGGATTTTCCCAGCTTCCTCCTCATTCTGAGGACACTCTTCCTCCTCCTGAAAGACTTGGTTTTTATAAAAATCAGAAATCTTGAAATCGAATTCTTCAGCGTAGGTGGGTGATGGCGATGGGAGAGCAGAGAACGGCCTCAAATTGGAGAAAAAATTAGTGGGTTGTAGAAATCTTGGATATCTACGAGGTGGGTTTGTGGTGGTGATGGTGGGGGTGGCAGATGATATGAGGCGAGAGATTATGAGGGGAGCAGCTCTCCTCCATCTACCCATTAACAGATTCAGTTTGGTTTCGTTGGAGTAATTTTTAGCTTCAGTCTCCCATGGTGATCTTCTATGATTTCTGGAGGTGTTTGATTGGTAATCAAACAACGCTCATGTTTTTTAGGTCTAAGAGTTCAAAGAAAAAACAAAATTATTTACCAAATTAACTGCAGATGCCAAAAAGTGATTTAAGTTTTTGCTCCAAGTAAAGAAATTAAATTTACTCTTTTACATGGACTATTCCGTATTGTTACTTTGTTACAAGATTTTTATTCTTAGAAGTTAGAACCAGTATACAAATATACAAACCATTTAAACCAATTAGACAATTTTTTACATGGATCACACAATCATACAATTAGTCCTACATACAATAGGCCGCAAATCAAATCATGTGATGCTCATCATTCACTCATGTTTGATATCATAATAATTCCATTCCATCTGTTCCCTCAAAAGTGTTCTCAGAATTTCAATCATACATATTTCTAGATTAAAAATCGTACTCATTTGTCCCAGTCATTTCTTTAAGTTTATTTTTGTTAACTTTTTTGTAATCCGTTTGACCAATGTTTACTCCAAAACTATAAATAGAAAAGGGAAAAGTTATTATCGAACAATATAACATGAATTATATATTTGTGCCATCAACATTTATTTTTATTTTTTTTAAAATTAAAAATATAAAAAGTTTTGGAAAAAAGAATTTCTAATATTTGCATAATAATGATCAAAGAAGTTCTAAGTTATGATCCTTACGAACCTTTTTCAAACTAGTTAATTAGTTAATTATTGTACTTCCTCCGAAAACTTTATAGTTTTACACTTTATTTTTTTGACTTTTCGATGTTCGATTTGACATCAAAATGATAATAACTCGTTGCGAAAAAAATAATTTAAAAAATTATATTATGAAAGTATACTTCTTATATTTGTATAATATAACTTTTAAAATTATTTTTTTCGTAATCAATTTTGATTAATTTGAGGTCAAACTGGACATAAAAAAGTAAACAAAAAAAAAACAAAGTGTAAAATTATTAAATTTCCGGATGAAGTATTATTATTATACCTTTTTTTAAACAACAAAAAATTTATTGAAATTTTAACTATTTGTAATCATAATGCCCTAACTAGTTATTTGTAGTCATCGTTGAGTAGTTTATTATAAAGCGCACAAACTGGCCCTTTTTTAAAACATAGATTAGAGCACTACTTATGGTTTGAGACATTAAACATATAAGCCCCAAAAAAGTCCCAACCAAATTGAAGTTTCCAATAGTTTTGGATTTAATTGGAGCTTATATGTGGGACCCTATGTACTTCATTACTCCATTTAGGCTCTGTTCTTTTCATCTGAAAGTTGACCAAATAAATTCAGTTCAGTTCAGATGCATTAAGTTCAATTCAGATTCGGCTAATAGTATTTTGTACTACAAATAAGTTCATTTCAGTTCAGACTTTTTCAGACGAAGAGAACAGAACCTTACTACTAAGAAATATTAAATAATTATTTTTTATATTGTTTGGGTTTAATTGAGGACTACTAAATTCCTCCATCCCATAACAAATGAAACACTTCGTTTTGTTGACTTTTCGAGGATCAGTTTGACTTCATATTAATCCCAAATTATACAAGAAAAATAATTAAGAAGTTTAGATAATGAAAATATAAACATTATAGTTTTATAATATAATATTTTTAATTATTTTTATCATATGATTTGAGAATAATTTAAGGTCAAACTGACCCTCGAAAAGTTAACAAAACGAAGTGTTTCATTTGTTATGGACGGAGAAAGTATGTCAATTTTCCATGGGATATAGATAATAGAAAGAAAAAAAAAAACAAAACTGCGCTTTAATCATTTTTAAACTTAATTGAGGTTTTAATCCCCCATTAAACCACAAAAGTTTATGGAGTGCTCTTAGATTTAATAATAATCGGTCAACGTCATCTAAGTATACAAACCTTTTGAGATCTGAAAGAAATAAGCTGAAGTTTAAAAGTAAGGCAAGGTGCAACCGTAACAGGACAGCTGTGAACTACTGCGTGTATTTATTTATAAATCGGGATTAATACGTATACATTGTTACTTGTTCTACTCAATCAAATAATCAATCTAACAGATTATTAGTATTATTATTATTGACCTCATCCATTCCTGGTGGGTCGTCGTCGTGTTCTTAAATAAACTGATGATGGAGCTGAAAAGATAAATCACACAGAGTCAGTCACTAGGGGGGGTATTCAGAATTCTGTCTTACTGAAAAGAAAAGAAGATGAGTTTGTTATCAAAATTTCTCAAGACCCCAAATGCTTCTTCAGCTGGGATTTTGCTTCTTTGCTCTCTCAGGTTTAATTCCATCTTTCATTTCCATTACTTTTCTACTCCTTGTTTGCTCTCGTTTTCCATTTCTTGATTTAGAGGTAGTGAGTTTTGATTTCTTTTCTATTTTTTGTTTCAACGGTGAAATTGTCCCCAAATGAACCAACCTTTTCAGATTTACACTGTTAAATTACTGTTTAGAAATTAAAAGAGATATATTGATGTAAAAAAGTAAAAAAGTAAAATAAATAAATAATAATAACACAACTAGCTGATGTATTTGATGTTCGTCGTTTTTATTAATCTGTTGGGGATATTAAATAATAATGGTCCTGTGATTACTATTAGTCCGTCTATGAGTCTATCGCATTGTTTTGAGTTATTTGGATTAATGTTGTTGTATCATGTATGGTGATTGATGTTTGCGCTTTGCAGCACTGGAGGATACATAGCGGCATTCTCGGATTCTCCTCCTAGTGATGGAGAAAGCAGCTCAGTTGCTGCTGCTGTACACAACAACAACAATGAGAAAGAGGTGAGGAAGAAGAGAAGAGTGGTAGTACTTGGAACAGGATGGGCCGGTACCAGCTTCTTGAAAGATCTTGATATCTCAGCATACGATGTGCAGCTGGTTTCTCCTAGGAATTACTTTGCATTCACCCCATTGTTACCTAGTGTCACATGTGGAACAGTTGAGGCACGAAGTGTCGTTGAGCCTGTTCGTAACATGATTAAAAAGGCAAGGCATGGCAAGGCGCATACCCTTATTCACTACTACGAGTATTACATTGACTGGAGTACTACTATATTATTTTGCTAGTATTAACTAGTTTTATTTTGCTTTGTTTTATATCCTGACAGAAGAATGGTGAAATTAAATTCTGGGAAGCCGAATGCCTCAAGATTGACCCTGCAAACAAGAAGGTGTTCTGCCGGTCCAACATTGATGGATGTTTGGTTGGGAATAATGAATTCACTTTAGAATATGATGATTTGGTTATTGCAATCGGAGCGCAAGTAAACACGTTCAATACTCCTGGTGTCATGGAACATTGCCATTTCCTTAAGGTTATTTCTCTGCATTTATATTTTTTCCCACAATAAGTACCAAATTGTTTACAAGCTCTTTACTGAGACTTTCCATGTAGGAAGTAGAGGATGCCCAAAGAATCCGTAGGACTGTAATAGATTGTTTCGAAAAGGCAGTCCTTCCTGAGCTGACAGAGGAAGAGCGAAGGATTAACCTCCACTTTGTTGTAGTAGGAGGGGGGCCAACTGGTGTAGAATTTGCCGCTGAATTGTATGACTTTGTTCATGAAGATTTGGTCCGAATATATCCTTCTGTCAAAGATTTTGTGAAGATAACTGTGGTCCAATCTGGTGACCATATCCTGAATATGTAAGCTACACTGGTATATACTTGATTTTGTCAGTGAATACTTTATTATAATTCTGTGTAATCCTTCTTACAAGCGAAAATATTATACCCATTTCAACTTTGTTTCCTTAAGTTTCTTCTGTTTAATGTTATACTCCCTATAGCCCATGCACCTGTTTCAGTTTCATGTTCATTACACATTCAACGCCCGTATTATTGAACAAATTGTTAAAAATTTGATTTCCCTTTCCATTTCGAAGTGACATCACAGTTTTGATTTCTCTTATCTGTAGGTTTGACGAACGGATTAGCTCATTTGCAGAGAGGAAATTTCAAAGAGATGGTATTGAAGTTTTAACAGGCCACCGCGTCATGAGCGTTTCAGAAACAATGATCAACATGAAAAGAAAGTCCACTGGGGAGGATATTTCTGTGCCGCACGGATTGGTAGTCTGGTCAACTGGAGTTGGCACTAGGCCGGTGGTGAAAGACTTCATGGAACAAATAGGCCAGGTACCACTAGGTGCTATATCACTAATGGCTATATCTTGCTCAAGTGTTCTTGAGATTTTTATGAATCCACCTGAATGCCTGTGTCACAGTTACTTCTTTAATTTATTTGCTACACGCAGGGCACTAGGCGTATTCTTGCAACCGATGAGTGGTTGAAAGTAAAAGGATGTGAAGATGCATATGCTCTCGGTGACTGTGCCACTGTAGATCAAAAGAAGATCATGGTAATTTCTTTGGATCTTTTCATTTATTGGTGTCAAATTTTCCTTTTAATATCCAAGAAGCAGAATCCCAAATGTGTAGGTCTTATCAGTGAGCTGTTTTATCTACCCGAGATGAGCAGCAAATTTTTTTTTAGCTTATCTTCCTTTTTATCCTAAATCATGAACAGTGGTGCTTAGTGTCTTCATCACGTGCTTATTTTTCAGGAAGATATATCAGAAATATTTAAAGCTGCAGACAAAGACAGTTCCGGTACCTTAACCATCGAAGAATTCCGAGACGTGATTGATGATATTGTCATCCGGTACCCTCAAGTAAATCTGTACCTGAAGAGCAAACATCTATTTGATGCAACTGATTTACTGAAAAACGTGGATGGAACTGACAGAGAAGAAGTTGATATAGAAGGGTTCAAAGCTCTATCACTTGTGGATAAACAAACAAAGAGCCTTCCTGCTACGGCTCAGGTAAGTGACAGTACCAATCTTTGTCAACTGAATGTCTTGGCAAGAGTTCGGTTCTAATTTCACAAATACCAGGTGGCGGCTCAACAAGGTGCATACCTGTCTAAGTGCTTTAACAGAAGGGATCTATGTAAATTGGAGCCAGAGGGCCCTCGGAAGTTCAGAAGTGGTGGTCGTCATGAATTTCGCCCTTTCGAGTAAATATGTTACCTGAACATCTACTTAACTTCTTTGGCGAAAAAGTGCCCCCCCCCCCCCCAACTTTGGCCTTACTGTGCAATTTGCCCCCCTAAGTGTGATTTAGCCTGAAGTTCACATATTAGTTTCTTTTACACGAGGTAGGTTGTATAGTGCTTGAAACTTCAGGGGGCAAGTCACGCGGATGCAAACATTAGGGGGGCAAATACGGTCAAACTTAAGGGAGCAAAAAAAATGCTTATTCTTTGCCTGACCTGTTTACTTTGAATGCATATAATTGAAACATGGTATGGTGAATCCAGGTACCGGCACCTTGGGCAATTTGCGCCTCTTGGTGGGGATCAAGCAGCAGCAGAGCTACCTGGAGACTGGATTTCATTAGGGCATAGTACACAATGGCTTTGGTATTCAGTATATGCAAGGTCAGTACATTTCTTCTTTTCATCCAGTCTTGTACTCTTATTTATGACTTTGAAGCTAGCTGTCGATCAGCATTTTTACTCGTGCAATGTTATCTATGTATTGGCAGTAAGCAAGTGAGCTGGCGGACTAGGTTTCTAGTCGTGAGTGACTGGGGAAGGAGATACGTATTTGGGAGAGATTCGAGTCGTATTTGAACCACTAATTTCCCTGAATATGATGTTAATTTGGTAAATGTGTAGCAAATTTTATGAGCTAAGCGTGTAGAAACTGATGTCTGCCATTTCCATCTTTCTCCTTCCAGTTGAATTCTAATGGCATTTGTATTCTCCCAGCCACCTATATTTGTGGAGTGCAGCATCATTGCATCAACATTAGTAAGCTACAGTACTATTCTATAGCATTACCTTCTTTATGCTATCAGTTTCAGTCCCAATGAGATTTGGTAGATAACACATTACGCCCAAGTCTTTCAGAATCGACACATTACTTGGAGAATTCACAACCACCCCATTAATCGCTCATTCTTTACCGTTTTGTTGGTGTTGCATCACCGTTTCGTTTGGTGTAGTCGTTTTCTTTTCCAATGTAATTTGTTCCGAGCATTATTGCTTATAAATCTTTCTTTTTATAAAATCATTTGTTAGCCGTTTCAAAAATAAAAATAAAAACCGTTCATTCTTTCCTGGTAAACAGAAGTCAAAAGGTCGAATGCGTGCAATCGGACCAAGCACAGAAATAGAATAACAATCCAATGTTGAAGCTATGAGTCAATGTTTAAGATGGCATAAGCAATCCAATGTTTACCGGAAGAGCAGTTTCATGAGCATTCGATCATGCGAGGCCTAAAGGATCAGATTATGATGAGTCGAGTCGAGCAGCTTATAAGTAGCTGCGCAGTTTCATGAGCATTAACAGATAAGATGAATGGACCATAGATGAGCAATGAAGGCATAACACAATCAGTTTTAAAGACAAAATGTGCAATAATAAGTCTAATCAGATTCATTTACAAGTCAAAAGTACAAAACATATTTACAGTTTTACACAATTTACAGTTTTATTACATCGATTCTTATCTCCTGTTCACCAAGGGCCAAATTAAACAGAGACCGAGTTGACTCAGTCCAGTCATAATCCGATTCGACTCGCTCCAACTCCAATCATTATCCGAGTCGACTAGGTCAGCACTGACCCCAGCAGTTGAGGTACATGACCTTCTGGAGCGATTCTTCTGACGGATTCCTCCGATCCTCCCTACCACCGGTAAATGGCCGGATATCAGCTTGTCCATCGGGGGCGCGTGAGAACACACGCCTGTTTTTGTGGTCGAGAGATTTGAGACCGGACTTGAGCTTATGGCCCCCCTGATCGGAGTGGCTGTTCACAACGGCGACACTTGTTGCCATCCACAGTCTGTTCATGTAGCTGCCCATCCTGATTTCTCTTCTCTTTTTATGTTCAGCAATTTTTTTTCCCTTTACCGGTACAGAATTATTGGAATTTGCAGAGTTTTGTTTAGTGTAGTGTAGCTTCGTTGTTCATGGGAGAGAGAGCGAGGGTAAGTGTGGTGTATTTATAGAAGGGCCCCGGGAGGGGTATATTGGTAAATTCGTAGGCTACTTGGAGCTTCAACTCGTGAGATATCGGTATTACTCGTGAGATGAAGTTTGCCCAAATTATTGATTCGGTGGGTTGGATAAGAACGAAAACGATTTAGTTATTATCCCTCATTTTATTTTATGTTCACGTCTTTCTTTAATTGTAAATTTAAATATCTACTCATAGTCATACACTAAATTTTTACCACCTAGCTATATTGGTTTCTTCCAAATTCAAATAGTTCGTGCATCGTATGAACAAAAGGAAAGGTGTGGCATTTGAATGCTTGGAAGGAAGCTACTGGATGGTGCTCCTAGATCGATTGTATACTACTAGGACAGGTTGGTAAGAATGGGTGTGACGATTGATGATTCTTGCGTCCTCTGTAGAGGTACAGAAAGCGTACACCATCTGTATTTTGGTTGCAGTAAATTTGAAAAAAATTACTTGAATGGATGAACTTGCAGCATAACCCAAGTGAGTATATGCCGTCTGAATTGGTATGGATTAGTCGTGTTTCTGCTAGAAAATTGATGAAACCTCTGCCGCTAAAGATGACGTTCACTAAAAGTGTGTATATGCTTTGAAAATTGAGGAATGATAAACTATTTGCTAATAAACCAGTTTGCTTCAATGTTGTTGAAGAAGTGAAGCAGATTGTGAAATTGCGTTGTTTGGACAATCAGAAGCTAGCCGATCTGTGTTATTCTCTGTAATTCTGCTACTGCGCAGGCTAGCCGTTTTGTTTTTTGTTTTCTTTTTTTGTTTTTTTTAATGAGAGAATCATGTACTGTGCAGGTTTCTTATAAGAAGTATTTTGTCAACTTTGGTACTTTGTTTGCTATATTTGGCTTCGATACAGTCCATCTGAATCTGCGGATTGATGTACCAAGTAATAAACGATATTTTTTGGAATAGAAGAGTAGAGACTTTTATACAAAAAAAAAGTACCTAAATTGAACATGGCGCACTTTGAAATACCTAAAATGAGTTTTCCTCTATCACCATCCAAACTCAATTACGTCACAATTGATGCGCGCGTGAATCCCCTCGGTTTGGTCCATCATCATTCGCTACACCACCACGAGCCACCAATCCTCCGCCAATCTCCTTGCCCGTGTCCATCGATTTGGTCGTAACGGATCTTCAGCAACGATCTTTAATAGCTAGCTCTCCAACTTCCACTACTGTCCTTTCCAGCCGTGACAACCTTCGTCCAGAGTCTTCGCTAGCGAATTAGTGTTGTAGATCTTCAAACTTGGCTCCGATATCAAGTGTGGGGATCTTGGCATAATCGATAAGTCGTTGTTGAGTAGTTAAATTCGTCATAACGCGCACAAACTAGTCGTCTCCAATGGCCAAAAGCATAAATAGAACAATGACTCAATAAAGATGATATAGTAGCTCACACCTGACACAACTAGAATCCTAAAGACATATTTAACCAATAAGAAAGACATCTAATGGCATGCGATGTATATATTTAAGGGATTAGATTTAATTAGATAGCGATTAGAGATCCCATCCAACTTCCACCTTATCCATGCAGACTCATAAACTAGCTTAAATAACTTAATAACCTAAACAACCCATGAATCAAAATATTTCCCGCTACTGAATTCCCACATGAACTATCCACAACTCAAGCGTGTTGGGATTTCTGGACATAACAAATATTGAATTTCCCACATGAACTGTAACGACACAACCACAAATGGGCCGAGACACGGCCCAACGGGCCGGCAAGGTTACTGCAGACTAACCCACACACATCTCGTTGGTATGATATTGTCCGCTTTGGGCCTGAGCCCCGCAAGGATTTACTTTTGGAATCACCAAAAAGGCCTCATACCATGCATGTAAGATTGGTGGTCTAACATATATACCTGATATGACATGGAATATCACCCTCGCATCGCCTGTGGCTGACCTCAGGGCCAGGAGCTACGCAAAGAAGACTTATGAAGATTCTGGCTATGGTCATGACATCTAAGCCCATACGCAAGACCCGCAGGAAAGGTTCCACCACGTGGCTTAGTACACGGGATGAAGACCCACGGAAGAGAGCCCTTTGCCAAGTACATGGGAAGAAGGCCCGTAGAAAAGAGCTCATTACGCAACTAATTATGTGGGAAGAAGACCAACGGACCAGAGCCTAAGTCACTGGCCTGGCCCGCAAGACCAAGTCTCCCTCCGCAAGGCATGGCCAGTAAGACCTTCGCATAGGGAGCAACGCGCTGAAGATCGCACCTGCGTAGCGGTAGATTACCCACATGGCGGATGCCTTGTCTGCGGCTAGCAGACAAGAAGTACAGAAGAGCAGAGCAGAAAGCCGGAAAACATGGAAGAAGGGTCCCGACATGGCTGCTTCTATATATAGAGGCCTTGGGGTCTCATTTTGAGGTAACTCTCACTCTCTACCATAATATTCATCTCTCTAAACAACTATTCCATAGCTCAAGTGAAGTCTTGTACAGGTTTGTCCAAGGCAAGCCGGTCAAAAGGGATTTAACTCCCTTTTCCCCCAGTGCGCAGGTACCCGCAACCTTCTGACGTGAAGATCCTACTTGGTTCCTACCCCTCTATAGCTAAGCCACCGATGTCTTAGTATAGCACCATTCGTAATGGTACTACTAGTTTGAGATATACAGTTTTGGTTATATCAATACCTTTTATCCCATTCACTCACAAACGGTGTGGGGTGCGGGGTACTGCATGAACTATCCACGACTCAAGCGTGTTGGGATTTATGGGACATAACTATCCTCATATGTCATAACAAATATATCTATGTTTATTATTTATATGCATGTCTAATAGATATCTATTTAAAATTGATTGAGACGATTCTCGTAACTTAATTACGCACTATTCTGATGGATTGCCACATGTATATACATGTTTTCTATATGATTGAGAATAGCATTATTATAAAACTCATTCTTACTAAGAACTCTATGTCAAGTTCTTTATATTTAATTCCACATTTAAAAGTAGATATTAAAATTTGTTAAGATGAATAAACGGTTACCATTGTACCACCGGTACGATTATTAATTTTTGAGTTATCATCAGTAACAATTACCATGTATTTTTTACGGTAAATGGTTGAATACGGTAAACGGTTAGAGTTATTTTTTACCATTATCATCGATTCCTCGGTGCTCATCCCTACAAGTGAGAACAAAGTGCGCCGGAAAGAACATTTATTGGTATGTGGGCCAACATATCACCATGCACAATTACTATGTATTTTAGTTTTCTTATCTTTTTTAGTTTTGGCGTTTCATTATAATTTTCCGATTGTTTATCTTCATTCCTCACTCATCAAGTTTTATTGTTTATCTTTTTTACTTTATACTCCTATTTATTTCACACTTTATTATATATTTATAACTTTACTAATATAATACCTCAAAAGAATTAATATTTTATTATTATTATTTTAATCCGAGAGAAATCAAACTATTTAGTAAATAGGAACCGAGGAGTACTAGTAAGTAAAGGTTAGTGCTCCGTAGGAGTTTTAACAGAATGTCTAATTTGGGATAAATGTTGAGTCTACTATACCTGACGAGGAACGGCGTCGTAGAATGACGTGAGTGTGGACTTTCCCTTAAATCACAGAATGCAGTTGTGAAACATTTTCCATCTCTCAAACAAACCCTACAACCCTACTACCAATTTTAACGGACAAATAAATTATCAGAACAACAATGACGATGATGCCAGGAGATCTTAATCTTAGGGTTTCTGCTGCTCCTACTCCTTACAAATTCAACCCGCTTTGCACCTCGCCTCTGTTTCCACCTTCCAAGGTTGTTTCCCCCATCCTTCAAGCTCAGCTCACTCGATTTCTTTGCATTTTTCATGTAACTGTGAATGTGTTTTGTCATTTCAGCTTGAATTTGTTGCTGTTGTTAATTATTCAATTCTTGACCTGAATCAGTGCAAGCCATGGAGCATCTGATATAGTTTTGTTATCTTAAGGAAGTGAGTTATTGGGTTAATTTTGAATTTCAATGTGCTAGTTTAATGTAGCTTCTGTTAATAATCCGTCTTGAAATTGATACATGAACTTAGAATTGGGGATTTTTTTTTGTGTGATTTTATGAATTGAAATTATTTGGTAGAATAAGTGACTGGCAGCTTGGCATTGCTGGAGGCAGACACTTGGATAGTTTCATTTTCATCTTGGATATTTTGATTTATTGCAACTGTATCCATCTTGATCTCAATGTCATAGTTTTTTTTTTTCAAACGATTATAATGTGGTAATTCCTACTTTCTACAACAATGTCAATGGAAGAGTGTGCCAAATCGATATTACTAGATGGGTAGGTGGGTAGAGTGTGGTGATTCTATTTGATTGAAAAAATACTACTACCTAAGAAGTTGGAAGAGAAAGGAGAACAGTAGGTGGGTGGGTGCCAAATCATGCTTTCCTTTGTGTATGGGGATTAAGATAATAGGTAAAAAGTAGGTCATATCCACGCGAAGAGCAAGCAGCCCCAAACACACTTGATGTTCAGGGGTCATGGACTGATGTACCTATGTAGTAGTAGTAGTAGTAGTAATACTTTAGACTACAGTGACTGGAAGTGCTAGCAACTGGTGTTTTTTGTTTCCATCCTTTCAGTAGTAATCCTTTTTGTCTTAGAAAAATGTGATACTACTCTGTGAAAAACTTTAGTTATGTGTGTTTGTGCGGGGTGGGGCTGTTGCAAGCAGTATACATTCGAGCATAGCAGGGTATAGCAAGCACCAATCGCGGTATGTGTCCTAAGGTTTCAATATTGTACTATATGAATTATTGATGGTATCGTGGTATCTCCCACAGCCCGCTTTATCTGAGTCAGCAGATAGGTTACTTGTGCATTAGGTTTTATTGAATGGGCCAGGCCGGGTTTCGGTGATTAGACATCGATATTCAATGTACGTTAATTAAAAACACTTGATTTGACACTGTGGAATACTAGACAAAGTATAGATGTTGGATGATTCAATGGAAGGATGACGTAGAATTTGACTCAGACCTGCCCTTCTTAGCTTTAGATATCATTGCCTTCTTAACTTTGATATTCAAGTTTGTTATTTGTTGATAGTTGAATTGAGCTGATTTTCTATTTCTCCTCAAATTATATTTTCTTGGTCATTTTTCTCCTTTAGGTTGGTGCTTATGATTTATACATTTAAATTATAGTATGATCCTTGCAAAACCAAACCTACAGTTTCTACCTGCAATACCAACCAAATAGAAAAAAAGAACTAAAAGTATCACAGTATCTAGAGCCCCAGGATAACTCTGTGAGTCAGTGTGCTATGAGCTAATAATAACTATGGGTTAAGATAGGAAAAACTTTAGTGGTACTTTAACTGTCAAAACCTTCCTGTTTAGATAGTAGATGACAATAAATTCTCTCTGAAGATTGCTAGGTGAACATAGCCATTGAGAATCAAGTCCTTTTTTCTGACCACGCTTTTGTGCTGCATTGTAGGTGGATTGCAATGTTTTTGCTAATCGTGCATGTAGCATCTCACGTTCTACAGTTCTTGGCCATGCCATATGTTGTCACTCAAAACGCCCAGTTGGAGTTCTTGGAGATTATAAACTCTCCGATTCTTTTAGCCAGGAGATAGAGGGCTTCCTCCTCCATGCAATTAACATGAACTTCTTTGAGCGTTTGAACTTGGCCTGGAAGATAATATTCCCCTCACCTACAACAAGGCGGAAGTCAAATGCAAATATTGCCAAACAACGTTTGAAGATGATTCTTTTCTCTGATCGATGTGCTGTTAGTGAAGAGGCAAAACAGATGATAGTCAGCAATGTGGTAAATGCGCTGTCTGACTTTGTTGAGATAGAATCACAGGATAAAGTCCAACTCAATGTATCAACCGACCCAGACATTGGAACTATTTATTCCGTCACTGTACCAGTTCGGCGTGTGAAAACAGAATATCAAATTGATGATGAAACTGGAAGCATAACAAACATCGAGTACAAAGATACTGGAGACACTTCTGGTTCTGTTGATGTGAAGTTTGATTTCTACATGCCAAGTGACAAATCCGAAGATTTTAGTATGTGAGGCTTAGTGATTCTCGACTCTTGACCTCCAAGGGGACAAAAACAGAGTCATATTCCTGTATATATTTTTCGAATATGTACTTTTTCTTGTTTTCTTTTTCTTTTTTTTCTTTTTTCCTTTCGTTTCTTTGGTAATTGATTAATTTCTCTTGAATGGTATTAGAAACTACCATCAAAAGATGTTGCTATCTATTGAAGGTCATCTGGTGTTAAAGTACGTGTACAAAATATTTCTTAGTCGAATAAGCTCTAGACAACAGGTAGGTGCATTGACTCTGCTATTTCTTTTGAAATGTCCATGGCCCTTTGCCTTGCACTGCTTTGCTGTGTTTGTATAGCGCATGTGAGCAATGGGCATGTTTTCACCACACTTTGAAACATAAATACCTGTGTTTTCATCCATGGGATGCTCATCCTCTGTTGCGGTTCTTTTGTCCCCATGAATTCTTATGTGGAACAAAAAGAGATAAAAATGAAGGGGTTGGGGAATACAATTCAGATTAAATTGTGCTTCGGATGGGAATCCAGCAAGAGAAAAGAAATCGACCAGAGTCTTAAGTTCGTGTATGTTGTGGCCTTCCACGGACCAATGATTAGTACTGCAGAGGATCGTACCGCAATAATGGTGAAGACCCTTGAGAGTTGCCGATTATCATCAGCTGAAATCTCAGTGAACCCACGGGTAAGCTTCCTTGAAGCTCTTAAACAGTCAAATGTATCATACATCTTGCAATTGTATAGTAGTATATATTATGCAGCTAGAATTTCACGTTCATAGCACAACAGTTTTATCATCTCACGAACGGATATTGTAACTGCATGCTGATGGTTATTGCTTCATTGCTTGCAGGTCTTAAATAGTTCAACCGTTTCAATAACATCAGAAAATGCACTTGACAAATACATCTCATTGTAGTTTTCACAAAATACATGCAACTAAATCTTATTGTAGAATTTGTGTTGCTTTTCTCCATGAAAGAAAGAAGTCCAGGATAATTCTCGACCAGATTTAAGGACTTTTAACAAGTTCGATATTGCCGTAAACTTTAAGTCCAGGTTTTTATGTTTTCTTGAACAAATGCAAACGGTTACTTTCTTCTCTGATTGCATATATTATGCATACTTCATAAGATAGGTAGAAGAGAAAGTGCCACCAGCTGACAGCAAAACAACTTATACACACATAAACCATGCACTGTTTTCCTACAGGAAACCATAACAGCATCCTAATGCCACTCTTTTCTTCTTGATGAAGACAATGCTATATTTACAACTGGTATTGAGAAGCTTTGTACAGCAACCTTAACCTACCAGTTGTAGGGACTGGTAATCGATCGCCAGGATAAACTTGCCACTTTCTTGTTTACTATAACGACTTTATACATTGGAGGATTTTTCTTCCATGTCTTCTCCACTCTCATTCACCAGATCAATGCAGACCGCCTCTGCAGTGTGTTCATCTCTGGCAGATTGGACATCAACTGATGGATCAACTTCATCAAGGTTTGATGACCAAAATGGTGCTTTACTAAGGAATTCAAGTAGGGCGTATAAACCAAAGATACCAGAATTATGTTTACGTTTCTCCATTTCGATTTCCTCGGGGATTGGGTTAACTGCATTTCTTGAGAAGATGACAGGAAATCCCATCGTAGGAAAACCAAAATCTGATAAATACGCCTGGAAATCTTCATCGCTCAATTTATCATCAGAAGCAGGAAAAATATTTGCAATTGCCTTGGTGTTCTTTGAAATTTCAGTCCCAGATTCTAAATCAAATGTTCTTCCCAACTCTATGCTCCCGGATATCGTAGCAGAAACAGCAGATTCTTGATGCAAAAAGTGATCTGCCATAAGTAAATAAAAATTGAGGAGGGAATTCCATTGAACAACACATTACTTTGACAATGCTTCTCTAGTCAATTGTCAGACCAGGTAGATGTTGTGAGTTGGGTAACTAATTTTTACCGCCAAAATGTCTAGGTCGATATATATAGTCTGTAAAGAATCTCCTCAAGTTTTCTTCCGTCACAGGAATTAATTTTCCAGCAGCAGCAAGAGGGCAGCTGAGCATAAACAACAAAACAGCAGAAATCAGAAATTTGATACTACCAGCTAATAGAATTTGTTATACGTTAAATCCTTAGAAAATGCCAGCCTTTTCTAACATCAGGAAAAATCATACCACATCATCCAAGGGTTTGGCACACTTCCTCAATTTACACTAGTGTGAAGTGGTATCACTAATCACATAATCACCAAGGACTATTCAATTTAATATACTCACATAGCATATGCAAATCAATAGGCACATTATCATATATTGCTCAGGTGATGCAGTACCAACCTAAGGAAACCAATGGCCACAGAAGTAATCCACAGCTTCCAACTGAGCCGAACTGTTGCAGTGAAATTCCCTAAAAGTTCGATTATGATGACCTGGACAGCAAGACCATATACGTTATGACATATGGCAATGATAACAAGACTACAATAACATTTCAGCTATTGGAACTGGAACTAGAAACAAAGAAAATACCTGGACTCCCACCATGAAGCTCAGTATACAGAGAAATATACTGTTTTTTGTGATTCCTTTCAACACATTGATCTCATCAGGCGAACGAGTGTTAATCATATTGAATATCTGTAACAGTGGAACTTCAGGATTCAAAGGGATGAAACCACCATTGACTAAATGGAGATACATGAGAGAAGACAAAGTAAATGGACTTTCAGGAACTGACATGATTCATTATATATGCACAACATACTTGCATTCCAAAAATATATTTTGCATAACTTTTTAATTGCATAAGGGCAGGTAAACCATTGGTAGAAGTCAAGTCTTGCACCGGAATAGACAACCTTTTAGTCACAGTTCAGAAAATATTGATTCGTCGGATCATGCACTAACCTGGCAGAAAACAAATGCATTAAATATGACGGTATTTTTCACTTCAAGAGCACGACTTCGTGGTTCATGTTCAAGATGCAAGATACTCCTTCCCAGGAAATTGAGGGCAAGGATAACAGTAACTTGATATAGAGCCTGCAATTATTCAATAGCAATCAGTCGAAATCATACAAAATCTTGGAGCAACAAGTCTCTGTAAGCCCACAGACATGGAACAGCATGTTAAACAAAATTACTTGGTACCTGTATCATCAAGTTCCTCCACATTGCACTTGTTATTAGAGGTTCCCTAAAACAGAAAGAATATAAAAAATAACAAGGGAAAAATGGATGAAGCAAAAATCCACTCATAAATTTTTTGAATTTTTTTTAAAAAAAAGTAGGACATATGTTACATAAAGATATAGTAAAAAAGAAGAGAGAAGAGAACTCATCAGCAGACACAGGTGAGATGCAGTAGCTGCATTATACTAACGATATTTAGAATTATCGCATGCATAAGCTAGCAGTAAAGCACTAACCACCATATAGATTTAGCTAAAGATTTACAGGAATTTCATTTAGCATATATAGATCCTAGGATCTACTTGTAACAAGCTGGCTGCACACTTCACCACATAGTACGAGTACAGACCTATGAAGTGATTCAACACTGAGAATATAAACTGACTCAAACATTTCAGAAGTGCACATATTCTACCAAAGTGTTAATTAATAGGCCTGAATTCATAAGCGAAATATCACAAAATATGTAAATGACTTCTACCCATTTACAAGAAAGAGGCAGTAAACAATGCAATATTTATGTAAAATCTAGTAATATAAATGCTGTTTGCGGCTAGATGTAACATAACAGATGTTCATATGAGCACACGTCTATTTACGTATATGTATTATTTACACATAAAATATGATATTTTCCAACTATCGACTTGACTAAATCAAAACAGACAGAAAAGCATTCCTGTTCTACCTATTAGAAGCGAACAAATGACCAAGGTTGAACTATTTCTTATTTACGGTCTTCCTCTAGATGCCTTTCTCGAAAGGCTTTTCCACACTAAGCATGGCCTTAGGAGTTAGGATCATCTCATTTTATTTGCGTTAATTACTATATTTGTTGCTCGAGGACAACACAGAAAAGTATAAGGATTAGATAGAACAGCAGCAGAATTCTGCATCAGCGTGTAAATAAACCTTACCGTCTACCAATGGGAGGTCCATGCATGAGTTGATCAGTAGGAGGCTCTGTTGCTAGTGCAAGAACTCCTAGTGTGTCCATAAAAAAATTTATCCAAAGAAGCTGGAGATAAAATAGAGAACAGTCATTAACGCCTGAAAACAGTACGTGAAAGTTCTGCACATGAATGAACCAGAAAATAAAGAGGGGAAGGAGAGAAACACACCTGTACTGCATTGAGTGGGACATTACCGGAAGCAGCTGCACCGGCAATATTAATCAGTAGAGATGCGATAATAACTGTGAACTGAAATTCTATAAATTTCTGAGTATTGGCATAAACAGATCTACCCCATTTCACCACCTGCATTGACATAGAAGTAGTATTGGCAACCTGGATAAAGTAAAAGTAATTTTAATTTGTAGGCGTAATCCCGGAAATAATGCTAGTACCCCCCACCCCACCCCACCCCAAAGGAAGGTTTGCAATCTCATCTCAAACATGTGTCGCAAAAATCCTAAAACAAGATTTAGGAGAATGAATCAATTTAAGTTTCTATACCTACTACAGCTAGCTTGGCCTTATTTTACGTAAACCTACTTCTACTGCGGAGCGTAACAGCTCAACAACTACAGATATTAAAAAGCTATGAAATTTCTCATTCCCAGTCACAAAACAATGAAGCGAAATGGAGGCACCTGCATAGTGATAAATGCATCCCCACGGTGCTATGTGATAGGTATGGCTTCTTTGCGACTTTAGATACGATTGCTGTTCCTACTACTTATTTGCAGACATCTAAACAAGCAGACACTAATACTGACACTATGCTCGCTTAAGTGATATACTATTAATTTCATTTAACAGCTAACACGAGAGAAGCAAGTTCAAAAATTTCCTTCAGAAAATTTACAGAGAGAACAGTTAAAACGTACATAAATCAGTGCAATAAGCTTTTGATTTTCTAAAACTCACCTTGACTATTGTACAAAAGCTATCATCCAACAAAACAATATCTGAAATCCCTTTGGCCATCTCCGTGCCTTGGAGACCCATCGCTAGACCAATATCAGCCTGTACAGCAGTAGCAGTACAAACTAGATCACATGAACAGTAAGAGCAAATTCATTGATCTACCAAAAACATTGAACCACAAAACTGAAAAGTTCAAATTACATTTCATTACGTCTTCTCTATACTTAATTGAATATCATGTATGGTTACATGAAGAAACTCATATCAAGGGCAGATCCAGATGGAAAGGTTAACATTAGATTACCAACTAACCTGTCCTTTGGTTTTAAATTTTGCTAACCTGATCCTGTCGTTTATACATTTTCATTGAATTGTTCCCTCAATTTGGCAGTTTCTAAAAGGAAAATGGCAAACTATATTATATCAAGGTTAAAAGAATGGGCCTCACAGTCTAAGATCCACTCATTCATTCACCGGCATGAATATCTATCAGCTACAACTGAAATATCACACCTCGTGCAGTGCTGGCAAATCATTACAACTATCTCCTGTAACAGCAACGACCTGTCCCCTGTTTCTCAATGCTTGAACGAGCAAGAGTTTGTCATGTGGTGATGATCTTCCCATAACCTGTATAAAAATGACAAGGTACCACTTTAAGTACTAATCTGGGTATAGTATGTCAGATATATTAAAGAATATGGGCCCTTTCTCAAGCGTGAGCTCTTAGATAATGGTGGCAAATTAACATGGTATCAGACTCTAGGCTAGTCCTAAAATCTTAAATCAAAACCCAACCTCCGACCATATTAAATATGTACTCTCAGGCCTCCTTAAATATGTTAATACAGGCACATAGTTTTTGGAGGGCAGTAGAGAAATTTATTTAAATTAAACTCTCAGTTCTTTACTAGCTTGGGTTTTGAATAAAGAATCATTCAAAATGAAAAAGAACAGCCCCAATAGAGCATCAATTAGTTTTCAGCTAATACCAGAATCTTATCAGCTACTTCTGTTCTTCTTCTTTCACTCAAACAGCGAAAAGTTCTTCCTTCAATTACATTAGGCTCAGATTCATCAGTATCTGGACCTATTATTCCACACTCCAATGCTACTGCTCTAGCTGTTTGAAGACTGTCGCCAGTGACCATGCATACCTGTGACATGTTTATATGAAAATAAGAACAGAAACGTCACTTAAGAACCTAAGAAATCAGAGCATAAACAGTCATTTCAAAATATGAGAACATTGAAAAACATCAACAAATAGCTCCTTGATATCAACATATCGTAATGGTTCAAGCACAGAGATGGGATGACAAGCATGAAGTGATGGAGATCAGAATTCCAGAAGAGTTCGAGTGTATCAAACTTGAGAACACTATAACCATCAAAGTGGCTATGGATGTCCCCGGAAGGTGATTTCCTTTTGGCACAAATTGATTGTATACAGTCACTGAACTGAGTGGTTACCAGTACCAAGTGTGCCTATAGTTTCTGAACGCTAACAAGCAAATCGATTGGACATTGTTTATGATAGAGATTCCATAGCCCCACACAGGATTGGCAAATTTCCAGTTAATTTTTCGAGCAGTACTTTTATGGTTGGCCATAGAAACTTAAACAATATGAGGACCTAATCCCGGACAAAATACCAACATATGATATCGAAGTTAAAATATATTGTAGAGAGCAATTTATCAGCCAGAAGTTCAGAAACCCCAATTCTGGAATCTGAGTTTTCAATGTGGAAACTGGAAGAGGATAGTAAAATATGAGAGATTATTGATCAATTAACAGAAAATGAACAAGAAATGTGATAGGTGAAAGAAACATAAATCAGGCAAAAGAAAATTATATTCCGTATCAGAGAGAGATACCATGGTTGTATTGCTGTACACATATTACCTTGATACCGGCAAGAGTGCATTTCCTTAGATAGTCAATTACACTTGGCTGACAAGGATCCTGCATCAAACATGTGTACGCTTTCAACAACCACCAATAGATTAAGATTCAGAAATAGCCACATAGGTGTAAAGGATAAAGTAATTTCAATGTATGGTACGGATAATGCAGAAATGTTTGCAAGATGGAATGGCATGGGAAAAAAATGTGCCAAAGATGTAAACCAGCGTAGTGAAACACACACACATATACAAGACTTGAACCGGAAAAAGAAAGAATAAAAAAACTTAAAGAGCATAAAAGGATGTCATATTTTATCACTCAGAAGGAACATAAAAAGAATAAGAAGATCAGGGCTAGAAGTCCAGAATTAATTGGCAAGTTGCTCAAATAGTTGCTGATGATGTTGGACAAGTAAAATTTCTAGATAATAAATTACCTCACGTATTGCATAGGTGATAATACCTTTCCAATAAGATAATAGTATAGGTTGTGGTTTTCAGTTTTGGATATGCGCCGAGAAAATATAATTACCTTGATACCAATAATGGCTAGCAAAACAAGGTCTGTCTCAGGTAATTTCCAATTCTTAAGTTCCTCAGCAGTTACTGGAATGCTGTCCATTTCATGTGGCCTATAGGCAATCGCAACACAACGCAATCCTCGTGCAGCCATATCTTCAATTGCTTCCTTAGAAACATATAACTGCAGACATGAGTAAAAGTTACTTGCAGATACCAAACTCCTAATTGTATCGATGAAACTAGACTGTTGGAAGAAATTAGAATGTCAAGAAACTTGCTTAGTGATGTGATGAAAATTAGGGTGTTAGAGATAGACAGAAGATTCCTTATTTTACTAATTACTGTTGATTAGGGGTATTAAAGATCTTTCACTATTTTACCACTTACCATTTATTAGGACACTACAAATCCTTTCTGTAATCAGAAGATTATTAGCACTGAAAATAAGCCTCTTATGACTGCATAACACAAAGGCAGTCTTCCAAATTCAATCTGTTTTCATGTTTTACATCTTATGTTGAGATTTTGATACTCAGCATGGATAAAGCTTAATTCATCCTCTTCATAGTTCACCACCTTCAAGATGAGGTGGAAATAAGTTGTTCAATTTTTTATCTAGTCAGATAATTTATTTTCACACATTATTTTCCTCAAATATATGAAACTAACAATGCTTCCAGGTAGAGTTTGATAATCATGTTGAAAGAGAGCTATGATCTGTAAGAACCTTATCTTTGTCCAGTGTTACCACACAATCATTTTCATCAATATATCTTGTGCAAGCAGCAAGAACTATCTCAGCAGCCCCTTTCCAATGCACGTGCACTTTAGAGTTTGACTGCCAAAAAAAATATTGGTAAGTCCAGAAGGAGCAACCATTATAAGCCCACATGAAACAAGTGCTCTCTCTAAAGAATGAGGCACCATAAAACCTGACCAGCATATACCACCTGATAGGTTTCTGGAATTATTGCCACACTGCTTCGCTTTATCTCTGAGTTAAATGGACATGCATGAATCACCACTGAATCTGATTGGACACCATCAAAGTCCATTCCGAGTACATTAACTCCCCAAAGAAGAAGAGCCTTTTCTGTTGGTGATCCATAAACCTCCAAAGCTCCACCCCCCTGTTAAAGATTGATCATAGCCCATAAACATATTTAGTTACATACTTCGTATAATATAAGCATGGTTTGGAAAGTTGTTCATTAGCTCCAGTAAGAGTCATCAACTTCCCAGAAAGTAAAGAGTAGATGCTCGCATGAAAAATCTTGAATCTTATGAAAAATCCACATGATCGGAGGGAAGATAATAAAATTTTCATCTCCTTTCCTTGGATATGGATGTTCCAGAATGTGGATGCAGTGGACATCGGAGGCTATCTTTCTAGTGAGCACTGGAATTGGGAAAGCACATGGTCATTTGACACCATTTCAGAGTCACAGCTGGTTGCAATTGGTATTTGCTTCTGCATGCAGAGCTTTTGTTGAGTGTGGATGCTAATGTTCTTCAAAGTGATAAAAAATGGTAATAGGAGAGTGTGGATAACAGTAAAGGACAACTGGATGCTGCAGTGGGTATGGCAGTTGTCTTCTGTGATAGCCGGTAGCATCCAAACTCCAAAGTGAGGAAACACAGAAAGCAGAAATGAAGAAAATCAAACACACCAATTTCCGAATCTATCTGTCGAAGTTTATACAATTCAATCTTTATTTTTATTCTGTCTGAACGCATCTCGTGTTTTAAACATCCCTACACACCTACCGTATAGTTTTTCTTCCCCACTCACCTGGGTGAAGTACGTGACATGTAGTTCTAAATGAAGTACCCAATTCCCTTTGAAACATCCATTTATATTTTATATTCAGTGGAGATGGAGTCGGTAGCTAATATTTTGGAAGGTCAACCCCCAATTCTTCTGCCTCAACCGCCTATAGCACACCTGTCACTATCATGTTCCAACAAATAAAGTGTTGTGTTGCTGCCTCCTGCACATGCTCTCTCTCCCTCCCTCCCTCCCTCCCTCCCTGTAATAACTCTTTAAGTAATTTGCAAACTTACTATCAGCACCAATTTGTCCAATAACTATAAAGCAGAATGAAAACAATCAGTCATAAACCTAGCCCTCATATCCTGGTCGAAATTACCTCAGCAGCAAATACACTTCCAGTTGTATTGTATGCAATTCCTTCAATAAGTAGGGACACAATGGTAGGAGGAATCAGTGACTTGTTGTCAGGGCATTCAACTTTCTTTCCACAGGCATATACCTCAACAACTGTCATCTAAACGAAAAATAAATCACATATATTCTTCAATTATGAAAAGCGTGTGCTAGTGAGCCTAGAGCACATCCCAGGCCAGCCACCCAAAGTATAACCTAAAGAAGAAAGCTAATGACCAACCTGGTTCAGGGTTATGATACCAGTTTTATCAACGCAAATGGTGGTTGCGGTACCCATCTTTTCACAAGTTGCTAGCCTCCTGACCTGCAGTTCATATAATCGTATCTGTCATTGTAATGGACATAGATCTAAGGAGAACAAATGAACCTTTAATCCATGCAAGTACACATACTAATATCTTATCTGCAATCATTTCTCTCATTGAATGTGAAAGCCTGCAAAACAAATACTATATTTTATGAAAACGAAGGAAATTCAAAGCAAGAGATGCCTGCAACGTATACCTAGTAGGAATAAAAATAAATGAGTCATTTGTTCAACTTATCAAATGCTTTCAATTGAAATAGCTAGTTATGCTTAGTGCATTACACTGCTAATAAGTAAGAGGACCATGCATCATGCCCATGTAAATCACAAGGAAAAACAGTTTATAAGGCAAGAATGTACTTCGAGTAATGAAATCTATAACCAAACAAAAAATGTCTCGGCTGATTTACATATGAACTGAACAGAGACAAATAGAGAATGGATTTAAAAGATTTAGACTTACGTCAGGGTAACAGAGAGTGGAAGGGCCTCTGGAACTGCAATAACCACAACAGTAACCTAGAAGATTGCCCAGGCCAGTTAGCAATTCTAAATTCTTCTTACAATAATTTGGTATCACATAATTATCTTGATGGTTACATACTGCAACAGCGATGATTTTTATGATGCCATCCACTGCATCACCAATGGAAGTCTTCTGAGCTTTGAATTTAGTGCTTCCGTCAGGATATTTGGTATAGCCAGTAAAGAATCTAATGAATTTAAATTTAGCCCCACCTTCACGTAAAATATAACAGAAAAGACAACTACATAATACAAAAGTGTTACCTGAACAGAAGGACAAGCAGAATTGTTAGCGCGGTTGCAAGACCAACTATACATAAAGCAGTCGCAACCCTTTTTAATCTTACCTGGTCTTAATAAATAAGAAAATGATGTTACCACAAATTAACCACTAAATGATCATTCAAATTTCAAGAATTCTCCAGACTAAACCTGCAATGGTGTTTCTTCTTCAGGGTCTATTAACACACTGGCCATCATTTCTCCCCAGAGTGTATTTAATCCCACACTTGTTACCTGGTAAATAACAGAACAACATGCAATAAGCTACCAAAAAAAAAAAAAAAAAACTCTCATTACAAGTTGGCATGGAGGCTCCATATGTTTTCACTGATAATGGACGTTATCCAAGAAAGGCTTGCACCTCTTCACCAGAATGTGTGATTTATACCTCATAACAAAATGACCACATAGCAAACGTAGAAGTACTAAGTTTTATTCTAGACACCACAAGCATTTTGGAATATTCATGTACTACAAATACATTTCAAAGCCAAGCATTTATAGGTATGGATGTTAGAAGCAAGTCAGGAAATCAGGATAGTTCATGCTTCATGGCATCATGGGCAAACATGAAAAGAACTTCTGCGATTTCCCAAAATATTCTGCTCAATGTGGATACTCACATCAAATATCTAGATATTGCCTCTAACTGAATTTGTTTTTCTTCAACCAAATACTCTCTTCTTTCTTTCATCTATGCGTATGAAAAGGCATCTCGAATTTTTCACACTTCAACTTCTGCTAAAGTTTCTTTTATGTACCCTCAAATTGAAGACAAATCACATGCTTCATTACCAAATAAAAGATGGCCAAAACGGAGCATTATCTACTTGATCACGGGGCTCGAGGATATAAAACAAACAAGCTGTCACCCACAATATCACCACAAGAACTTAGATTTGCCAAATGAAATGAAAGCAAAACTAGCAAATTGATTCAAACGATTATTTTAGTGCACTGAATTATGGTCATGCAGACAAAACGTGCAGCATCTAGTGGAGAAGTAAGCAAACATTTGAAATAAATCATCAAAGCCATTGCATAAAAGGATAGCATAATTCTCATTTGTTTCTATGGCTAGTTGGTTAGAGAGGGAAATGGCTTCCCCAATCCCCTTTGTCTTAGCTTTGATTTCCACAGGAAGCAAATTTGTTCCTATGCCTTCTAGGTCTGAGCCCCTCACATCTAGTGTGGAGTTATCTGGCATATATGTTTTACAGGCTATTGCATAAACCCGGGGGATTTACCCATGGGTAGTGGCTACATGATCCGCACGTTATCCAAGAAAAACCAATTAGTCACTCTATGGTAGTACTTCCAGTTACACTCACCGTGGTCGATAAATGTTCAGAATAGCATATATCATAGGCCCAGTAGCCATTGACAGATGGAGAGAGAATATAAACTTACGAGCATTGTGCCGTAACCATCAGCAACCTTGCATCCAGATCTAAGAAATGGTGCTGATGAATCCTTGTAAATCTGACATAACAACGGTAAGTGTATAGAAACTACAACTAATGTAACATTACAACAGGTGGACTATTCAAACTTACAGGCATGCTCTCCCCTGTCATATTTGATTCATCAATCATAATGGCATGGCAGGATATCAGAATCCCATCTGCAGGTACCTGTGCATATGAAGGAAAGAGCTAAATCAATCACAGTACAAAGTAACAAACGGCCTTATTCTCCCTTTATCGACCTCTTTGTGAGAGAGTCCTCACCTGATCACCAACTTTCATAGGCACAACATCACCAACAACTATATCAAATATTGAAATTTTCACTCTGCGCCCACTCCTAACTACCTGTGAACAATTATGTACAGCGGGGAAAGAATCAGTATTAAATTCCAAATCCAGCAATATTAAAGGTATGTGTAGGGATTTAATAGAAATTTTATTTCCTTTTATATAGTTTCACACATCAGATATGTGTATCTATTCATAACCACATGTAATATAAGATACAACATGCAAAATTGCAGTCATCTCATGTTTTGAAATGGCATTAGAGCCCTGCGAATCATATGGATTTCTTTTTCTTTTCCAGTGTGCCTTCATTACCACTGTATTTATATCTTCCACTGTTCTTTTCCGTACCTGACAATGATAGCCTACTTGTGGTTCTTCAACTTAGCTATAATGTCAGATGCTACAAAAACTGATATTACTGCTCAATTGGACGAGATGACATCTCACCAATGTGACTTGCAACAAGTTCTCAAAAAACTACATGGAGAAACAAAACGAGTTTGGGACTTCCTGGAAGGTCTCAGTTCCAAAAGGAGGAAGTATCCAACAGTTCATACAATTATTTCTACGGTGGGAATGGAGATCCCAAATTCACCAACTCTAGGGGTGGAAATGTAAATAATCAGTTGTAGCATCATAGTAGAAAATTAAATTCAGTTAAGAAATCCCAAATCAAGTGATTTTATTGACTAATGACTATAAAACAAGTGTAGGGATTTGCTTAAGATCCAATTTTTATGTCATTTTGTGCAGTTTCAGTTGAGACTTGTCAGTATATACTCAAACCAAACATTCATATTACAAATTAAAATAAAAAAGAGAAGGACAAAAGAAATAAACTAAGATATGAACTGCAGCATATAGAAATGCGTCATTTCATTCTTTTGACAGTACAGACAGAAGAAGGATAAAATCATGAACTACTATTTCACATTTCAGCACGCACCTCTGTTTGTATGTTTTGCTTCTCCTCCTCCCACTTATGAAGTAGGATGGATTGTTTGTAATCACTTGCAGCTGCCAAGGATATAATGTATCAATTTAAAGAACTTTTAACAATTTATTCCACTTCCCAGTAGAATACACAGAAGAGATTTCGAAGAACCGCCAAAAGACTTATACGTCTATAGCCACAATCTTACTGACAATAACACATTGAAAAGATTTCTTCACTTTAAATGATCCTTTTCTTCTCAAACAATGTTTCCCAAGTAGACATAGTAAACAAGTATATGATACAAAGTAGAGTTAAAGATATATCTGAATAAATCATAAAGGGACTAAGATGCATGTACTTGGGAAAAGGCTAAGGTCGGCCACAACTCATGCCAAATAGTAAAGGTTGGGCTAGGAAGTAACTAGTAAGAATTAGGCTCCTAAGAGAGAACCTATTGTCTTCAAATTATCATTCAGAAACTTCATTAATAAAGAAATGACACAAAAGATGCAAGTAAACAAGAAAATGAAACAAGGTAGACAACAATAACTAGAACAGGATCCTTATTTACAAGATTGATTCAACTTAATAAAGTATTATGTGAATTATCCTTAACCTTCGAATCAAGAGAGATAATTATTCTTGTCCCCCACAAACACCCCATAGTGAACCAGGAATAATATTCCAAAGAGACTAGCCATCTTTATCCCTCAATTTCCTTCTAAGTTCTAACTCCCAAAACACATCGAGCCTCTTAGGCATCACCACCAGTAGAAGTATTTTTGCCCAAAATTGTATCACATAATCCAAAATGCTACAGTGTGTGAATAGGTTATCAAAATTGACTGTCTCTTGTGCGCATATAACATCAGTCTACACGTACGTATGCTCTTAAAACAACAAAACACACAGCAGCCTTAAATAATTGTCAAGGATCAGTAGCCTAGTTGCTAGTGTCCTGCTATTTGAGTTCCTGGTAGGCTTGGGTAAGGAAGGGGAAGAAGATTGCCTCTCTCTCTCTCTCCACATCGTCAAGGATCAGTAGCCTAGTTGCTAGTGTCCTGCTATTTGATTTCCTGGTAGGCTTGGGTAAGGAAGGGGAAGAAGATTGCCTCTCTCTCTCTCTCCACATCCAACAAAAAAGGGTACAATCATATGCTCACACGGATACCTGTCAATATAGTTACTATGAGGACTGCCAACGCGATGCTTCCTCCTTCATACAAACCTTTATTGGAACCCTGAAAACGAAGATACAGTTTGTTGGAACCATTACAAAATAACTGCATATGAAACTGTGTCCATGTATTCTACCATATTCAAAACCAAACTCCTTATGAAAGTTATGATAGTTATCAAGGTACTGTAATTGGGCAGGGGGAGGGGGGAGTATGTGCATGATACACCGTGTATTACAAATCTATTTTATTTATCACGCCCCCATCAATCATGGAAACCCTTTATTGGGAAAAATGAAAAATACTTTTAAAGGAAAGCGAAGTTGCCACACTGAATCAAACTCACAAGTTAACAGTAATTAAAGAAAGTGGCCACATTAACGTTTCATGTTACCCTTCGGTATGTTAAAGCAAACTAACCAACTTGTTGAAACAAGCTACCACGAATAATTAAGTCACATTAATCCATCAGTCATTAGGCAAACCTAATGGACGGTTTATGCCATTTTCTCGAATTAGGTTTTCTCGAATTGATCTACCATTCCGCCGTTCTTTGAAATTCTTTATGTTTGCTTTTTGGAACGGTTTCTTTAGGAGGTTTGTATAGTGTTTGTGTTGTTTGGTACTTTGGTTTAGTGGTTCCAAAAAAGAAAAGAAACGTAAAGAATCTATTAAAATGAATGAAAAAGGAATATATAAAGAATCTAAAAGAATTGAGGGAGTATAAACTCAAATATGGATGAATACCAGGAAACTAGAACATTAAAATTGGATGATAATTCAAGTATGGTACTACAACATAGGCTTTTCTGCCATTTAAAAGTTGACCAAAGAAAACTGACCATAATAATAATAATAATAATAATAAGAAAAAAAAAAAAAAACATATACCTCCCAGATGTTGCAGTAACAATAACACATGACCTTTACGGAAAGAATGTAACATCTGATATTTCCATACAGATATTTTAAACATACCTCAGTCTTCATACCTAACCCGATAATAGCAGCAGCAGCGACCATCAAGATGATCAGAACAGGATTGCGGCAAGCCTCCCGGAGAATCCTCTGTATAGAATGTCACACACAGATGTGAATAACCTCCCAGGCTCCCACTCATAGTGATTAAACAATATTCAACTTCAAGAACAAAGACATGCTACATAATAACAAAATTCTAAACACGCACCCACATGCTCGGGCTTCTCTTGGAAGGATATGTGTTTGAGCCAAAAGTCATCTTTCGGTTTGTGAGATCAGTTTCATCTTCAGATAAACCTTTCTCCACATTGGACTTTAATTTCTGCGCCACTCCTCTAACCTGATCCAAAGGATAAGAAGAAGAGTGGCCAATGTGACATAGAATGTCAATGTAGACAAGCCAAGGAGTGCATGAGAAGTACATTGAGGGACAGGAGAAACAAAAAAAAAAAAGAAGAAATTCAAGTTGTGGATACTGTTAACTTACCCCTCCATTTTGCTGCAGAAGAGAATAGTCATGCTCCCTTGACATTGATACTAACTCCTCTGAGCTGATACCAAAATCACCACTATGGACTTGCCTTAAAGGTGAGTTTGTAGTCCCAGCAACTAAAAGGCAAAAATATAGCTCTTGACGTACTGGAAATTAATTTTCTTGACAAATAGACTGATTATTGAGTTTTTGCTACAGTAGTCAGTATTTATGTAAAATCATATTTTCATACTACGAGTATTGATGACAGTGATTTACCCCCATTAGGATGAAGCTGTGTTGATTCGAGGGATGTGCACCAAATGTCAAGGAAATTTAAAAGACAGTGTACAAATATATAAATTCAAGAATATATGAAACAATACAGAAACATAAAACCTTGTAGCATACATGATGAAAGGTAAATCAAAGAAGAATAGAAGATTTATTTATTTTTTTAACTTGGGGCTTAGCAAAATCAATCGTTTTTCCTGGTTTCACGTCAGAGTAGTAATGACCGTGTAATTTATTTATTTAACTCTCTTTATTTTCTTTTGAGATAGCATGTCATTCATGTAGAAAGCAATGCATGTATTATGCTCCTCCCTAAAGCTACACCAGCTAAACAGGTTTCATGATAAAACATTATAAAAATGATAATTACCATCAGCAGTTTGACTGGACTCTTCAGATGGACGAGCTGCCTGGTCAAGCATAATAAATGAGCAACCAATTCTCTGAGGTTCAACACAGTGAAGAGTGAGAAGCACGAATTACCTCGATGATTAGTGCATGTTTAGCAATCAAATAGTTCGTCCTTATATCATCCCTGATCTTCTTTCTCGCCATGGCTGATTCATGAACTAATGTTACGCACACGTTGATCGCATGGACAGCTTTCTGAAATAGATATAAACATTAAAGCACCAAAATACTACTACGATAGTATCAAAGTAAAACTTAATGCACTGCATAATATTCAAGACAACACGTATCAAAGACTCCCACGTGTAGAATGATTAGTTGAATGCTGTTTCATAACAAATTAATTAACCAGAACACTGAGAAGCTTTCATCAGTGTGAGGATAGGAAAAAATAAATATCACAAGTACAACAAGTCCAGTGTCATAGAGGATTGATAGAGCAAAATAGAAACTTAACTGTCATAGATAAAGTTTTGTTATATACATCTTTGATTTTATTAGGTCTATAATCACAATCACGTCCAAGATCATGATCTAAACTTTTATGCCAACTAAAATACGTTCTCAGTTATTCTTACTGTTTTTAAGATGAAACAACTACAGTAGCTCCACCTATACATTGAATGTGACAAATCCAGACCCCTTTGCTGGGAGGGAACAAGACCTAACCAAGTAGGACCTATACGAGGTCAACAAGTCATGCTCAAATGGGAAGTAGTTACTTATGTTTGGAGGCGAACTCCCCGGGGATAGGGAATTGACCATGAGTTTTGTTTATGACGTCGCTAATATCCATTTCCTTAGCAACCCACTTATCACATAGCAATTCCACACACAGGTGCACGGTAACATCTCGATATTATTGAGAATCATTATATGAGGAATAAGAAAATAGCTATGAAATGCCTCAGCCTTACACGTCCTTATTGCATAAAAGCCTGTTCAACCTTATGTCGAACACCTCATAGACAACAACAACAACAACAACAGATAGTAATTAGTAAATAAGATGTAAAAAGAAAAATCGAACAGCAAGTATCGTGAAAGGCCTAACACGATCGCCATGCTTTAGTATTAATCAAACTCTAATTCTTCACAGGATCATGTAAAGCATATCAAAGCGAAAACAGAACTACTCGTATAAATATTAATATACCTTCCACCGGCGCAAAACGTCGCCTCTAGCATCTTTGGTCTGGAGTGGCTCCAAAGCTTCGGTTTCTCCATCATCGAACAGCTCGGAGGCCACTTCCGATTCCACGTCATCAAATTGTTCAGACAGCTCGGAGTCGGAGGCCACTTCCGATTCCACGTCATCAAATTGGTCTGAATTGGCTTCGGATTCGTCGTTAGGTTGAGTCTGAGCCGGCTCGTTTGGGCTCCTCTGCAACGGCAACCTGTCTAGGATCGAAGATATGACAGTCCCAAACCCTGAAGACACAATTGCATAGTTGATTAGAGCGATAAACCTCGTTTCCAGAACCCTGTCTATCATCGAAGATATGACATTTTGCAGCACCTTCATTGTTGAAGAGATAGTAGTGACACAGTGCTTGTCCCTGGACTGGAGAGGTACTTGAATAGAAGAAATTTCAGGAGACTTCGTATTAAAAAAGCATTAAACCCAACTTCCACTGAAATTTCTTCGAAACTCTGTGTGATGCTAAAATTAGCGCCAAAACAAGAGGTGTGGTGTCGTAGTCAGGCGCAAGAGATTAATGGTCAGCCTAATCAGAGCCTTTCGGTCTTCTTCTTAAAGACAAAAAACAAACTTATGCTAAAACAATTTTTTATTTTTTTTAGGGTAATGCTTAAACAATTTCGCACGGTATCTAATCTACTACACTATCTAGTGTTATCTATTTTTATGTCATTTTTACCTTTAAGTTGTAGGGTTTTATATTCCATGGGTTTAAATCTCGAAAATTATTAACGATTAGACGATAATATTTAACAACGAATCATATCTTATGGAATTTGATAATATGAATTGATCTCATCCAAAATTAATTAATTAGAGTGATCCCCGATGGATGTTGCATGTGGGTCGAGTAACCTCATGGCGAGCTAGCATTGACTACAAAACCATAAATAAAGGTTAGTCGTATTACTCAAACTAGTACCGTTAACAATGATCAGGTAAGATGAGTCTTAAGAAGTTGTCACATGGACGAAAAAAGGGACATGTTATTTTTCGTCCCCATTTTACTAAATACCGTCCACATATTTGGTAAATTGTAATAATATCATTGTAATAATATCATTATTATATAAAAATAACTTTTAACCCAAAACTCAATATGATAAATATATAAGTTCAAACTCAAATATTACATTGACTTTATAGGTATATGAACTTTCTACATGAAAACAAATCCATTTAACACTTTTAACAACCTAGCCCAGGAATTTATTTAAAAAAAAAATCATCAAAAATGTGGCGTTACGCCAAACATGGTGTCTGGCGTAACGCCAGACTTGAAACCTGGCGTTACACCAAAAAATTTTCTTTCTTTTTTTTTTAAATGTTTTTTGAATTAATGGAACAATATTAATTGCGCATTTCTGAAGTTAATTTTTTATTGAATTGAAAGTATTCTTATGCATAAGGAAATAATACTTTCAACCTAGTTTATTACAATTATTTTAAAAAAATTCAAAGTTTTTCATTATTGTTAGTTCCTTGAAATTATGTAAAGTTGGAACGGATACACCAAAAAAATTGAATTCATAATGATTTTTTACAAATTGAGATGCTACAATGACAAAAATATTTATGAATAATCATCAATGAATGAGTAATGAAACTAATTTGTGAATGTATTAGAAGTGACATTGAAATTAAATTTAGGGTAAAAAGAAAAGATATTTTAATAATATAAACCAACCACATGATAATAAGAAATTTAAAGAAAAATAAAAAAAATTGGCGTTACGCCAGATTTCATTATGGCGTGACGTTACGCTAGAATTTTTTTTATTTGTTATTTTCTTTTTAATTTTTTAATTTTTCTTTTAGTTAATTATTGTTATGTGGTTGGTTTATATTATCAATATTGAAATATTGTTGTAATTATGATGATTTTCTTTATTAAGTTGTGAAAAATCACACATATTAAAATTGTATTGAAATTTATTTGTATTTTTACAAGTTATGTGAATTTGAAATATTTGTTTATATATTTTTCAAGTCATTTAAAATATTATGTTGAATAAAAAATATATTTGGGTCAGTTTGATATTTTTCAGGATGTTTTTGCAATGATGAAATGAATATCAATTGGTACATGTGCATTTTCAAGGTCAGTTGTGAATCACAACGCAGGATGCAAAACAACAGTTTCAAATATAATAATGGCGGTGACAGTGATGGTGACGCTCCTCTTTCTCATGCCACTCTTTCAGTACACACCAGATGTCATTTTGGCTCCAATCATTGTCAATGCAGTAATTGGACTTATCGATGTCCCTGCGGCCTGTCAAATTTGGATGATTGACAAGTTCGATTTTGTGGTCGTGCTATGTGCATTCATTTCTGTTCAGCAAGGCCTACTGTCGTATACAGTTCGACGTCGAGGAACATGAATGGCACCAAGATATGTGCAACGGTCCGAGTCACTATTCTTTTCGCGGTCCACATTACTTTACAAGTAAAATTAATTTTCAAATTAGCATAATTAATTGGTTTTGTTGTTCTAATAATATAGACTAATTAATTTCATTATGTGTATGTAAGCCATATGTAAAACTTGCTCAATGTTTTAGTGTTTAACTTACTACCAACATATTTTGCTTATTTCACGCTCAGGACGAAATTGGTATGAAACTAAGAGCCAGCCTAGAGGTCCGAGGGGTAAGCCTGCGGCGATGCTGCAAATCCACGACGTGTGCCAGAGGGTATACTTGGTTTGTGTTGAGATGAGTGATAGTGGTCATACCCAACTACAAAGTTATGCAAAGTACAATGAGTTCACCGGTTTTATTTTGATAATTGTACAAGAAGGAATAAAATATAAAGCAAGTATTCATACTAGTAAAATAGATGATGCGTGTCAATGTGTACATCCTCATACGCCCAAAACGCCTAACATCATAGATACCGAAAGATTAGGATAATTACTGGATTGCAGCTATCACGAACGTTATGAGTAAAGTCGTGTGTATCAAGACCTAGTGACTGGAGAAAAGTAGGATTCTAGTTTCTTTGCCCGATATATCTCATCATAATTGTTGTTGTCGTGACAATGATAAGTGTCCATTGATTATGGGGCCACGTAATCTCAATAAATGGAAGATCGTTGGCGACTCCATAAGGACTTTACTAGATCATCAAACTAGTTGTCAACAAAATTCAAATATTTTTTAAAAATGTAATTAGTTTGTTGATAATGCAAACTTCTCAACTTCCAATGAACTCTTTCTCTTTACTTGAACTACCCACTTACTTACACAGATAAACGGGGGCTTACGGGTAATATAGGACAGGTTTCGCAAAAATAGATTGTAGTCATGCGCCTCATGCGTAACTATTATGATATCATTGACGAGACCCTAAGCCTCAAAACAGTCTTCTTTATATTAAAGCATGCGAGGTTGGATGCTTGTATTGCCCAGGGTTTGCTGCTTGCTTAACTCTGGGCCAGACTCTTCTTTGGATGGAAAATGATCTTCTCTTTCTACTTATTTCGCGGTGGCAGGGGTTTGGTTTGGGGGCCTATCATGAGAGTCCTTCTCTATATGGTCGTCTCTGGGATAATCCTTAATGCGGCTCTCAAGATGTCGCTATAGAAGGAGAAAAACAAAATTGACTAGGATTTTTACAAGAAAAATAACTCCTCAACAAGTAATTATTTATATAAAGATACTTTAGCCAAACGCTTGATTAGTCTTCCCCTACAAGAATAAATAGGAGCCTTGCCTATGATTCCTTTTAATTAGCTGAAACAACCTTTACCAAGTTCGAAG
The DNA here is from genome assembly GCA_028274465.1 of Plantago ovata. Taxonomy (NCBI): domain Eukaryota; kingdom Viridiplantae; phylum Streptophyta; class Magnoliopsida; order Lamiales; family Plantaginaceae; genus Plantago; species Plantago ovata. Next base: position 22,130,104 of record CM051457.1, read on the forward strand.
AATTGTCGATCACCAGATCCACTGGTCTGCAATATTCACCTCGTGCTCTTTTCTTATGCTAATATTATGCAAATTTATCATACTTTTTTCTACAATGTGGGGGTGTATATTATAGGTTGAATTTAAAATTATGGGGTGAAGTGTCGAAACTTAAATTCAAACTATAATATACTCCCTTGACGTAATATATTATGCGAAGTAACACTTTATCGGGGGTGTATATGTAATAGTTCTTTAATTTTTTATTTTTGTTGAAGTTAACTGTTAAAAACTTAAAATTAGATGTTAATTTTATTTTACGTTGAAACTCGTTGTTAATTTTATATTTTTTGCTAAAATTACCGGTTAGAAATTACGGCAATAGTTTTGAATGAATTCAGTTCGAATGAACTAAATTATTTTTATACGGAAATAATAGAATGATGGTGATGTAATTTAAAAAAAATAAAAAATACAAAGTCAAATAAATGAATAATTCCAGTACATTATTATAATAAAATTATTAATAACTCAAATATAGAAGAGGCAGCTTAGAAACGACGCAGTGTAAAGGTAGATAGATCCCACCCGTTTAAAAGAGAGGAATCCAACTCAAATCTAACGCTCCAAAATTAATCTGTAGTTCTCCCTACTTAAAACCCTACTTTCCCAGCCCATTACTAATCGCCTCATCTCATCCCCTCTTCCTCTACCAAATCCAGAAAACCTAACTTGCCGCGAAGATGTCTGACGAGGAGCATCAGTTCGAAGCTCAGGCCGACGCTGGTGCGTCTAAGACCTACCCACAGCAAGCTGGTACCATCCGTAAGAACGGATACATCAACATCAAGAACCGTCCCTGCAAGGTATAAAATAATTTTTGTATTTCTTTGTTTTATTCGTCGCCTCCTTGTTCGTAAACAATTATTTGGTGAATTTTAGTCTGTTTATGTTGTTTATAAGGTGGTGTGTATTGTTCGTTGATTTAAATCCGATTGACTTAGATCGAAAAAGAGTAGAGTTGTTTATTTGACCGTAAGTTAGATCGAGTCGAGTTTGTTTATTCGGCGTACGAATCTGAAAGCTATTTGACTATATATTTGGATGGGCGAGTATGCTATTTGACTATTTGGATTGGATGTGTACTTAGAAATGAGAACTGCCCACTGAAGTTGTATATACCAGTTATAGAGTATATACTGTTTACATGATTTGTAGTCATTGATGTTACTGGAAGCTAGTTACTAAAATTGAATATCTCCTGTGAGAAGACAACTAAAATAGATCTCCCAAGTTCAGTACAGATTTAGTGTGTATTTGGTTAGGCAGACTGGAATTATCTAGCTGAGTGATTTGTATATTTCTGTAAGTTCACAAATTTTCACTGTGCATTAATAGAATATAATGCCAGAGTTACGTGCATGAATAAATATGACGCCAGAGCTTGTGTATGATAAACTTTGTGCTAAAGAAATGAGCCACTCCCACCTGTTCCTGGGTCATTCTTCCTTTGAGTAATTTATCACCCTGTGAGTTTTGCTTGTGTCAAGTGCCTCGTCTAGCCCCAAGTCAGTTCTTAACCCTTACTAAACATTCTGGTTTGATAGCCTGATCATATATTTGTAATATTCTTTCATTTATGAAATGTAATTTGAAATGCAATTATGGGTGAGTTCACTGTATGCCTGATTTACGAATTAGTGGTTTGTGCATTGTGTCCTGCTGTGATTTTCTCTGGGACTAAATATATGTTTCCATTAGAAACTGCTTGAGTGCTTTAGACAAGTAATTTTTGGTCCATGAGGTTTTGTTGCAAAATCTGCAAGGCTATAAGAATCTTATCCATCTTCTTGATGTGTAGTAATGTATTATTTGTTTCATCTGGTGTTAACTTTGCTCTTAAGAAAAATTCAAGAATAAGCCCTTATTTGTTCATGTACGTTGTACTATACTCACTAATTGTTTATCTCATGAACAGGTTGTTGAGGTTTCAACCTCCAAGACCGGTAAGCATGGTCATGCTAAGTGTCACTTCGTCGCAATAGACATCTTTAATGGCAAGAAGCTTGAAGATATTGTGCCCTCATCCCACAATTGTGATGTAGGCATATATGCATTTTTATTTTGTTTATGGTCCTTTTAATACCGTCGAGTACTTGTCATACTTAGTTGGTTTAACCTGTGGTGGTTTGGTTGAATTACAGGTTCCTCATGTTAACCGTACTGATTATCAGTTGATTGACATCTCTGAGGATGGATTTGTAAGTGGCTTATTCATGCCTACTTTGAGTGTGTTTTTGCTGGTTAGGTAACATGGCTAATGATCTCTGGAAATTTAATTATGTTAATTAGGTGAGCTTGCTGACTGATAATGGAAGCACCAAGGATGACCTTAGGCTCCCCACTGATGATGCTCTAGCAACCCTGGTTAGATATCTACTTACCTGTTTGTTGCGTTAAGGTCCTATTTGTATGTCTTGTCTAAGTTCTAATGCACTATTGTAATACACAGATCAAGGATGGGTTTGCTGAGGGAAAGGATCTTGTTGTGAGTGTTATGTCCGCAATGGGTGAGGAGCAAATCAATGCAATCAAGGATGTTGGTCCTAAGTAACTGTTGTTGGTTTCTTAACCATCTATTCTACTACTACTTTGAATTTTAAACTCTTATAGATTCGTAAAAGATGGGAGGACAATCATATTCAGTTTGGATAGACTGGATAATGATGGTTTACGTCCTCGACTATTTAAGTACCTAGTATCTCTTTGGTGTTGCGACTTTGAATTTCAATAAAGTGTTTATTATTTATTTGGTTCTCTACTTCTGTGGTTGTGATGTTCTGTTGTCTTAATAGCGGTTTTATAGTAGTTTTCTTTTTTATCCTGTTGAAGTTTCTGTGTCGTAGGACTATGATTTGTAAACATTCAAGAACATTGCCAACACCAAGTAGCAGCTGCATCAATGTATGGAACTAGCCCAAAATACAGAATGCAAATTGAGATGAATAAAACACATGAATACTATATGCCCCATGCATGTTAGGTACCTAGGCCCTAATTTCTTTGCAATAATTAGTGAATTACACGGCTGAGGAGGATCTTAAAGTGTGAAAGGGCCTTGCTTGGAAAGAAAAAGTAAAAAGAACAAAAATGTTCTTCAATATAAGTTCTCTAGCCATGCAAATAATCAAAAGTTAGAACCAGTTATTTCAAACGTAGGACAGAAGGTGCCAACTTTGAGCCAATTTATCATCTACATCTACAGTTTGTTTAGTAGCATGCCTCATACTGTTAGAAAGAAGAATGAAGATTAGCTGCCTCAAAGAGCATACTGCATTTCAGCTTGGATTTCCGAATATGAAAGGAAGTACTGTGAACACTGTCTGCATTGCTGTGAGAAGAAGCAATATGATAGCTGCTATAACTGACAGGATGGCCCATGGACTATTAAAGTGATTTCTCTTTAAGTTTGCCATCCATCTGTTGCTGGGACGGTGAAAATGTTTATTCACATCCTTGAAAAGGTCGAAGTAATAGCACTCTCCTCCGATAACAATGTTTTTGCTCAGCTTGTTGAACATGATATGAACTGCGTTATATCATTTTCCAGCCAATTCTTAATAATTTCAGCACGTCTCAGTAGCTCAACATCCTTTCCAGATTTAACCAGAGAGCTCATGAGGTGAATGTAGTCTGTCACATATTTTGGTTGGCTATAACTGACATGTATCTGCTCATACGCAATCATATTACTTAAAACGAACTCTGTATTATCTTCAACATTCAATTTTGGCAGCATCATAACTCCATCCCTGAAACTGATATTCATCAAGTTAATTTCAATTTTGGCAGCATCATAACTCCATCCCTGAAACTGATATTCATCAAGTTAATTTCTTTCGACGTTTTAAACTCAACGCCTGCCTCTTCTAACTCTGATGCTGTATTTATTTCTTCAAGACCTATGGCATTCTTCGAACCACCACTTACAGTAATGGTACTTCGGATTGGGAAGTATGTTCTGTACAACAGTCCAAGAATATGATCATCATTAGCCTTGTGAAGTGAGCGACCATGTGAGGATTCAACATCCTCCTTCCATGGCATCAAACAATCTATTTCCAAGAAACATAGTAGCAGATAATGCAAATTATCCTCTGGATTCTGAGACTTTGTCATTTCAAACAAATGACTTAAGACGAAGAAAGGCAACTGGTTCTCCATTAACAATAGATCACTTCTTAATGGGTACAGTGATTGTTCAGACTGGATTATGCAATCATTTTCATCTCTCCAATCCCAGAACCAGCGTTTTCGTAACAACTCAATTATGAAAAATCCATCCAGGAGTAACATTTCCACAAACTCGTCTGCCTCAGCTGGTAGGGTAATGGAGTTTGAATAACATGTACGCGCTCTTTCTTCCAGTTTTCTTAATTCCACCACATATTTCTTCACGCTCTCTTCCCCTCTTCTTCGTAGAAGCTGGTGAAGGTAGATGATTTTTTGCTGTTCCATATCATCTAAATTAGCTTTGTGACGATGAATAGGACCAATCGCAACTATTTGCGGATCATAAGCCTTCTCATTCACTCCCAGCAAACGCGCATTCACCTTACATATTTTGGGTTTAGGTGTAGCCTCACTAGCCAACTGGAGTAGCTTGCGGTCAATATCAATAATGATGTCATCTCTCTTTGACATTCTGGCTGCATATGACTCTTTAAAATGAGTGTCACACAATACTGTTAATTTTCTTAATTTATAGATTACCAGATAGTTTTGTTAAAGATAGCCGCAGAAGAAAGCTACATTTACTAAACTCTACAAATGGTGGGAACACGAGTAGAGCATGATAATGATTACTTGAAAATAAAGCGAAATCATTAAGGTTATAAGCTCAATGATAGAAAATAAGCAAGTCATAGTTGGATACAGAGTACCTGCAGTTTGTGTTTTGCTAATATTCGCGACCTCGGCCACAGATGCAGTTCTTGTAATCGGCGATGATTTCATCTATATATCTCATCTTTATATAATCTAGGTGCTTAACCTCAACAGGACTGCCTCTTAATTTGTTTAATCTTATTTAATATTTATTAATCTTCAACGGCAAATTAAACTTGAGCCAAGGACATGATGATAATAAATCGGGATTAATTAATCATTAGTACAAATACATAGTCACGGGCGGCTGTTAGCCGGCGCGGACCGACCGACCGAGTTTTTAAAGGCCCCTACTAGTTTATAAGGCCGCTGAGCTGTATGCTAAGAACAAAGAAACTTTTAGAAGTAACATCATATTAACTAAAGTTTCTTGTCGTTAAAAAAAAAGTTCAAAATTCTCAAGTTTCAATTGAACATATCAGTACAAACCTCATGATTGCGGTGCCGCTCACCAAAGGACTACCACCTAAAAGTATTCCATGAGCATGTTGCTCGTATGGGTGTGCATGGTTAATCCAAATGATGTGTTGTATTAGTCGGAGTTTGTATTTTGACGTTCTAAAGTATTTGACACGTTTTTCAGTGATCGATCAATAAAGTTTCTTTTGAGAATTTCGCCATAAAGTAGTATTCTAAATGCAGTTTTGCATAAAGTTATAGAATAAGACATTGAACCCATATCGAGTTGCAATGTAGGATCAGTTGGAAATAGACATGATGATCGCATTGCATGTAATTTCCATGCTACACATCTATACTTGATCTATGTCGTTGATTGTGTTAACATTCGTGACCACTGTTGAATCCTATCACGATATATAGTGGCAAAGTCTTCTTTGATCCGATGTTAACATTATTAATGGACCAAAATGATTTAGACAAGTATTTTTTGGTCCAAGAATTTTTGTTGCAAAATCTGCAAGGCTATAAGAATCTTATCCATCTTCTTGATGTGTAGTAAGGTATTACTTTGTTGCATACTTACATTACAAGTGTGTTTTGTTGGTTGGGTAGCATGAATAATAATCTTTCGGAATTTAATTATGTCAGGTGAGCTTGCTGACTGATAATGGAAGCACCAAGGATGACCTCAGGCTCCCACTGATGATGCTCTAGCAACCCAGTTCAGATATTACTTACCTGTTTGTTGCCTTCAGGTCCTATTTGTATATCTTGTCTAAGTTCTAATGCACTATTGTAATACAGATCAAGGATGGGTTTGCTGAGGGAAATGATCTTGTACGTTGTGAGTGTTATGTCCGCTATGGGTGAGGAGCAAATCAATGCGATCAAGGATGTTGGTCCTAAGTAACTTTTGTTGGTTTCTTAACCATCTATTCTACTACTTGCTTTGAATTTCAAACTCTTATAGATTCGTAAAAGATGCCAGGACAATCATATTCAGTTTGGATATATATACTGGATAATGATGTTTAACGTCCTCGACTATTTAAGTACTAGTATCCCTTTGGTGTTCCGACTTTGAATTTCAATAAGGTGCTTATTTATTTGGCTCTCTACTTCTTTGCTTATGATGTTCTGTTGTTAAGACAACGGTTTTTTTATCATTCTTTTTGATCCTGTTGAAGTTTCTGTGTCTTGATTCTACTCTTAAAAACAGACTAGTATTGTAAAGTTTCTGGGATGTACACTTAAATTGGGCTAGCATGCTCTACCTAAACCAATAACCTGACCAGACAGATAACTTACATATTCGGATGCTAAAATAAAATTGACCCTTTTCTAAGAGCAACCCTCCCAAGTTCATTTTTTCTTTCATAAAACTCGAACTCGAAACCATATGTTTACCTTACCTTCAACCTAATTACATGATAAACCATTTGGAGATCCAATTATTTTTTCATACGTTTGTCTTCTTGTTTAAAGGCGATGAATTGAAGACGCACATTTAAGGGACATGCAAGTGCTTAGAAAAGGATGCTGCCAAAGATTGAGATATATTGTTTTGTTTGCTAGCATTAGCCGTGTACGTTAGTCTTTAGTTGTCCATTTTCGATATCATATGTCACGTCGACACTACGTTCCACTTCTTTAATTAATACTAATAAAAGTTTAAAAAACATTTGCCAGTTTAATCATCCTACGTCCTACATATGAACGTTTTATCAGTTCCATAGTGTTACTTTAAAGGTCTCAAACCTTACCATTTTAGAAAATATATAAAACTAAAAGAATTTTTGACGAGACTATTATCATGTACAATACAAATTTCATATTCAGAGTTGCTCGGTACATGAACATAATTAGCGTATGCTAACGAACGAAATGAAATTGCTAAAATATATAACCTTTAACGAACAAGAACCTTAATGAACGAACATTAAGGTCACCGTTTGGTTCAAAATACTGCAAATGGCATTTTAATTGAGGGATGAAAATCGACTCCTAGGCCGGCATGTTAATTTTGGCGGCAAATAAATCCAAATTTATTGCATGATCTACTCCAAATTCCCGAACACTTAGTGCACAATTCAAAGCTACTCGAGCATTCCCATAGGCAAATTTGGGGGATTTCCCTTCCAACACAACCAAGGAACTGGCGGTAAGTTTTCTTACTCTGGTCTCCCGCCCAGGACACTGATACTTATAGCTTGCATAGTCATATAAAAGGCTAAATGCTAAAATTTGTAAACGTAAAATTCGCAAATTTTGATACTTGGGTGGGGCTCCGGCCCTGCCCGGTCCCTTGAAGAGACTAGCTAGTTAATGCCCGGGACTGACCCAAGTAACACTGAGAGGCATGAATGTTTATGTGGAAGCAACACAAGGGGACTGGTGGTTATGTTATAAAGACTTGTAGAGGTAGTGGACCATTGGTGGTATAAATTATAATAATAAGTTAATATAACGCTACTTGGTTAGCTTATTGAAAAAGGCCAGCTTAGCTACAACAAGGCATAAATAAATATTGTTCGTGGTGATCACTCACTCGTTTGTGTTTTGGATTTTCCATATGTTAGGATCGAGGGGCTTTCAGTAGTAATTTGCCAAATGCTACCTGTCTGCCTGCCTGCCTGCTGCAATATTACTGGGAATGTGATTCCTGTCCTTTTGGTTATTATCTAAACTAATTTCATCTACATCAACAACCACCCAACGGTTTTCGTGTTCATCATTTCTTTCCGCTTCTATATCTCTTAATATACAGTAAAAAACTCTGTTGTAATGGATAAAAATTCTCAACTAATGTGGATAGTAGTCACTCCGAATTACCTGGAGAGATGATTAAGCTGGCCGAGGAAAATGTCGAAATTGTTATTGTTTCAAATTCAAATTATACATTAAAATTAAAGTTGGAAATTATAAAAAAAAAAAAAAAAAAAAAAAGAAGAAGAGGTAATAATTCAAGTGCAGAGAAAGTAATGGTGTAGCAGACCTTTGGCTAGGATAGGATGTGGAGTGGACCAGCAGTATTGTTAGCGTTGAAATATGTCCAGCCCGCATTTACGAACTGGAGCGGCCTAAGATCGCGATAGAGCTCTAAGAGACTGTCCCTCAAATGGCTCGACCACCCTTCCAAGTACGTCACCATACCGGAAGGTGGCTCGACCAGGATTGTGAGGTCGCCCTCCAAGAAAGCTCACAAGGGACAAGCTGACAAGGCGACTGAGAACCATCTCTAGGGAGCGACCACCCTTGGTGGTCGATCGAGGACCTTACGTCAAGGAAATACCCTCAAAGGATAGCTAGGCATGGTCCTACTCAAGCAATGGATCACGAGGAAGGCTCGAGCACCTAGGTCGACCACAACCGGTCGGTCACTAGGCGGCCCACCTTCCAGAAAGATCCATCAAGTCTCGAAATGCCTAGAATGCCCTCCAAACCCTAGGTAAGATGTTTGGATCAAAACCCATGGACCTCCTTAATGGGCTTGGGCCAAAGAAGGCTTTAATCTCATACGGACACTTGTCACGATCCTACACAAAGTGACAATGAAATACTATGAGTATATAAGGAGGCCTCATTCAAGATCCCAAGGTAATCAATACACACCTACACTCAATATTTCTCTCACTAGGGAAGACTTCAACTCCCTACTCGTAAAGTCGACACTCCGGTCTGATATCCGACAAACCGGGTAAAAGACACTAACCCCCCTCCCCCCTTCCTAGTGGATTTCAGGTACCGAAGAACTTTATACTTTTACTCAAAGAAACACCATTTGAGTGGAAACTGAAGTGTTACCCTTTGAAGAAGACTTACGACGAATTAGACAGTGAACAATTTACCCATCAACAAGTATAAACATTTATTAGGAACTATATTTTGGTGAGGGAGAGCCATTCCATTTTAATTTTTGATGTGTGCCCCGAATGGCTTAGATTAGTGGTAGATCAGGATCAGTCTGGACTAATTAGAAGGAGAATCATGGCCACGGCGCCTGTCTGTGCATAACTAGTATTTGCTGTGTTATTGATGAATTTTCCAAAAAAAATCAAGTGCAAATTTGATAAAGCCAGTAATAACTCTTTAAGAAAAAGTTAGTATTAGTCTTTTCTTTATTTTTACAACAGTGTTGTAAACATGTAATGTCACCTAACTCAAGTGCACATTTGATAAACTCTTCATTAACATGTAAATTATGTGAATAAAGTGAAATCGCACGAGTGCAATCGTGTTTGATTCAAAATGACATTTATAAATTCGCCAAGGTTTAAGAAAACTATAGCAGGATAAATTCGTTCATTAATACCATCATCATTTCACACAATTCCAATACTTCCATTTAGCAAAGAAGAGAAGACTAATAAATTTAAGTCCAGTTGGAAGTCTTTGGTTAAACAAATGCAAATGGATACGAATGTCTCTCTATCTACATATAAATCGTGCCACATCGCATTAAATGCATCAAACAATGAATATCCAAAGCTTAAAACACAAGAAAGAAAATCATAAATAAATTAAAAAATATTGTGCCCATCATTTCTTTTTCTTCAGCTGTTTGCGTGGACTTTCTAGTATTTTTACCAAAAAAGAAACGCAATTTGTAATGAATTGATATTGCACCGAAAAAAGAAAAAAAAAAAAATTGCACAGAGAGAGAGAAAAAAACACAAAACAATAAAGAAAAGGTGCTTGCAGGAGAAGACTTTCCCTCAAACTTTCAGGAAACAATCCCAACACGACACAAACAAACATACACACTGCAAAACTCAGAAATTCAAATCAGCTTTTTCCTTCATCCACAAGAAGCACTACAATCGAAGTCAACCTAATAATGGGTGAAAACAAGCCGCCGCCACCGTCATCTTCATCTACCAGGCCTACCATCGCGCTGCCGCCTAGAACTTCAATCGAGAGCCTGTTCGCCGGCGGCACAGGTGTCAGCCCTGGCCCGATGTCGTTAGTTTCGAGTTTTTTTGCTGAAAATGATCCGGAGGGTGACTGCCGCTCGTTCTCTCAGCTTCTAGCCGGCGCAATGTCGCCGAGTTATTTTCAGCAGGAGAGTAGAGGTGGAGAGTTTCGATTCGAGCAGAATCGGCAGGCTGGTGGTGGAGGAGTGATGATGCCTCACCAGCAGCAGGGGATGTTTATGGTTCCGTCTGGATTGAGTCCTGCCGCCTTGCTCGATTCGCCAGGGATTTTTCAGCAGGTATTTGATTGACTTGGTGATGATGATGGAGATTGTTTTTTTATGTTTGTGTTGTTGTTTTGACTTTCTGTGTTGATTGATGTGATTTTGACCTTATAATGTTGAGTTTTGAAGTCATGTCATGTGATTTTGTGAGTGGATGTGCATGTGTTTGTTTTTGTTTGCTTTGTGAATGTGAGGAGTTTTGATGGATGTGGCTGTGCACCTTGATGACTAATAGACCTTGATTAGGTAATAAAAATGGAGCATGGTTATTATCTCATGACATATGGGGATGTACAGATATAGAGAGATTCTGGTAATACTCTTAACATAGCAAGTCAATGAGAAGAAGCAATGAGTCATTCAGGTCAAGTGTTGGAGTTTGTAAAACTACCAGTTATGGCTGAATCTTTGTCATTGTCTGTGTTGGTTCTTTAGGACCTGGACGTAGTTGACTAAGATGTCTATTTCTCTCGTGGTTGAGCATTTTTCATTTGGTAGAACGTATAACAGAGCAGGGTCATCAGTTCCTGGATTCCGTGACATAATATGTGCAATCTATAGGTTCATTGACCAGGGTTGATTTAGGATTTTGTTGAAATGAGAGCTGAAATTTGTTTTCAAAGTCACAAGATTGGCATTTTTTAGTCTATGCTTGCTGTTTCTGTGATCTGAAGGTATCAGATACATGCAAGATCTTAATACGGAGAAAAGAGAAGTCAAGAGAATGGAACTATATTTCCAAAGACTCCATTCATTTGGTAATAAAGTGTCAACTAGAAGGACAGACCTTGACCACAAGAAATGTGACAGTAGTTAAAAAATATATAATCCTTTGAATCATGTATCTGTTGTTTATTATGTTGGTCTGCTGTTACAATCTTTATTAGGAAAATTTTCAATAAGTTTGACAACCACGGAAGGATTTTTATGAGAAATTGAAGAGCCTACTAGATTGATGAGTGGTTGTTAGATAACCTCGTACATCTATCTATAACTACTTTAGAATTCCAACTCCTATATATATTTTGGATGAGACAATAAGCTGGTTCTTCATATGGTAATCTACTTTAGACTGCAACTCTAGCTTATCGAGACCTGTCTTTAACTTACTGCCTGGTGTACATCATGACTTGTGGTGAGGGAAAAGAAACCATACCTAAGAATCCAGCGGGAATAATAAAGAATAGAAAATCCTCACTTCAATAGTCAATAGTGCAAAGGTGTGCCTTTCTTTGAGGAGATCATTTCTAGGGAATAATAATTGTTTCATAACCGATATGCTTCTTTATGAATTAGTTTCCAGTTGGAAGATCTTTCCCGTATTTGATAGCGTCATAATTCCAGAAATTAATCATGTGATAAGTTTTGCAAATACCAATCATGAGGGCGGGGTTAGCCGTGGTTGTTTTGGTACATTTCTGGATGATCTTGTTAGTGGCAGTAGTTGGTGTTTTTCTGATGCAAGTATGTTTTGAAATCCATTAGAAATTTAGAACTCTCCACCCTTACTACCATGGTTCATGTGCTAAGTCTCTGTTTTTAACTGCATTAACCACATCAAAAGCTATACATGGTTTGATGTTCCACATGCGCGGTTCATTTGACTAGTTGCTCATTTCTGATAGTTCAAAGTTCAGACCATCACTTAGTTGTCTACACTAATTAAGATGGTATATTCTCTTTAACTTGGAGTAAATGTTTGTTCATTTTCTCTGTTGCTATTGTTCCAGAGAGCAGCATGCTTCCTTCTCAACAGTGTGATTTTATGAGTTAAAGCTGAAAGTATTAGTTTCAGATAGTACCTAGAGTCTCCTTCCTTGAAAGATTTTTCTAGTACTTTGAATAATTTTGACGTGGGCATCCTTTTTATATGAATAGGGTTCTTATGGAGCATCTCATCAACAGATGATGGCTCAATTGACTGCTCAATCTCAAGCTCAAGCACAGGCACAGATGCATTCTGACTACAGATCTTTATCCTCAGCTCCTGCTACTTCTCTATCAGAAATGCAACGTCTATCATCTTTGCAACAGAAGATGCCTCCCTCCAAGGTCACAAATGAGTCATCTCTTGTTTCTTACTCTGCTCAAAAATCCCAACCTGCCAACTTCCCTGTTGACAAGCCTACTGATGACGGGTACAATTGGCGCAAGTATGGTCAGAAGCATGTGAAGGGCAGTGAATACCCTCGAAGCTACTATAAATGTACTCACCCAAAATGTCCTGTCAAGAAGAAAGTTGAACGGTCTCTTGAAGGTCAAATAACTGAAATTATATATAAAGGTCAACACAACCATGCCCCACCAAGTAAGCGTTCCAAAGATACTGGTTCTGAGGGGCAGACTGGGAATTCAAACTTGTCTTACATGTCATCCACCAAAGACCAGGAGTCTAGCCAAGTTACGCCTGATCAAGCATCTGGATCAAGTGAGAGTGATGAAGTTGGTGATGCTGAGACTAGAGGTAATGGAAGAGATGAGGATGAACCTGAATCCAAGAGAAGGTATACTAAGTCAGGGATAACATCTCAACTTTTTTTTTCTTCTCTCTCTTCCTTTCTGAACATGCATGATATGCTGAAATACATTCAGGAACATTGAAGTCCAGAGTTCAGAACAAGCATCATCGCATCGGACTGTTACGGAGCCGAGGATTATTGTTCAAACCACCAGTGAAGTTGACCTTTTAGATGATGGTTATAGATGGAGGAAGTATGGCCAGAAGGTTGTCAAAGGAAATCCTTACCCAAGGTATTTTTATTTTCCTTTCTTCCGACTGTCTTCTGTTTTTAAACATCCTTCGAGTTAAAATTCTATGATAACACAAATTGTTCTTTAGCAGTATTTTGAGAAAGGTATTAATTAAACACTGAGGGTGTCTGTGACAGTGAATGCAACTCTCCACTTTCTTAAATGCAGGGAATCTTGTGTTTGTATACAGCTTCGATATTCTTTCATCTGAAAGTAAGCTATTAGAAGCTAAAAAGCAGTAAGATGTTACCGACCTGAGAGCCTGAACCCACCTTCTGGCTTCTTTAATTTATCGATGAAATTATCAGATGCTAATTTTGTGCTCTCTAGTTTTCTGCACCTTCTGTAAAAACTTGCATAATTTTCTTCAAGCTTGTTTTACATGCTTTCTCAAAACTTTGCCATTTCTTCTAAAGCTCCAAGTATTGTATATTGTTATGCTCATTATTCAAATTTGTCTTTAAGGTGCATCTTTATCTGGTATTGCTCCTCTAAAAACCTTGGGTGTTCAGATGCCTTACATTTTGTTTGTTATCCTGTCTCATTGCAGTGATCGGTTCTGGTAGTTTAACTATTATACCCTCAATATATCTTCTAACTACCCTAGTGACTTTGATTTCGTAGGAGCTACTATAAATGCACTACTCCAGGATGCAATGTCCGGAAGCATGTTGAAAGAGCTGCCAGTGACCCAAAGGCCGTCATAACAACATACGAGGGGAAGCACACTCATGATGTCCCTGCAGCTAAGAACAGCAGCCATAACACTGTCAATGCTACTTCACAGCTGAGACAAAACAACACACTACTGGATAGACAAATGGCAACTAGAAGAATGGACTTTGCAAACAACGACCACCAGTCTGTTGCACTTCTCCGTTTCAAAGAAGAACAGATCACATAATCTCATACTGAATATTGGCAAGAAAACAGGTACCAAAAATGACATGGCATGCTTGAGCCATCATGATTTATGATGTTAGGATCATACACAGCATTAAAAAAGAAAAATGAAAAAAAGCATACAAAAGATGTTTAGAAACTAGGGTATACAATTACAAAATGTTGTTGAAACAAAAAGCAAAAACCGAGTTGTATAGGATTTGTTTGTAAATTTCATGAATAGGTGATAGTGCGTGTAATGTTTTTGTTGTGTTCAAATTTTTTTTGTAAATTATTTCCAACGCCGCACTGCATCACTTGTATTTGTAATTTTTATGATGTACTTCTTTGAACTTGTTCCTGATTATAGTTCTTTTGATGTCCTATCCTTTTGCTTCCTTGCTCTTAGACTTTCTAATTGTGTGGGGTTAAAGTTAAACCCTATCCAACCCGTTCAATGCCCACCAAAATCTAGCCTGATTCTGTGCCATGGTTTGCTTACCGGATTTAGATATATCAGTATTCGAAGTTCTTGCATCTCGACCACTGGTGTGGTGAGATTTTGTGCATCATGGTCGGTGTGTTCCTTCCATATGGGGCTCATAAACTCAAATCTGAAGTCTGAATTATGTTCTCAGCCAATTCTGCGTAGATCTTGATTAGAGATGAACTCAGTCAAAAGATGTTACTTTAAAGTCTTCATATTTGGTAGACTTGTCTTCTATTGGCATTTGGCCTACCATATGTTTTATTATACATCTCCATGTGTGACATTAACAAAGTCTTGCACATTTTGTTGCAATAAAAGAACACACAGAATGTCAACTGAAGTCCTTTGTCCATTTTCATTTTTGTATCACCAACTATATTTAGTCACCCTCTAACCTTCCAGAACGGCAGAACCCCACTTAACCTTCCAGAACGGCAGAACCCCACTTAACCTAATGTTCTCCCTCAACTTTCTCGCATAAACTGGTGTTTTAACACAAAGTAGAGTGTTTTAAATTCGCTTAGAAATTGGAATCTTGGTTTAACACCAAAAGAGATTGAGGGAGCCTTGAATTAAAGAATCATGAGCACATGATTTATTAAAAACATCAGCTTTTCTTCTGTTACCCGGACTCACCCTATACACATACCCGAGTGGGGTACATATATCGGGTATCAGACATTCAGACTCATCTAATCCGTTGAAAAACTCAGTATTTGGCCTAAAATGAATTGTCCAAGTGCCCTTATCAGATGGCTAACATAATCTTCTTTTCCATTTCTCTTGAGCCTCACAAAGCATACAAAACATGTTCTCCGCTGCTGACTTTACGTGTTCATACTTAAGAACTCTGATCACCTCTGATCTTCATGAATTTCATTACAGTGGGTTACAAGCGTCGGTATCTGGCCAGTATTTACAAAATCTATTTTGTTGAGACGAACGCAACATAGAACTTTTTCAGGCAGTTCCTCAGGGGTCTGTGCCTGCAGTGAACAATAATAAATGCCATAAAACCTCACAGAAAAACAACAGTATGGCCACTTTCCTAGAATGAAACCATGCTAATATTAAAATGTTGAAAGATACATCAGAGGAGGATGCCAACAGAAGCAGTACCTGAATTGCCAATCCAAGGTCAATAATCCCATGTTTTAATCGTTCCCTAAATGCCTGCAGTCCTTTCCTAGAAATATAACTAAAACGATGCACATCAAGGTCGATTTCAAAATAGTTCGGCCCCTGCAAACACAAGATTCAACTAACTATGACGCTCAATGTGATCGGGAAATGACATCCTGCTGGATCTTAAATTGTTGAAAGATACACTGTACCTTATGGAAAGTGTGCTGTGGACGCGAAAGGACAGGCTTATCCTTGTATGCCTGCAGAAGCTTTCTTTCTGCAGAACTCAAACCAAGGTCTTCTGGATTTACAGGATTTACCATGATTTTCAGTCTGTCCCTGTGAGGGACAACAGATTCCTTGGCAAAACCTTTCACAGTCTCCATTTCATTTCGTATAAATTTCTGCGTAAGAAACACCAATCAAGATCAATAAGTCATATGTTCTCATGGGGCCTAATAGTGTGGAGATTATGTTAACAATGAAGTTCTGGGATTACCCTTAAAGTGTCCAGAAATTGTGGAGATGTCTCTTTATCAAAATTCTCAGACAGTTTGAAGTATAGTACAATGCTCATCCCTTCACCATCACAGTCTCCAGGGAACATGGAAGCCGGATAAGTAGGAAGCTGCAAATAAATTACAGTTTGACATTAACTTCTTGATGTCAAACTTACAGAATTCACAAAAATGAAAGGACTTGAACAGATATGAGGTGATACCTGTATATTAACTATCAGTAAAGAAGGCAGCTCATGGTGTGATTTGAGAACAGGAAGTTCAATGTGCTGCGCAATGTGATGTATCTTTCGTGGGCAAGCGAAAAAATCAACACCGATAGGTGCATATGGGGAATAATCAGAAGCAGGATATTTCTTTTTGTCCCTGCACCGTAATGAAAATTGTCAGCTAAACCGAACATTTTAGTACACTTGGTGAGGAGACAAAGAACTAACTCAAAAGTATGCATGCCTTAAATAATGTTCGCCTCGTAGCTTGAAGGCAGAAGGTACAACATCACACCAAGAGCCTTGAACGAGCTTCTCCAATGAAGAGTGCGGTATTAGGAATCCTGCTCTAGGATTACACAAGTATCTCTTTGACGCACCTGATATAATCGTCTCATAAAACGTTGTTTCATTAGCTTTTGTCAAGCTAATTGGACCAGTGCTTTCTGTCTGCAAAACTTTACTGGAGTCGACTTCTTGTCCATAACCAGCCGCGTAATCAGCAAGGCTAATAAAATCTTCATCAGGATCTGAATCAATGACACTTACGGAATCAAACCACTCTTCATCTTGCGAGATCTGAAAATCTGATCTCCTAAAGATTGCTGTATGATTTTCTTGAACCGACACAAATTCTTGGACAGAGACATAACCAGCATAAACCTCATCCCTAATGATGTTGTCCAGAGAAGCAACTAGAGTCGAAGGAGCTACCTTTCTCCGTAGCTTACATGACTTGTACAAGCGCTTCGCCTTAGACTTGATCTTTTTATTCGGCTTAGACACACAACCACCCATCTTACTGACTAAGATTCATGAGCTGCACTGCTGCAGAAAGATAGATAGATCCCTTAGAATCTACATTGAACATATCAGAAACAGTAAGACCAATAAACTTCAAACAGACCAGACATTCTAGGAAGATAAGTTAGATACCATATACTACTACAGTCTACAGACACAAAATATAACCATAACAAGCTAAGTATATTCTCTATTCTAAATAATGAAAAGACAACAAGGTTATACCAGAAGCAGAACAATGTGAAACTTAGCATACATGACCAACAATAAATCTTCTTCCTTGAATAAATAGCTAAGCCTTGATAAACAAGAAACAACGCGTACTTATCTTAAAGATTTTCCCAAGCATTGAAAGCCCGAGACTTAAAGAAAAGTTAAGTGATAATCAAAAAGCATTATACTAACATTAGTAGTAATTTACAAATCCTAGCATACTGACCTAATTAACTGTAATATTTCCACATATGGCTTCCCAAGAGTCCACGCAGGAAAGATCATAACATCATCATTTGAAATACAAGTAAATTCATTCATTGCAATCTTTTCAGATGATCTGGACAATTCAACTAAAAGCTCTAATAGACCTGACTTAATTTGCTAAATCTTGATTGCCATCATTTCAGCAATAAATCAACATGTAGTAATCAAAGAAAGAACTGCAACAGCACAAGTCACAACCACTGATCAACAAAATCAAACAATCACACCGAAAGCATCGACTCAACGTCTTAAAACTGGAATTACCTTAGCACAGAAGCAACAGCACACCTAACAGACACAGTGATCAGCAGGGAAGAGTTAGTACTATGGCACTTATATGAATATCAACAGTGAATGCTAGCTGTTCATACACTTGATGAAACTAATCTCTCATAGATTCAAGATTTAACCAGTTGTATTTATGTGTGTTCATACGAATGCTAATACTTAATAGCAAATTGAAGTTATGGGAATTATTATATATATACCTCATGCACAGAAAAATATTGACCAGAAACACAAGCAACTACTTACCCACCAAAATCAACACACCAGAAAATTGGTATGGAATTTTTTAATACTAAGTCTATCTATAGACTATATAGGTAATGAAATGAGTTTTGGTGTTTTCCCACTTTAAAAAAATTGTTGACAGAAAAAGCTGAAAGCGAAAAGGTTTGATAGTTATCGAAGGTTTAGAAGTCTTGTTAATATAGTTTAATAAGTCTTGAAAGTAACTGCAAATGATTAATAAGATGGATAGAGAACTAATGAATTTAGTTAAGCCATTGTTGTTATTAACTTATTAATTAGATTTTGATAGATAGACAACTGTACACGGTGCCTAACTATAAAGAACATAGATGATGATCATGGCCCTTCACTAGAAAAAAACAAATGTTCAACAACTACTATACCATAACACCTAAAGACCACTATCACCTATCAAATATTCTCCTTAACCATTTTTTAATTTAAACGAAAAAAAATTAAGATGGTATGAAGTTGGGCAGCAAACAAAGGAAATAATATAAATTGATTCATTAGTTTTAAAGAAAAATTGGACTCAGTAAATCATGAGATGAAAATCATTTATTTATGGTATCAGACGCTTCGGCAAACACCGAGGTCTGTTTTAGATTTCCACCGACCTTACTATAATTATATAGATAAGAAGAATGTTAGAATTTAATTAGAAGTGTGCGATGCAACCCAGACACGTGCTAGTGGGTCCCACACAAAACAAATGGGGCTTGCTTGTTTGCTGTGCATATAGGATTAAAGGGAGTGCGCACTGCGTTGCACATTCCTATAGTAGTACTGTATAACCTAGTGATTGAAAGAAAGAAAAGTTTTGGGGTAAATTTGCAATGAGGGGAAAATTCACCCTTGCCTAACCTCTAGTCCTCTACTAACTAGGTAAGGAAAGGGTCTGAAAATATTTTCATGAAATGACTGATGATATTTATAAAGTCTAATTAAAGTCTATAAAACCCATAGATTTTGAGAACTTGTACCAACTTTTTTTGGTTTACCATTAATCTTGACGTGATGAATGCTTACCGGTACCTAACATGTATTGATGGAATATGGGATGAGATCCTAAGTTCAGATCATGAAGACACATGAAAAAAAGCCAACTAGTATTTATACTGTGCATGTGATTTTGAAATTATATGATCAATCAATTATTAAGAGTTTGAAAAACATTAAATCAAACACAATCTAAATCCAAATATCAACCTTCAGGGCTTCACATTTTCATTTTCGTTGTTTATATAATTCATTATTCATTGCATACTATACTAGTATCATTTTGTTTCCCATTCGTTTCTCCTTCGCACTAATATAAGATCCAAATTGAATGAAAATTAGCTAGCTCTTTATCAAAAACATTAGTATCGACCATTAAAATGTTGTAGCATATGAGAGGTGTGAAGTTTAAACTCTAACGGAGTCATAAGATGGTATAGAGTATTTGAAATTGAAGCTATAAGATGATAAAAGTCCAATGTAATAGTAGAAATAGAGTAGTTAGATTTGTCGTTAGAAATCATAATCGTATGAAATTATATAATCAAAACTATTGTTACGTATAGGGGTTAGCTGTATGCATCAACATATCCACTACGAGTAATGATTCACTAAGAACAAACGTATCACATAATATCCACTACATTAACAAATTAGATTTATAGAAATAGTACTAAATTAATTAAATCTGCAGGAGTGTATTATTAAAATGAAATTATTAGATGCATGTTTAGGCATGCAACCAGCAAGGCAGCTGTTATGTTTGAACTTAAATTAGTCCGCGGCAGAGGAAACCAAATTATTTTTTCTCGTTCCCTACCAAACTAATGGAGAAAAAGTAGTAGTACTACTACTATTCCAATTATTGAAACTTTAAGCCACCATCCCCGTGTTATACATATACTTATATCTAAAAAAAATTTAAAAAATAGAATTAGGTAAGCCTAAAGACCTTTTATTGAACTTCTCAAATTATTTGTACCACTCAAAGTTCATGTGTAATATCTCCAACCGGCTTCAAACCATAGGGACCAAAATCAATTCGTTATTAAAACCATGTATAACTGTATAAGTATATTCTAGCCAATGTATTAATGCACTATATATGTTCAATTATTGTATTTTTCCATAAAAATATAATGTATTTGTTGATTTCATTTTAAATACAATTTCATTTAAATTTATTTCAGTTAAGTTCGATCAACTTCATTAACTTAAGTTAAGTAATAAAAAAAGATTTAAGTTAAGTTAAATTCAGTTCACTTCAGCTTCATTAAGCTGAGTTAAATTAACTTTGATTAAATTAAATTCAGTTTTTTAGGTGTATCCAACATAGCTCAAGTCTTGTGAAAGTTATAGTTTTCCTAAACATTATGAATATTCACACCCCTAGAGTATGCCAACACTTAGATTAGATATGAGAGATATTGATTTTCCTTATATTATTATATTATTTAAGATTGTCACGATTTATATGAGAATTTCACTAAAATATATCAATGGTTCCACTTATTACCTTGGTAAAACCATTCTAATAAAATCTACGTTGAAGCTACAGATATAAAATCGCTTGAAAGTTGAAAATGAGTTGTCGTTGTAAGTAATTTCAGTTTGAGACTTCCGTAGAGTTTCGAATTATACTTAAATTAAATTGCTATTAGACTAATTATTACATATATAAATACATAGTGTTATGCTAGCCGATTACGTACGAGTATTCGGCTCGACTCGTTCGATAAGGTTTTCGAGCCGAGCTCAAGATTAAATTCGGACTTGTTTTATTATTTATTAACGAGTTGAGCTCACTCGGCTCGACACTTCTATACCCCCAATTCATATTATAGTGTACATTTTCAAACTCATTTGTCCATCATCTTTTATTATTTATGTTTGAATCCTATTAGATTTAATTTTATCATTTGAGATGTTAATTTCTAATTTGTAATCTTGATTTCCTTAGTTTTAACATCTTAATTCATATTTTTACATACTCTTGTTAGGTTGTTTAATTACACCTAGGCGAATTAAAAATTGAAAATGACTTATTTGCCCCTTCAAAATTATTGGATTTTATATCTCTCTAAACATCTTTAGTTAATGAAAATCATATATTTATTATTAAAAAAAAGAAGCTTTGGTTTCAACTTTTTACACATTTGCCTCAATAATTTCAATTTTATCAAATTAGCACTTAATAATTCAATATAAAACACACAATTTTTTAAATTTTAAAATGGTCTAAAATTTTTAATTGCAAAATAAACTCCAACAAACTTTATATTTTAAAATAAATAAATAAAAATTTGTCCGAGTTCCGATCTGATTGGATCTTAACAACTATGATCCGATCAAAGCGTGTTAAAAAAAAAAAAAAAAAAAAAAAAAAAAAAAAAAAAAAAAACAGTGATCAGAGTAAACATAAGCATACGTAACTGAACCGGCCGTAGGCCATGTTAGGCCATGTTTTTATCATTTATGAGAGAGCTCACTAATTAGCATGTTATGGGCCAAATCATGGTTGCTTACCTCCGGGCCTGGACTACAGCCCATAAAGAATTCAATCGGCGGATTTGCCATTTTGCCCCAATTTCACAGTTGGTTGGTTCTTTTATCTTATTAGTAGCAATGCAACAATGCTACTTCCGCGTATTTTATTTTGTGAGATAGAGGAAGTATTAATTTACCAACAAGGCAACAACTAAAACAAAAACGTGAGCAACTACTTTAAGATCACGCCATGTCCCAAAAGAAAGAAAAGTATTTCATAAACTTGAACTATTGATCTTTGAAATTAATCACATTATTTTGGGAATGATTGCCTAAGCTAAATGCAGTTGGCAAAATGTGAAGCAGCTAACTTTTTCCAGTTTCTTTAGAGTCTTCAACGTGTCTCAATTATGATTATTTTTTCTACTTTACTTTTATTGAGTTATATTTTGGGTTTGGATTGAGATTTAATCTGTAGAGTTTAAAATTTTTAATTCTAAGTTAAAGAGTTAGTACTAATGTGATTATTGTATCTGAAAGGTAAATCCGGTTCAAGTTGAATGTTTCGCAGTCTATTACATGCACTTGAAATGTTCTATGTAATTAGAAAGTGTGTTAGCCCACATTATCAATTAAATTATAGAGTTAAATTAAAATGTGTTACTGTACAAATGAATAATTATGTTATAGTTTGAAATCTCGTCCTCTCTTCTGCTATTTCAGCAATATTATCACTCGCCTATAATCATAACTTCAAAACTTTGTTATATGGATCAGTATTAATTATAATTTGATGACATTCTGAAAAGTGCAGTGTTGACCAAGTGGTGTTATATTGTTGGTATCTAAAAAGTTTATACTACACTCACGGGGGTGTGGTATAAAGTACAAGTATAAACTATACTCCTATACTACTATAATACAGAATAATAATCACGTGAAGATCGAGACGAAACGAATGAAACACGTATACCAAATATTTGGGGACAAAATTAGGCAGCCCAGGGATAATAAGAATAGGAAGATGATGATGAAATCAAAATAGTCACGGGAATGCCCAATATTTTCATCTCCTTTGTATCTTGTAATCGCGCTCAATACTTAATTGAATATAAGATGTTTTAGCATTTTAACGCATATGATCTTCATCAATTTTGTTGTTGAAAAGGTTGCAAAAAAACATGTTGGTATCTTGTAAAAATAAAATGACCAATGAGAGATGAAAACCTTGCATAGCTTTTGTAGACAAAATATAAAAAAATAGGATTGACTGCATAAAAAATTATAAAAAACACACAATTACATGACACCAACTTCAAACATCTTATATTTTATAAATGGTAAAATAATCAAAACATCTTATATTCAATTCAGGAGGGAGTAATACATTCAATCCTCAAATTACGAATTAAACATTTTTAAAGGTGATTTAAAAAAAAGTACTCTAAGCAAAATAGGTATGACACCTGTCATTATGAATCGATCTAAACAATTGTGTAATAAAAAGGTGTTTTGACTTGAGTGAGAACATCAAGATTGAGACTCTGAGAGTCTTAATAGTATTAATTCGACATGTCTTTAGTTGGAGAAGTGGTTTGTGCCCTTGCCTCTCAGGGTTCCTCCTATTTATTAACTTTTGTGTGGATTCCATCAAGCATGCCCGTCGAGTCGTGGTTAGTTCGTGGACCAGTAAATCCAACAATGATAATCAATTAAAGTATGTCAGTATTTAGTGTTCCTGGAAAATTACTTAGAGATATGGTGAGTAGATTCTATTACAGTCCTATTTACTTTACAATTCTAACTAACGTAAATGTTCGTTGGACTGGACGCATCCGTGGCCATCTTTTTGTCTCCATCCATACAAATAGGCCTTTTTTTTTCCTTTTAACTTTTTCTTTTCCTTTTTCTTTTAATTCTTTTGTTAATTTTCTTTTCAATTGCCTTATACTTTTATTTTATATCTTTTAATTTATTTTTACTTTTTTTCTTTTATTATATATTTTTCATATATTTGACTATTGATAAAATATATTGAAATACCAATTGTAAAATTTAAAATATTCAAAATCAATAGAAAATGATATTAAATAATATAAAGTATGAAGTTTATGTTATTTAATTAATTAACAACAATTAAATAATATGAAGTATGCAATTTTATGTTATTTTAATTAATTAATTGCATTTAAATAATATGAAATATGATGTTTTAAAAGAAATAAAAAAAGAATGAAGTAGTTTAAAAAGAAGTGGGAAAAGAAAAGAAATTTTGAGTAAGATAGAGTATGAGGGTTGGAGATGAAAAGTATCATAAAGTTTGATATGAGTAGAATGCTGACGTGACGTAAGATAAAGTTTGAGAGGTGTTGATGGTCTTAGACTTACTACTATATATATGTTGCAGGGCACAACCCATTACCTGCGCTTTTACGTTTTCATGAAATAAGATGATGATTTACTCGAATCTCTCTATATGTCTATTCTCTCTCTGATTTGTGTCGCAGGGCACAACCCAAATAAGATGATGACTTCCCCGAATCTCTCTGATTGTCTATTCTCTCTGATTTCTTTGTTGTTGTTTTGATAAAGAACACGATCTTTCTTCCTGTGTTGAGCCAATATCTATTGAAGAACGACTAATTCGTGCATATCATGATGAATTATTGACGAACGATCTTGAATCATCCCTACAACTTTTCACATATTATTTAACCGGGGTGACGATCCTCATGGATGTGACCCTCGGATTTTATACGCTAGGTTGGGGACATGGTTCATTCGGGATGGCACCCATTTTATGGATCGATAAACATTAAACAGTATAGAGATTAGAGTAGATAAAAACGAGCTCGTATTTAGAAATTCTCAAATAATTTTGTACGTTTCTGGAGGCTGGAGCTGTTGTTTTGTCTTTGTAGCTGGATGTTGCATTTAGAACAGAATTTTCAATAACGACTCAACATTAACGCAACGCAGAGCTCTACAAAATGTTGATTGACAATTACTATAGTGCTTATGTGTTTCAAAATAAATTATTGAAGCGAACCAAACAGATTTCACATTGTATTTACAGAAGAAAGCGGACAAATTAATAGTGTAACTATTTTGGAACTACAGTACTATAAACATTTTCAATTTATATAATTGTAATTTCTGATTAAATAATAAAATTTTCTAACCGATACTCGATAGTGAAAAAATGGAATTAATTGCAATAGTGAGCTAAACTTCGATAGTCGAAGAACTTAGCATGAAAGTAAGTGTTTATTTTATTCAACCATTTTTTTATAATTAAATTGATTGAATTACTATAAATTTCAATTAAACAAATTTAATTTTTTTTCGAAATGTATTAAACAAATTTAAATTGAACTAAAATGGCGTGAATTTTTTTTTTTTTTTTTTATAACTAGAAAACCTTATTCAAAACGTTATACTTTATTCCAATTGTTGGATTAGTTGTTAGTTGTTGTAAAAAATGAAAATTCATTTAAAAAAAAATTAAGTGATAAGAAATAGTAATATTGTTTAAAACACCCGTAAGGCTCTAAATGGAGTAGTAATTATCTGTTCTTTTTTTTTTTTTTTATTGTTTATGTAATTTTTTCATTTTAAGATTGTTTACCTTTTTTAGTGTAAAAAGACCAGCATGCCCTCAGACTATATCTATATCTAATTCTAAAATATAAAGGATTACATTAGGGGGAGTAGACCACATTCACTCCTTAAAAAGACCTCTTTGGGACTTATTTAATCTGGGCTATAAAATTTCAAATTAAGTTCAAAATAGATTTCAATCCAACCTATAAAGTGGCTAATAATGGACTATATTAATTACCACCCCTGATTTAAGCCCCAAATGTGATACCCACAAAGCCTTCTCCAACAGTTGAGCTCAAAAGTGGAGCTCAACTATGCCACGTCAGCATTTTACTAACTTAATCCCCACCTCCTCCAACATGCTCCAACAGTTGATCCCCAATCATTCTTTTTTTTTATTTTATTTTATTTTATTATTATTTTATTTCATCCCTTTTTTATTATTTTTTAATTCATTATTCATTTCATTTTAAAACATCATATAAATTATAAAATACTTCAGAATGCAATAAACATTATAAGAAATTTTTAAATAAAAAATAGTACAATAAATTTGCTAGTGTAGAGGTTAAAATATGCTATTGTAGTTGTAATGAAAATTATGTAATGTCATTGTTTATTTTACAATTTGTATTTTTTATTTTTTATTTATGCATTATTAACTATGAAATAGAATAATAAACATAAAAAAGGAAAAAGAATAAATATACATTAATATACGGATTAATTATGGTACCAAAGTTGACTAGTATTGTAATAATAAATAAAAATAAAATGAAGAGATACAATTTTTTGTTTTGAAAATTAAGCAAACATTTATATTGAAAATAAAGCTAGGAATTTAAAAATGAAGAAGGCAGAGACAAGGAGTGAAATAAACATTAATATAATTGATTACTTATTGAAAAGGAAGAGGAAAAAAAAAGAATAAAAATAGTTGAGCTTGAGCTCAACAAATGAGCTCAAGCTCAACTTTGAGCTTCATTGAGCTCCTGATGGAGTAGCAACATGGGGAGCAACTCCCATGTTGAGCTCCTGATGGAGAGGGGCTAATATCTCCAAATAATATGGAGTAATATGTGATATAGGGACCCACATAAAAGCCTTAATAAGCTTCAAACCATCGGAGATTTCATTTGTGAGGAGGTTCTTTGGAGCTTTTATGTTAAAAATTCTCTAATTGAACTACAACCATAATGATTGGTTTTAGTCTACTGTAACTTTTATCATACAATTTTATTGTGGATCGTCCACTAAATTAAATACGGGCAGAAGTTTATGCTCCGATATTTATATAATCAAATGTGTATAAGTGTATTACACTAATCTATGAAGACTTTTATTGTATAGTATAATACTACTGTAACTATGTAACTAACTGGCGTATATTTGACTTGAAGTACACATAAAATTTTATTAAAATTAAAATACTAGTAGGTCATCAAACACGATACATTCTGACAAGAAAGTGCCAAAATGCAACATCGTGCATGGAGATAAACCTCATACAGTTACACGGAACCACAGTAACACGGAGTATAAATAATACTACTTCAATTACAGTATTAATAATTGGACATCACTAAATAAATACTAGCCTACTACAAAACATACAGATAAAAACACACTAGTACGTGCATAATTCCATCTTCCCTATGATGTCTTGTTTACCCCCTTTTCCCCACTTTTCCACTTTTATTTTTAAATTGTATGCGTTTAATTTTAAAACCATATTTTAGGAGACTGATATAATATTTGTGGTGTTTGGTTTAACATCAAAATTCACAATAAAATTATGAGATAAAAATTTATCAAAAAAAAATAAAAATTGAACCATCTGCAACATTTTGATCGGAGCATGCAGGCTCCGATGTGGAGCTTGTAAAACTCCGGTATGTGAGCTTTTGAAGAAAAAAAAGAAAAAAAAGGAAAAAAACATAAAACATAAAAGGAACAAAATAAAGAAAAATAATTTTAACTAATTAAAGCCATGTTTAGCGAGTAGAGAGAAGAAGAGGGTTTAAAATCTAGTTAACCAATTCAATTCTGATTCAGATGGATGAAACAGTTGCCATCTAGATGCAAAGTACGACCCTTAAAGGGGTTGTGAACATAATTGTCTCTAATTTCATAGTGTGCAACTCAGAATTCTTTAATCACATTGAAATTCAAACTCATAATTTGAAGATGATAAGTATTTATGTTTCTTAATTGTGGGTCTATCAAGGGTTAAAATAATTGAATGACTATTATGAAGTGTACTTATCCGTTTTAGAGTAGATGCACTATTTGCTTTTGGAGCGCGATGGAGTTTGACGTCGTCTTCTGATCACAATACTTATTTTTTCTCCTACCTTATCTTATGTTTATGATTCTCTCTCTCTCCCTCTCTTTCTCTCATTTTCATTTTTGTGTGTCTTGTTTTTGTGCTGGTAAGGAATGTAGTAGTTTAAAAAGAATGAAAAAAATAAATATTAAATTTGAATATGTACGACTATGATGGTTGGAGACATACAATTTGATAGAATGAAATTATGATGTGGCGGCGGGTGTAATAGAGTTTGAGAGTTAGAGATGGTTTGAAATGTCACAAGACAAAACACAATGGCAGCAGGGCAAGTTCCTTGTGCCATGGGAAAATAAATTAATGTTTTAAATATAACGATTTGATATAGTGAAATTATGATGTGGCGGGTGTAATAGAGTTTAATAGTTGGAGATGATTTGAAATGTCACAAGATACAATGGTAGCAGGGCAAGCTCCTTGTACCAATTAATATTAACTTTTGTTATTTTCATTTGAAAAACAATTAATTGAGTTTAGACCGGATCAATTAAGTTTAAATTTGCTTATTTATTTTCTATACTACAAATCAACACCATTCTATTTTGAATAGTCTAGTTTAGTTCAATTTAGAGATGAAGATATCAGAGTTTATTTTCCTTCGCCCGGTAATTTCCTTTAAAGTTTTTTATTTATTTATTTTTAATATAAATATTAGTATACTATATATTAATCAAATCGAGGTCAATTGCCCTTAACATGATACAAGCCTTTTATATGAGTTTATTTTTTCATTACATACAAGAGTAGTTAATCAATTTTGAAGAATATTCAATATGTAAAAACTACTCATGCTCTCTAGTAAAAACAGTAAATAGGAGATACTTCGTTCTATGGCATGCAATTTTCTCAGTCAACACATTTTCCTTTGAAAGTTGATAGTGTGACAAATGACTGTGAATGAAAATCTTAATTGTTTTAGGGGTAGTAGATCTTAACTTTAATTACTACTATGTCTAGTTTGTAGATCCAATCAGCTACAAATCCTAGGTACTAACCACTCCATTTGTTTCAGTTTTGCATAAAAGATTTAGATTCACCCCCTAATTTGTTGACTAACTTGTTGAGTGATTCACGAGTAGGATCTTATAATATAACATTATTAAAATACAACTAGTTAAAATTAAGCAAACTAATCGATGTAAACTAAAATTATTCACCAAAATGCTTTTGGATCTTTTAAACAACTAAAAAATAGAAAATGTAATAAAATGTTAAATAAAAAATTGTTAATATTTAAGTGATAATTTTTATTTTAACCAAACATTTGAAGATTGAATAATTTTAACTTTTACTTTCTCTATTTCTTCTCAAGCTTAGCATTTCATTTCCGTTGACATATTCGATTTGACCTCATATTAATTTTAAATATTATATTGATATTGTGAAAATATATTTATATGTGTGGTTTGATTTATCAATTGTTAATGTGCGGTTAGATTTATCAATTTTAATTTTGACCATTAATTAATTCTGAAGTATACTGATAAACTGATTAATAAAATTGTATTATAAAAATATAATTCACATATTATCTTTATAAAATAATAGTTTTTGAAATTCATCTATAATAAATTTTTGGTTACTCATTATTAGTGGAGTAGTTATTTATGGAGCAGGGAGGTGCAGAAATACTTTTGTGATTACTCGAACCCCAAGGGGTATGTATGTATGCATGAGCCGACTAGTTGAGCGTAGTATCCTCCTCCTTTTTTACTGCGACGTGCACAGTAACTAAGAAAAAAGGAATCAACAAAGTAAATCCCAAGAAAAACATGTTTTGTATGTATAGTAGAGAGAGAGTGAGAGAGATAAGTGTCCAAATAAAGCCATAAATGTGGGTTGTTACAATTGAAGTTACTTCCCTGCACCCAAACCCCCACCAGTAGTGAGAGAAACAATTAAACACTTACACAGCAGCACAAGCCAAGAAGATTAGAAGCAAGAAAGTAAAAGGGCTTGTTTTGTTTTGTTTTGTGTTGTGTTGTGTTGTACAACTGGCTTGAGGCTTTCTCCTCACCTGTTTCTTGCACATGATAGATGCTATTGATTCATATTTTGCCCTTGGAGTCTTTGACAAAGAAAGAAAAAAGTGCAAAGGGTAGGTTACTACCAAGCCAAGGTGGTGGTGGTAATTATAGGCCTCACTCAGTCTAGTCTAGAAAGAAAGCAAAGAAAGCAATTGCCTCACCAATCCAACATTGTTCTTCTTCACCTCTCCTTTTCCTTACCTTTCTCTCTCTAACCCCACACTCTTCTTCCTTTCACAGATCTTTGCTTGTCTTCAACTAAAAGCCTTGTCATCAACAAGGGTTCAAGTGCAACAAAGCAAACAAACTTAAATGCACCTCATTCATTTCATTTCAACTCCTTATTACACACAGTAGGCCTTTTTATCATTTTTCCCCATTCCCCCTCTCTCTCTCTCTCTCTTCACCATCAATGCGTGAGCTTTAGCTTGGTGGGTTATGATTGAAAGACTAACAAAAAGGTTCTTAGCCCACTTATTACTTTAGTGGGGGTTTTTCATTTCTTGCCATGCCATTCCTTCATTTTCTCCATACCACCCACTCTAAATTTACCATACCAGTTTGTGTTTTTATGTAGTACTAATTGGTTTCAGGTTTCAACCCACCCACCCTTTTCTTGATTTCACCTTCTAATCAAACAATATGAGAAAGAATGGATGGCAGCTTCCTTACCATCCACTCCAGGTATAATACTAATTAATTATTATTATTACTCTATTTGTGTCTATTCTCTGTAAAATGTGTTTGGTGAATTTTTAGGTTGTTTGTGTTTACAGGTTGTAGCTGTAGCTGTTTTTCTGGCATTGGGATTTGCCTTCTATGTCTTCTTTGCGCCTTTTGTTGGGAGGCAATTGTTCCAATACATTGCCATGGGGATTTACACACCTCTTGTGAGCTTTATTACTATTACTTGTTAATCTATTATAGATTCTTTTCCCTTTTCACAATCTAGTTGCTTTCCCAGTAGTAGGATTTACATTTTACAGTAATGAGATCTGTGCTTTCAATGCTTGGTGCTTTCAGATTTATCTTTACTTTATTCCTCTGCAATTGCCATTAATCTTTAAATTAAATTTGAGAGTTTAGCCTTTTTTTTTTCTTTTCCCCTTGTGTTATTTCTTGTTTTTTCATGGTCTGTCATTGATAATTAATGAGTTTGGGAGTTTCTGGAAAGGCATCTAATACTAATAAGACCTGTCCCTTTACATGAATGAATAAGTTATGAGTTGCTTGTCATTTAGCTTTTCAAGTGCAGTGAATAGAGAGCCACAAGTTTCTTATTCAACTAAATTAAAATTTTGAGCCTTTCATGACTGTAATTTTGGTCCTATTTTGCTGGCCTCGGATAGGGATTCTTGATATTGTAGCAACAGTTATTTCTCAAGTTTTGAGAATTGAGAAGATAATGAGGTCTGTAAATCTGTCATGAGTACCGAAATGATGGTCTATATGTCTAGTTGATCCTGAAACATCAAGATTGTCATAAATTAGAAATGCGGTGACCGCGCATCTATTCTGGTTAACAAATGTCAGGGTCGTGGGCAAAGGGTTTGCACACACCAGAAATTTATGTGCTGCAAGGCCTTTTAGTTGAACTAAATAAGCGATTATTCAGTTTTTATTTGAATAATCTGACTGCATATTAGATATATTATTGTGAACCTAATATAGCTTATGGGTATTATATCGAGCACTTGCTCCAGATAATGAAAACCTTGTACTTCACTTACAAAAAAAACCCCTATGCTGTAGCCCTCCCAGTCTTAAAATTGTAGAGAAGGTTGTCATATGAAACTCACATACTATTACTAGTAAAATCCTTTTACATATATGTGCTTTTGAATTTAAATAATCTGTCAAAGTCATGTCCAAAAATCTCATGTGATGCAATGTCATCTTGTTTATTGCCTGAAGAAACAGATTGTTCCTGATTTCTCATTAGGGAGCAAGATTATGCATGAATATTTGATCTAATGATGCTATCTCTCTGATTCCCAGATAATATGCTCGTTTGGGCTATACATTTGGTGTGCTGCTGCTGATCCTGCAGATGCAGGAGTATTCAGATCTAAAAAGTATCTTAATATTCCTGGCAACAGAAAGCACACAAATTTGAATGCTTCTAAACGTGCCGGTGAGTCCCTTTCATCCATCCAAGATGCCAAAAGTGTCGCAACTGAAGAGGGTTCCAAATCTAGAAGCAGAAACAAAAATGAGTCAGTTGTTGGTAACACCGAACCCGAACATGAAAGGTCTTGCTCCATGGCCGCCTTGGCTTTATTGCCTTGTGCGTATGTTTGCTGTTCTCACGAACGGTCTTCTCAACAAATGAGTGAAGATGGAATGTTTTACTGTAGTTTGTGTGAAGTTGAGGTGGGTAGTTGTATCTCATCACTACAGTTTGCAGAATATCATACTCAATATTGTGTTATAGATTATGTTACACATTGATCAGCACATGTGGCCTGCCTTCCTGTAGAACTCTTGTTTTCTAATGCGGCTTAAGCATGTCAGTTCCATCTGTCTCACATGAATATCATGTTGCAGGTTTTCAAGTACAGCAAGCACTGTAGAGTTTGCGACAAGTGTGTTGACCGCTTCGATCATCATTGCAGGGTAAATTATACTTATAAAATACTTGATCTCTACCGTCTCTTTCCAGAATATGTGCTTAGTACTTTTACTCTGTCTTGTAGTGGATAAACAATTGCATAGGCAAGAGGAATTACAGAAAGTTCTTTTCACTTATGGTGTCTGCCCTTCTCTTGGTATATTCTCTTTCCATCAAGCACTCTAATCTTGCCATTCGTAACTGTGTCGTAAGCTCCCATGTGACCTTCTAGGTCCAGAAAAATCAATGCTCAGTTATTCATTTTGTAGGTCAGTTTTTATTTAATTGGATATTGACAGGTGTTATACATGGTTTTTGCACCTTCGACTTGAGATTGCAGCTTATACTACAATGGTCGACTGGAATCTTTGTTCTGATCCTGTGTTTCCTCGAGAAGAAGAGATTTGCTGCAGACATCAGCTCCAAGTTAGGAAGCAGTTTCACGGTTGTTCCCTTTGTCATTGTGGTGGTGAGATTCTCCTTCATAATTATTGATTTTTTTGTTCATATTATTCATACAAGTTCTTGAAATCTTAGAGTCTTGTGTATTACAGGCTGTTTGCACTATATTGGCCATGATTGCAACCCTGCCGCTCGTTCAGCTATTCTTTTTTCACATTCTTTTGATCAAGAAGGTCAGACACAGTTTCTCTTTCCCCTTTTCAAGTTTTCATTTTGTTTAAAAAAATAATTTCTTATACCTGCTATTTTATATCACTGTTTTGTAGGGAATTAGCACGTACGATTATATTATAGCCTTAAGGGAACAAGATCAACAAGTTGGTGGAGGGCAGCAAAGTCCTCAGATGTCCCCTGCTAGCTCTATAACTAGATTAAGCAGTGCTAGCTCCATGAACACTTTCCATCGAGCTGCGTGGTGTACGCCGCCAAGGCTATTTGTTGAAGATCAGGTCTAACTATATATTCTTTAAGCGTAATCAAGTTGCATTGCAGTATGTCATCATGCTGATTATTGTGTTCTATCTCTTACAATATTATTATCTTACAGTATGACGTAGTACCACCAGACAATGTATCGGTTACTTCTTTGGGGAAAAAGGCAATGGTACTGGATGAGCCAACTAAAAAGAAGAATAATCCTGCACCTGTGAAAATTAGCCCGTGGGCATTGGCACGCTTAAATGCAGAAGACGTATCAAAGGCTGCTGCTGAGGCAAGAAAGAAGTCCAAGATACTGCGCCCAGTTGTGAGACGTGACTCAACTTATGCCCTCGAAACAGACAGCAGTGTTGGTAGCAGTGGCGGTAGGATGGCTCTTGTGCCACAGAATAATAGAAAGCGAGGAAGCAAGCGCATTCGTCTTCCTCATGATGTGCCCCTGGAGCCCACACCAAAAATCACAAGTCTAGATGCCAAAA
The DNA here is from genome assembly GCA_028274465.1 of Plantago ovata. Taxonomy (NCBI): domain Eukaryota; kingdom Viridiplantae; phylum Streptophyta; class Magnoliopsida; order Lamiales; family Plantaginaceae; genus Plantago; species Plantago ovata. Next base: position 22,163,875 of record CM051457.1, read on the forward strand.
CCAATAGAGATCATCGTTTAGTCACTGGAACATCAGTCGGCTTGGGCCCTCTTCAGCATGAAGCCCGTAGTGATTTCCGGACAAGCAGAGAAGTGGTTGGTTCACCAGGTAACATGGTTTATAATTTTCTTGTGTTATACTGTTAATTGTTAATATGCTTGGAGGAAAAAAATTATTTTCTGAGGTAATGAAGTTCCAGACTAAGTTCTGGAAAATGGATAAACAAGCACCGTATTTCTTAACCAACTCAAACAGTATTCAACTCTTGATCCATGCCAGGTACTGCTACTTCACCTGATTACAGCAGCATAGACTCTCCTGATGTAAATCCTCTTCAAGTCTCCTCTTCAGGAGCAGAAGAATCGAGGCGGTTTGGACTACCAGCTGCTTCAATGGCTGCTCTGAATGAACTTCCTCTTTCAAGATCAACAAGTGACGGCTATGAAGCATCTGGAGGGGAAGACAGTGACCGTGTAGTACCTCCGAGGATTATAAACAGGTCAACAAACTGGAGCAGCATCCTGTTTGGTTCCGACCAAACAAAATCAATGCCAACATCTTCGTCTATGATGTCAAACCAGAGAAAGTTTTGATGCAGTAAATGTGCTTGTTCGCTCATGGCATGAAATGCAAGCAAATCTTGAATTTTTTTCATTCATTGGTTAATGATAGGCGTAGTTGACCATTGCTTTATTTATTGGCGCCTTTGGTCCTCAAGAAGAAAGTACAGAAGTTCAGGGAACGAGTTGAGGATGCGTAGGTTAAAAGGGCTTGTGTAGCGTGATCATCGACTCATGTCCTGTAAATTTTGTTTCCGTGATATGTTCCTGTGTCGAAACTGTCGATCCTCAGCAGCATCTGTTGTCCATATGTAGTGTTTTCAGGTCAAAATCTGAATTTCAAGTGAACCATCGTTGAAGAGAAGAAGCAATTCTTTTGTTCTTGACTTCTGTAGGAACAAACTAGGGGTGTTACCCAGTCTAGCGCGGGTCTTATCGAGCCCTGAACACCTTTATAGAATAGAAGTCCAGTCGATCTCGAGCGAGATCACTGTGGAGGTTTAAAATTATGTCATGATTAATCGCGAGGCTCGAGCTTGATCATAATAATTTTTCCGCAATCAGGTCAAAATGTTTAATTGAGCAACGGAATGAAGCGATTGAGCCAGGTGTCATAAGAAAAGAGAACATTTTGCACTCGTCCATGAACACTCCAGGTTTCATGGATTCCCAGAAAGCATATAAAGTACTTACTCTGGAAACTTAATAGGTTCCCACTTTGTTTTTTTGACTTTTTCATATTCGGTTTGACCTCAAATTAATTATAATTGATTACGAAAAAATTAATTTTAGAAGTTATATTATACAAATATAAGAAGTATACTTTTATAATATAATTTTTAAAATTATTTTTTCCTTAACGAATTATTATTTATTTGAGGTCAAATCGGACATCGAAAAGTCAACAAAAATAAAGTGTGAACCTAATAAGTTTCCGGAGGAAGTACTATTTAGACATGAACATGCTACTAATTCTTGAGATTCTCATACACACTTGGACATAACCGCGCTGTAGCAACTGCATGTAAAGGCTTGCATAGGAACATGCTTCCTTCTTCCTCTTCAGCCAAATCCACCCTTGGCTCGCCATTAGGTGCCTCCCAGGTGAACCCTTGCACAAGCCTAGCCAAGAGCATGGTCGCCATAGTCGAACCGAGTAAGACTGCAGGGCAACCCCGTCTACCTGTGCTAAAACTAAACACACAAAGCTCAGGATCTGCAATTGAAACTTCTAGCCCGTTTTGGTGGAGGTGGCGCTCGGGCATGTACCTAAGTGGCTCGTCCCAAATCCTGGAGTTCCTACCTAACCCCGGGCGGCTCAGCACCACATGGCTACCTTTTGGTATAAAGTACCCTGAAACAACTGCATCTTCTCTTGATACGTGTGGGACGTTGAACCGGACTACAGGATGCAATCGTAAAGCTTCTTTCGCACAAGCTTTTATGAAAGTTAGATTTGGTAAATCGGATTCTTGTACCAGTCTGTCTTTCCCGACTGCATAGTCTAGTTCGTTTTGTGCTCTTTTGAAAATACTAGGTTGATTGATCATTTCAGCCATTGCCCATTCAATCGCATTGGATGGATTATCAATTGCGCCTATCATAAGGTCCTGAAAGTGAAATAAAACATTAGATACATTTTTGAGAATTTATTGTCTGGTGCACTCATAGGTTCATCTCAACTGAAAGTTCATACTTACTGTTATCTGAGACTTGATCTCTTTTGACGATAACACTGGAATGCCATTGGAGTCTTTGAGATTGATTAAAACATCAAGAATGTCATCTTCTAGCTCTTTGGTTCCATTTCTCCACATATCAATCCTTTCATCAACTATTGGGTCTTGATGCTTGCTCACATCCTCAATAGCCTTTTCCAAGTTCCTTTTTCGACCATCAAAATCGAACATCTCCAACCAAGGAAAATAATCGGAAATGCCAAATCCATACACATACAAAGCGACTCTAAACAATCCATCCACATACTCTTCGTCTTCCACACCTGGGCCTCCATCTTTCGCTCCTTCCCCGAAGAACCTCTTGCCAAACACCATTTTCTTAATCGTATTTCCACAATAATGTTGTAGCGCCGTTCTCAAGTTCACCACACCATTTTTCCCAATCATCTGGTTAAGAACATAACGTACGAGGTGATCTGTTTCTTCTGCCCTTTTATCGTGTAACCAACGGTACTTCGCCAATGAGAGAACATGGTTAGCAATAATCCTCCTCATTTTCCTCCACTGGTCACCTAGAGGCGTCAACGTTGTGTTGACATACCCATCACTAGCCAACCTAGCCGACATACAGAGTGGCCTAGAACAAAATGTGGCGTCCTGTCGCTTCAAGAACTCACGTGCAAGTTCAGGCGACTTCACAGGAATGACATGAACGCCTCCTAGACGGATGCATGCAATTTCGGTGTTGGTTTCATCCAGGACTTGGTGTATCCACTTAGAGCTTGATTTGTGTTTCAACATTTGGAACAGGCACCCAAAAATGGGGACCGGGGTTGGTCCTGGAGGGAGAGGAATGGGTGGTTTTGTGCTTCTTTTGAATGACATTGCTATGCATAACTTGTATAAGATTAGAGCAAATGAGATGAGCATAATTGTTTCGTTGTCCATGGTGTCAACAATATGATAAAGATCGATATAGTTTCAGATGTAGAAAAATGTTGAGAACTACATCTCTATATATAGGTCAGGGGACCTTGAAGTCGGTTTCGGAGACTCAGATTGTTATAATAGAATAGAGCTGATTGAGAGAAGATATTTTTTTTGAAACGGGATTGAGAGAAGAAAATATTGTTACAATATTGAAAAATGTACCCAAAAATGTAAGAAAAGAACAAAATAATCAAACCCACGCTTCTCCAGTCTCCCGTCAGCGCCGCCGGCATAAGTAAGGATATGTTTATAAACAACCCTTTACACTTTTAGCAAGAAAACAATGATCACCGCTTCGCCGTTTCTTATCTGTTTCTGATTTTTTTTTTTCGATTTAAACTGTGTTTATCTGTTTCTAATCTCAATTTCTCTGTTTGGCATAGTTTCTCCGTTTGTTTAGTTTAGCTGTTTAGGTAGGTTGTTGAATGGGCTTCATTAGTGGATTAGATTATTATTATATAATTGGGGCACCAATTAAATAATGTTTAGATGGTGTGGAGATGGAACTAATTTATTCTTTGAGAGTTAATTAAATCATTTTCTAGGAGTTAATATTTTTATTTTTTAATTTTTTTATCTGTTCCGTATTCGTTCTTTTTAGCTGAGCAATTTATATTCAAGTTGAACGAAAAAAGTCGTTATTTTCGTACATTCTAAATATCTGAATAAATTCTCCACATGTAGAATGCACGTGTTAAGAAACCATGAAAAATAAATCAAAATGCCAAATCCACGCACATTTGACTTGATTATGAACAATCCATTCACATGCCCTATTAGAACTGGACACATATCAGGTGTTTCAGGATAGAGTTCGGATATCAGATAATACGGGTATTTGCAAAAACCGACTGCGTAAATTTTTTGTCATCTTTTAACTTTTAACATTTTAACTTTTAACATATTAAATACCAAAGTGATGACAATGAAGGTTTAATTATTTACTTTCTCAATCAACTATCAATCTACTACTAAGGGGCCGTTTGGATTGGTAGGAAAAGGAAATGCTTTTACAAAAATTCACTACATTTTCATGATTGGTTAGTAAGAAATCTGTTTTGGAAATGTATCATTTCAGTCAGACCGGTTTTGGAATAAATAGAACCGGAAATGTTTTTTTAATAATCGAACCATTACAATTTCACAAGTAGCATTACAAAACTAGTAATAAACTATAAATAATCTCGCACTTGGCGAGAATTGAACCTAAGACCTCTAGTGTCATGACACCTAAGTCTAACCAATTGAGCTAGACCTCATTGGTAATAGAACCGGAAATGTGTTTTGGTAGATTTTGTGCATAAAAAATGGGGAGATTTCCTAAATCAAATTCATGGGGGGCATGTATTTCATTTTGGAAACGTTCTAACATTTTAACATTCCTATTTTGCCCTCCAAAACACAACTTTTTTGTCCAAAATATCCTCATTCCCCCAACTAATTACAACCAGCTTCCCCCAAATTCTTCTTATTTCTTCTTCTTCTTCTTCTTCACACCTTCATCGTCTTCACCGCAAGTTAACAAGGCAGCCAAGCCACTGGTATGAATCCCTTTTGATTTTTTATGGTTGAGACTCAAATAGGAGGCTTCTAACGGGAGGCTCAAATAGGAAGCTTTATGGTTGAGGCTCAAATGGGAGGCTTCTAACATCAAAGTTCAAAAAACAGCTCCTCCTAAGAGCACTCCTTATGATTATTTTTTTGAAACAATAAATATTACAACTACTCCTACACTACCGCTTTTCAACATCCTAACCCACCTTATATCTTCACACCTAAACCGTCTTACGTATCCGTTGGAGATTGAACCATGCACCTCTCTTTCACTAGCATAAATTGCTACTACTAATTAGTAGCCTCTTCAGGCTATTTCTTACCCAATTGCATCCTTGTTTTATTTCACTGTTCACATCAAGAGATGAAACATGCTGGCAAAACACGGAAGAATTAGAAAGTTCAGTTTAAAGAACCATCCGTATTGTGCCGGAAAACAAAATTCATGTTAGGATGAAAAATATATAGGAGTATGAGATGAACAATCTTGTTTCAATTCCCATCAGGTTTAGATGTGTTTCTGGCTTTCTGTCCACAAATGAAAGAAAAAAATTCAAATTTTATTTCATGCTACCCATTGGGTACCCAAAACCCGTTAAGCATGAGTACTTCTCTCCCGAAATGGCCTAAGAAGAGTTGAACCTAGAGCATGGAGGAGGCTAGACGGACACAAGAAAGGGCGAATCGGGTACCCGAAACCCGAATTACCTGAAAAATGTTACCCGTTCTACCCTAAACCCGATGATACCCAGCCCAATGCTCTACGTACCTCTTCCACGCCTGGGCCTCTATCGTTTGCTCCTTCCCCAAAGAACCTCTCCCGGAACACCATTTTCCCAATTGCATTTCTACAATAATGGCGTGTCATCATTCTCAAATTCACTTGCCCCACCATTGTTCCCACTAATCGTCTTGTTAAAAATATAACGCATTTTCCTCCACTGGTCACGTAAAGTGTCAAAATCGTGTTGACATACCCGTCACTAGCCAACCTAGGAGACATGTGATCTGGCCTAGAACAAACTATTGCGTCCTGTCGCTTCAAAAACTCACTTGCAATTTCAAGCGACTTGAGAAGAAAGACATGCAAGGTGCCTAGGCGTATCACATATGCATGCAATTTCAGTTTTGGTTTCATGAGTTCATCCAAGACTTGGTGCATCACTTAGACATCGAATTGTGCTTCATCATCTGGAACAGGCACTGGTGTTGGTTCTTGCGGGAGAGGAACCGGTGGTTGTGTCATTGTGTGCTTCTGAATGACAAACTTAGCACTGGTTGTACTTGTACATGAACAACTCCAGGTTTCATGGGATTTCCAGAAAGCATAGCACTAGAGTATTAGACATAATATTGAAGATGATCATCTCCCAGTACCCATATAACATGCGACCACTGACCAATATAGCTTGATTACCAATATAGCTTGATTACGAATTAGGATCGTAGCACAACTGTAGCTTGAAACCAGTATAAGGATGAATGGTGATACAGAAAGCTAAAGCTTTCCAGTTTTATCACATGAACAAGCAAATAGTGGGTTTAACATCTGAATAATACACAGGGATTCGTGAGAAAAACTATAGACGCTTTAAAAGATTCATATACATAATACACCACATACTTGAACCATATTTACAGTCAGAAGATTGCAGCAACGCGATAAATACAGTCGAAGTGGAGCTTAGAATTTGATCCTAACTAGCAAGATTGCACAGAATTCTTCGAACTGCAACATCCAAGTTACAGAAGCAACGCCATGACATGAGAAGTCCTCATGGTCAATGGAGAAGTTGCACACAATGTACATAGTTCAGATGGATCAGGCATTAGGTCCTAAATCAGTCTGACTATCATCATTGACTTCAACAATTTAACTAGATTAATATGCAATTAAAATGTACAGTCAGAGAAAATGTACCGCAATTGCCAATTGGACATTTCACAAATATAATCTCCCTTGTGTACGCAATCCGGCAATGGGTATTTAAGAATTAACATTGAATATGTAGCATTCATTCTAAGTACAATTGTGTATTGGTTTTGTGTTCCCACAAAGGTGTATGTGCATGTCTCAATCTATTTATTGATGCCAATTCTGAACACATAAGAAAGGCGGTATGCAATTTATCCAAAATGCAGTGGCAAAGTAGAACATATCATTTCCACCTCAGTAACAGTAATTAACAAGTTTTTATATGTAGTAGTACAAAGGACTAACAAGTATCGATTTCGTAAGGTAAGCCCATATAAAGATACATCTGTTGTACACCATCATATCATACATATACAATACAAATTTGAAAGGTTATAACTTATAAGGAGCCAAAAGCGGTTATAATCTCACAAGGTGAAGATGCTAACCTCATTCAGACAACATAAACAACATGAGGAACCTTGCCATCATCAAAAGGCAAGCTGACATACTCTCTCGAGAACTCCTCGGCGATCTCAAACGCCAGTTCCCCATGCAACGCCTTGCAATACATGAACAACACCGCGTTCGCAGCCACATTATAAAGCATCAACATAGTCATAAAACCCACGTAAACAACCGTCTGAACAACAAACGCCCAACTAACCCACGCGCCACTAAATTCACCCACATTCGGCATCAAAACCGAACACATCATGGACAAACCACCAATCAAAAGTCCAAACAAAACCATCATAAAGAACACAACCCTCTTCATCCCCTGCACCAGACACGAGCTCCGTTTCAACGCCCCGAGCCCCCATTTCGACTCCACGACAACCACAACATGAGCCAAGTGCCACTCAATCTGAAAGTAAACAAGCAGGCAAACAAACAAGGCGGAAATCAAAGCAGCAAAAACCATAAAAGGCAAACTGTTATAGTCCATTTCGAGACCGAAGAAGGCAACGGTATTAAACATTAAGAAAGTAAAACCCCCAAATGCAAATGAAAGTAAGAGTAGAATAAATTGTACGGAAATTAGGGTTGCGAGAAGAGGGAAAATTGAAAGGAGGACTGATTTGAGGGAGGAAATGATTTTGACTGGTCTACCGTAGAAGCCGTGGAAGGTGCTGTAGGTGATTGATGCGGATGCGGAGAGTGAGAAGAGGAGGAGGCAAAGGGCGTAGATAAGCTGGTAGATGAGGTTGGTTTTGTCGGGGATATCGGGAGTGGAGAAGAAGAAAAGGGACTGGTTGGAAGGAATGGAAGAAGAGGACTGGAAGAGGAAAGGGAAAATGGCGACGGAGAAAGAGAGAGGGAGGAGGAAGAGGACGGAGAGAGCTAGGAAGTGGCGAGAGTGAGCGCTGAGTATGCGTTTGGTTTCAGAGAGTACGCCGAGTAGGTTGAGGCTGTGGTATTGGGAGGATGGTGGTGGCGATGATGACATGATTGATTGATGGTGAAGACGACGATGGTTTGATGATGGATGGGAGCTTGTGAGATTTCGTGTTGGATTTTAGCTTGTGGAGTTGCAGAGGAAAGTTATGGAGAATTGGAGTCTGGAGATGATGATGAATGAACGGTCAAAGTCTAGTAAATAAATATAGTCAAAAATATCTCTTCTCTTCGTCTAAAAACTCACCGTTCATTTCAATTCAAGTTTGTTCATATTCATTCGTCTAAAAACTCACCGTTCAGTTCAGTTCAAGTTTGTTCATATTCATTCAGTTCCGTTCCTATCACTTCAATTCTATTCAATTCAGTTTTATTCTGTTCAGACAAGGAAAAAAAAAAAAAAAAAAACAGTTTCCAAGTGTAATTTTATCAGACCAATTATGAAAAATATAATTTACTAGAAATTGCGTGCGTGTGAAGCGTAATCTTGTAAATCATTATTTTTTTTATTAAATAATGTATTGAAATTAATGGGGTAAATATATAATCTTCACCTAATGACTTCAAACATAACAAAAAATAACTAATTGAGTAATTGAACTTAACATAAATGGTGTCCTATAAATGTATATATAGTTTTTGTAGTTATGCAATAAATAGTTTTGAATTGAACGATATTAGACGTGCGAAAAGTATTCTTCCGATGAGTTAACAACCACCCGATACATCCGTAGGCTTTGGAAACATTAACTTCGAAATCTGTAATGCAGCTTTCGCATGTTAATTGGTATTTTTCATCAGTTGAATATATTGTCATGTATGTCATTATTATCTCTTGCCATTTTGTTTCCTCGATGTCTTTTGTTATGTCAATGCCGCAATATGGACGTTATTCAAATTTCAAGTGACCTAGTATCCTCAGATTCTCTATCGTCAAACCAAAATTGACGTTTTGGTTTATAAATACTTCCTCCGCCCAATAACATGTGTACCACTTAATTTTGTTGATTTTTTTAGGAGTATTTTGACTTCAAATTATTTGTAAACATTGAAGTAAAAGAATTAAAAAAAAATTATATTATGAAAATATAAACATTCTAATCTCATAATATGATTTTTTTAATTATTTTTATCGTATGATTTAAGAATAATTTAATGTCAAAATGACCATCGAAAAAATCAACAAAATCAAGTGTTATATTTATTATTGGACAGAGGAAGTATGTATTTTTTCATAAGAACATATCATGACTATTTTTAAATTAAGTATAGTACGACCATACAACTTTGTGTTAAATAATAAAGATTTAAGACGAGAATAAATAAAAAAGAAAAAATTACGTCAATGAGATTCGAACCCAACACCTTCGACTAATAATGATACAAATAATAAAGAAAGTTCATGACAACAAGATTCGAACCAAACACCTTGATAAAAATAATAATACAAATAATGGAGAAAAAATCACGCCAATAGGATTCGAACCCTATACCTTTTACTAAATAATGACAAATGTACGCACGAGATTAAATTTAAATAAGTAAGATTAACGGACTAAAATTGATTGGGTTCCAAATCAATTGGGTAAATCAACCGACTTATTATATTACATTAAATTAATATATATAATGAGCATAAGATAATAAATGCTCAAAACCATTAGTTAGTAACAAAACGGAGTTTAAGAGCACTACTCTCAACCTTCACCGCTCCACTATCACGACAGGCTATCACCTAATACAAACAATAAACATAAAAGGCAAAAGCCATTGAAATAGAGTTAATAGACACATGCCCAATTAATTAATTGATTGAACTACCAATAATTTTTAATCCGTTGATATTACTTATTCAATTTTAATTTGGTGCGTACATGTGTCATTATTATTTTAAATTTTATTTTATTTTAATTTATTTTCTTTTGCTTCCTCATTCTCCCTGACTCTTTCTTTATTTTCATCTCCAATCTGCCCGACTCTTCTTCATTCTATGTTTATTTCGAAAAAAAAGACTCCATTTGCGGTGAAAATCCAATTCTAGGTCGAAAGTCAGCCACATCCAGTTTCGATTTTATAGTTTCCAGATCCAATTTAGGGCTGGAGCTTGGAGGGTTGTCATCATTGGATGAACAACGGATTTCGGTCGACTTTTGGCTGCAAAATCTACACTTGCTGCACGTGTTGATGCTACTAGAGGTGATCCTACTGGAAAAACTGGTAGAAATCTTCGTGATGAGATCCACAAAAAGATAGGGAAGTGGCAAGAGCCTCCTCCGGCCAAGCAGACTAAACCTCTTCCAGTTCCCGATTCTGAGCCCAAGAAATGGAGAGGCGGTCGAAGGTTGAGGAAGATGAAAGAGAGGTAATTAATGTTCCATTGGCTTTGTTTATTTGAATTGATCATAAGCTTAATGCTGAAGAAGCTAATACAGTTTTCAACTTAGATCAGGTATGCTATTACAGACATGCGGAAGCTGGCCAACGGAATGCAGTTTGGCTAACATACTCTTTGGAGAACTCATCCACAATGTCCAACACCAATTCACCATGAAACGCCTTGCAATACATAAACAACACAGTATTCGCAGCCACGCTGAAAACCATCAATATAGTCATAAAAACCACGTAAACAACTCTCTGCACAACAAATGTCCAACCAACCCAATCACCACTAGACTCCACATTTGGTATCAAAACAGAACACACCATCAGCAAAATCCCAGCCAAGAAGTAAGAAAGGGAAAATGGCATCGTAGAAGGAGAGTGGGAGGAGGAAGACGATAGAGAGAGCTAAGAAGTGGCGAGAGTGAGTGGTTATTATGCGCTCGGTTTCTGAAAGAATGCCGAGAATGTTGAGGGTGTGGGGTTGGGTGGATGGTGATGAGTCTGATAACATCATAACATGATTGATAAATGAAGAGAGAAGTAATGAAAGGAGATGAGATGAATGATCAAAGTGTGCATGCATGCATTGTATTTGTATGATGTTATGAAGAGAAAAAATAACTATAAGGAGAAGAAGAAAGGGGAGAAGATCATGTGTCCTGTAAGTTGATTGATCACTTTAAAAAGGGCTTAGGCACAAGACACAGTGGATTTTTCTTGTGCATATCAAGTCCAGGCAGAACCTCCATATCGATATCTTCTTTCTTAACTCCACAAGGCAATTCCCAGTCGAACGAATATAGAAGATTCGCAATCATAAGCTCCACTGTAGCTAGCCCCAACGACGTTGCAGGGCATCCCCTCCGCCCAGTTCCAAATGGGATCACCTCAAAATCCTGGCCTATGACATCAATTTTACTGTCCAGGAACCTTTCTGGCACAAACTCATTCGGACTCTCCCAAGCCTCAGGGTCTCTTGCAATAGCCCAAGCGTTTATGAAAACCATGGTCTTTGGTGCAATCTTGTAGCCTGCTAGTATGGCTTCTTTGATTGTCTCTCTAGGAAGTAGGAGCGGTGATGGTGGATACAATCTCAAGCTCTCCTTTATCACTGCTTTTAGATATGTGAGTTTTTCCCCATCCTCTTGGGTTACAAAACCTCTTGTCCCGACTAAGCCCCTGATTTCACTTTGCAGTTTCTTCATCGCAATTGGGTTCTTGATCAGAGCTGTCATGGCCCAAATTATTGTTGCTGCACTTGTGCCTGTTCCAGCTGCTACTATGTCCTATTAATGAACAGATTAGTGAGATACAAATAAAATTAAAACCGGCCAGTTGAAAAATTGGACACAGGAACTTACCATGGTGACTGCTTTGATATGATTCCAGGTGAGATCAATTGCACAAGACTTTTCATCTTTCAGCTGGATTAAAAGATGAAGCAGATCTGGATTTAATGGTTTTGCGTCATTTTTCAGATGATCAAGATGCTCATCAATCAGCTCCTGGAGGAAACCATCCATTTCTTTGAAAGCCTTATCAAGTTTAGACATCATTCCGTTCATCCTATCCACCCAACCAAACCAGGGAAAATAATCAGAAAAAAACAGCCCACCCACTATAGCCTCGACATTAATCGTAAGCCTGTCGAACCTTTGTTTTCCAGATCCTCCATTAATGCTATAGTCCTTCCCAAATGCAACTCTACAAATTAGGTTACCAGTAAAGAACATCACGACCTCACTCAGATTCAAAACATTTCCCAAACTAGCATTACTAGATATATCTCTGACCACACGAGAGACTTCCTGTTCCCGAATAGGCTGGAATGACTGCACCTGTTTGCTGCTAAACAAATGCAACACACAAATCTTCCTCAGTTCTCGCCACGAGTCATTGCAAGTCCTGAATGCTATATCTAGGCCACCGTAGGAGAATACATACTGCCCATGATTCCGTGGCCGCCCACTAAACGCAAAATCTTGGGTTTTGAGTGCTTCTTTGACGATTTTTGGGGAGGAAAGTATTATAACTGGAACTTTTCCGAACTTCATTGACATGATGGGACCGTATTTTTGGGAGAGTTTCCATAGATAGGTATGGGGTTCAGAAGTGATGAACTGGTGAAGGTTTCCCATCAATGGTAGGCCTGGCGGACCTGGTGGACGAAGAGATTTCGTCTTTGCTTTAAAGAGGTAGAGATAGACCAGTGGAATGATCGCTGCAGCGAAGAAGAGTAATATCATTTTGAGCGTTTTGTGTCCACTGTTTTGGCTCTGGATAGATAGATAGATACTAGCACCTATTTAAAGATGCTTTTTACTAAAAATCAAAGTGAACAGATTTAAACAAAGAAGATGAAATATTGCAGCGGAATATGAAATAAGTATATTGAACAATGAGTAATGAAATGTATGATTTACAATGTCTTAGAGAGGCCTTATAGGCAAAACAAAGACTAATATAGGTAGAAAAATAATTACAAAGTAACAAAGTAATCATCAACTTGCTATCTTATCATCTAAATAATTAAGATATCAAGTTGCATATTATTAAGTTTGATACTTGTAGTTGCAGCCCATTCAAGTTGATAACCTTGTTCAATAATGAAGAAGAAGTGGGCTGCTCCAAGTGGGAAGAAGGTGGTTGTTGTAGTTGGTTAGCTTCGCAAGCTAACGGGTTCTTTGTGTTGCTCTTATCTAACGTGTTGTGTATGTCATTATTTCCTAACCTGTTAGTTACATGAGTTTGATCACTTCTAATACCCCCAGATGGAATTGTAGATTTTCTTTATGCATGTAATAGAGATGAGATGAGATGAGATGAATGATTAAAAAGGTGTGCGTGGATGCATTGTATCTGTATGATGTTATGAAAGGTTTGTCTTTTACTGATATTAAGTACAGCTACTAGCTGGTCAAAGAAACCAGTCTTGCAACGGTGTTTACAATTACAAGCCCGGTTGATCAAGTTTGAGATAATCATTCTAACTTTTAACCTCATCACTACTTGTTTGAGAAACAAAAACAAAAATAATTGGTTCAACACTGCTGTGTTGTGGCAGAGGTACATTTTATTAACAATATTGACTTTTTACTTGATAACATTTGTGTTTTTCATAAAAACATAGCATGGTTTATTTTTAACTTAATTATACATGGTTTCCCACAAGACTTTGGGTTATATGAGAATATAAAATCATCCAACTAAGCTAGGTCAACACAAATGAACAAGTTTCCATCAATTACTATGATGTCAAACAGCAGTCACTCCCATGACTCATGTGATGCACTTCCTTTTTTTTTCGAAGCGGCAAAGCGAGGATCAATAATGGTTCCCCATCTACTCCCGTGGTGACTCGAACCCCCGACCTATTGATTGGAGGTGAAGCAGCTTACCAACTAGCTAGCTTCGTTGTCCATGGACATGATTGGTATGGTACTCTTCTCCAGGTGATGATCCCAGAAATCAGATTGCAAGTGGAGATTATGCTATGAAACTGGAAAGTGGAAACAGTATGAAGGAAAAGAGATTGGAGCTTTACAAAGAATTCACATCAGAAGTGAAAATAATATAACTTTAATTTAGAGAACATAAACATTGCAGGGAACATTTATTATTATATTTATCTCACAAGATGAAGTTTTAATTAACCTCATTTAGACAACATAAATTAACAGGAATCTTTTACATAATAGGGGTAACATAAACATGAAGAGCCTTATTATCTCATCACCAGGTGAAGCTGCTAATTAACGTACATCATTCAGATTTTAGACAACACAAACAACATTAGTAACCTTGCCACCATCATTAAAGGGCAAGCTCACATACTCTTTGGAGAACTCATCCACAAAGTCCAATGCCAATTCCCCATGCATCGCCTTGCAATACATAAACAACACAGTATTCGCAGCCACACTGAAAACCATCAACACAGTCACAAAACTCCCGTGAAAAACCGCCTGAACAACAAACGCTCCCCAAGTAACCCAGTCTCCACTACCACTAGACTTATCAACATTTGTCATCAAAACCGAAAACAACATGGACAGAACCTCAACCAAAACTCCAACCAATATCAAGATCTGAAACGCAACCCTCCTCATCCCCTTCACCAAATGCATGCTCCTCTGCAACGCCTCAAACCCCCATTTCGACTCCACGACAACGACAACATGAACCAAGCACCACATAATCTGGAGGTAAACAAGCACACAGACGAACAAACAGGAGATAAACAAAGCAAAAACGATAGAAGCGGAACTGTTAATGACCATAATATCGACCCCGAAAAACACAAGAACCTTATACATACATACAATAGAAATCCCAAAATTAATCAAAATTATGAGGATAACAGACTGAGCGGCAATTATGGTTGCAAGAAGAGGGAAAAAGGAGAAGAGGACTGATTTGAGGGAAGAAACAATTTTGACGGGGCTGCCCGAGAATCCATGGAACGCACTGTTGGTGATTGATGCCGATGCGAAAAGGCAGAAAAGGAACATGCCAAGGGCGTGAAGAAGTTGATAAGCGAACTGGTTTTTGTCCAAGAAATTGGAATTACCAGTTATGAAGAAGTAGAGAAGGGGTTGGCTGGAATTGGCGGAGTAATAGAGTGGGAAGAAGAAAGGGAAAATGGCATCGTAGAAGGAGAGTGGGAGGAGGAAGACTATGGAGAGAGCTAAGAAGTGGCGGGAGTGAGCGGTTATTATGCGCTCGGTTTCTGAAAGAACACCGAGAATGTTGAGGGTGTGGGGTTGGGTGGATGGTGTTGGTGATGTGTCTGATGACATGATTGATAAATGCAGAGAGAAGTAATGGAGAGAGATGAGATGAATGATCAAAGTGTCCATGCATGCTTTGTATTTGTATAATGTCATGAAAGGTTTGTCTGTTACTGATTTTTGAGTAAGTACAGCTACTAGCTGGTGAAAAAACCAGTCTTGCAACGGTGTTTACAATTACAAGCCCTGTTGATCGAGTATTTGAGATAATCACTCTAACTTTTAACCTCATCACTGCTTGTTTGAGAAACAAAAACAAAAATAATTGGTTCAACCAATCGATAAACTTAACCAGGAATGTTCTTTTGGACTATTAACTTATAAAGTAAAGTTCACTTGTAGTTTTAATTGACAAGTAGTAGTAGTAATGTAATGCAATACAAAGGATGACTGGATGAGACGATATTGGTGATGAATTTAATGTGGTGAGTTGATAAACTATAGTGTATCTCTTTAGAAGTGGATGAAAATATGTCAGCACATTTGAGTTTATGGCTGAAAGCAAGCAATATTGCTCAAGGAACAGCAGAAGAGTTTGAAGACATCCTAGAAACCTAGTGTGGAAAATGTTTCTGAGTATATATATGACCAGTATAGCCAGGAGAGGTGTCATACTGAGTGCCATGCATCAATCGGGGGATACAACATGAAGAAAAAAGAACGAAAAGGAGAAGGATTGAAGGGAGAAGTGGAAACAGACTTCACAGTAAGATGGTAAGAGTAGCATGTAATGCTAAATAAATGGTTGTTACGAGTCTTTTAAGGGTTCGAGAAGGATTAGAAAGAAGCAGTGCATCCCGTAATAGAGGAGCCATCTTGGACATGGTTATAAATATATGCTGCGTATCCGGCCTGAAATATGCAGGGCAAAAATTAAAAAAGAAAAGAAGGATTCCAACGTTCTTTAAGAATGGTATTAATGCTCAAGCACTTAGCAGTGTTGGTTTGTTGTTCAAGTTCCTGGATGTGATTCCGGCCCCGGGAGGGTGCTGGTGTGGTATTGTGGCTGGTGAGAGAATGGAGTGGCTGGCGGTAACAACTAAAAGAAAGTTCAATAAATTTGTTTCCCGTCACAAAGCACTCCCAACTTCAAAGGTTCTTTCTAACACAGACAGACAGACTTGCTGCACACAGATTTGATCTAATTCAACGTACTGTCTCTGAATTTTAATTTTTCAACACTCTAACGCATCATTTGTCAAATTTTGCCATTTTGGCAGATGATGCTAGTAAAATGCACTTTCCTTTCAGGCTCACCATCTGACATACGAAGTATTTTCAACTGGCCAAAGATCAAAGCAAGAAAAAGATCGCAACGGTATGTTACAGTATCAATGGCATAACGCGAGAAGTTAGCTCATGGCCAATGGAGCGTAGTTGCACACAATGCATACAGTTCAGATATTTTGGCATAGATCTTAAATTAGGAATATCATTCACGTGGAATTCAGCATTTGAACTCGACTAAATGATTAATATGCACGTCCAATGTGATTGTAAAGGAAAATTTACCGCGATTGGACAGTTCTCAGGTACTCCATTAGTCCTTGTTTCTTAGTTTCTTTACACTGAATATGTAACATCAATTGTGCATCAATCTTGTATAAAGGTACATGTGTATGTCTATGTCTCTGTCTATTCATTGATGACAGATTCTGGACATATCAAGATGAAATAAGATAAGAAAGGCAGAAGGCAAATTATTCGTATATAACGCAGCAGCAAAGTAGCTGTTATTTTGTAAAAAGGTGAACCTGCAGCTGCTAACCTCATTTAGACAACATAAACAAGGTATCTTACATAAACAGCATGAGGAGTCTTAGCTTATTTTCTCATCATCAGGTGAAGCTGCTAATTAACATCATTTAGCTTTTAGACAACACAAACAACATTAGTAACATTGCCACCATCATTAAAGGGCAAGCTCACATACTCTTTGGAGAACTCATCCACAATGTCCAACGCCAATTCACCATGAAACGCCTTGCAATACATGAACAACACAGTATTCGACGCCACGCTGAAAACCATCAATATAGTCATAAAACCCACGTAAACAACTCTCTGAACAACAAATGTCCAACCAACCCAATCACCACTAGATTCCACATTTGGTATCAAAACAGAACACACCATCAACAAAATCCCAGCCAAAATACCAAACAATATCAACATACGAAACAAAATCCTCCTCATCCCCTTCACCAAATACGCGCTCCTCTTCATAGCCTCGAACCCCCATTTTGACTCCACGACAACCACAACATGAACCAAGTACAACATAATGTGAAGGTAAACAAGCACGCAGACTAACAAACAGGAAATAAACGAAGCAAAAATGATAAAAGTGGAACTTTTACAGGCAATATTGGGTTCGACTCCAGAAAGCACAAGAACAGATAACACAGAAAAAATAGGAATCACAGCTAAACCAACGGAAACTAATAGGATAAAGAACTGAACTGAAATTATGGTTGCAAGAAGAGGGAAAAACGAAGAGAGAATTGATTTGAGGGAAGAAAGGATTGTAACTGGCCTACCAGAGAATCCATGGAAGGTACTGTTGGTGATTGATGCGGATGCAAAAAGGGAGAAAAGGAACATGCAAAGGACGTAAAGAAGCTTACATATGAGCTGGGTTTTGTTTGGGAAATCGAAATTATGGGGAGTGGAGGAGTTGAAAAGGAATTGGTTGGAAGGGGAGGACAAAGAGGGTTGGAAGAGGAAAGGGAAAATGGCAACTGAGAAGGAGAGAGGGAGAACGAAGATGACTGACAGAGCAAAGAAGTGGCGAGAGTGAGCGGTTATTATGCGTTTGGTTTCTGAGAGAACGCTGAGAAGGTTGAGGCTGTGGGGCTGGGTGGATGGCGGTAGTGGTGATGACATGATTGATTGATGAAGAAGGTGATTGATGTTGAAGGAGATGAATGATCAAAGTGTGCATGCATGTTCAGTATTTAAGTGTGTTATGGATACTGTCTTTTAGTTGATTTTCAGTTAAGTACAGCTACTAGCTGGTAAGAAAAACCAGTCTTGCAACGTTGTTTACAATTACAAGCCCGGTTGAGTAACTTTTAACCTCATCGCTACTTGTTTGAGAAATAAAAACAAATCAATTAGTTCATAACCAGGCATGTTCTTTGGACTACTAACTTATAGAGTTCACTTGTAGTTTTGACTAGTAGTAATAGTGCATGTAATACAGTACAAAGGATGAAACGATATTGTTGATGAATTTAATGCGGTCGTTGATAAACTATATCAGCTGTCTTTATAAAAATGGATGAAATATATATTGACCTATAATATTACTTGTATGCTAAATTCATCATATTCAAATTAAACCACTGGATTTTGTATCAGATCACCAGAAAGGACGTCAGAATTTGAGAGTTGAAGGGCTAAACTAACCAAACATTATTTGGTGTGTATGAAGATGAATGTACCTGTAATGAATACGCCTCAGTCTTCTCTTACAAAGCAAAACTGCAAGCCATCTGCACAGTTCATGCAACTAATGATCTGGGCTTTAATTGATGCAACAAGTTTTGTGTACTCCTCTGTTTTCCTGCAGACAGTAGTGTTAATTGTATTAAATATCAGCATGTGACATCGAGAAGTTCTTAAACTCAGTTTTCTTAGCCTTCCAGAACTTCTTTTGCCAATAGTAGTAGTAATTGGCCGTATAAATTCCACACAGAATCAGTAACTCGTTATATCTGTACAAATTCCTAGAAACAGTACCTGGACATATTTTCTTCATGACAGCAATAAACTTTGGAGCTCCAGGTCAAGTAAACTCCAACGGAATCCAAGTCCAACATCCACAAATACATGCCACGATTCTGGCCTGAAATACGCGGGGGAAGAAAAGGATTTCAACATTCTTTCAGAATGGTATTAATGCTTATGCACTTTATCAGTGTAGTAGGTCTTGTTCAAGTCCTTAGCTGTGCTTCCTGGAGGGTGCTGGTGACAAATTAACTTGCTGTACGAAAATTTGATCCATTTTAATGGTCTCTGAATTCCATTATCACAACACTGTATTATATCATTTGTTAAATTTTAGCAGATGACAGTGAAATGCACTTCTTTCAGTATCAACATTTGACATATATCCTTTCATTCGAGCTGACAAGCATGTTTACGCTTACTGGCCAAAGATAAAAGCACGAAAAAGATTTAACAGTCATGTTACAGAATGAGAGTGGCATAACATGAGAAGTTAGCTCATGGTCAATGGAGGAGTTGCACAGAACTGTACACAGTTCGAATAACATTAGCTGGCATACGTCTTAAATATCATTCACATTGAATTCAGCAATTCAACTAGATTAATATGCAAGTCCAGTGTAATTTTAACAGAAAATATACTGCGATTGGACAATTCACAAATCTAATCTGCACCTCAGGTACTCAATATATATATATGCAAGTTCAACTCTGCATCAACCTTGTATTCACACAAAGGTTCTGGTCTTCTGGACATATGAAGATGACATAAGATAAGAAAGGCAGTCGGCAAGTTATTCAAAACACAGCAGCAAACTAAGTATAGGACTCTGGACATATCATTTACACATTAATAACAGTATTTAACAAGATTTTGTATATAATACAAAGGACTCAGAAGTATCGATTTCTAAAATAAGTCCATATAAAAGATACATTAGCCGTGCAACACATATCATACATAAACGATTAGGTTTCTAAGGAAAAAAGGAGGCACAAGCGGTTATTATCTCAAAAGGCGAAGCTGCTAACCTCCATTTAAAGAACATAAACAGTATGAGCAACCTTAATATTATCTCACAAGTTGATGCTGTTAACCTCATTCAGATAATACAAACAACATGAGGAACCTTATCATCGTACAAGGTCAAGCTGCTAACTTGTTTTAGACAACACAGACAACTTGAGGAATCTTGTCATCATCGAAAGGCAAGATTTCATACTCTTTGGAAAACTCATCCACAATGTCCAACGCCAATTGCCCATGCAATGCCTTGCAATACATAAACAGCACAGTATTTGCAGCCACCCTGTAAAGCATCAATATCATCATAAAACTCAAGTAAACAACTGTCTGAACAACAAACGGCCAACCCACCCATTCGCCACTAGAGTACTCATCCACATCCGGCATCAAAACCGAACACATCATGGACAAAAACCCAACCAGAACTCCAAACAACATCAACATAAGAAACACAACCCCCCTCATGCCCTTCACCAAATATGTGCTCCTCTTCAATGCCTCAAACCCCCATTTTGACTCCACGACGACCACAACATGAACCAAGTAGAACATTGTGTGAAGGAAAACGAGCACACAAACATACAAAGTGGAAATAAATGAAGCAAAAACGATAAAAGCAGAACTGTTATAGTCCATATCGACCCCGAAAAATACAAGAACTTTATACATACAGAAAGTAGAAGTCCCAAAACTAATGGAAATCATGAGGATAACAAACTGAACAGAAAGTATTGTTGCAAGAAGAGGGAAAAAGGAGAAGCGTATTGATTTGAGGGAAGAAACGATTTTGACCGGCCTACCAGAGAATCCATGGAACGTACTGTTGGTGATTGATACAGACGCGAAAAGGGAGAAAAGGAACATGGAAAGGGCATATAGAAGCTGACATACGAGCTGGGTTTTGTTTGGAAACTCAAAATTATCAGGAGAGGAGAAGTCGAAAAGGGATTCAATATTGGAAGTGGTGGAATAATAGGGTTGGAAGGGGAAATTGAAAATGGCGACGAAGAAAGAGACAGGGAAGAGGAAGAGGTCTGCGAGAGCTAAGAAGTGGCGATCGTGAGCAGTTATTATACGTTTGGTTTCAGAGAGTAGGCCGAGAAGGTTGAGGCTATGGGGATGGATGGATGGTGGTGATGGTGACATGATTGATTGATGGAGTTCCATAGAGAAGTAATGGAGATGAGATGAATGAATGATCAAGCTAGTGTGCATGCATGTTTCATTATTTGTAGTTCTGGGGTTTGTCTTTTTCTTGATCTCTAGTAAGTACAGCTACTAGCTGGTGAAAAAACAGTCTTGTAACGGTGTTTACAATTACAAGCCCGGTTGAGATTGAGATTTCATTTAACCATTCTTTTGAATTTGATTGAACCTCACTGCTTGTGTTTGATTAAGAAAAAACAAGGGAATTGGATATTCTTTGAGTTATCAAGTAGTTATCAAGTTAATGTTGATTATATTCAAATTAGGCCACATGTCTTGCATTACATCACCAATATATTAAGTTGTATTCAAATTAGGCCACATGTTTTGCATTACATCACCAATATATTAAGTTGAATCGAACATTGATACCTTAAATTGTTTGTGAAATTCTGAACTAGGTCAGGTTATTTTACACGCTACTAGATTCGTTAAACAACCCATTTTTGGTCAGATGCTCTATCTTATAACTACGCAACTATTCTTAGCAGATTTTCACAGGAGGCCTTGCTATCTGATTCCAAAATATGGTATTAATAAAAAACTAAAAACATCGTTAGAATTTCAGCGTTGAAGCCTGAAGGGCTAAACTAAACTAAACATTCTTTTGTGTATAAAGATGAATGCACCTGTAAATGAGTACGCCTCAAATCTTCTCTCACTCAACAAAACTGCAAGCCATCACTTCAGCACAGCTCATGCCCCCGATGATTTGGTGGTAAAATTTCAGTTAAGCTTACCCTCTCTACAATCCAACATCCAAATAATCAATCATACCAACAGACTCAAGTTCATGACCATAAACACTGAGCTACTAGTGTTGGCACGGTTTTTACCATAAAATAACATATTCAATGTACAAAAATAAAATCAAAAGGCTACGCCAGTCATTCATATAATACGCCTCAATAACTTGGCAGTTGCATTATCTCTCGAATTCCTTCACAAACCTGCATGTAACCAAATGAAATCGGGTGAAAACTGCACTTTGAGGTCGGAAGAATTTGCAAGGTCACAACATTTTTTTCTCTGGCTTGTTGGTTCAACAAGGTAGTTAGACAAGCAGGGTGAACGAATGTGAAAGGAGTGAGAATATTTAGAAAGTAGTTTCAAACTTACCATCTTGATCTGAGCTTTAATGGATGCAATTAGTTTTGTGTACTCCTCTATTTTCCTGCAGAGTAGTTGATTGTAGGGAGTTATTATCAGCAATTCAGCATACTATATGCCGTTTCAAAAAACAATTATCAGCATACTATATTGAACAATAATCAAACAAAAATAGGTATCACATGATGGATTGGAATGTTTTCAAAGACTGTGATGAGTCTGACACTTGGCAAGATTATCAACAGTGAGTAAAGTTTTAAGACAGACAAACCACTATTTAAAGTACACAAAAAGACCGACAATAAGATTGAACATATGCCAGCTTAGCAGATTTTAGGTTTTGGCCGAAAGCAATATGGCCTAAGGAACTGCAACGTGTGAAGACTTGCTAGAAATCAGAAATTCACTGATAGTAAATGATTGTGTGCTAAATAAAGTGTTAGCGTGTGTATACATGGATTCTGAATTTCATCTACAAACTATTAAATGAATGGTCAGTTTTTATTTGAGACATACCGTATATAATTATGTGTTTCCTATTATTTTCTTCTTTTATGAACAATATTAGCCGATCTATATCTGTACAAATACCAAGAAACAGTACCTGGATAAATTTTCTTCTCTCACAGCAATGAAGTTTAGAGCTTCAGACCAAGTAAACTCAACATGGAATCCAAGTCCAACATCAACAAATATATGCCGTGTATCTGGCCTGAAATATGCAGGATAAAAAAATTAGCAATATTCTTTAAGAATGGCACTAATACACTTAGCAGTATAGATACCTCCCAATCTGGGAATAAGTTTGTTTGAAGTCGTAAGGCTTTCCCAAGTTGCAACTTCAAAAGATTTCTCCAATACAAAAAAAAAGTTGCCACACACAAATTTGATCCATCTCGATAGACTCTGAATTTTAATTTAACAACACTGTATCCTATCATTTATAAATTTTAAGTAGATGAGACTAGTAAAATTCACTTCAGCACTTTGCTTTCATTCTCAAGATTTTACATATGTTCCCCTTTTCATTTAATCTAAGCTTGTTCAGGACAACTTACCAAAGATAGAAGCTCGAGAAATAGTTTAAGAGAGATTAATGTCTCATGAGAATTTGACATTCTTGGGGACCAAATTTGAGCTTGTTGAACAATAATGGTAATAATCATGAAAGTCCTACATGTTAATTTTCCCACCTAAGCATGTAACATTCAACTATTACACAGATCAGATGTGTGGTGTGATCCATACAACCAATGTAAAAGGAGACAAGAAGACATACACATCAGCTTGCATATAAACTTCAGATCCAAGGTTGACCATTGTCCTCAGACTGGTTACACTGTTCTTCTCCAAATTCTCAATGTTTCTTCTCAGATCGGAGCTATAAGAAGTCATGTCAAGAAAAACTAGAAGAAAGTGACATCAAAGAACACATCGCAATCTTACAAAGTGGTTTTTACTCCAATTTTTAAGGCAACTTACGACCTAAGGCGTGAGAGAAATAAAAAGAAGTCAATAGGATACAATATCTTCTGTTGTTCAAAGACCTTGTCCCTGCAAATTAAATAAAATAGTCAAACCATGTGTATCTGCTTTTTGGATGAATTTCATTTGCTATTGAAATATTTATGGGAACTAATGGCATTGACGCACATAAATTCCACAATCCAGATCATGATAGTAAAAGGCTCTGTATAAACAATACTACTTGTAGGATTTTGCTAACTCGAAAAACTCCAACTTATAGAAATCAGAGGCAGTCCAATAAAGAAGACATAAAATGTCTACATGACCAAATGCAAACATTTATTAGTTTTTTCAAAGAGCTCTCGATAAGGCGTTACCTTTGAGCAATAGCATGCACCAGATCAGGTTTCAAACGTTTATCGACGAAGTCCTCAAACTTCTTCACCTTCTCCTGGACTGCGTTATCCATGTCAACCCTGCAAAAGCATATGATGAGGTTACAAAAACACAACATCCACCAGGTATGTAATCTTACAAAAGCCCATGTCGGGTTCTTAAACAGTTATAAACACATTCTCCCTAAAAACATAAATGAGGTCTAAGACCATAAAGTGTGATCAATTACATCAGTTATCCAGGAGCATGGCGTGAATAAGATGAGATTAAATATCCATAAGGCCGAAAACTGGAAAGGTAGCCATGAGTTGAAATTCAATCATCTTCCAGTGCATTTAACAGACACCTGTATGCTGAAAAAGTTAATAAACATCAACATCTTCTATACCATAACTATTTGTCTAGTTCACAGGATAGCTATGGCTACCTTACAAAATTCTCCATAACCTGCTCAAGTAAAATCAGTGAAGCACATTGTACAAGGCTATCTTTAGCTTTGTCACATAAAGAGTATAAGTAACAATGTTCCTAACATCGATGCATTCTCAGTTACAACGAAACGACAGAGTTTCTAATAAAGTAATTGCAGCAAAAAGTAGCATTAGAAGAAGAAGAACAGGTTGAAGACGAATTTGGGGCTAAAGGGAAAGTCAGAAAAAATCTTGAAAAAGGACATGAACTGGACCGGGAAAACTAGAGAAGTAATTGAGAAATATTACCTAATTGACGGGTAAAGCTCGGTGGTGGTGGTCTCCCTGAGGCGTGTTTGGGGATTGATTGTCAGTAGAAAACCTAAAATTTATGGGATGAGAGTTGAGGCTCAGCTGCAAATCGTTCCAGTCTTGTGTCCAACTTCCTGTTCTTTTCTTTCCCCTAATTTTTTTCCACTGTTTTTTTTTTAACTAATTTTTGAGTAAATATTACTAGGGGGGAAGGAATTGGGAAAAGAGTGAAGACTGAAGAGTGAAGACTGAGGAGGCTGATTTGGGAAATTTGTAGATTAGGTTATTTATATTATGGTCAAAATCTCAGGGTGGATTTTCTTCAATCCAAAATTGGTTTTCTCGCTTTCTGACTTCTGACTTACATATCAATTTCTGTATGATTATAATATATAACTTGAAACTTCCCGTTATAGTTTTAACGTTTTTGTTATGGTTTTAAGAGATAGTGTAATAGTTTTAACTTTTTTATGTGTCATACTCAATTACAATTATAGTTTTGACATATTTTGATATTATTTTAAAATATTATGTGATGTGTCAGTGCGATTACCCCTGAGTTGATTTTCGAGGTGATATGTTGGCCTCATAGACCAACACGTGCTCTAATCCGTGCACTTTGTGACACAGACATGGGACACTACACAACACCAATACGACACTCCAAATGAGCCTACATATCGTGTCGCAGGCTTCAATTTCCCTTTGTTTAGAGATAGAAGTATTAAAAAGAAAGACCTCATGGGGTCAAAATGTCATGTCAAATAGAGGGGTTTGATACCAAATGGAAAAGAATCTAACCTCAAGGTAATATATAAAATGGATAGTACATATAATACTACTATGTAATACTGTAGTAGAGCAATAGAGGAGGGATTTCAGCGATCCCTAGCCCGTCGGCCGCTAAAAAGCAACCAAACGAGCCATTTCTAGATATTTTGGCAAAAGATGCTTCAAATCTCCCAAATACCTCAAACCAAATACACATTTACACATTTAGGGCCAAAGCTTCAGCAGTTTATGGATTGTGGACGAACACCATCATCTTTCCCTGCCACACATCCTAAATTCTAAGTTGCCAACTGTCTCATAGAAATTGAAACATCGGAATTAAGTTTGATAGTCCCCAAACGTGGTGGCTGCCACTGAAGTACAGAACCTGATTGCCGAACCTGCTGCTGGACCACTTGAGCATCTTGAAACCGCTGTAAGTACTGATAAAACTTATGAGAAGACAGCGGATCAGGGCCTGCTTCTGCTCCCTCATGCATGTGCTTGTTCCTACGGTACCAACAGGAAACATCAATCTGCTCGAAAACTTCTTTAGCCACCTGCTCAAACTTAAGACTTCTTAGCTAGCCCATCCAAGAAATGAAACCATAGGGAAAGATGGACAGACAAAATTCAGAAGTCGTGTGTCCTTTAAGAAAGTTCAGCATAAATCTTCTCTGTTGAACTGTAGACAATCCCAGATCAAACAGAAAATAACCATGGATCGGAATATGGATTAGGAATCACAATGCAGCAGAATCATGCATTCCTTCTGTCTTTCTGCTTGCATCCGTAGACTTCAGTTTAGAAACTTAATGTGCTTTCCTAAACATCCAGGCACATGAACACAAAATTTTGGATGAAATTGTCACTTCACAGTTTCACATACATTGAATCTTCGTAAAACTATATTCTACAGTACCTAGCAGAAGTGAACATACGAAGCAGAGGCAACTTTCCCCCAGCTCTTCATCAATCACAGTGCATTTAAAGGAAAACACAGTCATGGTTGTGAAAGTGTAGCTTCACATACTAGATAGAACATTCACAAGTACTTGCGAACCAACAAAACATGTAATATTCTCTCTATTTGCTTCTGAGCAAGCACATTATCATCTCAATGTAATCAAACTCGTCCCATGACAGTGCATAAACAATAGTACTACTACCAAGCAACATAATCAATATTAGTACTACCAAGCAACATAATCAATATAACAAGCTAACAGCAAAGAAACATAAGAACTCTAATGTATCTCTATAATCTGTAATGGCAAAAACTGATACAAGGTATGGGAGAACAACGGGTAGAAAGCCTATCAAAAAAGGTACATTTCCGACTGGTCATATCTCCATGATTACTGATGTTTTCGTTTCAAGCTACACAGCAATAATGACACATATGGTAAAACATATAGGGAAGGGAACCAAACTCATCCCCTTCAGGCCCAAACTAGCAACTTTCATCTGTTACCCAGTACTTTCAGTTGAATCTGGTGTATGAGTAAGGGCTTCTAGTACTGGCTCACTCTCGACATTAGCAGTTTCCATGCGATAAGATTTACAACTGAAGTAGAAAACCGCACTCATCATTGAGTCAATTAGCACAACAAACGAATACATCAACACCAGCAAAGGCCCTTCCCATATCCTCGACGAGCCATCCCCATAGCTCAACGTCTTAACTCTATGCTCAAACAGACCCTCCACGAATGCCAGTCCAATCGTTGATCCAAGAAATATCAACAGCCCAACCTGAGTCTGCCCTTTAATCAACGAACTAGACCTGAGCAACGCTTGAGGACCAGCAACATCCTCCAGAATAGAAATCACAACAGCAACATTGCTAATAATAGTTGCATTAGCCAAAATGATCGAAAAAATCAATCCCACAACCATGGCCGGATAGAGAATCAAGTCCGGAGGGAACCCCATAACCGAGAACACCGTGCACACTATGACCAGCAGCACAAGAAACAACACAAGACATCCAGATACCAAAGCACCAGCCCACAAGTAAGTTACAACAACACGCTTCCAAATCTTCAACATGATGACATAAAACTTGGAAGAATCGAAATGTTTTCTGGAATAAGTACAATCTACAGAGTAAACCACAGCTGTTTTGGACAAGAGCAACAAAGTAACATAGAAAGGGAAACACATTGCAGCTGAAATAGCCGTCTCGGAAAGCTTGTGGCATGACTGTTTGATAAAAGGCCTAAGAGAGATTCCACTCGCTTTGGCGACAAGCAACAGCCTCATATTCAGAGTCTTGACAAGGTGCTGATTGACCAACACATTTGACAAAACAATAGCAGCAACAGGGCAAATCAACACGGCCAAGATGGACATAAAACCACCAAGATTATACCGGAGAATCCTCACGGTTTCTCTCAAAATCTCCAACGCACTCATCGAATGGACATAGTGATCGGATCGAACGGCATGATCCTCCTCCTCCGGCGGGTCCAATTCGAAATGGGAAGGATCTTTTTCACGGTGCAAGGCGATTGGGGCGAGTCTTGGACTCGGACCATTCGCTATTTCCATCTCTCTCTCTCTGTCTCTCAAGGTAACAATTTTTCTCAAAGAAACATAAAGAATACTCCAAGAAAACCCGTTACGGAGAGATCCCACAAAATATAATGAAGAGAAAAGCACGTCAATGGCATTTTACAGATCTAGAATAGAAATCAACCATTTTGAATCGTACCTTTTGACAAGATTTTATTCGTGGGATGTCACGCGAAGAAAAGATAGATTGGGAAACGAGAGGATCTTGTGGTTGAGTGCGAGAAGAGGGAAAGTGTTTATGGATTGCTTGGGGTGTGATTTGTTACGTGAATCGACCCAATTGTTGCTGGCCAAGAGTCGCTTTGGCGCGGTGAAGAAGGTAGGTATGTATGTATGTACCTCTGTTTCAGACTACTTTTGAGTACTACTATCAATTTTAAGAGGCTAATGATTTCACAAATCACAATCACATGCTTTCGGTTAATATAAAAATCAAGTCATAAGACTCAGTAGTCATAAGTC
Source organism: Plantago ovata (assembly GCA_028274465.1). Lineage (NCBI taxonomy): Eukaryota > Viridiplantae > Streptophyta > Magnoliopsida > Lamiales > Plantaginaceae > Plantago > Plantago ovata. The sequence goes on from CM051457.1 coordinate 22,192,616, forward strand.
TCATAACTATACTATATAATTATGCAATTGTAGTAAAGATTTGTTGATTTGTGAGAAATCATTAAGTTAATCATGTGAATTTACTGCCCATTTGATGATTCAGTCGACAGTGATGATGTTTTTAATTTTTATACAGTATGATGAAAATCAGTTTTTGTGAATGTAATATCCTTTTTTTTATTTGATAAATAAATGTCACGGATATGTTAATAAGATTATTCATATAAAAATTACACCGTGTATTGTTTGATACGTTAATGAAAGTAACCGTTCAATTGTATTGATTATAAGTAGCAATGCGGCAACACAATTAGGGTTAAAAAAATATCACGATTTAATGAACGAATCGTCTTTTCATAAACTAGATATAGCCGGTCAAGTTTTCGTGTCATGCGTGTGTATAGATGGATGGAGTGATGGACTGATGGAGTCAGGGGAGGATGACATAGTCATAACAATAAGTCATAATAATGGTTGACTTTGCTAACTTTGAAGCAACATTACATGAAGCAGAAGCAGATCCACTGTCTGGTGGGTTTTAGTCTTAACTAACTTAAAAGACTAAATGATCAACCTATTGGTGTCGCCGTGTCGGTGGCTTGTTGCCTATTGGTCACTACTCACTTGCTATAGAGAAGACATAATTTTGTTTAATCAACTAAATTTTTTATTTGTATTAATAAACAAGGTCACAAGAAATGCTTCAAAAACTTATAATAAAGTAGCAACTTCAACCAGAGTTTAAAGCAAACAAGTTAGATACCAACCTTAAATTGAGCCAAACTACCAACACACGAAAAAAGTCTAGAAGTTCGTCCACACTAGCCAAAGATCTTACCAAGCCAAACCAAAACAAGGACCCTCACTTGAGGCTGAACAAGGCATCAAAGTCTTGAAGTAGTACCTCACTTCTATTAGACTAACAACCTTCCAAATAAACGAGTGTAGCATGGTGCGGATCGGATTTGATCAGATCTGAAAATGCAGAATTTGCTCGATGCGAAATTCAATCCGAAATTTAAAAATTGGATCACAACTTCGCCATGTCTTCAGCTCCCCCACCACCACCACCACCACCAAGCTCACCCTTATCTTCAAGAGCGACATCCTAGTAAGCAAGTTATCGCCATGTCCTCCGATAGCCTCTTCAAGTATGACGACCTTATCATGTGTTGCACTCCCATTTGTTTGATAAATGACTTTGGCCCGTCCGGCTTCTTGGCACTCAATTAGATTCATACATGCAATCAATAATTATTCTGCACGCCGTTGAAGACAATGACAACAATACATGACGTTGAGTCTCAACCGGGTAATCGACGTATGCCGAAAACCATTAGCCTGGACTGACGCAAATTATCCAGGTCACCAAATATTAATGTACCTAGAGCACCCATCAATGGTAGTTCTAGTATAACATCTACATTGTGTTCGGCCTTCGATACTTACCGCTTGACAAATCTCTTCTAATTAAATCTCACTATCACCGCAATCAACATCATTGGTTGACCTTCACTGAGCTCCTCTGTCAGTTCATTCATCCCCTTCCTAATCGCAACACGGGGGACCTTTGACAGTTTTGTCCCCCATATGGTGGCTTATTTTGATCCCAATAGCCCTCGTTTTTGGCATAGTACGCCAAGATCCCATAGGTTCCCAAACAAAAGTATAGGATGATATTTCGTTTCCAACATTCTTCACGTCCTAGGCAGTGGGCACACATACGGCCGTACACCACTTGAGTGATGTCCCCATCAATGTTTCGTCCATTCGGATGCTTCCACGCCTTGAAAGATCTCTAGGGACATCTCACGTGTTCTAAAGCGCTTCTGGTCCACTAGACACGCTCCAACATGTTGCAAACTCTAAAGCGCAAGTTCGATGATCCCTTCGTCCAAGGTTATTTTTTGTCATAACAAATACTAACAAATAAAGACAGTAGAATGCAGGATAAATTTTATCTAACACTGAAGTCTAAAGTGTGGTTAAAAATTTGAGAATCACACTAATATGTAATTCTCCCGAGTGGTAAAGTATAGCGAAATTAACCCCAAAACTCAAGTTATTATGAAAAAGTTTCTATGCAGTTCCATGTTTTTCGAACTAAAGTCGCTAAAATAATTTATGAAAAAAGGAAAAGGTTAAATCTGGCAGCTCCACAAAAAGAATCGTCTTTTCCACTCCCGCCACTATCTCGAAATTCACTTCAGCAGACACTCTGAAAGGTTAGGGTTCCAATCTCTTGCTTTCATCTCCAAATCTAAGTCCAATTTGTACTGGATTTCGTTAGTTCTATATGTCAATTCCAATAACTACTGTAATAGACGCAACAAATATGGGTGTGTTTTTGCCGACGCCTTTTTCTTTTGGGAATTTTCTTTTTTGGACTGTGTTTCGCTGATTATTGTGCTTCTTATGCAGAAAAATTCTGAAAATGGCTTGGTGGGAAGGCTTTGATCAAACTCGCATTCTAATTGCTCCAGGTATTTGATTGTCACTTAAAGCCATATTAGTTACTATTTGTCTCTTTTGATTTTCGATTATAGTTTCGGATATGAATGCCTAGTTGAGTTAAGTTTATGCTTCATACTAGCAGCCTTTACAATTAAAAGGAGGAGGTAATGTGATTCATGGGCTAGCTATCAGTTTTCCAATGTTGAGGACTAGTAGTAGTAGTGTCTATCTAGGTTTGGCGAACACGAATAGTATCCTTGTTCATTCAATTTCGTGTTTTTTAATAAGAATCACACATCCTCATATTCCATACACACACGAAACTGGAGCTTGTCACTTCTAGAAATGCTATTTGGAGCCAGCAATAAATACTTGGTCGGACCTTCTCCTTACAGCTTTGCTCGGTATAAGCTCCAATCGATTTGGATGCTTGATTGTTTTAACTCTTGATGGCAACTTCATTTCTGGCATTGATTTCCACATTCGTAGCTTGTTGTAGTCTCCAAAGATTTGATTTCTGGGTCTTTCTGACAACTGGAACCTTTCTCACTCTTTAATGAAGAGTGTTATTTTATTTTGTTTTGCGATCTTTGTTTCCTGAGCTGCATCAGAACTTCCTTGGCAGTACCCTAGACTCATCATTGCATTGAAGTTCAAGCCATGTCCAGAGAAGTGCACATGTGAGAAAACAGACCCTGAGAATTTGAGATAGTGTATATTGGTAAATTCAACTAAAAAGATTGATAGCCAACTAAGGTGCAGGGAGTTATTCTTTAGAGGTCTGTAACTCTCAATGCAGGTACATATCACCTCGATACAATCTCTAGCATGAGTTGAGTATTCTTGCAGATTCCCCCTTCAAAGATTTGAAAGATTGTAATCACGTGGATGTCTAAACTTTGGGGGAATTTGCACTGTACAACCTGGAATTTGGTGACAGTGGCAGTTTGCAAGCTTGAATATCTTTTAAGTGTCTGCAGCTTCCAATCCAATTAACACGTAATTGTTTTCTTTCGCCTGGTCACTTTTGCCACAATTTTGAAACGTAGATGTGAGAGGTAGAAATGGTCAATGAGCAAAGAACATCTTATTATTTAACTTAACGAGAGGATTCTTGTAATACTAACATCTTAGTATTTAACTTAACGAGAAGATTCTTGTAATACTTTGCAGTTTGCACTAAAAAACATAAGATTATCACGTTTATTGCATAAAAATAATATATTTAGAAAGAACTGTATTATCTTTCAAATTTGACATTGCAAATGGATACGAAGGTGCTATGTTTTAGACTTTACTACTGCCATGTGATTTAGTTTTGCCTTTATCTTATGAATTCCATTATCTAACAATACTCATTTGGTCCTTTATTTCTCAAGGAGATTCTTGTTCAAACTTCAGTATCATTGGTCAAGAAATATAATAAAATAAATAACAAATAGAATTTTAAGTCATATGCTGAACCAAACCAAACGTGCAATGTCAGTAATCTAGCAAAATGGTTTGAATTTCACTTCAAACGCCCCTGTGACATCAGTGATTACCATAGAATGGGATGTTAACCCTCTCCCAAGATATTATTTATCAACTGTCTATTGATTTTCTGGCTAGTGGCCACTCACGATCTTTTAACAAGTTTTGTGAAATCAAATACCTGAATTGCTTAATTGCTTTTCCCAGTGAAATGTTTGTAAATTTTCTCTTATGTCCATGATTTGATTCTGCTTTCTCGATCTTTCCATGCTCAATGTAAGCTTCCTCTTGTAGTTTTGAAATTTCCTCAACACCTTGACCACTTCACCCTCCAAAAATCCTTTCTTTCAGTTCGAAAGTGGCCAACTTGTAAGTCGTCGGAGAAATAAAATGTTAATTCCATTTTGCGTAGTGCACAGGCCAGGACTAGAAGGTGCAAACTGGCAACTGCGCCTGATTCTGCTGTTAAAAGTGCCAATCACCCCAGAAAAATGTGTGGTTTGTACCTAGGTCCATGAGATACTATTTGGTACCATACATAATAAGACCAACACAGCTTTTGAACTCTAGTGCTACTTTGAGAAACATCAGATTCAACCTATGCTGAAATTCATATCTTTCCATGCTGAAGGAAAGACCTGTGTAATTGTTTGCAATTCTCTTTTGCACAGACAAGCATCTTGATATGACTTTAAAGTTGGAGCATAGGCATCAAATGATTGCTACTTTTGATCTTATTTGCTTTAGTTTCTGGATAAAATCTCAACTCTGCAAATTTCGACAATCTTATGAGTCATGTGTCTCTTCCCGAACAACATGCCCAGCTTCTTATAATCTAACTTGTGAATTGTTCGAAGAACAGTTCCAGTGCTAAATGTGTTTTACCTTGTGGGCTACTATGGAGATTCATCATCATATAATAGTAACCTAAATGGTGTGTGGACATTATGGAGAGCTATTTAATTTGGAAGCTTTTGTACAAAAGAGAGTGATGATTGATTGGTGATCTGCTACATGTATATCTTGTCTGTAACTATTTATGGAGTGATAGTCTGGAAGTTGCAAAGGCCATGCATCTTACTTTATTTCCTACTAGTTTTCATTGGAAATTTCATTGTTAATTTGTATTGCTACTCAAAGATCCATTTTCTTTGTTTCCTTAGTCGTTATGCGAAGAATCTATTGATTGATTGTCCCAAATATGCCTGTTAAATACTTTCTTCCAGCCCATTTGGTGCATCATTAATTCAAAATTTCAGTTCTATATTGTAAATTTGTAACAGTAACTTTTATCGAAATTTTATTTGATTGGGAAAATTTGAATTTTCTTTGAACATGTGATCTCAGATGCTTCTACTAGTGGGGAACACGATGGTCAGTTCCTGTCACTGAGGCACCCCAAATCTGGTATACTTCAAACCAGCTGCTCTTTCAGTATATGAGTTACCCTGCTGCATTTTTCACCTTTCAAAGTTAACTCCTGTCAAGAATCTATTGCATTCTACTTTTCCATGATAAGCAAAATATTTTGTCAATGTTTTTGCACTTGTTATTCAAACGTAGTAATGCTTTGAGACAATTTACTCTATGCTTAATCTTTGTGTCAAGGTTTTGACTGAGACTGTTTTCTATCTGGAACAGGAGACAAAACATGCTACCTTTACAGCAATGGAACTCTAAATGAAATTCATTGGTTTAAGCAATCCTATGGGTCCTGGTTCCTAGGGGATTATGTTTGTGAAGGTAAGTTGATGCTTTTAGAGCGTGACAATAATGTGTATTACAGTGTGCAAACTCACCCTGATAATGATTGAGGGGCACCCTCCGCATTTTGTCATGTATCTGTATAGCCTCAGAATTTTGAATCTCAATTTGATAATAAGAAGCCCTCATAATCTCTGTAGATATTCTCATTTACTTCTTTGTTGGCCTCGTGCAGATGGGCGTTTATATACTGCCACTCCAGTTGACCCTGTCTTTATTCTCTTGCCAATATTTGAGGAAGCACGAATCAAGGTTCGTAGTCATTTTTCTTTTGGTTGTGGTCCTGCATATCCTTTTTCCTTTTTGAAATTTGAACTTGTCATTATAGCTGTTTCATTGTGAACAAAAATGACTTATTCTACAAAACCATATTCATGATTTAAACTCCCTGAGGTATTTTATTCTGTGTTCTCTTTTTGCCTCCTGATTAAGAGTAGAATAGAAGTGAGAACGACTCGTTATTTCTGTTTTAGCTCTGCATCTTTGGTGATCATTCTTGTACTGCTGTTTTCAGAAAGGGAATGATTCTGGCATGTTTAGGCAACTTGATGAGATTGTTTATGTCCATGGGTATCCTGGATATCACTTACTGGCATCTATTGCGGAGAAGACAATGCAAGTTGTCTGTGATCTAAAAGGTATTCCACTTAAACTTCTTTAGCAGGTGCTTATGATAATTATACAAAATAAAATCGTAGGAGCTTGAAATGTCGTGTGGTTTGTGAGTCAACTGTGCTACAATATTGCGAAAAAGAATTATTTTGGTGGAAATAGTTAATTGGAGAAGCTACAACTACAATATGCACTTGAGAATTAGGGAAATACAGTGTCTTAGTGGATTTTAAGCATCAGGCTTTCTATATCTCTTACCTTTTTGTGAATTTTAAGAGGTAACTGCTCGACGCTTGACATTCAAGAGAATTTTTGGTCACTACCTAGAGCATTAGCCTAAAGCTAATTTGCCAGACTGCTGTTATATTCCATAAAATTGTTTCATAACATTATCCCACTCTTTATTTGAACAGAAGTTGGGTCGACCAAGTTTTTCAGGCTCAATGATGAGAAGGTGCAAAATTGGTTGTGCTACAAGGTCAGTGTGATCTATTTTTTCATTGAAACGGTGCTGCCTCTATCAATGTGACAATTAAGTTAAATGGTGCGATCAAAGAATCTTGCTTTTCAGACTGCTCTTATTCTACAGTTGGTCTGGTAGTGCCGAATGCAAGGCGACCTAATTCACAAACTTCTGATAAGAGTATTATAATATGGATACCTGATATGCACTTAATGGAGAATCCAATACAAAGCAGGACGTAATTAACTTAAAATACGTCACTTCTGTTTCTGTAACCTAGAACGTTCTTCTTCTTCTTCTTCTTTTTTTTATTTTTCCTTTAATTTGTTAGGCTTAGAATATAATTAAATATTTATGAAATATCATAGATGAACAAATATTTTGATTCATGATATGATAGTCTTAATTCTTAATTGCTTTTTAATAACCTTAAGAGGGACAAATAACAGTTCAAAAAGTAAAACAAGAAAATACTAACCGAAGATAATGGAAGAGAGAGGAAAATGTTGGTTTCATGTTTCCCCATCTTCTCTGCCATTTGCTAACCGTCATTCCTGAATGCTGAATGCCATTGCATGCCGATTCCCATTTCAGTGTCTCCCAGGTCATCTCTTCTTTTTAAGTGAAGAATCCTCTAATTTAGGATTATTGGATTTGATATCCCATTTTCTTGAAGCCCCGTCATTGTATTCATTCGTGAAGCAGGATAGAAGCCAAATTTTACAATTGTATCAGCCTGTGTGTCGTTTAGCCTTTTTTCTCGCCACAGTGAATAAGCTTACATGTACTACAATTCCTTTCGGCAGAAGAACTATTGCAACCTGATCACACGGGATTCTGTGAACAATGTGGCATATGATAAATTTTCAGGATGAATTTGTCATTAGTTTCTGAAAGTTGCCAATATGGTATATGATAACGTTTTCATTTAAGATTGTTCAAAGATATTCTGTTTCTATTACATATGCTATGGTCCCCTTGTGCTACCTTCCTACCTTCTTTTGTTTTCTATAAATTTTAAATTGCAAATTTCAGGTACACCAATTGAGGAAGACACTTCCAACGTTGGATAAGAACTATGCTGCTCGGGATGAGAAAGGCAAATGTATGTTCAAAGATATTCTGTTTCTATCTGTACCGTTTTGCATATTCAAATTTTACTATATATCGATCATATATGCTGTAGTCTCCTTTAGTACCTAATTGTAATCATTTTGCTGATTGACATCTTTTTTTCTTAGTGACTGATACGGTATCAATTGTGGGAGATTACTTGAAGGAAGATCCTTGGCTAAAGCTCCTGTGCGACAAATTGAAGTAATAGTAACTGTTCAATTTTTTCGAGTGAAGAGTTGTGTGTGATCTTAAATGAATGACATCTGCACCTATCGCTCTGGCTAACTGTTTTGTGAAACCGAACATGCTTGTTTCTAAGTAAAGATCATCTCATAAACATATGGAGTCGAGTTTCATAATGGAGCTCTATACATGCTGAATGTTTGAAATTTCCTTCTAAAATTTTGAATTAGTATCACTTAATGCTAAACGGTGAAAAAGATCCTCATATTCTTTATATAACATGATAAACTATGCATTGCTGAAGTACAAATTGAAGAGAGTTTTAGAATTTAGATTATATCTGACTTGATTTTAAGTGGGAGATCAACGTACAAACTCCTTGATTCCCAAATTTATTATGGCGCTTTGTTTTTCCATATAATTGCAAATTGGCCTACTTTTCATAGGGTCCTGCATTTTATGGTTTAATCCTCTTGTAGTTCTGGTCCTCCTGGAATAAAGAAGAGCTCAATGAGCTCACCTCTCCGCATACTCTGCTGAATCATATCATGAAAACTTCATTTGACCACTGTGGAAATTGTAATGTCTAATCAAGTAGTAAAACATTTTGGAGTTTGCAAGGTTGATATATTATTATGAAATCGGTGGTTTGTCTGACAAATGGTATTCTTATGATCTTATCTATGTTCTTATCTGATGTTTCTTGAAATTTAATCTGCAGTATAAATTTGCAAGATGTGACGATTGCTCCAGATAAATTGTGCCCACCTTCTACAGATGGCCTTGCACCATATAAACCAGTAGAGGTACATAATCCAGATACATTGTTCTTTTTCCTTTTGGCTGTAGTATTTTCATAGTTTAATGCAATATAAGATGGGTTGTACTTGTTTTACAACAAGAGATTTTGAATACTGTGTAGTTCACACAATTTTTAATTTCTAAATGTTTGAACTTGCTGCAAATCCTCCTCACACAGGCCTAGTTATTTTGGATCATATATAATGAACAAATTGGAACATTGATCCTCCTATGTGCCATTGTATAATCCTTGATTGTGTTTGCCTCCGTGTCAGTGCTTATCTGAACTTTCATGGACACACGTCTTTACTTTATGCAGAAACTTAACGGAAAATTACTCTCTCATCCTTTCTGGTTTTTGTCTCAACCTTCATCGAATTAAATTCTTTTTCTCAGGAGAAGAAACCTACCAGTACCAGGGTCACAAGGCAAAGTAAGAAGGCCAAAGTGGAGAACAATTCACATAATATCAAGGACATGTTCAGCCGAGCGACTAGAAAGGGAAAATGAAGTGTCTATTCTATCACGGGTTGGTATGTTTTACTAATCTCATCTCATAGAGACTAGTTGATTGCATTTAAGTGCATGGTTTTGATTTCCTGTACCATTGTTTTAAGTAGAAAATCGCAATAGAGGCCTGTACTTTTTGCACCTGTTGTAATATAATTGATCAAGCCAATTCATACTATTGAGTTTTTAATGAATATAGTCTTGAAAGGCTTATGCAATTTATCACTTGGTGAAATATTACGTGTGCTAGATCTTCATTTACTGAATGTCTGAGGATTTTTCGCCGTCTCATTATTCTAAATTTACCCCTGTTTTTCTAGTATTACCTATCCATATATTGATTGGCTTGCCGTTTTCGGGGCAGGATAGAAGTAGAACGTTGATAAAGTTAGCCTGCGTCTTCTTTGAAGCACATGATAATCATCATGTGTGTAAGAAAACAATATGATTTGGCTGCATTCACGTTTGATGATTGTTGCATGTTTTATGAGTTTTCTAGTTGTCTGAGGAACCTTATTTAAATGTTCTGTTTTGGTGCCTTGTTCTATATCCCATTTCACTGCATTATATGTATGTTTCTTGGACTAGGAGATCAAACCCTATCTCAAACAAAACTAAACCACGAGTCTGACTAGTGAATCATCATGGCCATGTTATATCGCATCCAAAATCTTGATTGGCTTACGCTTTTAGTAATACTCTCTGTGGTTTTATGCAAATCTCCCTAGCTCTATGGTAAAGTTCCCACACTCACGGTTGGACCCATAAAAAATACACCCTGGGCCAACATCGGTCACAAGCTGTAGAGATATAGTATAGTGAACAGAAATCAAGGTGTGTGGGCTTCTTAATAGGCGGTGGAGAAAAAAAAATGTAAAAAGGAAAAGAAAATAGTCCCATAATATGCAAGGTGGATTGGGTGGTAAAAATAAAGGAGCAACATTTTCATGGTTGAGACTTGACAGATGAATGTAATCTATTCGTCTCAATCTGTTCACCAATCTATTCACTCTGTTTCAATCTTTTATTTATGTTCTAATTTTTAATTCATAATTTTCATTTCCTTACAATTTTTTCCACCCTTTCTCTTATTATTTGGGTTTTGTTCCACCAATTAAACATATAGTACTAGTATAATAAATCTATTAAAAACTATTTAAAAATCAAGTTAAACTATTCATTGTATTTCAAGGACGGGAAAATACCGTCCTTGCTAAAAAAACAGTCGCAAAACAAACAAACTTCTCTGTTTACGCGTAACCATGGCCCAAGCACAATGATGACATTTGAGAATTTTGGTAGAAAATAGATTTAGGAATCTCCTGCTTCTGGAGTACGGACCGTTGCCATGTCTATCATCTATCAAATCTCTCAACTTGTGGGTCCTCAACTTTGAGTACCGTTAAAAAACCGACGGTCCAACTCCTAACCCTACTTCCTAGGATGTGACTGGATAGAACTAGCACTACACTGTACTACTGATGGGACGCATCCCAGATGATCTAATTCATTTATTAAAAATCACAAATCTTTTTAATTTTTTTTAAAAATAATTAGACTATCTTCATATGTTCATATTCATCAAATGATGTAAAATTACTTAATAACAGCTATGCTAGAATGGAAAAATATAATAAAATTAAAAAATGAGTTTCAAGAATGTCTGGCAAAAAATCTTGGCTCCGGAGAAAATATTTCTTTTTGGAATGATAAATGGGTAGGAAACAAAGTTCTAAGAGACTATGTGATTGATATAATCAACCCACATATACAAGTCTCGCAAGTTATTGAAAACAATAACTGGAATCTCGATGTTCTTCATCAAATGATATCTCCAGAAATCACAAAAAGAAATTTTAGGGATCCCTATCCCCAAAAATAAAAAACAAGATACCATAGTTTGGGGAGGAGACAAATCTGGAAATTTCACCATTAAAAGTGCTTACACACTCTTAATCTCCACACCCAACCTAAATACGGCTCAATGGCCTTGGAAGAATCTGTGGAACCTTCACTTACCACCAAAAGTCAAATTTTTTGTTTGGGTGGTAATAAACGATAGGTTACCAACAGCTGATAGACTTTTCAAATTTGGAATTATTCCAACAGAAAGGTGTTGTCTATGCAATTCCGAAACTGAATCAGTCAATCATTTATTCTTTTATTGTCCCATTTTTGAAAATATTAGAAGCTGGATATTAAAAGACAACAATAATCTTTTTTGCACTACTTTTCCTCAACTAATCTTTCTTCTCCTCCAAAACTCAGATAAACAAATACAAGCTATCCTTTTTTGCTGGCAAGTTTGGAGATGTAGAAACGAAAAGATTTTTAGAAAAGAGGATTTTAATCCTTTAAAATTTAATATTCAGCTCCTTGAAATTATTAAGGACAACAACACCCGTTTCAAAAAAAATCGTACCACGGATTCCATTCCAATCATTTGTAAATGGATGCCACCACCTCAAGACTTTGTATGTATTAATGTTGATGGATCGGTCGATCCAATTACAGGACATGCTGGAGCCGGTTGCATCATCAGAAATTCAAACGGAGAATTCATTCGTGCAAGCGGTTCCTATCTAGGAAAAATGGATCATAATGTTGCTGAATTCCAAGCATTTAAACTTGGAATCTTATTATGTTTACCGCTTCATTATAAAAAGATTATTATCCAATCTGACTCACAAACTCTCGTTTCATGTATAAACAGGAAAAAAGCGGATTGCAGGAAACAGCAGACCATACTGGAGGATGCCTTGGCACTCCTTCGGGAGTTTGAAGAAATCAAGATTTGTTTTGTCTATAGAGAGACTAACGGAGTGGCTGATCACATAGCTAACGAAGCCCGTAAAAGAACATTTGGCAGAAACTCTCTAACTTTTGACTCCCTACATTTTGTTTGGGATAGTTTGCCTATTTGGTTGAATGTAATATGTAGTAAAGACAACCTAACTTCTATTCGGCTTGTAAACCCGAACTCTTTTATTTAATATAAAGTACCTATTAAGTTTAAAAAAAATTAAAAAAAAAAATTACTTTTTCATTATTTTATTAGCTACCATATTTGCACGACTGCACTTCATTCTTTGAGATCATTCGCTCACATTTTATTTTATTTTCTCATTTCTTTATAAACAATAATTTTCTTTTCCTATTGTTTTTTTTAACTACAATATTTTATTTGTAAAAAAGAAAAGGAATAAAGCAAAAGAAAAAATAAAGGAAAAGCAAAATAAGTAAATAACGATCATACATGTCTGAAACTTCTAGATGGGTATGATCACACGGTCATTACCAGACCGGGTTGGAGGAGGATCAGATGTTTGATCGGAGACATGCATGCGTTGAAGGTAACCTTATGATAATTGCTATGTGAAATTAATCCATCCAACTAATTTTAAAGGATGTTTATCTTGGCAATGTTATAAATTGCACAAATAGGGAATGTAATAAATCTTGCAAGAAATATGCATAAGCATTTAATAATGCATAGCATAACAAATGAATGCAGTTCAGTTACTAGCAATTGGAATAAGACAGTAGAGTAACAAATAAGAAGATGAAAATGGAGTATGCCAAATCTGAAATACTATTACTGACAAATTTGTAATACACAATACAAAGCTCTGTATTCAGTACTACTACTACTGTACACAGCTTGCCATTTATTGCTGCTCTTCTCTTCTTTGGTTTTTGTTTTCTATTCTTTATTTAATTAAATTTTCTCTGCAATCTTGAACCCAACCCATGTCTTGTGTATATCCCCATATCCCAATGCTTTCTACTATGCCATCTACTATCTCCTTATCTCCTTGTAGGATTTAGGGTATGGTCCTAAAATATAACAAAATGAGTATAGTAGTCTCACACAATGTGGTCCAATATGTCCAGTCCAACCATAGTTTTAAGTACACATTTACCATGTGATTTATCATACTCCTATAGTAGTCTATTCTGGTATTAAAGTCTTAGTTTGAAGTTTTTGATCGTTAATTTATTTTTGGTGAAATTCAAAAATAATTTATCATTAAATTCGACCATAAAAAGTGAAATGAAACTTTCACATAGAATTAATTTCAGTCAACTACTAATAAATATACTATATTATGATACAAATTACATTCAATGTAACTTAGTTCAATTGGTTAGACTAAGGTGGCATGATTCTATAGGTTATAGTTTGATTACCGCCAGGTGCGTGAATATTTATAGTGTATTTTAGTTTTGTAATTCTCGTTAGGTGTTAGGTTACCGTGATTCATATATGTTTAATATGATGATGATGTGAACAATGTAATGTTAACATTCTCATACAAACTAACTAAAATACTAATGGGAGAGATTTACTACCTTATTAAGTGAGGGGAGATAAATATACAATTCCTATCTAAAATCCCAATAATGCCCCTAGATCCTGCCATCTTTCTGTAGTGATTCTTGAAGTTGGAATTTGACTGTACATATATTCTGCCAATGACACATTCTCAGTACATTACTGTAGAGACCTTTCATTTAATTCATTCTGCTACTTTAGCACTGTCACTATGCCTAGTACTTGAGCGCCTTTTCACTTGCTGCATTTTCCACTTCCTCAATAAATTTGCAGAACTTTCACTGCAAAAGCTTCCATTAGTAGCATTGAGTCTGCTCTTACAATAGTAGGTCTTTACTTCCATCCTTCACCGAACTAGCATCAATGATCCATTTGTCCTTAAATGCACTTGTACCTCACATCTTGCTTGTTTATTCTCTCATGATTCCAAAGAATAAAATGGCACAAATTAAGTTCACATAAACTCAACAATATTTAATACACTGAATTAGTATTAATAGCCTTAATCAATCAGAAGATTACAACATGAAACCTGTAAACTATGCTGATCAATTCATCTACAATCTTGTTCTACAACTAGCCTGTGATCAACACATTGCTCTGTGTCTATACTTAACATATAGTTAGAACTAACAGTCTAAGCCAGCAGTCACTACCATATCAGCAATAGAACATAAGATTCTTGATATTCTCCATTAGCTTCGGTAGAGGCGTTGTCTTTGGTGTTGTGGGACGGGATATTGTAGAACTTTTTGTTGACGAACTTGAGTCCAGACGTTCAAGGTACAACCGCCCTCTGTATGCAGCAAGATGCGCGTAATAAGCTGGAGGTACCAAAGAGATAGGCTTAGTACATCTTGCGAACGTGTAACATAGATTGTACACTAACTGTTGCACCTCATCAGATGTAAATCCATTGTCGTCCCACAAAACATGGTAATGTATTGGCCGGCTCGTGCCCTTCACGCCCCAATGACTACAAAGATAGAAGTCGAATTCACTAGGATGAGTGATCATGGTATCCACAACTGTACCTGGAGGTATATTCTCATCCGAAAAGCTGTTTTGAACAGATGGATCCGTTTGAAATGGAAACAAACGAGTGTGATGCCTTTTCTGAACAACCGCGAAAGTAATTGGTGGATTATAACCTGGAAATATCGAACAAGCTTGGCGAATCGCTTGAAGTTCCTCGTGCAACACCTCTTTGAATTGTGTTTCGCTAACTCCATCGCGGAAGAAGATTATTCGGCTAGGAAGTACTGAAAGCTCTGCATAAAAGTCATCCAACACTTCCTTCACCATTACACTAAGATCTTCAATGATCTCATTCCGATGCGTTTGAGATCTCATCCTTGAAATATATTTGTTTGCTGCAGGCCAATTCACACTACCAACTACGGCAGCAACCGAGGGACTAAAATCATCCAATGGATGGGGATGTGTTACGTCTGCCCCCATAAAGATCACCGGTCGGTCCAGTTTAAAAAGCCTCGGGATTTGAGAAGGCAACGAGTTATAAAGAGCAACTGTGCATCCACCAACTTTTGCATTTATCTTCAGAGCCAAATTTGCAAGAAACTGTGAATTCAATTTTCCAAGGTTAGAATACAAGCAGCATTGGCTTACAATCCCAATGCTAGTTTCAGCAATTCGTTTCAAGTCAGCGTAGCCTTTGTGTTTCCTTTCCATAACACAAATAAGCAGTTGGAGACTGTTAGCTGCTTGAATTTTCCTTAGAGTGGATTCCAATAGCATAGCATTTCCAAGAACATGCATCGACTCAAAGATAGGGCTCACAACCGGTTTTGGCTGGAGAAAAATGCCCATCTGTTTGCACCTTTGAGATAGCTGATTTATGAATTTTGCTATGCTGGCTTTCTGTTCAGGGGTTCCGCCAAAACTCAAAATCGCCCATCGCCCAACACGAGTACCCTCAACCACATGGCTATCCAGAAGGTTCCATTGCCTATCACGACGAGTAGGAGTCAGATTTCTTACATGACCATTGTTTCCGAGCTTAAGCTTTGGAGGCTGAAGAATTCTGCCTGTCAATTGTGTCATTTCTCTCGATACTTCGAGCTTAAACTCTTTCCCCTGATTCCCACTATTAAAAGGAAAACATAATCAGCTTAAAACAATTCAATACACACAATTAACCAAAAAAGAAAGAAAGATTTCAAAGCATTACCTGGTTGGACCAACTGATCCTTCCATAACTCCATCAATGATCGCCTTGCGTTCTCTGGGCTTTTGGCAACCCATTTTGATTATCTTTGCAGTCTGATCATCCGAGAGCTTTCCGAGAAATTTCTGCCCTTCACAGATCACACAAAGCTCCATAGGAAGGTAACATGGTTTCCTCCTACTAATCTGCAAACACGGCAAATTCCTGTACTCTATATCATAACCATAATGATCTTTAAAATAGTGCACAAGCCTTAAGCTGGTCCCATCTCTATCAGGGAAACATATATCTTCAGTAATATCCTCAGTTAAACCATAAACTCGGTATCTCTGAAATGTTTCTCTATGGCGAACAAACACCCTCATGTTCTTCAGCGCTTTCTCAACTTCTATCCTCTCTTCACCTATCAAACTTCTCATCTTTTCCTCAGAGACATTGTGCAAAAAGCCAAGGCGCTTTTGCAAATAAGGTATCACCCCAATACTTTCATGGAAAGCTGTGACAGAAAAATCTACATTGAGAGCAAGACCTTGTTGTGTTGGTCTTAAACTCTGAAAGAACCCTCTGAGTGCAACAGCACCTCCTCCAATTTCTTTAACCCCTCCCATAGTACTCGAGTAAAACGATTTTCCTGCGGATATACACTTTTCTGTAGGACCCTCACGCAACACCACATCCAATGCATGAATATACTCTTGAGGAAGGGGAGTGCACTCATCTTTTCTATGCAAATATTTGTTTAAATCTTCACCATCAAGCTTTGAGACAAGCTTAATGTTAACTTTAAACACCTTACTCCGCTGCTTTTCTGGGAGATTCGTTATCTCTACAGACATCGGGAGGTTAACATAAAACTCAAGATCATCACCAACGAATTCTAGTGGACTGTATAGAGTTCTTCCACCATCAAAAACAGGAAGAGCACCAGAGATGGCTTCCGAATTCTCCTCCACGATTTTGTTCTTAATGATTCGTGCAATTTCCTTTGATGGATAAGGAGATATCCCAACATCATAATGGAAGATTTTTAACGACTTATCGAATTTTACTAAGAAATGGTTAGCAAGAAGAGTGATAGCTCTCCCTTCCACCCCACCAGAGTCTGGTCTTCTTGCAACTACCATTGATTCAGATTTAGAATCGACAGTCAACCTCCTATTGTTCTTATTGCAGGGCCGGCTAACTCTTCTTTCCATTTCCTGCCGAGCTGTTTTTATTGATAAAGTTAGCAACAATCTGTTCCATACCCATTTGCTCAAATATATGCTACTGCTACTTTTCCAACATCTCAACTTCTCATATTATTATTGTCCATTCCAATCGAAATCGAAATGAAACACATAGAAATGAAATCCAAATCCAGACAGCACAACAAGGCTCTTAAACCAAATAATTTGTTTTAGCAAAGCACAACAATAAACCATCTCAATCTGATTCAACAGCATACCATTTTAAATAATCTTGAAGCTTCAGCAACAAGCACCAACATGATCATATTTTACAATTTAGTACTTACTTTCCAGAACAGACATTGCACAGTAGAGCACATTACTTTTAATATTCACAATAACAGAAAAGCAAATAGATATCTAAATTCCAAAGCAAGAAATTTCTACAAGCAACATACACAATGAATCCCACTATTTCACCCCAAGGCCAGCATGCAAATAACAAATAGTAGTACTGAAACAACAAGAAACCAAGAAAAAACAAAAGGGAGCTTTTAATACCTGGAGTAAATGAGAAATCTTTGGGCTGAGGATCTGAAGGAGTAGCAATAGGAAGTTTGCTGTGGTGCTTCCATGGAGGTTTCCTGAGATGGGTTTTGGATCCAAAGGTGTGATTTTGAAGTGGGAGAGGTATTATTGGAGGCAGAGGAAGCAAAGCAGGGAAATTTTGGTACTGATTCTGGAAGCCAAAACCGAAGCCATAGCCATAGCCATAGCCCAGTCTGTAAGTAGAGTTTTGCAAGAATTGGTGGTGGTGATAGTGATAGCTAAGAGCAGCAGATTCTTGGTTCCTTGTTGTAGTTCTTGTTTTCTGAGTGCATTTTTTAGTAGTGATGGTTGTATTTGAGTTTTGTTCTGCTTCTTCTTCCATGACTAAACTCAAGTCTGAAAGGTGAAATGAAACAGAGATAGTCAGCTAATACTTAAATTTGTTTCTCTTTGTTAATTATAGGGTAAATTAAAAAAAAATGAAAATGAAAATGAAAATGAAGGTGGCTTTTACTTAAATTTGTTTCTCTTTCATGCAAAAAGGGGCTTCCCTTTTTGCATGAAAGAGAAACAAATTTAAGTAAAAGCCACCTTCATTTTCATTTTCATTTTCATTTTTTTTTAATTTACCCTATAATTAACATTGTTTGCTTTTTTTGGGAAAAAATTAATAAAATAGTACTCTAAGTCCAAGCTTTGCCCTTGATGTTTAACTTACTCTACTCTAACTCCAGAAGCTCTTCATAGGATTCTTGAACTGAATTACTATATTTTAATTTGATTTTTTGACTTGTATTAGAATCTATTTCTTGATGTTGCACTTGAACATATTCTAATCACATATTCACACGTTAGTTATGCATTGTATTAGATGATTTGGACTTTCTATTAACGTGGTGACTGACTCACATGGCCTCTTAAATCTTTTAAATACGGATATACTTTTAAACTTATATGATATTAACGATGTGCCCTTATAATGTCTATACATTTGTTTTAAACTTATATGATATTTAATTGATGTGCCCAATGTTTATACTTTTGTTAGTGAATAGTGAAAGATGCACAGTTTATTGCTTAAACTAATTCCCAAATAAATTGTTACTATTAGCATGTACTTACTTGAGCTTAATTCATGTAGTAAGACTGTGAGAGTATACCTTAAGATTTTAACTCATGTGGCTAGGTCCAATGTTGATTGGGTAGAAAGGTGGAGTTGTGATTTCCCATTTTTACTTGGGAAGAAAAGCAAAAAAGGCTTGGTGATGAGGAGAGTTGCGGACAGAAGGCATTGTTTCTGTTCTACTTCCAAAATCAGAATCTGTGCATTTATTTTATTGATGCATCACTATCCCTCACTATCTAAATATAACTGTTTGGCATTGCATGACAATGACTCACTGTTGGAGCATTGTAATAATTCTATCTGCCTTCTTTTTGACCTTAACATTGGATAACATTTACCCCAACCCAACAACAACTTGTGCTTTTGTCTTTTCTTTTGTCTTTAAATAAATTTGTACTCCCTACTACTACTCTCCCTACTCAAATGAGTGCCCAAAGACTTCTTGTACTATGCTTTCAATCATGCCTCTTGGTCTTTTGCTTGCTTGCACCCACATGGGCTGGTAGATAAGATAAACAGGGTAAAACTCAAATTACCACCCTTAGTTTTGATACAGAAAAATTAACTTAAAAAATAGACTTCTAAAAAATAACCTCAATATGCCCACAATTACATTTAAGACCAAAAACCTCATTTTCAGAGTTGACTGGACATTATTTACAGAAATGCCATAGGCACAAAATGTGCAAACCAAACATGGACTAACTATTTATTTCTTTTTTATTTTTCTAATTCCTTTTTCTTGGTAATTTTTAGTTCCTTCTAATTCTTTTTTTTTTTTTAATCATCTTTTCCTTAAGCTCCGGCAAGGAGCTTGCAAGCTCCATATCGGAGAGCGGAACTTGCAGAGCTCACCGGAGCTGTGCAAGCTCCGGCCTGGAGCATGCAGAGCTCCGGCCTGGAGGTTGCAGAGCTCCGATCTGGAGCTTAAACTCCAAATCGGAGCCTGCAAAGCTCCGATCTGGAGGTTTAGGCTCCGATCTGGAGGTTTAAGCTCCAGATCGGAGCCTAAACCTCCAGATCGGAGTCGGCATAGCTCCGATCGGAGCTTTGCAAGCTCTGGGCGAAGCTTGCACAATTCCGACCAGAGCTTGCTGGATCTCCGGTACCGGAAATTTTTTCCGGTACCGGAGCTAGAGAAGAAGAAGATTTTGTTTTAAAAATTATTTTTATTATTTTTATTTTATTTTATCATTTTAATTTTTGTTATTTATAATTTGTTTTTTTTTTTTAATACTAAGGTTGTTTGGCTTGCTCAAAAACTGAAAAAAGAATAGTGCCTAGAGCGTGAATCGGTCAAGTTCGTGGTCCTTTTTGTAATTGATGGCATAAGGTGGTTCATTATGTTATTAGAGCCGATAACTAGGTTTAAAAAGTTATGGACCCTTTTGATATATGATTCTAAAAATACTGGGAATTTCGATACTATTGCACCCATCAAACACAAATTAAGTTGGTCCCGACTTCCATATATGTTAGATATTACTTATTATTGTGACCTAACATATACAAATATCTACACGGATAAATTTGTCACAAATTTACATTATTTAACGATATACTGTGTGGCCTAGTGTAAGTTGGTCACATATATATGTCAGATATTATTTACAATAATTGTGACCTTATGGATACATATATCCACACAGATAAATCATAATAATTTTACACTTTTTAATGATATATTGTGGACTGGCATTATTCTGCGAGTTGGCCTGGGTGGCTTGACTTGATTTGGCTCAGTAAGGTTTGAGTTTAATTCGTTCGACAAGGTATTCAAGTCAATCTTTGCGCCTCACTCCAAACTCATTTTACTAACGCGTTGGTGATATTTGGGGATGCTCGACAAGATTCGTGGCACATGTTATTATCTTCGGGACAATTACCATTATTTTTAGTTTTAATTGTTTATATTTGACTTTTGTTAGCTTCGATATTGATTGTAAATATGATCTTGAATTGTTATATCTTATTTTATATTTTCACATTTGTTTTGTCAGTTTTGTCACAAATATGTTTAGTTCGAGTATAAATAATATGGTTGAGCTTGAGCCTCGTTCTTTAGTTTTTATAAAATTTGATTGGTTCCGATAGCAATAAAATGATATAATCAGGACAGAGAGCAAATAAAACAAACTCAACATTTTAAATGTTGTAGTAACTTGACAATACTCTATTGAGTTTGGCTTATATGATATTTTTGTTGGGACGGAGGGATTATAGTCTTTATAGATGTTGAATTGCAGGATAATAATACCAAATGAATAACGCGTTTATCCTATTATCTAACACCAATGTTTTTGTTAGTAATGATGCCAAAGGGATGCTTTTGCCATTCAAGATCAACCTAATCTCATACCACTGATTAGACGATTAGTCTTTCTAATGATGATCCATTTCACCTTAACTGCCTTACTGATTGTTTACATGGTAGTTGCTTTCTTGCTTCCGTGGCTAATTATCTTATTATCTACAATTCTACATATGCAATGGACAAATGACAGGTAAATGTCTTAATCGTTATAATTACCGTAGTTAATTAGCTAGTTATAATAATCCGAGTACGTAAATCATGGAGTGATGTAATGCATAAACATGGATTTCATCACACTTTTATGATTAGGATTTAGGCCTCATCTTTATGAAATCAAATTGCACTACGCTAAAAGGTAATTACTTGAGTACCTTTTTTTTAATTCGCTAAATGGTGACTCGAACTCCGACCCAATGGTTGGAGGTGAAACAGCTTACCAACTGAGTTATGCTTCGTTGTCAATTGCTTGACTACTTACATTTACGTTTTTCATAAACGTGTAACTCTTTCAGTGATAGAGATATCACTAATAGTAGTTATTACTCGTACTAAAATTCATTGTTAGGTGAAAGATTACGTAATGTGTACAGTGTGTTGATTAAGGCATCAGTGTTGGAAACGATTCACCTACTGAGCTAAACTCCATGAGATGAGAATTGAGTGAATACAAATCGAAAATTGCAGAACAAGAGTTCCTCTGCAATGAAGATTTAGAGATTGCTGAAACAAGAGTTTTGGAAAGCCTTCATAGAGTTTTGTTGTTGTGAAGAATTTGAGAATGCTGCAACAAGATTGAACAGGTGTCTATTCAGATTTGCCATATTTTGTATGCTTTTACTTACTTCAAATCTTCCGACTCTCACCGGTTTACACCAAAAATTCCAACATAGTATTCCATAATACTCCAAATTTATAGTGTTTGATTGTGTTAGCTAGCGTGAATTGTTTCCCTGAGTGTAGCTTTGATTTGTGTATCAAGAAGTCAATGTAGTAGCAAATGTTTTAGCTTAACGTAAGAGCTAGCTCTTTAGTGTAATAGATGTCCCCCCAACCTTCTCTAGCTCCTAGTTAGGTTAGATTTGGTCTTTTGGGTTGTACGAATGGCATGGTTAATAAGTAGGGTTTTCCTGAAAATATCTATCTTTCAATATATATTTAAAACGTGAATTAAAGCTCAATAGAAAGGAGAGTCTAGTATTTGTGGTTGTGTGATTATGTCCCTAATGTAATGAGTTTGGCATAGATATTGTTCCACTAATATTCCTCTTTGAGCCACCATTTTGCCTTAGCTTTTATCAACACACTGAGTGGTGCTGGATAAAGCTAATTAATCTAAGAGGATTTGAGAAATGCATTTTCATTTTTCATTAAGCAGAGAGTACTTATAATATAAAAACTGCTTGGAATTTGGGAATGGTAAACGCCAAATGGACAATATGATGATGACCATATAGTATGCATGCTCTAATTTCAACTTATAATGACTATAAGACTTCAATCTGGACCACATATATATATCCATTTGAGCGGCCCATCTCTTTTTTTGATGAAACCAATCTTTAGAAAATTAGCATATTGACAAAGATTAGATTATGAGCTTGGTTGAATTCAAGATAATTTGTCCTACACTTATAATGATGATTCCGTGACCCATGGCTTAGTTTATTGGTCTGCTACCTTGTTTATTATTCTCTCTTTCAAGTTTAAAGTAATCAGTACTTCATATACTACTTCAGTATTACACTTTGATCATGTGTCATAATGTCAAATTGTCAATCTCAATAGTTTATAGGTTAAGAGCTGAAATATATGCAATGTATAGGGGTCTCGAATTATGGTTAATTTGACTAAATAACTTCTAACTCAATATTTTTACGGACAAGCGGTCTTCATCGTTCCAAATGGTCTATATTAGTGGACAAGCATTCAGTAGAAATCACGCCTTTGGCAACAATGAACATATTTTTCCAATGGAAATACCTTTTAATTACAACATGGTGATATTCAAAAATCAGAAATTGAGCTATATTTATAGTCCATAAAGTGATTTACAAAGGATTATGAAACACTACTAAGCTAAATTAAGATAGAGGAAATCATAACTAAACAGTGTGTTGGGATCTCTCACGGCCTGAGCATGTCTAATCCATTCGACGGATTACCTCCGATTGTTGTTGGTGCGAAGAAACAAAAATTAATGGGAGAGAGAAATCCAACATATCAGGCGTCTTGTAAAAGGAAGAGAAATTCGTCATAAAACATAAATCTATTCATCAATTCGTATAATATTTCTGGTAGAGGTATTGACCACCTTATCCAAGTAGAAATCAAGTTAAAACAACAAATACTTCGATAAAGAATGCTAGAATATTCGATAATAAAATCTTAAATCACGAGTTAACTAATAAATTGGTGGGAACGGGATGAAATTCGTACAAAATTTTTCTTTACAAATAAATAAGAAACAAAAGGATAGTGATGACTTCAAAACTATTTTGCGTGAAAATTCTCTAAATTCAAATATCAATTGTCAAATTGCTAACTTTTGATAAAAGATGGACCGGACTCTATTACATTACCCACCCATTTGACATGGACTTTGTTCCCAACTCCCAAGGACCTCACTCATCCTGAGAAGGTCATCTTCCTTCTTACTTGCTTAAACCAAGAAGCAGTTTAAATTGATCTTCTCACTTTGTTGGAAGTTAACCCATACAGTGTGTTTAGCAAGGTTGTACTCTAGCACATGGTGTGCTTAAATTTGCCCATTCAAGCCCTCGACCCTCTTGCAACGATATAGCCAAGCATACTCATTAAAATTCACTTCTTTCTAAGGCTTCAATTTCATTCTCTCCCCACCCTTATCATGGTCATTTAATCACTACTTACCCATCTATTTTTTAGATTTTATACATTTAGTTTTTTATCAGAGTTTTAGAAGGTTTGTATAACGAGTGTAGTGTGTTGGTTTAGTGCCATAATCCACAATAAAATTGTGAGATAAATATTTGCAAAAAATATAAACGTATAGAATCTAAAATAACGGACAAAAATGGATTTAATCAAGTTAACATGGTTCGAAGAAATCCAGTAAAACTGTAAAAGGGTTAGGTCAAAGTTAAATAATTTTCATCGACGAATTTCATGGTAAATGGGGGAAAAGAAAAAATAAAATAAAGGATTTAGCTTGACGAATATTCCAATGTAATTTACCCTGAACTCCTAAACTCATTTTCATTCTCAAATTTAGTCGAACAAACGATATTATTCCAGTACGAAATCGCTGTCTTTACTCTATTCTCACACCTCTGATCTGAGTCAACTCGATCATCGGAAGACCCAGGGCAGTTATACGACGATCGACTGAGACGGTAGCGCAGAGGAGGAAAAAGAAGAAGAAGAAGAAGAAGAAGATGAGTGAGGTGTACGTAGGATATGAGAGGCAGTACTGTGAACTTTCTGCAAACCTATCCAGGAAATGCGATTCTGCTTCAGCTCTTCCCGATGGAGGTATATTACTTTGCGAATCTCATTTTTTCTCATCTGAAGATGCTGATCTACTGAATTTCTCGATTACTGATTTTCCTGAGCTGTGCTTTCTGTTTTAGGAGGGCTTAATTTTCAATTCCATGTTTACTGTGTGTGAGTTAGGGTTTATCACTTTATCTATTGCTATTGTTGCGATCTGGAAACTTTGGGGAACTTGTAGGAGACTAGGAGGGAGCATGTGTATAACTATAGGATACTTATATATACAGTATAAGTTCCTTATAGCTCGTAGATATGAGATCTACTATAGGATTGGGTTGGTGTTATGATTAGCGAAGAATGAAGCTGTAGTTGAGCTAAGTATGAGCATAGTTGAGATATAGAATCAATGGAACTGTATCCAAATGCCAAAACAGTAGATTCCTCACTAGTTCCATACTTGCAAAGTGGTTGTAATTGTAGATTTGATCTACTATAATCCAGTATACGGATACTTTCCCGTCTCACAAAGTGGTTGTTACTGAATTGGAGAATTGAGGCTTTGTCATTTCATATGCTGGAAAGTAAGAGCACATATATAGATGTACCAGGTGTATTCTATGAGCTCTTTTGCCTGATGTTTTATAAGGAACTCCGAAGTATTTTTGTTTTGTTTGATGAATGGACATTTTTCTTCAACCACTGAATTAGAGAATAGGTTCTCTTCTCTTTGGTTATGTAAATTGCACAATTTATGGGCTTCTCCAGAAAATTTTCTTGAAAGGGAATGAGTAAATGGAGTAGCCTGTGAACTGAAGTGCAGAAAACAAATGCTGAGCTTTGAATCAGCGGCGGCCAGACAACCGCTGAGATGGATCCACAGATGAATGCCTTTATCTTCATGGTGTTTGTCTACTAATTCTATCTCATATCTCGTATCTTCATTTTGTGGTGCTGTTATAGAATGCACACTTGTTTATCTATGAATAATTAAATTTTGGCACAGTGATATAGAAGGAAACCTAATGTAATGTTTTTTAGTCCAGTTGTTTCAGCTGCTCATAGTCTGATATGCCAAGCACCCATAGACGGCATTACTCTAAACCAACCTTGTTCTTCTTCATTAATATATGCACAATGTGTAGTACTTATAGATCCCCATATGATAGTTGCTGTAAGGAAGGCCTTTGTTTCCTTTTAAGAATATGATTCCATGTGTAAAGAGTGATAACTAGTCATAACGACATCTATCAGATTTACCTTACACTTCAAAAAAGTTGCTTTTAACCATATTGCATAGTGGGACACAATCTGTGTATGAGTATAGGCGTGCAAAGCGCTGGACCCATACAGGATGCTAAGATCATGGTTAATAAAGCATAGTTCCAATATTTGAGTTGTTAGCATAATCAAACTGACTTATTGCTTGTATAGCTGTAGCTAGCGCTGTTTCACAGTATACTGATAAATTCTGTGAAACTGAAATATATTACTTCTAAAGATATTTCAGCAATTGTAATCCACCAGTAAGGTATGAACTAAAACATGCTTAGTAATACATTCATTAGTTCATGCAAGTAAAACCAATTTTCGCGTTGCAAATATTGCCATACAAAACCAAACATAAAATCATGTTATTCAAGATTTCGTCATGCAAATGAGAAGTTAACATTGATATCTAGTTTCTCATAGTTGCACTCAGTACACCTTATTGCCCCAAACTTTATTTGAGGTCTCAGTTCTGGGAATAGGGATAATCTAAGGCTTTTTATTACAATAGCAATGCTGCATCTTACACTGGAAGCAGTAGCTGCAATTGTGACTGATAGAGACACTGTAGTAAAACCCATGCAGTATAGTGGTGTATAGCAATTCCTCATCACTACACTTTCTATTGCCAACAGTTTGGTAGACTTTGTAGCTGTCTAAATTTGGCAACTGATTTTTTTGTCTTTTCGTTAGCTTGTTGATATGATGGTCCATGATATACTATAAGTTGAATACGTGGTGGCCTTAATCTGTACAGATTTTTGGTGAGAATCAGGATTACCTAGTATGTAAATCACATTGGATTTGACAAATGGTTTTGATTCATGAAATAAAGCTGTTATCCAACTGGCTACTGGGTTGGTTTTCTTTATTTTGTTATATTTTATCTACTTTACCTTGGAAATGTACATTTACAACAAGTGCATGATTCAGTTAATGTTGTAGCTGTAATTTTGTGGAAAGAAGTTAGATTACGTAGAATGGTGAATTGACTTGATGTGACCTTTTGAGACAGCATTCACATAGACTATTATCTGATGTTTTAGGAAGAAAGAAAGTGCAGTGATGTCTTGAATGAGATTGATAGATTCTATAATCTATATATTCTTGTACATCACACAAAATTTAGAGTTGCATGGTAAGTCTAATAGTGCAAGACATCAGGTGCTTGTGTTGGTATGCACTCATTAGAGATTAATCACATGTTTTTCTGGTTCCTTGCATCTTCAACTTATATATACTTCTCAAGGAAATCTGAAGTTACTTCCATCTTCTACACTCAATCTTATGTATACTTTACACTTGACATTTGAGATGCATGGAAAATAAGATGACGTTGTCATTGCATTTCATCTATCATCCTAGTCACTTGCTTGGAGAAAGTCAATAGCAACATTTTGTGTTGGTTTACTAGTTGTAATGCTTTTGTTCCTGGATTGGCTAAACTGCTAAAGAGAGCCTACAATGCTTAGGAGTTAAAAAGGGGCGAACATCTTTTTTTTTGGATCCGGATGGTGTATTTGGCAATAGAGCATGACTTATGCTCCTTTTCTTGCTTTTTATTTTATTTTAAAATTCAATGAAGTATGCCTTTTCCAAATCTCAACCATCCTAGTGTTTTTCGTAAAATTACATACAACCAAGAAATTATTTCCTCGGTTCTCGTACTGATATTATGCCTGTCAGTTCTATGTATGAGCCAATCTACCTGGTCTAATGGTCTGCTTATTTGGTTATAATATTCATTCTGGTGGACTATGATCGGTGTTACCCTGATCTGCAGAAAAGAAGCAACAAGAGGTCTCGGAACTTCAAGCTGGACTGGATGAGGCTGATGTTTTGGTAATGCTTTAGCTTGATCTGCATGCACAATTATCTGAAGTTCCAAAATTGAGTGACTTTCTATTTTTGCTAATGCCAGATTCGCAAAATGGATCTTGAGGCCAGAAGTTTGCAGCCGAGTTTGAAAGCTACTTTACTCGCTAAGCTTAGGGAATATAAATCTGATCTGAATAAGCTGAAAAGGGATTTCAAGAAACTGACTCTTCCTAAACAACTTGTTGATGAAGATTTGTTAGAATCTGGGTTAGCTGGGTCTCATGCGGTATGTCCATGTCGTGTTACTTTATTCATAATCTGCTTACGTTTTACGCTTTATAGCATACCTCGATGGAGCTCGCTGTAATGGTTCTAATAGATAATAGTATGTTTTGCAAGTACCAATAGAAATAGTTGTTGATATAGCTTTATGCATATGAGTATAATGCAAAAAGCGCATATCATAGGCTGTTTGTTAATTTGTTCTGTATTGTTAATTTGTCATGCAATTATTACTCTCACTCAATCACACTGGTGCATATAACTAAATAACATACTGTATGTTAGCTAATGTGAGCAAACAACTAAATATGAGTATGTGTATTTGGCAGTTACTTCGCTAGGTAAGTAGATGCATTTGGCACCGAACTCTGTTTATTGCGTTTAATGCTTGCTTCTAGCATCCTGATATTTTCTTGCTAATTTTTTTTATTCTATAATAATTGACTCTGAAAACATTTTGGTAGGCGTCTGCAAATCAAAGGGATAGGTTAGTAATGTCAACCGAGAGGCTGAATCAATCATCAGACAGAATCAGGGAAAGCCGGAGGGCTGCATTCGAGACAGAAGAACTTGGCATATCTATCCTTGAAGACTTGCATCAGCAACGTGAAACACTTTTACATTCTCACACGAAGGCATGTTCCTCTAATAGCACATCTATGTTAAGATGCAATGTTCGTTTTAAATCTTGGAGCTTTAGTGAATGTATAACCTTATAATTGGTTTCTTTGTTCTGCAGCTTTCTGACGTAGATAGTGCGATTGATAAAAGTAAAAAGGTGTTGTCGGCTATGTCTAAGCGAATGAGCCGGAATAAGTGGATTATTGGCTCCATAATTGCAGCACTTATACTGGCGATCCTTCTGGTGCTGTATTTCAAGATTTTCCATTGATTCACGGTTGTGTTGGTCGGCATCTGTGTATGTATTTGATGTGCTTGACAAGGATACTGTACAGCGTGATGAACTGCTTGCTGAAGACAAAATATGTTGGTTTTTAATGATATAGTACTACATTACCTATGTTTGAGATCCAAATTTAAGAGGTGAAGTTATTTGCCGAATTCTATATATGGCATTACACGATGAGCACCCAGTGGGGTCGAGCTCGGTTACTGCATGGAGGCCTAAGTTGTTTACTCTGTTTCAGGGTTATGTTATATGAATCTTGACAATGGATTAGAGTCATAGAGCACGAGTTTTTGTGTGTTGACTGTTGAGCGTCTAATTTTCAGTATTTCACTGCCCTATGAAAGGATAAGCCTCTGGGCCTGGGAATGTTAAGAGGAATCC
This sequence comes from Plantago ovata, assembly GCA_028274465.1. NCBI lineage: Eukaryota > Viridiplantae > Streptophyta > Magnoliopsida > Lamiales > Plantaginaceae > Plantago > Plantago ovata. Next base: position 22,221,802 of record CM051457.1, read on the forward strand.
TTTTGTTTTGGACTTTGATTTGATGCGATATGGACCACAACGCAAATTTAGTACTTTCTCAGTTCCAAAACAATCTTACTTTGCCCTTAGATTATGAAAAATCTCAAACGCTGGAACATTGATTTATTAAATGCTGGAATTTTTGTAATTTACAAAAAATATTCTGAGTTAGGTGCGCGGTGGAGGACTGGAGGGAGAGCAGAGGGTGGCACAGAGAGAGAGGAATTAAAAAGCAAAATGCAAATGAAATGTAAAATATTCACTTTCTGGGATTAATCCTCTTGCTAGTCAAATGCCTAAAAACATACAAATGTATCAAATTATCTTTATCCCAAAATTATTTGTGAACTTTGGCGTGTCATTTTGGCCAAAGCAGATACAGTACAAATCCAAAAAAAAAAAAAAAAAAAAAAAAAACTTTTATACTTTTAATTTATTTTACTTCTCTAGAAAGGAAAAAGAAAGGAAATTGAACCCAAATTACATTTACAACAGATTTTTCTGTTTCCTCGGCGCCATACGCAGCTGCTGCTGATGATGCGGTAAGCACAAATCGGTTTCCATATTTTCTCTTCCGTAGTTGAATTTGTTCAATTATACATCTACCCTCTCTTGCTTTGGTTCTTCAATTGTTCCCTGTGCATACTAAGTTACAGCAGAATTCACTCATTCATTCATTCTTGCTCCCATATGTAGGAAAACTTGAAGAAATGTATGTCCTTTTTGTAGAGATATACAATTGAAATCCACTCACTCTAATGCTTCCTTTCACCATGTCCTTTTCCGTCTCTTCTTCCAACTTATCTTCCCATCCTAAAGGCATACCCATTTATGACCGTTTTTGTAAAAACTCTATCTTTCCCAAACCCAGAAATTTTAATTGTAAAAAACCCAATCTTTATTCAATTTCAGTGTTAAGTTCAACTACTAGTACAATTGAAGGTGAGAGGAGTGTTGCTATAGAAGAAGAATCAGAGAAGCCAAAATTTAGGTGGGTTAAGAAAGATGCTATCTTAACTGAGCAGCAGAAACAGTCATTGGCTAAACTCCCATTGAAGATGACTAATCGGTGTAAAGTTTTGATGAAGCAAATAATTTGCTTTTCAATTGAAAATGGGGCTTGTGTTTCCCTCATGTTGGCTGCTTGGGTGAAGGGTACCAAGCCTCAGAGAGCTGATTGGCTTTCGGTTCTCAAGGAATTGGAGAAGTTGCATCATCCATTATACTTGGAGGTATCACATTCCTTAATTGCAAATTTGTTTCTTGGTCTTGATTCATTCTTGTCAAAATGTTGTGCTTTTTTCATGTTAGATAATGGAATCAATGAATTTAGACTTGATAGTATCTAAACTTGTTGCGACATGTTTTTGATTTTCTGGCGGTTTGTTGAACGTTAAGTTAGTAGTTTAATTTGGAGTGTATTAGTTTCTGGGTTTTCTCTACTTGTGTTATTTAATGTGCACCTGATATCCGTGGTTCTTGTTTCTGCAAACATATACTGGTTCATTGGCTATTGGGGGTGAACCTTGGCAAAACACTTGTGGTTTTGAGGTTCCTTCCTTTGCAAAACCGGGCAGTTCATAATGCATGTGTTTCCCGTTCATAATGTCTCTCAATTGGTTCATGTGACTCCTGGCAATTGAGAATAGATTCCTGTTTATGTTTCTTCCATAGCCATAGGTGCTATTTTTTGATGCACCTGAGTTTGTTACTATTTATTTATATTGTGCTGTTCTAGGACTTAAAAAAAGTAATACTCAGAAGTTTATTTAAAAAAGAGTTCTTGCTCTTTGTTTCAACATGTATGATGCATCCTTCCTTTCTTCTCCTTTTTGGAAAGAATAAGTTTATTTGTGTTGGTTGCATGAAAGTATGTACTATACTTATTTTACTTTTTTCAGGTTGCTGAATACGCTCTAACAGAAGAATCATTTGAAGCTAACATTCGTGATTACACCAAGATGATTCATTTATATGCCAAGCAAAACAACCTGAGAGAAGCTGAAAGGACACTGTTAGCCATGAAGACCAGCGGTTTGGTCTGTGATCAAGTAACCCTGACAGCTTTAGTTCACATGTACAGCAAGGCTGGTAATCTCAATCAGGCTGAGGATATATTTGAGGAGATGAAGTTGCTTGGCGTAACATTGGACAAGAGGTCATATGGTTCTATGGTCATGGCGTATGTCCGTGCTGGAATGCTCGACAAAGGGGAAGATTTATTAAGAGAAATGGAGGATAAAGAAATTTACGCAGGAAGGGAAGTTTATAAGGCATTGTTAAGAGCATACTCCATGAATGGGGATAGCAAAGGGGCTCAGAGAATATTTGATGCACTCCAGTTGGCAGGTACAGTGCCTGATGTTAAAGTATGTAATCTTCTAATAAACGCTTATTTAGTTGCGGGTCAAACTCTTGAAGCCCGTGTTGCATTTGAGAACATGAGGAGAGCTGGTATTGAACCTAATGATAAATGTGTGGCATTAATGCTAGCTGCTTATGCAAAGGAAGATAGACTAAAAGAAGCCTTGGATTTTCTTATAGAATTGGAGAAGGAGAATATTGTAGTTGAAAAAGAATCTTCTGGGTTACTTGCAAAGTGGTTTACGAAGCTTGGGGTTGTCGAAGAAGTTGAACTTGCTTTGAGGGATTTTCCCATAATGGTACCTCAAATTCAATCCACACTGTAGTGTATTTACAGGAAGCAGATAATTGTTGTTTACGTTCCAAAGTGGGGAATGGCAGCCACAGAGAGAAATTTTGAACTGGCAAATACTAGTATATGAAATACTTGCAGCAGTGGAGGTAGTGTTCTTTTTTAAGCTTTTGAATTGCATCTGTATTGGGTTGAGTTGATAACTTGATATTATATGTTTCGCGAGCGCAGACAGAGAACAATACAGAACATCATAATGATTTAATGACAAGAGTGATACTGCAAATCAATTCAGTGAAAGAAATAATCATCTGCAAAAATGGATGTGGGTGTGTTTGTAGCACTAAATGTACTGGACTGGAGAAAAATAAATGACAATGAGAGTTGATACTATTCATCATGGACATGAACTTTTTGTGCTAACACAACATGCATGGGCCATTGCATCTCTTAGCATCAAGCTGCCAAAGAGAGTGGGGACGGACAAGGAGGCGTTGGGACTTCAACAAGTCCTTCAAGCATCTGGCTTGCTTTCCGCATGGTTGGCCTTAAAGAAGCATCTTCCTGAACACACCAAATGCCAACCATCACAAACCTCTCCAGCCTCTTTATATCATGTAATGCTTCCATATCATCATCCACCAAATTATCTAACCTTTTCTCCTGAAAACAGTCCCAAACCCAATCTGTCAGAATTGGATTTTCTTCTTCATCATCATCCTCATCAGTTATCTTTGTGTTTTGCACGCTTTTCCTGCAGGAAATGATCTCTAATAGCAGCACGCCAAAGCTATAAACATCCACTTTTGCTGTAACCTTCATGTTTCTGAACCATTCAGGTGCAACATATCCTTTTGTACCTCTGATATTCGTCAGGGTTCTGGTCTGATCCATCCGCAGAAGTTTGGCCAATCCAAAGTCCGATATCCGAGCATTGAAGTCTTCGTCGATCAGTATATTCTGAGGCTTTATGTCACAATGTATGATCTGTGTGATGCATTCTTCGTGCAAGTATGCTAGTCCTCTTGCAATTCCCAAAGCCATTAAGCACCGCTGATTCCAGCTCGGTCTGGAAGGGCCGAAAAGGAAATCTGCCAAAGTTCCTTTACTCATGTACTCGTAGACTAGCAAACGGTTTAGCCCCTCATCACAAAATCCAAACAAACGGACCAAATTTTTGTGATGAGTCTGCCCAATCGAATTCACTTCCATTTTGAATTCCTTCTCAGAATCTTCAGAGACTCTATCGAGTTTCTTCACAGCAACAAAGCTTTCAGGATCATCAGGGTTCCCCCCTTTGTAAACAATTCCAAAAGCACCTCTTCCCAGTTCTTCTTTGAATCCATTTGTGGCCTGGACAAGTTCTTTAAAAGTAAAGCAACGTAATCCTGCAGTGTTGTGACTGGAGTTTGGAAATCGGGTCTTCTTTTTGTATATCATAAATGAAGAAACGCAAGCAGAAGCTACGAGCAAGATATTTATGAATGCTGAGCTGCCTAATAGTGCTGATCCTACCACTATCAACTTTCTCTGGTCCCTTTGCGGTTGACTTGGAGTCGTCAGATTAGGACGTGGTGAAGGAACATCACCTCTCCGGAACTTCAGAAACGTTGTGGCATTCATGCTGGTATCAACTCTGCCATTAGTGAGCGGCAGTGTCTTTTTCCAGCATCCATTTGTTCTATGACTATAAGTGACAGCTGCGCAGAGACAATCCTCTAGACAAGATCTCTGACAATTGTCTAACGTTGTTGGAACTAAACGCTCGTACCCATTCATAGGCCAATCGGTATCAGGAACTGGCAATAACGCGAATGCCGAATCACTCTCACCATTAGCACAATTAGGAACAAATCCTGGCCAACAATTTCCATAAGGATCATTTGGATCTGCCAATGAAAACCCTTGTGGGCACTGGCAAACTGGCCTCTGATTCCTGAGCATGCATATGCTGTTGTAACCACAAGCTCCGCTACCATAATCTCCCCTGACGTTGATACAGATGTTATCTGGCCACGATCTGACAACAGTCCATCCTGGATTACCAGAAAAGCTCCTGGGATGATAATACTGGGAGAAAACACCATCAAAGTCGAGAGTTGCCCTATAATAATTGGCTGAAGCTGGAGGACTTGATCGAGGTGAAAGAGTCGTCCGTTGGCCATTTCTCCTCATGACAGATATTGAACCCCTTTCATCGAACAACACCTGATAACCTGAAATCGATGCATTTGCATCCGAAGTCTGGCTACTATAGTATTGTTCATCATCAACAACTGTGTTTGTTGGTACATTTAGTGCCATAAACACAAAATTCCCATTTTGAAGCATTCGAGCGTAGAATCTTCCTGTTGAAAAGTTGGTCTCTGTCCTTCTTGAGTTAACCACTTCACCAATCTCAATTGTCTGAGTTGGCAATATTGTGTCACCATGATCTCTGAAACTTTGCCACAACCAAACTGAACTGCTACTGGACAAGATAAAGTTTCCGGTATCATTCATGAAACCGTAACTAACTTGATCTGAAAAGCCACTCGTATTCCACAGTAACCTGCCCGTGGGATCTTGGAGCAGGAGTCCTTGCGCAGCAGTAAGCTGTAACGTCGAGCCAACTTGAACTGGATAGCTGCTCCTTTCAAACCACACAATGGTTCTATCAGGGATTCTGTTGAACCATATGGAGAGTATAAACATATCGGTGCTATTCTGGAGCTGTTGAAAGCCGAATGCGAAATCTCCAGAAGGTGAAAGCCATGGAGTAGAGTCCACTGTTGCAGTGATTGTGGCACCAACGGTTATGTTAGCATCAGTTTGGGCTTGAGCATAGGTACAAAGTGGGAGGATGAATAATATGATCAGGGTGGACTTGTTCTGGAGTTCATGAAACATTATGAAAGCTGAGAAATGGGAAAGATCAGTTCTTCCTTGATGAATAATATGATCAGGTATTCTAACTTTTTTCTTTTATTTTTTATAAAATAATTGATTGATTATAATAAGTGAAAATGTAACAACTGTTTTTGAACGGTGTTACTGCGATTATAATTAAATGTGCAATCTGCTAGCTTGCCGGCCTTGACTTGATCAAGATTCCTAAAGTTTACTTACAATTGTTGTTTATTATGGTATTTCATTCCTCTCTTGACTCATACTGCATAGTATTTTGACCCATGAACCAGGCCAAAATAGCAGGTTCACACAATTAGCAAATTGGAAATTAAAAAAAGTAAAAATATCGGCATGCAGTATATAATACATTACATCTTGTAGAGTATAGAAAGAAATGAGAAGTGGTCAAATTGGATATATATTTATTCTGTCATTTTCACCGAAATATTGATTGGTATGAATGATGAATTTATGATAATGTTTTTGGCCCACCCATAGGAAATTTGGTTTTCTTTTAAATATTGATACACACTTTTACAGTTTTATTGCATAATCTTTGTTCTAACTACCACTCTAAAAATTTAAAAAACTTTAAATGATTTAAATGAATTGAGAATGTTATTCATACCCCATTTTGGCGGGGTGCCTTTTTCTTTTTCTCAAATTCATTCATATGAATTCAGAGTTAAATATTTTCGATTTGGAGTGTTTATCGAAAGAATGATAGAACATCCTTGACTCCTCCAGTTAAAATCATATCTGGTGAATTGATAATACTGGGAAAGATTAAACAGCAGTATTCAGTAGTAGTACTAGATAAGCCCAGATCAGGTGTTCATGCTACCAGAGAATGATCAACATCATCTTAATGATGATGAACAGAAACATAATGTGGACAAGTGACATCAAGCTATCAGCGGAAAACTAAGGGGAGGGGCAAGGGGGTTTCGCAACTCCAACTATTCCTTCAAGCATTTGGCTTACTTTCCGCATGGTTGGCCTAAGAAGAGCATCTTCTTGAATGCACCAAATTGCAACCTTCACAAACCTCTGCAGCCTACTTCTATCAACTAAAGCTTCTGTATCATCATCCACCAAACTTTCTAACTGATCCTCCTTGAAACAATCCCAGGCCCAATCGGTCAAGATTGAATTCTCTCCATCTTCCAAGTTCTCTGCATTATCCACGTTTCTCCTGCATGAAATGATCTCCAGAAGCAGCACGCCAAAGCTGTACACGTCAACTTTTGATGTAATCTGCTTGTTCCTGAACCATTCAGGAGCAACATAGCCTTTTGTTCCTCTAATATTGGTCAGTGTTTGGGTCTGATCCATCCTCAGAAGTTTGGCCAATCCAAAGTCTGCAATCCGTGCATTGTAGTGCTCATCAACGAGTATGTTCTGAGGTTTTATGTCGCAATGTATGATTTGCGTGATGCATTCTTCGTGCAAGTATGTTAGACCTCTTGCAACTCCCAGCGCCATTAGGCACCTTTGGCTCCAGCTTAATTTGGAAGCACCGAAAAGAAAGTCTGCTAAAGTCCCGTTACTCATGTACTCGTACACCAGCAAACGGTTTGGCCCCTCAGCACAAAATCCGTGCAGGCGTACCAAATTCTTGTGATGAGTCTGGCCAATTGCATTCACTTCCATTCTGAATTCTTTCTCTGAATCTTCAGAGATTCTGTCAAGTTTTTTCACTGCAATTACTGTTTTGGAATTATCCAGTATTTCTCCCTTGTATACAATTCCAAAAGAACCCCTTCCCAGTTCTTCCTTGAATCCATTCGTAGCCTGCAAAAGTTCTTTGTACGTGTAACACCGCAAATTTGCCCCTGCAGTGATGTGAACCGAATTCATGAGAGGCGGGGTTTTTCTCTTGTAAATAAGAAAATACCCTAGACAACCAGCAGCTGTTAGTAATACATTTATGAACGCTGAGCTGCCTAAAAGCACTGATCCAGTAAGCATCAGTGTTTTTTGTTCCCTTCTTGGTTGCAATTGAGTTGTAGTCTGTGGATCAGGAGGACTTGGTACAGGATCATAATTCCTCAGCTTCAGAAAAGCCTTGGCATTAACGGTGTTATCGACTCTACCATTAGCCAATGGGTAACTCTTCTTCCAGCATTTTTGGTGATCAGAGTTATAAATAACAGCACTGCATAGACAATCACTGAGGCAAGAGCTGCTACAGTTAACTTCTGAACTAGGCTGTGATGATTCATAGTCACGCATAGGCCAATGGGTATCAGAAAGTTCCAACATCGTGAATACCGAATTGTTTTCACCAGCAACACAATGCGGATTGAACGTGGGCAAGCAATCTCCATAGGGATTGTTTGGATCATGCAATTTGAATCCTTGTGGGCATTTGCAAACTGGCCTCCTATTCACAAGTCTGCAAAGACTGTTATAACCACAAGAGCCTGTACCCTCCACTGAATTAATGGCGGCACAGATATTATCAGGCCAAGATCCTGCTACAGTCCACCCTGGATTACCAGAGAAACTCCTGGGGTGGTAATACTGAGTGAAAACGCCATCAGGATCAAGAGTTGCCCTGTAATAATTGTCAGAGGCAGGGGGGTTCGACTGAGGCGTCAGAATATTCTGTAGGCCATTTCTTCTCGTTACTGAAAGAGCACCATTTTGACTAAACAGCACCTGATAGCCAGAATTCGACGCATTATTTACATCAGAAGTCTGGCTACTGTAGTACGTTATATCAAAAAATGTGTTCCAAGGAACATTTTGGGTGTGGAACAGAAAACTCCCACTCTCATCCATTTGAGCTGAGAATTTTCCCTGAGAAAAATTGGACTCTGACATTCTAGATCCAAGCACTTCACCAATCGCAATTGTCTGAGTAGGCAATATGGTGTCTGATGCATGCCGAAAACTTTGCCATAACATGTCTGTATTGGCACTAAAGAGAACAAAGTTTCCGGTATCATTCAAGAAACCATAAGCAACTTGATCAGCAAAGTTACCAGTGTTCCAGAGTAACCTGCCCCTGGAATCACGGAGCAGGAGACCTCGAGTAGCTTCAAGCTGTAACGTTGAGCCACGGGGAACTGGATAGCTGCTTCTTTCAAACCAAACAATGGTTCTATCAGGGATTCTGTTGAACCATATGGAAAGTATAAACAAATCAGTATTGTTTGGAAGCTGTTGAAAGCCCAAAGCGAAATCTCCAGAAGGTGAAAGCCAGGGATTAGAGTTCTCTGTTGCAGTGACCGAACTTCCAGCAGTTATGTTAGTATTGTTTTGAGATTGTGAAAAGATATGAAGTGGGAAGATAAATATTATGATTAGGATGGAGAAATTGTGGATAATATGAAGCATTGTGAAAACTGGGAGAAGAGAAATGATCATATTGTTGTTTATGATAAACCTTTAAGCTCTAGTTTTAAAGGCAGCTCTAGTAAATTGTCCAGGTGTTAATTGTCTGCATCAAAATGACTTATGGAAACTAATGTACACTATATGATTGACCAAGAAGATGCAAATACATACTACAAGGGGAAAATTACACATAAAAACCAGAGTATTCATGCCGGAGGATTAATATAAATGACTAAAATCCGTACCTCCCCAACAGTAGCTTTGAGAGAGTTTCAATTCTATCGATCCAATTATTGTACACAGGATTAGATTATTAAACTAGACTAAAGGACCAGGGTATTTAGCGGGTCAACACAGTTACCTAGAATTTAACCTGGAAATAAAAATAATTACATGCAGTAGCTGCCAATTGGAAAGTGTTTAAGTATTGGGAGAAAACGGGTATGGTCAAGATTATTGGTTTTAAGGTTTTAACTTACCTCTGTGTTTCACTGACTAATTCAAATAAGATATATTGATTTCTTTCATTTTCATCTGAATATTAATTGATGGTGGGAGGATTCATTATGTATTAGTCCACTTCTAGGAGATGTGGGAAATTTTGAAATTTCTGCCTATGTAGTAGTAGTGCACCCTCTAAAGTCTAAATACACATTTCAGGTGGTTCCACTTCAATATGAAATTACTGTTTTCTATTTGAAGGCAAACCTGCACATCCCCGCCAGCAAACTAACTAAGAGATATGATACCTAGCCAGTTGATATCACTGGACCTTAAGTATAGGTCTGTCACAGCAGTCAGTATTTCCCCTGTCCGAATTACTACGACAAAGAAACATAAGAATCTTGCTTAATCGTCCATTGAATGCTACAATGATAACAATGAAGATTTTCCGGTGAAGACAATTTTTCAGGTGGTGGTGGAAGTTGAGAAAGTCACAATGAGCTCTGATGATTCGCCCGGTAAAACGTTACAGGTCTCCTAAGGCCTTTCAAGCTAGGTTGCAATCTTTCCCCTGCATAAGCCTAATGCCGGTGAACCAATTGTTCAATTCTGCAGGCTTAAGCCTAAAGATAAATGAAACATGTCTAGTATTCTTTCCACTGTAGTGCCAACCTGCCAAGGTAGCTGAGAAAACTAGTAGCATAATGTCTCTGTTTCCGTGATGTGTTATAATTACGTCTGTTATTTGTACCAGTTTCTATCTTCTGAATGTGAACTGCATAATTTGTACATGTCTTATGCGTATGTTGTAGACTTGTAGTGTCTTTGCTATTTAATTATTGTACGTGGGATTAGATTTGTTAGGACTTGGCAAATTACAGAGCATCAAGCCTGGCTATTAATAGGTTAATTTACAGCAGAGTTTGATCAGTGAATGCACATGAATCAGATTTGCTATTCCTAACATGCATCATAGACTTTGAAACATGAGACTAAGGCCAGCATTTCATTTATGCACTTACATATTTCTCGTAGAATTTAAGAAATCAACTCAAGATTCAAGAAGCACAGAGACTCCATAGACAATTAGTTGAACAACCATCCCAGAGACAGAAAAAGAAAAGAACTATCTATGTACTGAAATGTAAGTAGCACTACTAGTAGTTCAAAGCACCAGAAAAAGTAAAAAGCACCTCGAGAACAATTGCCAAGCCTTTGCCACAGACTATCGTTTGGTTTCCATGTCCAAACAAAAACTAACGAACGGAATCTTGAAAGCTTCATTAATTTGGTGGTGGGAAGAAGATCTCCTCGGCATTTCTTTTGGAGCTGAATTTCTGCTCCACATCTGGACTAACATTGAAAGATGCCTGGAGCACTTGTGGAGACAATGACTTCCAGACAGAAGTTCTTCCAGCCAAATGAGTGAAGATTGGGCTGCAATGTAAAGCAAATTTATTACTGACATGCAGAAATGGGAGTATGATGATGATAAGAGCAAAGAAAGTTACTACTACTGTTTATGAAAGGCAGGAAGATTACTTACTTCGGGGTTGTGATGATAGAAAACCAATCCATTCCTTCAGGATTAGAAATCTTCGACACAACAAAGAACCTTGGAACAATGAATAGATTACCAGCCCTGACAGTCGTTTCCAAGACACGCTTGCCATCAACACCAACCACCTGTGCACGGCCACTTCCTCGAACAATGTAAGTGACCTGCAATGCAGAGTCACAAGAGAATCCTGGAGAGCACATGGCATTGCCATTCAGCCTAACAAGATCAGCTCCCAATCCAACTTCACCAACCAAAGGCAGGTTCTTAGTGTTCAGCACCACAACCTTTCCACCGTCCTTTATGTCTACATCCAGGGGAGCTTCCTCGCAGTTAAGTGCCATGCCACTGTAATGCTCCACCTTGGGCTCAGGCATCTTATGGTTAGGATCAAGTTTCACAATCCCTTGTCCTGATTGACTCCCAACAAGGGTCTTAACAACACTTTCTTCCAAGTCCCATGCCCGACCAACGAATTCAGTGGAGAACCCGTTGAAAATGCTGTTTGAACCAGTCAAGAAGAAGTTTGTGAATGAACCGGCTTTGTGGGCTTTTGAGGTGTCGCCAAGGAAGAGGATCACCAACTCAGGGTTCTCTTTGTTATACCACCAGGTGACAACACCAAACGGAAGAGCAATTGCATCACCCTTCTTGATCGCAAGAACCTTCTCCTCTTTCTCAGGAAGGACAATACCAGCTACTCCACTGCCTAAACAAAAACAAATCACAGAAATGAAATCTCAGTGAAGTTTGAGATTAAGGTCACCAGATGTGGATCAGGCTTTAGCATACAATAAATTCCAGGAGGATTGATACTAGACCAGCAAATATTAAGGCATCTGTTTCAAAAACTTGCAGATGAATAAATTCTTCACTAAAATCATGCATAGGCAAACTACAAATAATCTACTGCTTTCCATGGAGAGATTGGCAGACTCAGAACAGCCAAGATGCTCAAAACGTAATATTGCAGAATGCGCTTTAGCCACCATGAACAACAATAATCCAGGAAACTTAATGGCTAATAACATGTGAAAAATAGGATACTCTCAGAAGTCGGAAGCAAGTCTGCTGGAGTAAGAAACTAAGCCAGCTTACTACCGTCTTTGAATTGCATACCAGATCATGAGCATAGTAGTTAGAATTCCATACTAAACTTAAAGAAGGTAAAAATGAAAAACAATAAAGTGCTTTCAAGTGGTCTACTTAATACTAATGATAGGATTAGAGAATACAAATGTAACATTTAGCACCGTGTTAAAATTGAAAATGAACAAAATAAATAGCCAATGATACGGCAACAAAAATAGCAGGAGATACTCATACTGACAAATTATTAAACAGGATTATGCAACTCTTCATTGTGACATATTAGTAAACAGTTACAGGATCATGCAGCATCTTCTTCGATAATGGTTAAAATCCTCCTCTTCAGATCAGGATCATGAAACTAACTGACCATCGCAATATCATCAATGATTCAAAATCACATCATAAGCAATCGGAAATCAACTCAGACTTAACCAGAAACCAAATACATCAACGATCAATACAATAAAAGGAATAACAAATCGGTTGATCGGTAAATTGATTGGATATACCTTGAAGAACGTAAGCAACTTTGGCGGAATCGGAATAATGAGGCAGGGCGAATCCGTGCTGGTTGAGAGAGATCTTAGCGGCGCCGATGTTGCCGTGGCGGAGCATCGGCAGCTCCTCCGAGGACCAGGCGTGGTAAGCGCCACCTTCTCTTTCGTACACCTTCTTCGAAAGTTTCGGTGACAAATCCATCTCCATAATAGCTGACTAGTGTTTTTTATCTGATAGTATGATAATAGTAAGTAACTTGTGGAAGATAAGTGAGAAATGAGAATGTGGAAGAAATGGAGATTAGTTAATTAGGATTGGTATTTATAGGTGAGAAATGGAGATTGTTAATCACTACCATTGGAGCTCTGTAAACCGGATTGTGACTTGGATTAATAACTAATGAACACAATGAGCTAGCTTCATTAGTTACTGACTGAGCTTATTTCACTTATAGGATTGGACTGATGAATCACACACTACAATGCAAAAAGATAAATACTACTACTCCTGTACTACAATTTTAAATTTTCTTTTCTGATATTTGTTGGGTAAGGTGATGACAAATTCTGATCTGACAATTTAATGATATATAATTTCCGATAGTTTTTTTTTGAGATATAAAAACAAACCATAAATTATATTTATCGTATTAAAACATGTTATAGTCAACTGGTGCATTACATTAATAATTAATAATAGGATCGTGGGAAGCGGTGTGTATATCAAAATTGGAGAGGAAGAAGGAGATAATGAAAGAAAAATTAAATAAAAATCATAAAGAAAGAACACGCCAGTAATACCGGAATAATTTAAGGCCAAAAGAAAATGAAAGAGCAACAACCATTTCTAAACAGATTTTACAACTAATACAGATGTCAAATACTTCAAAATGGGACGGAAATTACAACTTGTGTAAGCTTATAAGTTAAAAGATGGCCTTTTTTGTCCACTTTGTGGAAGAATTGGGCATATTAAACACACATGTTTTTTTTTTTGTTTTTTTTCTGTTAGCAAAGAAATCCTATTCAATAATAAAAGGTCATGTCACATCAAAGGCGAAAAAGCACTTCTGCTATATTACGATTTTAGCGATAAATTATAATTTTACCTCAGTACCCATGATAATATACTCCGTTTTGAATTTTTACCGTCAACATAATCGAAGTTTAATTATAAATTACTTTTAAACTATAATAGTAAAATATTTATTAAAATTATATTATGAAACTTTTCATTCAAAATTTTTCATATGTAATTATGTTAAATATTTTACCATTATAGTTTAACGATAATTTATAGTCAAAGTTCAATTTTATTGACTGTAAAAAGTTAAAATATTACTATTTTTGGACGGAGAGAGTACATATCTAAATGGGTCTGTAATGTTTTAAATGGATGGATTAAATAGTTATGCAGTGTGGTTCCATGAATAGTTATACGAGTACATGTTATGTATCAGTATATTTCCAGATGTTCGACACTAAAAGCACGAGTTAGAGGAGTTCTAAAATCTCCCACAATTTTATATTAAGGATGAAACTGAGAAAAATTGTGTTAAAAATCAACAATCTTAAATTTATTGGAGTCCACAAAAATGGAATCCTCAACTCGGAACTATCTAAAATATTTCATATAAATGAGCACTCATTTAACCTTCTATGTGGCACCACATACCACATATATTCTCCGCGTATTCTTTTTTCATCACTAAAATATACTACGAAGTAGGAGACCTCTAAGTATCGTGGAGTTAATTACTATTTATGGAAATATTATTGAATTCCTGTAAAAATAGTGCTCTCTTGTGAAATGTATGAAATTCCAGGTGGGTAAATGCAATTAATCCAATAAAAATCTGACTTAAGTCAACAGATTCATTTCACATTGTTCTACAGGATTCCATTTCTTTCTTCACCATCCTTCTACTCTCCATAAAAATTTCAATTTCTTCTCCAAATTGCTTTCTGATATTACAGACTTACAAGTTACAACAGAGACACACGTATAGGCAACAACAGAGACACAATTCAATCATCGACAGACGATAAACTATGGATTCTCTCTCATCAGTCTCCCCGTCAATCGTCCTCCCTCTCCGCCGCCACCACCACCACCACCAACACCGTCGGCGGCAATCGCATCTTTCATTTTCCCGCCTAAAATATCCGGCTAATCTCCGACTTGCCTCTTCTCCTATCACGTTGACAGTTCAATCGAAGCTGAGCGGTGAAGGTGGAGAAAACGATCGGAGGGACGAGGAATTGGAGCGAGCTCTGCGGATGGACGGAACGATTCCTGGCAGTTCCGACGAGTTTGTTAGGCAGGTTTCTTCACGCGCTTACGACATGCGCCGTAATCTCCACCAGACCTTTGACACCAGTAGCTATGATGGTAGTAAACTAATCTCTCTCTAATTGCTATCTAAATTGTGTATATCAGTATATGCTTCAATTAGGTTATATAATTGGTTCACAGTTCACTTTGATGGACTAATTGTTGAATACTTAGATCGATGATTGTTTGTATGTTAACAAGAGTAGCAAGCTTAATCAGCTTAATCCTGCCTTTAGGGTTGGAACTAGTTACCAATTGATTAGCTGAGTAGTGAGTAGATATTATAAGAAAATGTTGATTTGGAACTAGATACCAGTTAATTGATCTATTTTTTATGAGTTGTCCTCAGTTTATAGGAATGCATATCCAACTGTATGATTCCTTTGTATTGCTCACCATTTGCAAAATTGACTGTGTTCCATTTTCAAGTTATCCCTGCATTTTTACATTGAGATTTCATGAGCAATCATTGTCTATTGTTACAGTTTCTTGATTCCATGCTGAATTTTATTATATATTGGTTTTGATTATATCTTGACGTATTTTTTGTGTCAAGTAGCTGAAGCCCAAAGGCTTTTTAGTTTTTAGCCTGAATTGTTGAATACAGTTGCATGTTCCATAGCTGATTTTTCTCAGGGCTTACTAGGTACTTTCATCATTTCTGTACATTTTTTTTTGGTGTGTGTGTAAGCTTCCTCATCATGCAGGTAGGGTGAATGCATTGCTGACTTTATCAGTACTGTTGTTTGACTTCAGAGCAGACACATTGTTTTCATAATGATCATACAAACTGCTCTCTTACCTTGGAAAATTCTTGCCTCAGTCTTGGTACATGAGAAATGCAGACCTTTGAATTGTTATTAGAAAATTCTAACTCATTGTACACGTGATAGAGATTATCAGCATTGATAAAGGCCACCGGCTTTGACTAAATTACCTTGAGTTCCTTTTGTCATAATGCTCAACTTCTGACATTTTTGTTCGATTATAAAAGGTTTATGTCTATTTTGAATATCAATGGTTAATATGCAGTTTTGGAGGCTAATCCATGGAGAGAGTCTTCAAAATCTGTTTATGTGCTGACTCGCCAGGAAAACCAGCTCTGCACGATGAAGACTCGGAGGAACCGCAGGTTGATTTGAGTTTCAGTTATGATCAACATGTTCATATGCATTAGTGACTATTGATTTTTTAGAATCATATCCACCTACTCAGTATTTTATGTTTTCATGCAGTGAAGTTGAAAGAGAGCTTGGACTTCTATTTTCGAAAGGTGGAAAGCCTAGGAACCACTCCAAGAAACCAGGAACCGGCACCAAATTTCAGATGCTTGTCGAGGATGTTCAAGAGGGAGTACTTGTAAGTGTTTTGAATTTTCGATGCACTTATTTACTGTTATCGTTATGAAAAGCTATTCTTGAAACAATTGTCAAAGTTAGCACTGAACTTGATAGCCTAGGACAGATCTTTAGATTACTTCTTACAATAATTGTACCTAGAAAATTATCTGCACCGCAAATGAAATTGCCATATAAGCACCAAATTTTGTATTTTATAAACAATTTCGTTAAAAATAAAAAGATCCATATAGTAGTTCCAGTTTCATTTTCTTTTGTTGTTTTGGCATTTTCTTGTGTGACTGCTCATGATATTATTATGAGTGGTGTTTCTTTATTGCACTCGTTACTTTCTTACTCTTTGGGAAAGTGAAACATTACTTATATAAAGCTCGTCGTATGAAAAGCTCAGTGGTGTTGATCAAATCATTGTCCAAATTTTGAATTTACATATTGAATCTTTACTTGAAATTTAAAAATGGAACACTCGTTATATAAAGCACTCTTATTGTGAAAACTTTAGTGTTGAGCAAATCATTGTCCACATTTAAATGTACTTATTGATTCATAATTTAAAATTTGTCAAATAAAGAAGTTCTACTGAAATGAGCTTTATTTATTGTATTCTAAGATATACATATGTTTGAAGCAATAAATAGGGTTTTGGTATAGATTTTCTATATTCTGGATATCTTGTCACGGTGTTGCTCAATCAATCAGTGCAATCAAATTTTTGTAAGGAACATACTAGTGTTGGTTTGGTTCCATATAGAATCTCCTCTGACTATACCAGTAACCTCCGAGTCTCCGACTGATCGAGGTCTGAAACTAGTAAACAACTAGTTACTGGAGTTGCATTCTTAATTAAATGCAACTGGGTCCTATTTATACTGAAGTTAAGCTCGCATTTATGCGCAATGTATACTGCAAGGATGAGTGCCAATGAGGCGAGCACTTCACTAATATTATTTCCACTGTTTAGGAATTAGGATTACAGACATGAGATAATTTAACAAACAAAGAAACAGAGAAGCTAATGTCATCATGTTTTCAGTTTTGGATACAGAAGTGCCCACTACCAGAATTGTTATGCCTTCTTTACTAGTATAACTGTGTAAGTAAAAATAGTAAATGAATTACTCCCTCCGTCCCATTGTAATTTACCCAGTTTGACTTTTTTTCGGTTAAACACATATACTTGTTGCAACCTATAAACCTAGAGAAGAGTTTAATCGAATTCCATTCTTAATTAAATGCAACTGGGTCCTATTATATTGAAGTGAAGCTAGAATATATGCGCAATGCATGCAGCAAGGATGAGTGCCAATTAGGCGAACACTTCACCCAAATTGTTAGCACTGTTTAGGAATTAGGATTACAGACAAGTTAACTTAAACAAGAAACAGAAAAGGCTTATGTCATCATGTTTTCCTGTTTGGATACAGAAGTGGCCACTAGGGGATTTGTTATGTCTTTACTAGTATTAGTAAAAAGAGTAAATGAATTAGATAGGTAGTATATTACTTCGTAGATGCCATTTCATACTATACCGCTAACAACACTTTTTTGGTTTCAACTTGTAAAACTAAAGAGGAGTTTAATCTTGTTGAATTGACTGAAGTCCATGTAATAATCTGTCACGAAAATCATAATGGCTGAGGAATTCTTGCATGTGATTTATAGGTATTTGAAGATAAAAATGAAGCTGCAAAATACTGTGACTTGCTTCAAGGTGGAGGTCAAGGATGTGAAGGCATAGCGGAAATAGATGCTTCCTCTGTAAGCATGAACCTCATTTGGATGTCTCTGGTCTTAGTATGTATATCTCATAATTGTTCCCTATATTTACCATATAAGTTCTCTACAGGTTTTTGATCTCTGCCAAAAGAATAGGGCACTTGCTGTTCTGTTCCGTAGGGGTCGAACACCCCCTCTGCCCGAAAGCCTTAAGCTTAACCTCCGGGCACGTAAGCGCTCCCTTGAAGACCAAGAGGAGTAGATAACATGATTGGCAGTTCATTTGACTTGAGGTTGCGACTCGCAAAATCTAAAGGTAGAATATCGTGCTGCTGATAGGTGAGTCGTTCTGGTAAATATATACTGTAATGGACCATAGTGTAAATAATAATATCCTCTGTATAGTGAAAAATGTTGCCAGGGAAGTACTTGTTCGACTATAATTAGTTGACTTTTGTCGATTACCATGATATTTAACTGCCGTTCAAATTTTATTTTATAGTTTTGAAATAATTTATAATTAGTTCATCCTCCATTACTTTATTAATTTTTTCATTAAATGTTTTGAAAACATTTTGACACCAAATTGTTTTTAATTTATACCGTAAACAAATATATATATAAAAATGTTGTGAAACTATACTTAATGTACTTTGATGATAAATATAATATTATTTATATATTTTTTAATGTAATTTAAAGTAATTTGTGGCAAAAATAAGTCGAATAGGTCAATTATAAAGTAATTACGGAGGAAATATATATTTTTATTTTTTTGTATGTCATGTAAAATATAACTTCCTAGCAATGGAATATGAATAAATATTTTTATGTGTTGGATATGTAAAATTTAAATACCTACAAATGTTGTTTTATCTATTTATTTGACTAAAAAAATCACTTCCGGGGCATTGTCTCAAAAATATAATAGTTGAGGGGGTTAATCACTTCTCAAAAGTGTAATAATTTGGGAGGGGTTGATCCATTTTTTCCAAATATGAAATATGTTTAGATCAGATACATATAGATTACATTTATTCTTTGAAGATTAGTTATGTTTAATATAGCGACACTTTAAAAGAAAGGGTAAATCAAACTAACACACTCGAGTTCGTATGGAGTTATAAGGGTGGCCGAGTAGTTACGGTTGTGGGATAGCAAGAAGAGGTCAAGAGTTCGAACACGACGGAAACATAAGGTTATTAGAATTATTTGGAGTTATAAGGTGGTAAATGGGTAGTTAGATTTAGCCGTTTAAAAAAAACTAATACACTCATATTTCTACTACACTGATCCTTTAACATATACTCCAAATATGACTATACTAACACTGTAGTCTTTCACTAGTATATTCTTTGGTTTTTATTTAAGCTGGTGCATGAGCACCTCGCAACTACTTCTTCCCTTCGGATCCCTAGTGTTATAGACTTGGATAGTAGAATAATTTGGTATTTCATTTATATTCACTAAAACCATAGTCTTACAATAAGTTCCCTACGCAATCTACTTCTGTGATAATTTAAAAAGTTAGTTCAATCTGATAGAATAATACTTTTCAAATTTTTATGCGAAGATAACACTATCTTTTTCATCAAATGCAGATATCATTCGGTGAAATAATTTATTCATGTGAAACAAAAGTCAGATACGGTATCCGATTATCAAATTCACTCGTAAAAAGGTCTTCTTTATCAACTAGCAGTAGTGCAGTTTGCAGCTAGCCCTGATTGAGTGAAAATGTTATTATCAAATTCACTCGTAAAAAGGTCTTCTTTATCAACTAGCAGTAGTGCAGTTTGCAGCTAGCCCTGATTGAGTGAAAATGTCAAAATTTAGCAGTACTTACGTAAGCAACATTCCTTCCACACCAACCATATATATATAATTAACTGATCAATAGTCTTTTGATTGTCAATTAGTTCATTAATAGTAGTAGTACAGTACGAATAAGATGACTTTTGTATCATTAGAAAATTATAATCGGCACTTACGCTTACGTACGTACCTTGCCTAATTATCAAACTCGATCTACAATAAATTTAAGTCTTTGCAAATTGCAATGCAACTTGACATGTAATAGTCCTCGATTTGAGCGTCAATCAGGATTTAAAATTTGAGAGAGGGGAGAAATTATGTATATATGGTTATTTTGGATGTTTAGATGAGGAGGCTAAATTCTTGAAAATTGATAATATTATCTATTATAAAAGACTTTTTTTTTACATTTTAGGGGAGGGGGGCGAACACCCCATAAATGTTCGCCACTATCTCCTCTTCTGCTGGGTTTCGATCGACAATTTTGTTTGCATTATTATGAAAAAAAAAAGGAGAGTCCATGCTAACTAGTTGTCTCGTTCACATAATGAATGTATCTATTTAGTTCTAACTCTACTCTACTTCTACTCCTATACTACTCTTTTACCATATTATAACTCCAAATATGCTTATATCAACTTATATTTCTGTTTGGATTCGAATCCCCAACTGCTATAGGATATTTTTTTTCTGAAATAAACTGCTATAGGATTAATATTGAAGAGATACATCATACATGGATAGATACAGTATCGATGATGTATCATGTAGTAGTCTTTAACATTCTTGTGATCTTATCTTGTGTGTTATATAATAGACTCACCAGCCAGCCATGACCGAATCAATAATTTATTCAATTTTTCGGCTCCAACCAGATATGCTTACTTGTTAACTTCATTTTTGGATTTTTCATTCGCGTCGAGATCTAACTTCACCGACTTAATATTCTACTAAAATTATCCTAAAAGTTGGACTTTCAATTTTGCTAGTTTTATGGTTCAGTGTTGTGTGGTGAGTTGCAATATACAGGGAACCCTAATAAATTAAATCACTTATTTATATAGTTATAGCAGTCTGAATTTACCGCGCATGTACCATCTTCTATATATAATAACACTCTATACTCTATATTTGCACATTTAATAATAACACATAGGCCAACCGGAGATGTTAAACAACTCTCATTGGAGATGTTAGATGGCAGTGGGTGGGTCTGCCATGAATTAACTACTGAACCAGTGGGTTTTCAAAGAACGAAAATGTTAAGCAACTAGCAAAACACCATAAACTGATAACAATGGAGAAACACTTTTTTCATACATAAAATTAAAATCTCCGGTGGTGGTTGCTGCACTGAACTAATTCAATCATTGGCTAAAAAAACAAAGAATCATCAAACCATTATCTCGTCCATTAGCCCATACCACGACCACGTAAGTTTTTCTTTTTCACTGAGATTTGAATAAAGATTAGTTCAATTTTTGGAAGAAACATTTTACATATTTAAGTTTCATTAAATTCGATTGAGTTCAGCTCAATTTCACATTTTTTTCTCAATCATGTTTATACTTGTATAAGGTAAATTTATGTCTTATTTGATTTGTTTGAAAAAAAAAATCTTCTTTTCAGACTTTCAGTTATGCTTCCTCCGTTTCATTAATAACTTCCTAAGGGGACTATTAATCGCGACCTTTGACCACATATAATTTTTAAATTAAACCGTATCAATATAAATTAAAAGTTGATTATGAAAATATACTCCATTTAATTTCATAATATAGTTTTATTATATTTTCTCTAATGTAATTTAGGAGTTATACGTGGTCAAAGGTCGCGATGAATAGTCCCCTTAGAAAGTTATTAATGAAATGGAGGTAGTATATACATAGTTTAGTTGACATTCATATTCATATTTAGTTCGGACCAGTTCAAATTATACAAAATTCATTTTAAAATTTTCAAATGAATGACAGAGAGCTTTATTTCAATTCGAATTTTCAAGTCTCACCGTATGCACCAATTTGCACAAGAGCGGCCTAATTCACATCCTCCCACAACTCGGGGCGAAAATCTGCCCAATTTAGCAACTTATATGAATGTGTGTTTCTTGAAAAAGCAAATCGGGTCACTTCCTTTCGGCAAACAGTGTTTACACATACCCGAATTTCGGGGCGGTTTCTGAAGAACGCGGACTCCTATTCACATAAATACAGCAAGTTGGGAGCTGGAAACAAAATTAGAAGTCGCCATCCAGAAATGCATAAATAAATAGTTTCCCCAAATCACAATTTACCCATTCTATCATATCAAATCACTCTTCTGTTCTCCAGGAAAAAAGCAGCACCAGCTCCAAAACAGACCATTTCAATTTCACACACTAAATCCCCCAACCGAAACCAGCCGCACCGATGAGCGGAAGCGAGGGCAGCTCCGGCCACTCCGTCGGAGGCGGCGATCCGCATCCGCCTGCAGCTGCGCCGGAGAAGAAGAAGGATAAGAGTCGTGTGAACCGCACTTCGCTAATTCTCTGGCACGCTCACCAGAACGATGTCGCTGCGGTCAGGAAGCTCCTCGAGGAGGATCGCACTCTCGTTCACGCTAGGGATTACGATAGTCGTACGTCGCTACACGTAGCGGCGATCCACGGCTGGATCGACGTGGCCAAATGTCTTCTCGAGTACGAAGCTGATGTCAACGCTCAGGATCGATGGAAGAACACGGTGCGTCTTACTTAGTTTGAATAATTGTGCGTGTTATTCAGTGGATTAATATGCTGATTCGTTTTACTCTGTGTGTGTGTTAAGTGCATTGGTTTCTCTATCTTCTGTTGATTGATTGTGAATTTGGTTGAGGACTTCAATTGTTGATACTGCATTGCAGTTTAAGAGCTATCTTGTTTTAGGATAGTTGTATATAACCGACAGTCCGCCTTCTAAAGTCTAAATGTAGAAGTTTAATTGTAAAACTGAGTGATAATCTGGATCTGAGAGTCTATTCTGGTGATTCATGGCCAGGCGAAAGTGCAACTTAAAACAACTTATGTGTTTGTCAATTGATGATGCATGCAGAAATGTTATAATAAATAGCCAGAAAGAGATAGAGCTTAAATAATTTCTTGCTGTTCCGAATTTGTTGTGTACCACTTCGTTTGAAGTTGGACTGGTCTGTTCCCCGGGTGTTTTCTTGAGACTAAACATTTCGTAGTACTACATCTCGCTCTTTGGAGAGCATGCTTGCTTGTGCAGTGTTTTGACCTCCTTTAAAGCCTTGGAGATATGAAGAGTTGAAAAGTTGGATAACGGAAATTATTAGATACGATGATACTGGAAAAATATTAGAAGTAGAATATTTTTCATGCATGTCCTAATGCTATAAATTGAATTGACTTTTAAGGATACAAGGTCACACAAAGTCTAAAGTAAATATTTATGGTGGGAAATTTTTGTATTGAGAAAGGGAAAAGGGGGGGGGGGGGGAAACAAGCATCGGTTTCTTGTTGCTTCATGTATTTTTTCCTTTACCTGCAAAATCACATAAATAAGAGAGGCACTTTTATTTTTGAACTAATTGTCTTTTCTTTGATCATTAGGATTTTAAATAATATCATTTTCATGCGCAATGTTTTCATCTTCGTTACTCTTACCTAGGCTTACATATCAAACCTAGAGCTTGTTAAAGTTCCATTAGACATGACACCTGCTTGTCTGATATTCTCCCTGTCATTAACACATTCAACGTGTTTTATTAATATTTTCTCACAATTAATGCCATGTTCAGGCCATAATGTGACAATTTTGACATTATTCTTCAGGATCAATTGCAATTTTTATACATCTGTCAATAATGTAATGTGCATTTAATTTCTTGATCACCTTTACTTTTTGACATAATTTATGTTATTTAACTTGTTTGCCACCTATTTTATGTACAATATAAACTAATTTCATGTACTGCATTGGTTGTTAGTTTTTGTTGAAGTGGTTTGTATGGGAATTTTGGAGCTATCTTTTGAAGTTTAGGAAGTCGACATAATAACCGGGCTCTTTGAAATGCATGATGTCTGTTATTTAATAATTAACGGTCAAAATCAGGAAATATGTTACACCCCTCCCTCAGTTGTAAATTCTTGGATTCAATTGTGACTCTGAGAATTGATGCCAATAGAAATCAATACCAAATTTCCAAGGATCATCAACGATAAGCATAAGATGATATTCCAGAAACTCTTGAACTATCAATACAGTATTTTATGTTATTTTCAGTCTTCTTCCCCCCCCCCCCCCCCTGCTTATGTCATCACTGCAGTATTTGAGTTTGACCATTTTATGCTGTTTGTAAATCTGAACTTAGTACATCTATTACAGCCTTTAGCCGATGCGGAGGGAGCAAAAAGATCGGCTATGATCGAATTACTAAAGACATACGGTGGGCTCTCTTATGTAAGTGTCATCCTACTTATACATTCAATATGGTTCTCTCTACCTGGATGTGTATACTATAACTTACAAATTGGGAGATTTGGTGATTTTAACAGGCCAACATAACTATATTATATAACTTGGGGTATTAAGTATTGTGAGAAACATTTTTATATTCTTGAGCAACATAAAAAAGCAGTGAATATAAAATTTTAGGTTACCACAACTCTGGAATTGTTCAAATTATGTACCTCTTCTCTAGAAAGTAGAGAGTTTATGACTGCCCTAGAAACGTGTGTAAACATTGAAAAACCCTTCATAAAATACAAATTTGTTTTTAGTGTTTGCTTTTTACTAATCTGGGTTATTTGTTGGTCATTTTGCAGGGTCAGAATGGAAGTCATTTTGAACCTAGGCCTGTTCCACCCCCTCTGCCTAATAAATGCGACTGGGAGATTGACCCTGCTGAGCTGGATTTCTCAAGCTCAGTGCTCATAGGAAAGGTAATAATGATACTTTCCAACCTTAACCGACTAATTTTATACCAGTGGTGCATCCTACTGTCTGATTAAACTATGATCGTGTATTCATGGATCAAACTTCACAGCAACTGCAGCATAAAATTGAGGATGTTGATTTAGTTTGTCTTAATTTCTATCAAGGTTTCTTTGTATGATGCCACAGTTTTCTGCTTGTGTTTTATCAATTAGGAACACTGTTTTTAAGTACATCCAGCCTCTCCTCTTGTTATATAAAGGTCAAATATATCAGTTGTGAACGAAGCTTGAAGTCTATTACTACTGTAGTGTGCTGTGTGTCTTCTGTTTTTCCTTGCATGCAACTTCTTATAGACTTATATTTACTTAGAAAATTTATTGGTTCCCTTGTGACCAGTTAGTCAACCTGTTAATTTTCTATTTGTATGCCTCATTGTTGCTGATTAAAGTTGATATTGTTAGGGTTCATTTGGTGAGATAGTCAAAGCTGGTTGGAGGGGAACACCGGTGGCTGTCAAACGCATTCTTCCTAACCTTTCAGATGATAGATTGGTGATGTATGTTTCTGTTACGTGGTCTTTGTTCATTAGTTGTATATTTTTATAGCCCTTGGTCCATGCTGAGTTCTTGATAGGCTTGCAAAAAGTTGCATGTGTGTCTTTTGACCTGTCTTGATAGTACGCTGGATTGGTGTTAATGTGAATGCTCTTTCATGTTGTTATCTGAAATGTCATCATCTGAATTTTAAATCTGACTCTACTTTATAGTATGATCTGCGTAATACACTTGCCTTTTTCTTGTGCAATAAAGGTAAAATTACCTTCTCTCTTGCTCACAATTCAGTCAGGACTTCCGGCATGAGGTCAATTTGCTAGTGAAGCTTCGTCATCCAAATATTGTGCAATTTCTAGGAGCTGTTACCGACAAGAAACCCTTAATGTTGATCACTGAATACTTGAGAGGGGTAGGTACCTTAACTCTTTCATACCTTTCCTGGAAGCTCAACTTTTTAAATATATATTTATATTTTCCCCATCTTTTTTAGGGGGATTTGCATCAATATCTCAAGGAAAAAGGAGCCCTCAACCCTTCCGTGGCAATCAATTTTGCTCTAGATATTGCAAGGTAAAAGTTGGAATTTGGTGAAAAGATTCTCGTTTGTACCACGTGTCCATGCCTCAATTCTGTAGCATAGGATAGAAGAAAAGGTTAATCATGTGTGCATGTCCTTTAGTATATTGAACATTGAAGTTGCATTGTTTTTGTGTTTTTCTTACAATATTCGGATAATCTAGTGGTTAAGTGGGGCACTACTTTGTTAAAAATTGTCAGCTTAAACTCACACGCACTCACCCCCTGCCCTGTAACACCACAAAAAAAAAACTCTCCACAGTTACTGCATATTTATACAACAATATCATTTTTAGCACAGATATTTCAAACTATTTGTTTAACTTCATTTATTGCGCATCACACATTTCTTAGCATGCCAATCCTGATTGTTGTGATTTTGCATGAGCAGGGGCATGGCATATCTCCACAGTGAGCCTAATGTTGTAATTCACAGAGATCTTAAACCAAGGTTAGTTTCTTTTAAGTTTGATAACATGGCATGGCAGGTATCATTAAAGCTCTTTTGCCTGTCACACTGTCTCTCTGGGAGAATGCTGTTTTTTCATTCTTTTTTCTTCTGAACATCTGGTTTTTTAAGGTCTTGCTAATTCCCTTGTTTATTATCCCATTAAAGTACCTTTCTAAGCTATTGTACATTCCAGGAATGTTCTACTTGTGAACTCAAGTGCAGACCATCTAAAAGTCGGTGACTTTGGATTGAGCAAGCTTATCAGAGTGCAACATTCTCATGATGTCTATAAGATGACTGGCGAGACCGGAAGCTGTAAGATAATCTTTTTAGAGCTTTAGTTGACTGCAATAACGAATGATGCTTACTATTGTATTTATTTTGCATTTGAAACCAATAGATCGTTACATGGCACCTGAAGTATTCAAACACAGGAAGTATGATAAGAAAGTTGACGTATTCTCTTTTGCAATGATATTATATGAGGTGATATTCTTTTTTTCCCTTTAATTCACAACTTGCAGTTAATTGAACTTGATTGATATTTATATAAGCAACCGTAATCTGAATGCAGATGCTTGAAGGTGAACCGCCAATGGCACATTATGAACCATATGAGGCAGCTAAATATGTGGCAGAAGGGCATAGACCAATATTTAGGGCCAAAGGTTTTAGTTCCGAGCTGAAAGAGTAAGTAACTTCAATAATTTTGTAACAAACAGTTTTGCATTCTACCGTCTGGATTATAAAAGAAAGAAGAAAGAGAGACGTGGAAGTATATAATTACTTGCGTACGATTTTGCATTGACTTGTGAGTTGCGAGCATTATTCTGTTTTTGCATTAGAATAGTTGGCATCTGTACAAGCTTCCGAAAGGGTTTCCAGAAAATCATCAAGAGGCTGGCAACATTAGCATTTAAATGTTTGCCTTTGAACTAAAAGAATTATATGTGTTTGTTCAGGTTAACCGTTGCATGCTGGGCACCGGACATGAATCAGAGACCTTCTTTCTTGGAGATTCTGAAGAAACTAGAGAAGATCAGAGACACGGTAACATCTGATCATCACTGGAACATCTTCACATCCTGATAGTGTAAACTGAACATACTGGCATTGTCATAGAAACCAACCTAGCCCTTTGTCTTTGATATGGGAGACCACTTGAATTGTGAATAGATTCAATAGGTAATGTTTACCTGATTGTTATGTGCTTTGATTTTTCATTGTAGCATCTGAACTTCAACCTTTGATGCGGTTATAGTAATACCACTGGTGTGATAAGAGAAATCTCTAGTGCTTCATATCTCCCAGCCTTTAATCAGTTTGGTTGTCTTGGTGGTTACTTGTAGCTTGGAATTGGGCAACGAATTTATAGTTTGAGAAAAGCTTTTGTTGTTCGTCACTTTTTGTGTATTTGTTGTTACGGATATGTTGACGAATCTATAGTGTACTCACTTACTGGATGCGATGTTGATCTGATATATAGTCTCTCATATATGTGTTCGTTGCAACATAGAGAAAATAGTAATACCTCATCACATCAAGAAATCTATATAAGTTCTGTAGCAAATCCATTCCCAATTTAACTTTGAAATGTAGTTCCGTTTTACAATAAGTTGTTAAATCATAAGGGTCCTATATTAGCTTCTTTTTTTCAAAGAAAGATTTCAAGTGCCAGAACTGAAGTCCTGCCACGGATGCACAAATGCCGAAGGATAAGAAACTAAACCAGAAGATTGTTGAGTTTGTTTCTCCAATTAGTTCCCGCATCTCTCCTCCCCTGCAATAGTAGTCAATCACAGATTAAACAACACGAATGTATCATGTTTCAAACTGAAACACATTTCTTCAGAGTACTTAAATTAGTTGTACCTGTTACGGAGATAGGTCATATCCTCAGTAATGGACTGGATTTTCTCCAACATGTTCTTGAGTTCTACCTCCATCTTCTGATCATAGGAGGTAACAAAAAGAGAAAAGGGTTAGGTTGATGAGACTTTAGAGCATAGGCCAAAACAATGTCAACATCTACCTATGACAAAAGATATACGAAAGTGCACTTGTAATGTATAATATCAGAAAGACTATGAACACTGTCGAAGTTGGTCGATTTCACAAGCAATAGTTTTAGGTAGGAGAAACAGAGAAGCTAGGTACCTAGAACATGTTCAATGAATAGAGGGTAACATATGAAGGCGAGGAGAAAAAAAATTTCGGAAGCAACAGTTTTAGGTATGAGAAACAGAGAAGCAGAGTACCTAGTAGAACATGTTCAATGCCGTTTAAAAAAAAGGAACATGTTCAATGAATCGACGATAATAAAAGAAAAATACACCTGAAAGGGGGGAGGGGGCAAAAAAAGGAAAAAAGGATAGAGGCAATTGAACAAGACTGAATTCTGAATTAGTGGAACTTGTGGAAGTATATAAGCTAAGTCACCAGGGCCACAAAGTACAAATACAGAAAACTGAAACAAAAAAGATATTCTTAATTCTTAAAAGGCATATTGATCCAAATGTGCAAACACAACTGATTACAGAAGCAAAAAGAAGAGGGGTTCTTACTTCAACCGAATTTTTCTTTGCAACATTAGTCCAACCCTTGGCATCCATACCAGACCTCCAAGTAAACTCAATGGTGAAAGTGGTGGCTGGTTTGTAAGAATCCGCGTAAAAGCAAGCCGTAAATTCACCCGCCTCTGGAGGTTGGAACGTGTATTGCCCCTCACTCACATGCTCAGCAAGGTGATAGCTATTACCATATGCTGACAACACCTAAGAGTTTCATCAAGATTCTAACATTAATCAACAAAACAGCAAAACGAACCATCAATCACTCAATCGTAGCAGCAGCAGACATGCAGATTGACAAATAATATAAAAACAAAGATTCATCTATGGATTAAAATCAGGATCAAGCTAACAGGAACAGAGTAGATGATATATCTGTTACGTGCAACTAATCCAGCCGAGCATTTTTTAAGTGCACAAAACTCGAAACCCGGACCTTTTTGATTAAGTGAACTCAATACCCTTAATTTTGCTATTTTATTTCATTGTCCCTTTTGTTAATTCTAACATCATCAACAAAACACATTTCTCCAAGATAACTCAAAAACCAGCACCACCCAAAACAGAGTACATAAAAACACAAAGAGATCAAATTTTTATTCCACAAACCAGAAAAAATGATAAACCCAGAGAGAAAATTGGTTAGTTCTTTACCCGGACAGTGACTTTGTGAGAATCAGGCAAAGGGTGACCTTCATTTGGGTTAACAATTTTGTAGTTTCCCAGAGTCATGGCATTTATCTTGATATTCTCCGATATGCACTTGGTTTCACCCGATTGAAGGTCGAACCGGAAAGCCTCAACCCGGGTCCATAAAAACAAAAAAGATACTAATACAAGAAGATAAATATTCTGTCTTTGGATTTGGGTTTTCATTGAACCCATGACCAAGAAGAACTGTACAGTATATAATCAATCAGCTAAATTGGAGGAATTCAGAATGGAGATGGGTTTTAACAGAGGTTTTTTAAGGTGATGAAATCAAAAGCTTTATTGATTCATTTCTTTTTTCCTTCTTTTGGTTTTGATTTTTTGTGTCATAAATGTGTAATACTGAGTAGCTCATCCAATGAGATTATGCCACGTTAGTGAGTATTAGTAGAAAGTAGAGTACTACTATGTTTTATGAAGATTTATTTCACCATAATATTACAATAATATCTATGTACTTTTAGTAATAAATTGATTATGGCGTGGACTTGACTTTCATAATTCATGCTAATTGCCTATTTTTCTAATTTTCTAGGATATTGATTTTCAAAATGCAGTAGCTTAGCTTTTGTTGTTCTACGTCCGCAGATAACAAATCTTTATTTCGAACTTTATGAGTTATGAGTGTAAAAGACATAACCGAAAGAGTCGCCTAGTGTTCTCTTAAAAGGATCCAAACAGTCTTCGACTGCATTAGACGCATATATCAAATAAACTTGAGGTCCTGAGACCACAGGTTCCACCGCAACTTCTGCTTCAAAATTTGATATTCTTATTGTAAATTCATAATTGTAAATTCATGTTTGGTATAGGATGAATCTGTTGACCGGCTTGCGAGCGGAAAGATTTCAAAGTATCAGGTCGTGAAGGATCATAGAACCATTACGGGTTTGAACACATACCCTACATGTATTTAAAACTCAACCAATTATCTGGGAATTGAACACGCACTCAATCAACGCAGTACCAGACTGAGGCCAAAGTTACGGAGCTTCATAGTGATTTCATTGCCCAACACATTACCCTGGTGGGAAAGAATAAGTAAACATCACAAACATCACATACCACGAAACCAGCTATCGATTCTCTCAATTAATCCATTTACCCAGTTATCCCACAACTAACAAAGCCTTATTATCAAAGAAACCCTAAATAAACAGTTCAATAAATAAGTGCAAGGACCTCGAAAGAACGCTCATATGTATGGATATGTTCCATGTTAAACTAGTAGTCCTATCATTACTTTGTATAATGTTCCAAACTTCTAAAACAACCCGTGAGCAAGTAGCAGCATTAGGGCGCAAAAAGGCTTGTCCACAATTCTATTTTTCTGCACTACTAATTCAGCACCTCGCATTCCGCTTGGTTCATATAAAGACAGTGATATAGTCGAGGGACATAGGAAAAGTATTAACTTTGGCCGCCAGGATTTGGCTTAATCCCACTGCAACAGAAGAAGTGTGGCAGCTTGACACGTCCACAGACCCTGCAGCAAAATTTCCAGAAACAGCCAAAATTATAATTCTACATATATCATTTTTTTCCAAAATGTAAATAACTCTGGTTCTTTCATGCCAGTCGAGCCATAGCAGCCCTAGGTTGATCCTTATTCTACTTCTTGATCAGTCACAACACAATTAAGTACAGGGTGCAACAATACATCACTTGGAAGAAACTGTTTTTTTTACTTACATCCAATGAAACTCGGTGGAATATTTTGGTATTCAATGGTGATAAAACACAAGCCAATCCACTTACACCAGCAAATAAACAAATAACCCAATGCTTATCATTCAATTGCTTTTATAAATGTTTGCACTTTGCAGCAAAAATATTTGAAGAACTTAGGAAAAGGAAAATGAAAAGCAATCATTTCCAAATCAGGTATTTGGGATAGGTACAGGTTTTCATCTTACGTTGTTCATGTGTAAACTTTTTAATTTTCCATATCAAACACTCCCTTTACATGACAGTGTCAAGAATATACAATTATGTGATCAGGAGTCATATCCAGAACATCAGCAGATGTCCCCGTGAGACAATGCTTGGTTAAGTAGTTGAATTCTAAGTTTGCTTTTGTAATTTCATAACTGGACAAACTATAACATCCCATTTTTTGTGTGCATCTGTGTTTTTCTTGGGTAATAAAATATGGCAATAAAGCTCACATTTTTTTTTATTCGATTATATTCATAGGGGGCAAAATACAAATCATTGGGGTTTATAAGAACCCATGAACAACTCCTCCAAATTTACACACACTCAAAAAGGATACGCTAGCTAGGTGCCAAGGCAGGAACAAGTCTTTAGTCTTAGAGGAGATGTACAACCAGCTAACACAAAAACAAAAAAGAAACCTTGCTTGCCATCACATACGATAACTAAGCAATGAACAAAATATAAGAAAAGAAACAACTTACGTGCAACGAACGATTACGGGAACAGGTTTTAAAGCCTTTGGCCCATTTCTGATACCTCTCTTGTGAGGTGTAGTCTGCAAAAAGCATTTTCATACTGAGTCATGTGGAAGATTAGAAGTTTACCCATATTACAACTGAAAAATGATAGGCATGGGGCATTTCAAGCCACAGAAACGTGAAGCATTGAGCAATATGGTGGCTGAAGTTCACATAGTAGAGGTTAAATAAATTATAAGAGAAACCACATGGTTCAAACAAGTTTGACAGACAGTTGGAACTCCAAATTGGTAAGAGGAAGGACGAAAAAGGCAGTCAATTAGCTCAGGTTTCATAACATTGAACCTAATCGATTTCGATGTTTTAGAATCATCAGACAGACCTGATTCAATTAAATAGCATAAAATTAGAAATCAGGAATACAACTAAATGGTAGTAGAACTCAATAAGAAATTCACTATTGAATCTAAAATTACTTTCTTTATCTAAACAAAAGCCTTCTCCAGATAGAAGCAGCAAGTTGTTAAGATAGCATTATAGCACACCACTTACACAGGAAATTATTGCCACCTGTAAGAGGATCTATTTGCTCTAGTTTACAGTTTTATGAACAATACAACGTAAAGATACATATTGTTAACATAATATTAATGGAGAAAGAAAGAAGCAGGAGAAGACAATATCCTGCTAACGATTATCAATCCCTATCCTAAAACCTGCAGGTAGTGCAAGATGGTTTTATGCTGCAATCATATATGCCCACTGTAACATAGAAAGCAAACATTCCATCAACAAATCAAACCACATAATACAACAAATACCCCTGCTGCACACTTACATTCAACCTAACAGAGCATTGCATTTGCAAAGTACTAGTAGAGTAGCAAAATGAGCACAGTTTCCCATGAAAAAGAGCAATGTCTAATGAAGATAAGTGTCAAGTAAAATGCTACTGAAAATAAAACGTTATTTTTCTTCTTACTCACTAAACCCTAAACCCCAATCAATCTCTAATAAGCCCTAGATAGATAAAACAAAATCCTATGAAAACATAAAGATTAAAAAGCCGAAACTTCAAGGAAAATTAACAACAAAAAATAGCAACCTTCCTTTTAGGGACAGCCATGAGCTCCATGAACCCAGCACCAAAAGCTGAATTAGGTAAATCTCCATAAACACTGTCATCATTTTCATGTTCTGGAAAAACCATGGGCGGCGATGCAGTGTCGAAGGAGGTCTGCAAAGGTGCCGATTGAGCCATTGCGTGGAACCACCGCCGGATGCCAAGATCCCGTCCACCGCCAGCGCACTTTATCAACGAAGACATTCCTTTTGCGCGCACGTTAAGGGTTCAGAGAAGCACACCTGTTATTCAGTCAATCAGAAAACCCAAGGAAAATCAGATTTGATTAAGAAACAATAGAGCTAATTGAAAATGTATACAACAGAGCTGAAATTTCCATCAATGCAAAATGTAATGAGTATAAACAAGTTGTAAAAATCACACTTCTAACAAATGCATATACATATGCTTATTACAAGGGCACACAAATATATTTGGTATTATAAATCACACACAAACAGCGATAAAAAAGTACACACTAAATTTATTAAATTCAAACACACTACTACACTTATTAATTAGCTGCAAGGGAAGAACAATAAACAAACAAAGTCCATTAAGTAAGTTTGAGGTATTCTAATTAAGTGCATTCTGCATTGAGCAGCAGCAGCATATTCTTTAGTTTTTTCCTTCTTCTTCATCCCCCAGGCAAGCTAATATAATTCGATGTTCCAAATGCTGCTAATCAATAATTTGAACTATCACAACATAACAGTTGGGATGGAGGAATTAAAACTATTTCATGTGTTACAAGTTTAAAAGTATTTATAGGATAAAACTTATATACTTATAATTGCTAGTCCAAAAATAAGTAACTAAATACAGTAGCAGCAAAAGTAATTACTTTATTTACTTGTATGTATCAAAGTGATTAATATAACACATAAGGGCTTTTTGTCACTATATTGAAGCCTGAAGAAAACAAACGACATTCAATCCTATCGTACATACATTCAATCGAAAGAGGAGAGATCTTCTAAAACCCCCAAATGTTAGGTTAATAACACACATACCTTAGTTGAGATTGAAGATGAGTAGGATTCTGACGGAGGAGTGCGGCGCAGGGAGGACACACGGCGGTGGTTAAGCGGCGGCGTGTGCAAGTTGTCCGGAAGAGGAGAAGAAAGGTAGAGAAAAGAGAATAATGGGATGAATTGAGAGATGTGAATTACGATCTCTTTTCTTTTCTGTAATTGCTATAGGGACGATCTGGGACGATCTAGGATGAATTAGTGTTTTTAGTTTTTTACTTTTTTTTTTTTTTTTTAAATTTTAGTTGCATTGCATATCCTTCATAGGCTAGAAAACCAGTATAACCAATATTTTGATATAAATATACAAATTACTTTTTCGGTACGATTTGAGGTTAATACGAAGTCAAATAATACATTAAAAAAGTCAACAAAATTGAAATGTAACCCTTGTTATGAGATAGAGTAAGTACTTCTTATATTTTTATAATTTAATTTTTAAAATTGTAAGTACTTCTTATATTGTTATGAGATATGAGGTCAAACTTGATGTAAAAAAAAAAATCGATAAAACCAATTGTGGCTCTTTAAAGTTTCCGGCGAATATATGCTACTCGGGAACTTTAAAATAGTATGACAAAAATGCCCTTACATTATAATTACTATTATTGATGTCATCGTTGTTATATAGTACTCACTGTGCACATCAATGTGTGGATGAATTA
The DNA here is from genome assembly GCA_028274465.1 of Plantago ovata. Lineage (NCBI taxonomy): Eukaryota > Viridiplantae > Streptophyta > Magnoliopsida > Lamiales > Plantaginaceae > Plantago > Plantago ovata. The sequence continues at coordinate 22,256,521 of CM051457.1, forward strand.
TATTGAGAATTATATGAACTTATTTTTGGAACCAATATTATTTAAAAAAAGTTTTTGAAAATCAAACGGAACTAAATAATTGAACCTTGGTTCACAATTAATCGGGATCACCAAGATATCACCTCTTAAAATTGCCAAGGCTCATTTGGACAACCTATATGCATTGAATATTCATCCCCCTAAAGTTGTTGTTGCTCAAATTGCTACACAAGATATTCTACCAAAAGTAGGTTGCTTTACATAAAGTTTAAAGATTCAAAATATTATATGAGTCTACTATCTTTGTTGTCATTAATAAAAATAAAATAAAAAAATAAAAAAATAAAATAATAATAATAAGAAGAAGAAAACTAATTACACTTGCAAAGTACTATAACACAATATATGTTGTACTCGTAATAGACATTTTATATTTTGAAGAATGATTATTTAATTAATAATTTAGATATAAAAATTTCAATTTCATTGTAGGTCAGGATTTCACCTATGTATTCACATATCAGGACGGACCCATCTCATAGTGTAATAAGATGTATACTATCGTCATTATAATTACTATTATTGATGTCGTCGTTGTTATATACTTTTGAAAGTAAATTGTTACCCAAAAAAGTATATCATTTATCATAGCGCACATATATATATAAAAGGAAATTAATATAATTATTGTCAGTGAGAAAAGGGGGATTATCTCTGAGTTCTTGTATGTAGAGGTACCTTAGAATGGGAGGATCATTTGTAAATTTAAGGTAAATATAAAATTTGTTAAATTTTTTAACTTTTAATAAGTTTGTTGGTCAAAGGGAATAACTTATGCCAGTCAACTTTGACAAAATATTACTATGTTTGTGGAGAGTCTACACAATTTATCACAACATAAGGGGATATCGTACAATTAATAAAATATAAGGATGTATTTGTACATTTCAAAGATTTTATGCATTTTACCAAAAAATTTGGACATTTTCAATTTCGATACACCTAAAATCCGGATGCTATATAGATTCAATTTAGTCCTTTAAAATAATGTTCTCCGATTTTGGTTGTCCAAAGATAAAATTCGTTGGCCAATTTCGACCATGTGAATAACCATGTTTAATTGGTCTTTTAAATTTTAATGGTATAATTTGTCAAATTAAACAACTTCACTTAAACACAGTTTGTCAAAAACGCCCTTTAAAGTTAAAACTGGATGGTCAGGCCCAACTAAAACCAAAGAAGTTCTCGCTCTGCCACCATTATGGATAAATTGCCCCGAGAATTATATGTGTTTATTTTTGGAACCAATATTATTTCACTAACGGTCTTTGAAAATCAAACATAACTAAATGATTTGACCATGGTTCAAAATTTAGTTGGGATGTTCCACCTCACTAGTTTAATTTTATTTCGCAATTCTTGCTCTCGTTCGCGCTAGGCGCTATGAATATTCAATATACTAAAATGTATTAATTTCAACTGCATGGAGCTTTTAACAAGGTTTTGATAGAAAAATCCAAATTTCTTAGAATTGACATAGCATAATTTACCCTCCAACACCACATTTCATGTCTCTTTATATTTGGACCATATATGGTAAGCGATTACTTCAACTAATAGAAACAAGTAGCCTAACTTATAAAGGCATTAAGGACAGAAAGAGTTGATTAACACAAAACATGTAATGAAGTACTACACATATGTTGTCAGCCATTCTTCTTGTTGATTAAGTTAAGATTTGATCTTCATCATTTCCATCTGATATATCATGAAGTCCATCTTACTGTTATTGCTTTCTTTCCTTACAACAGGCCTTTCCACCTCAACTTATTACACAAATGTTCCATACAGTTCTCATTGTTCATCTATAGTCCCTGAATCCCATTTCACCACTGGCATCAACAAGACTATCATACCTCATCTCGAGTCAGAATATGTCGGTGGCGGAGATGATCTACTCGTTGATGCCCCACCTAATATCTCTCATCTCATAAAATATGTTACTTTCGACCTTAATCCAACAATCTATCAAACTGTCGATGCAGGTCTCTACAAAGTCGATGGAACCTTAACAATAACAATGTTCTATGCTTATAGTTCCACTATTGGAGACAATCAGGGCGTTAGACCTGATAATCACTTCCCTGAAGGTAAGTTGATGACAAGCAGACGGACCGTCAGATTCAAGTTACATGGCTTCTGGTCAGAATTCTCAAACAAGCTTTGTATGGTTGGATTGGCGTCTCAATGCGTGTTTGCAGGTGATAAGCCAGTACAGTCCAATGTTGTTCTTAAACTCAGTCTTCCAAGTGATGATAATCCAACTATACATACTAGTGTCGTAAGGGGAACTTTGGAGAGCACAGGTTCTTCCAATGAATCGGGATATTTCAATCCAGTTTCGATATTTAGCTTTCCTCAGGTCGAGCATTACAGTTACTCCTTGCTTTCAGAAGAACCAGGTGATGCTGCAGCCGTTCCAAAGAATGAGTCTCTCGTCCTGGACCAGGGAATGTTTTGCCAGAGGGTTGGACTTGGAGATACTGATTTTGTATTGGACTTTGCAGCAGAGTGCCAGTCAGGGGAACGTTGTTCTCCACTTGGCGCTCATCACGATTTCTTACCGATGGCTGTGAAGCTGCATCCACTACAGTGTTCTGTATCAGGTGAAAGGAAGATAAGGTACATAATCAAATTTTCAAGTCCTACTTGGTCTCCTTTATGGCGTCAAAGTTTTGAACTGAATACGATGTTTATTGCTGAGGGGTCGTGGGATGATAGGAACAATCAAATTCTAGTTGTTGGATGCCAACTATTAAGTCAAGCTGATGATTCAAGCAAAAATGTAGGAGATTGCCCGCTAAGGCTGAGTCTGAGGTATCGCTCTACCTGGAATCTAAGGAATAGAGAAAAACTTGTTGGGCGTATTTGGAGCAACGAATCTCTTAGCACTCCAAGGTATTTTAGAAATGTTGAGCTCATGAGCTTTGATATGGATTATAGGGTGGATATCCCAGGCTTGAGATACGAGTACACTGAACTGGATAGAGTACGAGAGCTTTGCACCGCAAGAGAGTCTGTGAAGGAGAACCAAGTTAGGTATCCAAACGGCCATTCCTGCCAATTGATGTTCCGCATGTTTGTCATTAGTTTCTCTAAAGGGAGACAGGTTGCTTCTGGTTATGCTCGACCTATATCTGTTGAAAATCAAGTCTGCAGCAATGATGACTTCGATCCAGGATTTTCATCCAAGAAAATATCCAGCACCATAGTAAATGTTGGCTATGAAATAGGCATCAACTATTTTGAGCTAAAGAAGCTTGATGCCCAGTTTTCCACATTGAAGTCATCACCAATGAGCCCTAATGGTTATGTGATGATCAATGGTGAAGGAGTGTATAATTCTGAAACAGGACAACTTTGCATGGTTGGTTGCAGAAAGTTAGCTAACAGGACCATAGATTGTAATATTGTAATTAGTATTGAGTTTGCTCCTTTGGCTGATGACTTCACAGAAGCAGCTAAGGTGGTTACTAGGGGAACCATCCGAAGCACGAGAAGGAAAGACGATCCTCTTCGTTTTGAAGAGCTGAACCTGATATTCGCTGACCGTTATGGTGAATATGATGAAACTTTAGAGGATGGACTTGGAGAACATGATGGCCTTGCAGTACAAGAAAATGAGGCATCAGCAGCAGTGTCTTTCTAGATACAACGGAGGATGAAACAACTTATGCTTAACAAAGTAGATTAAATGATCCACAAAGTGCTTGAACTTTAGGAACAGATCTAGTCAATTTCTTGGCTATATGTAAAAAAGAAGGGTCAATTACTTCTAGGTGCTACTTTCACATCTTTATTACATTTGAATATTGTCTTAAATCTTATTTACATAAAAGTGACATTTACATTGAAATACCAGAAATAGTCCTCTCTCAATATCTTCTTTTATATATACCATATTTTATATAATCAATACATTTCCATATTTATTTTATAATAGAATCAAATGCCCTAATTAAGCAACAACCACGTCAACTCTTCCATTCTTACACTTAGAAAATGCGGTACCTAAAATTTTTGGGCTTGCTATCTTGTCTCTCTAAAGCATCTCCCTAATTAAAACAGGCACCAAGAACAAAATCATTGAAGTTAAGCAATTGACGTCATGGCAAATTGGCAATTCAAGTTTTGCAAGTATGGCTCAATTATTCACCATTGTTTGAAGTTCCAGGTACCATTTTTTACTAATACGGCATGATTCGAGTTCTCATCATCATAATTTGAGATCTCCATGTCGCCACAGTCTGTTTGGAATCTCGTGCAATATCGAAAATCTCTTTGCAATCAGGTTATAATGACGAAGATGATGAAGAGAAATTCAATAGTGTTGTCTCCAATGAGCTCATGGAAATTCAGAATAATTTGTAGAGTTTAATGTAATAGAGTTTTCTAATGATCTGTATGTTGTGGTACGATAGATTGTATATGTGACCATGTTACATATGGACATGGTGCATGAGTACAAATTTTCGATTCAATATATGGTACATGATTCTGTATAGCTTATTCTATTGTACATGTACGTATAGCTTATTCTTTTCAATACATGAAATTGAGTTTGTTTTGCAAGAAAGCGATGAGGTTTTTTTGGGTTACATTTTATATGGATTGGTACATGCATTAGTTTATTTAATTAGTGCGTGATTTGAAACCTGAAAATTATGTTCTTGAAAATCATGTACGGTCATGTCTCATGTACAACTGATGATACATGAAAATTCAGATTTTGGTGCATGATGTTTGAACTTTAATTGCATGAAGAAGTTTATTAGGTACATGAAAATAATAAGTAAGATTAGATGATGTTTTAGCACCATATACATGATGAATACATGATGTAAGTTTGGTACATGTGAAAAAAAATAATTTAAGGTATCAATTTTTCAAGAACTTAATTAATGAAAACCTTAAAATAATGGTACGTAATGTAAATCTTACACTTCAATTTGTACATGATGTTTGAAATTTAATTACATGAAGATGTTTTATTAGGTTCATGAAAATAGTAAGTAAGATTAAGATGATGTTAGCACCATATACATGATGAATTGATTAAAGTTTGGTACATGTGAAAAAAAATTGTGGAAAATCCTTACAATTATGTTTGTTTTTTTTTCATTTATTTTAAATCTGGAAATTATCACACTAGTAAATCGGTAAGGTCAAAATTTCAGAGTACATCCATTGCCATTACCATATACTAGTAAGTAACTATAGATTTAAAGAAGATTTGTTGACCAAATATAATAAATCTAATCATAGTAAACCCTAGTCTAAATGCACGAGATTCATTGGCCAAGAATGAGGTAAACCGTCAACTCATTAAGGATAGAATCATGGTAATTAATCATAATCAATGCAATCGACATATATTAATTATATTATTAGATTAAAAAAAGTATTTTAAATAAAAAGGATAATTTTGTCCAACAAAAATAACTTATTAGTAAATAAGTTACAACTTTTATCACCTCAAAGTAAATAAGTTTGATTTTTGGCACTAATAATGTAAGAAAGAATTTTGATATCATTAATGTGCAATATAGTTTGAAAAGTTTCACTGGAATGTACCCGAAAAAAGAATGAAACTTGTATCTCCCATCAACGTAAAACTTTATCTACCTTTATCACCCTTCCTTCCAAAACATGGCCATGAAAGGTTCTAATGGCGTCCTCTCTTTCAGTCTCACTTGACATATAAACAAATCGGAACCCACGGGTACATAGTATCTCCATGTCTAAATTTACTGAAAACATACATGCCAAGAAACATATCAAATAAAAAATACAAATAAATAAAATAAAAAGAGTGAGAAATGACCTTTCCTTTTTCAGTAACAACACATAAGTCCGCTTCGGAAGTATCAGAACGAGAGAGTTTGGACAGGTCCAATTCACCTTCAGGATCAAATTCAATGATGAAGCAATCTTCTTTCTCTTCAAATTGTTTGGATTGATCCCTAGTTTTTACAGAAGGTACGGTATATTCGACCATTTTTGCTAAGGTGAAGAACTATACAGTCATGGAGAACATTAACATATGAAACAATGAATGAAAAATAAATACATATTTTTATTCAAGCTATACAAGAAACACAAGTACCAGTTCACAGTGACTCTCATCAGGTGTCTTGTTGAATGGAAATTTTGCATATTTATGCCTCGGATGGGGATAATCTCTACATGCTATCTATTCAAACAAACAGTACATAGCAAATTAGTTCATCATACCTTAGAAGCCTAACAAAGATAAACCTCAAACAAATCTATCAAGCTAATAGAAGTGTCAAAGAGAACTCCAATGTTGAAGTAAATGGATTTCATTAGAATTCTAATAGAAAGATGCTAACATTCTAACATAAAACTTAAAACCAAGGTTCCATTGTACATAGCTCCATGCCTATATCTACTAAAGCCCATTCAAAAACAAACAGGCCAAGAGAAGAAATATATCATATCAAAATTAAGGAGTGAGAAATGACCTTTCCCTTTACAGGAACAACTCGTAAGTCAGCTTCTGAAGTAGTATGAGAAAGAGAGAGGGGATCTCCAAATTCAACGATAAAGCAATCTTCTTTCTCTTCAAATTGCTTCAATTGATCCCTAGTTCTTGCACAAGGTACGGTACATTCGACCATTTCTTGTTAAGGGGAAGAAAGAACAATACAGCAGTAGTAGTATGATTCTACTTGTAGCAAAAGATTTATTCAAGCACACGTTTCTCCAACCTTGATTCATATATTAAGGATATACTATCTCTTTACCATACAATATAATTATGGCAAAGATATACAGAATATCAATCAACTCACATTTACACCAATCTAAAAAATTCTAAGATATATCCTTAATAATCCATTTTACCATAAAATATTCTAAGATATATCCAAGATTCTCAGTATAGCCAAGATTCCAACAAGGGTTTATTACAATCAAATCCCTATAATGTGATCTCAAAACACATTACTCCTTGAGTCCTTGTATTTCTATCAATTTGATAAGGTCTCCTGACTCCTGAGGGTTTAATTTCAATCACAACATTATATATCCAATAATCCACATTTCAATTTTACCCCTTCACTATTTGAAAAAAGGTTGTTCCTCTTAATTCATTGCAAGCCTGTTGTTATTATGTCACAGAAAAATTTCTGAGTTGAAAAGCACACTACACAGGATAAGAGAAGAAAGCAGAAATACCAAACTGAAGACACAAAACTGTTCCTCTTAATTCCTGCTAACCAGAATTATGTACATAAAAGAAGAAAACAAAGACGAAAAGTAACAACATTTAAACAAACACCTGCCAAAGGAGACGTAAACACAAGCAGAACTGTATAAAATCTTTACTAATCCATCAATAAAGAGCTCCACTTAGCCTTAACCGCCTCCCATCCAAAACATATCCATCAAGGGTTTTGATGGCGTCCATCCTTTCAGCCTCACTCAACACCACAACAAATCCGAAGCCACGTGACTGTTTTGTCTGCCCATCCAGACTTATTCGAGCACGTACAGGCTTGAAACCATGGTCCCTGAATAATGCTTCAAGGCGCTGGTTATCCACTTCCCACGACAGATTACCGACATATATGCTATAGTAACCATCAGCTGGATATGTGCGTTTGACGAATGTGCTACAGGCACCATCAGCTGTACATATGCGTTTTGGATTAACTTCCTTGACAGTTAAGACACTTCCCTTCAGAGTATTTCCGTTGAACATTGCCACCGCCTTTTCGGCCTCCAGTATGCTTCCCATTGTTACAAGACCAAACCCTTCACTCAAATAATTCGAGGATATTAACTCAGCTTTCTTCACCACACCAGCTTCCTCAAAAAGTGAAGCCAAATCGTGCCTAGTTACATCGTAGGACAAAGTTTCCACAAAAACTAGTGCTTCCTCTGATAGCTCACCAGTACTTTCTTCTCCAACTGATCCGCCCAAGTCAGTTTGAGACCTTTGTTCTTCTTGTCGTTGGTCTCCCTGAAGTAGGTTACTTTGAACTTGTTGCGCGTATGTACTAGAGACTCCAGAACCGGTTTCACTTTGCTTCACACAGAAATGAAGGGAAGTCAGTTATGATGAACAAGAGAGTCACAAGTCACAACAATAAAGTTGTATAGGATTTCAATGTTTTCTTAAGACTTAAGGGATATATAAACCACCTCTTTTCAATTAAGAAAATTTACATATGCCTCTTCTCTCTGTCGGCCATGATTATAGTTCCATTACTAACAATGGAAACCTTACACCGGTCTCTACTCAAACTAATATAGTTACATTAAACCCCCTGGAAAGCGTCGCTATGTTCTTTAAAGTTTAAACCGTAGGAGTGCCATGTGTAATTGGAACCATATGCAGGAAATGGTCGTGTGAACGTACATCCCTTCATCCAGAGCAACTACGAGTAATGGAAACATACTATACTCCTGTTCCAGAATAAGTTTCATGGTGGTCTATTTTGGTGTTCAATTTTAAGGTTCACAAAATCACAGCATAAAAAAGTACACAAATTGCCACCAAATGAGAATTGTTCTAGGATGGAGGAGTATTCTATAAGAACACAGAGAAAGTAGAAGTTAAATTGGAATGACCAGCTACGGCTTTGAAATTAATGATAATGCTGATATGCCTTTGACCAAACTGGATCACTATACCACATTGATGCACCTTGTGTTACACAGCTCTAGAGTGTTTAGTCAGTTAGGTCTTTATTTATCTTTATCATAAGTACACAATAGACGGATAAGAGTATTCAGATTCAGGATTCATGATTATTCTACTCTTTACATAATTGAATACAATCAGACCTCTTTCTGCAATCCTGCTTGCCCCTTCAGTTCCCTTTTAGTTCTCCACTTTTGATTGTTGAACGCATGGCAATGGCCAGAAGTTCCGACCCACTCTTTGCAAGGAGCAGCTGATTCACAAACATAACAGTAGCACTGCCAGTAATAAAAAGAATTTGAATTGCAACTATTATTAGTATATAATGCCAATCAAGCTGCTGACCTGAATATATTGAAAAACATGGATTTATTCAGATATAAATTACCAGTTCACAGTGACTCTCGTGCGGTGTCTGCTCGAATGGATATTTCACGCACATATGCCTCAGATGCTCAAAATCTTTAAATGCTTCCTACTTGTCATCAGAGCACAATGGGAGAAAAGAAACACAGTTTAGTAGATGTAATGCGAACTGCAGTTTTTGCTTAGCACTGTGAGCCAACTAACAATCAAAAGAGAGAAATGAATGGGGCCTTCTGCTGATTCCCTCCAATGCAGCGCAAAGCATAAATTTATCATAGAGTGGTCAAGTAGCAACCTGCCCTCAGCTAATGTGTGAAATCAATGTTTCTGAATTCCTTATTCTGCTTCCAAATTCCAATTTATATTGAGCTCACCAACTTGACCATATAGATTAATTTGCATGAAGTAACACTTTACACATTAATACATATAGATCCTCAGAGGCTATGTCCCAACTCTTAATATTGACAAATAATGAAATCCATTTCGCAAGTTGCTAATTTGGGTGGGGGAAAAATGCAGGATTTAGATTTGAAACCACCACCTAGGGCTTCAATTGTAGAAACTCACCCCATTTGAAATAATGTACAAGTAAATCGAGTTCACAAAGTTCCGTATCTTCATTAGCGTGATTGAGATAAGAACTGAGTAAACCTCTACCTATTCCAAGAAACAAAATTGATTGGGAGGATAAACTGAATTGCAACACTTCTTCCTTATGTATGTAACTTATCACATAAGGGAAGTAACAAAGTCAGAGAGGTGATAATTTGCATGTAATCAACAAGTAATGGATGACAATTCTAGTGAATAACATACAATCATTACCTTTTTCCGTTCCACTGATTCCCTCCTCAATTTCCTCTTGATCTTCCACCAGGGATTGTCAAATGCTGTGCAATGTTTAGACCTTCCGACCCACTTCTTGCAAGGAGCAGCAAAATCACAAACATAACAGTAGCACTGCAAGTGTATAACTCGAACTCAATCATCAATGTGGTAACAACCATGCCGAACTTTAAGATATGAAATAAGTCCATTCATTCAAACTATACACGAAAGCAAGTACCATTTCACAGTGACTCTCATCAGGCGTTTTTCCGAATGGAAATTTGGCACAGTCATGCCTCGGATGCGGATAATCTCTACATGCTATCTGTTCAAACAAATAGTCCACTGCAAGTTAGTTAGTTTACCATCCCATATAACTAAGCAGTGAAACAAAAAGAAAACTTTTCTACACTCAAATCTGTTATACATAGCTCGGTGCCTAAATCTATTCTGGTAATGGAAAGATGCTAAGTTGCTAACTTTCTAACATAAATCCCAAACCCAGGTTAGCTTATACATTATACATAGCTCTCGGTGCCTAAATTTACTCAAGTCCATTCAGAACAAACAGATCAAGAAACAATAATACTACTAGTAAAAACAAATTCAAAAGAGTGAGGACTGAGGAATGACCTTTCCTTTTTCAGCAACAACACATAAATCTGCTTCGGAATTATCAGAAAGAGAGAGACTGGACAAGTCCAATTGAGCATCGGGATCAAATTCAATGATAAAGCAATCTTCTTTGGATTCAAACTGCTTCACTTGATCCTTAGTTTTTGCAGAAGGTATTGAAGACCCGACCATCTTTGGTTTATGCAGAAGGTATTGTATCAAAAGATTCATTAAAGCACAGGCGTCTCCGACATTCATTCAGAGTACTGTACTTCGCTTTTAAGGTATATATATATAAGTAATTTGCTTACGGTAGAACCCTACTCGAGGACAAAAAGAAGGGTTTATTACAGTGACATCCCTACAATATGACCCCACCAGAATAGTTTAGTCCTTGTATTTCTATTAATTATAGGACGGAGTATAAAGGATCTCAGACTTTATTTTATATTTGAAAGATCAAAGTGCACCGCAGTACAATTGTTGTATTTAACGCATCATGCAACTTTTATTTAAAATTCAAACTTTAATCAAGGGTTTCCATGCAATTATTTGACATATTTTTGAGTTATCCGAACTCATAACGTGACTCTACTCGACTAAAAATTACTTGAACGAGTTCCCTATCAATTTCAATTTTCAACTCTCCCTGAATCTCGCCCCACCAAGTTGATTTCCAAGCTCCACCATTATTGGGTTGGTGGCCAATCATAAATACTTCCTTGAGCAGACCCTGTAATTAATTTGTAAGTGGGAACACTTATGTTGTTTGTGCATCTATCAGTCTATCACAATCCAAATAGTATAAATAAGGTACCACAAACCGTACCTGCAACTGCAATTAGAAAAACTCAGCAAATCTAATCCTGTTTGAAGGAAGCCACATCTACAAGTTGCATAAAACTAACATACTACTAGTACTATATTAGCATCTCCAAAGAGCTTGAACAAAACAGGGATCCATCAAAATTTCTTGGCTATATGAACCGGATCAGAAGCTTAGATCTTTAATCCTAATAGGAGTGATTCAGTTTTATTACCCTTCCATCCAATACTTGTCCATTAAGAGTTCTGATTGCATCCTCCCTAGCATTTTCACTTGACACATCAACAAATCCGAAGCCACGTGGCTGTCCAGTCAGCCTATCCCAAACTATTTTAGCACTCACAGTCTTGTAGCCATGGCGGGTGAATAGAGCTTCAAGGCACTGGGCACTCACCTTCGGTGACAGATTTCCAACGTATATGCTGTAATGTTTTGGAATAGCTTTCTTGGCAGTTAAGACTTTCCCGTGCAGAATACTTCCGTCTAACAACTCAATAGCCTTTTCAGCGGCCTCCACACTATTCATTGTTATAAAACCAAAGCCTCCTGTACCAGTACTAACTTCCCTCACCTTACCGACACTGAAGAGCCCAACTTTATTAAATAGTGAATTCCAATCATTACGCCTCATAGTGCTGGGCAAGTTTCCCACATAAATTTTTGGTTCCTCGTCAGTACTTTCTCCTCTCTCAACTGTTCCACTTCCACCAACTTCTGTCTGAGATCTTTGTACTTCTTGTTGATGGTCTTTAGGAAGAACTGTGTTGCTCTGAACTTGTTCAGCAGTTGTAACAGACACTTCAGAATCTGATTCACTTTGCTTCAAAGACGAAACAGGAAAGTCAGTGATGGTGAATCAGAGAGTAACAACAGGAAAAATTTATACTAAGCATTCTTACTTTTTCCTAAGGGATATATACACCTATCTCTCTTAATTTTGGGGGTTTTTTTTTCCATTGCCTAACCCTATATGAAATTTTACATGTACCTTCTTGTTTCCTTTGGCCATGGATTCTCAAAATATTTAGTTACAGATATCGATAAGTTTTCTAAACTCACAGGAGTGACATGTGTAATTAGACCCATATGTAGGAAATGGAAAAGAAATACACATGAAGATTGTGTGTCACAAAGAATTGTCAGGTAATGGGGTCCTTATTTATCTTAATCAAAAGTGCACAAAAAGCATTCAGGATCCTTGACAATCCTGCACTAAATTTGTTTGTATAACATCAGACCTCTTCTTCTGAATTCTCTGATTCCCACACTTCCCTTTTATTTTTCCACGTTTGATTGTTGAAGGCATGGCAATGGCCAGTCGCTCCAACCCACTCTTCACATGGAGCAGCATATTCACAAACATAACAATAGCACTGCCCAAAAATCAAAACATTCCACATGTAATAAGATTGTATAAATCAAATCTAACACCTGATGACCTGTATATATGGAAATATAATGGATATATTTTCTCTAAATTACCAGTTCACAGTGACTCTCATGCGGTGTCTGATCAAATGGATATTTCACGCACCTATGCCTCGGATGTGCAATATCTTTATATGCTTCCTACTCATCATCACAGCACAGTTCGGAAAGAGGGAAAAAAAAAAAAAGCTTAGTAGGTGAAATAAGGATAACTGCATGTTCTTTCAAGCAGTGTGAGCTCAAATAACAAGAGAATAAGAGAAATGAACTTTCTCCAATGCCAGTGTAAAGTACATTTTCAGCACACAAGGGTGGAGCTAGCAATCAGTCCTCAGCTATTGCACGAAACATTATTTCCAAATTCCTAACAACATAAGAAATAATTATTTCTAATTAAACTCAACCACATAAGCTTTACCAATGCATTATCTCCAAATTCCAAATGAAGTCGACCATATAAATTCAATGCATCAAGTAGTAACACTCTGCACCTTCGCACCAGCACATTGTCTAGCATTTAACATTGACGAATAAAGAAATCTATTTCACAAGTTGTCTCTTCAGTTGACACCAAAAAGTGCAGAATTTAGATGTATAATTCACCAGACGGCTATTGGATGTCAACAAAATAATGCCCATTTTAAAGAATCTCCGAGTAAAACGAGTTCACAGAGTCTCATAAGTGAACCTCCTATTCCCAGACACTACATTTAAGTCAGCCTCCGCATTGGGCGGAGGAACTGCAGTGAAGATTGTCTATACTGGTCCACATAGAGAAGGCATCAAAAGTCAGAGAGGTGATTATATGCATGTAATCGACAAGTATGATCATACCTTTTTCCGATTCACTGATTCTCTCTTCAATTTCCTCTTAATATTCCATAGGTTATCGTCAAATGCTGTGCAATGTTGAGACTTTCCGACCCACTTCTTGCAGGGAGCAGCCAATTCACAAACATAACAGTAGCACTGCAAATATTTAACTCAATCCAATCATCAATGTGGTAACAATCATGGAGAACTTTAACATATGAAACAATGAAAAATAAATACATATTTTTTATTCAAGCTATACAAGAAACACAAATACCATTTCACAGTGACTCTCATCAGGTGTGTTGTTGAATGGGAATTTTGCACATTTATGCCTCGGATGCGGATTGCCTCCTATCTATTCAAGCAAATAGTACATCGCAAGTTAGTTTACCATCCCTTAAGAAGTGAAATAAAGAGAAACCCAAAGAAAGAATGAATGGAGAGAAATGATTCAGGCATATTTCTACATGCAATGGCACAGCCAGCAATCTGTCGTTAGCAAATGCCCCAGATACAGAAATTGAACTCGACTGTCGTAAAACACTATGCATCCTCTCACCAGTAGATACTCAAATTCTATGCCTTAAGTTTCTTTTTCTTTTTCTTTTCTTGAGAATACTAAATAATGAAATCCATTTCACAAGTTGCAAAAAAAATAAAAATAATTAAATAAATAAAGGGAAAAAAAAAGGAAGTAAGAACAGAGTTTAGATGTAAAATTGACAACCTGGGGAAGAGATGATAAAAACTCACACCCCCCACCCCCTGGAAAAATAATCTATAAGTAGAAGGAGTTCTAACATCTTCATTCGCATCATCCTGATAAGAAGTGAATAAACCTGTAGCTATTTGGGAGGATGAAATGCATTGGAGGACTATACTAGTATAGTGTAATTCAGACCTTTCTCCGTCCCAGTGCTTCTCTGAGTTCTCTCCTCAATTTCCTCTTAATATTCCACCGGTCATTGTCAAATGCTGTGCAATGTTGAGACTTTCCGACCCACTTCTTGCAAGGAGCAGCAATATCACAAACATAACAGTAGCACTGCAAATATATTTAACTCAAATCCAGTCATCAATCAATGTGGTAACTAACAATCATGGAGAAGTTCAACATATGAAAAAAAAAAAAAAAAATTATCAATGAATTTATACTACAAGAAGTGAAGAAAGCAAGTACCAGTTTACAGTGAGTCTCATGAGGTGTCTTTTTGAATGGAAATTTGGCACAGTCATGCCTGGGATGCGGATAATCTCTACATGCTATCTATTCAAAAAAATATAGTAGTAGTACACAGCAAGTTAGTTAATCATACCAAAAGAAGTGAAACAACAAAGAAACCCCAAACAAACCTATCAAACTAAGTACAACTTTAATGCTAAACTAAACAAACGGCTCCATGTCTAAAGCTACTCAAGTGAACAGCATATCATATCAATTTTTTTTTTAAATAAATAAATAAATAAAAAGAGTGAGAAATGACCTTTCCTTTCTCAGCAACAAGACATACGTCAGCTTCGGAAGTATCAGAAAGAGAGAGCTTGGACAAGTCCAATTGACCGTCGGGATCAAAATCAATGATGAAGCAATCTTCTTTGGCTTCAAATTGCTTCAATTGATTCTTAGTTTTTGCACAAGGTATTGACGACCCGCCCATTTTTGGTAGCTCACAAACCTACTTGGAGTTGGGGTTATATTCTTCTTCAATCGGTCAATGAGTCAATCCCAAGTGGTAAATGGGAAGAACAATAGTAATCTAGTATAGCCCGACAAGGGTATATTACAATCGTATCCCTTCCAATTTGAACTCATCATTATTAGTCCTTTTATTTCTATCTATTCACTTTTATACTTATTATTACGGCCAATAACAAAGACCAATGTAATCAATATCACTGTGACGTTGATTTTTGCAAATTTGAGTTGATGGCAAACTTATAATAATGCAACGGTCAATGCAACATGAATTCTTTAGACAAAAATATAATTGTTAATATATGGATGGATGTTAATTATGTAATTAGGGACAAAATTAAACATTACATGAAAAAGTTATGAACTCACTGACTTCTTAATATATTTAAGAGTTCACAAATTAAATTTGAAAATAGTCCCATATATTATGATTTATGATTTGTACTCCATTCAAATTCTGGGTCTATAGGGGGTACGGCTTTTTTTTCTTAAAACACATTTCAATTCTTCCTTCCAATGAGATTATATCTCCGACGGTTGTTGGCTCTAAGAGATTTGAGTTCACTTAAGCAAGTTCTCGGGTTCGAATCTTGTGGATGTAAAAACACCGCCGGGAGAGCCGCCCCCTAAGAAAGGGCCCGACAATGCTGCTCGGATGGATTAGTCGCCAAAGCGGATACCACTATAAATCGAAAAAAAAAAAAAAAAAAAGGGGTTGTATCACATATGCTCAGAAATGCTACTTCACCAAATTCCCTCCCAGAGTCCCAGTTTCCTACCTGTTGTACAGACTTCATTACAAAAGCTGTGGAGAATTTCTCCCATAATAGTCTTATTCACATCTCCTCCTGATTTTGATAGATATTCAGAAAACAAAGTGAAATACAAATTGCCATAGAATTGGAGTATCTTTTCTTACAACATTGCCAGCCAGGAACGTGCTAAAACAAACCTAAGTGGATAGCAGAAGCCAACAGTCTTCAAAAGAAAGCTCTTGCAAACACAGCAAATTAATAGAATCATACTGTACAGAATTTATATCAGCAGCTGGAGCTTAGGTTTTTAATCCCCATCAATCAAAACTCAATTCTGAGCTCGTACTAGCTTTATTGCCTTTCCGTTCACCATCTGTCCATTGAGGTTTTTAATGGCGTCCTCCCTTTCAGACTCACGGCACATCTGTACAAATCCATAACCATATGACTTTTTTGTCCCCCTATCAACTGCTACGCGAGCCTCCACAATCTTGTAACCACGCTTCCGGAATATCTCTTCAAGGCGCTTGTCATCCACAGACAGTGTCAGGTTACCAACATATATTCTATAAGTCTCTGCAGAAACCGGACGGGGACATCTTGGAACACATCTCTCAACAGTTAAGTGCATCCCGTGCAAAAGATGTCCATCAAACAGCGTCACAGCGTTTTCAGCCTCTTCAACTGTACTCATTGTCACAAAACCAATCTCTCGACTCTTATGTGTGGACTTAACAGAAATAACCTCAGATTTCTTCACCACACCAGCTCTCTTGAAAAACGTATCCAAATCATGCTTAGTCACACTATCCGACAAATTCTGCACATAAAGTTTTGCTTCTTCATGTGACTGCTCATCAGTCACAGTTCCTTGTTCTTGTAGTTGCACCTTTATATGCAGAGAGATGGGAATAGAGCACATTCAATAAGAAACAAATGGATTTGATAATCAAAGCTGTTAGTCTGGCCGCGATGGCTGTACCACATTGGGCAATAGAGTATTTAAATTTTTCAACCCAACATTCTTGCTTACTAGGATTCCCACGTTTATCTTTGTCACATGCATAAAGTGGTTCTGACTTCTGAGGATTCACTATAGCAATTTATGTAATGTCATAGCAACGCAACATACCTTCACATGTAACGCTTTTGGATGTCTCTTCAATTCTCTTTTGGTTCTCCAATTTTCATTGTTGAAGGCATGGCAATGGCCAGAGGTTCCAGCCCACTCTTCACAAGGAGCAGTTGATTCACAAACATAACAAAAGCACTGACAGTGCCAAGAAAAACCATGATCACGTATAATTTTGATGATTCAGAGTTTCAGACTTGAAAGTACAGTAAAGTGAGTGGACTTTTTAGTCTCTAATTACCAGCTGACAGTGACTGTTGCGCGGTGTGCTCCCGTACGGAAATTCCAAGCACATGTACCTTGGATGAGGACAACTTTTGTATGCTTCCTGATCATTATGAAGAAAATTATAACACGGTATAATTTCTTTAAACAATTTCAAGTTAAAGCCGAAAAAAAAAAAGGCGGAGGCCCCGTAAAAGGACACATAGTGAAGTGAACTGAGCAAAGTGCTAACTATATTCAACACAATGCTATACATGTCTAACACGCGGAGTGGAGCCAGGATTCTGTCCCAAGCTGATTTAAGAAAACAATATTTCCCAATAATATATTATGATCCGCGCCTGAAGATTTATTTATTCATTTCTTCATTTTCCCCTAATGCAGTAATGCACATAAAACCATGTTCGTCACAAACACACAGTCTACTGAAGTTGGATGGAAGTACAAATGAAGAGAAATGCTTTCAAGGTGCAATAAGTCATGTAATTTTCTGAGAAAGAAACGTTCCAAGTAAATCTGAACCTCAATCTCCTACAGTTTGATAATTGAAGGGACTTGCATTAAAATGCTATATTTATGTGAAATAGTGAACAGAGTACCTAATACTTTATGAGAAAGAGACCAAAAAGAAGGAGCAGGACTCAAAGACATCCAACTCATATTAGAGCAGAAGAAAAACTAAGTCCAGCTATATAGCCTCTACAGATTTTCTTGCCGAAACAACAAGTACTTTCTCATCAGAATCCAAATAACATAATGCTGCAATTTCATAGATGCAGGTCCAGTGACTATTAGAAGACTAGGCATATTTATGTTGTAACTAGAAACTGATTCAGCACAAACAACCGAAATGCATCATAATAGTTGCACAATGAGCTGTGCCTGCTGGAACTGTGCAGTTTTCAGTGTAAAATTCACCAAGCCGAGAACTGAGAACTAGCATAAATTTGAAAATTGTTAATGAACTTCATGTAACCACACCTTTTTGCGTTCGACCGCTTCCCTCCACAATTTCCTTTTGATGCTCCACTTTTGATTGTCATATGCATCACAGTGCCTAGACTTTCCAAGCCATTTCTTGCAAGGAGCAGCGTAATCACAAACATAACAGTAGCACTACATATATCAGACACAAGAACAAGCCTTAAACCTACATATGAATGGAAAAGCTAAAATACAGAGAACCCAGTATAAATTCATTGGGAAAAAAAAATTGCCTGAGAAGGAACAAGTACCATTTCACAGTGACTCTCGTGAGGCATTGTCCTGAAGAGAAATTTGGCACAGGTGTGTCTTGAATGCGGATAATCTCTACATGCTACCTATTCAAACAAACAGTAACAGTCAAGTTTTAAGCTAAGAATACATAAATTCTACTACACCGCTACTTCAAAGCTAACATCATCATCTAAAATCATTACCCATAATTTCAAAGTACTAGTAATTTTACCAAAATCTTGAAATTATATAATCCACTTATATTAATTTTATTATAATTCCTCTAGCAATTCCTTTCTAAGAAGATAACATCAACTAAAATCACCGCCCATATTATCAAAGCAGTACTTCTATTACTACATAAGTCCATCCAGTCCTAAATTACCAACCATGGGAAGAAGTAAGCAACAGTAAACTAACAAAAACCAGTTCCAAATCAAGTGAAAGAAATGACCTTGCCCTTTTCAGCTACAACGTGCAATTCAGCTTCAACGCTATTGGAAACAGAGGGGTTTGAAAAGCTGTTCAATTCTTCCTCTTCATTAGGGTCAAAATCGATGATGAAACAGTCTTCTTTCTCATCGAATTTCTTCATGTCATCTCTCTTCCTCACGCAAACAACTGCTCTTAGAGCTGTATCCATTTTTAAGTTTGATCAGATGCAAAAGAAGACCAAGATTTCTCTCTCTCTCTCTCCACTAATCTGCCAACATTAAAACAAAAAAGTCAATGTAAAGTTGTAAACCAAAAAAATAGGGATGCTGGGTCTTTGGATTTTAACAAATTTTCCAAGAAATTACTAATGGCAGTGACGTGCCCGAGTCGAACACAAGGTGGGAATATATATTACTAAGTTATAAATAGCTCGCTGCTCAACTGTATACCCTATGGGATACCCCAAGTGTGTGTACAGTACTATCATGAGTAGGATTATGAGTTTCTAGTTTAGGTAACAACCACTCCCCTCTTATAAATAAACATAAATACATCTAGCTAAAACTACATATCAATTCTTATGGTTCGGAGCCTAATTGAAGTCTACTAGTTAATAGTCCTCATGTAAAAAATACTCTATTAAAATTAATTTTTAAGTTTAATTAGAGATTTACGTTCCAAAAGAGACATTCATAATAAGTTTTTAGGTAGTGTTTAATTGCAAAGTGAATGAAAACTTTTAACATTTAATTTGTTTGGTTGTTATTAATAAAGTCAAACAAATGTGGAAATTGGTCCAACCAAATTTCCTCAGAATTGGGAATCTCTCCTTTTGTTAAATTTCTCCACATTTGAACATCGGAATTAGTATTGGGAATCTCACTCCTTTGTTAAATTTCTCCACATTTTAACATGGGAATTAGTATGTGACATGTATTTGAGATGAGAATACACATGTGACACATCATTTTTTACCTCATCCTTTAGATCACTAGTTGCAAGAATTAGGGCTGCGCACGGACCGGATACGGATCGATCCAATCCGTTTGACCGGATATTCGGTCAAAAAGATCATAAATAATTCAATCCGTGATCCGATCCGTTCTGGACGGATCGGATTGCGGATCGATCCGTACGAATACGGATAAATTCAAGTCCGATCCGTTATCCGCTTTTTTATTTTTCAATGTTTTTTGTAAAATAAATTATGGTGTAAAATTATAAAACGATAGCTACAGAAGTTTGAGTTTAAATATCCGAAAATAATATGTTAAATGTGAACTTAAAATGTCCGTAAAAAGGACACAAACATATAATCAATATGTACTTACTCCATTGTAGACAGAATTCTAAGATACCGAATCACCAAGATCGACAAATACATGGGATGGAGACAAGAAGATACATATTTCTAACAACCTCAAAATCTTCAGATATGCAAAATATGCATCTAATAAGTTATTTATGAGTCAACTAATATATATGGAATACAAACATAACTAAAAAATATGAGTTTTACTTTTACTCCCTTTCCTTTACTATATATAGTCTTATATATAAATTAAAAAAAAAAAAAAAAGAAAAAATAATAATAACGGATGATCCGTGGATCGGATCAATCCGATCCGTTATTCGCGGATCATAAAAAATGCAATCCGTTATCCGATCCGTTAGCCGACGGATCGGATTGATCCGATCCATAAATGCGGATAAACGGACCGGATCAACGGATCCGGATCATTTGAGCAGCCCCAGCAAGAATTGTAAAACGAGCTAATATCTCAAATTTGAGACTAAAATTTTACAAATTATGAAAAACAACAAAACTTCAGAATTTTTTTCTAAATAACTAGGATGGAGTATCGAATTGCAATAAGTAAGAGCAATTTTTTAGCCTTAAACATGGCACTAAAACAATAAAAAGAAAGGAAGGAGTATCGAATTGCAATATGTTAAGTGGGACACTTGTATTAAATAGCCATAGCCCTCGATGATAAGACTAGCTACTCGTAGATCCCAACTCTGATTGCCCTTCCTCCCAATATCCGTCCAGAAAGCTCTACGATAATGACATCCTCCATTCCATACTCACTGGACATCACTAAAACATTCCCATAACCAAGTGACCATCCATACTTATCACGAACTATCTCAGCGTTCACGACCTTATAACCCACAGCATCACCATGCTCCCGGAAAGTTTCTTCAACGAGTTTCACATCCAAACTCCATGCCAAATTACCAACATATATTTTGTTAAAAAACCTAGCTTCCGGGGAAATCCGTGGATTTGGAATAGCTTTGCTAATACTTAAGCACCTGCTACGAAGATGACTTCCATTGCACGAAATAGCTTCTTCAGCCTCTTCCACACTACCCATAGTCACATATGCATACCCTCGGCTTTGATGAGTCTCCCTATCATAGACAACCTTACAAACTTTCACCACCCCGGCCGCTTTCTCAAAAATTTGTGCCAATTCTTTACTGTTAATGTCACGCGGCAAATTCTCCACGCAGACCTTTGCATCCTGGAGATGTATTAGTTTAGCTTTCAGTGGAAGTAAGTGTAAATGAATGAACACAAGTAAGCAGAACAATGATTGAGTTTGCTCAAGTTAAAAACTGATTACTGAAACCCTTTTAGCCTACTTCAAAATTTCAATACACAGGTGCCTAAATGCCAGAAGCTTCTTTTAGTTACTGTAGGAGTTGGAAGCAGTATGTTTCACCTATTTCTAGATGCTACGTGTACTTTAAAGCCTTTATTACAGTTAAAAATCACTCATTTGATACTTTGACAATACTAATTTTCAAAGGCAAGAACAACAATACGTGTAAAAAAGCTTAACTAAAAGAAACAATGCTTGAAATACATTGAAGAGGAACTACCAAGTACCAACAGAGGTTCATTTCAATTGGTACGTTGCTGATGTTTAACCTATGTAACAAGCAGTGGTGTGAGGGAACTTGGAAGACTACATCCGAAACACAATCCACATACAGAGTATTTCAAAGTTTAAACTCCACACATCCTTGTGTATCACAGAGAGAAGATTAACATTAATTTACATATAGAAAGTAGTGCACACCTCTTATTCAGACCTGACAAGAACTTGTGTTAGAAGGTCTAACTGTTAAGCAGATGTAAATTGGGAGAATGTGTCAAACACTTAGGTGGGTGCACGTGTAGTTGTTCCTACTATTAAAGACATGAGAGCAAATTAGGAAAATGCACCTAATTAACACTCAAGTTTTTGTCTTCATGACTCCGATATGAAAGTCTTTTAGACAGACTAAAGTATTTCACTAGATTTTATATCAGCGTACCTGATTCACCAATTCTGTCTGCTGATAACTCGGCAATGCTGTTCTACTTCTGAAGGCATGGCAATGGCCTGCAACCCACTTTCGGCAAGGAGCAGGCACTTTACAAACATAACAATCACACTGGAAACAGCAACAAAAACATGGATGTGACAATCAATTTAAAGCAGAAAGGAAATAATACAGTTATCTTCTATCTAAATAGCCAAGGCATTACCAATTCACAATGATTCCTATAGGATGTTGTCCCATATGGATACTTATCACACTCATGCCTCCAATGACGTCTAGCTGCTATCTGAAGTGCATAATAAGCATAAAATAGTGGGTTAGACAAAGCCTCAGGTGCAGTTTACAAGTGGAATTGGTAGTGTTGTTCAAGAAATTTGCATAATCACGTGCATTGGAGTATATGGTATTGGGAAGACAAAGACAATAGATTAAAATTCCAAGCTGTATCATATAAAGTAGTACTACTAAAAGCAAACTGTCCTCATAAATGAACTTCATATCATCACCTTTATCTGTAAATCATCTGTTTGTCTCATCGATTTCCTTATATCAGTCCACCTCTCATTGTCGAATGCATCGCAATGGGAAGTCGTTCCACCAACCCACGTTTTGCAAGGCGCAGGCAAATCGCAAACATAACAGTAGCACTGAAAAATACCAATCGAAACAAGACGTTAATAAGAAAACAGCTGCATAAATAAATGAAGTACTAATTACGCTTCAATCTGAATACCATTTCACAATGAGTGTCATGTGGCGTCGTCTTGAAGGGAAACCTAGCACACGAGTGCCTCGGATGGGAATAGTCTCTACATGCTATCTACTCATGGCACTCCCAGTAACAAAAAAAAAAATAAAAAATAATAATAATAATAATAATAATAAAAAAAAAAGGGAAAGGAAACTTAGTTTCATGAATGAGGTATAAGAATGTAGTAACAAAATGAACGACAATAATTAGTAATCATTACCAGTAGCAGATGCATATCAAACAGTAAAGCCCTAACATATAATAATTCGAAACGAAAATTGAAATTGGGAGTTAAGAAACAATACCTGACCCTTTTGAGCAACAAACTGCAAATCAGAATCGGAATTATCAGAAATAGAGAGCTTTGACAAGTTTAGCTCTTCTTCATCGGGATCAAACTCCAGAATGAAGCAATCTTCTTTCGCCTCGACTTTCCTTATTTCTTCCTTATTCTTTAGGCAAACAACCGGCTGTATATCATATGGAGAAGAAGGTGAGGAATCGGAGATTTCTATAAATGCTGTCGACTTTTCAGCCATTTAGTGGTGCTTTGTAGTAATGCAATTACACTCAGTCATTCACAGACACAGTGTACTTAAACTTGCTGAAGGTAATTAGATTTAGGGGCAGGTATAGATTGCTGTATAGATGTTCAATTAGCATTCCATTTCCACTTTGAACTTTCTAATTTTCCAATTGTTTTAATCCGGTTACAATATTGAAATAATTATTAGTATAATTATTACTATTAGGAGGCGTTTAGTATGATATATTAGGTCGGATTAATCCAATGTAGTAACACTTAATCTGCCTTTAGTAGAGTCTATTGAATTTCGGACCAATACATGCTCATATTCCGGGCCTATATATAACTTGTATTACAAATCCATAATTCTAGTCCATTTACTAAACATGTTTTAATATGGATTTATATAATATTAAATATAGGCTTATATCTCTAATTACTAAGATCGGAGTCATGCTATTAAACATCTCCTTAGTATATAATTTTCTAATTTTCGCTAAGGCTCTGTTTGTTTCACTTTAATTTCAGTTTTATTAAATTCAGTTCAGTTCAAATTTATTAAGTTCAGTTCAGCTCAGATTTATTAAGTTCAGTTCAGTTCAGATAAATTAAGTTCAGTTCAGGTTTGCTTAGTTAAAATTTATACTTCAAATAAGTTCAGTTCAGATAAGTTCAGAGTTTTTCAGGTGAAACAAACAGAGCCTAAATACCTTTTAAATTTTTTAAATTACGAAATTATATTATGAAACCTTTCATAATATAATTTCGTTACCTACTTTATCATTATAGTTTAAGATTAATTGAGGGTCAAAATTAGAAGCGGTTGATCGAAAAAAATCAAATTAGGAAGCTTCTGAGAGAACGGATGGAGTACTTCTTATTCATCTTTTGTGGCCTGTTTGGTTTGAGTTTGTTTGAGTGTGTTTTGGTCAAATAATACTACTACCTCTATTTTTTTTTAATATGTATCGTTTTGAATTTTCAATTATTTAGAAAATAAGTGTCGTTTTAGTTATTTCGTCATGATTACATATGTATTATTAATAGGCATTTTAGGTGTGATTGTGTCTATATTATTTTAGTTTAATTATTACTATTAGACTTCTAAATTGGCTATAAATACTATTTTTTAACAATATAATAAGAGAGAGTTTTTGTGGTCGTCTGGTTCGATCATGACTTTTTTTGATAGTCCGGTTCGGTTCAATTATATAAAAAAAATCTGTTATCCTACCGTCGCTTACTGTTTCTCGTTCTAGAAGAGTCACACCCCTTCTTCTTTCATCTTCCGTACATAGCTACCTCAATAAAACTGATAACACTTTCAATCATGGCGACCCAAAACTTTGTCTTCTCCTTATAATCGATTCTTTTGTTTCCGTTTTTTAACTAGGAGTTTCATCAATTCCTTTCCTCTATCTGTTTCGCTCTTCACTTACTGTTTCTCGAGCGCCACTTTACCAGACATTTTCAGAAGGTTCTTTTGTTCATCTCTTTCATGTTTGGCATCGTTGTGTACGTGGTTTATGATTCCCTGATATGATGCAAAAAGACATGTCGATATGTCCATGTTCCCATGTTTCGATCATTAGTAGTACTATTCTTGGGTTAAGCATGGGCTGTTCGCCTGTGTGAATTGATATGTGCGTGAAGGTTATAGTTATATATTCAGATTTTGACTAATCAATTTACGGTGCTGTGTGGTATTCAACAATTAGTTAGTTAATAAATGGCTTTAAATTACTTGATTTGTTTTCATATTTTCCAAACATATGAAAAAGTCTATGCATGTGATAAGGTGTGGCTGGTGTGTGATGTTGGCACTTTCTTTCATTATTGATGTCTACTGAGTTCGGGCAATATTGTTTAATGATTTCGATCGCTTTAATTGATTACTCTGATTACACAGTTACACAGAATTCAATTAATCATCTTCTTCCCTTCACTTAATCTGCCATTGAAATCAGTTAAACATCGATGTTTCTTTCGAACATGGAAGCTCCAAACGACCGGATTTACTTTGCCTATTTTTGTTTCTTCAAATTTCTGGTTGTGTTGAGTTATAATTCTATTCTATGTATGCCTCTTTCAGTATTAATTTGATCAAGTATGCCGTTAAAAAAAAAAAAAATTGTTTTTGCATTTTGTCAATCCAAAAAAAAACTGGGCTACAAGAAATCATATCAAGCATGTTCACTTGATTTTGTGTTTCCCTCACTTCCTAAGAAGTTTCGATTTGCTTAATGATTTACCTATTTTACATAATTTTATTATGTGATCTATCGATGCCCCTGCATCATAAGCGTGCAAGCTAGATGCCTAGATCGATTGGAATCCTGTGGTTTGGATAAATATCAGCCGTTGAACGTGAAACTACGTTGGCTGTCAACAATAGACAATTTGAAAACTTGAAAGTGTGTTCGTCTCATGGTGTGAGTTCTGTTCCCTGCGGATTTTAATTTTCGTTTGCAGGGAAACTTCAAGTTGAATGCAACTGAATCGAAGCAGACCCCTAACTGAATCCATGGCTTTGTCGCTTATACCTGTTATAAACACAAAGGTATATATACTAATATAGGCCTATAGCTTATAACAAAGGTATTAATGATGTGCGTCCTGGCCCTCTGATATTGGCGATACTCTAGCAGTTCTTTTCTTTTATCTGAATCCTGATTCTCTTAATATTTTCCTTTGCTATATGTTTATTCTCTCATATAACGTAGCAATTAGGAACTATGAGAACTCAACATTTTTTTGTTATGAAATATTTGATGTGATACATATGTTGGGGACGTTGATGATGTATGCAATACTGACGCTCAACGTGGATGCTTAATCACTTAATTGTACATGTCAATGGGAACCAGGAAATTATCATATTACATTTCTTTTCTTCTATCATGACTTATTATATGGTAACTACAGGCAAACAAGTTGATGGAAACGGTAGAAGCAATGTTCTCCACCGAGAAGAATATTTTCTTCAACACTGTTTTTGTTCCGGTAAATATTTCTCTATTTGAAGGCTTTTTGTAGTTCATCATGTTTTAATTGGTTATAAAAGAGAAGAATTTTGATAACTTGGAGTAACCAAGACTTTAAAGACTTAGAGTGATGTCCGATTCATTTAATGAACGATGCTTTAGAGTTTACACAAGAAACTTGGAGTCTCATACTAATAGCTTAGACTTCCTTAATTAGTTTCTATGGTCTACACAAGAAACTTCCATGTGCACCTACTGATTAGTTCATAAAATTTACTTAGAACCTATAATCTTGTCTTTTATTAGTTCTAAACAATGTTATTATTGAATTTCTTGTATACTCATTTGTATGTATATTTTGTATATTAATGAAACTCTTATGTTCCAAAAAAAAAAAAAGTATTTAAAAAAAAACAGGTGGGTAATATTCACCCATAGAGTATTTATATTGTTCCTGCAATATCACATCTGTCGTGTCGTATTTAGACGCAAATTAGCATGTTACTGTGTAAGTATATATAAATCATCTATTTTAAATTATGATACTAATAGACTTGCACATTTAGATAGGTCACGGAAGTAGCTTTTTCCAAGCATTTTGTTATTTTTGGAGATCCATACCGTTTTTACTAGAACTTATATTGTACGTGACTTGCGATGTCAAAATTTGGATAAATGTTAAACTTTACTAGAACTTATATTGTTCATTGTATTGCCGGCATAGTACACCTCCTCAATTTTCATTTTGGGTAGAGATTTTTTTGCCCATTTTTGTCATCATATTACATGTTTCTTCGTAAAGACCGATCCTTAAACACCGTTACCTCAACAATTAAGAATTAATGTTCAATATACGATCAATTTTTTCTCTACAGTGAAGGCACATGCCATCACCACGAGCCAACTATTAGTTTTCATGTTGTCTTTAAAACCAGTCAAATATAGTAAAGTAAGAAATAACTAACAAATATAAACAATATTTACTAAGCGCAATGCTCCAATTCTAATATTAATATATGTATGACATGTGTAGAACTACACATTAAAAAGTGGAGGGAGTACACATATTATCTGTCCACCAAAAAGTGCTACCTCAATGTTTGGTAGGTTTGTGAGGCAACGTTTTTCCTACACATTCTGGTCCACACGTTTTTCTCACGGTGCATGAAAATTAGGGCAAAACACACCAATTTTCATACATGCCCCATGTATGAAACTTCCCCACGGTCAAGTGTATTTTGGGGGCATACGAAATGTCGATTTTCTCCCCAAAATCTGTCAATTAGCTCATTCTTCATCACGGCCCGATTGAGAAGGCCGTACGTATTTTGAACTCCAGGAATCTCTCTCGTCTACTTTTGGATTTGGGTTTCCTTCCTCTTCAACCCTATATTTTTGTTTTCTTATTTGGTCGGGTCTTTAAGAGTGATAATTAATTACGTTTCCAATCCAACAATTAGAAAGCAAGTTCAACCTTCAACCCTATATTGTTTTCTTATTTGGTCGAGTTTTAAGGGTGATAATTGATTACGTTTCCAATCCAACAATTGGAAAGCAAGTTCAACCTTGAACAGATAGAGAAAAATGACATAGAAAAATGAAAAGTACAAGACATAGCAAATGAACTCTAGAAATCCAGATAATAAGAGTCACAAATATTATCAAACTCTCTTGTAATAGAAAAAAAACCTTGTCAAGCTTTCCACACCATTCCAAGGGCAGGTGCTTCTCCATAACCGGTTCATCATTCCAAGGGCATGTGCTTTTCCATAAGTTTTTCATCAATCCAAGGGCAGGTGCTTCTCCATAACCAGTTCAGTTAAAGTGTTGTAGATGCCCAAATCCAAGCCAGAGTGAACCTTAACTCGGCCAATAAACTTGTGTCTCTCCATCGGCATCACGCACACTCATCTGGTAAAGGCCTCAATGAACATCCGAAGATACCACCACAATCGGAACCGATTGTAACTCGGCAGCCAGAATATTCAAAGATCTGACATAAATAAATAGTAAGACATAAATAAATAGTAAGACATAAATATTATAACATATATAGAAATATTATCAACAAATATATTTTTGTTTCTTATTTGGTCGAGTCTTACGTGGACTAAGTCTGTTCTTATGATTCTAACTGTCAAATAATAAAATTGAATTTGTATGCGTGGTCAAGGCAAATTCATTGGTTTCGTGCTGGTTGTTAAATTATATTACTAATGAGATTAAGCAAAGTCTTCTTTACATCACCAATGCTCATGTCCAAGTCTGATGGATGGATTGCGTAAGTTCATGCTAGAAAAGAATTGTGAATCAGTCTATCACCGTTTACTTGCTAAAAAGTTCAAATCACTTTCGGTTGAGTATGTTAGCTATAGACCAGTGTTCAAGTGTGACTATGGTGTTATGGCCAATTCTGTATCTCATTATCATAAGACCAGATATCAGCTGTGCCATTCACATGGGTGTAGTTCAAAAACTTCTTAGATACTTGAAATTTAAGCCTAGAGCAGGATTGTTTTTATCCAAAGGAATCATACTTGCAGCTGAAAGCTTTTTCAGATTCAAATTGGGCCTAGGCAAGAAGAAGTATCACTGGATTTGCAATTTATTTAGGAAAACTAACAACTTCATGTGAGATATAGTGGTTAATATATCTACTAGCTGACTTGAAGGTGCCTAGCTACCGGACAAGCCAATCTGTCTCTATACTGATGCATTGCACACAATATTTTCATGGTTTCCTCCTTGCCAATCTTGGGGAATTTTCTCAACACAACACAGAACACTAGCTAAATTAGGATCTGTAAGCCTGCTAGTATATAAAGCAGGAAATACCATTAGTTTTATATACTTATTCACTTTCCCTTTCTACTAGTTTCTACACAATTATCTTATATTTCCTCCGTTCCTTATCAAGCTTCCCATTTCATTTCGTTGACTTTTTCGAGACTTTGTTTGACTCCAAATTAATCCTAAATCACACCGGAAAAAAATATTTTGAACTTATATTATAAAAGTGGAAATATTATATTTTCATAATATAAATTCAAATTTTTTTTTCCAATACGATTTATGATTAATTCGGAGTCAAACGGAGTAAAAAAAAAATCAACAAAATTAAATGGGAAGCTTGATAAGGAATGGAGGAAGTACAATATTCAATCCCCTTTGTATCATTTCCTTCTGTTGTAACTTCCAAGATTCATTAATGTAACTTACAGTTTTCTTTCATTCCTGAACTGTTAGGATATATCAAGTTCATGAGTAATTAAGCTTATAGACCTTGTGGATTAAAATCACACACATTATATTTTTCAATTGGTGCGGATGATTTTGAACTACATGATTCGCAAGTTACTCATAGAACATGTCTATGGAAGAATATTCCATATGTTTGACAAGTTGTTAACCAGCAGCCCGAACCTGCTTGTCCCAAGGGTCTTGTATGGTGCCATCCGACTAGTTAAGTAGACGAGTACAAGCTCATCCTTGTCGAAGATTAAAATAATGAGCCTAGTTTCAGTGGGGCCAGAGGGCCTGTTCTAAATCTTACTTCCTCCGGAAACTTTATAGTTTACACTTTATTTTTGTTGACTTTTTTTATGTCCGGTTTAACCTCAAATTAATAATAATTGATTACGAAAAAATTAATTTTAAAAGTTATATTATACAAATATAAGAAGTATACTTTCATAATATAATTTTTTAAATTATTTTTTTGCAACGAGTTATTATTAATTTGAGGTAAAACCGGACATCAAAAAGTCAACAAAAATAAAGTATAAAACTGTAAAGTTTCCGGAGGAAGTAGTTCCATCACCTGTTATTAATTTTTTAAGGGTTAAGAATTGGACACATCACTATAACAACAGTCACTATAACAACAATATAAACTAACTCAGTCCTCATTAAGAACAAGAGATAGAACAATGATTTTGCAGGCTCTCCACAGCCTTATAAAACAGCTCAACTAGTTTAACAGTTGGTTTATGTTCGATTGTATGTGAATGTTGACATAAAAAAGTCAACAAAAATAAAGTATAAAACTATAAAGTTTCCGGAGAAGTAGTTCCATCACCTGTTAATAATTTTTCAAGGGTTAAGAATTCGAAACATCGCTATAACAACAGTCACTATAACAACAGTATAAACTAACTCAGTCCTCACAAAAAACAAGAGATAGAACAATGATTTTGCAGGCTCTCCACAGCCTTATAAAACAGCTCAACTAGTTTAGCAGTTGGTTTATGTTCGATTGTATGTGAATGTTAGATTCGATTGAGATTAAAAAATACAATAAAAATCAGTTTAAATTTAAACTTGAAAAACATATCAACAATCAAACGGATCGTAGTCAGCTCATTAAAAACTCGGTCAACATACATTTCCTCGGCTTATTTTTTAGTGGTAATTTTAAGTACACCTCTAAAAAACTTGAATACTAAATTCACAGCACATTCCCTATAAAATTTTCTCTAAAATCGTTTTAAACTTGTTCCCTATAATATTTTATTACTCCCCCGTTCCTTCTAACTCGTTCCCTCTAAAATTTTCTGGTTTTCCATTTTCAATGTTCGATAGCGTCATTACCTATGCGCCGAATAAACATTCTCCAAAATAAATACTACTTCGGAACAAGGGGACATATATGGCATTTCGGAACAGCTTTTAAGGTGAGTTACCTGTTCAAAAGATAAGCACCATAGTACATTCAAACAATTTTCTCCAGCCACTCTAGTACTAGACATAGTCAAAAGCTCCCTATTACAGACAACCTTAGAACCTTCAGCACAGAAAATTCCCATCTGATAAACTTGGCTCAGCTACTTCTTGTTCTTCATCCTTAGAGATTGTTGTAGGTCCCGAAGAAATCTCGAAGAGTTGGAAAGCATTTCTGTCTTTACAAAAGAAGAGGAAATTAAGTAACTGAGAATGAAAGAATACCAGTAAATAGAACCAAAAGTTGAAACATGATTGATGAAATAGAAAGATAAAGAAAAGAGGCAAAGATTACATGGTTGGGGCCATTTTTTGCCTACTTCATAACGCAGGTATAGCTCACCCTTTTCGTGTTTCTAAAGGTATACTAAATCATTTTTTAAAATCTACATATATAGATAGGCTTGGATCCTCTACATTCATGTGCTTCTTCACATGCAAGAACAATATCACATATTCACATTGCATATATAGGAGCACAGAAAGAGGTTCTCAGAGTCTGGGGATCGACCAGATAAACTTAAAGAAGTCATGAGTGGATGGGAAAAGTCTCTACATGCCATCTATGCATAAGTAGGTTTATCTGGTTATGCATAGAAAGAGGTTCTCAGACTCAGAATTCGACAAGTCAGCCCTCAGATTTGCATATTTACCAAGGATATAATTCAGTTCCCGGCAACTTGTCCATGTGTCATTGCAAAAGGCATGGCAATGGCCAGAGAATGGTGGTTCAAAAACCCACATTGCGCAAGGAGCAGGCCTTTCACAAACATAACAATTACACTGCAAAGAGCAACATTGGAATGAATGTATGAAAAAGATTAAATGGCAGAATGAATGAAAGAATAAATAATAATCACTGCCAAATTCGATCTAAATTAAAATGGCATTACCAGTTCACAGTGGTTTTCATGACTTGTTGTCCCAAATGGAAATTTGACACACTTATGCCTCCAATGGCGTCTGGATTCTACCTGACTCGTCGTGATTGCAGACTAATTAGCATAAATCAGTTGGTTAAAAATGCTCTGGTGCATTTTGAAGAGAATCGAGTGCACAATTAACATCATGAAATGAATATTAGTATAAACTATAAAGTACATAGAAAAAGTACATTTTCCCATTCATAATGGACTTTATATATCGTCACACCTTTACTGCTGGTACGGTTTTTGCTTCTCTCATCGATTTACTCATAGCTCTCCACCTCTCATCATCTAAAGCATGACAATGAGAAGTTGTTCCACCAACCCAATTTTCACAAGGCGCAGGCAAATCGCAAACATAACAGTAGCACTGGTAAATGGTACAACGTATATAAACATAATGTTTACTATAAAAAACAAATAATCTTGGAGTAAGTTCAATCTAACTACCAAGAATATACCAGATTACAGTGCTTCTCGTGAGGTGTCTCGCCAAAGGGAAACCTGGCACACAAAGGCCTTGTATGGGGAAAGTCTCTACATGCTATCTATTCAGTCCGCTCCCAGCAACAATAACATCAGCAGCGCCAAATTAGTTTCATGAGTGTGGGAAAAAGAAAGAGATAACTTCAGACAAGAACAGCATTACCAAAAATCATAAGACTGCACAGATTTTCTGAATTGCAATCGACTTTATTGCTAATTTATACTACAATTTATATCATAATTTGTCACCCAATTACAACTTACTGATATAATACCTCATGCAAATTAACATTTTATTATTATTACTACTTAAAACTAGATAAATCAACTAATTAGGAAACTTATAATGTAAGGGAGGGGTTGATAAACTTAAGAACAGAGCCTTTGTCATTAAAGCATAGTTCAATTGTACTTCAATATCTCTTGCTGTATCTCGCAAAACTTACTCCATACTCCAAGAATTTTAACTTTTTTTACAGGCAGTTATTTTATTGAAGAAAATTTATATCTAGTACTAATACAAATCAAATACACTGAATATAACTATATAAGGTAATAAATAGAAATCTTGATCAGGAAAGGAAAGGAAGGAGAAAGTAGCAGCTGGACTAGAAAAACAACAATAATCTGAAAGAAAAAGTGAAATTTAGGAAGTGTTATCATAGCAGCTACCTCTCCCTTTTGAGCAACAAGCTGCAAATCATCAGCATCAGTAGAAACAGAGTGCTTGGAGAAGCTGAGTTCTTGATAGGGATCAAACTCCAGGATAAAACAATCTTCTTTCTCCTCCACTTTCTTCATATCGTCCTCATTAGGATTTCTCAGACAAACAATCGGCCTTGAAGGAGACTTGTCCATTTGATCCGAGGTACAACTACAAAGATGGGCAAGATTACCGTTTCCAAAAAACGAGATGGGCAAGTCTGGAAATGTGAGAGTGTTCTTACTAAACCCTAGCTAGGTGGCTGAAATTTGAAAGCATAGTACAATTTAACGTCTTTCTTCCCCCCTAATCTTGCAAAACTAGCTTACTCAATACTCTTCTTCTTCTATTAAAGTTCCTTCCCTGAAGCATTTCCCTTTGAATTAGGAAAACTGTCGATTATGTCTATTGGGTCGAGGAGTCATTGAATTGAGCGACTAACTTTTCATTTACTCTGTCAGATGTAGGCATATAGCATGTAGGAGTATTGACTACAGTATTGAGTTGAAATGGATTTGTTGGATCTTCGTGTGGCCCCACATGAATAGTGAGTAGGGTAGACTCAAGAGCTCTGGACGTACAAATTAATTTTAAATTATAGTAATAGTAAAATATTTAACAAAAATTATATATTGAAAATTTAGAAAGTGAATTTTCAGTAAATACATTGATATATATTGGGGGTATATGCATGCGCCCATCAACTTTAATTGTAAACGGAATAAAATTTCTAAGAGTACTACATAGTCTACATTCAAACAATTTTAGTAATAGTCAAAATTAAGCTCCCTATTATAGACAACCTTTCAGCACACAAAATTCCCATGCGATAAACTTGGCTCAGCTACTTCTTCTTGTTGCTCATCCTTAGAGATTGTTGTAGTAGGTCCCCAAGAAATCTCCGAGATAATTGGAAACGATTCTGTGATCTTTACAAAAGAAGAGGAATGTAAGTGAGAATGAAAGGATACGAGTAAGAGAACCAAAAGGTGAACGTTTTTAAATATAAACATGATAAATGAATAGAAACATAAAGACAAGAGGCAAAGATTGCATGGTTGGACCTTTTTTGCCCATTCATAAAGCAGGTATAGTTTACCCTATTTCATGTTCCTAAAGTTATATACTGTGTCATTTTAAAAATCTATATCAGCAATTGATCCTCCGGCACATTCCGATGTTTCTTCATATGCAAGAACACTAGTGGCCTAGTGCATTACATTGCATATATATAAAGGATTAAAGGTGCACAGAGAGATTCTCAGATTCCAGGGACCAGATTAAACTTAAAGAGGTCATGCATAATTTGTGTAGATCATCCATTCAGATTTGCATACGTACGTACCAAGAAAATATTTCAGCAAGCTTCTGATAAAATTCTCTCTCACTTCTCCACTCGACATTGCTAAAGGCATGGCAATGGCCATAGCTTGGCGGTTCAGAAACCCACTTTGCGCAAGGAGCAGGCTTTTCACAGACATAACAATTACACTGCAAAGAGCAACATATAAATGAATGTACGAAAAAAAGATTGAAAAAGCAGAATGAATGAATGCCAACTTCGATCTAATTAAAAAATGGCATTACCAGTTCACAGTGATTATCATGACTTGTTGTCCCAAATGGAAAATTGACACACTCATGCCTCTGGTGGCGTCTGGATTCTACCTGACTCGTCGTGATAGCAGACTAATTAGCATAAAACAGTTGGTTAAAAATGCTCAGGTGCATTTTCAAGAGAATCAAGTGCACAATTAACGTCATGAAATGAATAGTACTTATAAACTACTCTATGAAGTACTTGAAGCAGATTCTCAAATTCATAATGAACTTTATATATATATCGTCACCTCTACTGGTAATGCTTTTGCTTGTCTTGTCGATGTCCTCATATCTCTCCACATTACATCATCTAGAGCATGGCAATGTGAAGTTGTTCCACCAACCCAAGTTGTGCAAGGCGCAGGCAAATCGCAAACATAACAGTAGCACTGCCAAATAGTACAATATATACAAGCATAATGTTAACCGGGAAACAACTAAAGAACAAATAATCAGCTTGGAGTTATAAGTTCAATCTAAATAATCAAGAATATACCAGTTTACAGTGCTCGTAGTGAGGTGTCTTCTCAAAGGGAAACCTGCCACACGAATGCCTCGGATGGGGAAAGTCTCTACATGCTATCTACTCATTATGCTCCCAACGACAGCAACAGCAACAAAAGAAAATTAGTTTCATGAATGGGAGAAAAAGAAAGAGTTAACTTCAGACAAGAATAACATAACCAGAAATCATGATTTGTCGTTATAAATAGCTAGAAATCTTGAATCTTGATCACGAAAGGAACGAGCAATTTGTAAGTAGTTATAAGTAGCAGCTGGACTACAAAAGCGAGAATATATAATCTGAAAGAAAGGTGAAATTTAGGAAGTGTTCTCATAGAAACTACTTACCTGTCCCTTTTGAGCAACAAGCTGCAAATCATCAGCATCGGGAGAAACACGGTGCTTGGAGAAGTTGAGTTCTTCTTGACATGGATCAAACTCCAGAATAAAACAATCTTCTTTCTCCTCGACTTTCTTCATATCATCCTTATTTTTCAGACAAACAACTGGCACTGAAGGAGACTTGTCCATTTGATCCAAGGTTACAAGCTGGGCAAGATTCGTGGAGTTGTTTATGTTGTCTCAGCTTTTCTGGAATTTGAGAGACTATTTTGGTAAAGAGGAAAAGAGAGGAAAAAAGTGCACATACGAGATATATATCTTTGTTATCTTTGTTAAGTGCACATATCTTTGTTGTATCTTTGTTAAGTGCACAAAGTTATGTAATACTCTATGAGAAAGAAAGGAAAAAAGGAAAAAGGAAAAAAGAAGCAAAAGATATCCAATTAATCTTAGAGCAGAAGAAAAACTAGGTCCAGCTACAGCCTACAGATTATTTTTTTTGGAAACAAACTATTTGTAGTACGCTCTCAAGTCATCCTAGATCTAAATCCAAGTATCATATAGTGCGATTTCATACATGCATGCAGTTCCAGCGTGCATTAGAAGACTAAGCTTATTACTTCCTCCATCTCTCATCAAACTTCCCATTTGCAAATTGCAATTATGTTGACTTTTTTCCCGACGTTTGACCTCATATTAATTCTAAATCATATCGAAAACGTAATTACGCACACAAAGCACATGTTACCTGTTCAAATAAACTGCTCTGTTCTCAAATCTAACAATACATGCATTATTCTACACAGCTGTTTCAAGATACTGATTATTACAGTATATAATTTCTAACTCCACCAAAATCTTGAAATTATATAATCCACTTACATTAACTAAATTCCTCTAGCAATTCCTTTCTACTAAGAAGATAACATCAGCTAAAACCACTGCCCATATTTTCAAACTAGTACTTCTACTACATAAGTCCATCCAGGATTAAATTACTAACCATCCGCGGGAAGAAGTAAGCAACAATAACAAACAGAAACGAGTTCCAAATCAAATGAAAATAGTAACTGGGAAAGAAAATGGTGGTGTGAAGTTAGAAACGACCTTGCCCTGTTCAGCTCCAACGTGCAGGTCAGGTTCAACGCTATTGGAAACAGAGAGGTCCGAGAAGCTGTTGAATTTTTCATTGGAATTAAAATTGAGGATGAAACAGTCTTCTTTGTCCTCAAATATCTTCATTTCATATCTGTTCCTCAGAAATCATAAACAAATGAGCAATAAGGTGTATCCATTTTAAGTTTATCAGAGAAGTCAACATAGAAAATGAGATGTCATTCATTAGACAAATATCACACACTGAATGAAATTCAGTTTCACATCGTTAAAGTTAAATAGCTCATCTAATTGTACATATATGAATTCTGAGTAACAAAATTGATGAAACTACAGTCATATTAAGTCTTCAATCCTCATAAGCAAGACCAACTCTGATTGCTCTTCCTTCCAAACTCCGTCCAGAAAGCTCTGCAACAATGACATCCTCCATTCCAGACTCACCGGATATCACTGAAACATACGCAAAACCACGTGACCTTCCATTCCACTCATTACAAACTATCTCAGCCCTCACGGCCTTATAACCAACAGCGTCACCATGCTCCTGGAAAGTTTCTTCAAGAAGTTTGACGTCCAAATTCCATGGCAAGTTACCAACATATATTTTGTTAGTATATATAACTCCAGGGGGACTCCTTGGATTTGGATTAGCTTTGCTAATAGTTATGCACCTGTTGCCAAGATAAACTCCGTTGCACGATATAGCCTTTTCAGCCTCTTCCACACTACTCATAGTCAGAAAAGCAAACCCTCGGCTTTTATGAGTATCACTATAATAGACAACCTTAGAAGCTTTCACCACACCGACCTCTTCAAAAATCTCAGCCAATTCTTTGCTGTTGATGTCACGTGGCAAATTTCCTATGTAAATTTTTGCATCCTGGAGATGTATTAGTTTAGCTTTTCATGGAAGTAAGTGTGAATGAATGAACATGAGTAAGAGGAACAAAACTGAGTTTGCTAACGTTAAAAATTAATGAAATAGGAAGATATAGAAATATAGGTCTGGGCCTTTTTCAGCCTACTTCAAAACACAGGTGCCTAAATGCCAGAAGCTTCTTTTATTTTCTGTTGGAATTGCAAGCAGTATGTTTCACCTATTTATAGATGCTAAAGTGTACTTAAATCACCGTAAAAAATGAAACTGATTCGATACATGACTTCGAAATACATGAATGAAATACATCAATAAGGAACTACCGAAACAGGTTCACTTAACTTGGTAAGTTGCTGATGCTTAACCTATGTAAGTAACAAGCAGTGGTGGTGTGCTTAACTTAGAAGAATACATCAGTAACACATTCTATGATAGTCCTACAGAGTATTTAAAGTCCACAAATCATCATGTACACAGAGAGCAGATTAACATAAATACGTCCTATACAAAGTAGTGCAGAATACCCACTCAGACCCGAAAAGAACTTGTTTTAGAGTGTCCAACTGATAGACAGATGCAAATTAGGAGAGTGTGACTAACACTTGGGTGGGTGCGCGTCTAGTTGTTCCTGATATTCAAGATGTGTAGAGAAATTAGTAAAATGCGCCCAACACTTAGTGGGTAGTGGTGTGTCTAATCGTTAGACACATTAGACAGTCTACCACAAGTTTTTGTCTTCATGACTCCGGTATGAAAGACTTCGAGACAGCATATCCACATACCTGATTCAGCATTTCTGCTTGCCGACATCTTGAAAATACTGTTGTACTTCTAAAGGCATGGCAATGGCCAACCCACTTTTGGCAAGGAGCAGGGACTTTACAAATATGACAATCACACTGGAAAAAGCAACATAAGCATGGATGTTAAAATCAATTTAAAGCAGAATGAATGGAAAAAAAGAAAAACAATACTGCCATTCTCTGTCTAAATAACAAAGGCCTTACCAATTCACAGTGATTTCTATAGGATGTTGTCCCGTAGGGAAACTTGTCACACTCATGCCTCCAATGGCGCCTAGATGCTGTCTGAAGGTCATAGGAAGCATAAAATAGTCTGTTAGACAAGCCTCAGGTGCAGTCACTAGTGGAATTGGTAAAGTTTTAATTTCCAAGAAAATTGCATTCTAATTACTTCCATTGATTATCAAAGACAATAATTTGATTACGTTCATATGCTCACCTTTATCTGTAAATCATTCGTTTGTCTAATCAATTTCCTTATAGCAGTCCACCTCTCACTGTCAAATGCATCACAATGGGAAGTCGTTCCACCGACCCACATTTTGCAAGGCGCAGGCAAATCGCAAACATAACAGTAGCACTGAAATATACCAACCCAAAACAAAACGTTAATAAGAAAACAAGTGCATAAATAAATAATAATAATATTCTTTCTTGGAGTAATTAAGTTCAGTCTGAATACCAGTTCACAATGACTGTCATGTGGCGTTGTCTTGAAGGGAAACCTAGCACACGAGTACCTCGGATGGGGATAGTCTCTACATGCTATCTACTCATGGCATACCCAGTAAAGAAAAAAAAAAACCTTAGTTTCATAAATAGGAGATAAAGAATGAAAAAGTTCACATTTAACTACAATAGCATACTGCATAAGTATGTCATAAAGACAAAAGCACAGCCGATAAGATTACACACATGTTCTGAACTTCAATTAAACACCTACTATACCTATTGAGAGAATTAAGAAAGCGTAAGTAGAACAAACAGCAGATCAAACAGTACAGCCCTAAGACGTAATAATCCGAACGAAAATTAAATTCAGAGTTGAGAAACACTACCTGACCCTTTTGGGCAACAAATTGCAAATCAGCATCGGAATGATCAGAAAGAGAGAGCTTGGAGAAGTCTAATTCTTCTTCATCAGGATTAAACTCAAGGATGAAACAATCTTCTTTCTCCTCGAATTTCCTTATTTCGTCCTTATTCCTCAGGCAAACAACTGGCTACAGTATATCATCTATTTCATCAGGGGAAGAAGGGGGAGAATCGGAGATTTCTATAAACTTTTCTGCCATTTTAGCGGTGCCGTTCAATTACAATTTTCCCTCTAGACTGTCGAGCACTAGTAGTAGACTAAGTAGTATGTTCTGGGTCTGGGACCTGGGTACTGGGGGTTTAACCAGAACCCGAACCCGCTCGACGCAAGGGCCTTATGGTACCGCCCGACTAGTTAATGAGTGGCGTTATGTTTTTTTTTAAATGAGTGGCGTTATGTTCATTTATACCACTTCATAATTTATTTATTTTTGATACATGTACCACTTCATAATTTTAATGCTGGGTCTAATAGTGATTTTTACTAAAACAAAACTCCAGCGCTCGGATCGTGTTGACCCCAATTGAACATGTCCAAGTAATTTTCAAACCAAAAATACAGATACTTCTAATTCAGTTTAGCAAAAGTCACCATTACATCATATCACAGGACATTCAAAAAAAATTCTCCAGCCACTCTAACGCTAGTCGTCATAGTCAAAACTCAAAAGCTCCCTATTATACACAAACTTTCAGCACAGTACAAAATTTCCATCTGATAAACTTTGGCTCAACTACTTCTTCTTGTTGCTCATTTTGGAGACTTAGGAGGATCTTCTCTGTAAAATGGCAGAAAGGACTGCTATCCTCTTTCGTAGGCTAATTTTTACAAAAGAAGAAGAAAGTATAAGTGAGAACGAACAAATACAACAAGTAAGAGAAGAGAACAACAAGGTAAAAGTTTTTCACATAAAAACATGATTGATGAAATTAAAAATAAAGCAGGTATAGTTCACCCTAGCTATTTCATGTTCCTAAAGTTATATATACTGTGTCATTTTAAAAATCTATATTAGCAATTGATCCTCCTTCGTCACATTCCAATGTTTCTTCATTATATGCAAGAACAACGCTCGTCTGCACATTGCATAAATAGGAGCACAGTGAGGTTCTTAGATTCTGGGGACCAGATTAAACTTCGAGAAGTCATGCATAATTTGTGTAGAACATCCATTCAGAATTCGACGAGTAAGTCTTCAGATTTGCATACGTACCAAGAAACAATTTCAACATACTTCTGAAGTAATTCTTCATCGCTTCTCCAGTCGACATTGCTACTATCCACTTCAGACTTCAACTTTTCACAAACATGACAATTACCCTGAAAAGAGCAACATTGGAATGAATTGTCTGAAGAAAAGATTAAAAAGGCAGAATGAATGAATGCCAAATCTGATCTAAATAAAATGGCATTACCTGTTCACCGTGATTTTCATGACTTATTGTCACAAATGGAAATTCGACACACTCATGACTCATTGTAGTTGTAGACTAGGCAATAAAACAGTTGGTTAGAAAAGCAACGGTGCATTTTCAAGAGAATAAAAAGTGCACAATTAACATCATGAACTGAATATTAATACTATAAAGTACTCCCATTCATAATGAACTCTATATATTACCATACCTTTACTGGTAATATTTTGCTTGTCTCGTCGATGCTCTCATAGCTTTCCACCTCTCATCATCTAAAGCATAGCAATGAGAAGTCGTTCCACCAACCCAATTTTTGCAAGGTGCAGGCAAATCACAAACATAACAGTAGCACTGGCAAATGGTACAACACATAAGCATAATGTTAATTTACTGGGAAACAACTGAAAAACAAATAATATTGGAGTAAGTTCAATCTAATAACCAAGAATATACCAGTTCACAGTGCTGGTCATAAGGTGTCTTCCCAAAGGGAAACCTGCCACACAAATACCTCGGATGGGGAAAGTCTCGGCATGCAATCTACTCATTACGCTCCCAATAACAACAACATCAGCGGGAGAAAAAGAGAGAGACAACTCCAGACAAGAACATCATAACCAAATCATAAGACTGCACAGATATTCTGAATTGCAGTACTTTACGCCCACTCTAAGTTGGAAATAAATATCATATGTTAATATAAATCTATCTTTCAAGCTAAATACGCAATGTTTTAAGTTAAATATGTGATGTTAATCATGTGAAACTAAACCATGTTCATCATATTTATTGAGAAATTGATGCCTGCAGCTTAACAACTGAGCTTGTGTCCACTTATAACATGATGAATCATGTATAACAAGTATAAGTATATTTCCGTATCCACTGATGTTCATGCCGTGTGTATATACTGAAAAAGGGCTAGTAGTAAACTTAAGAACAGAGCCTTTATTAGTTGAATTAGTTGAATTGTACTTCAATATCAGTGTTTTAGGTCTCTCAAAAAACTTACTCTCCATAGTCCATACTCCAAGTTTTCGTTTCTACAGTTATTTTATATAAAGTTTCGAGGGAGCTTAGACAGTACTATATGGATTATAACTTCAATAATGGAAAGAAAATTTATAATAAGGTACTACTACTAATAAATAGAAATCTTAATCAGGAAAAGAAGGAGCAGGTAATAAGTAGCAACAAACTAACTGTAAAGAATCAGAATTAGTAGAAACAAATCAAAACGACAATAATAATAATAATTATCTGAAAGAAAGGTGAAACTTCACTACCTGTCCCTTTTGAGAAAGAAACTGCAAATCAGCAGCATTAGTAGAAACAGAGTGCTTAGAGGAGAAGTTGAAATCATCCTGATAGGGATCAAATTCCAGAATGAAACAATCTTCTTTCTCTTCGACTTGCTTCATTTTATCCTTGTTTCTCACACAAACAACTGCCCTTAAAGGAGATCCGTCCATTTCATACACTTTTTTTTTTTTTTTTTTTTTTTTTGTTGTGGTTCTTTGGAGTTTGGAGTACTAAATTCAATCACATTTACAGTGAAGGTAAACTTCCAGCCGTCAGTATTTATTGGTAAAGTGTGAAACCCTAAGTGGTTGGGTCGGTGAAAACTGATTGGAATTCTCGATAATAATAATAATGATTGGAATTCTATACTCCACGCGTGCTATATACTGTTTCTTTCTTTGTATTTGAATGGGGAAGCAAGTTACATAAGAATCAGTTTGTTTTTTTAAGATAATATTATAATTACAATTACAATGTTTGGCCTATAAATTTACATCAATAAATTTTTAATCAATCTCATTATACTGATCTGTTTTTTTTTAATTATATACGTTTGTTTTGTTGATTTTTTTTTTAACTTAGTTTGATCTTCAGTAAATTCTAAATCAAACTATATAAAATAAAAATTAATAAATTTGTATTATGAAAATAGAGTGACTAGACTTTCATAATATCATTTCACATTAACATATGAGTATTACACTTTAGTCTTCTACATTATTTCACCGTAGCATTGGGACTCACACGAGACCCACTACTATAATGAGAGGGATATCATGAAAGGAGTAGGGGGTGTAGTGTAGAAAATACATTCTCATTTAAGGGTTTGGAAAGAGAAGATTCTAATTAAGTCAAAAATTGAAACCGCTATTTAATTACTGTCGCGTATATACACATCAAGTCAATAACATAATAATAACACTGATGTCGATTGAAACTAATAGAATTAACTTAGTTTCAACTTAAACCAACGAATCTAAGTTGAGACCAACTTGAATTTAAATGAAATCAATGAAACTAACATTAGCTAACACTAACATTGATGATGTTAATTGCGTTGGTTTTAACTGAAACCAGTTAAAATATACGTTAAAACTAACAATGTTGGTGCCAAAACCAATGAAATCAACTAAAACCAACTTGATTTCAATTAAAACAAGTGAAATCACACTTTTGGCTTTGAACCTAATACCTTCTGTGTGATAAAATTAATTAAACTAACACTATCAATTCTAACACTAAAGCTTCGTTACCCCCAACAATTACTTAATAGTTTGACTAGGGTAACATGGTACAGTATAGCCTTGGACCCACTCTAAACCCTAATTAAGACCATAGCGGTTGGGTGAACCTCCACCCATGGCGGACTTGTTTGACTCTGCCATGGCCGAAGCTTGAAAGCTAGTCCATGACATATGCGTGGCGAAGATATTCCAAAAGCGTGGGTAATCTTTTTCTTGGAACCAATCCTCTCAACACTTAAAAGCATCCTATGCAAAAGATACCCATCAAACATACATGAGGAGGATATGATAGTTGAGAACGAATACCACACATACGTAAACTATGAAAGTGAAATCGAAAGCGTGAGCGATGAGTTCGAACAAGATACAAGGTATTATATTGGGTATTTCATAGAGGGAATTCATATTCGACGGGCATCATCTACAATAAACTCTATCAATGATTACATGAACCTTAACAGTCAAATGCATAGCATCACACACATGAACCGCAAACTTGATGCAACATATTTTCAGATGCGTTGATTGTCCAAGCTTCATCAATCGCGTGTTTTGTTTGTTTTAAGCTCGATGCATTTATGGTTGTGTGTTGCGTGTTTATTGCATTTATATTCGTGAGCTCTTGTGTGGTTTAAATCCGTTGTAAGTCGTTATAATATATTCACGATTTGTTCAAATAAATTCTAAAATATATTTTACGGTAATCTTATAGTTCATATTACCATAACTTATTAAAATTAAAAAATTGAATGACACTCCATGCAATGCAGGAACATGCCACGATGCCGCGACATGAGGAAAAATACACCCTGATGTTATGTTGTGGCATCTTGCCAGGGGCGGCCCATGGGCTGTGCAGTCAGCCCAACTGCACAGGGCCACATTTCCCTTGGGGCCTCGAGGCCCAATATCCTAAAGCCCAGTACTAGGCTTATGAAGTATTAAAAAAAATAAAAATTTATTTCCTTAAATAATTTCAGAAACTAGCCGACTCTTCACCTTCTTCCTCTCTTCCTCACGGCGACACGGCCACGGCCGTTTTCTCACTTTCTGATTTCTTTGTCGGAACTCGGCTTATTTATCCCTCTTTCTTCTCAACCTCCATTAACTCTCCATCAATTTGTCTATTTCCTAAAAATTACCGTTTGAATT
Organism: Plantago ovata; assembly: GCA_028274465.1. Lineage (NCBI taxonomy): Eukaryota > Viridiplantae > Streptophyta > Magnoliopsida > Lamiales > Plantaginaceae > Plantago > Plantago ovata. The sequence goes on from CM051457.1 coordinate 22,301,464, forward strand.
TCAATCTATATATATACATCATGTTTTGCAATTTACTTTTACCCAATTTCAGTCATCTTCTTCTCTTATTTTGGTTTACTCTACTCATATTAAACAAGAAAACGGTGGAGATTTGTCATAGTTTTGATAATTTCGGTCTATCTCAATCTCAGTGGGCATCTTCGAATTTTGAAGGTATTTGCTTCGATTTGATCAATACTCTTATTTGAATTTTTTAGGGTTCTTGTATTTTTCTAATTCTTGGTGAATTATTTTTTCTAGGCACTTGCTGGTTGTGTCATTATATAGTTTCAGTCTTGATCATGTTTTGCCGATGTCTCTTGCTGAATGTTTAGGTACTTTTATTGTAAAGACTTTTGATGTGATATGTCAATAATTTTTTTACTTTTTTCTTGCTAAAAGTTTTGTTGGCCGTGCAATTTGTTTCTTAAAAAAAAAAAATTATATTTAATTATTACTTTGGGCCTCGTCTAAAATTTTGCACAGGGCCTCTAAAAGTCAGAGCCGCCCCTGCATCTTGCGGCATGAGTGCGGGTGGTGTAAAGGGTGCGGAGTGAAAGGTTGTGTCAGTAGCATAGCATACTAGCATTGGTGGTATATGCGCAACCCATCAACTTCATAAGCCGAATAAACATTCTCTAAAATAAATACATTTAACACCAGGTCCAAGGGGCATATGGCATTTCGGAACAGCTTTAAGATGCGAGTACCTGTTCAAAAGATAAGCACCATATTACATTCAAACAATTTTCTCCAGCCACTCTACCGCTAGTCATAGTAAAAAAAAAAGCTCTCTATATTAAAGACAACCTTAGAACCCTCAGCACACAAAATTCCCATCTGATAAACTTGGATCAACTACTTCTTGTTGCTCTTGCTCATGTTGGAGACTTGGGATCTTTTCTTACTTTGAAAAATTAGATTTTTGAAGGTCTCAGGAAGAAAGCACTCTGTGAAGGATCTCTTCAAGCTTTACAAAAGAAGAGGAAAAGTAAGAGAGAATGAATTGAATACGAGTAAGAGAACCAAAAGTTGAAACATGATTGATGAAATTGAAAGATAAAGAAAAGAGGCAAAGATGTGGTTGGGCCATTTTTGCCTACTCCATAAAGCAATATTTCTTGTTCCTAAAGGTATACTAAGTCATGTTTTAAAATCCATATATATATAGATAATTAAGCTTGATAGTTAGTTGATCCTCCTTCACATTCCTATGTTTCTTCATATGCAAGAGCAATATTTACATTGCATATATAGGAGCACAGAAAGAGGTTCTCAGATTCTGGAGACCAGATAAACTTAAACAAGTCATGCATAATTTGTGCAGAGGCATCCATTCAGAATTCGACAAGTCTTCAGATTTGCATATATATGCACCAAGAATATAATTCAGTATACCTTCTGATGTTGCTCCCTCTTTCTTCTCCAGCTTTTATTGCTAAAGGCATGGCAATGGCCATAGCTGGCCCCTTCAGAAACCCACAATCCGCAAGGAGCAGGCATTTCACAAACATAACAATTACACTGGAACAAGTAACATTGGAATGAATGTATGGTGGAACAATTAAAGCAGAATGGACGAAAATATAAATAATAATCACTGCCAAATTCAATCTAATTAAAATGGCATTACCAGTTCACAGTGATTTTCATGACTTGTTGCCCCAAATGGAAGTTTGACACATTCATGCCTTCGATGGCGTCTAGATGCTACCTGATTCTTTGCAATTGCAAATGAATCCTAAAATGTACAGTAAATTATAGTATTAAAAAATTCATGTTGTCATGATTTAACAAAAAATGAATAAAAAAAAAATCATCAGAATCACATTCTAATGTTACGGAGCAAGTAATTTCAGTTCCCTCACTCCTTTATGTATTCTTAAGACCAGTGTAGAGCATCCATTCAGAATTCGATATGAAAGATTTCAGATTTGCATATATTCCAAAAATTTACTTCAGTATACCTTCTGACGTTTCTCCCTCTTAGTTCTCCAGCTTTCATTGCTAAAGGCATGGCAATGGCCATAGCTTGGCGGTTTAGAAACCCACATTGCGCAAGGAGCAGGCTTTTCACAAACATAGCAAATGCACTGTAACGAGCACACAAATATGAATATATGAAAAAGATTTAAAGCAGAAAGAGTGATAAAAAATAATTACTAGACATAACTGGCATTACCAATTGACAGTACTTTTCATGACGTGTTGTCTGAAACGGAAATTTCTCACACTCATGCCTTCGATGGCATCTAGATGCTACCTGACTTGTAGTTGCAGACTAAGCATATAACAGTCGTTTAAAAATCTCAGGTGCATTTTCAAGAGAATAAAGTGCACAGTTAACATCATGAGCTGAATATTATAAAGTACTGAAAGCGAATTCTCCCATTCATAATATGAACTTTATACATCATCATACCTTTACAGGTAATAGGTTTGCTTGTCTCATCGATTCTCTCATAGCTTTCCACCTCTCATCATCTAAAGCATAGCAATGAGAAGTCGTTCCACCAACCCAATTTTTGCAAGGCGCAGGCAAATCACAAACATAACAGTAGCACTGGCAAATGGTACAACACATATAACCAAATGTTTACTGGGAAACAACTGAAAAACAAATAATATTGGAGTAACTTCAATCTAAATAACCAAGAATATACCAGTTTACAGTGCTTGTCATAAGGTGTCTTCCCAAAGGGAAACCTGCCACACAAATGCCTCGGATGGGGAAAGTCTCTACATGCAATCTATTCATTACGGTCCCAACAACAACAGCGGCAGAAATTAGTTTCATGAGCGGGAGAAAAAGAGAGAGATAACTCCAGTCAAGAACAGCATAACCAAAAATCAACAAATCATAAGACTGCACAGAGTTTCTGAATTGCAATGACACACCTACTAGACATCTATTTAGAAAATTCATATGCTACAAGATTAATACTCACTTTATCCTTTATAGGATGTAAAGTATTTGAATAGTACTACCATATTTTTTGAAGATAAAATCATGTGAATAAACTAAACCATGTTCATCATATTTATTGAGAAATTGATGCTTGCAGCTTAACAACTGAGCTTGTGTCCACTTATGACATGATGTATAACAGTATAAGTATATTTCCGTATCCACTGATGTTCATGTCGTGTGTATATACTGAAAAAAGCCTAGTAGTAAACTTAAGAACAGAGCCTTTATTAGTTGAATTGTACTTCAATATCAATCTTGAGGTCTCTCGCAAAACTTACTCCAAACTCCAAGTTTTTATTTTACAGTTATTTTAAACAAAGTTTCGACTTTCGAGGGAGCTGAGACAGTAGTACTAGATGATTTACTTCAATAATGGAAAGAAAATTTATAAGGTAATCAATGGAAATCTTGATCAAGAAAGGAAGGAGCAAGTAATAAGTAGCAACAAACTGTAAAGAATCAGCATTAGAATAAACAAATCAAAACGACAATAATAATCTGAAAGAAAGGTGAAACTTCACTACCTGTCCCTTTTGAGCAAGAAACTGCAAATCAGAACCATTAGTGGAAACAGAGTGCTTGGAGGAGAAGTTGAAATCATCCTGATAGGGATCAAATTCCAGAATGAAACAATCTTCTCTCTTTTCGACTTGCTTCATTTTCTCCTTATTTCTCACACAAACAACTGGCCTTAAAGGAGATCCGTCCATTTCATACACTTCTTCTTTTGTTGTGGTTCTTTGTTCTTACTAAATTCAATCACAATTTTACAGTGAAGATAACCTTCCAGCCGTCAGTATTTATTAGTAGTAAAAGTGTGAAAGTGTGAAACCCTAGGTGGTTAGGTGGGTGAAAACAAAACAATTTAAATTTTTCTCAATAATAATGATTGGAAGCGTGCTACACATACTCTGATACTCTATCTGTGTATTTGTATATGGGTTTCAGTCTTTTTCAATTTTTTTATACATTAGACCTTCCCCTGGTGCTCGATCTCACACTTTATTTCGTCTCATTGGTCTTTGCTAGAGTTTATCGTAAACGCGTTACCATAGAACTTTTGCATTTCCATTAGTGGAAAGATATACTACACGACTTGGATGGTCTTAAGTAGCTATGTTCATAACTGTTATGGGATTCTAGTCTTTGCTTTAGGTTGAAATTGTAACGGTTTTGGTCTCGGTCTCGGTTTGTATTTTGTTCTTGTAGATGTGCAACTCTTTGTACATTGACTCAAGTATGAATAAAATTTTGCAGTTTCAAATTTAGCCAATGAAAATAAACATTGAAACTAACAATGTTCGTGCCAAAACCAATGAAATCAACTAAAACCAGCTTGATTTCTATTAAAACCAGTGAAATGACACTCTTGGCTTTGAACCTAATTACCTTTAGTGTACTGAAATTAATGAAACTAATTACACTACCAATTCTAAAACTAATGCTTCATTACCCCCAACAATTACTTAATGGTTTGACTAGGATAACATGGTCCAGTGTAGCCTTGGACCCACTCTAAACCCTAATTAAGATCATAGCGGCTGGGTGAAGCTCCACCCATAGCGGACTTGTTTGACTCGCCATGGCCAAAGCTTGAAAGCTAGTCCATGACATATGCGTGGCGGAGATATTCCAGAAGCGTGGGTAATCTTTTGCTTGGAACAAATCTCTCAACAGTTAAAGGCATCCCATGCAAAAGATGTCCATCAAACAATGCCACAGCCCTTTTAGCCTCTTCAACTGTACTCATTGTAACAAAACCAATCTGTCGAATCTTATGTGCGAACTTAGCAGAAATAACCTCAGATTTTCTCACCACGCCGACTCTCTTGAAAAACATTTCCAGATCATGCTTAGTCACAGTAGCCGGAAAATTCTGCACATAAAGTCTTGCTTCCTCAGGTCGCTCATCAGTCACAGTTCCTTGTTCTTGTACCTTATATGAAGAGAAAATGGGAATAGAGCACATTCAATAAGAATAACTTTAGAGATTAAAAATTGGAACATGAATGAATTTGATTATCATACCAAGACAGATCTTGTGTACCACATTGGGCACTAGAGTATTTCAGTTTCAATCCAACAATCTCGCCTATTAGAACGTTGATGATTAAGGTTTTGCAGAACTTAGTGAATTTCCAGTCGCATGTATATTCTTAGAAGTTTCGGATTTATTGTACTGATTGCTAGGATAGGAAGTAGTTATTTTTGTCACGTGCACAAAGTGGTTCTGAGGATTCACTAAAGCAATTTGTGTAATGTCGTAGCAACATACCTTTTCTTGTAACGCTTTTGGATTTCTCTTCAATTCCCTTATAGTTCTCCAATTTTCATTGTTGAAGGCATGACAATGGCCAGAGGTTCCAGCCCACTCTCCACAAGGAGCAGTTGATTCACAAACATAACAATAACACTGACAAGACAAGGCCAAGAGAAACCAGAATCACATATAATTTCCATGATTCAGACTTCAAAGTACATAAAGGAGAATGGATAAGTTTGATCTTAAATTACCAGCTCACAGTGACTGTTGTGCAGTGTATTACCAAACGGATATTGCATACACATGTACCTTGGATGAGGACAGCCTTTGTATGCTTCCTGCTCATTATAAAGAACATTATAACATATTATTTCTGTAAACAATTGCAAGTTACTTGCGTAGAAGGAAAAAAGAAAAAAGAAAAAGAAAAAACTGAAGTCACCTAAGAAGACAAACAGTCAAGTGAAATGAGCAAACTGCTAACTACTATCTTCAACACAATGCTACAAGTACATGTACATGTCTACACAGAGTGGAGCTAGGATTCTGTGCTGAACTGATGTGAGAAAACAATATTTCCCAATAAGATATTCTGGTCAGTGCCTGAAGATGAAGAGAGATTCTCATTTGTCCCCTGAAGCATATAAAAACTTGCCTTCAAACTGATCTTAAGAGGCTAACATCTTACATGAACCATGTTCGTTATACACGCCCATTCTGTTGAAGTCAGATGGAAGTACAAAAGAAGATAACAGTTTCAAGGTGCAATGAATTCATGTAATATTCAAAGAACGAGAAGTAAATCTGAATTCAACTCTCCTACAGTTTGATAGTTGAAGGGACTTATATTGCGAGGCTGTATTTGAGAAAGTAGACAGAGTACCTAATACTTTATGAGTAAGAGAGCAAAAAAGAAGTAGAACTCAAAGACATCCAACTCATATTAGAGCAGAAGAAAAACTAGTTCCAGCTACAGCTTACAGATTTTTTTTGCTGAAACAAACTAGTACTCTTTCATCAGAGATCTAAATCCAAATAACATAGTGTGCGATTTCATAGATGCAGTTCGAGCGTGCATTAGAAGACTAAGCTTATTATGTTATAAATAGAAACTGATACATCGAAAATGCATCATAACAGTTGCAACTTGTTTGGGCCTGCTGGAAATGTGCAGTGTCCAATGTTAAATGCACCATGTTCAGAAGTAACATAAATTTGACAATAGTTAACGAACTTATGTAAACACACCTTTTTGCGTTCCACCTGTTCCCTCCATAGTTTCCTCTTGATGCTCCACTTTTGATTGTCGTATGCATCACAATGCCTAGACTTTCCAACCCATTTCTTGCAAGGAGCAGCATAATCACAAACATAACAGTAGCACTGCATATATCAGACACAAGAACAAGCCTTAAAACTATGAACGGAAAAGCTGAAAATACGGAAAGCCATAGATAAATTAATTGAATCTAAACAACAAAGGAACAACTATAAGTACCATTTCACAGTGACTCTCGTGAGGCATTGTCTTGAATGGAAATTTTGCACAAGCGTGCCTTGAATGCGGATAATCCCTACATGCTACCTATTCAAATCAACAGTTTAGTTCTAAAACTCTGCACAGTTATTGGCATTGACAATAATAATGGTTCCTTTTTAGGAAGAAACTAACATCAGCTACAATCTTTACCCTTAATTTCAAGTCCATGCCTAAATTACTCACCATGGGAACAAGTAAGCAACACTAAATAACAAAAACCAGTTCTAAATCAAGTGATAATAGCAACTGGAAAGGGAAAAGGGTGGCGTGAAGTTAGAAACGACCTTGCCCTTTTCAGCTACAACGTGCAATTCAGGTTCAACAAGGGTATTGGAAAGAGAGAGGCTGGAGAAGCTGTTCAATTCTTCTACATTGGGGTCAAAATCGAGGATGAAACAGTCTTCTTTCTCATCAAATCTCTTCATCTCGTCTCTGTTCCTCACGCAAACAACTGCTCTTAGATCTGTATCCATTTTAGGGTTTAATAGAAGAAAGAGCAAGAGTTTTATGAACTTTCTGCCGGTAATGAAACTAGAAAGTCCAAGTTCAAAAGTCAGAAAAGAATGACACCAAACAACTGAGGGCTCTTTGGATTTTTAACCGGCCACAGCCAGTGATTTTTTTCGTCATGCACATGGACATGGTAATATTTTCTTCTAAGTAAAACATAATTGAAACGATTAGAAATGGACTACTCTGTACTTATTTATAACAAAAATTCAAAGTAAACCGAATAAAATAAAATTAAAATTAATGAGTTTTTAGATGAATATAAATAAGACAGAAAAAAGGGCAACAATAAATTTGGAGTTATAAGGTGGGTCTGGTGGTTTGGGAATTCGAACCCGATAGTATCTAAAGTTCAATTAGGTCTATTTGAAATTATAAGTTGATAAAACAATAGTGTAGCGGTAGGATACTTAAATTTGTCGTTTAAAAAAAAACTATTGTAAATTTGTCCAGAACCAATTCAAACAAATCATAAATCTTGGCAAGTGATCTAATACTACTTTACAACTTACAAGTTACAATGTTACTGTTGTTGCAGATAAAAACCTACGTCTCTAGAAGCTAGGAAAGGGAAAGAAAGCCGAAGATGAAAAAGAAAATACAATGCTTAAACATGGTCAGAACTCTACACTGACCCCGGCCAGTATATACTATGCGTCTATGCCTCTAGCTAGCTAGCATTTACATATTTATATTCTACATACAATAGTAGTAGTACTTGATCATGCAGTTTCATGGATCATGTCTTCATTCTCACCAGAAAGCTCCTCCAGAGACTTGCCCTTTGATTCAGGCACCAAGAAAGTGAACACCAACCCCAAAACATTGATCAAACCCAGCACAATAAGCGAGTTTTGCACCCCGATTCCGGCTGGATAGCCCGCATCCGCCTTCTTTGGATCTTGGCTCTGTGCCATGTACAAGAACCCGAAAGCACCAATCATCGCTCCAACTTTACCCGCTGCAGCTGATATCCCGTGGCAGGTTGATCGCAACCTGGCAGGGAAGATCTCAGCTGGCACGACGAATGTAGTAGCATTTGGACCGAAATTGGCAAAGAAGAATGTCAATGAGTATATCACCACGAACCCAATCCGGTGTTCTGGCTGAATCCAGTGATGGTAAGGGAATGCCAGAGCAAACATGAACACAGACATGAAAAAGAATCCCATTAGTTGGATTGTAAACCTTCCCAGTATATCGATAAACGCCACGGTGCACCAGTATCCCGGAACCGTGCTGCATAGAGCAATCAATGTTTGTGCCCTGCCAATAGTGAACACTTCTTCGATCGCGTTCATCGTCTTAGCAGGCGGAATCCAACCGATTGCGCTGAATATATCCTTCTGGAACAAGTTTTGACTGTAAAAGGCAATGTCAAGCAACAACCAAGTCATGCTAGTCCCAAGCAAGTGTAGTCCGTGGCGTTTGAGGAATTCCTTGGAGAACAAACCGTAGGATGCCTTCGTGTTCTTACTCATTTCCGTCACCTTATGCTGCTCGGCTTCAATGCTAACGTGCAGAACCTTCGACATATCCGCGGCTGCTTGTTCTGCATTTTTCGCAACCAGGGCAGTGTAACGGGCAGTTTCAGGCATCTTAAGTCTCCAGTAGTAAGTAAGCAATGCCGGAAGCGCCCCCACCATGACAATGATCCTCCAGACATAGTCAGCCTGTGGGACAGTCGAACCGACAGGGTCTACCTCATAAGCGGGGGCCCTGAATCTCGAGTTAAATGCTGCGGAAATTGACATTGCAAAAATACCACCTGCTAGTATCCCAAACCCTTGCATAGCGAACACCGCGGCAACAAAAGCTCCACGTGTCTTCTTATTAGCATATTCCGACATGATTGTGGCTGAAAGCGGATAGTCTCCACCAATACCAAACCCAAGCCAGAACCGGAAGAAGCATAGAGTGGACATGACAGTTTTAGCGTCATGTCCAAAAGAAAGTCCTGATGCAACTGAACAAAGGCACATTAGCATGAGAGTTACACCATAAACTCTCTTCCTTCCCATTTTATCTCCGAGCCAACCAAAGAAAAGCTGTCCTGCTAACGTTCCAACAAGGGCGACGCCATTAACAGCGGCTGCTACATCCGGAGGCAAGCTTCCGGGCTTTGGTGAGCCCTCCACGTGGTAGTAGATACGACCGAGCATCTTCGTGACCAGGGATATACAGAAGAGATCGTAGGCATCGGTGAAGAATCCCATCCCAGCAATGATGATCGTCGTGAAATGGTACCATTGTGTTTTCGCCCCATCTAACGCGTCCAACACTTTCAAATTTTCGTTCGTCATTGTTCTATTGACAGTCTGAGACTCCTGATATGGTTAACTAAACCTTGCTTCTCTCTGTCTATCAAAAGAACAAATGCTCAAATCAATTTGACATGATTCTGCCAAAACATAGACTCTGTTTTGCAAAATAAACCGATAACAACGAAACCTCAAGAAAGATTTTATAAGAAGGTTGTAATAAATTAATCAACAATGAGAAAAATGTAAATTCCTACTCACCACCTGCTTCTGTGGAAGAAGAAGAGGAAGAGAGAACTAATTAACAGAGTTTTGTTTTTTTTTTTTTTGTTTTTTTTTTGGAGAATATAAGTTGATGGTGGTAAAGTGGGGTGTGTGAAAGGGTAAATATTTATATTATTACTGCCACTTGGTATCTCCAAAGGAATATACCATTTCACTAATCCCTACATCTTCGGGACAACACTCATTCTTTCCCGAATCGAAGAACATTTACTGACCTCCATTGACCGCTATTGACAAGCTAACTGCTTAATAGAAGTGCTTTATTTGAATAAAATAATCACGGTAATGTTCTATACGGTAATGGATCTATATAGGATATTCCTTTTCGTTCTCTCTACTATTAAACATCTATCTTTTTTTTTATAAATTATACTCATTTGTTTTTTTTTTTATTATTATTTCTGTTTTCCATTTTGTCTGTATTTTAGATCGTTTATATTCCCATTTTTAAAAAATCTTTATCTCACAACTTTATTATAATAATATTAAACCAAATACTACCATCATTGTATTATCATTTGCTACAAAACCATTCCACAATCTAAAAAAAGAATAACTACTTAACTAGTAAGAGGGATTCTAACTACTAATCATAGTATTTTCCTAATGCCCCATAATTTTAGAAAGTTTACTAAAATAGGAATTGAAGAGATACTCATATTAAAAAGATACTCATTTGTCCCCTTTGAACTTGTCCACTTCTTTTTACGGACACATTTTAATAAAATATTACTTTTTTATTATTATATTTGAGTGTGGGCCTAAATGTACATAATTAGGATTATTTACTAATAAGTACTCCCTACGTCCCAAAACAGTTGCACTTCTTAATATTTAATTCTCATACTTATTTTCTGTGTCTAAAAGCAAATGGTGCAACTGCTTATGTTAGGTATTGTTTAACTAAACAAATGGTTAATAGGAATTGGTAGTGTAATAAAAAAGTAATAAAAACTTTCATTTATGGATTTATAGAGTTGATAATTTCTAATGGGACATCATAAATAACAAATTGGGTATTTTAAAATGGGACGGATGTATTATACTATTTTTTAGAAAAATAATCTAGAAAAACTTGACAGTTAAAAAAACGTGCTTTGTCCTCTTCTCTTGCTCGTTGTACTTATTTCTTCTTTATCTGACTCCACTTCAAAGTTCAAACGATTCCTTTCACTACAAACAGATTTTATCCCGCCAAAACATATTTTCCGCCCAAAATATTGGCATTGTGGAGGGAAATTCAATTTCTTCTCTTAATCCCTAAGGCCATAGCCCCTAACTTCTAAAAAAAAAAAAAAAAGAACCAATTCTCAATTTTCGAAGTATTAAAAAAGATTCACCGAAAATGTCGGATATTCCAACAGATGCCTTCCGTGAAATACTCAGCCGCGTGCCACCGGAGTCTCTTCCCGGACTCCGACGCGTCTGCAAGGCGTGGCGCCGCTTCATCGACGACCCTGCTTTCTTCGAGCAAATTGAGGGAGGAGATCGTCTCATTATCTGTAAGCAAACCACCAGTTGCAGTAAGCTTCATTCTCTATATCTCAGCTCTTTCAATTCTCGCACTAAACGAATTGAGGCCACATGTGTTAAGAATCTGATTCGCCGTAATGTGCCGCCTGTACATTCTATGCCACTTCCTTCCTGCCATGGTCTTATCCTCCTATGTGGCCTTGAGATAAGAAAAACCATGACCATATGGAATCCTTTTATAAAGGAATTCCTTGAATTGCCTCCTTGTCATCATTTGGCCCGTGGATTGATTTCTCCCGGTGGAGGCATTGGGTATGATTTTGCTACTAACGATTACAAGGTGGTTAGGGTTTCTAGGGTTTCAGGAGGAATGTCTGATCCTGCATTGGAGACTTTAATCTACTCTGTGAAATCGAATAGATGGCGTAGGGTTCAGAATTATCCTAATTGTAGCCTCATAAACAGAACGGAACGGGGACTTTACTTTAAAGGTGCATTATACTGGTTTGCATATGTTGATCAGCATGGAGATGGTGATGGGGTGGAGAGGATAATTGCTTTGGATCTTGGTACTGAGAAGTACACCCAGCTTTCGGTGCCACTGGGTGCTTATGGAGCTGAGCTTCCGTTGGATAGGTGTTTGGAAGCGTCTGGTGGAAGCTTATTTGTGAGTTACTCGTATGGGCAACGGTTTGATGTATGGATGTGGAATGATCAGGGAGGAGGAGGGAACATTTGGAATAAGCTTGTTTCACTAGATCGACTGCGTAATTTTCGTGTTTATTTTACGAAACGTAGGCTTATTTCCTATTCCAAGAGCAAAAAGGAGGTAGTTATTTGGAATGAGGATGAGCTTTTGTGGATTGACTTGGAAAAAAAACGTGGAAACAAAGTTTGTGTTCGAGGTTTTCTTGAACATGATTTTTCCTGTCAAGCATTTCCTCTAAGCCTTGTTCGGCTCAAGGGAATAAGCCATACTCATGGAACCACAGCTTTCAAAGGAACATTGAAGAGGAAGAGACCTAGCTCTAGTGACAGGTGAAATTACTGTTACCTCACTCTTCTCATTTTTAGTCATATGAATCTGATCTTGTATAATTATGGAACGCCATAGAATTGCTAGTTTGTTACTTACAATGATGTCAATAAAGTACTCTGTTTTTATGAGAATTTAGTGGAAGAAAGTGGTTCTTAGTGAAATATTGTATACTTTTGCTAATAATTCTGGTTCTTTAACATGCATTATGAGATGGTGCAATTGCTGAACTTGAACACTCATATGACATGTTTGGCTATGGGACTGTTCATAGTTTATTGGCAGCTTGATCAAAGTATTCACATCATGAATGCATTCTACATCTTTGCCCGATTGAGTTATAATTCAATTATTCACTTTTGCAGGTTGACTTTGAAGCTAAAAACTTGCAGTTTTAGGACTCCGTCTGATGCTGAGGATTCGTTTGATATCTATGAAGCAGAGTGTCTATCTAATCTATCTGATGGCGAGGGTTACTTTGATTCTTCTGATGCCGAGGATTACTTTGATTCTTCTGATGCCGAGGGTTGCTTTTGATTAGTATCTGGTGTATCTGTTTTGGCCAAGTAAGTACTCTCCGGTCGGGTTAATTACCACTTGTTAGTGGTGTTTTGAATTTTGAATGAAATCTGTTGGAATTAATGTCTGGTCCTCTGGTGATGTTGTTATCAACTAAATCTGATACATCAGCTACTTCAGTATTGTGTAATGATCTTGATTAACGGATGTGTCATATCACCGTAGTATTTTCTAATCATCTCTATGGAATGATGTTTTTTACTGTCCGAGTAGCATACATGTATACATAGCACGTGCTATATAATGTAGAAAGAGAGAGATACATGAACATGATCACACAAAAGCAACAATTGGCACACAAAACAGTTCATTTTAGTTAAAATCCTACGGACAATGAGTAAAACAATTGTTCTGGGGTTAAAGATGACCCTCCAACACTAAGTAGAGGCATATCATAGTGTTCATAGCTTGGTAGGAATTAGCCGGGCCTAAATAACCAAATCCCATCTTTATAGCTAGGATAGAGTTTAAGGTTCCTGCTCCACTGTATGTGCATGTAACGTAGTCTCTTTCAGCAGATATTTAATGAGAGAAATCGAGAAGAAAAAAAACTAGAAAATGCTATAAGAAGACGTGGGCTATTACAGGGGAGTTAGTTTACCAAGCTGTTGATGAATTCTTTAGGAGTGTTTTACTGCTGAATCAGGTAAATGCTAGTTCTGTATCCTTGGTGCCTAAAGTAGAAAATCCTATGTCTGTAAAGGATTTCAGGCCAATAGCTTGCTGCCACGTGCTGTAATGTTATTCCTTCTTTCTTTGAACATTGAATGACCTACAGCACACATTTGATTCCTCTCAGAGGAGGTTGTTCGAAAGCCAGTTGCAAAAATACACTAAAGTTGTGGGCACTGAGGCTATCTGAGCAAATGGTCTACTCGTTAGCGTGAATCTGCCTGAATAATTGTTGTTCCTCAAACCTCCACTTGCACCAGGTTTCAGATGTTAAACAATCACTTGAAAACCAAATGCTATCTGTGTTGTGATCTTTTCGCCATATATCCAGCATGCTCACCATTTAATTACCTGCCGATGAATATTTAGATAATTACTACGTAGTATTTCTTTTTCCCACTTAACTACATAGTAAGAATTTATTGAAATAAGCTTTCGTGTTACACGATGAGTTTCATAATGTCATAGTAATATCTTAGCCGATCATACATATATTCGAACCTGGCTTGATAAGTTTATTGAGCTGTAATTTACCAGTATGTATGTTAACCGGGTACCTGTTTTTACAAAGTTCTTATGAATGATATGTCTAATAGTACCAGTTTAACCGGTTGTGTATGTGTAAGCGACAAAATCTGGCTAAAATTGCCACCTCTAAATAGAGAATAGGACAGGGCATCAACATCAGGCTAACCAATCCATCTAAGGCTACATAATTATTAGCAGGAAGGTAAATCTCAGTCATGTTTACTACCAAAGTCATACACCTTTTTCCTTCGATGGATGATACAATTTCGTAAAGTCTCTGCAAAACATATGATCTACAACACAAAACAGATGTCTTTCCTCGGGTAACAACAGTTCTTTTACCCATTTTAACCAGATAAAGAAAAGATTACACGCTTGAAGTATGTAAACATGCGTACAAAAGGAAGTTAATGTAAAGCTACTTAGGGAACAAGACAATCCAGCAATGACACAATTGAAGTATCTTCAGCCAGATACCACATTGACAGCATTGTATCAAATTCACACTGATACTTTAATTTATTGGAATCCAACACTTGCAATAAGTTGCAAAAGTGTCAAGAAACAAAGGTTATCAAAGATCAAACCGAATTTTCCGCTAAGGAATCTTAAACTCCTTTAATCCACTATGAAGTATTAGACACTAGCAATGGTTGGCTTATTTGGAGTTTAAACCCCAAATAACCCACAATGGGGGCTTTTTGGGCTACATAATGTAGCTCATGCAAATGGGCTACATAAATGTAGCCCCAAAATAAGTCTCAATATTAATAAACAATGTAGAATTTGAATATTTAAATAAAGAAGAATTAGGTGGTTAGTGTGTATGTGTCATGTGAAGCCCATAAAAAAGCCCAAACCATTGTAAACTCAAAATGAAAGCGACTTATTTGGAACTTATAATGAAATAAGCGCCAAGATTGAAGCCAACAATTGCTAGTGCTCTTACAAAATCATAAACATATAAGAATGTATACAAATGTCTGAATCATATGTGAGAAGCAGAAGTTTGCATCCACGAAACTAAAGATGCAGAGAAACTGTACCAAGAACACACTCTATAGCCAAGATCAATGGAAGCATAGTGTGACGTCCGTCTGATTTCGAGGGATTTTGCCGGGCAAGCTAGTGGTGAGAAGGATCTAGCTAGAAGGCTTTGGGAAATAAATGTTAGGGACTATTATGTAAACATAACTATCTACAGTATTATATAAACTCTACAGTAGAACACTCTAGAATATGCTAGGTATGAGTAATAATGGGAAAAGACTTAGAGACCTTCCAAGAACATACATACATATATATATATATATATATATATATATATATATATATATATATATATATATATATATATATATATATATATATATATATATATATATATATTATATATATATATATATATATATATATATATATATATATATATATATATATATATATATATATATATATATATATGCCTTTGACCATTTCATTTCATGAAGTAGTTGAAGCTTCCCAGTATCATTTGCAATCTTTCTCACACATTAGCACTTTTGGGTAAGGCTGACTAGCTAATATTGAGCCAGGATTGAAAATCGCATGTGGCTAATTACAATTAGGAGAGACGAGTTCATAGTGGCCAATATCATTGCCAATCTTTTTATGACCCAATGCTTACACTAACATCACATTTAAAATTTGAAGTAAAACATTATTTTAAATTATTAAATTTTTGCTTAAAATTAAGCGAATTTCATATGTTTTCAGTAGAAAAAAATAATGAAAATGAGTAATATTTATTAAATTATTGAATTATTGCTTGAAATTAAGTAAATTTTATATGTTTTTAGTAGAAGAGAAATTATGGAAATGGGTTGGAAAGCTCCCGTAGAAGTATTTTTTATACATTATTATTAGTACTATAGCAGTAATTATTCTAATATTGTGTGTGGCTAAAGCCAAAATTAATTTCACTTAGCACACATTGGCTTCGCCCTGTCGGGATGGACCACGATATTACATAAAATAGAATGTCATCGGCTATACAACAGTCAACATTGAATAGTGCGACAATATCAACCAATCAAAACGGACCTCTACAACCATCATTGAGTCGTTCCACCTACTATTGATAAGAATCGGTGCGGGTTTCCCATCAGAAATGAACATGATCATGTGCGGATTATTGTATAGACTACCAAGCAAGTTGCCACACTCAACGCACAGGATATCGAGAAAACCACACTTAGCGCAGACATTGGCTCCGCCTCTGTCTGGATGGACTACATTATTACATAAAAGAGTATGCCACAGTGCAACAATACCAATCAGAACGAGCCCCTACAACCTTCACTGAGCCGCTCCACATACTATTGATAAGAATCGGTGCGGCTTTCCTATATGAAATGACCGTGATCATGTGTGGATTATTGTATAGTCTCCCAAGCAAGTTGCCACATTTTACCCACAGAACTTCTGGGCACCCAGTGTCTATTCTATTGTGTCAATTGTAACCGGAAACAAAATAGGGGAAAATCAAAATGACAATACTAATTAATTACTACTACATGTTACCCAGGAATCGAAACTACTAATTAGTGAATTGAAGTATAGGCATAAACAAATATATTAACTATGTCATTCAAAATAAAGAAATAAATTAGATAATGCTCACACCCCTTTTCTAAAGAGAATCCAACTAAATGTAGTTTTTGTATAGAGTGATGATGTTATCCACTAAATGTCATATGTTGGTTGCTTCATTAATATGTAATAAAGATTTTCATTAACAGATGTCGTGAGTAAGAATGCACCTAAGAGGGGTGAATTAGGTGTATAAAAATTTCTTCCTTTCTAAAAATCTGTTTTTGTTTGAAATATGTAAGTTTCAATAACGTTTCAGTGAAGTTTCAAACTGTGCGCATGCAAATTTTCTTTCTTACGAAAAATGAAGTAGTTAAGTTTGAAGTGTTTTTGTGAAACTAAAATGTAGAAGAAATAATTATGCAATGCGTAAAATAAATAAACACACAAGATTTTATAGTGGTTCGACTCAAACGAGTCTACGTCCACGACCCAAGGGTTGCTCGGGATTTTCCACTAGAATTTCGTAAGATGGATCGCAACACCACAAGTCGAGCTCACTCTTCCCCTTGCAACTACAAGCACTCAAGGACAACAAACACCTTACTCTTCCCTCTTATACAAACCTAAGCTATCCCCACTTAGATTACAAAGATCCTGTGCTAAGGAGTTAACCACACGTTAATTAACTTACAAATTCTAAATAAATACACTCAATACAATATTTTGATTTGGTAGGATAAAAAAAACTCTAAGCAACTCTCACAAGGAAATTAACACAGGTTGAAAGTTGTGTGAAAGAAGCTTGAAAGAAGGCAAATTTCGGCTGAACTCTCTTGCTGTGTATACTTGCTTTCTTGCTTGGTTGTGTGTTTTTCTTTTATTCTCAGCACTTGCATGTATTTATAGGCCTCCAATAGCCAATATAAGCTGAAGATACGTTGGAGAGGCTGCTCAAATATTTCCTCAATCATTCACCCAACTTTCATTTGAATTTTGAATTCAAACAAAAAGGTAAACAATTGTTGACTAAGTTGTGTGAATTATCCTCACCTTGTACACTCGTATGGGCTGAAAATTATGTAGATAAGGTGCAGAATGAATGATTGATATATGCATTTAATCGGTCGTCTAGAGATGATTGAGTCCGGATGTTTTCATGTCTTCATCTTATGTCTCAAATATTTTGTTAGACCATCTCCATCGGTCGTCTAGAGATGAGTCTGGATGTTTTCCTGACTTTATCCAAACGTCTGGAGATGGTCCGTTGACTTTCTGATGGAATGGAACCCTTTTATCTTTTTATTTTTTTATTCTTTTTCCCCTTTTCTATTTACTTTTTATGCTTATCTATTCACTCAACACTCTCTACTTTGCCATAATACAAAAAATGATCATTTATCAAAACTCATCACTACCAGGGGCAATTTTCAACATCGGCCGCATTATAGTCTTGCTAGCTCATTGGTCGATTAAAAATAAATGGTAACCTTCTTATTTATTTGTAATGTATATTTAATTTCTAAAATATTGTTTTGTTTTATTATCAATAATATTGTAATTTTTAGATTTATATTTCATATTTATTTAATTAGTTAACAACATTTATAATAATGTGAAGTATAAGAAATATTGTAATTTAAAAAGAAATGATAAAATACAAATGTCATTTAATAGAAAATGAGAAAAGAAATGAGAATGTGAGTTTGATAGATATGGAGTGCATGGTATCTTAGAGTATGGTGACTAATAAAATAATCTAAATGCTGATGTGGAAAGGTCTAAAGAGTGAACGGATGGAGATGGTCTTAGCTTTTTATTTTTATTGACTTTGAATAATACAATTAAGCCGTTACACTACTTGTTAAAATGTGTTACAATTATACAATTGGGTGTATTTCGAACCGAACGAAGCGAACAACAGGGACCTTATCGTTCTTCGTTGTGTTTGGTTCGTGTTCGACGAACAACACTATCACTTGTTCGGTTCGTGTTCGTTAATATTTTATAAATTTTCTGTTCGTTCGGTTATTTTGTTCGTTCTTGTTCGTCTATGTTCGAGAACGTAGGAACCAGTCAACCACTCAACCACCTCCACCATCTTCCACGCCCATGGCATACAGTCGCGGCCTTTGCAATCGGCCTAAATGGATCTAACAAATAGCCATTGGATCGTACAGATAAGATCCAATACACCTCAGGGACGAACACAAACTCCATTAAAACAAGCTCGATGAAAAATACGCAGAGAGAAGAGGAGAAACAGAGAGATGAGGAGAAACAAAGAAAGAAATAGAGAAAGATAAACCTACCGGTTCGGATTAGGAAGGACGAAGGAGGAAGTGAAGGCACTGAATTGACAAGTCAAGGCAGAGAGATGAGAGAACTGGAAAAGAGGGGCGGAGTAAAATGGATGAGGATTTTAGGGGTTAGGTTTAGGCTGGACTATATATAGTATGGAGGAGCAGTACTTAATGAAAAATGAGACAAGAGAGAAAAGTGGACAAATGAAAAATGAAATCATCTATCTTATTCGAGGTTAAAGTAAGTATGTATAATATATATGTATAATATATTTATATAATATATTATATTATACTATGTTCGCGAATCGTTCGCTAACAAGCGAACATAACCTAACATGTTCTTGTTCGGTTCGTTATATTAATGAACATGTTCGTGAACTGTACGATCAAAATTGAACCGAACACAAACCGAACGTTGATCGAACAATTTCGCGAACGTTCGATTCAACCTACAGTCCTAGCTACAATAAAGCATGCATGTAGCTGGAAATTAAATGTCTCTAAGCTAGTTGTTGAAAAACAAACTTTAAAAGAGCATGTTGAAAATTTAATGTTGATGCTCTTGTATGACTTTTGAGAGGGAATTGAAAAGCTTTTTCATTTTTAAGAATGATTGAACATGATGAATCAGATCATATAATGGAGTATGGGCAAAATACTACAGTACACTTGATTTATTTGTATGTGCAATTTCATGTCAAAATTATTAACTTATCATCACGGTAAAAAGTAATAAGTGATTAGATGAATTTAAGTGGTTCTTCCAATTCATGTAATGTTTGTTATCGTCACAAATGATTCGACCTTTCGGGTCAACAGATGTCATATTGATTTTGATTTAACATATGTCATAACACCGTAACCGTAGTATTTTGTAATGATCTTTATCAATTGATGTTTAACTCATAAGCCATCACCACACTTCTAAGTTCCATCCAACTTTTAAAATTGAATCTCCCAAATCTCAATAAAGATTTGTTTGTTTGTTCACATGCCATAAAACAAGTTCACCAGTTAACTGTAGAAGTGCAATGATAACTATGATTTTTTGAAATTCATTAGCAATTAGTAGGAGCATCAAGAGATGATTCTATAATAGTGACAAGGCTGTTGGTAGTTTTGTTCGAATTAATAATTACATTGTGAATCAACCAATCCGGGCACGAATGTCATTCATGGTAGAAAAGTTTAGGGGATACACAAAAGGGGAAGGGTGGATCATCTAAAGTGAATTTATTCTTGCTCCCTTCCCTTGCAACTGTGGTTATTTGTTTGTATCCATGTTCCCGGGACGATTTTTGTTGCCAGCAGTTTGTTGTACGTTATATGATCTGCGCAATCTTGTACATAAAGTCATTCATTATCTATTAGAAATAAGTTGACCCAACAAATTTAATACTACTATTTTTTTGAGAATCAAATCATCAATATATCAATAACGTCAGATTACATCTGGGCATTGAAAAGGTAGAACATGACCAAAACTATCCTGGCTTACATTCTGCGCAAGCAAATGAGCAACCTGATTACACTGCCTTCTAACAAAATGATAACTAACGGACTGGAAGGAAAGAGCAATTTGCTGTACTTCGTAACCAAATGCCCGCAGACCGACAAGGAAGGAACACTCGACTGTAGCTGCCGCACCAAGGTGTAACAATCACCCTCCAATATCACATTCTGCAGGCCCATTTCGCGCCCCATCGTCACTGCCACCCATGCTGCATACGCTTCAGCAACTTCTGGTACATTAATCAACGTAAGAGCAAACTTGCCCCAAGCCAAAACCGTTCCCGTATAATCCCGCACCACAACTCCCGCGCTAACTCCACCTAAACCCCTCTTCAAAGACGCATTAATACTACTATTTTTAAAACCCTTGTTTTATGTTAATAAGTAAACTCTGTTACTTGATCAACTCAATAACAAATGTAGAGGAATCAAGTCCAGCTGATGTGCAGATGTGATACAAGTATAAGATAGTCACATGTAATGAATATTTTTATATTTCAGTGAGGAATGTCAATCACCGGCCTTTTGAATTCAGCACTAAACTATATATCTCATGTTGATCAAAGAACTTTCATACTTCCATTATTGATAAGTGGAGCATTATGACTTAGCCTAGAAAGTTTCAGATTAGACGCCACAATTTTGTCTTCAAGTGCTTAATTACAGTTCATTATCTAATCACCTCACAAAGTAACAAGGCTAATTATGTCCTCATCTCAAATGGCATCTTCATCACTACCCTTTAACAAAATTCAGTCTCCAACTTATGTGAACTTAGTCACTATTCCGGCTCAGAGTCTTCAATTTCTTGAATCCGAACTGCAGGTAATTTATTCCTCAAATTCTACCTCATGCGTACATGTGTGTTTATATGCCATGTTCTTATGATTCCATATTTAAAACTATGGATATTTGCATTACTATCTAAGCAATATATTTTGAACTTTCTATGTCTTTTGAACTTTCAAATAGATAAGAAAAATCAAATTGGAAGATATCCTATATTAATCTGCTTCAAACAGCTTCTCATGTTAAAAACTTTAAGCCTATAACTTTTGGTGATTTTGGTAATAAGTGATAGTATACTCTGCATTTAATTGGTTTTCTGCAATTTGCAACTAAATCACAAATCTTGAACACCAGAAACTTGATGGAGAAGGTGCAAGACTTGCAGACTATTTCGACGCAATTGCTGGAACTAGTACAGGTGGTCTTATTACAACCATGTTGACAGCTCCAGATGCTCAGAACCGTCCATTCTATGCTGCTAAAGATATAACTCCGTTTTATCTACAGCATTTGCCTCACATATTTCCACAAAGTAATTGGCAGTTATTCAGACAACAATGAGAATCCTCAATATGGTGTATGTGGACGTCCAACTCCAGTTCAGCTAAACTAACAACGTTTATAAAGTTACTAAGTAGTAGCAGCAGCATTTGTTCCAATAATAAGATTGATGATTTATGATACAAGCAAATAGCAAATTCTCCAGAGCTATAATAGCTAGGGTTATTGCATATAATAGCGGAGTAATTCAAGACTAGATCAGAAAAGTAAAGTTAAGGAGGAGTAATTTTAACCTTGTTGTTGTTGATGGGATGATGATTATCAGTCTTAATCAAGCAATCCCAGGCGTCCAATTCATCCATGTCCTTCATTAGGAGAATCCAAACTTTGCTTTCCACGGGCCGGAAACAAACAACACAGTCCGGTAGGACTGAGCAGACCCGGACCGAATCCGGAATCCGGACCGGACCCGGACCGTCCCATACGGTCCGGTCCCCGGGTCATAGGATTTGCCCATGTCCGGGTCCGGGCCAAACCCGGAATTTATGATCCGGTTTTTAAGTTTATTATTATTATTTTTTATAATTGTTTATACTTACCTTCTTTCCAATTCCAACTTTGCTAATCCTAAATCAGAAAATCAGAAAGACAGAAACCAACTTCTTGCATCCCTTCTTTTTCATTGACTGTCGCATCCGTAGATCGTCATCACCACACCGTGTCACCATCTCACCCCAGTCCCAATCTCTCATCCTCTATCCCTTCCCAATTTCAATTTGGAGTCCAATCTCATCTCTTCATTCTTCCCAAATCTCAACGTCATTTTCACTATTCAGGATTTTGATTGCTCTTTAAATATATTGGTATAAGTATCATTGGAATTGCTAGATGAAGGAAGAAAATCGAATGGAGAATGAAAATTCAAAAAAAAAAAATGGAGAATGAAGAAAATGAAAAGATTGTTTTGCTGGACAATGGAATAGATGGAGAATGAGGAATATTCTTCAACATATTCATATGCGTCAGTTTCCTCTCTTCTTTCCTAATTTTTTTTTTTAAAATTATGAAGACAGGTCCGGTCTTGTCCGGGTCCAACCCGGACCGGAAAATACGGTCCGGTCTAAATTAGTCCCGGACAGTTTCGGTCCGGTCTTCGGGTCACCAAAATAGTGACCCGCATAATCCGGTCTTTTCCGGACCGGTGCTCAGCCCTACAGTCAGGGACACTGACAGCGTTACACAATTCCCCATCAATAATCGCAGGCTCGCCGCGGATCCCAAACGTAAGATGATTAGCAGTGATTTCGATTGCATTGTAGCTTCTTTCTGCCCATGAATACGTCCCCATATCAATCCAATCCACCTCCATTCCAATCAATAACAACAACAACAACTTTGCTTTCAGAGTAAAAATAAAAAATTAATTTTAAGGGTTTCTTTTCCTTTGGAATAAGGAGGCTTCGGTTTACAAATTACAAGTAGCGAATATTGGAAAGATAATGCTAAATCTAGGATAATTTTTGCTAAATCTTGGGAAAAAAATAAATTTACAAAAAGGTTCATAATTTAGATAAATTAGAGAAAGGTCCCAAAAGTATTAAAATTTCTAACAAACTATTCCAATCCTGGCACACTGGTTTGCTTATATAGAGCAGCAGGTAGATGATCTAGTAGAACAAATAACTTATTTGGATCTTGGTACTGAGAAGTTCCGGCAGATTCTGGTGCCACCTGCCTCACCTGGATCTGAGTATCCATTTGAACAGTATTTGGATGCATCTGCAGGTGGCTGCTTATTTGTGAGTTACTCTTATGGGAAAGGGGAGAAGTTTGATGTATGGATGCTGAATGATTATGGAGGAGAGAACATCCGGATTCTGGAATAAGTTGGTTTATCTAGATCGAATGTATAATGTAGGTGTATATATGTATTTGGTGAGTCCTAGGCTTATCTCCTAATCCAATTTCCAAAACTTATTAGGAATGAGAATGACCTTTTGTTGTTCAATGTTGAAATTAAAGAAACGCGCGTGTAACAAAAGTTTCTATAAGGGGTGTTGGTAGTAGTTTTTCTTGTCAAGCTTTCCTCTTAGCATTAACCGGCTGAATGGAAAAGGTAATGCTCATGAAGCTGATGCTTCCAGAGGAACATTGAAGAGGAAGAGAACAAGTTAAGCCGTAGTGACAGGTGAAATTACTCTTACCTACCTCACCCTTCTCATTATTAGTTTTAATGATATTTAGGATGCATCAGTGGCTTGATCATGTGAATATATATGGTTTTATACAATAATGAAATGCCATAGAATTGGTCATTTGCTACTTATAATCAAAATGATATCGTTAACCATACTTTGTTTTTATGATAATTAGTTAGAAGAAAGTGGTTCTTATATAGCTGAACATTATTGTATACTTTGCTAGTAATTCTGGTTCTTTGGCATGCATACTGAGATAGTCCTATTGCATAAATTGAACATCCATTTGTTTCATTGAGGTGTTTATATAACGAGAGGCGGAATGATTATATTTATTTGTTCTTCAGATTGTTTTCCTTCCAATCCTCTTTTGGCTAGGCTAGCTAGTCTCTCTTCAATATCTGCAGATCTGATAGATTTGGAATAGGAGATTACGTTTTGTTTAATGGCATATTTAAGCCTCTCAAGGGACTGCAAGATAATTGAAGTAACAAGATATTAAGACTGTTTACTTTTAATGGGCAGCTTCATTGAAGTGTTGAATTCACTATACAGATCTTTGCCCAGTAGAGTTATAATTCATTTTTGCAGGTTGGCTTTGAAGCTAAACCCTTGCTGTTTTAGGACTCCGTCTGATGCTGGGGATTCGATGGATGATCTGTCTGAGGCAGATTATTTGTCTGATCCATCAGAAAACAGTTGGTTTTAGTTAAAATCCCACAGAAGCAAGCTACAGAATACAACTAAATGTAACTGATCTACTACCAGATCTGATGAAGATGCTTAACTCATAGGCCATCACCACACTTCCATCCATTCTTTTAAAATTGAATCTCTCAAATCTCGATCAATAAACATTTTTTGTTTGTTCACATGCTATAAAAAACAAGTTCACCAGTTAACCACAAACAAATGCATCCATCAGTAACAAGGAGAATTGCAACGATAACTTGTGGTTCTTCATTTTATCCTCCATGTTTCCCTGACTTTCCAAATCCTTCTGTCATTTGCATCCATTAGCATGCGGTTTGATCCAGTCATCCACTTAAACTATTTCTGTTGCCACCAATTTACTTTTTGTTATGCTATCTGTGGAATCTTGTACATGAAGTAATTAACGATCAATTCTCAAACCAGTTGACCCAACAAATTTAATAACAACAAGCCAATGAACATACATTTTTTAATCCACCTGTAATAATATGTTAATAAGTAAACTCTGTTACTTGAACAACCCAAATCCCTATAAACAAATCAACAAGATCAACTCGATAAACTAATGTATAGGAATCAAGTGCAGAAGTGCAGATGTGAAAGAACTAATGTAGAATAGTCCCATGTAATGAATATTTTCATATGAAATGTCAATGACCGGCCTTCTGAATTCGATCATTAGACTAATATATCTCATGTTGATCAAAGAAGTTTCAAACTTCCATTATTAATGAGTGTAATGCTAAGCATTATGACTTAGCCTAGCAAGTTTCAGATTAGACGCCACATTTTTCTCTTTAAGAGCTTAACTACAGCTCATTATCTAATCACCTCACAAGTAACAAGACTAATTATATCCTCATCTCAAATGGCATCTTCATCACTATCCTTTAATAAAATTCAACCTCCAGCTTATGGGAACTTAGTCACTATTCTAAGTATTGATGGAGGCGGAGTTAGGGGCTTAATTCCAGCTCAGAGTCTTCAATTTCTTGAATCCGAACTGCAGGTAATTTACCTCATGCGTACGTGCATGTTTATTATAAGCCGTGTTCTTATGATCATTCTATATTTAAAACTATGAATATTTTGCATCACTATCTAAGCAATATATTTTGAACTTTCTGTCTGGAGTTAGTACATGCATATCTTTTGAACTTTCAAATAGATAAGAAAAATCAAATTGGAAGATATCTTATAAATCATCACACAGTAATCTGTCTCATACAGCTTCTCATGTTCAAAACTTTAGGCCTATAACTTTTGGTGATTTGGTAATAAGTGATATATGGCATATAGTCTGAATTTAATTGGTTTTATGCAATTTGCAACTCAATCACAAATCTTTTAAACAACAGAAACTTGATGGAGAAGGTGCACGGCTTGCAGACTATTTCGACGCAATTGCTGGAACTAGTACAGGTGGTCTTATTACAGCCATGTTGACAGCTCCAGATGCTCAGAACCGTCCATTCTATGCTGCTAAAGATATAACTCCGTTTTATCTACAGCATTTGCCGCACATATTTCCACAAAGTGGGTATGTTTCTGTCCTTGATATATGATTCTTCACTGACTTTAAAATTAATGTACCTTTTTTTTTTTACTCTTTAGCCTAAAATAACCAGTGAAGTTCAGATTAATCATATGCATATTGGTGGTTAGCTGTAGAGTTGAATTCATATATATATTGCTTGATAATTTTGATAAAGTGATTAAGCATTTTGAGAAAAGCAAGATGTCAAGCACTGCATAAGGACTTTGCGTTTTTTTCTCTTTTTCGACCTCCACCCTGTGCATGCTAGATATGCAGTAATGTGAGTAAAATCAATACAGGGGTTTACTGGGATCAATTGACAGAACACTAAAGCAATTAGGAGGCCCCAAGTACAATGGGAAGTACCTGCACAAGTTGCTAAGGGATAATCTAAAACAGACTCGGTTGCATCAAACCTTAACCAATGTTGTCATTCCCTCATTTGACATCAAGCTTATGCAACCCACAATTTTCTCTTCCCTTGAGGTATCTCTTGCTCTAGTAAATTTGAAATGAAGAACATCGGTTCACAAATAAGCCATGCTTCTTGTTGTTTCACACACATGACCTCATGTATAATTATGATGATTGAGTTATTTAAAAATGTTGATGCAGATGAGAAACTCGTCATATTTGGACGCCTTGTTATCCGATATTTGTATTGGCACGTCTGCAGCACCAACTCTGCTACCCGCACATAATTTCACTAGTACAGATCAGTCTGGTAAAACTTGGGAGTTCAATCTTATTGATGGTGGCGTTGCAGCTAATAATCCGGTAACATAATCATGATATGGCACTTAAGTCAAATTCATATTTGCACTTGGTAATTTCTACTGATAACAGTTGACCATATGCTATAAATCTAGACATTGGTTGCTGTAAGAGAAGTCGCAAAAGAGGTGTTCAGAGGTCCTCCTGATTACTCAACCATTCCAGCACCCTTAGACTACAGCAGATTGCTGGTTATCTCATTAGGGACAGGAACGCAAAAAGATGAGCAGAAATATACAGCAAAAATGGCAGCAGAATGGGGAATATTTGGCTGGTTGATACAAGGAAACGACGTGCCTATACTTGATGTGTTCATGCAAGCTAACAGAGACCTGGTCGACTATTTCTTATCCGTTGTTTTCCGAACACTTAATTCTTCTGATAATTATCTCCGCGTTCAAGTAAGAATTAACCAATAAGATGCTGATCAAGCTCATCAATCTTATCCATCTATGAAATATCAAATTTACCTAGATGTCATATATATGTCTGGCAGGCTAATTCACTAACTGGGGTGACTGCTTCGGCTGATGTTAGCACGGCGAAGAACATGAGTGACCTTGTGACGATAGGACAAAACTTGTTGAAGGCTCCAACTTGCAGAGTAAATCTTGACACTGGAAACTATGAACCTATTGCCAATGGTGGCACAAATGAGGATACTTTGAAAAGGTACTATATATGCTCTATATATATTAGTTACTTTGAACTTTCGATATTATTGAGTTTGCTTGTGAAATGATGTGCAGGTTTGCAAAAATATTGTCCGATGAACAGAAACTCCGGCGGACAAATATGCCACAACAGAACACTAACTAGAAGTCTGGAACTGAATATACATTCTTGTGTTACTCACTCGAACGGTGGTTCTTTATAAAGTTTGATCAATCAGTGTGAATTTACATTATTTCGTACCCTCATTTGTAAATCTTTGTTCAAGTGGAAAATATTTGTTTAAGTAGATACTGTAATTAAGTTTTTAAATGTATTTATGATTAATAACCCTATCCTGGCGGTGAAGAAGATAGGCATGACTATAAGCTAGTTAGATGTATCATAAGATTTGTGCCATCATCCTTATATAATAAGGTCATGTTTAATTTTGTTTGGGAAATGTATGATCGACCTAAATATTTTGCGTCCGGAAGTTCACACATGTGATGAATGTATTTGGAATTAATTTTAACATGGATACTCCAAAATAGATAATGTATTCGTCTTGATCATATGTATCCAATATACCGTTTCGTCCCAATTTATTACTGATACTTATCTCTTCTAGATGCTATATGCTTCTTATTGATGGACTTGTCAGCCCACAAACTAACCATAACTTGAATGACCCGTGCAGATAGAAATCTCATCACAAATTAACCAATTTAAAAAAAGGAAAATTAATGTTACTCCCTCCATGTTTTTATATATGTGGTTTTGAATTTTTTGTTAATTTGTCAATAACGGTCGTTTTAGCCATGTTTCTCCTAATGACCTATACTATTAATTAATGGGCTTTGTCTATTAATAGGTGTTGAATTGTGATAACTTTTGTGAATATTTTACTATTATTAGACCTTTTGATTGTCTAGGGTACTAATTTCTTTATTAATATCTGTGAATTGTATAGAGCTACAATTATAAAAATTTAGAGGGAGTATTACTTTGTCCACCACCATTCACTTTATTCTTTTAGTCATACTATATACTTATCAGAGTTATCTCCCTCATTCAACAATTTTACCCATTCTTTAATTAACACCCCCCACATAATACCTATAACGACCTGACCCACTAATTATGGCCAAGATCTGACTTGTTGGGCCGGCAATGTTACTCCTGGAACTGCTCTCCAGGGTTATATGTTCGCCCCACAGACTAACACGTGTTCTAACCCGCGCATTTTGTTCTCACTCGTGCACGCACCAGGAACTTCCTAATAGGTCACCCATGCTATAATTGCTCCACAGCAAGCACACTTAATTCTAAGTTCTTCTGGATGGATTTTCGAAAAGAAAGGTGCACCTTGTTGACATGAATAACATTCTCAACCCCTTAAAACCTCTAAAATTCTGGAGCGTTACAATACCTCAAATTTCCTTCCACACCCAAAATGATGAAATTGATCATATAGAATGGGACGGAGGGATTACATCATAATTGGAGTCCCTTTCTTATAGTGCATCTGGAAAAGACGATGTCAAACAAACTATGATTAAATACCATATGGGGAAAGATGATGTACAGCGTTCAAACAATTGTCCTGGGCCTCCTAGCTCTTATTTATACTCATAATAACAAATTAAACGTCGACTTTAATCAGGAATTACTAAAATCTGATGGACTCATAATGTTTCTCGTAACGAACACCAAGTGCAAGACTACGTACATGTTATATGTTATGTAATTATTATTATAACATAAAATTTAAAATTACCTCAACATTTCCTTGTACATGACCCATTGTTGTATTTGTTGGTGGTGTATAAGTTGTCTTGGTCTTTTTACCAGTTTCCTTATATTTAAATTAATTTTGTAGAAAATAAATTATATCCAAAAATTGGTGGTGTCGCACTGGTGGACAATATGTTATTTCCTCTACTTAAATAAATATGTTTATTATGTGATTTTCAAGAACACAATCGGATTTATGGTTTACATTTATAGTAAACCGACATGCTTCCATCCATTTTGGTGTACTTGATTTATAAAATCTTGTATCCAAGTATTAATTTGGATCTCTTATTTTTTTAGTAACGGCCAAACCATATTAAAAAATAAAAATAATGTCTTACAAAGAGTATGAGAAATACTCTTAAGAATACAAGAACAAAAATAATATCAACGTACAACTTCCGAACAACCTCAAAGAGGTACTATACTAACAAAGCCAGCTGGGAACTACAGAGACGTACAAGACTAAAAGCTCTTACCACGAAAAATAGATCACCACTACTACTCAGGCACCGAAAATGAGCACAAGATGGACCCCTGAAGACTTTTGCGGTTCAAATTCTTTTCTTTTCGTTCAAACCTATTGGTTGCCTTTTGCATACACTTATTGATTGTCCTGGGTGATTTTGAATCCGTGGAGGTGCAACAAAGTTTCGAAGAACCCGAATGGGATACCACATCACATCATGGTGTATTTTAATCTCTTATACACGTGCTGATATATAATTGTATGTTCAACATGCATCATACTTTTAAGACTATCACATGAACATACAAGGCATGCATGATATTCTTTTCCGCTTTTATTACTGAGCGTAATGTATTTTACCGGAATGTCTTTCCTGTACCACGTGAAGATACACAAACTCATGTGCCCACTTCCAATTTGTAAATGAGAGCTTGAAAGGACTAAAACTCATTAACTCCATTTACGCACTATATCCATATTAATTTACTATATACTCCAATATTGAATATTTTGATATGTATAGAGATTAGAGAGGAAGTTACTCATCTCTTATCCTAATGAGGAAAAAGATAACCAAATTGGAAATAAAGAGTTTGGATTAAAATGTACTTCTCCTCCTCCTCTTTGTTGCCCAAAGTGACCGACACACGTACGGATAAGAGTTTTCTATGATTAGGCCACCGAACAACAATTCTTTCTTTCTTTCTTCATCGTCTCAACAAGAAAAAAAGAAATTAACTGCGGCAAATCGATCGGTAGAAACTTCGGAAGAAAAAAAAACACCTGTCTGTCTAATTGCTTTTCTGAAAAACTTTCTGCAGTCCATTTGATACTTTTTTATCATAACATCACAAAAATCTTTGCTTAAAAAATCTTGTCAACTTACTATTGATTCCGTGAATATCACTCTTCATTAATTTTTCCGCATTTTTTCCTCGTGAAATTCACCGCTGCAGCCCCTCTCTAGATTCGTGTCTCTTCCATCCAAGAAAAATTCCCCATTTCTTTCTCCAATTGATTCATTGCTTCAAAGTATATTCACCTTTCACCTACCGGGTTTCCTCTCAAACCCTACTCATCATACCCGGAAAGATTCAATCTTGTACATAACCCACATTTTTAATTTCATCGCAAGACAAGATTGCATTGCATTCACCAGAAAATGTTCTTTTGTTTAAGGGTTGAACTCCCTGGATCAGATTTGTGTTTCATTACCAGTGATGTGATTTCGAGATGAGTTATTGGCTGCGGAAATGAGGTTTATATGGAGGTGGTTAGATCTGACAGAAATTTGGAGAAATTGCCGCCATTGCAGGGGCAACAGAGAACGAGGTTACAAGTGTGGTTTATTAGGGTTTGTTCTAGCATTTTGATATGGACTTGTTTGGTTCAGCTCGTCGCCGTTGGAGAGCTTTGGCACCCTCATTTGCTTACTGGGTTTCCTGGATTTGGGAGAATGTCTGTCAATGTTGAGGAGCCATTCTCTGTGCCTCCGCCGCTACCGCCTCGTAGTGAGTAGTTTCTGTTGACTGATCTTGTTTCTGTATTCTTGCTAAGATGGTGCATTGGATTGTTAATTTGTTAATTAGTTTGTTAAGATGTGAGGTCTAATTGGACTAATGTGATTAGAAAGGTACTACGCTGTCGAATGATTTTGAAACAAATGTGTAGTTCACGTATACATGTTGAGGTGGAGTGTTAGTTATTTGATACTAATGTTTATGAATCTTTTAGGTGTAGTGTTTGTGCCGAAAGGATATTTTTCTTTCGAATTCATTGCATGATGTTTTGTGTTTTAGACAATGGGATTGTTTGCTGCAACAAGACTAAAAAGAATGCTTGTGTTAAAGTTGTCTTTGTGGAATTTATACTATCGACGGCAATGAATCTTATCAGTATCTTGCTGCCACTCACTAACTACCATATTCTTATTGTTCTTTTATCACACCCGTCGCTATCCTTTATGCAGTAGTATTCTCAATTTGCTTAATGGGGGCCTGTTTTATTTCTTGAGATTAATAGCCTATTTGGAATTTGGAATGTCTTTCTTTGGTAATCAAATAATACTACGTTAACCTGAATTCTCATCATTCATATGGAAAAATTGGAGAAACTTGATCATGATTTACCACCGTGTGAACTAGATAGTAAATAGTTCTGTGTTGTTTGTTCTACTTATAAATGATTAGTTGATGTAGGAATTGGCCTTAATCTTTTCAAGTAAACATGCTATGTCTTGCATCTTAGGCCCTCATCTTTTGGGAGCTATACGGGAATGAACAATTGCCTTTAGGAATCTTGTATAAATTTTGTTTGGTGTAGTAAACTTCAATTATTTTGCAGGGAATTATACAAGTAATGGCTATCTTTTAGTTTCGTGCAATGGTGGCTTGAATCAAATGCGCGCTGCGGTTGGAATTTATTATTGCTTTTCCTTATTGTTCAACTAACTATATTTCAGTTTAGCTAATTGAATATCTCAAATTTCAGATTTGTGATATGGTGACAGTTGCCCGGCTTTTAAATCTTACATTGGTCGTTCCAGAGCTTGACAAGACTTCGTTCTGGGCTGATCCTAGGTAATTTTTGTGCAATATTGTAATTTCTTTGAGCATCTTCTACTTTTTAGTGTGGAAACTGATCAAGTTATTTGACATGCAGCAATTTTGAAGATATTTTTGATATGAGGCACTTCATCGATTCATTAAGAGACGAAGTCCGGATAATAAAGAGGTTACCTAAGAGGTTTGGCCTGAGATCTGGATATCAAGTTCTAAGCATGCCTCCGGTTAGCTGGTCAAATGAGAAATACTATTTGCAACAGGTTTGTAATTTTCGCAACAATTGCTTCTAGAGAAACAATGTGGCGCTTATAGTAACAGCAAGCACTTTAGCTATTGTTTGCATTGAACAAATTGCATCTAGTAGAAGTATACCCGAAAGTTATTATTGGTCTAATCGCCGTTTTTCTCACTCGCGAATAATTTCTACTGTCCAGCATTTGGAGAATGTAATTATTTCTTTTGGTTCTATGTAATAGATCGTAAATAATGGACTCAGCAGTATTATTTGTTGACTGAAAATCTTGGGGTTAGTTAGAGACTGAGAGTACTGGATGGTCTTACTTAGACCCTTGCTTTTGATTTTAAACATAGGAGGAAATTATTGGTTTATTCCATTGGTGTCTCAGGCTACTAAGAGTTTTTAATAAATTTTCCGCTGTTGGACATCATGCAAATAATGCATGATGTCTTGTGACAAGCCAGTGTTTTCTAAATATTAGGAAAAACATCATGTTTAAACTTGTGGTGTATCTTGTTTACATAAAATGTTGGTTTTTTCCTAATGTGTAGGAAAAACGAAGTTTTTATCTATTTTTTGGTAGGAATTTAACCTATTGAAATGAATATACTCTAGCATTTTTTGCTTTATGGGTTGTACGCTCTTATTCTTTTCCTGTGTTACTTCACCACGGAGTTAATAGGGAAATTAAGTTTAGTTTTATACACACCATGCAGATTCTGCCTCTGTTTGAAAAGCACAAGGTGATACACTTCAACAGAACTGATGCACGGCTTGCAAATAATGGGATTCCCCTGGAACTTCAAAGGCTTAGATGCCGTGTTAATTTTCAGGCGCTGAAGTTCACACCTGAAATTGAGGCATTGGGAAAGAAGTTGATTCAGATTATTAAACAGAAAGGACCCTATTTAGCATTGCATTTGAGATATGAGATGGACATGTTGGCTTTTTCAGGATGCACTCATGGCTGCACTGAAGAGGAAGCTGATGAGCTCAAACGACTGAGGTAATTATTCTATGAAATTGTTAACTTACACATGCATTCATGTCAGCATGAGAAGTAGTTCCTTTTTTGTTTTTGTTTTTTCTGTCCAAGATAAAAAATAATCCTCTTATTGAGGTGGTTTTTAAATCCTGTCTTTTTAGAAGTCTTAATCAATGTTCTCATTTGCATATCACGGCACCACGTGCGAGATGGGCGGGATTGTAAAGTTTTGTTTTTTAAAGCATAATTTATAGAATCTCAAATGAACTCAATTTAGTAAAACCCTAATTCAAAATCTCAAATAATGTCTAATTTGAAGTATAATAGTTCCACATAACTAAATAAACCAAGTATAGGACAGTATTAAAGCAATAAAACATGAATCAAGTTAAAAACCCCAATTCAATTTTATAAAACCCCAAGTCAAAATTGGCCAATTGAAGTAGATGGAGGCGCGACAGATTTCTTTCTTTCTTCTTTCTTCTCTCGCTCTCTGTTCCTTTCTGATTCTATTCTGCCTAAAAACTCAATTTGGGGTTAAAGTATGGGTAAAATGACAATTATTTTACCCCCACATAAATGCATCCTGGCGATCGTGTTCTGTCGCGACCGCTATGGGCTCTGACAGTAAGGTTCCTGCTACAGGGGTACCTGTAGCGGGAACCTAGTTGGTCACCACGATCGACCACACTGGTTTTAATATCTTATATGCTGCCACATACGTCTGGAACAAGAAACCTTGATGTTTTTGTTCTTCGCTATTATAATGTTGTACTGCCATTGTACACCCCCAGTTGTTTGACATCTTATACTTTATGACCATTCACCTTTAATCAATTCAAATGTAGGAATATGTCAAAGTCCAGTTACTATCTTTTGTTTTCTTGATTCTTAAATCTCTACTTGAATTGGATAAAGATGTCTATAGTGATAACTGATGAAGCATCATACTAGAAGCTTTGTAGATTGTAGAGCAATGTGCCTCTAATCAAGTTAATTGGTTTAGAAGCACAATAGACTTGGATCCAGAGGCTGTATTCCAATTTATCCTGCAAATGATCTTTGCTATAACTCAATAATGGTTAATCTCGGATACCACTTCTGCTTTGACTGGATTGATTTTTGAAATCATTGTTCTGAGATCATTTAAACATCGGTATAAGTATTAGTTTAGCTCGGATACCACTTCTGCTTTGGCTGGATTGATTTTTGAAATCATTGTTCTGAGATCATTTAAACATCGGTATAAGTATTAGTTTAGCTCGTCATTTAGTTTGCCGTATAGGTTTTCCAGCTGACACTAAGTTCATAATAAGAAGGAATATTTATAGTTGATGGATGACTGCAATTACATACACAGATGAAGGAACAGGAAAGGTGTGGAATAGAGTGGTTTTCATTATTTCGGACCTTCTTAGGAATTGAGACTGAGAATTGGAATAATTGGAATCAATAGGCTTTGTTGATGCAAAACCCAATACAATCCTAAGTATTGAAATGTTGAAGGATATTTCTGGTCCTGGTGCATGTACTTTGTGAACTGCTGCAAGGACATATGTTTAACTATGCAGCTGGAACTGGAAGATGGGGTGTGGTGCACCTTGTGATCTGGTAGCATTGTACTATTAGTTGCTTTGGGAATTGGGACATAAGAATGTCATGTGTCTTACATTCTTGCTGGTAATGGACCAAGCCGTCAGCGGATTGTGTTGATTTAAACATTGATGTATAACAAGGATATTCCATTGTAGCAAGATCAAACATTGCAATGTCATACAGTTCTGAGCCATTTAGTAGTCTTTTGCTGGAAATGCTCTTAACATTTGAAGATAACAAAGTTCCTGTGTGCTAATGATAGTGCTGAAACCATAACACATTTCTTTGCGGGATTGAGACATGAGAATGGGGATGCATCGCTAGGGGGACCATGTTTTCGGAGCCAACAATTCTGAGTGATTCTCAACAGAACATTGTCATAACAGAATTTGATTGAGCAGCGTGGTAAATGCTTGAGCTAATGACATAAATGTATACATGGAAGCAAAAGTTCACTATTAAAATGGAGCGAGAATCAAGGTTATTAATTTAGAGTTGGTCTGCAGACTCTGCACATTTAGGAAATTGTTAGGAAAAATGATTGTAGATTAACGATATATGTAGCAGAATCTCAAACCAATAAGGAATCTAGTGAAGTGAGAAAAAACTGTTTTTTGTGGATGGAAGTAATCTATGTTTCCATAATGTTGTCTTTAATTCTGTTCATTCTACATTCTATCAATTTTCCAGTGCTTGATCACCGGGGCACACTTTGCTAATGTTGTAGTCTTGTAGTAGACTTTAAGAGGCTTGTAGCGTCATTTATAAAAAAATGGCACTAGTTACATCTATTGAGAATTTGAGATCATTAATCAAATTGCAATATGACACTTGTTGTAAACCAGTGCTACTCTCCCTCACAGTTGCATCAGCATTGATGGGCCATCTGCTGATGCTTCTCTCAGTTGAAGGAGTCCTGTAAATTACAATCAACAGCACAAGCTATCATCATAAATCCGAGGAATTCTGTTTTGCAATCTAATGTCAACTAATTTCAAGTAGGTGGTAGAAAAGCCAATTTCTTTATGCACTAGCTATTGGACCTTGATATAATGGAACATTGCCGAAGCCTGAAATATGGAGATTACATTATGACCATCAGTGACTTGATCCATACCTGCAAAATCATCATATGCATATTCGCCTTTATCCCAAGTCACCTAGAAGTTGCCACCTGTGGACATGGTGCAACTTCTCTTATCCATAGCGGCATAGCCAGAAAAAAAAGAAGCTCACTCTATTTTCTTTGAACAGTTAATGAAGTGTCTTTACCATAGTTGGAAGTACCTCTTTCGTGGTTTATACTTAATTACTCATTTTCACTTTCTTCCTAGAAAAACAATATCATCAGATTGAGTTGTACATCATTGCTCCCTTTAGTAACACATGCATCTGTGCATTTGCTCACAATTTTTTGGTTCAGGTATGCATTTCCATGGTGGAGGGAAAAAGAGATAGACTCCGTGCAGAAGCGATCTCATGGCTTATGTCCTCTTACTCCAGAAGAGACAACTTTAATTTTGCAGGCCTTGGGTTTTGGCGAGGAGACACAGATTTATATTGCATCTGGTGAAATATATGGCAGTGGAAGGAGACTTGCTGCATTGCGAGCTGCCTTTCCAAGGATTGTGAGTTATTTCTCCTTCAGTTCCTGTCTTTCTTAATTTCCTTATCCATCTATGGGCATGGGAGTGTTGGTCTTTCCTGGAATATCATGCAATTGGAATTGTTATTCCTCATTATAGTATTATACTGTCGTTCTTCTTGTATGCAATGGATTACTTGTCAACATATCCTATTATGCTACCAGACTGAGGGTGATTACTATTAAAGATGTTGAGATATTCCCTGATGTTAAAACTGACTTGAGTACTCGTTCTTACATTATTCTTCTTGTATACTTGTTTTGGGAAATTCAATAAACTAGTGATTTACTGGGCTCATAAATAACCTCACTTACTGAAGTTTACTTCACCTGGGGTGTTTACAATTGCTAGAGCCTTTCAGTGCCAGTTAACTCTAGTGAAGCGATGCTGGAAATTAGAGAGAACTCTGCAGAAGCTATTGCTAACACTCTCTTAGGCCTATTATGGATCTCTCAAATGTTGTGCTATAGGGCTGTTACTTCTTTATTTCTAGCTTCACCATTCTAAAGTTTGCCATTAACGTTTATTCAGTTGAAAAAAGAAATGCTGCTAGGTCCTGAAGGGTTGCGGCAGTTCCAGAATCACTCATCTCAAATGGCAGCTCTTGATTTCATGGTTTCTGTAGCCAGTGATGTCTTTGTTCCAACCTATGATGGGAACATGGCAAGAGTTGTTGAAGGCCACCGTAGGTATCTTGGATTCAAAAAGACATTCCAGCTTGACCGTATGAGACTTGTAGAATTGTTAGATTCACATCAGAACGGGACCCTCTCATGGAGCGAGTTTTCCAGTGCTGTGCAACTTGTTCAGGAGAATAGAATGGGACAGCCAAGCAAGCGCAGGGTGATTGCAGACAAGCCAAAAGAAGAAGACTATTTCTATTCAAATCCTCAAGAATGCCTGTGTGATGCAACAAGCTGTGGCGACATATTGGAACATAGAAACACAAGTGTGATCCAGTAATACGGTTGGGTTTTACTTGCCTGTCATGTCCCACTGCTCGAGTGTTTGGACATAGTGGTATCAGTAAAGACACGATACCACATAATTTGCCAAGGCTTTTTGACGGAGTGTCAAAATAAAAGCTTCTTGCGGAGCAGCAAATTCGTCGGCTGAGGTTGGTTGTTTAGATGTTTCTCTTCACAGGTACTTATAGTTGAAGTAGCAGATTGAAAAGAGAATGCGTTCATTCATTTTGTTTATATCTACTGTTTTTATTCACGACGTTTTGTACACAAGTTTCCTTATTTATTTGCTTCATGAAAAGTCATGGGCAGATGTAACGTAATGGTTCATCAGAAATGTTTGTACTTACAGTCTTTACTCTTACACAATTTATTTCCAATTTTGACTCTACCTCTTTCAGAAAATTTCCTGTAATACAAATTGAAATGGAGGCTTTACATGAAAGTGGAACTGTGGAAGAACATAATAGCAAATATCAAGCTGGTGCAGAGCAACCTTACCTGTAGCTCATTTGAATGTTGTGTAGCCCTACCAAAGTACAACTCCGAAGAGTATGGGTTGTTATCGAAAAGGGCATGAGAAGTCTTGAATATGAACTGAAATCCTTTAGATACAAGGATGTTGAAGCCTTAAAAAATGCTTTGATAACCAACCTGCCCTGGAACTGGGAGTATTATGGCATTGCTATACCACAGACCATCAGATATTTGCAAGGGAATTGCAGTTTGTTCTATTTAGGCTCCCAGAAGATAATATCACCTTGCTCACCTACCAGACCAAGATCTTTCAGCCTTCTCTCTTGGTAATACTCTAGTACATCCAGTTCAGACTCCCGGTCTTTGAAGATATCGTCAATTTGCATCAGTACCCTTTTCTCTCCCATTCTCACCCCTATCGCCATTTCAAGCTTTGGACTGAGATCTCCTTCCTCCTTCAGCTTTTCGTCCTGCGAGATACATTTAACAGTTCATATAACCAAAGCCGAGTTGAGATTTGAGAACACAAAACTGCCTACTTTTCCGCACTCGGTCATTCAGATAGGTTCAAAGCATGCAGAAAAAAGGAAATTAAAGATAACTCAGAGGTGTTCTGAGGTGCTTTGTCCAAGCAGTATGTTTTATCCATCTTTAGTAAGCCAACATCAAATCTAGTTTGCCAACCGGTACATATATATTTACAGATTTACTGTAGTGGCACTAAAAACAGATGAAATGTAGAGTCTCAGAAGAAAAAGGTTACCTCTTCGATGGTAGTACGGTAGGCAGATAGAGCAGATGTGCATGCAGCACGAACAACCCGACATATAAGTTCCTCGTTAGAACGGCTGACAGGTGATTCCAGGAATCCCCAAATTTTGTTTCTGAAAATCGACTCCAAAAGAAAGGCATCTGTTCCTCCCAGTGCTACTAATCTCAGATATTGAAGCATAACACGTGGAATAGGTTGGCCATATTTGATGTCAAAGTAAGCTGTCTCTCCTAATCCATTTGACTCGGCTATATCCAACTTGTCAGCGAAAAATTCATCCGATTCTGATATTTGAAGGGTCAGTGTAAATGCATCACGATCTGGGTTCGGCTCGATAAACCCGTAGTCCAGAGCCATGTCAGCATTGCTCTTGTTCAAGTCATATTGGATAAAAACCTGACAGGAACAACAATGTGTATGCTTCAGTGACCACATAATTACATTTATCAAGTCTAATATGCATAGGCTTATGCCAAAACTATAATCAGTACAGTACAACAAATGTAGATCGACCACACGGCATATCGTGTTTCTGCATAACATTTAATGATGTTCACCTGTTCACCAGCCTTGAGTGACAATGGGCTTCTTAAAGAAAAGAGGTAATCCCAGGAAAAAAGACCTGCCGCTCCTCGTACTTCTTGAGCATGATCTTCAGTGGTCACTCTTGAACTGTGGTTGATCTGTTTCATAAATATTGATTTCCGTTAAGTCTAGTCTTTTAAGTATCCACTGTTTTTATTCAAGTGATAAATGACAGATGGATAGTTTTCTAAAGATTCTAAACGGATACTGTGCGGATAATCTAGGAAAGTTGAGTACTTGAGATTTTACCAAGTCAGCAAAGGGGATAATCACAAGATTCTGATTGCGAAGGCGCGAAAATGCCCTTGATCTGAGCATACCAAACGCCCAGAAGAAGTCATCCAATGTTATTGTGAAAGGGAAAAGCTGCTTGTTTGGTAGAATGATCTCTTTTTCAACTTTAAGAAACTCATTCTGGACATACTCTTTCACACCCATTGTTGTGCTCAATAGCTGAGTTCCTGCATAAGTTCGGAACAGTTAGTTAAGCACATACAATACTTAGTAAGGTTCCTAAAAATTCCAAAACCAAAAGTGAAGGGCTAAAATGATACTCCTTTTAGGCAGTAAGGTCCTTGTCAACGGTAAAATTACTGCAACAAATCACTAAATCACTAATAGCATAAATCATTTAAGGCAGTAAGGTCCTTGTACATACTCAACGCATGCAAGAAATTAACATCGTTTTTAGGATCAATGTGTTACCTCACAGGTTGAAGATTGTAAAAGCAAACCATCTAACACAAACATGAGAAAATCATCGCCGTTTAGCTTAAGAGCTTTCACAAAAGTCCAAATATTTCTCTAGCAATTACTACTCTTAGTTAGCAGCCAGCATCTTTAGAAGCTCATTTAGTCTTTTTAAGCAGAAAGAAAAGTTCTGTGTATTCTCAAACCAAACTTCTGCTTGCTATTTCTCTGTTAGTAAGTTAGCAAGCATCAAGACTCTGAGCTGCTCCTGGTGATTGCTTCTTGACATTCATGAGTTATGTGTAAGTTAAACATCAATATTGGAAAATTCATTTCATTAATGAATCGACCTCATTACCATATGTTCCATTCCTTCTACATTTATGTGATATGCAAACATCCAACCTTTAATCTCTACCAAAATTTCATTGTCTTTTTGCACATGTTGTCATTGATCATCCTAAGATACTTTCAACTTATCTTCCACAAAAATGGAATTCATAACTTATGTGTACACTTCCACAAGAGCATCAAAAGACACTAATTAATCAAGAAAACATTTGTGAACACTGACCTTGAATCTCAAGAAGCTCCTCTTCTGACCTGCACTGGAGTATAACATAAGATAAAACAAAACACTCTCAAACTCAAACAAACAATTAAGCCAAATGCAAACAAAAGAGTGAATTTTTAATTCTGATGAAAAACCCACCAATATATAGTTGAATTAGTACCCTCGGGAAGAACATCAATATAATAACTCCACTTTGATTCCTCACCCTTAAACTTCTCTTTCAGCAAAAACAGAGCAACCGCAATCCAAGGCTTCAAACTAGAGCAAACACTTCCTATCTCAGATGCTGCAACAGCATCAGGGTTTATCCAATACTTCTTGGGCACCTCCAAAACGACCTCGTTTCGACCAATATCTCTAGTAGCGACTAGCCCGAGTCCTTCTGGGACCACCCCTGGTCTCACTGGGGTCTTGGCGGTGACTATGCCTTCTTTCTTTAGCCACTGCCAGAATGTTTCAACTGTTTGTGGGATTTTAGAGTCAGTTTCTGTTGAGAGAAGTGATGTTATTGTGGGAAGAGATTTATTTTTCTTGAAGTTATGGAACACTAGTGATGGTTTGGTGAAAGAGAAGTTTGGTTTTCTTGGGTTGGTGAAGATAGAAGATGAAGATGAAGGGTATGGAGAGAAGAGGGATGACATTTTTACAGTGATGA
Organism: Plantago ovata; assembly: GCA_028274465.1. Classification (NCBI taxonomy): domain Eukaryota; kingdom Viridiplantae; phylum Streptophyta; class Magnoliopsida; order Lamiales; family Plantaginaceae; genus Plantago; species Plantago ovata. The sequence goes on from CM051457.1 coordinate 22,343,148, forward strand.
AGATGAATGGTGTTGGTTTGAGTTCAGTGGAGGGAATGGAATGGAACTCAAAGGGTGACAGTTTGTACTGATGACAGTTGGAGACTTTCAGATGAGGCTAGTGGATAAATCTTCTTTTTTTTTTTTTTTTTTTTTAATATATATTATACTTTGATAATATAAATGTGTTGCTCATTGTTTCATTATGACAGTGATTTGGAATTTATATGAGGGTTTTTTTAAATGTAAATAGTTTCAACAAAATTAAATGGTAAAATTATTCGTAAATGGAGGGAGTAAGTGATAAGTTAATATTGTATTGATTCATCTAGTCTTTTTTATCGTGCTTTATCATTTTCTTTGTTTAGTTTGTTCTTATTTCTAGTGTTTCTTTTACTTGTTTGTAATCGACCTTATCTCGTAGGAATTTAAACTGAAAAGTTTGAATTCGTGGATGTTTTCAACATTTTGGACGCACAAAATGAAGCCAATGATCCAAATTTGATGTTTGGAAGCACTCACAAGTGATAGAAGTCAAAATACCAAATCTAGGAGTGACCACTTGAAGAAAACAAGGACGGGAGGAGGAAACTCACCTAGGTGAGATTCTACTCTCAGAAGTCTCACATAGCCGAGATTAAGCAAATTCAATTGTCTCCCCCTACCCATCTAGGCAAGTTTCGGAGTTCTTCAACTCGCTTAGTTGAGAATTTTGAATGGGAGTGGTTATTTCATTGTAAGTTCAAACTTGATGGATAGTTTTGGAGGATATAAAAGGGAGATTTCAACCTTTTGGAGTTAGACTTTGGTTCATATACATTCTTAGTCACAATCACTTGTTAGATTTGATCTTTGTAACTTCACATCACCATTTCATTCAAGCTTGTACGTGTTACTTTGAATTTAAGGTGCTGTAAGTTCTAGTTTTTCTTCTATATTTTTATGTGTGTATGTGTGGTTTTTTTTTTTTTTTTTTTTTTTTTAACGACAAATATTACAACTACTCCTACACATACAAACATTCTAAATCATCTTATTTCTCCACGCCTATATACCAACTTTATAACTCCGTCACCACCATGCACCTCTCCTTTCACTGCCCCAACTCCTTACCGTTGCGCATCTTTTCGCTTGATTGATCATTAATTAATTGATTGAATTGTTTTCATTGATTACATATTATTGCGATTGTTTTTAAGAATCTTATGGCACGTTGGACAATCTTAGTCCGGTCATATAACCTTTTCGATCCCACTTTTATTAATCAAAACTTCAGTGCTTGTGTTCTTATTATAATTTGAACAAACCTTCAAATGACTTTTGTAGTCTCGTAGTTGAGAATTCAAATTTTTTGAATTAGCTTAATTAGTTTCCTTGAGAGATATGACTCCGTGTATTGTTGTTTTGGTATTATGACTACTTACGATACTTTCCGATATTGATTTTAAACACATCAATGATCAATAAGATCCATTTTTCAACTTTTTTCTTCTTTCATATATAAAGTTTTTCTCATGGAAGACATTCTCTATAATCAAATATAATTTAATTTCTCGGTTTCACTAAATTTTCTTCATTTTCCCTATTATTTTTTTTATTAATAGTTAGACGTCTCATTATATTTAAAAAAAAAAAAAAAAACTCTCATGTTAAACTCTCATATTTTACTTACTATGACTTTTGCAATTATACAATTCATTCCATTTAATCCCACTTTAACATATTATTACACTTCATTTTATATTTTAGAATTACAATCCATTTTTTTGTGAAATGGGTGAGAGTGTTCACGACTACTTTTCCCATAAAGTTTTGATAGAAACGGTACCTAAATAGATAGTAGTCACATGAAGGATCATCGAGTTAACAACATGATTGATATTTGATACTATATAAGTCCAAATTTAATAATGTGGGACAAAAATAAAATTCAGCATTATATTGTCGAGTTGCAGGGCAGAGCACATTATTATTCTTATTTGTAAATTGAAAATGGCGAGCTGGTGCAATAACATTGGACCTTCTCGAATTAAGGCAGCCAAACAAGATTCAGATTAGTAGTTGAAGGAGGCAAAACTATCGTAGGTGAGGTGCATTGTCCGAATCATTATCGTTTCATCTAATTTTAATTCGTGCTACCGAATATTCGTTTGTTTGTTGTCATTAAATTTGATATTTTTCCCATCAAATATTGAACTTTTAATATTTTTAGATTTAATTTAAACTGTTCTAAAAAAAAAAAAGATTTAATTTAAACTCATATTATTTTAAAATCGTACTAATCAGTGAAAATATATTATAAATAATCATTAGATTAGATTTAATGGTGAGAGTGATAAATATATGAAATGAGGAAATAAACGGAGAAGCGGTGCATTTGTTGATTTTCTAAGCCAAACATGAAACATGAGAAAATGAGATATACTCCTTCTTTTTCACGCTTTCTTTTTTTTCTTTTTTCTTCCGAAATAGTTCACTTAATTCTCACTAAAAAACAAGTGATCTGAAGTGAATACAGAAATCAAACGCGTTTGTTTTCTAATGAATAATGAATTTACGTAGTCCAACATGCAGCTAGCTGGATTTTGAAAGTGACTATACTATTTCTCCTTTCGGGTTATCACTTCCCAGTTCATTACCTGGCAAAATTGAAAGATGATACGTTTTTAAACGCACATCCTTATCACACTTGATTTTAATCACATAAATTAAGGTATAACTATAAGTTAGTAACTAATTAGTTCCTGCATAATTTTTCAAAAATGAAAAAGAGAAAAACATTTATATTATAAATATAGTATGTGTAACACACCCCAAAGTTTCAGAGAGGTTAAAGGGGCTGAGAACACTACGCATGTCAATAAGATGCACCTTTCATTTCGGAAATCCACCTATAGGAACTTCAGAGTTAAGCGTACTTGCTTTGGAGCAATTTTAGGATGGATGACTGTAAGTGTCAAGAATGTAGTGTTGCGCAGTGTTGTCTAAACACTGTGGTGTTGTGTTAACAACACTTTGGTGTCATGACAACATTAAGGGAAACACCACCGCACGATTCTTGAAGCACTTTTATAATTAATTATCTTAGTGAAGTAGATTCTCAAAACTCTTCTCAAACACTATATACGAGTGAGAGTCGACTTCAGAAGTAACAACGAGAACAACTAAGCTTATAATTTTTAGAATACAAGGAGTACTCTCTTTGTATTGCCACAAGTTGTATAATTTATCTTAAATTAGGATTTGTTCCTTTGACTAGCTAGATAGGTTTTATTCATCGGTGAATTTCACCAGTTCCTGTGTTTGCTAGAAGAAGTAGGTTCAAACCTACAATTTATTGTACAACTAATTGATTCTAATATTTTAGCCGAACAGGGGCAATAGAAATATTGCTTGAAAAAATTACTTCTCTGAGTTATCTTTTAGCTTCCTGTGTTTATTGTTTAGTTCACTCAGATTTAGTTTAGTCTACAATGGTGTTGTGATAAGTGTTGTAATAAGTGTTATCACAACACTTGACTAAACACTGCAGTATTCATTTAGTATAAATTCAAATTACATCCTATACACACTTTCAGTGACTTACCGGGAAGTTCTCGGTACGCGCACGAGTCAAAGTGCGTATATTAGAATACGTGTTGGTCTGTGGGGCCAACATATCATCCCGGAGACGGAGAGCAGCCAGGAGTAACCTCACCAGCCCAAAGGTAAGGCCTTCGATCGATTAATGGACGGAGCGTTACAGTGTATAATTTGAAATGGGAGTAATTAATTAGTTATTGGGATTCGAGAGAGTGCAAGACCACTAATGAGATAAATACAAGCTCAACTGAGTATAAGATTCAAGCAACAAATATAATAGTAGTATCATATTAGTCTTATAACCTCTAAACTTAAAAAAACAATTCTCTTATTCCAACAAAGATTGTGACAAAATCCACCCTTTGTGTTGATCAAACTCAAAATATCAAATTTTGGTTTTCAAACCAAACATGCCCTAAACTTATAGGTTTTAAAAATAAAAAATAAAGAGAAAATAGTGGAGCTGAGAGCACAATGGCGGAACTCCTATTCCTCCTAGATATGGCAAAAGCTCCGTTGATATATTTTTTAATATTTATTTTTTAATGACTTAAAAAAATGAATTTTTACTTTTTCTTTTTAATTTTTTAATTATTAAATTTTTATTATTTTTTAAGTTATGGCTGTTTTCAAAATTGAATTTGGTCAATTCAAAATGTTCTAGTATGTGATCGGTGTGCTGTGCCCGTAAGAGGGATTATTAAGTTATTGTTGATCTTTGAAAATCTATTATGTTGTTATTAGAAGATTTAAAATGGTACTAAAAAGTTAGAACCCTAATAGTAAATTAAAGCACATTAGAAATTTAATATGGTTCGATTCGAAAACTTATATCCACATAGATCCAATAAAAAAATCACTATGGAAGATTACATTTTACTCCGTACAAGCTTGTGATTCTGAGAATTGAATTCTATTTCTAGCAGAAAATCCTATTTCTAGCAGAAAATGAATCACTCTCCTCTCTCCTCTCTCCTCTTTCCTCTAAACTCGCTCAATAATCTCTCTATCACATGCACTTTCAAAAATAACTCTAGAATCACTAGAATCAGCTCCCTGTTAGGTGAGAAAAAAGAGACTACACATAACACATTAGTATCAAAGTGTGGGTTAAATTGATGAGATTAATGTTACATGGTTGCACGAAGTGACTGGTAGACACTGATAGACTATCTTATTATATTAGTTTAATGTGCAAAAGATAACTCAATCATCAATGTAATGGTTGTTAAATTAAGGTGGAGCCAATCTCATAAATTAAACTACATTAAAAGATTATGTGCTGTTCAAATATCGTGTCATGATGAAGGGCGGCCACAAGCTTTCTACTGCATTCATTTTCTCAACAACTAATGCTAACATACATTTAGCTTTTTCGGCAAGAAATATCTAGAGTCTTGATATTTGAGAAATGAGAACTAAAGTAATCCGAACAAATATTAACAACTCTTATACATAATGTGATGTAGACATAAGACACTAGCCATGCATCCTCAATAGTCGAGGGTGAACTCAAATATCATAGTGTATGTGATAAGTGATAAACAGACAATTAACAATCACTTTTCCTTTCCTTCACAATAATGTGAGCAACCATAATCAAGATATTTTGATACAAATTTACCCGTAATAATAAATGAAAATGTATGAACAGAGTCAACATAATGTTGGATTCCGTAGATTGATGATTTTGGCAAAACTAAAAAAAAAAAAAGAAGTGAAAAAGAAACTAAGTAGGGGAAAATATATTTATGATTGAAATACGTCTAAATATAATGATAGATATACAAAACCCTGAAAAAACCTCTTTTAGAGCTTGGGACGGGGAACGGGGAAGAAGGCACAAATCCACAAACGTTCTTAAAATAACCCATTAGATTCAACTTTTAATCGAATTTCCTCTACTTTATGGTATTCACAATTATAATTATGTACTTTTTTAAACAGGGTATTTGTTTATTACATTCATAATAAATGACCTCACATACAGACCCGGTTTGTTTTCTATGAGTACTAATTTAGTGGCTCATGTAAAAAAAAATAAAAAAAAATAATTACAAATTAGTTAAAATTAGTTATAGTTTTGATAGTTTTAGTTTGTATCAAATTGGTGTGACCTAAATTCTTTCCTACAAATTAGTGAAAATTTTCAAAATTTTATTTCAATTTGGTGATGATGCCTAATTTAGTGTTAATTAAATTAAATAAAATTTCTATATTTTCTCCAACTAACTGTGTTTCTCTTAATGAGTTAAACTGAAGTTAAAATACCAAGCATCACTATCATGGAATGATACCAAGCATCACTATCATGGAATGATGCTTGGATTTTATGCTATGATACTTCTACAGATTAAAACTTATTGATGCTTGAATTAGGGATTTCATGTAATAGATACTTGATTATATTGGATGTGCCGATATACGGTAAAGCTAGATGCTTGAATTAACATTGAATTGGAGAATGCTTGGATTTCAAGGCTATACGAAAAAAAAAAAAAAAAAAACGAAAATGAATCAAAGTCTTGGATGTTTGGATTTGAGTAGATTTGGAGATAGATGAATTTAATTGGAGATACTTGAAGCCATCCTATATAATACGTTTAAGAGGGGTTTAGAAAAGGATGCTTGTGCTATGTACTAAAAGAGGATGATTAGAGAGATCAATTCAGACGTTTAATAAGAAAGGAAAAAACTGAAGCCCCTAAAAATAGACAAAATTAACTATTAAGATACATGTAAAAAACAAACAAGGTAACTAAATAACTAAAAATATGGAATTTGATATAACAAATTAATTGAATTTTTCTAATTAGATAAGGTTAAATTAGTCCAATCATATAGACACTAAATTGTATAAAGTTTTCCATATAACACTAATTTTAAAATCATCACTAATTTATAATTAAAAAAAAACCTGCACATTAGAAGACATGGAGTAGAAACAAGAGTCTTAGTACTCCTAATGTTGACTATAATTAATCTAATAATAGCTGGTCCCAAGCAGTAATCACGCGGCAAAAACCTTTAAATTAAGCCTAATGAAGTAAGAAAAGGACACCACCATACATGAAAAGCAGAGATATCCTCCTGGTGGTGACACTCACCGTACTATTTTACACCAAACCAAAAGATTTGGAGTAGTGGTTTTCAAGATTTCAACATTTTTGTCACAATGGTCAAACCGTGACACCCTTGTTCTTTACCAAAATCCACTTTTCTTACATTCCTTTATTTATTAATCACCCAAATCTAATTTTCTCTTATAAAAAGAAGAAGTTGAGCTTACATTCATTTCCCCATTTCTAAGTTCACACAATAAATCAATCAATCAATCTTGTTTGATACAACAACCCACATTGGTGCTGGTTCACATCAAGATGAAGTTCGGAAAAGAATTTGCTTCCCAGATGGTGCCGGAATGGCAAGAAGCTTACTTAGATTACAGATTCCTCAAAACCCTCTTAAAAGACTTACAAAACCACAAGAACAAAACCAACCCAAATCACCTCAAATCCAACGCCCTTACGCGGAAACAGACCCTTTACAGAGCTTTCAGCGGCCTAACACACAAAGCCGAGCCCGACATCGAGAACCAGGTGATTCTGGTGAACACTGTGAGGCGAGATGGATCGGAAGGCTCAGAGACCACGTTCTTGAATGTTGCTGATGAAGGTGGGGAGTATGAGATGACGTATTTCAAGAGATTGGATGATGAGTTCAATAAGGTTTCCAAATTTTACAGGGAGAAAGTGAGGGAGGTTGTGGATGAAGCTGGGGTTTTGAATAAGCAGATGAATGCGTTGATTGCGTTTAGAGTGAAGGTGGAGCATCCGAATGGGTGGGTTAATAGTGTCGTTGAGACTGTGAAATTGGCGTCGGAAGTTGAGGCTTCTGCGGCGGCTTTGTCGGCGAATGCGCCCTTGGCAGCTAGAGCTAGCAGCAGTAAGTTGTATTTACCATCTTCTTCTTGGTTTACTCTGTTTAAAGTTCTCTGTTTTCCCCTGTTTTTGTTTGATTGTGTATGTTAGTTGTGTTTATGTTCTTGGGAGAATCTAGAATGTGGGGTTTTGGGAGCAATGTGGGTGGTTATATTGGCACTTGAATGGATTGAACAAGGGTTAGAATGTCGGTTTGCGGGGTATGTAACGAATTCTTGGAGAAACTAAAGAATTTCGGTGTGTACGGTTTTTGTTGGGATATAAGAATGCAATTATTAGAGAATTATTTAAAGAGTATGGTAATTTCATATTGATGAGTTGTAAAACGGAGATGTTTCGTGTTTTTTTCAACCAGCTTTGCCCAGATTTTAGATGTAATGTGGGTCAGATGCTCGGGCTTTCTTGGAAGGCGCACAGGGGATTGTTGCTTGTTTATAAGAGACTGGTGCTTGTTTGTAAATAGGGGTTGAGAATCATGCTTATCTAATTCTTTTTAGCATTATGAATGAACAATTCAGTTGGCTTCCTTCGGTGTCTATAGAAGCTGCTTAACAATAACACATGCTTCGAAAAGCTCACTTAAACATTTTTTGCTTGCTTGGTTCTTGTTTGGTAGATGATTCTGTATGATGGAGAATGGTGCACTAGTGAAATTTGTTAGATCCTTTAGAAAGCACTATATGGTTTTTATATATCATCAAACTCCAAATGTCGAAGACTAAGAGCCATGTTGCTTAAGTTGTATGAACAACTAAGAGTATTATGAAAAGAATGATGCCATGTGAGTGCTCCTTTTTAAACTAAATATTTCATATGAACTTGATGCAGAGAGAATCTCAATGGACGTGATAGAAGAAGAGAATTCAGTAACTATGAGGAATTTGGAGGAATCTAATGATGATGGTGAAGAAAACAAACCAAGTGATGATTTAGAAGATGGCAAGGAGATGAAACCAATACAAAAGCCGCAGATTCAAGGAAATGAGCAAAATGGCATCAAGTACAAAAGACCAGCCCCACTGGAGATACTTAAACAAGTTAAGCTCAACACGGATTTAGGAACTCCTCGGTCGGCAATTAAAGGATTTCTCAATATTCCTAGCCAGACAGAATTGAAGTTCAGTAAGGACAGTTTGAGGAAAGCTGAAGAACAGATCAGGCAGGCTTTTGTAGAATTCTATCACAAGTTGAGGCTCCTAAAAAACTACTGGTAAGCAGCCGTATACTGTCAATGATAATTTTCGGCATTCTTGAGATATAGACTTAATTTGATGTTTTATGGTCCTGCTTATTTACCTTCTATCCTTGTAAATGCAACAGTTTCCTCAACACTTTGGCCTTGTCGAAAATCATGAAGAAATATGACAAGGTATAATCTCCTTAAATGTTATCTATTTCATTGTTTTGTTTTTTTGAAATCCTTGTGTAAAGCTTTCATTTCTTACTAAAATGTATGTGATTTCCTATTCTAGATTGCTTCAAGAAGTGCATCAAAATTATACATGAAGATGGTGGATAATTCCTACCTAGGCACCTCAGATGAGGTAATATATGTGCTCTATCCTTTTTCTGATTCCAGTAGTTTTTAGTTTATGTTGCCTTGTCTTAATTATCTGAAATCACATGGAAATTGCATTTATGTAACTATAGGTCACCAGGTTGCTGGAAAGGGTTGAAGCAACATTCATCAAGCATTTCTCCAATTCCAATCGTAGTAAGGGAATGAAAATCTTAAGGCCGATGGCGAAAAGAGAAAGGCATAGAACAACTTTTGCCACAGGTAAAGGTTTTGCCTTTTCTTTTTTCTTTTTTGTTCTACTTTGTATGCAATTATGTGAACCTTTTTTCTAACTCTAGCAATAAAATTGCAGGATTTCTTGTCGGCTGTGCAGTTTCTCTTATTTTGGCCCTTGCTCTAATAGTCCGTGCGCACGATATTATAGATAGAGCCGGAAGAAATGTTTATATGGAAACTATGTTTCCGCTATACAGGTTGAATATCACTCTCTTATGAATCAGCATGCCTGATTATGACAGGTGTTGAATGCCTGTTATAGCTTAAAGTTTTAAGAGGACAACTTAACGATATGGATAATTTTTCATTGCAGTTTGTTCGGCTTTGTAGTTCTCCACATGGTGATGTATGCTGCAAATATATACTTCTGGAGGCGATACCGAGTCAATTATTCTTTCATATTTGGTTTCAAGCACGGAACTGAATTAGGCTACAGAGAAGTTTTACTTGTTAGCTTTTGGATAGGCGTTTTAGCACTAGCAAGTGTGCTTGCCAATCTGGATATGGAAATGGATCCAGTGACCAGAGACTATCAAGCCCTCACAGAACTCCTTCCTCTTGGACTAGTAACGGTACATGCAACTTTTATTAATGAAGAATCAATTTTTGTTAGATTTTACAAGTCTTGATGATATAAATTGAACTTTTGCAGCTTCTGTTTGCCGTTATGCTCTGCCCTTTTAACATAATATACCGCTCAAGTCGATTTTTCCTGTTGAAATGCCTGGCACATTGCATACTAGCTCCTTTGTACAAGGTTACGCTGCCGGACTTCATGTTGGCAGACCAGCTCACGAGTCAGGTTTTTACACGAACCTAAAATCTGCAGCTTCCATTTTTCAAATTGGTGTGTGCTTCTTGTAATAATAGAGGCGACTTTAATGCAGGTTCAAGCCTTAAGGAGTCTACAGTTCTACATTTGCTACTATATTTGGGGAGACTACAAACGAAGACAAAATCATTGCAGCTCAAGTCATATATTCATCAGCTTTTCTTTCGTTGTAGCTGTAGTACCATTTTGGTGGCGCTTCGTTCAGGTGCACAAATTTACAATTCAATAGTATCTCATTCAAGAAACGCAACCTTTTACTTACTGTGATGGCTTATCCAGTTTTTTAATCTTAATTGTATAGTGTCTACGCCGCTGGTATGAAGAGAAAGATATCATGCAAGCATACAACGGGATCAAATACTTTTTGACAATTGTAGCACTTTGTTCCAGAACGGCCTACTCGGTGCATGGAGCCAATAGTTGGAGGTTAATAGCCTTAGTAACATCTATTGGTGCTACAGCCCTTAGTGCATACTGGGACATTGTCCTAGACTGGGGTCTTCTCCAGCGCAACTCCAAGAATCGGTGGTTGAGAGACAAGTTACTCGTACCATACAAGAGTGTTTACTTCATAGCAATTGTAAGCTTCCAGAGCATGTGATGAATTGTAGACCATCATCAAGAAATTGTAAATGTGACTTGATAAATTATTTTCAAATTTGCAGGTTTTGGATGTGTTATTGAGACTGGCTTGGATGCAGACTGTGATGAACATTTCAGTTTTTGACTTGCACAGGCAGACTACGATTGCACTTGTTGCGTCCCTTGAGATCCTTCGCCGTGGTTTGTGGAATTTCTTTAGGTAATCTACAGCAATTCTTGTTGATTACTTTTTGTTCAGCCCTCCTGGATTTCAGAATGCTTTACTGCCCTTGAGTTGGTTATGATATTGATGTCCTGATGGCTCAACAGGTTGGAGAACGAACATCTTAACAATGTCGGGAAATTCCGTGCATTTAAATCGGTGCCTTTGCCATTCAACTACAATGATGATGATGATGACAAAGATGATTAGAAGATCTTGCTGATGCTTTTGTAGAGGGAGGACAAACCACCTTGTTGACGATGATCTTTGCAACTGTAAGGGAGAATTTGTAACTACAGGAATTCCAAGCTTCGTGTATCAAATGATCTCATTCTCACCCCCTCACTGCAGCTTCAGGTCCCAAGTGAGACTTGAGAAACGGATTCAAAGGTTTTATTTTTTATAAATAAGGAAGTTGGCAAGTCAAGTGGTGGATGTAAAGTTTTGATTGTGGTGAAAAATATGAAATCACATGAAGGGAAATGCAAGGCTGCACAAGTAACTATTTTCTAATAATAATAATAATAATCCAATTATTGTCACTACTGTTATTAAACTAAACTTTCTGGAGGAATACGCCAAATGATCCATTGTCACCTTTCTTGAGGTACTCGAACCGGAATTAGCGTAAAATACTAAGAGCGGTAGATGTAATTCTAAATTTGAAACTACCTAAAAAACTTTCTATACAAATGAGTACATTTGATCCTCCTTATTTCTTCCCTATCTATGTGGTACAATATATATTTTCCATGTATCTTTTTTCATCACTAAAACATAAATAATACTCAAGGGAACTTCTCCCTCCTATTTTGTTTAGATGACGTTCTAGAAATTTTCTTATTTTACATTTAGTTGTGGTTTTAGCTATAATCATTACTATTAATAGGTCTTCTCTCTCCATTGTCCTTATATTCACTACAACCAAGACACTTAATAATAGTCTTTTGTTAATAATATTATACTATTAATAGCCTTCTTTTGACTAAAAAACTATTAATAGGCTCTTCTTAATATTTTTGAAAATTCTATAACGACAACTAAAACAAATAGGATGTAGTATGAGAGAGTCGGATCGAGGGAGCCCCAAACAACCAGCTGGAGACGCATGATGACACCACCCGCAAGGATTCTGACGTGGAAGACGATGAGACTACGCCCAGCTCGACACGCCCCTCTCCTTCCCACTCGGAAGAGAAGTCGGGGAAAATCCTGACCGGCCGGAACCCCAGGTCATGATGACAGAGACCCAGCTAAAAAGCTTGGTACACTCGGTGTGTAAGAGTTATGTAGACAAACGTGTGCCAAGGCGAAGAAGCCCCAAGGAAGCGCTTCCACTCGAAGTGAACAGCCGGTCAAATCCACTGGAAGAAACGAAGGATTCAGCACCTCCTTCGAAAGAACCAAGGATCGTACCCGCGTCCCGACTCCACGAAACAGCGGAGGAACCGTGACGAATAGCTCTGTGGTCATACCACGGCCCAGAAACCCAGCCGACAAAGGGCCGTACCGCTCGGAGAAACCCAGTCTAACGTCTTATATCTGCTACTACACTTGGGGAGACTATAAGCATAGGGCCGTACTTGCAGCCGACAAAGGGCCGTACTTGCAGTTCGAATCAATTATTTGTCAGTATTAATTTAATTATCGCTGACTCGCTGTTATACCATTTTGGTGGCGCCTCGTTCAGGTGCACAAATCTAGAAGAACACACATTTTTCTGAGTTCTGTAATGAAGCCTTCTGAATCCAATTTTTTGAATCTTGATTAGTGTGTACGTCGCTGGATTGAAGAGAAAGATATCATGCAACTAATGCAAGCATACAATGGGGTCAAGTACTTCTTAACAATTCTAGCAGTCTGTTCCAGATCGGCCTACTCCCTGAACGGATATCCTAATTGGAAGTTCATAGCCATAGTTACATCTATAGGTGCTACAGCCCATAGTACATATTGGGATATTGTTGTTGACTGGGGTCTTCTTAACCCAAACTCTAAGAATCGATGGCTAAGGGACAAGGTAGTTGTACCACACAAAAGTGTTTACTTCATAGCAATTGTAAGCTTTAAGAATATACTAAGTGTTTACTCCACAACACCTGGTACCATATGAAAGTGTTTACTTAACAATTTTACATTGTCAGGATGTGAATGTGGTATTGAGGCTAGCTTGGATGCAACAGTGATGAAACTCGTAGTTGTTAACTTGCATAGGCAGACATTGATTGCAATTGTGGCTTCCCTTGAGATCATTCGTCGTGGCATATGAAGTTTCTTTAGGTAATCGACCTTATCAACTAATTTTGTTAAAGATATAGTAGCATAGCTTGGAATCGATATTGATGTTGTACTGACTGAATAGGTTGGAAAACGAACATCTTAACAATGTTGGGAAATTCTGTGCATTTAAATCAGTGCCATTGCCTTTTACTTGTGATGAAGATGATGACAAGGATGAGTAGAACATCTTGTTGGTGCCATTGTAGAGGGAGGACAATAGTAGTGGACCGGACTCTACATCTTGTTAGATATTCCATCTCTACATTTGCATAAATAAAAGGAACAGAGAAGAATAATTGCAAAAAAAATTGCCCAAGTCTTCCGTTCCAGAATTCTAAGACAGAAATTTAGAATCGCCATGCCTGGGTGTTCTATTGTTGTGCGACCTGTGTTGAAAGACCAATGGCTCTTGTTTTTTTTTTTTATATATTTTTTTTTCACACGCTCGGATATTTTGTTCACTCTATTTTCTCTCTAGCTAATAGCAACAAATATCAACCAACTCCAATGGATATCAAAAGATTGCCAAATTACACATGGAAAGTTGACGTGGCAGAGTTGAGACCCGTAGTAGAAGCAACTGATAGAGAAGGCCTTATATAGTAGTAGCTCAGTTTAGAAGAGTCTAGGAGTTTAAAGACATAATTGAACAGTAGAAAAGACACTCGATGGCATGCAACGTCTAAGTATAAATTACGGAACGTTTGACTCTCTTTTGGCTATCCACTTTTAGAATGGGTGGTTAGGGAGGTGAATAGAAATTTTTTTTGAGAGTGAGAGAATTAGTGTTTGGTATTATTTTGGAGAGTTTGGTAAATAAAGAAAATGATGATGTGTAAAAAGTAGTTATATAGAGATAAATGGAGCTAATGACTTATAGAGAATAAATAATATAGAGGGAGAAAATTTGAAATGAAAGGAAAGAGAAATGTGCTAAAAACGTTTTCGCATGAATAGTAGAAAATGTGCATCTCAAAAAGAGACCCAAACGTAAATTTATTTTTAGAACAGAACCATGCAAAATGAAAAGAGACCCAAACATTCTGTTAGAGTTTAATCGGATAAAGATGAGAACCCCTATTCAACTTCAACTTTTATAAGTACAAAATTACAATTAATCTTAATACCAAATATCAAAGAATGTTGGAATAATTCATAGCAAGAATTCTATTATCACGAGTGAATTAATAAATTGTGCTTTAACTCGCAAACCAAAAGTAACATATACTCCGTTGTTACAGCAATTTATTAGACGGAACAGCAATTTATTTCATGAAATAAATAAATTCAAAGAGAAGTTACGACCATGTTACACAACATTTCGCTTATCATCGAGAAGTTTCACTTATATAAGAACAACATATGCTTAAAGATTTCACACTAACAGCGCAAAGCAAAGCCACTTCCGTTGAATTTTTTTTCTTTCTTTCATTTTCGTGTCAAACACTCAAACTTCGGCAATAATAATTATACTGTCGTGTTATTAATGGTCAATGCATCGCAAGAAAAGGTCAACTATTCTTAGTCAATAAAAATGACTCAACCTTTTAATTTCTCTCAAGAAATGATTAAACTTGAACCTGCGTTTTCCTTGTTCCCAATTCGGGAAAACGGTTTTCGTCAAATATAATCTTACGCACGGATCCATTTAGAATCTGCAATTGTTCTTATTAATTAGGACCAAGCCCGTTAGTTAGCTAAGGTGAGGGAGGGGGTGTTAAGAAATCGAACCGAATCGAATCGGAAATTTTGATTATCTTTGCATTAATTTTTGGATTTAGGTGTTAATCATGAAATGTTTTTGAGTTCTCGGTTTGGTTTTTTTGCATCGAACGGAATGGTGAGAAAAATGGGTTTAATTTTGATTAGTTTTTAGATTAATTTTCGTGGTGTTGTTGTATATAAGAGTTGATTTTGGTCTCTTATGCCAAAAACTAGTCTGGTAAATTGTTGTGAGTGCATGGTTATACTTTATAAGGTGTGGTCGAGTAATTGTAAGATTTTCTTCCTCTTATGTTTTTTTACTACGTTTTTGTTATTAATAAAATTTTCGATCCGTTTAAAAAAAGTCACATAAATTTTGGCTCTTTGTGAAGGTTTACGAATGGCATTGGAAAAGAGATTTACAAAAATAATTGTTGAGATAATTCCATATGTGACTTTAAGCGAGTGAGCATCCATGCACTGCAAAACTATATATTGGAAGATTGTCATTTCTTTGATGGATAATTAGGTGTGTACGCAGCGGGTTCGTGCTGTTTTATTCCCAAAATTCTAATTGACCCGCCTAGTATTGAAACTTGATCGAAATTGAGTGTATTGAGCCTTTTAGCGTAGTGTTCGAAACTTGATAGAAATTTAGTTCGAACTTACTCATATTGACCGAGCTTTATTGCGAACTGTTGGTGAATACAATAATAACAATCTATCTATTCTATCTATATTCTTTTTTTTTAGACGAAAAAATATGGTTTTATTCATACCATCATCAAAGAGCCAACTTGCTCAAAGTATAACAGAACAATCAAAGCACTAGCCAAAGATAAGGTAAAAAACAAGAAAGGACATACTGACTAAAGAAAAAAACCAAAGAAGAAAACTCCTGATAGCCAAAAACTGAAACAGCTAGCCTGGTTCTGAAAACTCGAAAGGGAGGGAAATAAACCCCATAGCATCGAAGACAATATCATGGCACAGTTTGTGTGCTAGCTGGTTCGCCTCTCTTCTTATATGTTGAACTTTAAATAGCTCAAAATCTGTGGACAAAGACTGAACAGCTGCATAAACGTTGCCATTGGGGGCCAACTGTGTCGAACTTGAGATAATATCCAGCACCACTTGCAGGGCATCGCCTTCTAGAATAACTTTCGAGTATCCCAGATGTTTCGCCAATTCCAGCCCCATTTTAGCAGCAAGTAATTCTGCGGTACCTACATCATGATGCGCGTCTAGTTTGCGCCTCTGCCAGGCTAGGATAAAGCCAGTATGGTCGCGGCAAACTGCAGATATACCACCGAGCGAGCCGTCAAAAGGGACGGCTGCGTCGAAATTAATCTTAACCACACCAGCATCATGCGGCTTCCAAGGTCCTTGAATAGTATGCTGCTTATCAAAAAACTGCCCCACTGGCTTGTATGCATTAGCTCGATAGAAAAAAGTGAAATTCCAAACAAAATGCACCATGTTCATGGGATCAGCAGGCAAATCTTCATATTTAAGCTTATTACGGACATGCCATATACTCCAACAACATATAACAAATTCACCGAACTTCTCATCATCCAGCCTTATTCGCACACCAATTACCCACTCCCAGATATCAATAGCTGATATAAAAATAGCATTTGCTGGAAACAGAGCTAGCGCCCAGACTTGCCTCGCAAAATGGCAGTCACGAAAGACATGAAGAAGGGATTCTGATTCAGTTATTCTATCTATATTCTATATAATATATAAAATCAGAGTTCACATTATAAAAATATCAACCAATCAGAATGTTCAATTCAAGTTCATGCTGACATGTCAATTTCTCATTTAATTTGAATACATTTATTTTAAAATTCACTTGGAAAACATTGACTAAAAATAGAATAAAATTAAAATTCAACTAAGCATATGCCAAAAAATAATTAATCTAACTCAAAATATAATCTGCTAAGCGTATGCGTATTCCTGAAAATAAAGGTGGTGAAAATATAATCTCCCCAATTTCAATTAAAATTAGAATTTCTATCCTATAATCATATATATAACTTTTATCAATAAAAATTAATTTCAAAAATAGTTATTTATTTATTATTTAATACTACCACCGTATGTATAAGTTTATCATTTGTTTTGTATGGGGTAAAACTTATTTCAGGTACTCTGGAGTGCCCTTGCCCATTTTAGGTACCAAAAGTGTACATAGCACCCGCCCATTTTTCTTTTCTTTTTTTTTGCAATTTTCTTATTCTTATTTTATTCGCTATTTTCGATATGTCGGATGTGTGATTAGCATACTTAAATTATTTAATTTTTTGTCGTTACATGGAAAAAGTATCAAAATTGACAACATGTTACAATAAAGTAAATAAATTGGACACGGGCGCTCTCTGGAGTACCAAAAATATATTTTATTCGAATATTATGAGTGAAAGTGTGAGATGTTGATTATTAATTGGAAGAGAGAAGGTTGGAAATAAAGAGAGAAAGATGAAACCTAGAGAGAGGAAAAAAGAGAGGAAAAAATGAGAGGTCTCTCAAAATGTGAACAGTGCCTGGAGCCTTTATAATTGAAATCCAAATGTGAGGTCAATTATAGACGTTGAGAGACCTCTATAGTCCAAATCCAAATATGTTGTAGGAGTTTTGCTGAATGACTATTAACTTCAATATTTGAGCGCATTTGAGAAAAATAGAGTGAAGGTGATATAAGACCAGTGGCAAGTTCATGGTCACGGGGCAAATGAAAGACATTCATGTGTATGACATTAATATACCCAGTCTTAATTATGCTGAAATTATTTATAATAGTGGATGGATTTAATTGTGTTCCATAATAATTAAAATAATAATTTCATTTGATGGGACTACCATGTAGGCTATCTATCCATAATAAGTGTATATTGGTTTTATCCTATTTATTTTGAAATTCAAGAGATTAAGGGTTTTGTTGAATGAGAATTGAAATACAATATTAGAACGCATTTGAGGAAAGGGTGAACGTGATATGGGATCTATGGCAAGTTCATGATCACAGGGCAAAATGAAAGATATTCATGTGGATGACATTATACTCAGTTTTAATTATGCTGAAACAGTGGATGTGTTCGATTGGTGTACTCATGTATTAGTTTTACAATAACAATCACATTAGATAGGACTGCCCTGCAGACTCTCTATCTATAATAAGTGTATTATTGCTTATCCTATTTTGAAGTTCAACATATTAGGGATTAGGGGTTTTGTTGAATGACTATTGAACTCCAATATTGTAACCCATTTAATTTGAGAAAAATAGAGCGAATGTGATATAGGATCCATGACAAGTTCATGGTCACGGGAAAAATGAAAGGCATTCATGTGGATGACATTATACTCAATCTTAATTATGCCGAAATAATTTATAGTAGTGGATGGGTTTGATTGTGTTCCATAGTAACTAAAATAATAATTGCATTTGATGGGACTACCATGTAGGCTATCGATCCATAATAAGTGTATAATGGCTTTATCCTATTTTGAAATTCAAGAGATTAAGGGTTTTGCTGAATGAGAATTGAAATCCAATATTGGAACACATTTGAGGAAAATAGGGTGAACGTGATATAGAATCTATGGCAAGTTCATGATCACGGGGCAAATGAAAGACATTCATGTGGATTACATTATACTCCGTCTTAATTATGCTGAAATAGTGGATGTGTTCGATTGGTGTACTGATGTGATAATTTACAATAACAATCACAATATATGGGGCTACCAACCTACCATGTAGGCTCTCTATCTATAATAAGTGTATTCTTGCTTATCCTATTTTGAAGTTCAACATACTGTATTAGGGGTTTTATTAAATGACTATTGAACTCCAATATTGAAATCCATTTAATTTGAGGAGAATATATAGAGCGAAGGTGATATAGGATCCATGACAAGTTCATAGTCACGGGGAATGAAAGACATTCATGTGGATGTCATTATACTCGGTCTTAATTATGACACATATGAATATTATGCATGTACGTGTTAAATTTGAAGATGAAAAAATACATCCTATTAAGTACTGTAAATTCAACATTTTTCTATGGTAAAAATGGAGTATTATATGATCATGCTCATAGGGCAAAAGAAAGACACTTATATCGAAATAGCATAGTACCGATGATTATTGGAGGTCGATGATAATACCAATGCCAATGAAAATGATAATGCGGTGATATTATCTTGCCATATGACATTCTAATTCAATGAAAAAAGAACATCATATTAAGTTTTTGGATACTATAAGATGTTCCAGTTAAGAATTGGTGCGTGTTAATGTTTATGATAAACATAGACCAAGATAGAGAGATAAACAATTGTGTAACAATACACATATGAACGATATCTTTCTTTATTTGTTGTTCCACATAATCAAATTTATATAGTAATAAGTGTGCGTACAACGTTTTTATGCCCCGTAGAGTACTTGACGGGTTAATTAACTAGTAACAGTAATGATGGTAAAAATATCCAAGAACTAGAACGTCTTAAAATATTTTATTCCCAGTTATAGTATATTTTTACCATCGTTACTGTCATTACTATATTTATGTGTAAATGCATGAGAAGAAACGTAGACATCTTAATTGAAACCTTTATAATATAATGAAACGAAAATTTCAATCGTCTTAATCACGTTATTTTCTAAAGTTGAAAACATGTCTGCACATCTTAATATAAACTGAACAAAGTCTGACAAATGTGCGATAGCATTTGAAAGCCATTCGCGCGTGTACGTAATTAAAGATGACATACTAACAATATCTAAAATAATTAAATTAAATGTCGATGGACGTCTGGATCAGTAGTCTCAAAGAAAACAGGTGTTACGCATGCATGCAGTGAAATTTTACTGGTTCCGGTCGAGATATATACACACAGCCCATAATTAATTATTACGTACTGAGGTGTAAGAAAACTTTAATATTTGTCGATCGATGAAACACAATTAATGAATTGAGTAAAATAAAATAACACATGCATGCTATGAACGTTACCTTGAAGCTAAGGAAAAGAATTTTCTACTCTAACAGGCAGTTACTACTAGTATATCACAAGTAAGTCAGAGTAAACAAGATTAATTATGATTGGGTTAAAATTTTGATCAATGCACACAATAATTACAAATAATATACTCCCTGCATAGTAGCGCAGAAAATTTATTAAGAAGAGAAATTTACAAGAAGCAAGAATGGATGAAATAAAAAAAATTGTAATTCAAAATTATTGCATGTGAAACTACATGCAAATATATTTTTGAAATTTTATTTTATGTTACACGCAATATTTTATCAAATACATACATACATACATACATAGATATATATATACACACACACACACAAACGCATTCGAGTCATTTTACTCATATATTTTTATTTTATAATATAAATGTAAACACATTTTAAAAAGAAAAATAGTTATCTTAAAGATAATGAAATTTGCAGATTAATGTGCAAAAAAAGTGTAGGAAACTTTATTTTCAGTAAAATGAACTTTTGATAGAGATGGAATATTATAAGTTGAAATATATATAAAAAATTTCAAATATTTTGAAAGATGGGTATAATAGTAACTTTGAGCAAACAATTGAGGGGGTAAGTGAGGTATTTATTTGAGTAAAAATTTAAAAAATAATAAAAGTACAATGGATGTATAAATGAATAAAGAATGGAAAAAAGTATAATTTTTTTTTTGAAATGGCAATTTTTTTTTTTATTAAACCTCGAGCATAAGAAATGCTCCAACGACAATTACAACGAAAATACACGGAACAACCTCCGGATTCTACGAGTCCAAAACCACCTACTTCCACAAACCAAGCTCAACAAGGCATATTGCTAATACTGCTAATCATCAAACCAAGACTTTATGAACCTTACAAATTCACTCAAGTACATATAAAACTCTCATTTGCAGGAGCCTTTTTTTTATCAAACCAAGCTGGCCACAACATCCGTCCCTATCACAGAGTATCGTGGGATCTCATATTTTCCAGAACCATCACCACATCCATAACATGTATTATCACCATAACCCAAAAGGGTACCAAAACCGTCAATTCCTTATTGAAAGCCAACCCTAGCCAACCTCCTACACCCTATGCCCTTTTGGACAAGTGGCAAGATATTTAATGATGTGATCCGGGATAGCGCCCTAGCCAACCTCCTACACCCTATGCCCTTACGGACAAGTGGCAAAAAATTTAAAAATGTGGCCCGGGCAAGCTTCAAGGTTAGAGAGACAAACCTAAGATTGTGGTCCAAACCATGGCCATGAAACGCACTCCACACAACCGAAAACATCACATATAATAAACAAATAAGCCACCTCACTCGGTCCTAAGGACTACCACACAAAGATCATTAGTAGTATAGTCCGATAAAAAACACTACTCCAAAACAAACCAACACCTTTTGTACTTCCTCCGCCCTGGTCAAAAGCTTCCCATTTAGTTTCGTCGGCGCCGTTTTTGAAATGCAAATTACTCCTAAATCATAAAATAGAAAAAGTTCAGAAAATATATATAAACCTGGCACGTACGACTAGAGGTGTTAACAAATCAAGGTGATTGTGAGCTAACTCACAAGAAAACTGCGTCAAAGTTCGACATGAGTTTGATCGCAAACACCCTAGAAAAGAAAATATCAAAGTCATTAAACTCGTGAGCTTGGTTAATTTTAGTTTCAATTAAGTCGTAAATCGTGAGCTTGTGAACGATCATATAATTTTAAATCTCGACAAAAGATCGTACCATAAACTGAATCAACTTTCATGAGGTGATTATTCGCTCAATAAGACATACACTCGACTCGAATTAGGTCACTAAACATCCCGGTACTACCACGAAGGATAGTATGATTTTGCTGGTGGAGATCATATATTTCAATGCCCTAGATTTGACGACAGGGAAAAGCTATTTTAAATTAGAATCCAAAGCATGCATGCATGTAGCAGGATCATTGTCGTCGATGCCGTCTCTGTTGCTTTCCTGATGGATCACCTAATTTCCCACACACACATGTGAGTAGTTAAATAAACATGACTTTCAAGTTAACATCGTATCATATGAGCAATTGCTCATTTCCCCGGTAGTTACAGTAGAAGTAAACTAATTAATGCATGATCAACGTAGTAAGTCATGTGTTTCTTTTTTTCTTTAACATACGGGCAATTTTTCTTCCTACCCACCATGGGGGACTTCAGATTTGAGACCTCTGTTGTTGATAATGATGGGAATAAAAAACGATTTTTTGACGAACATAATTTGCCATTTACGTACCAATGTCATCGTCGATGTGCTCTGCTCTAAATCAAATTAAAGTTGTGACCCTCTCCAAGTATTACCCTTAGGTTCAAAGAATAACTTCTCCTTTGAAAATTTGTCAATACAATTAATAAGATTATAAATTAAAAATATATATATAGTCGTGGGTAAAAGTTGAAAAATAGGATATCATTTGACATGGTTGCAACTTTCCCATAAACTCGAACAGTAAAATTTTAATATTGATATATAGAGTTTGAAAATGGTGTTCTATGGTTTTTCGAGGTTATGGTTTTTAGCGGGGGCGGAGTCAGGATCGTAAATTACGTAGTGTGATAAGATTGAAAGGTCTAAAATATTTATATTAATTTATATTGATAACATTTTTATTAGTTTTAAGATAAAAATTAGAGGAAAATAACTACTTTAATGACACAATAACACTTTATTGAATTGAAATTTTGAAATATAAGGTAGTTCAATATCAAAATTAGCATCGAAAATAGTAAAAAATATTGAAAAAGTAGTAAAAATTAGAATTAATTTTCTTTTTTGGGTAGTGCGGCAGTGCGCGGGCCGGAGCCAGAAAATAATGTTGCCTAGTGCGTATATACGAAGATAATTCTTTATTTATATGGTAGGAATTTTTTTATATGATAAATACAAAATAATCAAATTAAATTATACGATACTAGAGGTAATATATTACTAACAATCCATGATTTATTTTGACATTATTAGGAAGGAAAAGAAAAAAACATGTCAAAATGGGTAGTGCAATATGCAAAAAGTCATAAAAATTATACTAATATATAAGTAAAAAAAAAGAAAAATGGTAGTGCCAGGCCCAGCCCCAAGTAGATCCGCCTCTGTCAGTGCGGCAGCACTACGATCCTGGCCTTATTGCCTCTGCCCCTGGTTTTTAGTGTAATTGAGATCTTTGTAATTGGGTGAGTTTTGCCCTTGTTATAATTTCGGTTCTTTCTTGAGCATGGTTTATGCTACGAGTTTATTAATGAAATATTTTAGCCGTTTAAAAACAAAAATCAAGGTTCATCTCCATGGTTTCAAATCAGAATATCAAATTTTTGCTAATGCTAAATTGTCGAACTGGTCATGGTTTCTTATTTTGATCCTCGTCCTTACCATATGCGCGCTATCAGATTCTAGAAGGTTGTGTTTGAGTAGCAACTAGGGTGTTGTGTTCCTAGTTGCTACTCCAACAGAAGCTCATTGAGTTCAACTGTTAAGCTTGTGCTCAAGTGTTGAGCTCAAGCTCAACTATTGTTTATTATTTTTTTTATTTACTTACTTGTATTTTTTCTTCTCTTCATTCAATATTGCAAAGTGATGTCTATTGTAAAATTCACATACTATTTTATTTGTACATGTCTTTTTTTATTATTATTCTATATTTATATTAAATGCATAAATAAAAATATA
The DNA here is from genome assembly GCA_028274465.1 of Plantago ovata. Lineage (NCBI taxonomy): Eukaryota > Viridiplantae > Streptophyta > Magnoliopsida > Lamiales > Plantaginaceae > Plantago > Plantago ovata. The sequence continues at coordinate 22,366,815 of CM051457.1, forward strand.
AAATACAATTTGTAAAAGTATACCTCTACAATAGCAAATTTATTATACTATTTTTTTATTTAAGAATTTATTGTAGTATTTATTACATTTCGAAATATTTTATAATTAATATGATGTTTTAAAATGAATCAATAATGAATTTTGAAAAAAAAAGGGATGTAATAAAATAAATGAAAATAAGGGAACCAATAGGACCAACTGTTGGAGTATGTTAGAAGAGATGGAGATTAAGTTAGTGGAATGCTGACGTGGCGCAGTTGAGCTCCACTTTTGGAATCAACCGTTGGAGAAGGCCGTGTGACTGTGTGAGCTAATGTGCTAGTTGTTGTCAACTGTTTAACTGAGTTCATTTGCCAAAACTAAAAATGTTATATGAACGTCTAATTGGTTGATGAGCTACATTGGATTTTTTTTTTTTTTTAGATACTATTATAATTACAATGTTTGGCCTACAAATTTGCATCAATAAATTACTAATCAACCTCATTTCAATAATCTCTATACAGAGCAAATAATCACCCATTTCGGAGATCGAACCCGTGACCACTTTGGTTACGGGGTGTCTCAGCTTGACACTCGGCTACAAACGCTTTGACATGAGCTACATTGGATTTAGTAACTCAATTAATAATTAGGCTTAGGCTCTTTTAACAACAATAATATATTTTTTTTAAACGGTTAAAATTTATTAGAAATGGAGCATAAGAAATGTTAAAGATTACACGCTACCCCATAGCAATCACCTAAATTCGTAGAGCAATAATACGACAATAATAATGAAAAAAGAAATTAAAGATCTATGAGCTAAGGTGCAAGTCACTCAGGCAGCCATCTTTGCAAGAAAGAATCACCACTGTGAAGAGTCAAAGAATCACCACTGTGAAGAGTCTAGAGCCAACTGGATCCTCAAGGAGCAAAGCGAACAAGCCAAACCACATGGAGTAAAGGCTCGTGCAACTAGAAGGAAGTGCCAAACAACAATAATACTACTTCGAAGAGTAGTTTATTTTCATCGAAGAGTTTAGTAGTTGCCCCCTCTCCATTCCTTACCTGTAATTCTTGTCGATCTTATTGTATATAATTTGACCGTTAAAAAAAAAATTAAGGTAGATATGCTAAACGTAGAATATAATATGCAAATCAACTGGCTTATAAGTATCAAAACTTATTTTGAAAATAAATTCGCCTAGCTGAGTGCTGAACATAGCCTGAGCCATCAAATATCTTATCAGCTACTTCACCAAATACTATAAAAAAGATTGTTAGAGATGAGCATAGTTCACGGTTTGTTTATGAATCGATTATGTAAAATCCGATATATAGGTTGAGAAATAAAGATGGTAGAGATAGAATTTGTTTATAAGTAAATAGCGAAAGTCCTTCAACACGTCCCACAATTTTTTTTAAGGCGGTTGTTACACCAAAGAATATAAATTTTATTTTCATATATCAATACAATTAGCAATTTGGGGTGCTCTACCTTCATAGCATCTATCGAAAAGTAAGTACAACTGCAAATTACTTGTCGAATATTGCAAGTGGTAGACTTCGAGATGAAATAGTTAGAACAACATCCAGTGTACAGGACTCAGCAGTCACCAACTGGATGGGATGTTTTGCCGGCTTGGCTTCAGAGTTATGTTTTGTTTGATCTATCTGGGGAGACCTCCCGACCTGTGGGAACGGCCCCGAAACAAGCCTTGTACAATTTTTAGCTGAATGAATAAAATAACTACTTCATAAAAAACAATTAGCAAATGAATATTGTAAAAATTTCTCAACTAGTGATTTTGTCCTGGTGCATCAAATTGTAGAGATACCGCTTTGATTATTAACATCATCGAGTTATTTATATGTTGCTAAGATATGTGTTATGTAGACAATACCTACCGTACCAAACATGTTAAATTCTATTAGCATATATAATATATTCGAGTTAGATCCCACACTTTTCATTAATTATTTTTTTATTTTTTGTTTTAATTACATCCTTTAACTTTGACTAATTCCATTTAAAAAAATCATGACTTTTTCCTTAAAAGAGAGAATGTATAAGGCAATAAATTGCACTCTGGTCACATTTATACCGAAGAGTCAGGATGCTAGAACCATGAAAGCACTGTGGCCTATATCTTCTTGCACTACGATTTATAAAATACTTACTAAACGACTCAGTAATGTCATCAACTCAGTAGTGGATGATAGCCAATCGGCCTTCCTCCCAGGAAAAGTGATTCAAGACAACATATTAATTGTGCAAGAATTGGTTAGAGGGTATACAAGAAGAGGCATATCTCCCCGATGTATGATATAAAATGGACTTGCAGAGAGCCTACAATACAGTAGAATGGGGGGCTTTAGAGGAAATTTTGTGGGAACTAAATTTTCCACCACAATTTATTAGATGGGTGATGATTTGTGTGCGCACTGTCTCTTACAGATACTCCATAAACGGTACACCTAGAAGAATTTTGGAGGCAAGACGTGGGCTTCGGCAGGGTGATCCTATTTCAACACTATTGTTCGTCTTGATCATGGAGTATCTCCATAGAAAACTGCAAAAGCTGAAACGGGAACAAAATTTCAACTTTCACCCCAACTGTGAGCGAGTTGATTTGTTAAACATTTGTTTTGCGGATGACTTGTTACTATTTTGTCGTGGGGATGAAGGCTATGTTCAACTCTTGGTGCGGGAATTCCAAGGATTCTCTGATTCAACGGGGCTTAAAGCCAATAACTCCAAGTGTAAATTATACTTTGGGGGTTGGAGCTGTGCCAACCTTTGGTGGAAAGAATCACTGCACGTATAAAGCACTTGGTCTCTAAGATGCTTAGCTATGCAGGAAGACTACAATTGATAAAGAGTGTTTTATTCTCAATCACTAATTACTTGTTACAAGTCTTTCGCATGCTGAAGATGGTAATCAATCACATAGAGGGCCTGTGTCGTAGCTATCTTTGGAGTGGTAAGGAAGAGATTACAAAAAGGCTCCGATAGAGTGGGACAATATATGTGAAACAAAGAAGGCTGGAGGATTAAACATCACTGATCTTGGTAACTGGAACAAAGAAAATTTGCTCAAGCTTTTGTGGAGTCTTATTGAGAAAGCATATAAATTAAGGGTACGATGGATCCATGCGTACTATATTAAAAGAGATACAGTGATGAGTTACCAAACAATGCAAGCTTGCTCGTGGATTTTCAGAGGTATTATGAAATTGCGAAGCAAACTAGGGAACAGTCGAGTATGGAGTGGGAGTTTAAACCAGTAGAAGTTCCCCACCAGGGAGATGTATTATGAATTGCGAGGGGAAAAAGCTCCGGTTTGAATGGCGTAAAATACTATATACAAATCGGGCTAGACCGAGGGCCATTTTCATCTTATGGTTAAGCCTTCATGAAAGACTATGCACAAAGGATAGACTGACTGTCTATGGGATACCAAATGACGGGAGATGCCTGTTCTGTCAACAAGTCGAATCAGTATCTCACTTATTCTTTAGTTGTGTGGTTACTCGTGGAATATTGGAGGAAATATTGCGTTGGCTAAGTATCCCATCCGCACAGAATAGTACTACACATATGATGCAGTGGCTGGTTCAGAAAACAAAGGGGGATGGCAAACAGTCAAGATTGATTAAACTAGAAGCTGAAACGGTTTATTCTATATGGCAACAGCGGAACCTGATGATTTTCAAGACGAATGGGCTCTTAGACCCATCACTGGTCGACAGAGTTAAGGGGGTGATTCTGGAACGATGTTCAATGTGTAAACAACTCCGGGACACTGCTCGAGCTTTGACGTGAACATTGGACACTGGAAGCATAGAGGGCTGGATGGTTTTTTTTAAAAAAAAATTGTATCCCTGCTATGTTTTCGTTTATGATAAACATCTAGAACTGTTGAGATTATAGGAGCCTGAATCATTGGATCGACGCATTCTTATAATGATTTATTTTTGGATATATAACGTGCTATACGTTAAAAAAAATAAAAAATCATGACCATCACTATTTTCTCATTTCAAACATATCCCTTGCCTACTATTTTGTTTTTAATCTTTTGGAACTACAATTTACACTAATATATTTACCTAAGTTCATGAAATTTTAGTGTAACCACATCTTTTTCTTATTTCTCTATAAATTTGTGTCCATATCATATCTCACAAGGATTTTGTGAATTAATTCAATTACTAATCTTATTTTCTAAACAAAATTTTGTACTATAAATTAATACTGAAATGACATATTTTATTCATTGCATTATTACCACGTCCACAATTTTAGAGTATTTTAGAATAGACCACTTCACAACAAGAAGATCTGGTGAAGTATTAATTTGAAATGGTAACAAAACAATTTCTCTTGTTTACACCTGCTTTTGACGTGACTAAGGATAGAAAAAGCATGATTTAATTACTTGTATATTATACTATTGATTGCTACTACTATTGAGTACTGACGACGTGAGTGGTGACATCGAATAAACTACTCCTAATTAATTTTGAACAGTATCAGACTATCAGCTGAGAACACCATTAAGATCGCAAATTGAGAAAAGTGAGACTTTACTGAAGAGAGAAAGTACTTCAAAGATACGGTGTTGAATATTTATCTACTTGTTGTGACTTGTGAGTTATATTAATTAAGTTACCACACCAGAGAAGATCGATGACTTCGATTCCATCAACGATGGGAGTAGTCTGTTGTCTTCGTCAACTAAAGTTGGCGTCTCTTTTAATTAACTTCGAGATACATAATTTACCATATCATGATATACGTTCTTGAATCTTAGGTTATACTAATAACACAACCTGATATGTTATCAGGAGTCAAATAATCATTAATATTAAGTTTCCATGCTTACACAATTAGGAAGTACCTTTCATATATCTTACTCAAATAAGAGTTTTAAGGTATATATGTTAAAACCTTTTTGAAATATGTTAAAATCTAATTAGCAGACTGAATTAGTCATTAAATAGTCAAGGTTGGAATAACTCATAAACTACCGTTTAATCTTCTAGTGAATGATGGTAGAAAATCCTCTTTTGAACTGATCTCAAATCGTAAAGTAAGAAAAGTGCTAAAACTAGGGTTCTTCAGGCAGATCTGCCAAAAGACAGATAATTTGAGAATGAAGTAAATTAAAAGCCTATATATATAGTTACGTAGTGGCGAACTACGAACTAAAGAATTTTTACGGCGTACGTCCGATCTGGACGGCGTACGTACGCCCACCAGTTGTGGCGTGCTTTTGGGGTCTTTGATACTTAAGTGAGTGTTTGCAAATGCTTAGAAAAACACTTTTGTGATTTTGAAGTAGTAAAAGTAGTTTTTCAGTGTTTTATTTTACAACTTAACTTATGCTGCAACTTCTCCTGAAAAAAACAGGTAGCCGCCAGAAGTTGAGAAACATGTAAATTGATGCTTTTACCTGCTATTTGAAGTTCATAATTCTTTTTAAACTAAAAATAAATGCTTTAATTGAACTTATCAAACACTATAGCTTCTACTTCTGTTTAAACTGATTTTAGAATAAAATATCAAACACCCATTACTTTTGTCTTTTTTTTTTTTTGAACTTTAGCTAAAGTAGACAAAAGTACATTTTCTCAAATCATTTGCAAAGACATGTTTAATTAGTCAAATCTTCAACTTCATTCCAAAAGTCTTCCAAGCACCTTCGGCACACGAACCGGCTTACTGGAGCACCAATTATGCCTCACGAACACCTTAATACCTGGGAATGCAAATATGAACGAAATGGTGAAACTATACTAATATAATGCAAAGAAGTTAATACAAAATGATAGTAAAGTAGTCGATTAAAGGGCTAAAATACGGCTATAAAATAGTGTCATCGGGCCTAAAAGCCCAACCCAAAGTATCTTTAATTCTTATCCGTTTATCTTTATGAGTCATCATTTAGTTATCTTATCCGCTGTTTTATGTTTATCCGTTGAAAAGTCTAGAATATTCTTTTGTTGGGCTAAGCCTGTCATGCCTTCGGCCCGTGAGATACCGTAAAGGGTTCATGACCAGCCAACCCTAACTGTCACTCTCAGCAATTGATGAATAGAGTTATGATTCCCGCGGTCTCTCTTTCTTTCTTGAAAGACTCTTGATTTTGCGAGCTTCTGTCTTTTCTCTCTAGCATTGGAGGTAGTTCGTCACAAAGATTAAATATTCTCAGATCACAAGAGATCTTAACAGACTCTGGATCAAAGTTTAGATGATTGACTAAAATATCTTAAATGAGACCTCATGTTAGGATGGATTTTGCTAGGTGTAACTAATGGACTATGGTAGTGGCCTTTGGGCATAGTATTATAGATAAAGAGAGACTTAGAGAGTATAATATTATTGATATTCTGTAAGAATAATTCGAAATGAAAAGCGGTCCACATTCACTCGCGCCTATCCATACTTGTTAATGTTATTATCATCCATCCACATGATAGGAATAAAGCTTTAGGCTTAGCTGACTAACAAAACAAAAGAAGAAGAAAAAAGATAGATGGTGGTTAGCGAAAAATACTACTATACGTGTTTGAATAATGAGGATAATAATAATAACAATAAAATCCAACCATTATTCTTTAACTCCAGAAGCTTTATCAGTACGTAGTAATAGTTATACTGTCATAGTACTGTATATATTATTATTGTTATGTTACGAAAGAATTAGACTGCCACCAAGTGTAGCATACTTATCAACTCAGTTTAAGTCTTTAAGGTTATTTCTCATTTAAAAAAATATGATGAACTGATTAAATTGAATAAAATTTAATTTATTTGTAATACAGAAAATAACTAATCAACGGGTTAAATACATATAAGGATAAAAAAATAACAACTAATTGCATAAATAATCAACTTCAAACAACATATACAAAAGTGTCGATACTTACTAAGCTTCTGAACCTCAAAATCTAGTTAAAGCAGATTTAAAGAGAATTTTTGAAATCCACCAACACAAAAACACAAATGGACCTCAAAATCTCGCTCAACTGGATTTAATAGCAAATTTGACACCCGGAAGCTAGTTTCAACCACTGAAACTAGCCGAAACTAGCTGAAACTAACTAAAATTGGCTGAAACTAGCTAAAAATGACTGAAACAAGTTGAAACTAACTGTTAATTTATATTTTTCCTGAAATTAACCTTTAAAATTAGTTGTTAATTTTATAAAATGATTAAATTAACTCTAAAAATTATTTATATAAACTAAATAAATTAAAAAAATATGGAAACTATAATTACAAAAATATAATCATTATTTTAACTGAAAAAACATAGTTTAAGATTAGTTTCAACACATAAAAGCTAGTTTCAGACAAAAAACTAGTTTTAGAAACTAGTTTCAAATAAAAACTAGTTTCATAAACTAGCTGAAACTAGTTGAAACTAACTATTAATGCTAGTTTCAACATCATAAAATGTTAATTTCATTAGTTTCAACAACAAAAATGCTATTTTCGTTAGTTTCAGTATCATAAGTGCTAGTTTCATCAACAAAAAAAATCTAGTTTGAGCAACACAATGCTAGTTTCATTAGTTTCAGTAACACAAATGCTAGTTTCCAACAACTAAATGCTAGTATCATTAGTTTTAGGGGTGGGCATAAAATCCGAAACTGAAAATCCAATCCGAAAATCCAACAATCCGAGCCCAAACCGAACCGATCTGAATTTTCGGATCGGATTGCGGATCACCATTTTTAGCAATCCGAATTTTCGGATCGGATCGGATTAAAATCCGTAGATTTTCGGATTAATCCGATCCGATCTTTATTTATTTATTTTTTAAAAATAAATTATAGCTACTATATATACTTAAGCCTTAAAGCCCAATTAACCCTAGAATCTCCATTTCCGCCCCCTTTCTGTTTCTGGGCATCTTCTCTCTCGCCTAATCATTCTGCTTTTCTCATCCATGCCTTCATAATCCTTCCATCTTCATTTATGCCTTCATAATCCCTCCTACATGCAATTCTTTTTAGCATATAACCCATAGCTTGAGCAATCGAAAGGAGTATTATCCTTGACACCAATCAACGAAGAAAACAGATGTAGAAAGCAAAAGCAAGATGACAAGATCTAAAGATCCGAGATCGGCAAACAAGGTCAAATGGGTTGTGTGTAGTAATTAATTAGTTTTCTGTGAGAGTACCCAAATCTTGTTTGCCTCATTTTCTTGAGTTACGATTTTTGTTTTCTACCTTCAATTTTTAGTTTTGTTTATATTTATTTACAAATTAAGCATGCGTACAACTAAATTTCGGATTAAACGGATTAATCCGAATCCGATCCGACTATTTTTGGATCAAACCGAAACCGATCCGAAATTTCGGATCGGATTTCGGATTGGAGAAAATCTACATTTTCGGATCGGATCAATCCGAAGTTCGGATCAGATTTGATCCGATCCGCCCCATGCACATCCCTAATTAGTTTAAGCATCATAAATGCTAGTTGTAGCCACAAAAATGCTAGTTTCAGCAACACGGATGTTAATTTCATTTGTTTCAGCATCACACAGTGAACACAAAAAAATGTTAGTTTCATTAGATTCAAGAACAAGAACAGAGATGCTAGTTTCATTAGTTTCAGCAATAAAAATGTTAGTTTCATTAATTTTTGTGTATAAATATTACTCTGATTAATTAGTTAGAAAAAAATAGTAAAACATAATTAGCTAGTAATTAATTAACACTAATGGATGTCAAAAAAACACCATCAGAATTCATTTTAGCGAGAAAAATGGAGTCCAGCAAGGGAATTGAGATCCAAATTGATTAGATTTTAAGGCACTAAAAAATAAAATAGTTTTTTTTGTATGAGGTTTTTAAGGTGGTTGGTTTAGCAATTAGGTGCTTTAGAGTGGTTCCTCTTTTTATGTAATTTTTCTCCAAACAAATACAACGAACTTAATTGAATTGTTATAGGTGAAAATAACAGAGCCCCCTAAGCCAATCATTAAAATGTTTAAGTTTAATTAATTTAATTTAATATTAAGCCAAATTATGATAATCATTAAGTTGTATATATCAGGCCCAGTCCAATCGTAATCACTCGCACTTGCATGTGAGCCCCCAGCTGCTTGCTAGCTAAGTACAACTCTGGCAGACAATTAGTATTAATTAATTTCCATTATAACTAATCAAGTTGTAGCATGACACTCCCATTTTATTTGAAGCATACCAGTAAAATAATATATAAATAAAATACAAAAAGGAGGATTCTCGATACTTTATAGGTATGGGTAACGACGGAGAACTTCCAGCTACATACATAAATAGATTCTGCAAATAATTTTTAGAACAAAAATAAGAAATTGGATAATCTTATTACCATAGCAAGACTTCTCGTGATGGAGCTGATTAACCGTGACCTACTCATGATGGTGTGTGTTAGAATATCTCATTTTAAGGTAGATCCGACTAATCGCAGTCCACTTGTGACTTGTGAGACCAGGACATGTTAGAATATTCCATGTCACTTGTGAATAGGGGTGTTAACGATCTGATCGTGAGCGACCGTGATAAAGATCGGTCAAAACTCAAATCGTGATCGAGATCGGTCAACGCGAGTTTGATCGTGATCATGATCGGCTCATTTTGATTATGAATCGGTCACCTTGAAAAAAAGATCGAAAGCTCACGATCAGTTAATTTTTAATCTATATTTTATTTTATATTTTATTTTATTATTATTATTATTATTATGATTATATATATACCTATCTTAACCCTGAATGTGTCAAACAACTATTGAATCTATCTTATGACCTATTTTCTCTTTCCCGCAATATTTCTTCATTATATATATTATAGAAGAATGAACTTTGAATTTATGTTAATCTTATTTTTGTAGTGTTTGTAATAGATTGTATTTATGATCGACAAATTTACGTAGTAAAAAAGTTAATTTTCGTGCTTTAACGATCTGAGCGATCACGATCGTGATCAGCTCGAGATCAATGTTACCATTCACGAGCCGATCACGATCACAATTTTATGAAGTTCGACGATCATGAGCCGATCATGGTCAACCTTATATTTCTGACGATCATTGTTGATCGATAAAGCCAACGATCAGATCGACTCGACTCGTTAATAGCCCTTGTGATAAACAAAGATTTTGATTTTTCTTTTTTAGTTTACAGATACCCTAAATATTATTAAATCCCGACTTCAACCCTAGACCATAGTCTAATCCTTATAGCTCAAGTATGTACATATGTCATTTATTATCACTCATACTGGCACACATTTACCTATAGCTTAATTTGAGCATTTTTTCCTGCAATGGTAAGCTTGAGGCTTGCTATACTCTTCATGTTATCATATGTTGAGCATGTTCACAGATCTAGCGCCTAATATACTGATACATATTGTAGCTAGTTTTACTTTAAGCAAGGTCGCATTTTCTTGCACACGGCAATTCGAGAAATTCCAATCATATTTCATGGTTTCATAAGTCATAACTTGAGAGGGCAATTATTATAAATGTGCGTTATTTGAATTTTGACCCTTGGAGTTGAAGGATAAGAAAAGTAATAAGCCAACTCATGATAGCGTTCATATATTAAATAAAATCATCACCCCCTACACGATGTCTAATCAAGAATTGTCTTTATGCCTAGAACCAAATATAACTGCCAAAATTTGCAGCCATAGTGTAAACAATGGATTGAATTGAATCATCAGAATATGTAGTGCTGCAAAATACTCGTATCTTTGTTGGGACTGGAATTGTTTCTACACAAGTAATTATAATTACAAAAAACAATATACCAAAGCTACTTTTTTAATAACACGGTTTTATATATGGACTGAAATTTCTGACTACTAAAATAAATTTGAATGATAGCCTGAAAGGTACGTAGTAGTAGTAAGTTGTGAATTACCCAGAAAAATAATTTTATTGATTAGCAAAAATTAAGTCGATTGCGCGAGTGAATTCATTCCCGTTTAATCGTGTACCCAATTCGCAGTCCATGATGGATATTATTTAAAAATGATCAAATCTCTTTATTTTACTCTAACATAAGACATGATCACAAGTATGAAGATATGAGATTATGAGGTAAGATATGAGATTATGACGTAAACATATAAATACGTTAATTAATGTGATGTGATATATCTACCATTAAATTTCCAGACACTCGCCTGTTAAAAACTTCAACAAAGTAAACTTAAAGCGCCTTTATAAATTGAATAATTTTATTTTTATTTAAACGGATAAAACTTTTATTAATTAAACATGGAGTATAAGAAATGTTCGGAAATTACAACTCCGTGCGAATACTAAATCAAAACAGAGGGAGGTGACACCTCACCCTAAAAACATACACCAAAAGACCAAACAACCTACCAAATTGAATGATACCATAAGGTGGTGCAGCGGTAATAAATTGAAATAATGAAGGAGAGGTGTAAGGTTCGATCTCCGACTGTGGCGGAAGTATAAAGTTGGTTTAGATATGGAAAATAAAGTGGTTTAGGAAACTTGTATAACATTAGTATAGAATTAGTTGTAATATTTTCCGTTAAAAAAAGACTAGTATACTCAAAACACTGATACAAAAATCACAACTGTTATCCAACCGTGTACACTTTCGAGCATCACCTTTCACTGTTTTATTCTTCATTTTCATTGAATGAAATTTTTTGGTGTGAAAAAATAAAAATCCCAACGTGTATGGGTACCACAATCATAATTGTGGTGCACCCCACAAACGTGTTTGTATCTTATTGGTGCACTAGTGTGCCTGAAATAAACCATCATAAAGTAACATAAGTGGACGTGTTTCAATTATTTTCATGGACCACAACAGCAAACAGTAACACTAACTTCATATCGATACAAAGTTGTCATTAAAAGCTGGGCCAAAGGCAAAAAAACTGAATTATAGGTATCGTGTTTCGCTTTAATCTTTTACTATGATGCCAAGAAAGAACATTTCCACCTTGATGTAAAATTAATCCACCATTACTATAAAAATAATATTAATCAGATCCGTACCAATCCAAGCAAAATGTTTTGGACTATTCGACAACGCTAATCCTGTTTCACTCATTAATTAACAAACTAATAATGAAGATTTCAATTCATAACAACTTTATTTTGTTCCTGTCAAAAAGCAGCCAAAAGCAACTTGGATTATTATTAGTATAAAGTACACAAACCTCCCATATTCTCGTAAATGAATTTTTAAAATTTAAGAATATGGGTCCTAATAAAATCACGTTCATACCTCCTTAAGGAAAAGCATAAACCATCGTGTTGAATTTTGCGACATGGTCTGTGTATTTTTTACTCGCACGATCGACGCAAACTGTGACGTGGATGATTGACCATGGACTCAAAATTGACAATTTTTTTCAATTTAAACAACGCTTACTCGGAACGTTCGTAATCACTCTTTAAAATCAAAATTCAACATATCACATATATTGTTGTCTATAAATACCCTTCTGCTGATCAATAGTTGCATCACAATCATTTCAGTACTCTTCTCAAAGTCCTAATTAGCCTTTTTGTTTCTTGCCTCCTCCGTACGTACAACCTCTGTACTTCCTTAACGAAAATCTCTCCTGTACGTACAATTACACAAACACGAAAACATGAAGTTCGGTAAGGAATTCAGCACACAAATGGTTCCTGAATGGCGAGAAGCCTACTTAGACTACAACCTTCTAAAAAGCCACTTAAAAGAGCTAAAGAATTTCAAGCACCGAAACAAACCCACGACAGCCCGAGCCGGTAGCTTGAGGCGGAGCCTAACGCTTCACCGGGCGTTCAGTGGCCTAACGCACCTGTCTAGACACTCTCCGTCTACTCAGGCGCAGATGGATATTGAAAACCAGGTGATTCTGGTCAACAACGTGAAGAGGGACGGGACGGAAGGGTCCGAGACTTTGTTCATGAACGCGGCGGATGAAGGTGGCGAATACGAGCTGACGTATTTCAAGAGACTGGATGATGAGTTTAATAAGGTGTTGAAGTTTTATAGAGGGAAGGTTAATGAAGTTATGGCTGAGGCAGGGGAGTTGAATAAGCAGATGGATGCTTTTATTGCTTTTCGGCTTAAGGTGGAGCATCCCGAGGGGTGGGTCAATAGTGTCGAGGACAGCGCGCGGTTGGCTTTTGATGCTCGGGCTTGTGAGAGGGCATTGGCGGCTACTTCCCCGGCCGTGGCGCGGGCCAACAGCAGCAGTAAGTATTTATTATGTTAAAACAGATTTTTTTAGATGTTAGGGTGATCATGACTACGACACCCCCTCAGGCTGTCACACATCAGTGTGAGGGGTATCTCAGCATTACCTCTGCTGGCATGTAAAACAGTTTAATCGTGCCAGTTGCACAATTTTGATCGAAATTGACACAAACAAACCTGAACTAACTTCAATTGCATATAAGCCCCAAGTTAATGTCGTATTCCATTCAGTACCGAATGTTTGTCACTTTTCAAAAATATCAACGAGTTTTCCTTCGTAAGGTCAATTTTTGGGTTCTTTCAACTTTTTATATCATCATCTTAGCTTGATGTTACGACAATCTAAATGTTTTTGGTTTTTTTGGTTTATTACTGGATCGTATGTAATTTGAGTTATACTATGGCTATTTGTGTTAATTTTTACAATTTTCTTAAAAATAATATGTCCAATAATATAATTAGTCTATGAGGTGGTTCAACTAATATGAGTGCAAAAAATATGAATAATATGATTAAGTAATCAAAATATCTGTGACTTAGTAATTGACTGCTGATACTAGAGTTTTCTAATCCTGAATGGCAACATGTTTCGTGACATTATTCCCGGAAAATCATCACAAGAAGTTGGCCAGTTTTTAATGTTTAGGCTTTATTTAAATTCTTGACAATAACATCTTTTTTTAATATTAGTATTATTATTTTTGCATGAGACTCACTGTGACTTTATTTGATGCAGAAAGACATGTTACACATGACACGCACCCACACATGGATGCAATATACGAAGAAAATTCAGTAACGATGAGGCATCTGCAGAGGGAGGAGTCCTCGTCTAGTGACGACGATTCGAGTGATGAAGGAGAGGAGATGAAGCCTATAGAACAAAAGGTTATTGAAGCAAATGCAGAAAATAACATATCCAAGGCTAAAACAAAAAGACCACCTCCTATTGAGATACAAAAACAAGTTGCTCCTATTGAGATACAAAAACAAGTTGCTCCTATTGAGATACAAAAGTCTGTTGAGATACTTAAACAAGTCAAGTTTAATGCAACTGTGTCGACTCCTCGGTCAACGATTAAGGAGTTTCTCAACATCCCTACTCAAACAGACTTGAAGTTCACTAAGGATAATCTGAGGAAAGCAGAAAGACAACTTAAGAGAGCTTTGATTGAATTTTACAACAAGCTTAACCTCCTCAAAAGCTACAGGTAATATATTCCGCTCTGGCATTATCACCGACCTTTATTAAAGTGTGCATACTGCAGTAACTCATATACTTACGATTGTGCCTTGTAAATGCAACAGTTTCCTAAATTTGACAGCAGTGTCGAAAATTATGAGGAAATATGACAAGGTATGTATAATTTTCTATACCCTTCATCACAATATTTATCTTACGTAAATTATTTTATGTGATTGCTCATTTAATATATGTGATGTGTCATTTCAGATTGCTTCAAGGACTGCATCGAAATCTTACATGAAGATGGTTGATAATTCTTTCCTGGGAACCTCGGATGAGGTATGTAACATTTACGCTCAAAATGGATGATGAATATCAGTCCTTGTGAACTGGAATGGGGAGATAAATTTATTTATTTATTTGTAATAACAGGTCAATAGATTAATGGAAAGGACAGAATCAACTTTCATCAAGCATTTTGCCAATTCCAATCGAAGCCAAGGCCTGAAAATTTTAAGGCCTAGCCCGAAAAGGGAAAAACATAGAGTATCATTCTCCACAGGTAAAATGCAGGACATAATTTAGTCTTAATTTTAGTTTGTTACAGGATGATTAGACATATCTCTCTTTTCCTCCATTTTATCTGTGATCTTACGTTGAGATTTGTAACTTTCAGGATTCCTAGTCGGTTGCACGTTTGCTCTTATCGTGGCCCTGATCCTATCAATCCGCCAACGTGGTATTCTGGATCAGTCAGGCACTGGAGTTTACATGGATACGATGTTTCCTCTCTACAGGTGCTTATTTACTCTGCCTTAGATATAACTAATATTATGAATATATATATCCGATATGAGCAGAATCTTTTAGATCATGGCTTGACAACCGAATTAAACTTTTTGTGCAGTTTGTTCGGGTTCATAATTTTCCACTTGCTCACATATGCTGCATGCATATACTTTTGGAGGAAATATCGAGTCAATTACTCTTTCATAATTGGTTTCAAGCAAGGAACAGAACTAGGCTACAAAGAGATTTTACTAATCAGTTTTAGTCTTAGTGTGGTATCTCTTGCATTCGTGCTTGCCAATCTTGATATGGAAATGGATCCACGGACTCAAGACTATCAAGCGATAACAGAACTACTCCCTCTTGTACTACTAGCGGTAAACATCTTCATTCAAAACATATACTTTTATCAACTATTTATATTTGATCAAGATGATACTAATGTGAGTTTTGTTTTGCAGACATTAGCTGGCATTATGATTTGCCCTTTCAACATATTATATCGTTCAAGTCGCTTCTTCTTTCTGAAATACCTATTCCACTGCTTCCTATCTCCTCTCTATAAGGTAACAACGATACCGTCTCATTAGTCTAATTCCCGGAATAACCAAACTGCCAAGTATGACTAATATTTCATATTTACTCCTTATGAAGGTGACACTACCAGACTTCTTAGTAGCAGACCAGTTTACGAGTCAGGTGCAAGCTTTAAGGAGTGTAGAGTTCTACATTTGCTATTACGGCTGGGGAGACTACAGACACAGAGAAGATGGCTGCAGTTCAAGTCCTATTTTCCTCACTTTCTCTTACATTTTAGGTGGACTGCCTTTCTGGTGGCGGTTTATGCAGGTACTACACAAATCTTACCAATTGTATGCTAAATCTTAACTGAAGGAAAAGAATCAATATGAGTGAGTACTAACCAATTGTTGTTGATATTGATTTATTAGTGCCTACGACGATGGTATGATGAGGGAGATGTTTGGCAAGGATACAATGGGATCAAGTATGCGATGACAATTGTGGCAGTTTGTGCGAGAACCGCCTACAATCTTAATGGAGAGGTTGGATGGCTAATTACAGCATGGGTAACATCAATTATTGCAACAATACTTCTCATATACTGGGACATCTACTTTGACATGGGACTTCTCCAGAAGAATGCCAAAAATCGGTTTTTGAGAGACAAACTACTTGTCCCGTACAAAAGTGTCTACTTTGTAGCAATGGTGAGTTTTCGAATAGTAAATGTTAATTAAGTTTAACATGTACATTAGTACATCCTGCGATTTTACTAACAGTCCATTGTTTTTCCATTTATAGGTGTTGGATGCTGTATTGAGGCTAGCTTGGATTCAGACTGTGATGAACATCACGATTTTTGATTTACATAGGCAGACAATGATCACGATTATGGCGTTCCTTGAGATACTTCGTCGTGGTTCATGGAATTTCTTCAGGTTGGAGAATGAACATCTCAACAATGTTGGGCATTTCCGTGCATTCAAATCAGTGCCGTTACCCTTTAACTATGATGATGGGGACAAAGATGATTAGAATCTGACTCAAAAGTAATTTTTTTGTTCGTTTTTGTATATGGAGAAGGAAAGCAGAGTGAGTGTCAATATGAGAGGAACTTTGTTACTTTGACGAGGTTGTAAATGTACGCCATAAAAGCTGTGCAGGCAGCAGCATTATGCAGTTAAATAAGAATATGTACAGAGCAATCCATGAGTGATTATGCTATGAACTTGCATATTAATTCATACAATGGTGCCAAGCTTCGACTTGTTTTCATCTGCAAGTCGAACTTCCAATTGCCTCATGGAAAACTTAAAACGGGTGCCAAATTTTTTAAAACACTATATATGGTTCTGCAAATCCATAACTGGCCTTAAAATGGCAGATCCGATAGCTAGTTTGCATAGGGGCCTGGACTTGGGTTTTGAAGTTATAGACCATTGATTCTTGCTTAATCCTTCCGTCCCGGAAAGTAGCAACATGCAACTAATAGATCTGGGTTGAAATTGTATGCATTGGCCTTTTATAACCCCAAGAGGCCCAATCCACAGACGTAACAAACAATATTCTTCTGCAACAGAAACCTGAAACATTTCTCATATTCATTCATGATATATAAGTATTCATCAATGTCTAAATGATGTGTGCAATGTAGTGTAGAGGAACTGAGACCGTCTCTCATTCGTAAAGTCGAAATCCAGAGTTCTCAGTGGTGCAGGTTCATGTATTTCTGTAAGCTACACCTACAGTCCCACACCCAGAGATGAACAACACAAGGATTGACGGAGTTGTACAGTGTGCATTAGTTCATGTTCTATACAACATGTTAGGGATTTCTTTTGTACATTCTATTACCATACCTGTACATGTTAGTTAGTCAGTTAATTAAGAGCTACTACTGTACTTAACAGAGCTTCTCTTCTCTTGTGTGTGGAGTAAAATCACATCTGGATTCTTAATTTTTTTTCAATTTAATTAGTAATTAATTATACAAAAATATACAAATTCTTCATTTATTCCACGTGCGATGTGAGTGTATTAGGTACATAATCAATCACATTTTTGACTGAGATTCGATTTGTAGACCAAAACAAAATAAGCAGTACAAGGAATTTATCATCCAAATCCCTTTAATGATGATAAATTAAATCATCACTTATCAGCATGCATTTCTATGGGATATAGTAATATTTTTGTATCAAGGCCAGCGAAATATGCTTGGAGTATTATTATTCTTTTCCACAAACGCGAGCTACTACACTTTGTTTGCTTTATCTCAAAAAATTAGAATTAATTTCAATTTAATTTATCTGGTATTTGATTATTTTTTACACTACAAATAAATTAGTCCAGTTCTCTTTAAATTTCTTCAAACAAATCAAACAGGGCCTTATTATGCATGTACTAAAGTGGAAGATTTCTGGAAGTGATCAGTCTCCAGCGTTGTAAGGACCTAATTTTATACTCTAGTACTTTATTTACTAATTGGATTCTATAGGGCGTCTTCTACTCATGACGAGAAAGCTACACCCAAATCGAAAGCTTCTAAACAACATGAAAGAAGAATATTATAGGGTATTAAAGTATTCGTAGGATTTTTTTTTTTTCTGCTCAATTTGAGTCTCCCTAACAAGCATGAGTGGAGTGCAACTCGGACCTATAAGGGGAGTGTCAAAGGTTGCCCCAGTAGCTAGCGAGAGGCATGCCAAACTAGGATCTGGTGAAGATCTGAAAAGGTTGGATAAGTAGCTATCAATCTAGTAGGATTAGACGTCATGCCTTCAACTAAGTTTTAGATGGAATGGCGCGAAATTCATCATTATCAAACAAACATTGCTAGGTCCAACAACACACAACACACTGCACCAAAAGTGCAATTTATCCAGAAAATGGATCAAAAGTGCAATTGTATCAATTTCCCTCCTATATTAACCACACTATTGTTTCACAATATATATGCATCACTCAACTCCCTTTACATTCTTAACTCACTTCAAAATTTCTATACAGTTCCGCCTCCTTGATCACGTTTTGGTTAAGATTAAAAGTTCAATTTCTTGTTCATCATCAAAATTTCTACTCCTTTTCTTTGAAAAATGAAGTTTGGTAAAGAATTTGAATCACAAATGGTTCCAGAATGGAGAGAGGCCTACTTGAACTATGGTTTCTTGAAAACTTGTTTGAAACAAATAAAAGTGTTCAAACAAAGAAACAAGCCAGCTGCAGCCAGGGCCATAAGCTTGAGGCGAAATCTCACACTCTACCGTGCTTTCAGTGGCTTGACGCACCTGGTCAAGCATTCTCCAAAAACTCAAGCGCAAATGGATATCGAAAGCCAAGTGATTGTTGTGAATAATGTGAAGCGGGACGGTACTGAAGGGATGGAGACTATGTTCATGAATGTGGCAGACGAAGGGGGGGAATACGAACTTACATATTTCAGGAGATTGGATGATGAGATCAATAAAGTCTTGCAGTTTTACCGGGCGAAAGTTGATGAAGTTATGGAAGAGGCAGGTGAGCTGAACAAGCAAATGGATGCTTTTATTGCTTTTCGGGTTAAGGTTGAGCATCCGGATGGGTGGGTCAATAGCATGGCGGAAACGACTCGTCTGGTATCTGACATTCAAGCTTCTGCAGCTGCATTATCGGCTACCTCTCCATCTGTTTCCAGAGCTAGCAGCAGTAAGTGAATTATCTTGCTTTTTGTTTGAAAGCGGTTGGTTTAAGTAGCTAGTGAGCTGGCACATGTTCAGGACAAATAATTATTTCGTAAGACTATATTTCAACTGTACTTTTATGTTTCTGCAGGAATTATTCCACACACAATAATGGATGCAATAGATGAAGAAACTTCAGTAACTATGAGGGCGTTGCAGGAGGAATCCGATGATGATAACGAAGGACAGGAGATAAAGCCTGACGTAACTTTAGAGGTTCAAGAAGGTAAGAAAATTGGCATCAAGGGTATAAAACCAGCTCCTCTTCAGGTAGTACTGCAACCAGTTGACATACTTAAACAAGTCAAGTTCAACGATACAATAGATACTCCTCGTTCAACCATTAAAGGGTTGATCAAACGCCCAAATCAAACAGAGTTGAAGTTCAGTAAGGATAACTTAAAGAAAGCAGAAGAACAGCTTAAGAAAGCTTTCGTTGAATTTTACCATAAGCTAAGTCTTTTAAGAAACTACAGGTAAATGCTCTTCTGTCTTCCATATACGCAATGGTTTTAACACTATCTGTTGGCTCCTTTACTCACAATCATGTCCTGTAAATGATACAGTTTCCTGAACTTGACAGCAGTATCAAAAATTATGAAGAAATATGACAAGGTATATTTTTATAAAGACTCCTGAATTGCTATATAATATCAGTGTCAATGATTTTAAGTGATTACGTACTTAAATGTATATAATATCTTGCAGATTGCTTCAAGAACTGCATGCAAACCTTACATGAAAATGGTCGATAATTCTTTCCTCGGAACCTCAGATGAGGTACATATCAGCATGCTACAAAATGGACCCTGAGTGCCAATCTAGTTACACATACATACAAAACATATAACATTAAATTTCTCCAATGAACTATTTTCATTTGAGTAATATTACAGGTTAGCAGGCTGATGGAAAGGGTGGAAGCTACCTTTATCAAGCATTTTGCAAATTCCAATCGCAGCAAAGGAATGACGATCTTAAGGCCAAGGACGAAAAGGGAAAGGCATAGAGTAACATTCTCCACCGGTAAGAATTCGATCATTCATGTTAAATACATATCTGACTAAAGAATAGAAAAAATTATAAAACAAATTGTAAAACAATTTGCAGGAGTTCTTGTTGGCTGCACGGTTTCTCTAGTCTTCGCGCTATGTCTGATCATCCGCGCACGCCATCTCCTAGATCATTCAGGCAGAGAAACTTATATGCAAAATATGTTTCCCCTATACAGGTTAATATATAATCTCTAATCTTGCTTTCCTCATTATTACTGTCTATTTAACAGAAATTTTGATACCAAGTATCACATGCACACAGTTATATCTGTCAGTTTATGTCCTAATTACCGAGTTAAACTTTTGTGGCGCGCAGTTTATTTGGATTCATAGTTCTCCACATGCTTACTTATGCCGCTTGCTTATACTTTTGGAGGAAATATCGAGTCAATTATTCTTTCATACTTGGTCTCAAGAAAGGAACAGAACTAGGCTACAGAGAAGTCTTACTTCTTAGCTTTTGCATAAGCGTGCTAGCTCTGGCAAGCATCCTCTCCAATCTGGATATGGAAATGAATCCAGACACTCAAGACTATCAAGCCCTGACAGAACTCCTCCCCCTTGGACTAGTGGTGGTAAATATACCTTCACCAAATAAATTTTTACTTTTTCTTGCTTTTTGAGTATACAAGATGTAAACAATTAACTTCCTTTTGCAGCTCCTCATAGCCATAATGATCTGCCCTTTAAACATACTATATCGTTCAAGTCGCTTCCTCTTGCTGACCTGCCTATATCATTGCATCTTAGCTCCTCTTTATAAGGTAAAAGTGATAGATCTTCCCCTTAATTTCAAAAAATGACAAAACCATCTGCACGTACTAATATTGCCATACATGCAGGTTACATTACCCGACTTCTTGGTAGCAGATCAGTTTACAAGTCAGGTTGAACTTATGTGCATTACATCTTTGTCACTTTTCAAGATTATATGAGTGGACTAAACTTAGAGTTACTCACAAAGTCAAACAAATTTAATTTCTATTGTGTGGACTAAATTCAGGTTCCAGCTATAAGAAGTATAGAGTTCTACATTTGCTATTATGGATGGGGAGACTACAAACATAGAAGAAACAGCTGTAGATCAAGTCAAGTGTTTAACACATTCTCTTTCATTATTGCTGCATTTCCATTCTGGTGGCGTTTCATGCAGGTACGCGTGCATCAAACTGTCATCTGAGCTAAAGTCTTGGCAAAAGCTAAAAAACTGGCATTTTAAAGTTTAAGATTGCCTATTTTTAAATGAATCTTAATTACAAACTTTTGCTATCATGTTAATATGGCAAGGGGGAGTTTTTACATGAAAATTAGGACCTTTAAGCTGGAAAATTTGTAGTTTGTATAGGTTTACTATGGTGTTATGGAAAAGCATTTTTTTTTAAATTAATTATAACTCACTGATCTTCTATATGAAACTTGTTCATGGAAGTTAATTACGCTCTACTAAAGTGATTGACCACATCTAATTCATTATCGATTTCAGTGTCTGAGGCGCTGGTACGAAGAAAAAGATGTTATGCAAGGGTACAATGGGATCAAATTTTTCATGACAATTGTAGCAGTCTGTACTAGAACTGCCTACACGCTAAATGGAGCTGTCGTTTGGAGGCTAATGGCATGGTTTTCATCAGTAATCGCTACGTTGCTTTGCATGTACTGGGACATTGTCCTCGATTGGGGACTTCTGCAACGTAAATCCAAGAATCGCTGGTTGAGAGACAAACTACTTGTTCCATACAAAAGTGTCTACTTTGTTGCAATTGTGAGTTCTAAGACAAGAGAGCTAGTATGATTGTTGCGCTTAAGAGTTAAGACATTATCCCAAGATTTTAGTTTATATGCAAAATTCATTTGCATTTGCAGGTGCTAGATTTGTTTTTGAGACTAGCTTGGATTCAGACTGTGATGAATATCAACATTTTCGATCTACATGAGCAGACCATGATTGCAATTATAGCTTCCCTTGAGATTATTCGACGTGGTATATGGAATTTTTTCAGGTAATTACTACATGTCGTAATACTTACCAATTACTAAATGTTATCTCATGTTAGATTACCACCAACTAATCATTGCCGTCTTGGATATGCAGGTTGGAGAATGAACATCTTAACAATGTCGGGAAGTTTCGTGCATTCAAATCGGTTCCCTTGCCGTTCAATTATGATGAAGAAGAGGAAAAAGATGATTAACATCGTGCGAATGTTTTTATATCTCTTCTTCACATGTATGTTTTTCATGTTGAGCTTTACATTATTCTCACAGACTAGTTCTTTCCAGAGTACCTTATTACCAGAAGGCCTTAAACAATCATAAAGCTTACTTTTTGCAAACTGGTCAGCATTTGGTTGTTGCTGCCAATCCACACAATGCTCGACTTTCTCCCTTAATCTCAGTAGCTTCTTCAAGAAGTAGGAAGTTTGGGACGGAATCGGCATTGTCATGATATTCGATCCTTTGATATAATATGCATGAATCCAGTGATAAAATAATGGTTAAAATAATTTCATACTAAACTAAAACTTCACTAGTGAAAGCAAGCTCCTTATTAATAATAACTACTTTAGGCGGACGACTAAGAAACCTAGCAATCTACTAAGCAGCTGTAGTTGTAAAGATATGAAAACGTAGAAACAATGAGACCAAACTTGAGACTTTATGTGTAGTTCTAGTCGACTCCTATCAGTATGTAGTATTTGATGATCTTCATGACAAGGTAAGTTTCTAAATTTCATCCTTCAGTTGTATGGTGATTCCTTTGAAAGATTGCAGCTGTCATAACAGTCCTTATTACCTTATAGCTTCATTCATATATAAGATTTTCAAATACTCTTTCTCCATATTAATACTTGTCTTGCTTACTTCAACTCTATTGCATTCATTTAACCTTAACATAATAACATAATGTCTGCTACTAATCGACCGAAGGACCGGCCCTTTGGGACGGTACGGTTACTCCTGGACTGCTTTCCGGAGTGATATGTTGGCCCCACATAGCAACACGTGTTCTAATCCGCACACTTTGTCCTCACTCGTGCGCGCACCGGGAACTTACCGGTAGGTCACCCATCCTACAATTGCTCCAGAACAAACACGTTTAACTTTGAAGTCTTTCTGAGTAAATTCCCGAAAGAAAGATGCGCCTTTTAGACATGAGTAGCGTTCTCAACCCCTTTAAACCTCTGAATTTTCTTAGTCATTATAATTATGTTACTTAAAGAAAATACAGAATATGTAAAGTAAACTGTTGGCGAAGGTACACCATTTAAGATACTGAATCTTGATAGATACTCATCTGTTTTTTTAGATATTGTTTACGTATTCCATTTTCGTCCGTATTTTTAGATTGTTTAGTTTCCTTTTTTGGTAACTTTCTATCTCACAACTTTATTGTGGGTACTGTCAGTAAACCAAACACTACAGTCATTATACCAACCTCCTAAAAAACTGTTTTAAAATCAAATGTATACAATAAGAAAAAGGGATGAGTATTTACTAGCACCAACAGTCCACATATAAAATTAGGATTATTATAATCATGAAAACTAAGTTTTGAGTTGGTGTACATGAAGATAAAAATATGATATTCTTGTCAGCCATTCCTTAATTGGAAATTAGAATAGTCTCCGTCGTTGAATATACTCAGAAAAACCACGACTGTGATGCCCCACAGAGTGACAAGCTAGCTAGATAGAGACGGGCGATCGAGTCAACTCTTACCAACGACGATCACAATTAATTTATCCATATAACGAAAATCGACGAAAATTACCACTTAGCCAACGAAAAACTTATCATGTTACAACTTAGCATGAAAGTGAAGTGGGAAGTCGAATTAAAAAAGAATAGAAAAAAAAAAAAAAAAACCTGAAACTGCTTATTCGATCTAGAGGAAATGTAATTTATATAAAAATATCTCATTGACAAATTGTACTATCATTGTATGTGAAGGGCATTGCATCCTATCCCCTCCCCACCCCATCCATTTCAATGTGGCGGCCGAATAAATTACATTTACCACTACTATAATATTGTCAAATCCTCTTCACAATTGAGCAAACATATAAACAGCCTTTAAGTCAATTACAAAATTCAGAATTCAGAAGATGCACTCATAATTTTCTTTGTAATTATCCGTTCCAGTCATCATTTTACATTTATTTTCTTTTAACTTTTTCCTATTTTGTTTGATCTTCATTTACTCCTAACTATAACAAAAATTTAATTTATGAAAATATAATATCTTTACTTTTATTATATAATTTTATTATTTATTTTTCGATAAAATTTAGAAGTTTAGACTTTACTAGAGGTCAAACTGAGCAATTATATTTTGAAAATATAGTATCTCTAATTTCATTATATAATTTTATTAATTATTTTTTTGATAAAATTTAAGATTTATTAGAGATCAAACTGAGTTTCGAAAAAATCAACACAACAAACGTAAATAATTCACTTGGAACGTAGGTAGGTAGAGAGTATTACTCTTCTTAGTTCTTAATTTTGGATCTTTATTTTATTGCTTAATCCTGTTTCTACGCTTTGGATATAATTGATATGGGTATAGGTGGTACTACTATTCGAATAACCAGGATTGGACTCAAACTAGAGCGTACCACCGAAAGCACTGGACGACACCTAACGATCTTCCCTTCGGGCCCTCCCTACCTCTCGAAGTATTAGAGGGGTCGAAAGTACCCGCCATCTCAAAAGGAGCTACAGTGCATCCGCCACCCGGCCACGGAAGCACACAACGACGATATGGGACCCGCATTGTATTCTATATATATTTCCTCATTTATTACACTCCACACACAATTCCCCCATCCCTCATTTTCCCATAATCATCTCACTACATTAATTTTCTACCCGGCTTAACTTCGGTAGGCCGGTCTTAGATCCCCTCCCTTCAATCTTTCCCGGTTTTGCAGGTACCCAAGTCCCGTTCATACTCAAAATACTCCTTCCATACGCTTCAATGAAACGAGAGATGGTGAGTTAGATCCTTGAACCGATTTGATCCTCATCAATAATAATTAATGAGTGGTTTTGAGTTTCTTGGAGCTGCTTCAGTTGATGGAAGTGGGAACTATTTAGGCAACCTTGTGATTATTCTTATTACATTTTTTTTTAAACGGCAAATATTACAACTACTCTTACATTAATACTATACAGACTTCATAAACCACCTTATTTTATCCAAACCTAAACCAACCTTATAACTCCGCCACCACCGGAGATCGAACCCGACACCTCTCCTTCACTATCCCAACTCCTTACCGTTGCACCACCTTATGACTCCCGATTATTCTTATTACATTTGGGGGGTAAAATCCATTTTTGGTACTCCAGAGTGAGACACGTCCAATTTATGTACTCTAGAGTGGCTATGTCCAATTTAGGTACTTTATTGTAACATACTGTCCAATTTTGGTATTTTCTCAATTTAATCGTAAAAAAGTAAACAATATAAACGCATGACAACCAATCGCTAGATATGCCAAAAATTTCAAAGAAATAGGAAAAATATACACGCATTATAAGCGCATTTTCATACTTTGAA
Source organism: Plantago ovata (assembly GCA_028274465.1). Classification (NCBI taxonomy): domain Eukaryota; kingdom Viridiplantae; phylum Streptophyta; class Magnoliopsida; order Lamiales; family Plantaginaceae; genus Plantago; species Plantago ovata. Next base: position 22,392,887 of record CM051457.1, read on the forward strand.
ATACCAAAAAGTATACATTACACACTCATTTTCCTATCTTTTTCATAATTTTCAATTTCGATTTTTTCGCCATTTTCGAGTTAGGCCGTTGTGTGTTTGTCATGTGCTCTTATTGTTCAATTTTTCAAGATTAAATTGAGAAAGTATCAAAATTGGACAGTATGTTACAATAAAGTACATAAATTGGACATAGCCACTCTAAAATATATAAATTAGACGTGTCTTACTCTGGAGTACCAAAAATGGATTTTACCCCAGATTGGCTACTGTTTATTTATTGTGAGTTGGTGTAGGTGTAGTACTCAATCTAGCTAGTATATATAGCTCTCAATCTCATGTTGTAAAAGGTTAAGCCACAATTTTGTTTGTTTGGTTTTGAGTATCTGAAAAGGAGCAGTACTTTGGACTTGTTCATCCCTGAGCAAATTTTTAAATGGTTTGTCACTTATATTTTAGCCATAGGGTGTGTAGAAGATTGACAAAAATGAGAGAGACCAAAGTGTTTATTATTTGGAATTGATGATTTTCATTTGATGGTTTGTTTTCTTGGCGGTGTTGGAGATTTTTTAAGTTTCCATGCGTGTTGGATTTGGTGGACTCATTTCGGATTAGCTTTGAAAAGCTTGGTGGCGAGTCAGGAGGAATATTGATTAAGTCTAATTAATATGAATCTTTATATTTAGCTTTTTGTTATTGAGTCAGCACTTAATTAATGTTATTTCAATTAATTAGCTAACAAGTAAAAAGTTAGGGTTAGAAAATTCTAGAATATTCTTCTATGAAGTTTTACTTGATTAACAAGTTTGTTACTTCTTAAAATACTATGTAACTTTCATTATTTTAATACAAGCGAATTCAGACGAAAGACGGTGCATCTTAGAACTAGGCCACGGGCGATACTGGTGATCCGGTTAGTCACATTACACCGAAGGAGTCGGGAAGGTAACTCCAATGCAGCCAAGTCAACCAGGAGGGTTGTCCGGAGGGTGGTTCATCGTCCTAATGAGATCCACGTGTTAGGAGTTTACCCAATATCTATGATCTCAACCGTACTTTTCTATTGATTTATTCTTATTCTTGCTGTGAATATGGGTTGATTATATGAATGTTCTAGTTCTCTAGCAAGTTTTTGTGCTAGTCGAATTGGGTATTTATCAAATATTCCCATAGTAGTTGTTACGAACTTATGCCTTTTCTAGATATTGATAAGGTGGTACTTGTGTCCAGGGGACGGACCCAGAATTTGGAGTTACGATGGATAAATTATACATATATGATTTTTCAAATGTTCGGATGGCCAAAATTTGAAAAATCAAATATATTACTTATAAAACAACAAAATTTAATTTTTTTGGGGGGAAGCCCCCCACCTGCCCTGCTCCAGATCCACCTCTGCTTGGAGATGGCCTAACAAATTGATGAACCCTAGATCTAAGAAAGGTGAGTTTGGAAAAAAGTTTCATCGCTTTCTAGTCACTTTCACAACACCAATAACAAATTAGAAAAGGAAGTCACGACTCACGCGATAGGCTCTGTTTCACCGTACCTGATGTTAAACCTTGTTCTTCAAAAGTATTGTATTCCAAATTCCAATCAATTGAAATTTCAGCCAAGGAGTTTGTGGGGTGTACGTCCCCTAAAATTTAAAAAAATAAAATAAAATAAAATAAAATAGTTAGGCTCTGTTATCTTCGTTTGAAAAAGTCTGATCTGAACTGAACTGATAAGACTCTATTCTTTTCATCTAAAAATTGATTATTTTAAATTCAATTCAGATCAGTTCAGTTCAGATTTGTTTAATAGTATTTTGTACTACAAATAAGTTCAGTTCAGGTTCATTCAGTTCAAATTTTTTTAGACGAAGAGAACAGCCTAATATTTTTTATTTTTCAGAATTTGACCCCCTCGAACCTCCGAACTACACCTATATATGTAATTTGGTCCCTTCAAACTTCAAATAATCCGCCTCTGATTTCAGCATTCTAATTTAATTTAGTTTGCCACATGATCAAATTTAATAATGGGCTCCCTTTAATAATTAAAATTCGGGCAAGTTACATATAGACTCCATTTTATATTCATCAATTACGGTTTTATTCCACATAGAGTAGCAGTTATATAATTTTCCCCGTTAGATTATTTTATTATATGTAACTCTACGAATTTGAATTTTTACGAATTAAAAATCAATTTTTTTTCCCTGAAGAATTATTAAATTTCAATTCAGACCAAATAACCTCAATTTCTATTTATTACACATTTAACTCAAATATTTTCTAGGTCTTCTTACATATGGACCCCTTCTTAGAATCATTTATTATATCTGGGTCACAATTAGATCAATTATTACATATAAATACCTTGTTAGATAAATTTAATTACATCGACGCCCATGAATTTGACTTTTCGCGAATTAAAAGTTGAAAAGTACATTTTTATCCCGATGAATATAAGATTTTCTTTTAAGAAAAATTCAAATGAGCCCGTGGGGAAAAAGAAGATCGAATGTACTTTCTAAACAGAGACCGGTAGATCAAATGTAACGAAAATTACAAAATCATGATGGCTCAAAGTTTATGAAATCAGAAAATGAACGTGAGATTGACACATGTCACAAATATATTTACGTGTACCATTGTAAACCAGACCAAGGTGGACAATATAAACTAGTTATTGTTATATTGAAAGTGGCTAAATTAGTGGGTGGATTAATCGATACAAGTACAACAATAGTTTGATGATTTTAAAAGAGAGAGATAGCTAGGTAGGGAGTACTCGGGGACGTCGGGATTGGTGAAAAGGCCGGATAAAGCTAAAACTTTATTCAAAACACGAGAATGAAATTGCATGTGGAATGGACCGGTGAAGAATAATAGTCCACGTTTGGATCGGAGGCGCCCATCTAATCTACCACCAGGCTGAAGTATACTACAAACCCGTATCTGATTATTGGATTCGACTGGATCAATTAAACCAATCACAAACCTAGTCACCTACTTCATATCTGTGCCATCATTTATTTTGTTAAATTTTCTAATCTCAATAATTAACTCTAAATCGTATAAAAAATAATACTTGAACGAACATATATGAAAGTGGAATTTTTTTTTATAATATAAGTTTCAAAAATATTATTTCAATATGAATTAGGATTAATTTAAAGTAAAGATGCTAGAAAAAACAACGAAACAAACTGTGGAGAGGAACATAACTCACTAGTATTTTCATCATATAGATACGCTCAGTGGCTGATACGCTCAGGGGCGGAGCCAGGGGATGCCGGCGGGGATGTTCGCCCACCAAAAAAATTCTTAGCTAAAATTTACGAATTTCCAATTCCCCACCCCCTCCTCTTGACTTAAAAAAAATCATATATATTTCTTGTAGTGTACGTGTAGAGAGCTAAAAGTGATTTGGTACTTTCCGCCCTATAGGAAAGGCAAACTTTCTGAAACATTCTATTTTTGAAACGGCTAATTTTTTTATTGATTAATTAAAAAGAGCATAAGAAGTGCTCGGATACAGTAATAACTAATAGTCTAAACCACCTAAACTGAAAGGCCACAATGATGCTACACCACTACCATTTAAACCAAATTCCACCAAAACCAAAAAGAAACTAGGAGTTACTCCACCTCTCCAAACCACCTAGAATAGGACAAAGTACACGAACTTTAAGTTCACACTTCTGGGACAATAACCCTTCACCAAAGAAACCATCCACACCGAAGATTCGATAACCTCATACACCTTAGTCCATTCATTTAAAAATCCTCCTTTTTACACCGAATGACCCTTTATTTCCCTTACTATCTGTTCCTCTCCTAAATCTACTCGATGTAGTCGGCCTTCGCCAAACCAAAAGAAATAGAAGATCCCTCTCCCGACAAGTCTCCTTTTTTAAAGACAGGGTCCGACCTCGGAAGGGAAAGAGAATCCCCTTCCTCCACTAGTAACCAGTCAAGGGCGTCTTCTACCAAATTCCTCACGAGAGAAGTAAACACATTCTTAATTTCATGCCTCCCCCTCCGGCACACCTCCATAGGCCACTTGGACATCACCCACATCATGTAACGACAACCCGGACACCACTGGACCCCAATCCCTTGAATGTCGTTTGTGGTGTTTAGTTTATTAGGATACACGATAATGTGGTAAGTTAAAAATTTATAAAAAAAATAAACGTAAGTAATTTAAAGGAAAGAAAAAGAACACTCGAACAAATTAAAAAACCAAATGAGTAAACTGAACTCTTCGTATGAACAGAACTTAACAGAACTGATACGAACTCAACTGAATTGAACTAAACTAAACTAAATGAAGTTAAGCTGAACTGTATTGACTGAAGTTGAGCTTAATTGTACAATAAAATACTACTACCTCCATTTCATTAATAACTTCCTAAAGGGATTATTCATCGCGACCTTTGACCACGTATAACTCCTAAATTACATTAGAGAAAAATATAATAAAATTATATTATGAAATTAAATGGAGTATATTTTCATAATCAACTTTTAATTTATATTGATACGGTTTAATTTAAAAGTTATACGTGGTCAAAGGTCGCGATGAATAGTCCCCTTAGGAAGTTATTAATGAAACGGAGGAAGTACTATATTAAATAAATATGAACTGAACTGAACTGAATACATCTGAACTAAATTTGAACCGAACGGATCTTAATCTTAAGTTAAATAAGAGCACCGGGGCTAAACTAAAGAAAGAAACATGGGGTCTCTAGAAAATAGAGATGGGAGAAAAGATTAAATAAAGAAGAAAGAAAAACGGAAGGAATAAAGTTCATCTGGGGATTGACTAGGCGCACACTGTTTGACCGTTGGTGTTTACATTAAATTAATTAATTAAGAGAAAGATTATCTTATCATCCCATTGCTACACGCGTCAATCATCTCTAGTTTCATCTTTTACCATTAAATTATGTTTTTGCATGTGTGATTCTCTCGATCTAATTCACCAAATCTTGAATTTGTCGTAGTTAAAGTTCATCATATTTTCGGCAGGAATGTGGCCTGATTATCATAGTACCACATTCCACAGTCTAGATCTGAGATCTCCATATAAACATTCTGTCTCTTAAATATTGTTTCAGTATTTTTCAGATAATTTAGAATGTGCTCACGTGCTATTCAATTATGGTAAATAATCATATGGAGTATTTATGGACTATGGTGACCAGACTCCAGAGTTCCCACCTACTTGTTGGAGGGGTGTATCAATCTAGCTAGACTCTGGAGTATGATGAATTATAATACGGTGGAGTAAAATGGAATTGGAGGTGAAAGGACAAGTATATGGTTCGATTTTGACATAGATATAATGTGCTTTAGGAGTAAAGAGATGTTAATATAATAGGTGTGGTTTTGGTACATTAGTAATAGATGAGCCGTGTAATATTTATAGTTTTAAAAAATAAAAGAAAATTAATATGAAGTGGGGTATGATTTCGCATAAGGGTGAAATTTTGGCCTAAATTACACGGTGCATCTCTTCTAAATAAGTTCATTTTCGGTGGTAGCTAGAAGTAGAACTCCTTAATTAAATTCCACTATACTCTATTTCTCTTGAATCTTGGTGGCATGCACATGGTTATATCTACAATTAGCTAGGGGTGTTAACGAATCGATCAGATCGTGAGCGATCGTGATAAAGATCGGTCAAAGCTCGGCTCGTGATCGAGATCGATCAACGCGAGCTTGATCGTGATCATGATCGACTCATTTTGATCATGAATCGGTCACATTGAAGAAATGATCGAAAGCTCGCGATCAGATCGTGATCAATAATTAATTTAATTTATATTTTATTTTATTTTTATTATTATAATTATATATATACCTATCTTAACTCTGAATGTGTCCAACAACTTTCGAATCTATCTTATGTACTTTGAATTTATGTTAGTCTTTTTTCTGTAGTGTTTGTAATAAATTGTATTTATGATCGACAAATTTACATAGTAAAAAAGCTAATTTCCGTGCTTTAACGAGTCAAGCGATCGCGATCGTGATCAGCTCGCGATCAATGTGGGTCGACGATCACGAGCCAATCATGATCAACCCTATATTTCTGATGATCATTGATCGATAGAGCTAACGATCAGATTCACTCGGCTCGTTAACAGCCCTATCTACAAGTAAGATTAAAACCCTCTATAACCCATTTTTTATATTATTTCAAATGGAACGTAAACTTTAATTATTTAGCTTACATAATTTAAAACTACAAAATGAAATTTTGCCAGTGTCAAAACTCGTCTTTTATGCTTGGAACCAAGTGTAAGAGACAATATTTTAAGTCATGCGTGAAGTAAACAAAGGACCAGATCTACCACGTAACGGTTCACAGTTCACAGTTCACAATTCACACATTCACAGAATCACAGTACGTACATAAATATAGGAACTAATACTAGTAAATTAATGAGTAATCCCTTAGCAGCCGTCTTTTTGGAAATGGAAAAACATGCATATATCGGGACAAACCGTATATTATATGGGGAACCAAGAAGATTTTTTGCTGCTAAGAGTTTTGTTTTACCGGTTCTTTTCGTTTACATAATCCATTAGCAGAATACTTGGAATCGTTCTCATCTTAGATTGTAAATAAATCATTCGTTTTGCTAACTACTGTAAATATGGGAATAGTTTTCTATGAAATTGGTCTAGAAGTAATTTGTGGGTATTTGAACTTGAGTAGGAAAAAGCAAAATAATTTGACGTAATTAGGGTCCAAAGTTAAACATATTATATTTTTCAAACTATGGACAATATACATTAAAGTTTTCTTCAAGTCGGTTTTAATATAGTACCGGGTAAAATAATTATGTATTACAGTATAACTATGAGTGTGTGCGGATAAGACACGGACAGTATCTAAACACTAACCAATCGATCTTTTAACATGAAGTTTTAATCAACAACCAAGATGGATGATGTTTCTTCATGTTAAAGAAACAACTCAAAACCAACAATCAAACACAACGACCGTCCTGAACGTACAACTACAATCGACAACTCAATGATCAATCAATCAACACAAACGAATAAACACTAAATCAAGATGTGCAACTATATATGTGGTCCAAGTGCATAGCAATCTACATCCACGGGAAAGAAACACGCTATCCATCGATTGGATAGAAAGGTACAGAGAGTCGTCAGAGCTCCGACATATACGATCTTTGTATACTCAAAATCACGAAAATCTAATCTCTCTCTCTCTCCTCTCTCTCTGAATTTAGAATAAGAGTTGCAACGTCTTGTAAGTAGAATACATTGAAATATATTACTAAGTTTCAGAGAGATCGACAAGCAGGAACTATTCGATCATAACAGTCAACCATGTCTTAAAACGATTGAGATCATTTTCACCGTTTATAAATTTGTCTCGGTAAATTGCAGGAACCATTGCATTAGAGCGTAACAAACTCAACGCTCTCTGTTAAATTTGTCTCGGTAAATTGCAGATCGATCTCTGAACTTCTTAACCTTTTGAAGACACATCATTGGGGGTTTATAGAAATTCTAATAATTTCTGGTAGTTGGGGCATGTCCAACTTCTACCGCACATCTAATAATGGCTAAAAAACAACTAACTAAAATGTTTTTCTATTAAAAAGTTCTCCGTCTCTTTTAATTTTTTTTTTGAAGATAACCTCTTTCACTGACTCGCTCTTAGGTATGTTTGATTTGTCTAAAATAATCTAAATTACAACGATTTTGAACTGAATTTATTAGGACTGTAGAGGTTATGGGTTCACTCTCGCCAAATATTATTTCTAGTTTATTACTAGATCTGTAATGCTTGTAAAATTGTAATAGTTTGATCTATGATAGAATGAAGTTATTAGTTGGCAATATATGACTCATGCCTTCTAAAAAAATTATATTAAGCAAATTTAAATTAAATCGAAAGTAACTAAACATTTACTAACATTTTTAGATGAATCAATCGCAAACACCACAAGAACGGGATTATTTACCGACGGATGGTATCCGTCGGTATATGGGTACCGATCCGTCGGTAAAGTCTTACCGACGGATCGGTAACTACTTACTGACGGATAAACAGCCCGTCGCTATTTTATCCGTCGGTAAAGCCTTTACCGTCGTTTCTTATTCGTCGCTAAATTTAGCGACGAATAATACCGACGGACTGACGAATATGGGCGTTGACCAGCCCTTATCCGTCTGACCGACGGATGACTTTATCCGTCGGTGACGTTTACCGACGGATAAAGTTATCCGTCGGTATGCTTTCCGACGGATAACGTTATCCGTTGGTATATTTTTTTTCTTAAAAATTGTTTTTATTACTTTTCTTGATAATTGTACAACAACCTGTTTAATAATATAAATTTACGTACTAAAAATTAAAAATCATTAAATTTGAATTGAAAATAAAATTCAATAAAATTCGATTCTTCAAAATAGAAAAACGTTTACTACAAATGTAAATGTGAAAGTTTTACTACAAATGCCCAACTAAAATGTAGAAATCTAGGGACGACGACGACTGGAACCCGAAGGAGCATGAGAACTGCCTTGCAAACCCGCACTCCCCGCCGTACCAGGGCTCCCCTCCCCGGTCTGAAACACAGCTCCCTCTGCGAACGGGTCCATGTCAATGGGATGCTTCTCCAGAATCTTCTTCAGCACCAAATTCTGCGTCTCCACCTGACACAAGTAATGATCGATGTAGTTAAGAATATGAAAGATAGATGCAAGCAATGTAAATGAGCATACAAGTGGTTATACATCTACATGACATATAAACATAATATTAGCATACAAATGAATATACCTGAGACACAAGTGTGTCCTGAATGCTCTTCATCCTAGCATTCTCGGCCCTAAGTGCTGCCATCTCCTCAGCCATTCGAGAATCTGTGCTGGAGGTAGAACCGGATGAGCGCTGCAATGATTCAGCTGCAAGAGAACGTCCCAAGTTCCCTAAGCCATAGATCGACCACTTAGGGCCAGGAGGGTTCACCTCGAGGAAGGCAGCGTTCTCTTCCTCCATCGTAAGTATGTCACCCTTCTCTTCCATCTTAACCAAGTAAAAAGCCTCAACCTCCTCCTACAAGCAATTAAGCAATACATGAGTTGATATATTACAATACATATAGAAACTTTTTAAAAAGAAATACAGTACAAGTAACTCAAAGTACTCATTTATGTACTTACATTCAGTTTCTTGGCTTTCTTGCATGTCCACTCGCCGTTCTTGAACTTGGCATTTCTTACCATGGTCAAGTACGACAAGCATCCTTGTCCAGTGAGCCTCTGTTCATTTTGCAAAGTAATAAGTGTCAGTGTTTACAATAAAATTTTAAGAATATTGAAAGTGACTGGAGTAAAGCACAAGTTAACTTACTGCATTGAGGTCACGAGTGGCCTGAGACTGTGTGCCGAGATGGTGCTTCGAATAGTCCTCGTCTTCACCGGAGCTGCTTCTGTCCGCCCGTGCTCGATTCTTCTTGTTCTGATCTGCTAGGTCCTCGGCATCCTGTGTCTTCCAGTAAGCCAACCACAGAGGCCACTCGCTTTCGTGGATGAATCTAGGCCTCACTCGAGACTCCTTAAGGTCGTGGACCTTGTCTCGGTAACAACGAGCACCAACAGTGTTGAAAACAAACCAAAGCTCCTTCAATAGCACGTTTGGCAAGTAGTAGTGTTTCTAACCACCAAAACAACCAATTTAGAACGACACAACAATCAATACAACAAGAACAAGATCAACGTAAGCACAATGGTGACTAACATATCACCCAAATATAGTGGCTAACATACCACTCACATTGCCCTAAAAAAACAACTAACACATGGTGACTAACATATCACCCAAATATAGTGGCTAACATACCACTCACGTAAATTTAGAATAAAAATAAAACAACGTTTACTAAACATTTAAGATTGTTACAATACCCGCAGCTCATCGAAGTAGAAGCCAATGACATGGTCAGGCAGCCTTGACCACTTCTCCCCACCACGGTCCTCAGATGGTGTTGGAGCGATGAACCTGGAGTTGATGATGTCACCGATCTTCGAATGGGCAGATGCAGGGTAAAACCTATTATGATTGTTAAATACAAATAAGAATGAATAAGCATAATAAAGTATACGTAATATGTCACAAGTTAAACAATAAACTAAACAACAGAAAAGTGTACTTACGCAGCTTTCCCGTTAGGGAACAGAACAGGCTTCCCCTTATACATGGCACCCAGGGTCGGCGTCTCGTATGGACAACCATCAGCAGGTAGGTTCGCAAATGGGTCAAACTTAGCCTTCTTCTTCCTAGTTGACGATGAGGAGCTACTCCCCTCCGATAATCCAATGATGGGTGGAACTACACCCTGCTCGTACCCTGGGGCTCCAGGAACTCGTAACTCGGGTGGAATGTAGTTGCACCTAGGTTTCGGCATCTGCAAATAAAACAATATCAAGGTTAGTATGATGATATGAAATATGCACGTACAATATAAAGCATTATCAATATAAAGCATTATCATCTCTAGCCTAGCATTGTCAACAACAACCATATGAACATCATCTCTAACCTAACATCATCATCATATCATCATCTCGAACCCATTTTCACTTTATTTCAAAACCCCCAAATTGAGCTACAAGTCTCGATTTTCATAAATTACTCTATTTTATCGTATTCAACTACAAAATTAACCTTATATAAGTACATAACCTAGTTATGGAACATTAAATTCGATTAAATACAAAACTAAAAAAAGCCCTAAATTGATCTAAGTCTCGATTTTAATTAACAAACTCAAATTAACATAACCCAAAACTAACATTCAACTATAACAACTAATATCTACTTAATACTAACATACATTTCCATAATTTAAGAAATCCCCAAATTAATAAAATTCCAAAATCGATTCATTACTCAATTTTAACAATAATCAACTACACATTAAGCAAAATATACTTGTATCAACTACTATGTAACATACATTTGACAATTTAACCAACAATTGGATAATTCCCAAATTAAAAATCAAATAAGGGTTAAAGTTCATACCTTTGATTTTGCACAAATTGACCAAAAAAAATTCGAATTGAAGGTTGTTCCTTGTGCAATAAGCTTCAATTTGCTACCAAAATGGATGAAAATGGTGAAGTTTTGAATGAGAAATGGAGATGAGAAGATAGAAAAACGAGAAGAAGAAGTAAGGAGAAGCAGAAAAATGGCGTTCTGCAACTCCTTCGCCGCCGGTATATTAGAGCTTACCGACGGATACGCTTATCCGTCGGTAAGCTTAATTTTATTTTTTACTTTTACTTTAGTTTTAATATTTAGCGACGGATAACTTATCCGTCGCTAAAATACCGACGGATAGAAATCTTTTAGCGACGGATGACGAACAAAGTGGTCAACTTTGTTCGTTATCCGTCATCCGTCGCTAAGAGACACCGATCCGTCGGTATTTACCGACGGATAAAATCCGTCATTTTATCCGTCGGTAAATGACGGATTTTTTGTAGTGAAAGTTAGTTAACTTGTGATGGAAGTAAATCACAATTTGTCTACTACAATTCAAAGAAAGCACCAGTTAGGTAAAATGCACCAATCCCTGAAGTTGAAATGCCTCATATAGGACTTGGGCAACCTTATTTTTTATTATTTACATTATGATATGATTCACACTTTCACGTACGCGCGTATGTATGTTTAAAGCATGCATATCCTAGAACTTCATTCTAAAATCTAAATTAATCAGCACCTCTCCACAAACATATTTTTTAAAATATTTTCATTACCTTTTCACATTTTATATATTTATATCATGACAATATGTACGATATTATTTCCTCAATTCCTTATCAAGCTTCCCATTTGGTTTTGTTGATTTTTTTTTGACTCCGAATTAATCATAAATCGTATTGCAAAAAAGAATATTTGAAGTTATATTATGAAAATATAAGATTTCCAATTTTATAATATAAGTTCAAAATATTTTTTTCCGGTGTAAGTTAGGATTAATTTGAAGTCAAACAAAGTCTCAAAAAAGTTAACGAAATGAAATGGAAAGTTTGATAAGGAACGGAGTAAGTAGTAGCTAGTATGATACTCGTAGTATAACATCTAAAACACCGTAAGTCACCATATTGCTACGTAGCGAACAATAAACCTAGCTAGGGTACAATAGCATTATTCTAAAGCAATAAAGCCTATAAGAAGATTCGACGAATTAGGACTTCGCCAAAAGGAGAAGCCAGAATTATAAGAAAAAAAACACAACTTTATGTAATTAATTCCTAACTTTTGCCTTGTTCACCTATTCATTTCACACTCCACTTGCAGTAAAATATTATTAGAATCCATTTTGTTTTCTTTTGCGACAAGGTCTACCTGGCTCGAGATGTTGTTAATTGACCAAAAATTACTGTGCAACTCCGTGCCTCTCAGAACGTTCCCGAAGAAAATTACTTCACCACTTTTTTACCCTTTCTTCCCAACCAATCCATCACTACTACTACTACTACTACTACTACTATATATATACGCCCATTTTTTTTTTTTGAAACGGATATATATACACCCATTGCATCCTTTTTTCATCATCAGTCAATTTTTACTCCCATTTCCCTAAACCTGAGAAATATTGGGCTTAATTAAAAGCTCTAATTAAGTTTTCTCATTCCGTATCAATTTTCTCCAAATAATTACACAAATAAATTTTTTCATCTAAACGTTGTTATACGAATACACCGAAAATGAAGTTCGGGAAAGAATTCGCGTCACAAATGGTGCCAGAATGGCGAGAAGCATACTTAGACTATGCATTCTTAAAAACCGTATTGAAAGAAATACAAAACTTCAAGCACAGAAGCAATCCTGGAGCTCCAGCCAGAGCAGCCAGCTTGAAGCGAAGCATGACGCTTTACCGAGCGTTCAGTGGCCTAACATACCTCTCCAGGCATTCCCCGAGAACTCAGTCACAAATGGACATCGAAAACCAAGTGATTCTGGTTAACAATGTCAGGCAGGATGGAACAGAAGGGACGGAGACAACGTTCCTGAATATAGCGGAACAAGGAGGAGAATACGAGCTGACTTATTTTAAGAGATTGGATGATGAGTTCAATAAGGTCTTGAAGTTTTACAAGGGGAAAGTTGATGAAGTTATGGCCGAGGCAAGTGACCTGACTAAGCAAATGAATGCTTTGATTGCTTTTAGGATTAAGGTGGAGCGGCCTGATGGCTGGGTGAACACGGCGCAGGAGACGGCCCGGCTGGCGGCCGAGGTTGAGGCTTCTGCAATTGCTTTATCAGCTACTTCTCCATCTGCAGCCACTAGTAGAAACACCAGCAGTAAGTTTCTTTCACTTTTGTAACTAGTAAACTTCCCTTTCAATACTCTCTTAGATAATCTTGTTTTTGAAATAAATTCGTAATCGTCTAGCTGGTAGCTTATAATTTAGAGGATTTGATGAAATAGTTCAAGTAACTTATCAAGGAAAATAAGCTAGATAATTTATTTTTACTTTCTGCACTTGGCAAATCACCTATATAATTTATCAGGTAATTAATTTGCTGAACATCTGCATAAAAATCAACTAGTTAGCTTATCGTCTACCCAATCAGTTAAAAGTTAGTAGTACTAGTTTATCCGCTAGTTTTTGTCAAATATAGCTTAATGCATGCACCATTACAATCATGATACCATGTGTGATGTGTACAAAACTATATACAAATCATAAACGGGTTCATTACTCTATTAGGTTTGTTGGTCTAACAGCGCACTAATACAAAAAGGTTGAGCTAAATGGAGGGGAGAACGACAACTTCATTACTCTAATTGTATCGATGTCCTAATCTATTTTTTCTTGCATGCAACTTTGGTTCTCAACTAAGAGAAGACTAATAATTTTCCTTCCTTTGGACAAAATTAATTATCTATTCCTACTGTCCTACTGGCCTCTTGCCTTTTGAGTTTTGACTTAAAAAACAAGTCGATTCTTCTCATTACTTACCTATAGTGGTTTCTTCAATCTTATTTTAGACTGATGATTAATAATTTAATAACATAACTTGTTCTCGAAAACACTCATTCTCTGCTTCTCGATATGAACAAGTAATGGTCTGTTCTCAAGGAAATTGTTGCAACTTGCAACAACCACTTAATAAAGTAATAAACAATAGTGTGAGTACTTGAATATATACTAACATATCTAGAAATTGTAGATTATGGCACTGTTGGATTAAGCGGGCCAAAAAAAATCTGAAGTGAGAACTTATTTAAACTTAATTATTATGAGTATAAATTTTAACTAATCAAATATTAACTGAAACTTTCAAGAAAGATTTGGCACAGGGTATCAAAATGTGTAGCAAGTTGATATTTGTTTGATTGCAAATGGCCCATTGATCCAATACATAAATACTCCATATATTTCTGTCCAAGATTCTAAAATGAAAGAGCTTGTCATTACAAATAACATTCACTGTTTAAATTTGAATGAGATGCATAGTATATATGTGTGGATAAAGAAGTAAAAGTTGTATATATGTTTGGATGCAGGAAGAGTGCCACATCCACTAATGGATGCAATAGACGAAGAAAATTCGACGACTATGAGGCATTTGTCTGAGGAGTCGAACAGCGAGACTGAAGAAGGTACAGAGATGAGGCCAGTTACTATACGGGTTGAAACAGATAATGAAAATAGCATCAGGTCCCAAAGACCAGCTCCTCTAAACATACTCAACCAAGTCAAGTTCAATGCCACTGTTGACACGCCTAGGTCCACGATTAAGGGGTTTCTCAAGCTCCCCAACCAAACAGACCTGAAGTTCAGCAAGGATAATTTGAAGAAAGCTGAAGAACAACTTAAAAGAGCTTTCGTCGAATTTTATAACAAGCTCAGACTTCTCAAGAACTACAGGTACTGAAGTGTATATATATAAATGCAGAGAAGTTTTATCAGTTAATGAGTTTCATTCATGTACTTACAGTCCTGCCTTGTAAATGTAACAGTTTTCTAAATTTAACGGCAGTATCCAAAATCATGAAGAAATATGATAAGGTATGGAACTTGCAGGATAATTTCATGGTAAAGTTAAAGGTAGATAAAATGTGGTAGTACTAGTGATTGCTTAATTCTGTGTATATGATGTCTTATTTCAGATTGCTTCAAGAAGTGCATCAAGATCTTACATGAAAATGGTGGATAGCTCTTTCCTAGGAACATCAGATGAGGTATTTAATCTTTACGCTGAACAAGGCAAAAGAAAGTCGATAGTAACCAAGAAATTATTCACATTTTAATTAGTTTTTGCATCATGACTTTTGTTATATCCGCGTAATCACAGGTCAACAGATTGATGGAAAGGGTAGAAGCAACATTCATCAAGCATTTCTCCAATTCCAATCGCAGCAAAGGAATGCACGTCTTAAGGCCAACTGCCAAACGAGAAAGACACAGGATAACGTTCTCGACAGGTACCACATTCATGTTCAAGTCTGTGATCGCACATTTGCCATTATTAGAGGCTGATTTGTGATTCATCATGGTTTATTTTGTTATGACAGAGAAGAATTGAGATAACTTTTGAGTAACCTAGCTAGACTACCAATGATATCAGATTCATTTTATGGTAGTTTCTAGTTTATCCTCACATCCAATTCAAAACAATTTGCAGGATTCCTTGTTGGATGCTCGGTTTCTCTTCTCTTGGCCCTGATTCTAATTATCCGTGCCCGCAATATCCTAGATCACTCGGGAAGAGAAACATACATGCGTACTATGTTTCCTCTTTACAGGTTCTTGAATCCTACTCTTGCTTTGGATACCAAATGAATTATAAACCTTTCAGATCATGACCTGACTTTCGAATTAACATTTTATGCAGTTTGTTCGGATTCATAGTTCTCCACATGCTCATGTATGCTGCAAACATATACTTTTGGAGGAAATATAGAGTCAATTACTCTTTCATACTTGGTTATAGGCAAGGAACAGAGTTAGGCTACAAAGAAGTATTGCTTGTTAGTTTTGCTATAAGTGTGTTAGCTCTTGGGAGCGTGCTCGCTAACATGGATATGGAAATGGATCCGCAGACCCTAGATTATCAGGCCATTACAGAACTACTCCCTCTTGGATTAGTAGTGGTAAATATACATACTTTTGTTATCTCAACATACTGCCAGTATCTATATCTTATCAATGTGCAACAGAAACTTATTTTGACTTGATCATTTCTTGCAGCTTCTAATTGCCATCTTGATATGCCCTTTGAATATTATATATCGTTCTAGTCGCTTCTTTCTGCTGACAAGCCTATATCATTGTGTCTTGTCTCCTCTTTATAAGGTAAACTACGATACCATACTACATTCTCGCAAATATATAACAAAAACATATGTTCCTCCAAGCTAATATTACCATGTATACTGCTATACTCCACACAGGTTACGCTACCAGACTTCTTGTTAGCAGATCAGCTTACTAGTCAGGTTCAAGCTCTAAGGAGTTTAGAGTTCTACATTTGCTACTATGGTTGGGGAGACTACAAACACAGACAAAACAGTTGCAGTGCAAGTAGTGTTTTCAGCACTTTCTCTTTCATTATAGCTGCAGTACCATACTGGTGGCGTTTCATGCAGGTGTGTATATTCAAAAATTACATTATACTTTATGTTTCTATATTATGCTTCTCATGTTAAACATAAAATGGAAGTTCATATACCGTAACTGGCGATGTTAAGCTTTGAACAGGCAATTGTCACCTTATTTACATAGTGTTAGGCGAAAATAGGTTGATTTTTCATAAAACTCACTTGTAAATTAACCGACTTATCTCGTTCACAAAAATGATCATATAAATAAATGTAACTACAAATGACTAACCAGTTATTGATCTTGATGTATAGTGCCTACGTCGCTGGTATGAAGAGAAAGATATTATGCAAGGATACAATGGGATCAAATATTTCATGACAATCGTGGCCGTTTGTACCAGAACAGCTTACACAATAAATGGGGGCATGGCTTGGAGGGTATTAGCATGGACATCATCAATATCCGCAACAGTAATTAGCACGTATTGGGACATTGTGCTCGACTGGGGACTTCTCCAACGCAATTCCAAGAATCGGTGGTTGAGAGACAAGCTACTTGTCCCACAAAAAAGCGTGTACTACATAGCAATTGTGAGTTCTGAGAATAATAAGAACATGTTATATTTGTTTAAGATGTCCTGAAATTTTTACATTAACAATTTATCTTTGCATTATTTGTAGGTTCTGGATGTGATCTTGAGGCTTGCTTGGATGCAAACTGTGTTGAACATCAGAGTATTTGACTTGCATAGGCAGACTATGATTACAATCATGGCTTCTCTTGAGATCATTCGTCGTGGTTTGTGGAACTTCTTCAGGTGCTTGAAAAATCGTATATATTACCGATAAAAAAAACTTGAAAAATCGTAAATACTACCTATCAAACTTTTTTTTTCAATGAGACCTCCTTAATCTAACATTTGTGTCTTCTTGGTTGTCCACAGATTGGAGAACGAACATCTTAACAATGTTGGCAAGTTTCGTGCATTCAAATCGGTGCCACTGCCTTTCAACTATGATGAGGATGCGGAGAAAGATGATTAAAAAAGAGAAAAAAATCGGAAGAATCATTCCTATTCTTTAAATTGTTTTGTGTATCATTAGAAAATTGTTTTTGTACATGTTTGATGTGTGCTATGAACCTTTTTAGAACAGAAAATGTGTTAGCTAAGTAAGAAAATGAATGAAGAAAACGTAAACAAATGAACGGAACGGGGGATAGTATATTTTACCGATCAGAAGAAGAAAAGGTCTGGTTTGGAATGAAACACGCATCATAATAACAAGGAAATGGAAGAACCGGAGGTCCAGTAGAGCTGTAGAGGTTTATCCCAAATTGATTGAGCGCTGATTGTGCCCTAATTAAGCGAATCCCAAATCATCTAACAGGAGAATAATATCGCAACGGCAACGTTTGGGGTCACTTAAAAATTTGAAATACCCAATTACCCAATTTAAAGTTTTAAACAATTTGACTAATTTTAAATATCCAAATAAATTTCCTCATTATTTATGGTTACCGATATATCTATAAACTCTCTATTTTATCCCTGTAAGTCAAAGATCTAATACTTCATTTGTAAAATTTTCCAATTTACATAAATTTTCTTAATTGATTGTTATTACTTAATTATGGAAAAAAAATGTAACCACTCTTCCTTTTTTAAGTATTGTAGCTTGCTTTCCAGTTGTTTGGTCCATCGAAATTTTGTTCGAGTATACTACTGTTTACTGTATATGACAATTTTCTTCATTTTTTTTGAAACAGCTAAAAAATTTCATTAAACCCACAAAACGTAGTGTACAAGAATAAGAGGGGCATGCCCCAATCATGACACAAGGTGTATCACTGAAACAAGTACACAAGAGGGACCAAATAGCCAGAATGACAATTTTCTTCATTATATATAACTTTTTTTTTTTTTTTACCAATTTATATATTTTTCAACCCAAAATTTATTGCATATATGACAATAAATAGACTCAACTCAAGTTCCTCATCATCCTATGGTTGGAACTAAAAATATTAGCATACAACTATATTACTTAGGCTCTGTTCTCTTCGTCTGAAAAAAAGTCTGAACTGAACTGAACTGATATGAATTGCTGAACTGAACTTATTTGTAATACAAAATACTACGAAGTATTAGGCAAATCTGAATTGAACTAAACTGAACTTATTTGTAGTACAAAATACTATTAGGCAAATGTGAACTGAACTGATCTGAACTGAACTTCATCAATTTTCAGATGAAAAGAACAGAGTCTTAGTGATCATACATGTAGAATAATATTAAATGTGAAATAAAATGTATGTTAGAGGAGTTGCAAATTTTAATTATCAAAATAGAATTAAGAGGATTGTTGATAAGGAAAAAAATGTTACTATACCATAATTTATTGTTTACTATTTTGATTATTTGGCATATATAACTTTGAGAAAATATTCCACCAGTCGATCTACATACGGTATCACTAGTTCATTACAACCACTCAACCATAATGGGTCAAATCGTGACAGGTTGGAGAATTAGGTTTTGTAATTTGATATATAGTCCATCATTCCATGTTCATAAATAATATTCCTAGTTAATTAATTAACTACTTATAAGTTACAACACATGCATGCAGGAAGAATTGTTTGAGGATCAAAGCTTTGATCATTTCAAGGACAAATAAAATATCAGTTAGATATTTAGTTAAGATATTTGATTTTACCGAATACCATTGTTATGATCTTAATAATTAAATAAATTAATACACGAACATATCTAACTGGCGTTCAATTAATATCGGTGGAAAGTCCACTTAGATATGTTGGTATAAGGTTGGTTTAGGTGTGGAGAAATAAGGTGGTTTAGGAGAAAATTTGTATAGCATTAGTGTAGGAGTAGTTGTAATATTTGTTGTTTAAAAAAAATAGAAATAAAAATGCTTATCTACGTTAATGTTGTCTTGTCGATTAGAATTTATTACTTCACAAATACGAAGAATTTGAACGATAGCAGTAAATTTATTTGTCATGACTCAATCCTTCCGATCGAGCGACTCACTCCTACAAAGCGGCGTACGAAACGACTTTAAAAATAAAATGCGACATTCTTTCTTTCTAATACACGACGTTCTTATCCAAATACTACTACTTATTATCAATAATCTCTTCTAATGACATATTAATTGCATATTTTCGTCGCCTAATACTTTTCCTCGTACATTACCAATATGGACTTTTCTACGGGCAGGCAGGCTTTCGCCTTGCCTGACAACAGACACCCAATCAAAAGTCGCCACGTCATTCGCCTTCGCCAACTCTTCGCCAAAAAGTTAAAATAATTATTTTTATTTATTTTTCAATTAAATATAATTTTAATTAATTAACCTTGAATTAGAATAATAAATACAGTTATTAAAAAATATAGTAAAATAAAAATATTTACATTTATTATTATTATTATTATCATCTTTTATTATTCGGGCCAGGTGGGCTGATGACGGTTCGGGCCGGGCCCGAGAACCGGGAAGGGCCGGGGCGGGCCCGAGAACATGCCGCCGGTCAGAAATGGACCGGGAAGGTCCGGTCCGGATTCATATCCCATCTTTGCATCTAATTAAAAAAATAGTAATTTTAATGTTGGATGTGGGATTTGAACCCAAGCCACCACAGTGGAAGTTAGCTTACTTAACCAATAGGAGAATGTTCCAATTTGGTTGAATTGATGATGTTATAAATTTAAGTAATGTATTTTGTATAATGTAAACATTTAACATTTTAATTGTGAATTTGCATTTCATTTTATATTCTTAATCTTAAACTATAATAAATTATTTCTCATTGTTTTTTTACTCTGGTTGATTGACCAACGGAATTACTCATTATTCTAACGTCAACAATGTCCATCCTTACCATATGACTCACATGATGACTAGTTTGTAAACGTGTTGTCTAGTTGATTTATTATTTATGAATTTTTCTACATTTAAATTAAATAATAAACTAATTGACACTAAGAACGGATAAAACAACATATATCATGACTTGTTACGTATATGAGGCTACTAAGTTGCTTCTATAATTGTGATAGAGTTAAGACAATGTAAGTTGGTATCTATGAGTCTGAAGGTTTGACTCATTTTATAGTGAATGTTTCATTGGAGAAGATTAATGCACTTATCCATTATCTCGTATCTCACTGATTGTTATCATTTGTTAGTTAGTTGAGTATAGGGATAGCAATGGGCCGGGCCGGGCTTTAAGAGGCCCGGTCGGGCCCGGAAAGACTAGCACCAAGCCCAGGCCCGGCCCAGGGCGGGCCTGAACATTAGGCCCAGGCCCAGGCCTGTCATGGGCCGGGCCGGGCTCAAGCCGGACCTTTTTTTTTTTTTTTTTTTTGTCAATTATTTAGTAATCTAAATGTTGTTTTTTTAGTTATGTAGTGTAGTATTAGTAGAATGGTAAATCTATTTAATTTATATCTTTTTGCTTGAGATCAAATATTTTGATATCACTTTTATCATTTGCTTGGGATCGAATGAATTTCTGTGAAAATAAATTTCGAATCAGTTTCTCTTTTGGTCAATTTTATTCTTGTTTTGTAGGATTGGCTCTTAGATTAGTAACCTATATATTTATGATGAGTAGTCGGATTAAGGTTACACCTATATATACAATTAAAATTAATAGACATTTCTATTAATATTGTGAATAATATTCTAATCGGATAATAAAATTAAGAGAGATGTAGCCCATTTAATTTAAAATAACCCTAATATAATCTATTAAATCGATTTTAAATTTAGACATATAAAATAAATATGTGAATATTTGTTGGCCATTTTTGTCATCTGTATGCATAATTTTGATTATTTTCGTTTGGGTGAATACAAGCCAAATTTAAATAGGAACGGTTGTATCCCACTCAAATTCAAATCGGATAATTTCGGATTAAATTTGATTCGATTTATTTTTTATCATAACAAATTTCGGGTTAAATTTGATTCGATTTATTCAGTTCAAATATATTTTTAATCTGATGAATTTGTGTCAATATTAATTTGGATAATTTGGAATCGGTTATCTTGTTGTCAACTTTATTATTATGCTGTCAGATCAAATCCCAGGTTAAATTTAGATATTTAACCGATATATTTCTGATCCTTTATGGACTAAATTGAATTTTGGCATATCAATTTTAACATGATACACCCATTTATATAAAATTAAAGAAATTAAATAATTTCCATTTGTGAATAATCTTGTGTTTGGAAGCTCCATGAACACTTTTTAGCTTCCTTTGTCCACTCTAATTCATGAGTTGGAACATGTCAATTATATGGGAATGCGAATGGGAAAATAGACGAGAATGAGCGACCTGTCACTGTTTTTTCTTATGAGAAGTCGACTGAGAGAGGTAGCAACAACAAGAGAGAGACGTGAATGAGTGTTCAATTAATTATAAATTTAGGTTGACTATTAATTTTCTATTATGATATTGTATAAAGTAATAACAATTAATGAACAAAGTAACTGGTAGCCTGGTGGTTTAGTCTTGTGCTATTTAGCCAAAGGTCTCAGGTTCAAATCCAAGCTTTGAATATTTTTGGTAACTATAATTAAATATTTTCAAATTCATTAATAAATAATTTAATATAATAAAAATAATTAAAAAAATCGTCCAAAAAATATTAATAAACCGAAATTATAAAAAAAATATTAAAATTTTTATTTTTTGGAGGGTAAAAATGATATTTTATAAAATATTAATATTTTTATTATAATTTATTAATTAAAATATTAATAAGGCGACAAGGCGAAGGATAAGGCGAAAGGCGATCGCCAAATATTTTTTGGCGAAGTGTTGTGAACCATTAGATCAAAGATCTAATGGTCTAGATCAGTTTGTCTGATATCAGGCAGGGCGAAGCCTGCCTGACCCTAGAAGACCTCTACCAATATACTATACTAAAACTAATACTTTTCCATGTAAACCATATATGCACCCCACTGAAGCAAAATGTTGTGTAATATTAACTAGTTGCACCATACAGGGCGATGCCAGGATTTGCGAACGGTTAGGGCCAAATTTGTTTAAGAATTTTTATTTTTTACTTAATAATGATAAACAAAATTTAAATTTTTGTAAGAAAATTTTGTTAAATTTTTTACCAATATAACCAATTTTTTTTGTAAAATTAGAGAATTTTATTGAATTCATGATCACTATAGTCAAATTTTATTGAAAAATTAGCTTATTCGGGCATGGCCAGCTCCCATAGTGTGACGGGCTTCGGTCGAGTAAAGGAAACTCAATGGAATCCCCTTATCGCCGCGGGGGAAAATCGGATTATTTGTTAATAACATTTAAGATTAACAATTAATATTGGATAGGGAACATATTGAATTTACTTTTGAAATATATAAATAAGTTTTTTTACACTAAAATACATATAATTTTTTTTTTTTTTTTTAAATTTGGTGGGGATGGGTAGGGCCATGGCCCTACCCACCCTCAACATACCTTCGCCCCTGTATATCCACACCATACGTATTATTATTACTATGATATTGTGATGAAAACTTGGAAAGTGTCAGAGCATCACGAACTAAGAAATCTTCACGTACAAGTCTCCTAGTTAGGGTTAGAGTCTTTCTAGTCGCTAATAGTCCAATTTAGTACAAGATCTCCTAATTAATGAATATGTCCTAATTAATTAATATAAGATATCTCTTAGTAATTGCTAGTTGTCACTGATAACCAGCAGGATCAGGAATATTGCTTCAATATCCCATTCTATACTTATCAGTAAATATCTTTTAAATCTTTCATAATTATCTTTCCTATCTATTCTACATTCCACCACTATATAAAATATAAAATGGACTTAACTTCATTAATAAACATGTTGAATTAAAGATGAATTGATATGCCTAAAGACAATTCCTCTACAAGAAGTCCTGCTTAAGTCAATTCCTCCCATGTGGACTAGGTGCCGTCCATACCGGCTCAGTCCGCGCCCAAGTTCTCATCATATTGTGTATTCTACGTATGGATTCAGGTACAATTAATTTTCTTTTTGGTTCTGCTCAAAAGCCATCATACAAATTAGGATAGTGTTTCGACATACTTATATTACTCATAATTCTTTCCAGTTTCCATGGTGCAGAATTTTGATTACACTCCTTACACAAACTATACTGTAAGAGGGAGTGGGTGTGTCAACTGTATATGGGAACTGGTAAAGAATAAAACAAACAAATGATGAATACCCGGATTCTGATAGCAATAGGATAGCTAAAAGAAATGAAGAACACATATATTCCCCCATATTCTCAGCAAATACACGAATAATTATAACAAAAGCACACAAATAGGGCTACGATAACATATCAATAACCTGGCGTAGGTTGAGGACAGAGATCTCGGGTTAACTCCTAATACGATCACGCATCAGGATGAGCAATTACACTCCAAACAATCCTCCAGGTTGACTGGAACGTCCTCCCCGGTTCCACGGTCCGTTGAACGTTTATCTCCCCTACCGCGGGTACAATTAATTAATATAATTAATAAGCTAATCTCCCCCGAGTTGCAACGGTAAAATAATTAGGCCCTCAGGCTGAACTAGTTCCTCATAACTGACTGACAAACTAGTGAAGCGTCTATGTGGTCTTCCGTGCACGTAGGAACTCGTGTTCCGAAGCACGTAAATCCGGTGATTCATTTAATAGTGAACTAGGGTTCATATATTATACGATAGATTTTGGAATTTTCTCATCAATTGACTTGCAAGTTGATCATAATCTCATGGCATTTTTGTTGAAGCATCTTGTACTAGCAACTACTTAATATTATAGATTATAAATGTTTGAGAAAACTTAGTTGAATTGCCAAGTTAGAAACTGTTTTTTTCATCTGAACACAGCTAAGGCTCTGTTCGTTTCACCTTAATTTCAGTTTTATTAAGTTCAGTTCAGATAAGTTCAGTTCAGTTTAGATTTATTAAGTTCAGTTCAGATCAGATAAATTAAGTCCAGTTCAGGTTTGCTTAGTTAAAATTTATACTTCAAATAAGTTCAGTTCAGATTAATTAAGTTCAGTTCAGAGTTTTTCATGTGAAACAAACAGAGCCTAAACTAAATTGAATAGAATTGAATGAAGCTGAACTGGACCGAACATAACTGAATTTGTTTGTATTAGTATAAATTACAACTAAGTAAGTTTGAACATAACTGAACAGAATTGAATTAAATTGAATGGTTCTGAATAAAATTGAACTGAAAATAATGAATTTTTAAACGAAGAGAACATAGCCTTAATAATATGCCAACATCCTAATACCGTACCGTGAACACGAACCATTCTTAAAAGAAAACTGCCTTTAGTGCATGCATGCATCATTAACTCACCTAATTCCTTACCAATATTCAAGTCTAACCTGATCAGACTCTCTATAGCGGTCAACTAGCGTAACACGAATCATATTAGTTATATATCAAAATGTTGACGACTGAAAAAATATTCCGATCGATCGAGCTTAGATATACTATATCATGTTTAAAAAAACATATAAAGAAGATTAATCAGCGATTAGTGGGCCAAGCAACATAGCTAGTGAAGAAGTTTGTTAGCATATAAACTCGACCATTGGATAAACAAGAGACATATCATTCCACTGGCTTTTTGGTTTGGCCAATCACCATGCATTAATTCCATGACATCGCTTTTAGTCCTTCAATATTGATATTGACAGTAGTGGTAGTAGTTCCACCGGGCTCCAGGAGTTTTTATCAATTCTAATACCCCTCCGTCCCATAGTAGTTATATGTACAACAATTTATCATTTTACACGACTGGTTAGAGTGGTACTATTTCTTCTTTTATATTTTTTTCTTTTTTCATTTTTGACTAAATCAGTAAATCAATCTATAATAATTTTATATTCCACCGATCAATCATATTGAGTATTGACTACCAACTCTTAATAAAGTAAAATCAATCTTGCAATTAATATAACTCAATATTGTATTTTAAGTGTATAAAGGGTACAAACAAACAAAGTAGGCACCCAACAAAGTATAGGTAATTTGTTTAAACTTTAAAATACCCCATTGGCTACATACAGAGTACATGTATAAGTATTTTATAAAGTGTTTTTATGAGTAATAGATTTTGCATAACGCTACCTACTACTGTAGTAGTATTAATTTCAAAGGAATCTTAGCTTTCTTCAATTTTGTCAGTGTGTGTTGGAGAAACTTCCGAAAAGTGATCGGGAATGACTTTTGCCTTTTCCCGGCGAAGAGAAAAATAGTCTAAAGCAACTGCTTTATCTATGTAAAATATTTCCAAACAATGGAAATATTGTTTTCTGTATGATGATTATTGTAATCAAACAAAGAAAGATTATTTTCACCTAACTCATGTTTCATACCAGTCGTTGGCGATTAATAAAATAATGAAAGAATCGTGTTCTTGGCAAGATAAGACGTGTTTGTTGGTCTTGATTCTTTTTTATCAGTAAACATTGACGATGGGATATTGGGATGACCAATAATACACGCTCAATTGTTTCAAATATACTGTATTAGTGTAACCATTTCCAAAACCTACCTAAAAGTAAAAACATGTAAACTTTTCCCTACTTTTGATTATATACTATACTCATCTAGATTGTGTAGTAGTAATATATGTTTTTTTTCCTCCTCTCCCTCGGTGCATTAGTACTTTTAGACTTGAACAATTCATCTGTCGGATATTGTTGCGGTTAAAAACGTAAATATAAAGTTTGTTCAATACTACCCCTTAATTTAGAAGTCTAGGGAGAATTGAACGGGTAGTAAACGTTTATATATAAATTTACTCCCTTCGTAAAGTAAAGTGTTGTAAACATTTGTATTTTATTTATTTTTTATGTAAGAAAACTCATTAATTTAAATTCTGTTTGGTTCAATTCTTGTTCAGGTTCATTCAGTTCTGTTCAGGTTTGCTTAGTTATATTTTATAGTACAGATGAATTTAATTCAGTTTTGTTCATGTTCATTAAATTCTGCTCAGACGAAAATAACAGTTTTCTAAAATATTTACTACACTTGGTAATGAAGTGGTACATATTAATTAACCCGTGATGTTTTTGATTGACAACTCCGGGCTTGATTCTACCTTTTTTTCACAATCCTGATGTAATTTTGCCCGGGGTGTGTAATTATCTATAGCATTTTTATTCCTCAAAAGAACATTATATGAAATATTTAGGGTCTCTTTAAATTTCTAAATATTAGATGAAGAAATCAATCGTGCATAAGTTTGAATGACAACAAAATCTTGGAAAACCGGGGAATTTTTATTTTTTTTCCGTAGCAATATGGATGGATAATAATAATAATAATCCAAATGATGTTTTATATATGGTTGGTTGAAACTTTTTTTTTAATAACGGAGAATTCGTAGCCGCTACCCGTTTGTTGTGCACTAACAAATCCAAGGCTCACGTAATAGCCTATAAACCGCGTTAATCATGTTAAACTGTACAAGTGCGACGAGCTCTGGCTCAAATGGCATAATAATAAATTCTCCTCTTGTGGGTTTCCAACACCAAGAGGAAGATATACCTCTGTTTAACCAATTAATCCAACCCTTGTGGATATCTTTTGAATATTTTATAGGGTCCAACTCGCCCGCTTTTCTTCATTTTTACATTACATATTCATTAAAATTATACTTTCTCCATTTCATTACAAACTTGCTCTTTGCTCCATGACAGTAATGTTTGACCCGTATATTACATCTAAATTATATTGATAAATATTTCTTTAAAAAATATTAAAAATACTACTACCTTATGAATTTTAATTATATAACTTAAAAAAAAGAATTGCATCGTATAATTTAGGAGTAAGGTACAGTCAAACATGAAGGTTGTTGACTGAAAAGAAAGTTATTAATGAAATGGAGGAAATATAAGTTTACAGTTTACCTATTCTTTTTATTCATATGAAAGTTTAAATTTAACGAATGTGTGTATATTTTGAGAAATCGGAATTTGAAAGTGAGACAAATTTAATCCTATGGTACTGTGTGTATAAATTAATACGATCAATTTGATATGGTATTGAATGGACGAGAATTGTTTTTTATGTAGTAAATAGAATGGTGAGACGATCCTCTATTTTTTTTAGGATCGATATCATATCTTAGAACATTCTTTACAGAAATTCTATAATATTTCTCTAAATATTGCTCCTAAGTAGCGGTCCTTATAATTCTTTTGGATATCAACTTCGTAGATGATATTAAATGCCTCCTATTTGTTTTTTAGTCTAGTGATAGAAAGGACACATAAAATATATATGTGAACCACATAGATAGGGAAAAGATAGAGAGGATTAAATTAGTAACTCATTTATAGGAATTAATTTATAAGTTCCTCAAAAATATAAAGTTCAATTGTTGTGGACTCAGTTATTTACTAGGAACCGCGTCACACGCGTAGCGTGTGAAGCGTAATCTTGTAAAACATTATTGTTTTAAACCATCAGATACATCTCTAGACTTTGGAAACATTCAACTTCAAAATCTGCAATGCATCTTTTTCGCATGTTAATTGGTATTCTTCATGAGTTGAATATATTGTCAAATGCTTCATATAAACATTCTAGTTTCATAATATGATGTTTTTAGTTATTTTTATCGTATGATTTAAGAATAATTTAAGGTTAAAAGGACCATCGAAAAAGTCAACAAAATCAAGTGTTACATTTATTATTGGACGGAGAAAGTATGTATTTTTTTATAAAAACATATCATGGTTATTTTTAAAATTAAATATAATATGTCATACAACTTTATGTTAAAAAATAAAAATTTAAGAAGAGAATAAAAAAATAAATAAATTACGTCAATAAGATTCGAACCCAACACCTTCAACTAAAATAATGATACAAATAATAAAGAAAAATCACGCCAACAAGACAGGTAGCGGTCCTTATAATTCTTTTGGATATCAACTTCATAGATGATAATTAGATGTCTCCTATTTCTTTTTTAGTCTAGTGATAGAAAGGACACATAAAATATATATGTGAACCACATAGATAGGGAAAAGATAGAGAGGATTAAATTAGTAACTCATTTATAGGAATTAATTTATAAGTTCCTCAAAAATATAAAGTTCAATTGTTGTGGACTCAGTTATTTACTAGTACCGAAATTTCCTTGTTTTTCATTATTTTTTGAAATTTAGACTCAAACTTAAGATTGGAACTCATTTTACAAATTCTACACCAACTATGGTCTTATTGAGGTTATAAATGTCACATATATATAGTTACAAAACATTGCTGTACATGTTTAGTAATGCATGTATAATACACTGTGTTTAAATTTAAACATGTAACAATACATGCGATATTAATTTTGGGAACGGTCACTTAATTGGTTTATATAGGTTTTGTATATCCTCGGATTAAAAGATAAATTAAAAAAGAGATTTTTCAGTAATCTAAATAGGGCCCCCATCTAAATATCATACATTTGTAAAAGACCATTTTTATAGAATCTTTTCCTTTTTAAAAAAAAATTACATAAGAAAATCAGAAATTACACTGCTATGTGAAAGCGAAGATTTACGGCCTTATTTCACCCGTTCAATGTTTCCCCATGCATATCACTCGTTCTATACTTTATTCCGCTAGCTTCTTTTAGGTAGGATAAATAAATAATGAGATAATTAATTAATACAATAATTAAAACAAATAGAAAATTAATTAATAGAGTATGAAAGGCGGAGAATAAAGTACGAAGCAAAAATGAATAAATATTTGACATTTTAATATGAAATTGATTGTGATTAATGGAGGGCCCAAAAGTAAAGCAAGCAAGTATTGTCCTTGTGCTGCTATAGTAGTTCCTTCCTCCTTATATATACCACATAGTTTGTCCCAAGTTGCATAATTAATTATAATTACTTCATCTTTTTCATTTGTTAAGTCAAGTTCCTGGTTGAGAAGATTCACTTAAAACATCTCGTTAATTTCTCTTTTTCCCTGATTTTGTTAAGTACATTTTTATGCTACATATATTTTGATCATATTTTCCATCATTAAGTGTGCACTTAATAAAACAAAATGAAGTTTGGTAAAGAGTTTGCATCACAAATGGTGCCAGAATGGCGAGAAGCATACTTAGACTATGCGTTCTTGAAAACTGTTTTGAGCCAAATACAGGAATACAAGCTTAGAGGCAGGTCCCCACCTGCTACATTCAAGCGTAGTCACACGCTTTACCGCGCTTTCAGTGGCTTAACGTACCTGGTGAGACATTCACCGACAGGCGCTCAGGCTGCTGCTGAACAGCAGGACATTGAGAACCAGGTGATTCTGGTGAACAATGTGAACCGAGACGGGACTGAAGGTCTGGAGACTACGTTCCTCAACACGACAGATGAGGGAGGAGAATATGAACTTATCTATTTCAAGAGATTGGATGATGAGTTCAATAAAGTTCTCAAGTTTTACCGGTCGAAAGTTGATCATGTTATGGAGGAAGCAGGTGAGCTGAATAAGCAGATGGATGCTTTTATCGCCTTGCGGCTTAAGGTGGAGCATCCTGACGGGTGGGCGGCCAACACTGAGGAGGAAGCCTCGTGGCGGCTACCTACTTCTCAAGCTATAGCCAGTAGAGGCAACAGCAGTAAGTGAATATTCTGTTTTGTTTGTCATTTTCACAAACTAAAGATTCATTTTATTTTGTTAGGGACAATAATATAATATGTGGTCACTATCTGTTAAATATAGAAAAGGATGTAAATTAATTCTAGTCTTCTACCATGTATATTAATGTATGTTCTGATGCAGGACAAGTAAAGAATTCGATGGATTCGATAGACGAAGAACATTCGATAACTGTGAGGCATCTTCAGGAAGAATCAAAAACTGATATGGGAGATCTGGCGGATATGAAACTAGTAAATTCACAGGTTGAAACCTCCGTAAACGAAAATAGCAGCAGGTTGAAAAGGCCACCTCCTTTAGAAATACTTAACCAAGTAAGGTTTAACACCAAAATAGATACTCCCAGATCAACCATTAAAGGGATTCTGAAACTCAATAACCAAACAGAACTGAAGTTCAGTAAGGATAATTTGAAGAAAGTCGAGGAACAGCTTAAGAAAGCCTTTGTTGCATTCTACAACAAGCTAAGGCTTCTGAAAAACTACAGGTACATATAACTGTAAATGACAATTTACCATATCTAAAGTAGTACTATTGCAGACTTGCAGTAATATATTCACAACCTTGTTCCGTAAATGCAACAGTTTCCTGAATTCAACAGCAATATCGAAAATCATGAAGAAATATGACAAGGTATGTACTTCTCTCTTTGCATGAGAATTGAATCTAATTACATCATATGTGACTTGTCAATAAAAAATTGTCTATGTTATGCCAGATTGCTTCAAGAAATGCATCAAGATCTTACATGAAAATGGTTGATCATTCTTTCCTCGGAACCTCAGACAAGGTAAAATGGATAATGAACCCATATGAAGTCCTACGTAAATAGATATAATTATATATTCTCTTATCGCATTCTGTGATAGTTGGTCTAATCTATTTGTTGAACAACAATAGGTCAGCAAATTGATTGAAAGGGTAGAAGTAACTTTCATCAAACACTTTGCCAATTCCAACCGTAGCAAAGGAATGAGCATCTTAAGGCCCAGGGCGAAAAAGGAGAAACACATGATTACGTTCTCCATGGGTACGTTTATATGCTATGACGATGATGGCTTATATCATCTTTGTTTCTTTCTCGGCATATGGTAGAAATGAGATAACCTGGTTTTCGTTTGCAGGATTTCTCGTTGGCTGCACAATTTCTCTCATTTCAGCCTTAATTCTAATTATACGCGCAAGGCATATCCAAGATGAAGAAGGCACAGATGTTTACATGGACACCATGTTTCCTCTATACAGGTTATTAAATCTTACCCCTAAGTCTTGTTTGCTTATTCCTCATATATCCACTCACAAGAAAATGCTGAATATTGTCGCAGTTCATTTGGTTTCGTGGTCCTCCATTTGCTCACGTACGCTGCAAACATATTCTATTGGAGGAAATATCGAGTCAATTACTCATTCATACTTGGTTTCAAGCAAGGAACAGAACTAGGCTACAAAGAAGTTTTTCTTCTTAGTTTTAGTATAAGTGTGTTAGCTCTCGCGAGTGTGCTCGCCAATCTGGACATGCAAATGGATCCACAGACTAGAGACTATCAGGCCCTAACAGAACTCCTTCCTCTTGGACTAGTTGTGGTAAATATTTTATATTCTTTAATTGAAACAAAAACTAATTTCTCCAGATCTTGAAATGTTCAGTATGTGCTTATTTTGATCAGAGTACTCTTTTTTGCTGCAGCTTCTGATTACCATCCTGGTCTGCCCTTTCAACATATTATTTCGTTCAAGTCGCTTCTTCTTGCTGACTTGCTTATATCACTGTGTCTTAGCTCCTCTCTATAAGGTACCTGAACAAACATGACCGCTTCGTTTCAAATATGTTTCAGAAACAACTATGTTGCTCACTACTCCCTCTGCAGGTTACAATATCAGACTTCTTGCTAGCCGACCAATTCACTAGTCAGGTTCAAGCCTTAAGGAGTTTAGAATTCTACATTTGCTACTATGGTTGGGGAGACTACAGACACAGAGAAGACAGTTGCAGATCAAATAATGTTTTCAACACTTTCTCTTATATAGTAGCCGGACTACCATTTTGGTGCCGCTTAATGCAGGTAAAAAAAAATGAATCTAGCTAGTACTTCGCTAATAAACTCCAACTTGTTGCTATGTCTGACAGTACCGTTGAATCTTGATTTTTAGTGTCTAAGGCGAATGTATGAGGAGAAAGATATCATGCAAGGCTACAACGGGATCAAATACTTTATGACACTAGTAGCAGTTTGTGCTAGAACAGCCTACACACTAAACGGAGCCAATACCTGGAAGGTAGCAGCATTGATATCATCAATTATCGCAACAGTTCTCAGCACATACTGGGACATTGTTATTGATTGGGGGCTTCTCCAGCGTCATGCCAAGAACCGGTGGTTAAGGGACAAGCTACTTGTGCCTCACAAAAGTGTTTACTTCGTAGCAATTGTGAGTTTAAAGCATAACAGTGCATGTTAATCACGTTGGAGACAGACGCTGAGATATAGTTCGTTAACGATTTCATTGTCCTGCATTTGCAGGGGTTGAATGTGTTACTGAGGCTAGCTTGGATCCAAACAGTTATGAACATTACACTCTTCGATTTACATAGGCAAATTATGCTTCTAATTTTGGCGTCCCTAGAGATCATGCGCCGTGGCATGTGGAATTTCTTCAGGTAACTCGCTGAGTCGCTGTTGTTTGTGCAGATAAAATTTTACGAGGTTCGAGTCAAATTTATAACCTTGCTGTTGCTGTTGTGCAGGTTGGAAAACGAGCATCTTAACAACGTTGGGAAATTCCGTGCATTCAAAGAAGTACCGTTGCCATTCAATTATGACGATGGGAACAAAGATGATTAGGAAAGACCTGTCTTTTACAAGAATTTCACACTAGAGAAACAGAGGAACACTCAAATGCCCTTCTCCACCAAATAGTTTCTGCTATCACTCTGCTAGTAAATAATTTCTGATTTTACCCTTAGTGCCACAAAATCCTTTTCACCAGTGCATTTTAGACAACCAATAGCAATAAGAGATAGTTTCAGTTTTAGCCTTTAGTTGGCAGTTGCATCAAGTAATAACTGAAGAACATTTGTAGATTAGCAGTGAAGTAGTATATTAGACCACTGATTTGTCTTCAGAGTTGTCCATAGAATAGGCTTATTCTGTTTGTAAGATGATACTAGACCATTAATCTATACATCAAAATGGAGCTAATCTTGATCATAATACAGTATTGTCTTCTTATTTCTTAATTTTCTGGTTGACTTTCTACAAAATGAATTCCAAGGTGCCTACTCAAACTTGATTTACAGCAGTGTCAAGTAGATATGAAATGCATAAGCAGATTCATTTAAAAGAGAAGGTATGCCCAGCATAAACTTGGAGTCACTACAAAATAAGCAACTGGAAATACATAATCATACCTAACACTAACACCTTTTGGCCTGTTAAAGAAAAAAAAAACATAGCAGCCGACAGCACAATCAATTCAAAGATCTAGCCAAACAAGATTGATGTTTGTTTACATTTAAATATCTTATCATGCTTTCCAAATGGAAATGGGAATGAAGAGCCTGCAAAGTTCCATTTCACATTTGATTTCAGAAACAGAAGGAAAGCTGAAGAGCTATGATAGCCTTGTGTCTGTGTGTGAAAACTGCAACCAAATGCATCACATAAAGTCCTAACCTAATGGAAAATGATTCACATGCCAAACATAAAACTATAGCAATATATATCTAACACAACCACAGAATTCATCATTTTGTCATTTGAAAGTTGAAACAGTTGTAAATTATTGAGGCTAATTAATTAACTAATTAGAGTCGATGAATTCATCATGTATTGCAGATACATGAGAATATATAAAGAATAAGCTGATAATTTTCCTGAAAAGTGTAAAAGGAAGTATATTAAAGAAGAAAGACGGCAACCTTCACAGTGAAACTATGTCATTATAAACATGAATGCTCTTTCTTTCAGTTCTATGAAACATGAAATTCTCTCAAATCTCATGAACATACTACTACACAGCTCCACTTTTCTGAGTGGTAGATAAGCTTGAGGTCAGAAGGGAAAAGAGGGTTGGGAGTGATTATCAATTACCACTAGTGGAATACTATAATCTTCAGCAGGACCACAAAACAGGCCTATAGGATATTACAGTGAATTAGTTAGGACTAAAAATATAAATCCTGTCAAGTATAATCTTACAACACCAGTGATTTCTCCATCGATGTCAAGTAACACGCACAATCACACACACTAATTTAGAATAACAATGTAAATTATACACATTTCAGTGTTTTATTACTAATATGCTTCATTACGTAGTCAAAATCAACAAATCAAATCTGGTCTCCCAATCCCTCACGTACATCGTGCGTCACCCAATCTGGTGAGATGTGCAATCATAGAGGTAAACAACAAATTTGGATGTATTTCAACAAATTAATAATTTGACCACAAAGTTCCTGTTCTCATCAATTGCGGATCATTATGAAGTACTAAAATGAAGTAAAATAAGATAAATTATGTCTTTATTCAGAATCTACTAGTAAGTGTTTGCAAAGGTGCTGATTCAGCATAAAACAGAATAAGCTGAGAGAAGCAGGAAGGTGACTGATAATGTAAGACTGTTCTTTTCAGATAATATTTACAGAACACACTTGAAAGTATCATAGGTTTAAAGTCAATAGATATTTCACAATTCTATTTAATACTAAAAAAGAAACTGGAGTGGATCTAACAAGCCACAGCAACTGATAAGCATGAAGAATTTGTCCACAATATAACCATGACTCGACTTTGAATGAAAATATAAATAAAATAGCACAGATATTTCAAAATTCATCTCCATTGAAACAAATGTGGTATACATTAAGATGTAGCACAGCTTGCAAAGTAACCTCAAGTGTTAGCAATTGAAAGCTATAAAGCTCACTGTCATGACCTTACTTAAAACTCAACTTGAAGCATCAGTGCTATTCTTAGTTCCAACATTACAACATACATGTATTCTAACATCTGAATATCTCTATTTCCTCAATTCTAAGCGCGCATAAGCACAGCCCATACTAATTCCACATGCACACTTCATAGATAACTATAGTCCATAGATAATAACACAATCGACAAGAACTGTCTACTGATGATAACATCCAAGCATTGAACACCTTAAATTCATATTAAAGCAACAAAAGCAAATAGGCATTGAAATTGAAATTAAACTTACGACAATTCACGAACCGTAACCATCATTAGTATGCATTGACTTGGTTTAATGTGGAGTTCAATACAATTATTACTAGTAAATGATCTAGGATACACAATACATAACTCAAAAATGTACTAATAGTATTAAAATTGTGTCACCAAAACTCAAGATTTTGTTAAATTACCTCCAAGCAATTTCCTAAATCCTCAAACTTCCAGCTCCAAGAAACAAATTTTTATAATCTTCTGAACAGTATAATCATCAAATCCTCCCACATCAATCAAGAAGCCTCCTCCTTGGCCGTCTCTTCGCCACCGTCCTTCTCCTTCTCTTTGGCCGCCGCCTTTTCGTCTTCCAATTGATTCATAGCCTCGGCCTCAGCCGCCTTCTCAGCTTGCAAGAGAGGAGCATAGTAATCCGTATGAGCTTCCATACACTTCTTGAGAGCAGAAGTGGCCTCAAAGCACTTATCCACAATATCCTCATTATTCTTCTCACCTTCCTCAACACACTTCTCCCAATCCACAAACGCGTCTTTACATCCACCCCCTTTCATAAACAAGCAAAACCCACACTCTCCCTCTTCCTCTTCTTCTTCTTCTTGTTCTCCACCTGCTCCCTCGGCCGATTCTTTATCAGATTTTTCTTCAAAATTGTCTTGATGGGTTTCAGCTGGATTTGAATCTGTTGGTGGATCAGAGGATTCTTGAACTGGGGTTTCCGATTCAGGGGTCTCGGCTGAGGATTGTGGAGGAGACATGGCGGGTTTTTCGGTGGCGGTGGGAGGAGGAGAGGAGGTAGGGTTTGGTTCTGATGGCTTGGAAAATGTTTCTCCCATGGCTGCTGCTGAGATCTTAAACCCCTTATTAAACCCTTTTTTTTATTTTTTCTTTCTTTTTTAATAATCCTTCAACTTCAAATATTTTAATCATCGAGAAGGCTGGGTTTTGTATGTTTTCTTACCTTGACTTTGACTTGATGAACAAGTTTATAGTACAGATATTTTTGAAAATTATCCTTAACTTACCATAGGAAAACATTACTCATTAATTTTACTAGTAGGAGAATGACTGAGCAAATTTACCTCCATATTCGTTTTTCATTACTCACTAGTGGTATATATATTAAATGAGTGGACCTGGTACTATAAAACTATTCGAGTTTGATTCTAATCGAAATGAATCTCCACTCAGCTCGTTAAAACGAATCTAAAAAACTGATCTCGACTCAAACTTGAATAAAACTCATGGACATTGTGTGTTTTCTCACTTTTGCTTTTGCATAGGAGCCTAAAAGTTGTCCTCGACTCGAGGTACTTTTAAGGTCATGGTAAAGAGATCGAGGAGACGGCTTGTTTGTGTGATGTGATTCTAAGAATGCCACTGAGAGAGGGAATGAATTAAGGATGTTTGGGTTTGGGGGACAATGCGGGTGGAGACTACTTGACTATTGAAGGTTACCGGGAGCTAAATGATCATGAAGGAATCATGGAAGTAGCAAGATGGGCAAATGAGATAAGGTGCAAGTTCACTAATTCAAAGGTTAACGCTTTTGCTTGCAAAGCTCTACAAGATAGGTTACCTTCAAAGATGAACTTGAGAAAGAGTGGAGTTTTCTTAAGTGAAGCGGAGTTCCTTTGTAAATGATGAGGGAAAGAGGAGGTTGTGTATTTTCAAGAAAGGTGTGGAGCATTATCTTTGATTGGCTTCAAATCGAAAGCGCTCTCTTGAAACAACTTTGTTTGCTTGTCTTGAAGCACATGTAAATGAAGCTCCTAGGGGAGAAAGAGAGTGTGGCAAATATTTTAGCACCGGGCCTTGTGGAATATTTGGTTGGCAAGGAATCCTTTCACTTACAAAGAGGAGGCCATCTCACCATGGCATGCAAGTGGCGGAAAACATTAAGATGTGTTGTTGTTGGTGGCTCAAAGGGAGGGGTGAATTGAAAAATTATGACCATGTTAGTTCGTGGAACCTAATCCTTGTTTGAACATCTAGAGATAGAGGGGGTGGAGGTCTCGGTTTTTGTTTTGCCCGGGAGGCCTAAATGGCGATTTTCTGTGAGGAGGAGCCATTGTTTTTAATCTAACTAGCTCAAGGTTTTTGTTTGGTCCTTTATTTTTGTTGTGTACTTTGACGAAACGTTACTATATCACAGTATTACAAATTATAATTTAAATTGCCACTCCCTCTTATAATGTATGATATTTTACTTTTCCACAAGTGTAAAAAAAATGTTGTGCCCTAATTCTTTTGACAATTTGTGTTGTCGTATACCATTTTGTATTAGACATGAACAATCATGTTTGTACACGTGTGAGGTAGGCTAGAGCTTGAGAATAAAATGGTTTGACTTTTAGGTTAAGAATTGTGCCTGTTAGTAGAGTTGTAATTGGCAGAATTTATCCATAGAATTACTAATATAGAATGAGTAAAAAATTTGTAATAGACATATCAAATAGCTCTGCTGTAGCACTGGTAATTATCAAGGCGATTAGATAATCCGTGTTCGAAACCCCGGCAGCGGAAACCTTTCTTTTTAATTTTTTTAAAATAAAATTTCCCCTCATCCAACCCTATACATTTTTACAATCGGGACTCTGTTGATTTCTTCTCATCAAATCTATCAACTCTTTTGTTCCAAAAAAAATAATCTATCAACTCCTTTATTTAGTTTATTATTATGGAAGAATTTAAATCCACTGCCATGAAACATGGAATATAACCCTTCCTGGTGAAATTATGATTCGGTTCCTCGAATAGGCTATGTACTCGCAAAGTTTAGATGTGAATTAGTACATGCATTACTTGATTCTAACTCACAATCAAACTACAAGCTAGAGCTCAAGGCAGGCTTTTTGGGAAGATTCAAATTGATAGAACTACATGCAATGACTCGATGAACTACAGTGCATCAGATCATATACCAGGCCACATAAAGCTCAACTAGATGAAAAATGATCACAAAAACTTAAAAAAAGATAAATTTAGGTTATAGATAGCCTAAACTTTGAATACTGTGTGTATCTCACAATCTATCAAATACCTATCATATCATATATTCCACCCGATTTTTCCTGTAAAGTACCACAAATTCAACTAGTCAATTAATGTCAATGAAAGATTTAAAAGTTGCATCTATAATTAGTTCACTGACCAGGAAAAAAAACTGATAATATTAGTCAACAGTTTAATACAGTCATAAATTTTAACAGCCCATTTTATAGCCATGAATCTGTACATATTTGTAAGGCCATAATAATTTTCCACAAAATAAACAGGATCAGGATACTTAAGAGTGCCATTTCCATGAAATCGATCAGATACAGAAAAACAAACTTATTTTGATATGCTTTATTCACAACGTGCCAATCACAACACCAATATCACTTACTCTTACAGGAAAGCACATCTAATATTCTTAAGTTTATAAATAGGCTTCAAACAAAGTTACATTTTTCAATCCATGGAAGAGTTTCATGATCTTCCTGAAGATATTTTGCTTGAAATCCTTTTCAAACTCCCACCAAAATTTCTCTTCCGGTTTAAATGTGTCTCCAAGAAATGGCTGTTTCTCATCTCTGATCCTTCGTTCTTTCGCCTTTACATTTCCAGGTCCAACCATTCACCTCCTTTTACGTTCATTATCCAATGTGATAACAGGAGGGAAGTACATTTGTTTGGTCCTCATCATGAGCGTTCCTTAAAGAAGTTGATCAATTCCCGGTTCCCATCTGATGAAGCTGAATCAGTAAAAGTCGAAGCAACGTGCAGTGATTTGATTTTATACTGGTTGTATCTTGATGATGAATACTTTGTGGCCAATCCTTTTACCAGGCAGTTTGTCAAACTTCCGATGCACAGCAGAGAAAAGAGCTGTGGCCCCACAGGATTTGTAACGTTTGTTAAAAATGGTGTTGCAAGTTACAACATAGCGCATCCAGTAAAAGGCGTTGATCTGAATGTAAATATCAGTACATTCAGTTCTAGAACAAGTGAATGGAGAACTTACAAGCCGAAAAATTGCCCATTTGATATAGAGTTCGACAAAAGGCCGTGCATTGTATACAAAGAGGCCTTACATTGGATTTGTAACAGAATGAAAATTGTTCTGGCTTATGATCCTTGCAGCTGTCCTGACGAATGCAGGTTGATCAATGTACCGAATGCAGTCTACCATAGGAATGGAATGAACATGATT
Organism: Plantago ovata; assembly: GCA_028274465.1. NCBI lineage: Eukaryota > Viridiplantae > Streptophyta > Magnoliopsida > Lamiales > Plantaginaceae > Plantago > Plantago ovata. The sequence continues at coordinate 22,432,633 of CM051457.1, forward strand.
TTGGGTGTTTCAGGCGAAAACTTGTGTTATTTTGAAATGATTAGTATCGGCATTCATGCTAACAAGTTGCCCGGGTGGAAACTGTGGGTGCTCAAAGACTACAATACAGGGGAGTGGATTTTGGATCGCGAAGGAACAGAGAGAAAAATCGATTCGTTTGGTGTTTTTTCCAGTACTGTTCTTTCACCACATAGTCCTCTGATTCCAGTCGCGTTTCATCCATGGGACAAGGATAAAATTTATATTTGGCATGAGAGTAATGTGTTAAGTTTCAATTGCAAGACAGGATGGTTCGAAGATGAACTTTGTAGGTTGTCTTCGGATAGTATGATTTCGACATGGGAGATTTTTCCTCTTTCGATACCGTTCAGTCCATCCAATCTTGAAGAACCATAATGATTAGTGTAGAAAAATAACTATCTGGCAACTTGGTATTGTTGTACTCAATTCACAGGAAAGCAAAAGTTCTTGTTTCACTTTTAGCATCTAAAAACAGCCCAAAGGCCAAAGCTATATATATACCTGAAGTAAAGTATGAGTACATACCAAACTGCATATTTTAAAGTAATCCCATGTGTTATGTGTAGATTAATGCCTTAATGGTGAATTGTATGTTCAGTACTTCAGTTCACTATTGCTGTTTATGAACCTCTGATTTGTGATGTGATGCTATTTATTGCTACCTTGCTTGGGCTTCAGATGCAAGCATCACTCTTTACTCTTTAGGTTACTTTTTTTTTGGTTTTGCACAATTTTTTCAGGGTGTTATTCTGAAACTAAAGTGATATTGAAATAATACAGCTCTCTCTTGGCCTAGTTCAAAACCCAAATAGACCGAATTTGTCATCAATAACTCTTGAGTTTGAAACTACCACACTATGTACAGTTAACTTGACTTGCATGGTTTGTAGAATAATCATTCAAAATAGAAAAAAAACAACTCGAATAGAAAAAATATTACATTTTAAATCTTCATGCATATAAAATAATCATTCATAATTTTTTCAGGATTTTATATTTTTAATACATTAGTGATTTCAAAATTTTGGAGAACGAATAAAGTATTTAAGTTGTGAAATTGAATCTTGTGAAGAAAATTTAAATAAATCAAAATTGTGTGTCATGAAAATGAAATATAATATAATATATATTTTTATTAGATTATTAAAGAATACAAATTAGGACTAGAAAGAATAAGATAATAGAAATTGGGGATGAAAATGAGAGAACCGAAATATAGTGAAGTGATTAAGTGAGGAAGCAAAATTTTAGGCAATGAAGATCAATTAACTAAGAGAGAGAACGTGTCAAAGTTGAATAAAAAAAAGAATACTAGTGTGAACAAATCCAAGAGCCCAAATAGATTTGAACACACATCCATCATCACAGACTCACAATAGACATTTCCATGGAAGCAGCACCAGCAACCATTGCTCATCATCATCAGCGTCCAATAACTCACTCATCTTCAAAACGCCACCATCTCCCTCAGCTACTATCCTCCCATTTCCTCAAGTTTAGTTCCTCTGTTACTCTCCCAAACCCCAAACACACCACATTCATCCTCACACACTGCTCCACTAAACCAAACACCAACCAGCAAAACCCAATTGAAGAAAACTACTCCACCCCTGAACAAATCCCCACCCCAAACCCTGGAACCCAAGTCCCACCAAAACCCACCTCCAATCAGTCCATCTCCTCCAGCACCTCTTTCTCAAGAGGCCTAGTCTTCGACTTAGGCCTCGGTAACTCCTGGGACAGTCTCGAAATCGGTTCGCCTGTAGTGAAAAGGTTTTTAAGCGATGAGGAAGAGAGGTGGTACATGTGGTACTATGGAAAGTCTGGCGAGAACCCAGATTCAGTTGGATTGGCTGTTTCCAGCAATGGGGTTCACTGGGAAAGAGGTGAAGGAAATGTGAAATCGAATTCGGATGTGGGTTTGGTTATGGAGTGTAGTAAAGATTGGTGGTCGTTTGATACTCGTAGTGTTAGGCCTGCTGAGATGGTTGTTATGTCTAGTAGTAAAGTTAGAGCTGGCTCTGCTGTTTACTGGCTTTACTACACTGGATTCGGTTCCGAAAAGATTGATTCTTCAAGTATGAGTGGTTCTGGGGAGTTGAGTTTTAGGTGCTTGCCTGGTTTGGCAATGAGCCAAGATGGGAGGTATTGGGCTAGGATAGAAGGAGAGCATCATAGTGGGGCGTTGCTCGATGTAGGGTCGGATGGGGAGTGGGATTCGTCGTACATTGCCTCGCCACAAGTTGTTTTTCATGGGAATGGTGACCTTAGGATGTATTACCATTCGTTTGATGTCGAGAAGGGGCATTTTGCGATTGGGGTTGCGCGATCAAGGGATGGGATGAGGTGGGTGAAGCTGGGGAAGGTCTTGGGAGGTGGAGTTGAGGGTTCGTTTGATGAGTGTGGAGTCGTTAATGCTCGCGTGTTGAGGGATAAGAAAGACGGGAAGTATTTGATGGTTTACGAAGGTGTTGGTAAGGATGGGAAGCGGAGTGTTGGGATGGCGGTGTCCAGTGATGGGTTGAAGGAGTGGAAGAGGGTTCAGGAGAGTCCGGTTTTGCAGGCATCGGTAGATGGTGGATGGGATTGTGAAGGGGTGGGAATGCCGTGTTTAGTTCATATGGATGGAGAGACGGACGAATGGAGATTGTATTATAGAGGGATTGGGGAAGGGGGGAGAACTGGGATTGGATTGGCGGTATCTAATGGGAACGAGCTCAGTAGTTTCCATAGATGGACTGGATTTCATTTGTGAGTCCTTTTTTTTTTTTTTGTGTGTGTAATGGTTTGAGTTCTTCATTGTTTGTTCTGCAGAATCATTCTGTAGTTTGTTAGTGGTTGTTAGTTGAAGCCTGAGAGCAATGGGCTGGTTTTAAATGGTGTGGCCTATTGGCAAACCAGGTGCAACAAGGTTCTGGCATTTGACCTTGAAAAGCGCAGATGCTTGATTAATGGAGAAGTGTTTTATGTTACTGGTATTAACAACAATAACAACAACGAGGAGCATAATCGAAGTTTCATTTTACAAGGTAAAATCTGGCGATAGTGGGCTTTACAAAGGTATTCTTTTGATCTTGAGGTCAAGTTCAGAAAATTGTCCCGAGTTCTATCTGCTAATTCGGAGGATGACAGCCTCATCATCTTGGTTGACAGTAGCCTGTTCTATACAGATCTACCTCATGAGGATGTTTACATATTTACATTCAATATGTAAACACCCTCGTATCTGCTTAGTCGTGGGGAAATGTAACTGCAGCATTCGATTGGGTAAGGCGGGAGAACTGGAATTGGATTGGCAGTAGTGTCTAATGGGAACGAGCTCAGTAGTTTAGTTTCCATAGATGGACTGGATTTCATTTGTGAGTCTTTTTTTGTGTATGTAATGGTTTGAGAGTTCTTAATTCTACAGAATCATTCTGTAGTTTGTTAGTGGTTGTTAGTTGTTACTGTCTTAGCTGTGGTTGCTGCAATTCAGATACTACGACGTGTCTTGAGATATGCAGAGCTCCAGGCTCCAACAAAATGTAGACTTGCTAAATTACAATTACTCAGTACTCATTTTACTTTCGAAATCAATGTTGACAATCACTATTGACTAGTGGCTCAAGTACGAAATCTCTAGGTGTAAACGTGCTTAATAAAAATTGTTATGGTTGAACATTTTATTACCAGGTGAGACAAATAATGCAATTGAAGTTGATTGTTAGAGCATGTTGTTACAACAGAAGAGAAGCATCTCAGCAATATATGTGTGATATGACATGATACCATTCGAAGTTTCAAAGAGAGCAAGAGTTGCAGATCCATTAAGTAGATAATTAGATATGACATAAAAGCAGATGACATGCGGTAGCAATACATTGTATCAGCATGCAAATCAGATTGCAATGCATATTCATTTCTCCAGAATATCAAGCCAAATTCCAAAATTATAATACCTCACTGAACATTGCAGCTACATTTGCAACTTAACTATATAACTGAAGCAGAAAATAAAATAAGAATGTATATTGGCAGAAAAATATGAATGATTTGCAAGACTTGTCCAAGTCTCTTGAGGTCAAAATGAGAAGATCTCAATTTACTAGAAAGATGCCAAGCCAGCAACATGTCGCAATTTTTCATAGGAGACCCAGAACACAAACTGCCAAGGGCCAAGCCTAGCCCAAGTAGGAAGAAATCCCTTCCATAGTGCCCTGAAGCCCTCAATCTTAACTGTCTTCACTAGGCAATCATAAGGGTTTCTGTATTTAGGCATGGTTCCATCACTACCAGCTTGATTCATCATTCTGGTCTTAACTACATCTGCTGGACAGCTCAATGTGGTGGCTGCAAGGCCAGACATAATGGAAGATAGAGTGTGGGCAAAAATATTGTCATTACAAACTTGGTTGTTTATAATAAATCTTTTTGCATGATCATAACAAGCTAGTTCTCCCATGTTTACCAGAAATGCTCTTTGGACATTTGGCAGAACGCCTCTCCAGAGTCCCAGAACCCCTTCGGTTCGAATGATCTTGTTAAAGGCATCAAACAGCCCTGAGTACCTAGGCTGGAGACCTTGGCTCATCAAACGACCATCAGCTTGCATCCTCACTTTGATAAGATCAGCAGGGCTAGCAATCATCTATGCTAGAATGACAATAAGAAAAAGTGAACTTATACAAGAGGGATGCCTCAGAGCAGTAAGAAAAAGACAAAAAGTAGAACTTATACATGACCGATGTCTCAAAGCATGCTAAGAACACGAAATGAAAATATATCTTTTGTCAAATTGAGCCCTTAGTGCTTAGTCCGAATCTGGAGTCAGAATACTCTAGCATGAGTAGCAAGCATACTTTGAAGTTACATGTCATATCAGTTATCTCCAGGGGAAAATAAAGTTGCTTTTAGTTTAAACTTTTAACTTCAAAATGAATAATGTGACATTTCAGTAGCTCAATAAAACATGTTCCTGTTTCCAACTTATTTGGATAATGCACACATTTCACAATTGAAAATATTCAAAACATCTACACCAACTTGGCTGTTATATACTATAGTAACATACAAATACACCCCATGACGGCTCCTCTTGTAAACTAGTGAATTTACTGATGAAGCAACCAAATATACAAGGTGACTATAGTGAAGAACGTGACAGGATCAAGAACAGACCCGATACACTACATAAGAGATTTCTATGTACGGTGTTGAACCAAAGAGGAGAAACATCCTTTTATCTCCGAGCAGAAGTAGCATCAGCTGTTATAACAAATGTAGAGAGGAATTTTTTCAGGGTGGAAGATACAGAATAACTTCCATGGTTCCATTATGCTTTAATTTACTTCTCCATATCATGATACCCTGAACATTCCTATATGATGGGTTGGAATATGTCTGCTCAAACAAAGACCTTTAAAAAATCAACTACTTCAAAGTTCCTTGGCTATACGATACCTGGGGGACATATGATATGTCGTAATATGTCTAGTACCCAAATTCACCACAAAGAGGGCCAAACCGATTAAATACAAGAACAAGTCTACCAAGCTAGACTAAATCCAACAAGAGAGTGACATAGTCTATCACCTTAACCCAAACTCACAAAGGAGGCCCAAGCCCATTAAGCATTAGAGTAACTCCAAAAGCTTATATATACTACTTCACCACACTTGAGGTACACAACCATGGTTACTCCCCTTCTACTCTACACTTGTCATCCTTCCAGTATGTTAAATCAAACCCGGCCTGACCAATGGCTAGCTACGAAAACCCCTGCATCGAGCTTTGATACCCAAACGATGGCAAGCGTAGAGTAGAAGAAGTGTAACAATACTCCCTCCTATCATATATATTTGACGTTTTGGATATTTCTCTATTTGGCATTTAGTTGACGTTTTGTACAGTTCATCAATTTCTTTATTATTGTTTTTAATGTAGTAGTAAACTTTGGTCAGTTTGTTGTCCTCCCATTGGACAACTATAAAGGTTTTAAATGATAGTAGTGTTTCTTTTTAATATTAAGTAGCCCCTAATATGAGGTAATGATGGACACAGTAACTTTTCTTAATATCTGTGATAAGTCCAAAACCAAAACGTCAAATATATATGCTAGGAGGGAGTAGTTGTCTACCTCAAGTGTGGTGAAGTCAGAAGTAGTATGTATAAGCCTCTAGAGTTTCCCTAATGCTTAATGGGCTTTAGCCTCTTTTGTGGGCTTGGGCTAAGGTCATGACTATGCCACTTCCCTTCTTGGATCTAGGTTGGTAGTCTTGGCATTATATTTAATCGGTTTGGTCCTCTTTGTGATGATTCATATGACATATCACTACAAAAGTGTGAATCCAAAATGACATCCTATACGTTCAAGCAAAACCTAAGCTAAAATATGATAATGGAAGTCAACAGTTTTAGCATCCACCTTGAATATATAGCTGAAATCCAATCACGGATCCTCTATGTTGGAGATTCTCAAAATTAATACTCTACCCAAAGTTATGGTTCAAAACAGCACAGCCACTCTAGGTTGAAAACAGCATGGGTAAAAGGAATGGTCTAAAAAAGAAGTGAAAATGCTGAAAAGTGCAAGCTGAAAATTTTCACAAGTTAACTTTACATCGACTCACCTGGGTTTCCCCAACTTTGTCTCATTCAATGGTTTAAGCTTACAAACTGATCCTAAACTAATTGTGCAGCTACAATTAGTACCAACCTTTCAATGCTTCAGTTATATTCCATGCTATAATATTGAAATTCAGGAAACTTGCTGTTTGGCAGAGACTGGAAATGCTATGGATCTACCATGTTGTATGCCATTCAATTATTCATAACAATAACAGACCTACCTTATAGAGCAAACATGCAATTACAATGCCTTCCTTTCAGTTGAGGATCATTTTCTACCACATATGAATAATGGACGAAAGAACTAGAAACCCCTTAATTTATAGCTCATGTTGTAAGTGATATCACATTGAAATCTAAGCATCGGAAAATATTTGACATAACATCAGACATGAATTCCGTATACACATCTATAATCTTGTAGTAATTTCCAGCATGTAAACCCTTAACCTCTCATCTACAGCTAATAATAAGTGCAGAGGTGCTCACCTATCATGTGATACTACGTGTTGTTGTGGTGGAGATAGCTCAAAGTACAAGCCACGCAACTTTATATAGCTCAAAGTCATTGAGGTACAACTGTATATAGGACTCTGAAACAAGTTTAAAATTCCCAAGCTAAAATCATCTTTGGGATGTATACCAACAAGTCAACAACTAACTAAACAAATACTATATGCAGAAATGAACATAAGATGATACTGTGCAGACATTGTTCGAAGAAACTAGATATTATTGCACAAAGTTTCACAGATGCATCCAAACTCTATACTCTAATGATCCACGGCTACATCTCCAGTACAATATAACACGATTCAACCGTTCAACGATAGCAACTTTCAGCATAAGCATTTCGTGTATTCATTAGCAAGTGACAATATGTAACTGAAATGTAAATGCGAGAGTGTATCATATCAAGCATTTATACCTGAGCAAAAGCGCCAGAAGTTCCACCAATGAACGCCTTGCCATAAAAGGGGAGCGAACTGTCTGACGATCCTACAAAAGCGCCGCGTAAGTGTTCGTACCCGACGATCCGAACGGGAGTGTAGAACATATGCCGCAATATTGCCGGCGATAGGCCTCTGTACATCCCTGAAACGCCGTCGTTCCGGACAATTTGGAAAGCGATTCTGAGAGCCGAAGCACCGCGAGCAGAGCGCGTAGATTCGCCGTGGAGCTGGAGCCGAGTCTTCAGCAAGTCGATTGGGAACGTCGTAGTCTCCGCCGTCATGGCGGAGAGTGACGTGAGCAGGATTCTCTTCGCGTCGGCGTTAGATTCCTGATCGCCGCTCATTCCAAGGGTTAACCCGCAAAGTGGTCAAAAACCAAGCGGCATCACTGTTTGGTTTAATTGAGTAGAGAGATCCGGCCCAGTTTGCTTTCCGGTTAGTTTCGAATTTCGACTGGGCTTCTCGCCGTATCTGATCTGATCAGTGATCAACTGATGATCATGTAATGTTGGGTTGAGTTGAGCCGTAAGGAATTTTTGAGTTAGGATATGGTGAAATTGGGTCGGGTCCATTAAAACCTTTGAATAAATTTACAAACTTTTAACCAATGCGGCTCATAATCTTTAGACTTTTATATATATACACAACATTACACTATTAGCTGCACCTGGTATGTATTCTTTCGCTATCGAATTTGTGTCCAATTCGTATTGAGTGGTATGATTAATTTGTGTGATTCGGAGACTATTCATATTTAGATAAAAGTTTAATGGTGTACTTGAGCACTTGCACACTTACACTCCACCTTCATTAAATCGATTTTTCATCTCTTGCATAATGCAAAATCGTGATATTCCACGGGTTTCATAGTCATGCACTTCATCATAAATAACAACATACTCCTCAGGGGTGGACGCAGGCGGGGCAGGTGGGGGCGTCCCCCCCTCCCCCCCGAAATTTTTGAAATGTTTTTTTATATGTAGTAATTTTGATTTTCTAAATTATTTTATAGGTAATATACATGATTTTTGAAGTTTTGCCCCCCCCCCTCTCGAACCTTCGAAACATCATGTATGTATAATTTCGCCCCTCCTAGTTCTAAATCCTGGGTCCGCCCCTGATACTCCTCTGGCCTCTGCATCGGTAATGAATTGCATAATATAATACTCCCTCCGTTCCACTGTAAATTATCCAGTTTGACTTTTTTCGGTGAACAGTTTTCAACTTTGAATCCCGATTACTCTTAAACTATAATGATAAAGCATTTAACGAAATCATATTATGAAAAATATAGAATCTAAATTTTCATAATATAATTTTATTAAATTTTTTATCATTATAGTTTAAGAGTAATCGAGAGTCAAAGTCGAAAACTGTTAACCAAAAAAAATCAAACTGGATCAACGGGACAGGGTATCATTTTGTATCGACAACTAAAACTCTCAAAAGGCAAATTGGAAGTTGCAGCAATTTTGTTGGAACCTTGGACGCTTCCTATGTTCCCTGCCCAAGCACTCCCTTATCCAGAGGTGGCTAGTCACATAATCCATAAGCGTATGCGTATGTGGAAACTTAATATGCGTTATCATTAGTTTTATTGAGTTATCCATTATATTTGAGATTATGCATGCTCTTGATAGTTATTTTGTTGGACTAGCTAACTCGTAGTTAGAAGATCCGGCTATTGGTCCATGAAGTGGTTGTTGATTGTTATTTATATCTCAATCCCTAGCTGTCACTATCACCAATTAATTAACTGTACAAATACATGTTATGTAGCAGTTCTCCAGCTGCATTTCTTTCTGAAGAATACTAGTCTTGTAAATGTTCTTTTCTTTCCCCAAATTTTGTTTCTTTCTGTTAATTTAATCGTTAAAGGTAACCCCTTACAGGATTAGTATTCTTAATTCATTACATGTCTCAATAAAATTTGACGCGAAAATGGGAGGGGAGAATTTGAAGTTTTGCAAATTATACTATTATCCAATTTCAAACATCTTGTGTCCTCGAATGTATTTTTAATTTTTAAGACTCATCGAAGAACAACCATCCCTGGCCAACCCGTTATCATCTAACCCCGCTGGGCCTTGGAAATAGATCCAACAAACATGTTTTAAATAAATCTTACACTTCCTTATGTAGTTATTATGTAGTAACAAGTATATATTGTGTGGGAGTATCGCCCTAAAGTTGAAAGCTACATTTCAGGCCGTATATATAACTATATATCCACACTACTCACTGCTACATTGTACACATTTATATACACTCTAATGCACCAAAGAAATGATGTCCCACTGCACATGGAATGAGTTCCAACACAATAATTTCACAAAAAAGCTAGGGAGAGTATGTATGTATATCCCATGAGATTGACTCTGCCAAAATATGTACACTACAAGTTCTCAAATCCCACATCACCATCAAACACAGTTTGTATATATATTCCACTCACAAACTCCAGTGTAATCTTCAAACTAACTAGTAGCAAATTCCAGCTCTCAGTACATAACTGATTAATCATCATTACTCATGTTGCTACAATATGCAAGTGAAATATTTCACCAGTACAACTACAACTGAAATAACCAACTAAACCCTATTTTCACACACATGCACACTATCTGAAGATTAAATTATGATAGATGCAACATGACACAAACAAATTGAAACTAACAGACTAGTAACTCTTAACACCTACCAAATCCCATGACACTTATGGAATGAGTGATACATATAAAAACTCACACTAAAAAACAAACGAACAAGAACAAGGTAAGGTCATTTTCCCGAAACAGTCCTTGGATCCGATGGATCTGCATTAAATTAAACCTGAAACATTTGGGACCCGTTTGGATAACTAACCAACCTGAGTAATTCAGTCCAATAGTTCCTATCATCATCAGAATCCCCGACAATCTCACTCAGATCGCCATCACGATTAACTGTCACAAAATCCATCAAACAGGACATATTGTTAATCTGATCATAATCCAAAAAGTTAGTAGTAGCGTAACTTTCGAGGGGGGGCTCTATACTATTCTCCATTCTGTCCTTGACTGCCACGTAATTAATATCATTTGCAGTAAATGAGCTGCAGCCATTCACGTTTGGAATTATGGTACTGGAGAAGTTGAGAGTGGAAGTTGGGGACTCTAGGCTTCCATTTGAGGCGAAAAAGCCGGTCTGGCCGTTAGTGGATAGCCAGACTTTTAGGATGTCTAGGCACGGTAGTACCGTTGGCTGTGGTGGAGGCGGAGGAGGAGGTGGTGGAGGTGGACCCGTGGTCTTACGGAGGAGTTGGATGTTTCGTAAAATTTTGGATTTGCGAACTAGGCGAGCTTCGGCTTCGAGACGAGCAGTCTCCCACTGAGCCATGTGGCTGAGGTTGGTGGATTCAGAGCCGGCAGGGATGTTCTTGGGCTTGTGGGTTACCGGGTCGATGCCCAACCGGGTTAACCGTTTCTTAAGACGGGTGTTCCAGTAGTTCTTGATCTCATTATCTGTTCGCTTAGGTAAATGTGCTGAAATGGCGGACCACCTGATATCACCAAAGCCAAGATTTAATTGAGGATTTGTAAATGTGAACAAATTTCAAATGCAAATGTGGTCCGTTTCTGAGCTGAAGATCAATCGTCAAGCTGTAGGATATGATATTAATCAGACACTTTTAATACTCTTCCATGTTTATTTTCATTTAGCTGTACGCCCTAACCTAAGGACGAGATTGATATATATGTTCCAAAATTTTGGATACAGTTTTATTAGAGTGGTCCTTCTTACGGTACCCCTAACTAATAATATATACCATAATATAAATTGATTTTAATGAACAGATTTGGTGATCAAATGATTGATCTGGTTTTAATGAACAAAATGTAAAAACAAATCAATTACTCCCCTCCATCCACAAATAATTAATAAGTTTTCCATTTAAGTCCTTAAAACTTTTTAAAATTTGTTTAAAAACTTTTAAAAGTTTCCATTTGACAACAAATTAATCATAGATTATAATAAAAAAAAATATCAACAAAGTTATACGATGAAATTATATTTCTTTTAAATAAAAGATAATTATATCTCTATCATAATTTATAATTGGTTTGAACCCAAATGGAGACTAATTCAACAATGATTTGTACCCATTATAACCTATCAGCTGAAATAGATCACAAGTCAACTAACTGAATTACCAATATATGTGTGTTAGGTTTGGTGTTGTTTATTACTCCTAGAGTTAAGGATCTAACCCTAATCTCAATTTCATTGCTCTTTTAATCAACCATCTATAATATTCATACGTCTCGATGAATTTAATACGTTAATTTTATGCAAAATTTTTAAAGAGTTTCATATTATATAATTGAATAGTGAGACTTATAGAATAAAGCAGTACTCCCAAGAATAAGAAAAAAAACGTAAAATAATGAATGCGACGGCAAAAAGGAAATGTGTAAGGGAGTGCCGTTTATTGATCACCTGTTTCCCAAGAGAGCATGAAGTCGAATAATGGTCTTCTCTTCTTGCGTGCTAAACTTGCCTCTTTTAATATCAGGCCGTAGATAGTTTGTCCACCTCATTCTGCAACTTTTACCACATCTTTCAAGTCCTGCATTTCAATTTTTCACCATTTTCATTAATTACTCATGTAGTACTCATCACAGTAAACTGCAGGTACTATTGTACTTGGTGTATATTGCTTTTACCATCGTGTTAAAAATGTTGATATATAGGTATACACATCGGGGGGTCAATGATATACGACACTCACTCTGAGATGTGAGATCTGCCCAATTAAATATAATTTAAAAAATAAAAGAAATAAAATGTACAATTAATGCATTTTATCTACGTGTCTGCAACATGTATAACTAACTACCCAGTATATAGTACTTGTCGGACCCCTCATGTGAACCCTGTAGGGTTCCCTGCGATTATATTGTATTATACTCCTTTTTCTTTTCTCCTTCTTTCTTTATTTCTTTTTATTTTATTTTTTAAAGAAAGTGACTTTAACATTATGGCTTTACACATGTAAGTATATTAGATTGTTTATGATGGTAGGAAATATATTAGTACTCATCCGTTATCTCTAAAAAATTTCTCATTTACTATTATCAGAATAATTTAAAAAAAAATAATTATAAATATAAAAAATTTAGAACATTTATGAAAGGGGATTTTATGTACATATTAACTTAAAAGTTTAAATTTGTGGCACTTTTTTTAACCCAACCAATTTTTTTACTTTATTTAAAAAACAGTCAAACAATACTTCGAATCATAAGATCCAGACGAACCCAAATGGAGCACCGTTTGACAACCATAAAACAGCTCATAGCTACCCTAGACTACAAACGTTTACAAACGTTTTTTGAACTTATTTCTATATTTAAATATTTTTGAAAAATTATTCTAAATAATGACATTAGCAAACGAAAAAGTTTTAAGGGAACGAAGAGAGTGATTCACAACAAAAAAATTCAAATAAACTACATATGAGTAATTAACGGACTGAAAATGATTACTAGTAATTAAACCATAATTTAACATCTTTAGTGTGTAATGATTCTTTTTCTTTTTTCCTTTAAGCCTAAATCAGACAAAGCTGCTACTACTTAATTAGTAAAATAATATAATCGAACATCATGACCCAAGGATGTAATTGTGTGACTCGTCGACTCCATGTACCATCTTCGCTAATACACACTTATAATATAATTAAGCACAAGCATTTCCTCTGCGTTTAGTCTGGTGAAGCTCAAAATCCCATGGAAAAGGAGAAATGAAGTAATAAAACCCTAGAACTATGATTATTTTCTCTTCTAAAATGTCTCCGGTTTCTAAGGACAAAAACTAAAAACCTCGTACTTGAATTTTTCTAAGAAAATTGGAATTCTCGACATTGTTAAACAAGAACTGGAGGTCCATGTTTGAGTTGATCCATCGGTTAATTAGTTAATCTGCAACACATGCATCTTTTTCACATTTGATCTCTTTTAATTACTCCTCCTTTCACATGAGTGACAACTTCATATATATACGTGATGTTTACTTTGAAATAAAAAGATAGATCAAATCCAACTCTATCAAAAAATTAAACTTCGTGATGATATGTGCGAAACTCATTATGATGATTTTCAAATCTACTAAAAGCTCGAACTTTGTGATGAAGTGCGTATACAAAAAATATTTCTAACTATTAATGATCCAAGTCTGTAAACGTTCCTTATGAGCCATGAAAGGTGGGCATTCTCCAGAATATGGTATAGGACTTCGTACGTATTTGTATATATTCAGAAGTTTTCGGAGGATATGAATGTTCTTTTTCTCTTAAAAACTTATCAAAATTATTTTAGGTCATCTTAGATAAAATGAAATGAAATACGAAACTATTTTGAATACTCTTCATATATTTATCACTCTATTTTTTTTAACAAATTACAAAACATATACCGAAACATCTCCGACAAATTTCGAAACAACTTGTTCTTTTAAGAATAAAAAATATGTCCCGATGGTATTTAGCACTTTGTTATTTGAGATATTAGGGTTTTCAACAGCAAGCCCTATATACACATGAATTGTAAACAAAATGTTAGCTTAAGTTTAGGACGGAGAGAAAAACTATACCAGCTTTTGCAGGAAGGGTACGCCAGCTTCCATGGCCATACTCTTGAATATAGGCAAGCAGCTTCTGGTCTTCCTCTCGGGTCCATGGCCCTTTCTTGAGCTCCATAACATTATCTGAACAATTATTTGCTTTTCCCATTTTAGTAGCACTTAGTAACTAGATAGCGCGCAGTAGTACTGTGTTGAGGAAACTATTATGTTTATCTATCAAGGCAATAAGAAGAACATGCAGTATAAATATACTACATGAACAGTACTCGGAAAGATCATATTAATTATGTTGTATATAAAGTTAGTAATGTGGGACATTGCATCATTTCACCCTAGATCTTTATGAGGTAAACTACTAAAATAGGACAATTAAATGAGATGATCCCAATCGAATTTTTTTTTTAAACAGCCACACTTCATTTTATTGAGTTTTTTTTTATATGTTCATTGTAACCTCAAACTAATTGTAAATAATAGGAAAGAAAGATAATTTTAGAAGTTATAATTTGAAAAAATAAGGAGTATATATACTTTTGTAATATGATTTTTAAAATTATTTTTTTACAATAAATTATGATTAATATCAGTTCAATTCAAATCGAATACAAAAAAGTCAGCGTAACAAAATGGGGATCTTTACAATTTTCGGGAGAAGTATATAAGTACTCTCATATTATTATCTGGGATCCCTGGTCGATCACCGATAGAAATATATATGTTAGCTATATGGCCTGTATAATTTTTTAAATTTTTTTACTGAAAAAAATAAATTTTATTCACGTAGGAATCAAAATACAATATTCTAGAGTATAAGTGATACACTCCTCAAAACCGAACATCACCATTCACCAAGACAGACCAACCTAATACCATAAACGAAATTATTACCTATGTCCCATATAATTGTATTCCATTGGTATTTGTTTTTTGTTTTTTTTTCCTTTTTGAAACGGGTAAATTTTTGTTTTTATTAATGAAAACACAACACGAGCATAAGAAATACTTGAAACGAATACAAAGAGAGCAACACCCAACCGAGGATTGACCACCAACAACAAATAAGGAACTCTTGGACCTAAACCTGAACCTAATGAACCCGAACCTATAGAACCTTGAAAATATCCTTCAATACCTCATAAACCTGAAACTGAACCTTCTGAACCTTTAGAAACTCCTAAACCTGAAACACGGTACTGTCCTCTTCTCCTGAACATGTACCCTCAACCTGAACCTCATGTGAAATGAGCCTGAACCTTTTGAAACTCCTACACCTGAACCTCCCGAACATGAACCGAACCTGAACCTTTTACAAATCCCATTGATTTTGAATCGATCCGTTTAATATTTTTAAGAGTATGAACATGTTAATTGGTTATGTGATACTTCCTCCATTTCATTAATAACTTTCTCTTCGGTTAACAGGCTTCATATTTGACCGCACATTATGCCTAAATTGTACGATGCAATTCTTTTTTAAAGTTATATAATTAAAGTTTATAAGTTAGTAGTATTTTTAATATTTTTTAAAAAATTATCAATATAATTTAGATGTAATATACTAGTCAAACATGATTGCAGTTGACCAAAGAGAAAGTTTGTAATGAAATGGAGGAAGTAGTACCCACTAATATACTGTACTATGTGAGTGGCTATTATTTGTGTAAATAATATTAAATCATTGTGAGCAGGGTGGAGCCAGTAATTGAAGTTAGGGTGGTTGGAAGTACATATATATGTTTTTCTCTAAATTTAGATTGGGAGGGGAAAGGGGCTTGAAATATCGTAAAATCATAAGTATAATTTAGGGAATTTTACATCCACTACCCCTACTAGACACTCTAATTACGTCTAACCCCCCCTAGTCAATCTATTACATATGGGTCCAAAATCTATTTATTCCGTTGACCAACTTCTAGCTTACTGTTCATTTAATTTCATCCAAACGCGGCCTTACACTATTTTCTCTACATTTTAGTTTTTTTTTTCTTTCTTTTTTTCTTTTTCTTTTTTCTTTCTTTTCTTCTTTCCTTTCTTCCTTCTTCTTCTTCTATTAGCTCCAGTGACCGGAGTTGCAGCTCCGGTGACCGGAGACAGCTCCGGTCAATCGGAGATGTGAGAGCTCCGATCAGATCGGGGCTTTACAACTCCGATCTGAGCAGAGCTGCCTACTGAGCGGAGCTAACAGCTCCGATCAGAACGGAGTTGTGTAGCTCCGATCTAGTCGGAGCTGTACAGCTCCGGCCGGCGAGCTGTAATGCTCTTATATATTTTTTTTTTTTAATTTTTTTGAAAATTCTTTTGGGTTAATTTTAAGATTTAAAATTATTAGGGTTCAGTTTGCAATAATATTTGAGACAATTTTGAAATTTAAATAAGTTATATGCCTTATGTTGAATTAATAAGTGTCAAATTGGTGAAATTAAAAAGATTTGAGGCAAATGTGTAATAAATGAAAATTGGAGCTGTTTGGTCACGGTCAAAGTTGAATATTTGACCAAGGATAAAAATGTATTTTCATTGATTTAGTTCGCCAAAAGTCAAGATCGTGAGTCTGCATGTAATTAAATCAACTAGTGATGGAGGTGGATGTGATTGTTTGACTAACGAAGGTCTATCTGTAATAAAAAAGACTAACAATGGTACTATACGTGAGAAGCCCTATAATTTATATCCCAAAATATGTTGTTTGGGGGGGCACCCTTAGCTCCGATTGTGAGTTATGGGAATGAAAATAAATAATAAAATTTGTAAAGATGTTAATATATTTGTATTGTTGACTCTGATTAATTATAATAAATATTTTTAGTATTGGCATTGAAATTTTCTAATGAAACAATGAAAATGAATGATAGAAAACGTTTTTAGATAACATACAGACTACAATTCATTGGGATGGACACACTCTTTCTGAGGTTCACATCACATCATACCCTGTATATATCTCTCTGGCTCCAAAGCTAAAACAAAAGTTATCTACAAAGTTGACCCTAACAATTTTGCAATTACTCGTACTAAAATGTGTATGGTGTGGTCTACTTTAGTGGAACAGTGCTTTAATAAAAATTACTCCGTACTATTATAATTATTTGGGGAGAGAGAGTAATGTTTTCGTTAATGAAATTTAATTAGAAAATACAGTTTTAAAGTTCATTTTAGTCAGTTTGAATTTCTTTAGACTTTTTTTCTCCGGTCCGAAAAGATTTAAACTAAATTTATTTGTATTTATAGAAAAGAATTTTAAAAAAAAACTCAATTTAATAAATATAATGAATATAAAAAAAACTCAATTTAAAAAACTAAATATTATTCTTTTCTTTTTCTTTTAATTTTTTTATTTTTATAGAAAACGCTCATTTAACCAGGTATGTACCATAGTGCAGTGTGTTTTTTAGCTTAAAAAAATGTCATGTAGTGTAAGTCGCTCTTTGAATAACTTTTACTCGCTTTGCAACCCTAGTTTTGGAAGGTGGGAGAGGAGGTAAGATGGCTTCACTGCTGAACTAGCGTACCCGCTTGGCTCTAACAAAAGCATGCGGGAAGCGTGCTTGAGTTTTCTGTATTGTTTGTGGACGATAAACTAACTATGTTAACTGTTAAGTCCAACAAGCATATTATAACGTATGATCTTTTTTAATATAATTTGGCCATTTCAAAAAAATATTATAACGTATATGTCCATTCATAAATGGGTCGGCGAGAAATTTAAATTCACTAGCTCTAACGAACATGTTACATGTGTAACTGAAGCCAGTGAACTAGTCTTTGTTCTTTCAGAAAACAACACTCTTGATGAAAGTTACTTTTCATAAGAATCATCTCTTGAAACCTACAAATATCTTTATAATCAAATAATCAAATGTTTATGTACACTCGTTCGAGATTCTCCATATTCTTCTCCACTTCTTCAAAATACGTATATTTCTATGCGAAGATACAGTCTCTTAACCGTGTGATGCCTTACAGAGTTAACCTAATAACAAAATTGAGTTATAAGGTGATGCAACGAAGTAGTGAAGGAAAGGTGCAAGATTCAATCTATAACATGGATATAAGGTTGTTTAGATGTGGAAGTATAAGATGGTTTAAGATATTTGTACGCATAACAGTACTGGTTGTACTATTTGTCGGAAAAAAAAAAAACTAATAACAAAACTAGTCGGATTGGTTACTAAAGTAGTGTTGACCCATGTTGTGGATCAAGAAACTAAATTTTATTATTTTTTTCTCTGATAATTACAATACTAATATTATGTATATCAATCCAAAAGAATAATTTTGAGGACTAAACCTCAAAATTGAAGTATAACACTAGTATGGTATAAAATGAGTATAAATGCATGGTTTGGCAGCTTAGTGCGTACTTAAAAGAGTGCCGGGCCCTTAATTTGTTAACTCGGCTGGGGCGGGTGACCTCATATGGAGCATTAGAAAGTGAAATTGTTTGATGTGTGCGTGAGTTTATTAAATGATTCGTCTTCTTCACTTGTCCCCTACTGATCATTAAATACACCTGGATTTGGGTAACCCTACATCTTTCCTATTAAATGTTCATGAGTGGCAGCTCACTAAGAAGCCGCCATTAATACATTTCTAAAAACTTCACCACTGCATGTCCGCTAGTAGTAAAATGTGTAAAACACGCTGGTTCATCGCCCACGAGCTCGCGCAGGTTCAAAAACAGAAAATTCAATTCTATTGCATAAAATTTGGAATATTTTTCATGTTTATTAATGGTTTCTTTATATATATTTTGTAATATTTTCTCTTAGTCTGGCTCGGCTTTATTACGGTGATTCGGTACGTACTTTGGTCTTGTCAAGAGTTTCAACAAGGTGATCCGTTGAGTCGTTTAATGTTTGCCATGGCTCTACACCGTTGGTTCACCCCATTCATCAGTCTTTTTAACTCTTACTTCACTTCAGACGTGGTATCTGAATGATGATACTATATATTGTTGGTGATAATCTTATGTGGCCAAGGCGTCAGATATCATCCGAACTCAGGGACCAGCTCGTGGGTTATTATTAGTAGTAGTAGTAGTAATAGTATACGATGGTGATGATTATAGTAATCACAACAAACAAAATGATTATATACAAATCTAAAAATAGCATGCAATCATCAATTACATGACAAGATCACCACAGCACAACACTGTTGTGGAAACGGCCTTAGGCCCACCTAAAAGACGGTGTTTGTTTAAGTAATAGTTAGAGCCATAAGCCACACTACAACCCAATCACCACCCCTCCACGGTCTCCCTTCTTAGGAGCATTGTAGCCCAATGCAGCACCTCTCGTCTTGGCGTCTTTTTCCCCTACCCCCACTATAAAAAACCTCTATGTTTCAGCATCGCCCATGGGAGTGGCCGGTAGGGATGACTAGGGGCGAGTACGTACTAACGATTTTGTACAAAAAGTTAACTATAGGCGAGTGGCATGAAGACATGAACATTCCTAATTTGCCACGACTTAGGGATATCTCTTAGTTCGTCCCTAAGTAGTAACTAAGGATATTCTTAAATATTTTCTTCTACTTTATCACTTAAAAACTCTAAATTTACTTTCAATCTTTATCTTATAATCCTTCATGATATAAACCTCAACTATATAAGTTGATTATTATACAACTCGATCTTTCAGTTAATGAAGAATGACAATTGATATGTCTAGAATCATTTACTTCTTAAAAGGTACCCACATGGTCAATTTCTCCACCAAAAATCCTCATCTAAGTCGTTAGGTAATGTCCGAACCACCTAGTTCAACCAAGTTCTCATCAATGGGCGATTGTAATTATAAACCGCTGGGGGTGGAATATTTCCTCAAACCGCAACGGATTGGGTGGTAACATGTGCAGACAATTTTTTTATTTTTTTTATTTTTGAAACGGTCAAATAATATATTAATAAAAATAGAGCATAAGAAATGCTCGAAAAAGTGCAGGCAATTAGTTGTCAAACAAACTAAATACTTCAATTTAACAACATATTGTATATTGTATAGTAACTCTACAACATTCATTGAAGTTCAAAATATAACCAAAAGATACAAGTCTCATAAACATATTCATGTTCATAATAAAATAAGTTAATAAATAACCATCTAATTCCTAAAGAGTAAGTATATAGTGAGGTTAGACTTTCCTATACAAGTACATAGGAAAGACTGGTTTTTATTTAAAAAACCAAAATTCTCGGTCAGGCTAACAAAAACCCAGTCAGCTATTTTTAGTATATATAGACAAAAAAAATTAAATCTAACCCATTTCACCGTGATCATTCTCTCTCTACAATCATCTTTTTCTCTCTCTAAAAACTCTCCTCCTCCATTCCTCCTTCCACCACCACCTTGCCACCACCACCACCACCACCACCTTGCCACTACCTCCACCACCACCATGTCGCCACCACCACCTCCACCACCACCACCACATCGCCGCCACCACCACCACTTTGCCGCCACCACCACCACACTGCCACCGCCACCACCACCACCTCTGCCTCTCCATGCCACCACCACCGTCGTCTCATCAGATCTACTTTTTTTTTTCTATCTTCATATCTACTTTCTCTCTCCTCTCTCGTTTTCTAGTTTGGTTTTAAGATGAGGTAGTGTAGTTTTACGACTGTACGGTATGGTTTTAAGACTCTCTCATCTGAATATTGATATTTTCGAGCAATTTACCTCATAGAGTGCTTGGATTCGAGTTTTTACCTATTTGTTTACTTGTAATTGTAAGTGCAATGGTTTTGAATATCAATATTTTTTAGCAATGTACGTTGATTATGTGTTCGTTGTGATAAGATAAGAAGGATGAGGAATCTGAGTTTGAATTCAATAAGATGTTTTATCATGAATTCAATTCACTGTTGTGGTTTGTATAGATTTTGGTGTTGTGTTAATATATGTTGTTGTGGTTTTAATAAATATATAATGCTAGTGTATTGTATGTGTTGATTGTATGGTTTTAAGGTGACATGGTGTAGTTAGAAGTGAATTTTTTGTGGTTTTAAGTACTCATGTTAATGTTCTAAGCATATCATTGATTGATATGATTTTTAGCTTCATTTGCCTATATTTGATGTGTTATAGTTTAAGAAATTTTGGTGTGGTATTAGTTCATGTCGTTGTGTGGTTTTAAGAAATATATAATGCTATTATGTTGGGTTTGTCAATTGTATGGTTTTAATGAGACATGGACGTGGTTATAAGTATCTTTGATGTACTTTTAAGAACTCGTGTTAAGGTTCTAAGAATCCTTGATATGATTTTTAGCTTCAGTTGTATGTTACTATTCTGTTATAGTTTTAAGAGATATTGGTGGGGTTCATAAACATATAATGCTATCGTGTTCGGTCTGTCGATCGTATGTTTTTAAGGAGACAAGCTGTGAATATATGTATCTTTGTTGTGGTCTTAAGAACTCGTGTTAAGATTCTAAGCATCCTTCATATAATTTTTAGTTCAGTTGCATGTTACTGACGTGTTATAGTTTTAAGAGATTTTGGTGTTGTTTTAATTCATGTTGTTGTGGTTTTATGAAGTATATATTGCTAATGTATTTGGTTTGTTCATTGTATGGTTTTAAGGGGACATTGTGTGGTTATAAGTATCTTAGTTGTGGTTTTAACGAGTGTTGTTATGGTTTTGAACAAGTGCAATCAAGTTTGGTGAAGAAAAAGCAAGAAGAAGTTCTCCAACAAGTTTATTTAAAAAAGCACTGAATGTTTCAACATTGTAATGACTAAAATGTTTCAAATAGCTTATTGTAAATTTGTTCACTAATGTTTTAATGTCAATCTTTAAATTTTTAGACTTGTTTAATAGTATTTTTTTATATTTGTAAATAATTTTAGATTGTTGCTTAAAAGTATAACAAACCATCTTAAAACCATAATGTAGGTTCTTAAAACCATAACATCATCTCTTAAAATCACACAAAATGACGCTAAAACCATAACAGAAACTTTCAACGCTAACAACTTATAACCACACATTAACCCTTAAAACCATACCACAAATGATCTGACCGACCGGACAGACAAGGTAAGTTAAAAATCAGACATTTCCATTGATTTAGAAAAGACCAACCTCTCCATAGACTTGGACGTTCTTCAAAAAGTCAAGAAGTACGTGCATAAAATCATCAAATGCTAATAAAATGGAAGATATGCTACTGGACTGGTAACAGGTTTTAACCAAGAACACACGTGTTGGGTGAGGGTGTTGACAACACTTTGATTCGACATCTACAGTTAATCACAAATTAAAGTAATACATAGCAGCAGCTAATTAATTAAAGAACTCAGTGATTTCAAATCTAAGCAGCTCAAGGAATTGCTCGAAAATCCTTTCAACTTTATGCTAGCAAGAATAATTTTACAAAGATTTTATTGAATGCTAAAAATTATCTTAGCTATAAAATTTCACTAGAGAAAATAACAAAGCTACTTTAATTTCGTGATGATTGTTATGTGCGGATCACTAAACTATTCTAGCAACCTACTAAACAACCTCACAACTAGTTGTAAAAGACACACAAAAACAATGAAATTAAGTTTAATACTTGCGTATTCCGGTTTCTTGTGTGTGTTGGTAGTCAACCTTTTTTTTTTCTTTTTTAAATGGCAAAAATTTCAATTTTAATAAAGTGGTAGTCAACTTCTTGCTTGTCTTCAATGATGTGTCACAATAAGGTAAATCTTTCACAACGTCTTCAAGTTGCATGGAAATTTCCATGTTGAGTACGCAGCTTGAAGATATGATCTTCCTTTGAGTTTCCAACTTGCGCATTTTGCTCTTTCCAATATAAGATCTCAATAGATTCTTTATCCGTATTGATGCTTGCTTGCTTCCTTGATCTCCACTCTATGGACTAGAGGAGTGTTAAAGCTTCCATGTGACCTCTCGGACATCAAAGGTCATTTATAAATATGATTGTACTTAATCATACCAAAATCTTATAAATAATGATTAGACCTCAAGACATGATTTCAAAGGTTCAATTTTACGCCAAACCTCATCTGTTGAATTATTTGTGGAGTCTATGGACTTGAATTTAATTCGGGACTCCAAACTAGGTCTTCTTGCCTTTACTTTCAATATTATTTTGCTAAAATGTGACAAAACTATATTTTGACACTACACGTGTTAAGATAGATAAAATGGATTGCTTCAAAGGAGTGGTTCAAAAGTAAGGTGCTAAGGAAGGTAGGAAATGGGAGAGAAACGTCTTTTTGGACCGATTGTTGGGGTACCAATCCATTGAGCCTAAAAGAAGAGTTTCCAAGGCTATATCGTTTGGAGGTCAAGAAAGATGTCAAAGTTTGTGAAAGACTATGTCAAGAAGAAGGAAGACCGTCTCTAAATTGGAGATGGGTGCGACCGCCTAGAGGTAGAGAACTAGGCTCCCTTCAACTTTTGGAAGATAGAATCAAGGCTTTGGGGGTGCTAGGATCTTCTCCGGATAGGTGGTTGTGGTTAGGGGGGAAGGTTGATGATTATAGCACTAAGGAAGCCTATTCGGTGTTAAATAACAAACAAGGTGATGTGAGAGTGAAGAAGTGGGCAAGTGATTTTGAACAATTAAATTGATTTCTTTAAAAGTGTCAACTTTTATTTGGAAGATGATTCAATTAAGACAAGATCCCTTCAAAAGAGAATCTAAAAAATAGAGGTATTTTATTCACTAACAATGATGATAGTTTCCCAAGATGTGAAGGGAGGGTGGAATCGACTTGGCATATCTTTGGTAGTTGCGATTTTGCTCTAAAAGTGTGGGAGATGGTGTTCGTTTGGTTGAATGAGAGTAACATCTCGGGTGTTAACTTGGATGAAAGTTTGGGGAATCTCTCTAGGAGCTTCAAGGGGGAAAGTGGAACTATTTGGCATGCGGTTGGTTTGGGACACTTTGGACGCTTTGGAAAGCAAGAAATGAGCTTATCTTTCAAAGGAGTAGAATGGAATCAAGGGCAAGTGGTGGAGAAAGTGAAAGTCGTTGTGTGGGTGTGGTTAAAGGGCAAAGGGAAATTGAAAGCTTACATTAGGGTGGAGGATTGGTTTATTGCTCCGAGACTTTGTATCCCAAGCTAGTTTTAGAAGAAGAAGCCGCAAGGATGGAGTAGGTTTGGGAGAAACCGAGAGAGGTTGGTGTGGAGTTGGTTTTGTTTTCTAATCCTCACCGTGTTTTTGTCTTTGTTTGTGTAGGTGTGTGCGTGCCGTTATGGTTTCTCGGTGGGGTGTGGAGGGAGGGGAGGGTGAGGAGTGTGGCGAATATTACCAAGGGTTAGAGTCAACTCGATAAGGTTTTCCTTTCGAGGCTTCAACCCGACTTGCAAATTCCTTGGGATATTCGTCATGGCTTCTCTTAACCTCTAAGGACTTAAGTCAACTTGGTAAAGGAGGGTTTCCTTCTCTAAGTAAAAACCCGACTTGGAAAGTCGTTGGGGACTTCCTCTCCCCCCTCTAGTGTCTTCTCGGATCCGGCTTTGTTTTCACTAACGGTTTTTGTGTTTTCTTGTGAAGGTTTTAGCTCTACTCTTCTTGAGTTTTTCCTTATGTTCATACTTTAAATTGCTTGTCACTTGTTGGTTAAAGAACTATGTTCCCTCTCCGGCATAGGGTGTAGTAGTTGAGCATAAGAAAAAACCGGGAACGTTGAGTTTGTTTCCGGTTTGGAGGTGTCCCGCCCCTCGTTTTGTTGTGTTTGAGTTTCTTTGGTGTGGGTTTGTTTCTCCTTGGAGCTTGCTTCTTCTTCCTTTTTTGCCTCTAGTTTGTTATTGTAAAGAGCTTTCTTGAGCCTTATTCCATTTCCGTGACTCGCCAACCAAAAGGGAAAATCATTTTTCGTTGAAAGTTAAGTCCACTAGACTTGCTAAAGAAAGATATGCCCCCCTTTTTGGACTTGACCATGAGTTGGTGGTTCAACTTGCAATCCCCCGAATCTTGGACTTGACCAAGAGAAGACTAATTTTTCAACCCCGTCGAATATTCATATTATTATTATTATTATTATTATTATTATTATTATTATTATTATTATTATTATTTATGAAAAAAAAAGTCAGGTGGTAATTCAACAACACATATGCAGTACAGGGTCAAATGTTAAAACGCATTTGTTTAGTTTAAAACCATGTAATCCTGCAGTTGATTATTCACAAAGGAACTAAGGATATTCAGTAGCAGCAGCTGGTTCTCCATTCATGAGTAGCTGCGCTGCTAACTTCTACAGCAGCAGATATTGAAGTGCATGTGACTCGACATTAATGGAATATCTAGCTCTTACGTTTGTGCCTATATCATGTCATCATAAAAATTATATACAGAAATAAATATTTGACAAGCATTGTCGTCGTCGTCGTTTCTGACTTTAATTGTACAACAATTTTTTTTTCTACTTGTATGTATATAGTATTTAACCAAAAAGAAAGTTAATTTCAAAAATTAATGATGATTTTAATAGTTTCTATCAAATTTGTTCTACGTGGAAACTTTCTACAAAATTAGTGTGTGTGTGTGTTAGGATAAAGTTAACCTTATCTATTTTGATTAATATAATAATACTAATTTAGTTAATTAGATACATAGTTAAATTTATATCTGCATCTTAGTGAAATTTTGACTATTATTAGATGTCAACAACCCAATTTCACCAAATATCCAATCATCTCAAGTATCATATTTTGTCAAGCATATCTGACAGCCTTCTAAATCCTTCTATGTAGACAAATAGTCCAATAAAATTCACAAAATATTCAATAAACACTAAACTCAAGCATGTTTGATGATTAACATGAATCGACATATATAGTCAACGACTTTTTTACAAACCAAGCATCCGAATTTGTGAGAGTGATGCTTGATATTAATTTTAATCTGAATTTGTCCGATTAAGAGATACGTGAGATAGGGTGGCTAGGCTTTGTTCATTTTCACCTTAATTTTAATTTTGTTAAGTTTAGTTCAGTTCAGATAAGTACTATGAGACCCACCAAAAAAATCTTCAATTAAGCCGCAAATCACTGAAAACTTCATTTGGAATGGGCTTTTTTTAGACTTATTTGTTAAAAGCCCTCTAATTAAGTCTTAACCATAGGATTGCTCTAAGTGAATTACAATTTATAAGTTATGTAATTTTTCAATGGTGTATTTAATTAGTCAACTTTGTAATTAAAAATCTTATTTAACAAATACAAATATATTGCTTTTATTATAAATTTGGCCGATTTAAAAAAAACACAAATATATTCACCATATAAATAAACTTATATAATACCTATAAATGCTTTTCAACAAACAAATTATTAAAAGTAGTTAACTAATGAGAATGTAGGGAATCTGGACAAATTGAGAATTGCCAAGTGATTACCTCCGACGTATTCGTTGGCGCAAAGAATAAAGTCTGGTGGGAGAGAGATATCGCAAAATAGAGGGGGGGGGGGGTTTCTACTCGAACATTACTAAATTCATCAAAACGGTGAGAGTGGCAAATAGTGTTGACTTATTTATATAACAAATTAGGAATCTTCTAGGATATCTTACAGGCCATAGGCCTGATGGGTAGAGCCCTAACAAAAGGACAACCTTGACTATAACGGATAAGAATACTGACTCAACTATGACTCAACTGATTTTTTTTCAAGCGGCAAAACGAGGATCAATAATGGTTCCCCATTTACTCCGTGATGGCTCGAACCCCCAACCTATTGGTTAGAGGTGAAACAGCTTACCAAATGAGCTACGCTTCGATGTCACTATGACTCAACTGATATACTTAAAGACATAAAGATAAATATTGTGGAATCCGTACACTACTCCCCCCTCCATAGAATCAACCTTGTCCCCAAGGTTGAGCTTTGGAAAATTCTGCATCAACTCTTCCAATGACTTCCATGTTGGCTCTTAATTTTGGATCAAGCGTATTCCACTTCACGAGTGCCTTTCGTGACTTTCCAAACCAGCTAAAGGCGAGCAACTATTCTGGTTTCAGCACTCTGGTAGCCCCTCCTCAGAATATGGTGACAATAGCAATCATGTCGAGTCGTCACCACCTAGCTAACTTGCGACTTAGAAGCGAAACATGCATGAAATACCAGATGGATCCTAGAATCCTCAGGTAGCTCAAGATTTTACCCATCATTCCCTATCCTACTGAGAACACGAAAATGTTCCAAATAACTTACTTGTCAACTTCTGGTTGACCCTCTTGTAGATAAGGTTGTAGCTTCAAATACACCCAGTCTCTTTCAGCGAACACACATTCCTTCACTTTGCATCTTCGGTCTGTTTTAGCCGGTTGTGCGCTCTCCAGATGGAATCGCAGTCCCCGAAGTAATTTTGACATGTACTGCAACTGCAAATTTACCCCATTGACAGCGGTAGAACCTTGCTTGTGTCCAGGTATGAGCACCGCGGGTCTCCCATAGACAGCCTCAAAATGGGATCATATCAATGGACCAGTTATACTTCATGTTATGCCAGTATTCTGCCTATTCCATATGCTTTTCCCATTTTCTTGGTCAATGATAGGCTAAGTTACGCAGATATTGCTCCAAACACTTGTTTACCTTCTGGACTGGATCTAAGTTCGGCCCGGACCATTACCATCCTACATTCCTACCCGTGATATGGGAGAACGGAATCTTGTCATTCATATTAGAAAATTTTACATCCACTATCCCTACTAGACACTCTAATTACGTCTAACCCCCCCTTAGTCAATCTATTACATATGGGTTCAAAATCTACTTCTTCCGTTGACCAACTTATAGCTTACTGTTCATTTACTTTCATCCAAACGCGGCCTTACACTATTTTCTCTACATTTTAGTTTTTTTTCTTTCTTTTTTTCTTTTTCTTTTTTCTTTCTTTTTTTCTTTCCTTTCTTCCTCCTCCTCCTTCTTCTTCTTCTATTAGCTCCAGTGACCGAAATTGCAGCTCCGGTGACCGAAGACCGGAGTTGCAGCTCCGATTAATCAGAGCTGTGAGAGCTCCAATTATTCGGAGCTGTAAAGCTCCGATCTGAGTGGAGCTGTCTTCGATCTGGTCGGAGCTTACAGCAGCTCCGACCTCAGTCGGAGCTGTAAAGCTGGTCGGAGCTGTAAAGCTCTGACCAGATCGGAGCTGCTTACAGCTCCGATCTCACCGGAGCTGCTTACAGCTCCGACCTTAGAGTCAGAGCTTTACAGCTCTGGCCAGATCGGAGCTGAACAGCTCCGATCTCGTCGGAGCTGCAGCTCCGACCTTAGAGTCGGAGCTTTACAGCAACTCCGACTTGATTGGAGCTGTTAGCTACGATTTTTTATTTTTTTTATATTGTTTTTTTTTAGTGATATTTTAAAATAAAAAATTTATTAGGGCTTAGTTGCAATAAAATTTGGGACAAATTTAGAATTTAGAGAAATTGTATGCCTTTCGTTGAATTATTAAGTGTCAAATTGGTAAAATTAAAATTTTTTGAGGCTAATATATAATTAATGAAAATTGGAGTTGTTTGGTCTGAGTCAGAATTCAATATTTGACCAAGGGTAAAAATGTATTTTCATTGATTTAATTCGCCAAAAGTCAAATTCGTGGGTTTAGGTGTAATTAAATCTATCTAACAAGGTGTTGGATGTAATTGTTTGGCTAATGAGGGCCTATCTGTAATAAAAAGGACTAGCAAGGGTACTATATGTAAGAAGCCCTTTATATTAATTCTCCAATACTCCCCCGCACTCGTGGCAGATTTCAACCTCTTTGGGAAGGTCAATCTAGTGGAAATATAATATGGGGCAGAGTTTGTCTCTGAGGAGATTCGAACCTAGGTGGCCGTGAGCCAAATGGCTTGATACCATGATAGAATTCCAACTCTCCCAAAAGCTCGAATTGATGGAGAGAAACTGAATCCAGTCATTTATGTTAATTCTCCAATAGAACCGTTGTTTAGCTTATGTTTGGTTCACTTTATGATGTTGATTTTTTTTCTTTGAATCGGCTAAAAACTTTATTAAGAAACACAAGATTTAACAATACAACGTTTGGTGCATAAGAAATGCAGACCTTAACAAAACAACTAAACCGATACAACCAAGAAAAACGAAGTTCGAAAATCCGTTATGACCGTGACACCCCTTTAACCCCTCCCTTCCCCCGTCTAGTATGCCCATCTTCCTAGTAAGCGGTCAAGATCCGGGAAGTTTACAAGTTGTACCACCAACTCTTAGCCAAGGCCGAAGGAGTGTGCATACCTTCCGTTGCAAGTCGTGATATGGGTTTGTGATTAGTGTTTCACTTGACATAATTAGTGTTTCAGAGCATTCCTTATGGAGGCTTTTTTGGGGCTTAAAGTACCAATTAAGCCCCAAAAAAGCCTAAAAACACCTCCAATAGAGGCTTTTTTTGGGGCTACTAAATAGTAGCCCTTGGAAAAGGGCTACTAAATAGTAGACTTCAATTAAGCCCTCATATTAATATTTTATATTTTTGTTTGTTTGATTGGTTTAATGGAATAATAATATGGTACATGGGTCCACATAAAAGCCCCAAGTAAGCCTCAAACCATCGGATGCTTCAATTTGGAAGAGACTTCTTTTGAGACTTCTATGTTTATAGTCCCATTTAAGACCCAAACCATAAGGAATGCTCTCATACACATCAAGTTACCATACTTCGATTCAATGTCAAACATATTCCAAAAAATGTCAGGGCCAATTTTTTCGTAATTTGATATCCAAGTCACACATATTTCATATTTTTATACATTAGCATCCGGAGCCTGTTCCATGTATTGAGTTGTATTCGTTCTGGAGCATTTCTTATGCTCTTTGATTAATAAAAAAAATTGTTGTTTAAAAAAAACTAAAAAATCATGTAATAAAAGGTGTTGTTGAAGTTAATTTTGTAGACCCTATAACTATTATGTTAAGCAATTAAGTGCGTACCACGCATGATAGTCAATAATATTGTGCTATTTAAAATTACATGATATACTAAAGTCTAACGGACTGGTTCAGATATAAATTCATCATACATTACAATACTCCACTAGCCTGATAAAGAAGTGTAGTTCAGTTGGTAAGCTCCTTCACCTCCAACCAATAGGTTGGGGTTTCGAGTCACCATGGGGTAAATGTGGAACCATTATTATTGATCGTTACTATCAATGCTTCAACTTGCTTAACTTTAATAACTTATCCTTTCGTAAAAAAAAACAACGGAAAATTACATATAAGTGATGTTTCTCAATTTAATTTACACATTAATGATGACAATATTCTTTCTTACATTATTAGTGACATGTTTCAATCTTTATTACATATTGATGACACATTTTAAATTTTAATTACTAATAAATACTTTTTCATACCAAATTTACCCTTACTTTACTAATTTTGCATGTACGGTACTTTGAATTTGCTAATCTTTGTCATGCATTATGTTTTTGGTTTGAAAGTAACCTTTGCTTTGCTTTAATTTTACTCGGATGAAAACCAAAATATATGTTCTCTGAATGTTCGACTATCATGTAGATAGGTACCTTACTATAATAATGTATTTTTCATGTACTATCGTATGATGATAATGATATTTTTTCGTGTATACATTTTAATCATCATGTATAGTTCCTTAAACATGTATATTTTTATCATCTTCATGTATACTTCCATAAATGTGCTTTATCATTTGTGATACATGATTTATGGGAGTGGATATAGTATACATGCAAGAAAATTGTGACAATCTTTTAATTAATTGTATTTGTACAAGATAATTTATATACATGTCTTAAATCAATATAATTCAATGCTATAAGTTGCTGGAAATGAAATTTGGAGGAGAGAGACGAAATTTACGTGTTGAATTAAATTGATAAATATAGTAATATATGTAAGAGAGGCCTATTTTGGACATTTTACTACAAAAGATTTTTTTTTGAAAACAAGATTTTGAATGATATTAGAATGTAATTAAGATGCTAAAATGTCACCTAAAAGTAATTGACCCAAAAAACAACTTTAATAACTTAAAGATAAGTGCGTCACATACGGAAAAGCCCCAAGTCTAATGGAGTGATTTTCCATTCTGCCTGCAGTTTTTTCTTTTTCCATGAACAAATTAAAAGAAAGACGATTTTGTTGAAATGTTAGGTTGGTGATTACAGTTGCTCTCTAATATTGGTAATTGTTACTTTTCAATATATTTTTAAGGCTAATATACGGTTAATTAGATACTTTGTTGCATTTTTATTTATTTATTTATTTTGACGTGGTACTGAAAGTCTTCGACTTTTCAATTGAAGCTTCCACATTTAGTACGTAGTAAAGAATACAGATACAATGCGTGGACACCAAACGTGGCTCATATTTTTAATGATCAACAGATTGTACTAATTAATGTTGCAAGTTAAATACGCGTATCGAATTGAATTTGGAGATTATTAGAGAAGTTGAAAATATGAATAAGGTATGCATCATCCACGAGAGCTGCAGTATATATTTACTCTTCTTCCACAGTTCTGTATAGTCAAGTGAAGACATAAATGTTTATGATGAATTTTATGCAACTCGAAGTAACTGTTACATTTCATTTGTCGATTCTAAACTGTTTCTCTCATTACTTTTTTTTTTAAATATAAAAAATTCAATGAAGATGTTATCGGCAATTTTAGTTGAACGAATAAGCTTTCATTTCGGTTTATGTATTGATCGTTTGGGACTCAACACGTTGGAAATAAACTTTCGTGTGTATCACCATGTGCGAAGGCAAAGCAAGAACCACCCGTGCAACTGTGGTAAAAAAAAAAATTAGTAGTGCAAAACTGAACTTTTAATTGTGGACATACGGGATGGATTTGCTGGAATTTGGTTAGCCCTTACATTAATACAGTACTACTCTTCAGCCCCAAAAAATTGTTTAATTATAATTTTTGTTTCTTTGTTGTTTATAGCTATAATGCCAGCATATATATATATATGAGAAGTTAATTACTTTAACATTTCATTTTATTTATTTGTTCAAGGGTTATTTTGAACTCAAATTAATTTAAACCATATCGTTAAAATTATAAGAGATTATATATTATAAAACTTATAAAAATGTTATAATTTTATAATATAACTTTTTCAACTATTTTTTTTACACGGTTTAGTATTAATTTGAAGTCAAACATACCCTTGAAAAGTCAATAAAATGTAGTGTTAAACTTATTGAGGGTTCAGCAATGAAACATGTCACAACAACTCTCGAAAATAAGATGGAAAAGTGCTATCCAACTGAATCTTTGATAGTTTATATTGAAAGAGAGTTAGCAAGGAGCATAGCATAGATGAAGATTCGATTTTTTTTTTAAGGACACACGGGCTAATAGGAATTCCTGGCTTTGCCCCTGTGTATCACCGATCATTGAAACAGATATCTAGACGCACTAAGTCACTAAATTCCCTTGTGGTGAATCGAAAGAGTAATTAATGCACGAAGTGTGTCGATCAATAATACATTAATGAGTTAAGTCATTAAAACACACATATATAGATGGGGTGTTCCATTATGCTAAAATTCATGTTTAAGAGCAAATTATGAAAAAACGAGACCGTCAATCGAAAAAGGGACTAAAACATGGTTCTAGCCCCAGAATAAAAGTGTTGCTTCTATGGCGCCACGACGTAGACATATCTAGAGCTTGTGGCGCTGCGACGCCAACTCTTGTGCACGCTATAAGCATCAAAAGTTTGCGACGCCACATGTCAGAGATACTGCTTGTACAGGGGAATGGGATAAATTCCACATCATCAAGAATTTGTGCGATGGGAACACAACCATACTGACAGGAGATTCCAAGAATTTGATTCAATGTGGAAGACTAAACTGTATGAATTCAGTTAAACGTTTCCAGAGTGTGCTCGACACACTAAGAAGTGAGAGCACATCAGATGTGTCGTTCGTGACTATATGTGATTCACGACTATTACTTCAAAGACCATACTGACTGGAGATTCCAAGAATTTGTTCAATGTGGAAGACTAAGCTGTATGAATTCAGTTAAGCGCTTCCAGAGTGTGCTCGACACAGTAAGAAGTGAGAGCACATCAGATGGTGCCGTTCGTGACTATATGTGATTCACGACTATTACTTCAAAGACCATTCCCGCGTAAGACAGTAATTGCTTTTTGCAGGAATGCTAAAGGATGAGCTTAAGAACTCTTAATGGACTCAAAATTGAGCTCAACTTGGATCAAGCGGGGGGATTGGCAGGATTTCCTTGTTGGGAGTTCATCTATCTAGATGTGAAGATGGGCCGCTTAAAATGAAAATTGAAAGCACTTATAGGAAACCATGAGTTGTCCACGGCCGAACAAACATATCATAAGAACCTAAAACAGGTACAGAGTTGTGACAGTGTGAATTATTTTTGTCTTGGTATACACAAAATGCCGACCGATTCAATGGCATCACGTCCACCGCGTGGCAAGTATATTTGGAGGTATTTCACTAGGGAAGATTCAAAGCGAAAGCTATCCCGATGATATCACTTCTCGCCAAAAGAGTGCATGTACATCATGTATTTTAGAGAGTCTAAAGTGATCGAAAACGTCATTCATATCAATAAGGTGGGCCTTTCTTTTCGGAAATTCACCCAGAAGAACTCCAAAGTTAACGAGCTTGCCTCTGGAGAAATTCTAAAATTGGTGACCTACTAGAAAAACTTTGGAGAGTGCACGAGTGTGGACAAAGTATACAAAAAAGAATACGTGTTGGTTTGTGGGGCCGGCATATCACCGCGGAGAGTATTCCAACAGTAATCGCGTCGGCCCAAAGAGTTGGACCTTCTGCCCGTTAGTGATTAGGGGGCTACAAATGATATCATAGTCGAACCTTGCCAAAACCCACAAGGCGCAGCGTGGACGGTTGGTTGGGACAAGGCGCACCGAGGATGTCGCACATTTTAAGAGGGGGTGACTGTAACGCCCTAAAAATTTCATGAATTGTTGGAAGTTTTAGTGAAACGAATGAACTTTCAATTTATTTGTGGGTTGATCGTTTGGGCGCCTAATACGTTGGAAATATGCTTTCCATGATCGCATATCTGCATTCGTTGAAACGGATATCATTAGCCGTGTTAAGTCACTAAAATCATGTGTGGTGAAATGGTGATTAATGCACATACTTTGTCTATCGATGCATGATGAATGAGTTAAGTCATTCAAAGACACATGGATGAGTGTTCCTTCGTGTTAAAATTCAGGTTGAAGATAAAGTTTTGGAAAAACAAGAGTGCAATCGAACTCAGGGCCAAAACATGGTTCTAGACCCAAAAGATCAGTGGCGCTGCTTCTCTAGCACCACGGTGCAAAATATTCTGAATGCCTAGAAACATCTAGTGCTTAAGGCGTTGCGGCGCCAGGCGCCCAGAGTTTGTGGCGCTGCGGCGCCAATAGCAAAGGGATGCGTTCCTTCGCTGTTTGGTGTGTCTTGAACGGTTTTTTTTGAACAGACACTTCCGTTAAAGTGTCTTATACTTATCTATTCGTCTAAGGACACTTGATCTGAAACACATTTTTAAGTGTTGTAACACTAGATAAAGGTTGCATTTGTTGTAAAAATAAGTGAAGAATTCATTTCTTTAACGCTTGCTACACATCTCCTTCTCCCTTTTTGTTCTATTTGCACTCAATTATACTCAAAGTACATTCGGCATTTCGTATACAGAGTGTTCCTTAATCGTCTTAAGAGTTTTTTTAACTCAGGAGACATTTTGTTCTAGTTCCATAAATTTCAATTTTTAGACCTATATGTAATTGTTTGAACTTAACAATATTGTGTTTCCATAATTGTTGGAATTTGAACCCTATAAAAATTTAATTTGAAAACTCCTCTTTTTTAACCTTCGTGGTAAAAGAAGCAACGTCTCCATGCATGTTTAATGGGGGAATTTTGTAAGCATGTACTACTTGTAAGAAAAAGGTGTGATAATAAATATTTGAGAGAGTTAGTTATTTACTTTACCCCCGCCCAGAAGAGAAAAAGGAGAGAGAAAAGGGCCGAGAAAAAAGTGTTGGTAATCACTGCGGTAGACTAGCTAGTTACACAGCAGCAGATTAACTCTGAAAGTCTGAGTTCTCCTGAATCCTGATGATGAAAGATTCTCACTCACTCTGTTATAAACAATCATACATGTATATCGATCGATTAATTCTGCTGCAGCTAGCCTGGATATTTACTTACTCTCCGGGTAATATTCGTCCTTTTGAGTAGCTGTTCATCTAAAAGTTACCAACAGTTGAAGCACAGTGAGTGCAAAACAATGGAAGCCAATTGATTGAGGTACACAGTTAATAATAATGGGCGGCAACTTGCTTTCATTTCAACTACTAGTAGAATTTACAATTATGAGTTGGCCTCCTTCCCAAAATGGGAGTAACAATCACTCGGGTTTCCTCCTCCCATCATTCACGTCTCATAAATACTATTACTACTACTAATCAACTGCTACCACTAGTAGTAAATTAATTTCATTACTGAATTATGTTGTACTACTGCAATCTTACAACAATAATTCTGAATTTCTTTAAAGGACCAAATTGCACAGCATTTCAATCCAAGTTTTCAAAAACCAATATAGTTTGAGACGAACTTATTAATACTCTAGTGGGACGAAATGGGATCCATCGAGGTTTAGGTGGTTGAGTGACGAACTTGGATTCGTCGAGGTTTAGGTGTTGGAGGGACGAACTTGGTTTCATCGAGGTCTAGGTGTTTTTAGGGTGGTGAAGGTCTTAATATCTCGTTTTAGCGTCAAACAGGTGTTGGTCAAAGTTGTATTTGTACCCGAGCATCACTTATGCTCATTCTTTTAATTAATAAAAAAACAAAAAAATTAGCTGTTAAAAATAATAATAATAATAATAATAATAATAATAATAATAATAATAATAATAATAATATTAAAAACTCGATCTAATGGGAAATTTGAAAAATCATAAATGTTGGAATAGTTTTTATGCCCCCTCCCACCCTCCAACTTCGATTCTTGGGTCCGCCCGTGACTACAATGAGCCTACACCGAAGGCACCGTGTGTCAAATTCTTCAAAGTCAACTATCAATGTAATCTATATTTGGCAAAACGAATTGATGTAGTGATTTTTGGGTCCGCCCCTGACTACAATGAGGACTTTTCTCCCTAACACCGAAGGCACCGTGTGTCAAATTCTCCCTAACACCGAAGGCACCGTGTGTCAAATTCTTCAAAGTCAACTATCTATGTAGTCTATATTTGACAAAACGAATTGATGTAGTTATTGATAGATCATAAGGTCTCTGAAAACAAAACAGTTAAGGTTATTGGTAGTTGATTAGTCACCTTATTTTTTATACTGACATTCACCAAACGAGTTTATTATGGTCAAATAATGAAATAAGGTGAAATTACCTTATAAGAAGGTGACTTATAATGTGACGTGAAACACACAAACACAAATTGGCCCTTTAATTGATGTTGGATGTTTTTGGTGATTTCTCATAGTACAAATTAGTTGATACAAATCACAATATCCTGTGTATTTTTTGCCTAGGCAACACCGGTCATCCATCGTCCAACTAAGTCCTAGAACTTGTAAGGTAAGGAGAAAGGTTCATACTATACACGACCTGTTCGCCCTGGCCAAATTGGCGGGTAAATTTTACTAGTTGGGAGATGTTAGCTTAAGAGTCAAGCTTCCCAACTATAAGTAGACAGAAGGTGGGATGAAAGATTAACCCTATGTAGTCTTGAGAATAGTGTTGTAGTGACATTTATAGGAGAGTGCTAGTCTATGGGTCCATTAAGTAGATTTCTAGCCATCTTGTACATTGGCCTAGTGCGCCCGTTGGAGTAACATTTTGGGCCCGTTTGTGATTTGGCCCTTTTTAGGGACATAAGTTGGTTGAAACAGTCCAAGGCACACCTTGATAGCTAGACACGGGGTCCAAGACAAACGGCCTCGGGCATGGTCCTATATAGGCACAAATCGGTTGGAACGGTTGATGGGCACTATCGGTCCAAGGCAGAAGTCCGTCGCCATGGTTGTCAGTTAATGGCATAAGTTGGTCGGACTATCAATCCAAGACAAATGTTGGTCGGCACAATGAGGGTGCCGACCAACTCTTCTTGGGCACCTCTAAGTTCATTTGACATATTTTGACATCATTACATATTTTCTTTTTCTTTTTTTCTGAATTTGTAACAAACTTCCCATGACCACTTAAAGTGCTTGTGGTATATTTTCCCAATTTACAGGTAAAAAAATCCCCACCACCCCAAATTAGGATTATGGTTCGTGAAACTCTTTATTGATTCACTTCTGAACCTGGATAAAGGCTCAGCTTTCGGCCCAATTTCTTTCGAGTGATTGGCCCAACATATATTAATTACCACGGTCCATGGATTTGTAACGTGAGATTTATTGGGCCTGGCCGAGCCGATGGTTTTGTTACAAATTTTTCCTGAAAATTTCTCGCAAGTGTACTCTCTAGTCTCTCTACACCTTTTGAGATTTATCCATATAGGATCGGTATTCATCTTTTAAATCTTTACATTCAAAGTAATATTGCGTTGGGAACTTGGTAGGGCTGTATGTTGAATCGAATGTTCGTGAACGTTCGCGAAATTGTTCGGTCAACGTTCGGTTCGTGTTTGGTTCGGTTTTGACCGAACAGTTCGCGAACATGTTCGTTAATATAACAAACTGAACACGAACATGTTAGTTTCTGTTCGGTTGTTCGCGAACAGTTCCTGAACATGGTATAATATAATATATTAAATAAATATAAAATATATACATATATAATTATTATACATACTACATTTAACTTGTTTTGTGCTTTGTTTAATATTTGGTGTTAATTTTATATTTTTATTGTGACTTAGATAATGTTCTTAGACACTTTTGGCAGGATATTTAAATTAATTTTGTAGTATCAATATTGTTGGGTTCTAGGCCTTTTTGTGTTAATGAACGTTCGTGAACAAATGAACAACGAACTTTAACGAACGAACATGAACATTCTATTATTTTAACGAACCGAACATGAACATGATATGAATTGTTCGGCGAACATGAACATGATATGCTTAACGAACGAACGTTCGATAAGCCTCTTGTTCGGTTCGTTCGGTTCGAAATACAACCCTAGAACTTGGGATCTCGATAAAAAATTCTTGAATTAATAACATAAAATAGTGAATTAGTGATAAAAAATTCTTGGATTAATAACATAAAATAGTAAATTATTGAATTAATTAAAAACAAACTAATTCGTAAACTGTTGAGGATCGCCGAAAAATTTATCAATAAAATGAGGCCACAAAGTGCAATGTAATCTGATAATATTCAATCTTGATGTCTCAAACCAGTTCAACTTGGGGTGTGTATACGTTAGTAAGCATGTACCGTATATATTTCAATTAAAAAAATTATGAATATCCAATCCCCAAGGATGACAAGAGTAAGATACTACTAGTACATTTATAACATTAATCAATATTATCTTTGTAACGAGGACTTATCGATCGATCATCCATCATACGGAGACTTCACGAGAGGAATCTATGGCGTCATGCAATTCGAAATTTCCAGTGATATACATATAGTGGCACTGGCAACTAGTATATTCTATGCATGTCACCATTGAACTCAACTTGAAAGGATAATGTATTTTTTGTGTACGTAATCATACTAGATGCCAATTATCATCAGAATCCACTATTATTATATATCCTCATTAATTGTCATTTATCACATGCACCTGCCTCATCTAGCAACTACTATTGCATATCGATTTTCTACTGAAACCGAATGGAAATTATGAGAAGTTCGCCCCTAAGCTTTTAAAATGATTTTATTTATGTAATTTGATTTTCGAATTTCGATTCTTGAATCCGGCCAATACACATATCATACATACAAGAATTCTAGGTTCGATCGGTTTGAAATATGGCATAACTTTTATCTTTTTAATTATAGTAGTATGGGTTACTGTAAGTCTACACGACTACATTACCAAAGGTTCCACTATTCCTCACTACCTTGGAGGCTTGGACCATGTACATCTTCACCTACTGTGGAGCAAAAATTCCCCCTGGCCCCTGCCACATGTTTGAGTGGGATGATGCCAATTGCATGCTGATCATCTTTGAAGTATAATATAATCATCCCTTAATTAATCATGTTTAAGTCTTAACAATATTGTTAGTATTATAGTAACAGC
Source organism: Plantago ovata (assembly GCA_028274465.1). NCBI lineage: Eukaryota > Viridiplantae > Streptophyta > Magnoliopsida > Lamiales > Plantaginaceae > Plantago > Plantago ovata. The sequence goes on from CM051457.1 coordinate 22,472,064, forward strand.
TAAACTCAATCCTTAATTAAGTTGAAATGAGAAGAGTGATCTGCACCAATAAGATGCGTATCGTGAAGTGGCTAGATAAGAACCACAACTAACCTCAATCCTTATCTTTCTCCCCACCACTTTTGGAATCGATCTACACGTGTCGTCTTGTAAAGTCAAGACTGAAAGCTACTAACCAATGTTGATTATTAACCCAGATAAGTACATTAAGTTAAAAAATAATAGTGCTAATGGTATATAGCTCTCAACTGGAACTTTCACTTTTGAAGTTACTCGATTAGGAATAAAGTAACCTATTATCTTCACGCCATTGACCCAAATTAGTTCAATCAAATTAAGGTCGCTAGCTAGCTTATGTTTACAGTAAGTTTCTCTAAAGTTAATTAACTTTTTTCATACTTTAAAATGTAATTTAATTAAACAATTCGAATCATTAACTAAATATTTGCAGTATTAAACACATAATTTTTCATTTGTGAATTAGTCACGTGCACTTGTATCTCGGAAATACAACTTGATCATATACAACGAGTCATGTTGGAGAATTAATATAAATGATAAATCACTTCATTTCGTTCCTATCTACCAGTTTGAGTTTTTAGGAGAGTTGAAATTATATCATGATATCAGAGTTATTTGGCTAACGCCCACCTAGGTTAAATATATAACTAAATCCTTAAATGTGTCCAATTCAGTGGTGTTATTAGGTAGGACTAGTGTTGTTATAGGAGTCGAGCCTTAATTAACGAGGACTCAAATCAGCTCGAGCTCAACTTGCTCGATAAGGTATTCGAGCTCGAGCCTAACATAAAGCTAGTTCTATAAATGAGCCGAGCCTGGCTAGGATCGAACATACTCGTTAAGACTCGTGAGATTTAATATCTATACAATTATCAGAGATTTTAGCATTATATTTGAATGTTTATGTTTTCATTATGTTATTCTTTAATGGCTTTATGATTTAAAATATTAATTGTTAATGAGTAATTTTAAATACTTGAATTTCTTATTTTAAATTTTCACATTTTTTAAATGGACCCGAGATAGGTAAAGTTCGAGCTCGTTTGAGCCCTAACGAGCCAAACTCGAACCTAACTAATATAGCTTGAGCTCCGGCTTCATTTTTAGCTCGTTATGTCAACAAGCTGAGCCAAGCAATACTCGGCTCAGCTCATTAAACACCACTAGGTAGGACCTAGAATCTACAAATACCTCTTTCATGAGTTTGAGTAAAGATTTTATAGGTGTGGCTGAAACATATTCTTTCATTTGACATTAGACATATTACGTGACATGTAATCTAATTTATATTTATCTAAGTATTCTCATTTAAAAAAAAATTGTATAGGCGTTGGTTCTTGTTAGGGATGATTTAAAAATATATTTTTGTGGTGCAAATTGAGTACTCTAGACTAGAGCGCTCTAATACATCTTACATCGGGGGGGGCATTGGAAGAGGAGAAAAAGAAAAAGAGCCATTCAAATTAATAACATGTGCGAAAATTAATTATCAACGACGTCAAGAAACAAACAATTTTGTATTCAAGTAGGAGAGTTACAATCGTTCAATGCAGGTTGTATATGCATCACTCGAGGCGTAGGCATAGTCTTATTCAAATTTACAGCTGATTGAATACATGGTGGGCAAAAGTCCTATTCTTGTGCAAAAAAATTGCGTGAAACATTGTACAGTGTGGGGGAATCTATAGTCTTGAATTGCTCGTAGCAACTACTTCCTTCTGTTGCCAAAATATCTGCAACTTGGTTAGCTTTCCAGTACATGAAAGTGAGTTGTACTACTCCTACTTGTCTTGCCAATTCCCTGAGCTCATGGATCACATCTTGGTGCCTCGTTTCCGGCTCCATCTTCCTGTTAAAGCAATGAACGAGATATTTAGAGTCAGATTGTACGTAAATATCATTGTATCTTTTGGCAAGAGCGGCAGTAAGGCCATGTGTTTAGGCCATAATATTCATCGTATTGTTATTCGTCTTTCCAATAAATTTCGTGCAAGCATGCAAGACATCTCCATAGTGATTTCTGAAAACGTAGCCAATTCCCACCATAATACCAGGATTGCAAAGAGAAGAACCGTATGTGTTTAGCATGAATTTATCAACAGGGGACTGCCATTTATGTAACGCCCCAGAATTTCAAAGGTTTAAAGGGGTTGAGAACGCTACTCATGTCAACAAGGTGCACCTTTATTTTCATGAATCCATCCGAACGAACTTCATAGTTAAGCATGCTTTCTTTAGATCAATTCTAGAATGGGTGACCTATTGAAAAGTTTCTGGTGCGCGCACAAATGAGGACAAAGTGTGCGGATTAGAACACGTGTTGGTCTGTGGGGCCAGCATATCACCCCATAGAGCAGTCCAGGAGTAACCTCGTCAGCCCAACGGACTGGGTCTCGGCCCATTAGTGGTCGGTGCGTTACAATTTACATTGAATTATTTGGTGATTGAGATTTTGGGTTTAAACTTAGACCGGATATCTTCTTGTAACCTCAGGTAATGCCATTATTTCAGGTTATAGTAACTGATATTTGTTTGCTCAGAGATACGTATGTTTCTTGCGTTCCAAAGAATCCAACAAAAGGAAGAGAGTTTGGTTCCTTGTTCCGTACAGATTCCAGAATTAAGGAAGGATGCAACAATGCAGTCCATATGAATTACTGAAGACAGTTGGCTCTAAAGTGAGTGAAAGTCGTACAAAGAAAATGTTACTACGTAGTACTTTCATGTTTCATGAGGTGCATGCATGCATGCACAAATTAAATTTCCTGAAGACACTTTAAGAAGTCGGCACCTACTTGTTGTACTAGAGTACTAGTACTAGTATTAAATTAAATAAATTAATGGTCCGTTAAACTCTTTTTTTTGGAATAAAATGAACTAAATTTATTTATTTAGTAGTATATTATAAAAAGTTTAATAAACTTGAACTCAATTAGAATGATAAACGCAAGTTGTTGGAAAAACCTGAACTAAATACGCACTAAAATATCAAAACTGAAATTCTACGCGTAGCCTTACCATTCTATCTTTTGACTGGAAGTTATATTCAGTGCACAGGTGGAATTATTATGAATTAAAGAAGAAGACTCTAGGAACCAAGTTTGTTAAAGCGCCATCATCCATAAATATACAAGATACCTACTCTGCTTAGGAAAATATTCTATGGTATATACCAACTCTAATCCACAAGAGGAAACGATGTAGCATTAGTATTTTTTTTTAAACCGTAAATTTATCTCACTCTACTCATATTAATATATTAATTCTTAATCATCTTATAACTTTAAATATACTAAATCATTTTATGTCTCCGTCAGCTTTCGAACCTCTGAACTCTCCTTACTACTCCAACACCTTTACCACCCACTAACTAAACTGATCTATTATTAATCGGGAGCACTACCATTTAGTCTCATTTGCTTCCATACTTTACCATTTGAATACTACCACAATATTTTTTACATATTAGTCTCATTAGTTGTAGTACCCGGGTACTTGAATTTTAGTACCCCACTAGTTATAGTACCTTAGTAGTTGTATTTAAGTACCGAACACTTATTATCCCCTAATTTTGATATCGGGTACTTAAATATTAGTACCCGACATTTAGTATTTCATTTATTTTAGTACCCGGTACTTGTATTTTAGTACCCGGGTACCTTTTTTTTACCAATCGATCAATCTAAAAATGAGACCAAATGGTAACTAATGAGACTGAATTGTAAAATATTTTATGGTGTGATTCATTTGGTAATTGGGTCCAAATTATTTGACCATTTGGTAAAAACCCCATTATGAATCTAGTAAAACTGGTAAACTATCATTTTTTTGGTTTCACCGTCATTATTAAAATAATGGTGAGTTAAGATGTTTGTAGTAACACCATGATTATTTAAGCTAGAATTATTTGGAGGCACGAAATTTAGTTATTTATATTAGTTTTTGAACGCTCTTTTCGCAGTCGTGGTCGGTTTCAACCTCTTTAGAGAGATCATTCGAGTGGAAATTTAATATGAGACGGAGTTTCTCTCCGAGTAGAATTGAACCTAGGTGTGAGCCAAATGGCTCTAACAACATGATAGAACAACTCTCCCAAGGCGTGGAACTAATCCATTTATATTAAATTCGTCTGACATTCATTCCTAGACCTAGCTCTAACAACATGAATTGAACCCAGGTGTGAGCCAAATGGCTCTAACAACATGATAGAACAACTTTCCCAAGGTGTGGAACTAATCCACTTCGTCTGACATTCATTCCTAGACCTAGCTCTGCCAAATTTTTTATAAGATAAAATTTCATCTCATCCACCAACTCGAAACATCGAACTATTGGGGATGTACGAAATTTAGTCATCGTATTAATTCTCTAACATCAAATGTGAAGTACAACAGGCATGTCGTGCCAAAACATCATCGCAATAATTACCACCACGCTTTATATGGTGTAACACTATCTCCCGCAGAAACATCGGGTTCGAAAACCCTTTTTTTTATTTTAGGGTAAAGTAAGTGATCTATATATTTGTGTTAATAATATGAGGGGGTACATATAAATGGTACTGTTGGAGATTATGACTTATGAGTTATCATCCAGATTGTATCGATGATTCACTTCTACGTCAACAAATTAGAGCCATATTCAATCTTTAGATGTGGTTCACTTTGGATAGTTTTAGTTTTGAACCTTATATTTGAATTATTGGAGGTTTAGAATGTCAGTATTATATTTAGTTTAATAAAGGTTTTACCGTTTCCAAAAACAAAAACTTACACTCGTTCAAAGATGTGAAATCTGAGACCAAACCATAGTAAATTTTGCACGCCTGATTTGTTTTATAGGTGACGTGCATGTGAGCACAAGTAAAAAAGTATATGGTGTAACTTAAACCATGTGTGACATGGTCCATTATATAGTCATTTAGTACGTACTAGGTATGAAAAGGAAGTCAAAGATTAACCAATCAAATCATGTTACAAAGCACAAGATGACAAAAAGTCACAAATATAAAAGGACTAGCCATCTCCTTGCAAACATTTCAAAACCTTTCATTCCTATCCTCCCATCACAAATTTCTCTCCAATAGCTTTCAAACAACAAAATCCCTTACATACTACTACTAAGTCCACAAAATAGACTCAACGATTCTTTTGGAACCATATAATTATAACTTTGTCCTTTTCAACTCTTACAAGTTCTTGATTTCGAGAAGAAAAAATGGTAGGTGTAAGTGGCTCAAATCTCCCGCCGGGTTTTAGATTCCATCCGACCGATGAAGAACTGATCATGCACTACCTTCGGAACCAGGCTTCCTCCAGGCCTTGCCCGGTTACGATAATACCGGAAGTCGATATTTATAAGTTCGATCCTTGGGAATTGCCTGGTAAGATATAATTTTGTTTGAAAAATGTAAGAAAATAAATTGATCTCGATTGTTGATTAAATGACTTGGTGTAACTCAATGCAGCGAAAGCCGAATTTGGAGAAAATGAATGGTATTTCTTTAGTCCACGAGATAGGAAGTACCCGAATGGGGTCCGGCCCAATAGAGCAGCCGTCTCGGGGTATTGGAAGGCTACGGGTACCGATAAGGCCATCTATAGTGGATCAAAGTATGTTGGTGTGAAGAAGGCTCTTGTTTTCTACAAGGGTAGGCCTCCGAAGGGCATCAAGACCGATTGGATCATGCATGAGTATCGGCTAAGCGAATCGAGGGCCCTGCCCAACAAGCAAAACGGGTCCATGAGGGTAAGCCCACATCCAACTTTGATTAATATTTATTTATATTCGAAATCAATATAGGATGTATACAAGTGTGCTTTTTCTTTACTAGACTAATTGAAAGTATGTTTTGTGTATAGCAGTTGGACGATTGGGTGTTATGTAGAATCTACAAGAAGAAGAGTTTGGGAAAAACTTCGGAGCAAAAAGTTGAAGAGTTATATGGTCAAATTACGACAACTAACGATGATGCTAGCGAACTTCAACCTCAACCGTACAAGTTCCCGAGACCATGTTCTCTGTCACATCTATGGGAATATGAATATATGGGATCAATCTCGCAACTTATGAATGACAATTCCAATTACAATGTGTCATTTGAAAATCAGCAAGAAACATCAAGCAACAATGGAAAACAGTTGGGTCAAGTGCAACAACAGCCATATACAAGTTCCATGATGTCTCAAGTGAATCAAACAGTGTTTGTTAATCCAACGTACGAATTGCAGTGAGAAGGAGAATTTGTTTGGAAATGGAGAAGCAGCAGATTTGTCATAAATGTCAAATGCTATTTAATTAACAGTGGTGTTATGATCAGATTGGTTCGGAAAAATTCCGACTTATGTTGTATAGTTGTCTAATTGGTCTGGTGGTGTTACGACATAGGTAAATGTTGCAGCTCTCTTTGTAGATCAATGCTTTTTGAATTTTATACAAAAATGGTTTCGAGGTTGTGCAAAATTAAATGAATGTTTTAATTTTGCTACTATACTAGTACGTACTGGTACTACTTGTATTGGTTTTTCAATAAATAAATATATTTTTTCCGTTAAAAGTAATATTCACAACTTATTGGAAAGTACACCTTCATATCTTCGTTGGAATTCTAGTACGGAGATGGAGTACTAGGAATATTAATTAAGCGGTTTTTTTTTTTTAGAAATAGAATATTAAGCGATGTTGTTTCTGCCGAAGTAGAAGTTAGAAAAAGTCATCCATAGTTGGGTGCCTGAGTTTCATATAATTGCAGAAAACCTAAACTTACATGTATCTCAATTTTTTTTTAAATTAATCACGATCTAGTTCAATCCATTTCTAATTTGTTTAATTTTTTCTTATATTACAACTAAATTCGGTTAAGTTCAACTTTTTTAACAAATCAAATAGGGCGTAAATAAAGACAAATAGGTTGGCCAATCCCACATTTAAGAAAAACTAACAATTTAACCCAGTAACTTCAATTATTACCGTGTGCATTTTACATATCAGCACGCACGCATCTCTAGAATATGACTTAGTTATTGATCATGATTATGTAATACGATTGTATAAGTTGGTTGAGAGGAATGGAGTTGGAGTTGGGAAGGAGGAGGTACAAGGATTGAGTGAAAACATAGTACAAAATTTAGGGGTAATGGATTATTATCAGCTCCAGTCTTTTGTATTTAACTTATACTAAAAATAATAAAAACTAATATGTCTATCTTGAAATAATCAAAATTCAAACAAAAGAACCATTACATCAAATACATGAACACATACATCAAATACAAGTCAATAGTGAGTTTTAAACTACTTTCACAATCGTCGATATTTTGTCTTAAATCCATTTGGCGTGCTAGGCTTCTGCCATCACAAGGGCTGATCCACCTCAAACGATGAAAGAATTTATGGAGCTTTTTTTTTGTTTTTCTCTTTCCATGCAACACTCAGAGCTTTAAAATATTTTGGTTATTTCTCATTTCAAATTAGTTCGGGGTAAGAAAAGGTTCTAATCCCAACACTAGCCACCTTAGATTCGCATGTCCATGTTCTTTTAGAGGTAAAGTAGATGGTTAGAAATTTAGAATCGTGTCATATATGAAGAGCTAATCTATGCCGTCGAAGTTTGATTGGCTTTCTTCCTCTTGGGAGTGTCAATGTGTCATAGTCATAAATCATAATTTACATATGATTCATGGACTTTTGCCCGAAACATGGGCATATATTGTAAATAGAAGAACCCGTAGTCGTCATGGAGTGTTTAACTTCCAGTAAAAGGGGGGCTTTACACAATTTTGAAAACTTAAAGGACTTAACACGCTCTCACGAGACTTGGCAGGGGGTTTTGTGAAATTTTGCCGATTTACATTGCATGGCATGCTCGAAATGGTGGGCAAACAAATTAATATATGTCGACCAATGATAGTTCTATGACTTTTATCTTTAAGTTTTTTTTAAAAAAAAAGACAGCTTTACTTTTTTTTTTGAAATTAAAGATTATGATATGATCAAGCATGCAAGTATAGTCCAAATTGCGCCGCCACTATGACTGAGCAAGCTCAAGTAAAATTAAAAAAAATAAAGACTTAAACGTGAAAATTAGCTTTGAGAAGTCATTAAATAATTAATTTCATTAACCTTATGCCAGTTCAATGAACTTTTTTTAGTGTATGGGCTTTTCCCTTTTAACCGAGAAAAAATAAATAGCTTTCCTGTATGGCTCTTTTTAAGACTTTACTACTTAAGTAAGATTATTTTTTTAAACGGCTAAAACTTTTTATAAAAAAAGAACATAAGCAATGCTCGAAATCATTACAGCCATGCTTGAGTAATCGAACGGAGTTTGAGATAACACCACTCTCAAACTCAACCGCTCCACTCTCACAATATACTATCATCTAAAACACTTCCACACCTTGCCAAATCAAAACCGTCCGGCCGAAGTTAGAAAAAATAAGGAGCAAGACTCACAAGGACAAAAGAGTGCTCAAACCAAACCAAACTTTACTAGACTAAGCAAAACGCCTTGAGAGATGGTAGCAACCGTGGAGATTAAGTAAGACAACCTTAAGTTTGGATTTGTATGGTTTTACAAGCTTTAGGATTTATGAAGGTTAGGTTCATCGATGCTGGTCACTGTTATATATCTTGTTGGCGTAGTAGATGATATTGACATGCTAACTTTAATTAATTTCTTCAAGGATTAATTGATCGAATGTAAATTGACAGGTACTGCAAATTATTGACCAATTTTGAATTTTCTTTTAACTATTTTTTTATTTATATATTTTAACAGTCTTGTTAAATAGAATAAAATTTTCCTATCATTCAAATCCCAGTTGAAAATGAGTTCTGTTCAACGTATGAGATCCTGGAATGGTCCAGGTTTGACCCGCAAGGTCTCTAAATAAGCTTATTTACCTGTATATATTTGTATGGTAAGGGATTTACCCATTTGTATTTTACACAAGGGATGGATTATTCTCAACCGGAGCGATTATGTAGTATAGTAAAAAACATCTTATTGGACATGCATGTTGAAGCGTGGTATATATATATATAGTGGAATATGAATTGTGGTATAGTAAAATTCTGCACCCGTACACCTCCCAAAGACCATGAAATGAGCCCACAAGTGTAGGTAGACGAATTAATTTAGCTCAACACCTCTTCATTTTATTTTTTTTAAACGGTCAAATTTTTAATTCATATTAATTTAGAAAATGGCATAAGAAACGCTACAAATACAACACCAGATCTAGACTAACAAGCACCACAACCCGAAATCCCCTAAACCAAAACCCGAAACCAACACCTAAACCCATGAACCTGAACTCACTCGGATCTGAACCTATGGTATCTTCTCCACCCACTGCACCCGAAACACCTAGACCTGAGCCATGCAACAACAATAAATCCGCAACCACGAAGAACACCTACACTAGACGAATACGACTCAACGGAATCTACTAAACGGGGGCTAACTTGCCAAAACCAGAAGATCCATGAAACTATTCATCTTTGCTTCCGCATCCTTCACCGACACCTCTTCATTAGTTAGAACTGTTTGAAGAGTTTGAATTATATCACAAATATTCGATCAAAGTTTGACGGCATAAATTCAACTAGATAAGCTCTTCCGAAAAGACATATCAGTCACTCTTACAAAATTTGTTTGATTATCCCTAACAATTATTAGTAGTAGTATTACTTATTTATTTTTTCTTAAACGGTAGATCTAGCTACTCTACTCCTACTCCTAAACTATCCATTTTCAACTACACCTAAACTAACATTATGCCTTCGTATAAATTTCAACCCGTATGTGCCACTCCCCTAACAATTATTCAAGCTATTGCTAATCCAAATTGAAGCAAATAAGAACTATTGAGTGTTAACACACAAAAACATGCAACATGGTAGATAGTTGGTATATCGTACAACGGTCAGCCAGAGATTAATTAAGATACAGTGAACTTAAATCTGATTTGGATAAGAATGTAAGAAGATCAAGATCAACCTACCAAAGTTTTTTTATTTCCATATCCAGCTCGCCAAATACTAGGGTTAGTCAATAAAATGTCTTTGATAAATCTTTAGACACTAAGAAATGGGCCCTTGAGTCATGACAAAATAGTTGGATCAAAGAATATATATATGCTGAACTTTTGCTATAAGTGAATTAAAAAATAGCATGTTTAAAACTTCTAAAATCATCCATAACAATCTCACTCCCTCCATCTCACTCTAATTTATTCACTTTAACCTTTTTCGGTTATCAGTATTCGATTTTGACTATAATTTATTCTTAAAATATAGAGTAATAATAAAATATATAATAAAATAAAATCATATTATGAAAGTTAAAGTCTATATTTTCATGAGTTCTATACCCATACCAATTCATCAGAACCAAAATCATCTATTATTATCTATTTTGAATATATTTGAATCTACATTTAATAAATTCGATCCATTTTTTTCTTTGAATCGGCAAAGCGAGGATTAATAATGGTTCCCCATTTATCCCGTGGTGACACGAACCTCCGACATATTAATTGGAGGTGAAACAACTTACCAAATGAGCTACGTTTCGTTGAATTCGATCCAATTTTGATGCAGATTCAATCAAACATAGATTGAGTTAGACTTGGACCTTATCCTAATCTATATAAATAGTTGTGGGTGATTTGAACCTCTATATATATACACACCCCCAAACTCACCACTTGCTGATTTAACCACTGAAGAGGCATAGGTTGAAATTGATGATACTTCCTACGCATTTGTCTACAAATAGAGTAGCTTATTGTTGATTATCATTGAAAAAAAATGGAAAAACTAAATGAAAGTGTGTGTAAAATGGTTGAATCTTTGTGTTTCTCCTGTAATTATGTTGTTGTTACAAATAGAGGAGTTTCTCGATCCTCAGGAGTGGGGACTTTAGCATTCAGAGGCCACCCAGAAGTGGCTAGAGCGTGAACTTGGCTCACGAGGAGAAGCACATATTAAAGGTTTGAATTCCAATGGATCCACAAGGTGACATAGGCATAATTGAAGATATAAGGTGGTAAAGAACGTAATGTAGAACAGTAAAATTTTGACTTAAAAAAAAAAAAAAAAATCTAGCTAGTGTTATTTCTTTTAAAATGAGCTAGCATCTGGTGTAGAATATTCACTAGAGATTAAGGGAGGTAGATTCTGTTAGAATTCCCTGTTTGTTAACACCGATAAGTGATAACTATGCTTATCATAGAATAATAATACTTGGTCAACTAGTACAGTATAAATATATACAAGGACTTAGCCATAGACATAGTTCCGTCGAATCTTGCAATAAAGATGTCTTCCCGAAATTGTAACTAGGGAGTGTTCGGAGCTTCATTTGCTCACTCTTTTAAGGAGATAGTGTTAAAAGAGGAATAATAAACCATTTTAAGGAGATGGTGAAAAATAGAGCATGTTTGGCTCTCTATTATAGAGGTCTCTCGTGCTGTTCGAAAGCCTCTTTATCTTTGCCTTTCAATTATAGAAGGGTTGGCCACTGTTCATACTATTGCAAAGCCATTTCCCATTTTCATTCATCTCTTTCTCTCTCTAGGGACATAGATATTCTCTGTCCACTCTCTAACCTCCCCCGCCGGCGACTCCGCCGACCTACTTTCCGGTCACCTCCGGCCTTATTTTTCGAAACAAAATATGTGGTTGGGTTCGTCTCATCCCGATCTACGAGCACAAAAAAAGGATAGAAAAAAAAAAAAAGGAAAAACGTAATAAAAAAAAACAAACAAATCAATATGGAGTAGGTTTGAACGCTAAAAAAAAAAAATCAATTTTTTGCTACACTTCTAAATCGGAATTAAACGTAAACAATTTGTTACACAAATTAAATAATATTTACTTACATTGTTAAAAAAAAAATGAAAAAAAAAATTCCGAAAATTAGGGGAGAACTTTCACATATCAGATTTTTTCCCCCCTCCATTTCCCTTCATCTTATTTCATCAAACATAAAAAATTCAATTCCCAACCAAATCTACACAATTTCCAATACATTCTATCACAATCCCAATACAACTAATAATAACTAACTATAACTAACCAATCATTCAATCAACCAATCATCACCAATAATCATCATACCTATTAATATTCCCCCTATATCCTACTACCTTTTACTAACTCAAACCCAAACCTAATTTCCCAAACCCTCCCAACAGTAATTCCTATTCACATCTCTCGTCACTATTCAAAAGCCCTCTCCCTAATTCAGAGCCAAACAAGCTGATAGTATTTGGTACGTAGGAGTAGTATTTTGGGAGAAAAATAGGATATAGAGTAGGGTAATGATGATGATGTGTAAGAAGAATTTTTTTTTATACCATGTTTCGGAATTTGAGAAAAATCTTATTGGGATTTGTAGGTTTTATTTAAAAATATGTGGGGGGGGGGGGGGGCGTCGAAAGACAAGTTGAGTAACAGTCTCAGATCACTAATTGGAGAACAAATGCGATCGATTTAAGCCGGAAAACAGGTGGACGACGAAGGGAATATTCTCTCGTTTTTTGGGTTTGACAATCATAGAGAGAGAGAGGAGGAGGAGGAGGAGGAGGAGGAGGAAATAAGAGAAAAATGGAAAATCTCTAAAAGAGCAAATAGATGTTTGAGAGTATTGGAGGGTTAAAAAGAGAGCCAAATGCTCTAACTCTTTTAACGCTCAGAAAGAGCTTTCTAAATGGAGTTCCAAACGTCCACTAATTGTTTTTTATTCTATATTTGTGTGAACTCAATCATCTCTCGCCTTTCCTGTACCTACAATGAGTGAGACTGTCCATTAAAGCGATGTAATCCGCTTTAATGAAGGACGTTGGTGATCCTAAGTTTCACATATCACATTTTATCAGTGGTAACAAAATAGCTTAAAGTAAAAAGAGAGAGAATCTGAGATCTTATTAATTGGTTGCGGAACTTGTTACAAAAACAAAGCAAATGTCTTGCTCGATCTTAAATAGCCGGAATATGTTGCCCTAAACCTAGCAGTGAAATCAAAATTACAATAGAACAAAACCATAAACCCTAATAATACTGCTACATACTGTACTATTGCTCTGATTTGTATTTTTCCGCCTAAGCGTCCTTGCCTCTCTTTAGTTCGTATGAGTCCCTTCGTGGTTCATGGGATGGTTTTGCACGAACTCTTCTGAGACGAGGTGAGACTTCTTCTTCATTAATTCGTCTCTTCTCTTCACTGCAGTATTTTGGGTTAATTCTTCCGGCTTCTGACTCTGTTTCTGTTCTTGATTTCCAACAAGTGGACATCGTATATGTTGTATATGTTTGCTTTAGTTCTCTTAGATATTTTAAAAACTTCAGTAAACGGTTGAACACACATAATTAGGGTTGAACATACTCCATGATTAGACACTTGCAAGATAACACCATTATTGTAATTATATAGTTACTGGTGATTTTCTTGATGTAATGTTCAAAGCTCTTTTGCACCATGCACTAGCTAGCTAGTCAAAAGAAATTTGAATGCCAAATGTCCCAAAACCCGGCGCTTGGGTGCTCATACAAAACATCTGATGACTTAGACCGCTGCAAAAATCTACTACTTGATTAATCTAACTAATTTTCCTCCCAAGAAATAAAATAAAAATAAAAAGAAGAAAAAACTTTTTTTTTTTTAGAGAAAAAGGAGAAAAACCTCATCTACTTAACCTTTACATTTTCTTTCCTTTCTTTTTAGTCTTAAGCTGTCGATTATGAAAGCAGCCTGCTAGCTAGTCATGTCAATGCCGTCACGCTATATACTTACTAATTCTAGTATTAGATTAATTGCATAATACCAATGTGCTAAAACCAAACTTAAGAATATAATTAATCTCATCTATAAGATTTCGTCATTGAAAGATTTGTCACTTTGGCAAAGAACAAAGCACTAAAATAGTTTGAAAATTGACCAAATTGCTGTTGCTTCAATAATTTATCATGCTATAGTATCCTATTCTCTTGGAAAGCTCACTGGGTATTTGTCTTTAGTTCTTGCGTGTGTAGAGCGTGTGACAATACAAACTTACTTTTGGCTGATGCATACTTGAGCCTTATCACCAGATTTTTATTATCAACTTCAATACGTTATAATTATATAGAGTATGTGGCTTCAAAATACAGGTGCCAATTTTGTACGTGGCTAGTGTGTATTCACTATTCATGCATCATGGTACCGGATACAAGAGAAGAAAACTTATCCGTGAAAAGGAGTAAACAAGCTAAATTACAAAGGGTTATTCTAAGCTAATAATACTTTTATGTAAACCATTTTATAACTCCATTCAATATTCATACCTCACTACTTAAACCACCTCGAACTCTGGATCTCCTCCTTAACACTTTAACTCTTTACCACTAGACCTAGAGAATAGTTATAAACCAAGAGATGGGTAATATCGATCGATGTGATTGCTAGTTCAGAATAGAGTAGCCACGAGTGATGCATAAACGTATGGTCAAATCAACATAAAATTTACTCAACTATCAAACGTTTTGTATACCAACTAATCAGTGATTTAATTGTACACCTCACCACCGGATCAAACTTTTTTTTACCTCTTTCACATAATAGGAAGGTAAGCAATGAAACACCTTCCAATAGAAAGAATGTGATCTTCATGTGTGAATTTCACAATCTCTCGATCTATTAGAAGGTGTTACAATGTTTACACTTGAAAATGTAGAAATTAGTAGAGTTGGGATTTTATAAACTTTCACCATAATAAACATGTGAGTCCAAACAAGGTCACTTCTCCAATCAAAATGTTACTATTTTCCATATATATATATATATATATATATATATATATATAACTAGTGTAAAACAAGACAGATCGGAGATGAGTCTAGTTCGCTCCAGCTCGTCACGCCACAAGTCACAAGGGATTGAGAGTATACCTTGTGTTGTAAATGTAGTACATAGCAGTTAGACTACTTAGGAATTAGGATAGAAACATAGCTGTTATAAATAGCAAGCTCTTCATTAGATCATTTCACTTTACTCTTTCCTTTCTTCTCCATTGATTCTCTGTAATCTTGTATCAAATATTCACTTCAATAGTACATTAAGAATCAAATTGGAGTGGTAACATTGTTCAATTGAAGATGCACATGCACGGATGCACCACCCAAGGAGTGGATCCGGATTTGTCTTTAGTTATAATTGATTGCAAACGAGGGTAATGATAGAAATCCAACCTCATAAAAACTCGAACTAATGGAGAGATGTGGAACTAATTATCCACTTATATTAAATTTGTCTAACACTCCCCCACACTCGTGAGCTCATTTCAACCTCTTTGAGAAAGCCCAACGAGTGAAAAATTTAATACGGGTGAAGATGTGTGTGCTGGGATTCGATCTCGAGACCTGGCTCTGTCAAGGTTCATTTATAGGATGAAAGAATTCCATCTCATCCGCCAGCTCGAACTCCCCCGCACTCGTGAACGATTTCAAGCTCTTTGGGGTGGCCAATCGAGTGGAAATTTAATATGTAAAGGAGTTTGTCTTCGGGGCGATTCGAACCCAAGTGGGCATGAGTCAGATGGCTTCGATACCATGATAGAAATTCAACTCTCCCAAAAGTTCGAACTAATAGATCAGAGGTGTGAAACTAATCCACTTATTGTATATTAAATTCGTCTAACAAGTAAAAATCCCACACTTGTGAAATAAGCCTGGGTGATATATTGTTCGACGTGGAAATCACTAAATTCTTTGTTAGATTATAGGAATTACTTCTTTCTTTCGGAAAAAAATCTGCGACTTGGTTGAATTCCCAGTATACAAAATGGACTTTCTCCAGTCCTACTTGTTCTGCTAGCTGTTGGACTTCAAGGATCAAGTGCTTGTGCCCCCTCTTTGTTTAACTAATATAAACAATATACTACTTCCTCCGTTCATTACAAAGTTCCTAAGGAACTATTCATCGCGACTTTTGACCACGTATAACTTTTAAATTAAACTATATCTGTATAAATTAAAAGTTGATTATGAAAATATACTCCATTTAATTTATAATATAATTCTTATCATATTTTTCTCTAATGTAATTTAAGAGTTATACGTGGTCAAATGTCGCGATGAATAGTTCGCTTAGAAACTTTGTAATGAAACGGAGGAAGTATTAGTTAAACAAACAGAAACGTGCCAATATTGCTGGAACAAGAGACTTCTTCATGAAGTAAACTCATAGAATAGAATATCAGAAAAGAAATCTGTTATGATCTTAAAAGCAAAACGAAAGTGGACTAGCCCATTTTTCCATCATTAATTTAGACCCATCAACAAACACACCTAAAGCCTGGCCAATACACAAATTAGTTTCTTTTATTATCCAGCGCTCATTGTAGGATAATCCACCAAAAGAAACAGCACAGGCTGTGGTTAGACTTTGAAGTTTGAACAGAAAGAATTGGATTTTTGGGAGAAGCCGTTCTCAATAGTGTTCCACCATCCGAATGCGTAATACGTAGCATTTATCTGTTTATTTTCATTTATGTTTTAAAGTTTTAGATATACATTTCCCGGCCACACCGTGAATGGTGGAAGGCCATCCCCATCCGGACACAATTTCAGAAGAAAATATGTAATTTTAACTCACCCCGAAATTGTAATGTTACAATGTTACTTATTTTGCATATTCCTCTCACTTGAGAATTGGTGTAGCTCTCTTAAACATAAACATGTACCGATGTATGTAGTCCTCCTCTAAGTACAGGTAGAGCGCGTGGGTGTCTGCCTCTCATAATAAATTAAAACACCACAAACTCTAATTTCTAGATCCGTCCTTGTCCTAAACTATTTCACATAGCAAATATACAATATCTTTTGGAAAATTGTGGAAAATTGAATTAGAAAACCAAAGAGGATAGATAATGCCATGTCACCAGAAGCAAAGGCCCAAAGTTGGAGCAGAGGAATTCCCATAACAAAACAATGTCCACATATCTCTCCATATGCTTATCAACACAAAATACCACAAAACTTCCCAATGCAACATTTCTACAGTGGTAATTAAACACCATGACCACCATACCTAACTCCATCACACGGTTGCACCACCAACTCAAGGCCACGAACCACCACCACCGCCACGTACACTCCACAAGAATCCGAGCAGCATTGTCAGATGAAGAAAATCAACTCCCTCGTCGAAAAATCCTTACAGCATTCCTTTCCGCTTCCCTAGCACTAGGCCTTCAAGCCACTCCATCAGCACTAGCTCAAAATTGGGGGGTACGCTCACTAATGAAGGAACGGTTCTTTGAACCGGGCTTGTCACCAGAAGATGCGGTGGCACGTATGAAACAGACAGCTGAGGGGCTTCATGAGCTTAGGAGCATGTTAGAAAGCCATTCATGGAGGTATGTCATATTTTACATACGCCTAAAACAGACATATCTTTCACAGGACATGAAAACCGCCATGAGTATGGTGCCCGAAAATAAGAGGAAAGATTATGTTGAAGCTGCAAATGAGTTTGTTGCCAACATGGCTGAGGTATAGCACTAAAAACATCATCATCTTACATCATAATAACGTATTGAGTTGTGTTAAAATACAAATATAACATGAAAATAAATGTCTAGTAGTATTAATTTCTTAGCATAAATGTTAGATGAATTAATAGTATTTCTTTGTTGTTGCAGCTTGACTATTATGTTCGAACGCCAAAAATTTATGAATCATACTTGTACTACGAGAAGACCCTGGAATCAATGGATAATCTTGTGGCATTTTTAGCATGATAGCTCCATGCATGTATATACTTATGTTTTGCAATGTAATGAGGATAATCTACAATCCAAGTATCCAACACGGTAATACGGAATCTTGTGTAAATGTATTCTTCTATATAGATTGTTGGGTGTTTTGAGTTCATAATCATTCACACGTAAACTACCTAGCTTAGCTCACGGTGAAGGTTCCAACTCCAATAGATCCGAATTTGTGAGTAATGTCTTATTGGCGTGAGCGCATTTCCTAGTCTTTCTTACAAATAGTATCAATCCCAAATCGGTTCACTATCCCAATATACAGATTTATTGTCGTCGTCATCATCATCTTGACCTAACATAAATAATCTTTCAAATCATATGAAAAATTACCTTTATGGACGATTCTGAAAATTCATCCAAGAACTGCTGCTCCTCGGAGAAATTTCTACGATCACGAGGCTGCCTATTGACGAACTCATCCAATGGTTGTGTCAATTGTGCAACCTCCCTCCACAAACCGACATCATCGATCTGGGCACATGTGTCGTCTCTCCTCTGTCTCTCGGGCGGCATAACTCAGGATCACCCGGAAGCTGATACCACTCTGAAGCAGCGTACGTGTACAAGCAAGGAAGTACGATGATCAAAACTTCATTGCTTCCGCAGAATACTAAAGAATTGACGAATTTTTATCAAAGTTCGTTGATTGTACCTAAGAATACCGAAAAATGACAGATTTGTGAGAAAAACTCAACTTTTTATTAATCAATCAAACATAACTTTATTAAAATAACACTGGACATGTATTTAAATACTAGAACCTAACTTGTTGGAAAAGAAAAAGAAATCAAACACGACATAAATTTTAATACTAAAACCTAACTTGTTAGAAAAGTAAAATAAACCCAAATATTAAAACTGGTCCATCTTCGAATTTATTGCTCGAACTCCCGCATCAATGATACTCTAGCTCGCCCTCTTCCTTATATAGGTATTACAAATCATGTCTTTCTCGATGATTCATGTCACTGGTTTGCATTGACATGTAGTGAAGATAAACATCGTATCATACTTTGCTTCAATTAATGTCAACTATGAGGTTTTCAAGCACTTGGAGTTACTCCATGTCCATGGTGTCGGCCTTGTTTCAATCATGATCAACTTGAATGGATCTCTTGGGTTTTGTTGAACCTAATAATCTTGAGTTTCCTGGTTCGGAACCTACTTATATATGGGCAATGAAAGAGTATGGGGTCAACAAGTCATGGACAAAAATGTTTACGATAGGTTCTCAACTACTCACCTTAACTTTCTTGCCCTGGAAGAATCATAGTTCTGGACCACCGCCGGCTCGATACGAGGGTCTTAGCTGGTGATGCATCCAAGAGCGCAAATTGACATATCTACTTCATTTCTTACATGTGAGATGGAAGAATTTCAAGTTGATGGGATCATCGAGGCTAGTTGCATGCTGATATATGAAGAGAGCTTAGTAAAATTAAACTAACTAGCTAGCTAGGTTGCTTTTGCCTGCTATTGATGATATTGAAAGTATGTATCTCGACTATATATCAGTATATATTAATGTAATGATCTAGGAACTCACTTGTATGGCATAGCCTGATGGACATGAATCATCTAGTCTCCAGTGTTGGGAGGAGCTATATCTTATATATCTCAATCGCATTGTCTAACATGTGATGACGAAGTTGAAATGTAGCCAAGAAATGACTTGTCGATCTATCAATGGCAGGATCAGGGCGGATCCTGGAATTGAAGTTCGAGGGAGAGATACCCTGCAACACCCTCAATTCCGCCCCTGGACTGGATCAATGCATATGCTATAGAGCTTTGCCGGCAAGTCATCCTTGGCTGCACCACACATCTTTCGTCTGCACATGATAGACAACAAATTGGTTCTGTTAATTCATCAGGACTCAGAAGAATTAAAACAACTGTAGGCATAGTTTTATTATTGTGATGGCCTAATGGCTACGGCATATTGGCATTGCTTCAGCGTCCTCATCTTCAAGTGAAGATATCAATATATAAACCGTACCTTGAAGGGAAGGAAACGACCACTCAGAGCTATTTTCTTCTCTTTTTTTTTCTTTTTTTTTTTCTTTTTTTTTTTGGTTTTTGTTGAAAAACCTTTCAATATGAGTGAGAGGGTCTGCATTTCTAGGTTGTTGCCAACAGGGGTGGACCCAGGGACGGGGCAGGTGGGGGCGTCCGCCCTCCCACACTCAACTTTTGAAAAAAAAAAATTATATGTAGTATATTTTATTTTTTAAATTTTTTATAGGTATTATATATACATGATTTTTGAACTCCCCCGTTCTAAATCCTGGGTCCGCCCCTGGTTGCTAGATGCCAGGTATCTCTGTTCTGTGCATTTTATGACCACTACCCGAGGAGATTTTAATTTATCGAATTGTATTCATGTTTGAGCAACAGAGCTCGTTCATGCAAATATGTGACACTGGCATGGTATGTCGAACCTATACGATTTTCGGAAATTTTGACGCCAAATCTTGATGAAATATAAGAAGATTAAAATGTATGTTGTTCCTGGCTACAGGATTAAGGGAATGAAATTTGATCTTAGCTGAAGGCACACTTGATGATCATGTTAGTGAATTTGCTACACACTGGCCGCCAATTGTGTCGATGAGTCAATCCATTTCATTTCTAGCTACTCTACTCTAATTATAAATATATGAATTAATTAAGTATATTGGAAATTGGTTTCTTTCGCTCTAACAACCCCTATTCCAGTATTCCCTACTACTACCACTACTACCTCAACCAAATAAATAAATAAATTTTAGATCCTTAAAATGTGCAATTTTTAAATCTAAAAGGTACTAGTATCATTAGAATTTAGGGTACTAATCAGATTTTATTCAAAGTGCTATATGCACCACAGACAAATTAGACCACTAGTAATGATGGACATATTTAAGGATTCATAAATGTACTCCATGTTTGGGGGCTACATATATTTGAAGCCCCCAAATAATATTTTTTAAAATTTTTTTTCTTCCTCTATCATTACTTGTGTGGTGCATGTGGAATGTAGGTATCATGTGGAACCTACAAAAAAGTCCCTAATAAACACAAACCATTATAACAAAAAATGGAATGAACTTATTTGGAGCTTAAAAGTCCCAAGTTGTAGCCAACCATTGCTAGTGATCTTATTCAGAAGGCTAGTTGGACCTCACTCTGAATAATCTTTTTCACAAGTGTGTTTTATGTAAAAAAAAAAAAAAAAAAAAAAAATCCAAAAATTAGCATGCGAGTGTGTGCCGACGGGCGACTGCACACCAAACCCATTGTGTCCTCGAAATGGGCAAGCCCAAAAAAGTTAATAAGCCCGGTCTTATGTCAGCAGCAATAAGGCCCAGTTGTGGAAAGCACCAACTAGCAGAGTAGATGCTGAAGCACTTTATTCCAATTGTGCGAGTACATCTAGTCTAGCACAACAGCATAAGCATAAGCATTACGCGGAGTTTAATTCCCTTTCTCGATCTTCAGCTTTTTCTCAGAATTCCTGCATTCTCTACTTTCAACTTCAGGTAAGTTCTTCAACTAGTTTTTCCATTTGTTACTGTTTTTATAAATATACGGATAGTTTACAACAAATTAGTTGAGGCCTGTAACTGGAGAACTTAGCTCGTATTTTAGCTTTTGATGCTCTAGGAAAATCTGTAAGAGGCCTACGCTGACACGGAATAACTGTTGAAATCTATCATGACAAAATAGTGTGACATCTCATATTTTTAACCCATGCGGTGTGGGAAATGCATTGCGAAACGGCTCAATTAGCATTCAGTTCTCACTTCTCATAGAACATGTGATACATCATACAAATCATATCTGGCACAAATTAGTGCTGCTTCACATATTTTGTTTGCATTACTTTCTCAATAGAGCTTGTCATGTTAAATGAATTTCTTTGTAGATTGCTAGTTTGACACCTTTAGTAGTTCACAAACTATACTTTTTCATCAGATAAAGGAAGGTGAAATCTGAATAAATGTCAAGTGACACCATCACGGAAGAATCACATATAGAGGAAGAAAAAACTGATGAAACAACAGCCAAGGACTTAAAACTTGTTGAGGCTACTCCTAATGTTGACGAATCAAACTACTCTCCCCAGGAAGACGCGAAAGGTCTCTGTAATTTAGACGAAGACTGCAGACCTCCTCCTCCTCCTCAGCACGAGGTAGTTAATTAAAGTATCGATATTGGGTACGTGTCTAAGATTTCCTGCAGAACTGGCTGGCCTTAATTAATATCTATCTGTACTGTGCAGGTTGAAGTGATCAAGAAAAAGTATGGGGGTCTAATGCCTAAAAAGCCTCCATTAATCTCTAAAGCAAGTCCATGTTCTTCACTCTCAAAATTAGTTAAGCACATCTTAGACTTCTGTTATACTTATCCAACTGCTATTACTCTTTGTTTTCTTCAGGATCATGAACATGCTTACTTCGATTCAGCAGATTGGGCTTTGGCAAAGGTGATTAACTGTCTTCTCTACACGCGTTTATCCCATACAACTCAAATACTTGTGTACTGCCACGTTTTCGAATAACAATGTCTCATCAGAATGTTCTTCGTGGTGTAGCAGAAGACCAAGAAAGGACCATTAGAGTCTCTTCGTCCAAAATTGCAGGTTTAGCTCACACCCTTCACATCATATTCATATGGTAACAAGAGCAAATACCCGGTGTCTGGAACTTTATTTCTGTTTGATTGTGATTGCATCCGTGTATTTCTTGGCAGCGATCCCCACATCATCAAGCACGAGCACGTTCACACTATGCACCTTCAGACGATGATGAAGGTAATAAAAGTGTGGTTCAGTATTGCGTTCTTCTCACTCGTTTTACAGCAATAACTTGAGGCTTCTCTTTTTTCATCCAGATGGTCACAACTCCAATGATGCAGACGAAAACACAGAGGATCATCTGGGATGCATAGTAGATGGCAGCATGGACACCAACAGCCACTCCTTGTCCAATCACCAAAACCAAGGCTGATTTCTCCGGTTTGAACCCACGAGCTTCTCGTACGGAATAATGTTATGCACTGCACGTACCCTGTTATATGGTCACCTGATCTAATATCCTGATTCCTGAATAAAACATTGTGTCACTACACTAAAGGATTGATCTACTTGTACACCGATGCATATACTTAAACCTTGATCTGTTCGTAAAAATTGCATCCGCACATAATTTCACTTGTCTTTTCGCCATTCGGAGCCGTAACCTCTCTATCAGGATGAATGTTTTTCTACTAACATGCTATGCACCATTCATGTGAAGGGTCACAAAATGGTAGTAGTTGCCTACTCATATAGTAGCAAATATTTCGTCGATATGCAAAAACAAGCCAAGGACAAGAACAGCTAAATAAAGTACTCAAAGTCAAAGAGCTATTGCTTAAGGCTAAAAAAGGTTTGAAATCCATCCACAAAATATTACTACTGCGTTGAGGATTGAACTGCTTTGGCAGTAATACCATATATAGAAGCATATCCACAGAATAAGTTTTGCCAAAAGATGATAAGTTACTAGGTTCCAAAAGAAAGAGCAAATTCTGCGTAGTCCTGTCCATTTGTGTTTGTAGTCATAATGCTGGAGCTGTCATCAAAGGCGCAACATGTTGCCTTCAGGTGTTATGTTCTATATCTGCGGAGTAGAAAGAAATAAGGAAGTTACTGTTTTTAGAAGAAAAAAGATGCTTGAGGCCAGAGTATGTGGCAACAAAAATAGTAAAGCCGGAATATATTGGAAAGTAAAATGAGTAATTGTTAAGATGTTCATAATCACCCAGGGAAACACAGTCTACATATGTATGGTTAGGGGAGCTACATGAAACCATAAAACCCAGAAATTGGATGAGACAAAGATAACATGGTTTGAGAGGAGGGGGGAGGTGAAGAGAAGAAATATAGGAATTAACAGGTTTACCTTGTACCGCCAGAGTGACCAGCAGAATAACCAGAAGTATATGTCTCGGGCATCTGTAGCATTACATATGAATCAAGCTTTGTGGGGGAAAGGAAAGCAGCATGGCAGCAAATCAAAAGTTACTTAATAGATCACACAGTTTATAGAAGAAAATGGCTGGAACCAGTATCAAGAACATCAATTTATCATACAAGTAACTGCATCCAAATAGTCATGTAGAACCAATCTATTCTGAATACTACCCAAATCAAGATACCTGTGGACTATCATAATTCCCATAATTGTCAGCCGGCGAAAAGGGCTGAGAATTGTAGCCACCAGAGTAGTCGGAATTTCCACGATTGCGCCCTTTAATTTCACGATTTGCATACTTCGGACCATCAAATGGCTCTGCTGGAAGTTGCGGAGAGGATAAAGGAAACGCTGGTGAACTTCCATCATTCTCAAAAGCATTACTCCTCAACCGCTGCAATACTTGTACCAATGCTTGAGAAGCAGCATTGATGTCTCCAGTTATCTAGTCAGCATTGATTAGATTATTAGTATTATCATCTAAAATTCATGTTAAAATGAGGATAGATCACATAAAAATCCAAACATCTACAACCCAATTGCGCAACCAAGTCTCTAGGGCTTGATAAGTATACGCAGGCAAAATAATACCAAAAAAAGCTGAACTGGCAAACCCCATTGTGTCATTTCATTTTCATTACGCATAAACCCCCCCTCCCCCTTTTCAATTTCAAAACACACACCAAAAGATTCTAACTTATTTGAAAAAAGGGGTTTCGTGCAAAATATAACAGCATCACGGGTCTTGTACAATAAGAATAAGGATATTTTGGCACAAGTTGCATACGACACGTGGGTGTGTTCATGCTTTTTCCTGTAATACCAAAATAAGATGACCTAACACACATAATCATCACATTAACACACAAGCATGAAGTTCCGCCTCTTAAATGCATAAACACAAAACTGAGTCACCTGCACCATCTCGTCATCGTCCAATGCCACTTTGGGAACAGTTTCATCAGAAACAATGCGAATACCAGCCCTAGTCTTGCTTCGTATATCTTTAATGATGGCCCCACCTTTACCAATAACACATCCAATTTTTGAGCTGGAAACAAGTAGACGAGTCGTGATTATTGGTTCACCAGAATCTCTTTCCATTTTATGACTGCAACGCGTTTGCAACCGCATGACAGCATCAATCACCCGGGAAGAACCCTCGAGCATCTAAAATATGAAAAATGAAGTCAGGTCAAGCACCACACTCTGGGGCTCTGCTACATGGTCTACCAACTTTAGCAACTGATGTTTTAGCATAAAGATGAAACTGCAGTATATTAATTAGGAAGTAGTGTTCCTCTCGCTGTATTAGCTTACTAATTAAGAAGTGCATTGGTGGTGTAGACTGGTCTACTCAAACCAGATTGAGCTTTGATTTCATTTAGTTTCAGACAGGTCACCAGCTATTTATTTATCCTCAATTTCTAAGCAGTAAACACTATGAAAGCGCATGAGAAGAGTAAGGGAAAAATAAGCTCACCTCCTTGGCCGAAACAGTTATGACACAATCATCTGGATCACCACCAGCGCTATCAACATGAATGTAAGCACCTGATTCCTGTCTTATCTGTTTAATAGTGGCACCACCCTTGCCAATAACAGAGCCAAGATTTTCAGTTGGGCACACTAAACGAAGTTTAAATTCCTTCAGGATAGAAGATCGATCTCCATAGTCGGGTTTTTTATTACCATAAGCACCCATTAATGAAGATGGGCCCACAGGTGGACCACCAGAACTTGGGTTGTTAAAAGCAATTCCAGATCTATAAATGCTTAGTGCACTCAGTAGAGATTGCTGCGACCTTGAAGGATTCTCATGGAGGCACATTGCTACATGGCAAAGAGCATTTTTCACAGCATTGGCTTCCCCAGTGATCTGGGAGTTAATACACAATAAAAAGAATCAGCAACCTATGTTTCCAAATTGTAGTAAACACATGCACTAGATAGCTTCAAATTTCAATCCTACTTACTTACCTAACTGGATTCATTGAATAAACACTATGAGTAATATATTATAATTAAAAGATTAAAAAGAAGATTTAAAAAAAGAACACTGTTTTTATTAATGTCTCACTTACTCTAGGCATGATTTGATACCGACATACCTATTTTATTCTGTACTATATTTATTTTTATACCTTATAAGAGAAATGACTCAACACATATGCACCCACTTCTTTCACTACACTTGCAACATATGGGAATACTCATTTCATTGGCAGTTCAAATTTGAATTACACCGTTCCAAACTATATCTCACTGTATTTGTAAATATTCTATACCCATGTTTAAAGTAAATCAATCAAAAGGAAATGGATATGCGTAGTAACCCACATGTTCTACACTTGAATGGTTCAACACACGTGCACCTACTTATTTTACTACTATTACAACATATGAAAATACTTTATCAGCAGTCAACATATAAATAAACTCATTCCAAATTATACCTTGTGTTGTTTGTAAATCACAAACATCCATATAAAATCTATCAACATGGAAAATGATATAAAATAGTTACCCAAATGCTATACACTTTTATGATATGTTAGACAAAAGAAAATTAAAGAATAATGCTACAACGGCATACTATATCTACTAGTCCTACACACGTCAACATAGAGTTTCACAGCGGAATACTATAACTACTGAACCATTTTAGCCTATCAATATGCAGGCTTACAGAAAGTGTGACCCTAGCTTCTAACTAAGCTAGCACGATGATGAATACAAGACTACACATTTCCAAGAAATCTTTGATAAACAAACATACAGATCTTCCAAGATTGACAACATGCATGATCATTTGCACTAACGGTCACATACCTGGACAAGCTCATCAGAATTCAGAGCACAAGGCGGTAGATGGTCACTTCCCAATATTTTGACCTGAGTATGAGTTTCATTGCGTATGCTCTGAACAATGTTCCCCCCTTTCCCTATGACACAGCCTATCTGATCCGATGGCACAAGCAAGCGAAGACTGATTTGCAAAGATTCCTCAAAAGCACCATTGATCGGCACCTCCTCAGCCACAACCCTATCATGCACCCTAAATAGTGCATCTTGCGCAGGTGACACAGGTTCGTCCTCATAGCTGTTGGTTTCTTCACTCGTACTGTAAATAGTAACCACACGTTCGTCACACCCTGGGATGGTTTCGCTAATCCTAATTTTTGCATGAGTCTGTGCTCTCAGTTGCTTAGCGATATCCCCTCCAATTCCAATTATGCTCCCGATTTTCCTCAACGGGCACAAATAACGGTAAACCGTATCATCAGGACCAATGAAGTTCATTTCCTTCTCCTCATTAACAGTCCTTTTCACTTCATTTCCAGGATAATCAGACAGAATGTGTGCCCTATTCCCGTAATCACTCCGCTGCCCCATGTCTGTAAGCACCTATTCCAAAAACAGTTAAATCCATTTCCCATTAATCGAGGTGACCTCAAATCCCCAATAAGCCCAATTAAAAGGAAATGCAGCAAGCAAACAGAAGAATCTCTTCTTTAACTTTAACCAACCAATTAAATGACCCACCAAAAACCCACAAATCAAAAGAATAAACCACAAAAGGCCAAAACACAACAAAATCTAACGAAAAGCCATACACCTCAGTTGCATGCTAAAAAAAAAAAACAAATCACTAAAATGCACGAGTAAATCAATCAATTGTAATTTTCACCGAGTAATAAATGAAAAGGCGAAATAAAAACACATATCAGTTCCTTAAAACTCGCCGCACATAAATTCTTCGATTTACCCACTGAATTTATTGATTAATTAAATCTATCACAGAGAATTAAAAGTGTACGGATGTGTGAAAAATGAAGCGGTGAGAAACTGAGAAGAATGCAGAAAGGACATATTACTGTTGATAAAAATGGCGGCCACCGCCGTAGAGAGAGAAAGCTCCGCCGTCGGATTTCAGCGGAGGCGCAAGCGTAACTGTGTGTGGTGTGGTTTTTTCGCCTTTGGTGTTTGTAACCGCTTCTGAAATATTGAAGGGCTTATTCAACCTTTTTTTTTTTTCTTTCAATTTCTTCTTTTTTTTTGAATGTGGAGAACAGTAATGAACCACATGAGATATCTATTGAAATAAGGTAAAATGGTTCTGAGGATATTATCATAATAAAAACTGAAATGGGAAATGAGTTTCTAGAATATGTTACACTATTGTGTTTATATTATTATATAAAAAAATATCTCAGAGTCTATCCACTACTCAGAAATGTTGTTAACGAGTCGATTCGATCTGATCGTTGGCTCTATCTGATCGTGAGAAATATAGAGATGCTCGTGATTGACGAGCTTCACAACTTTGAGCTCATGATTGACTCGTCAATTGATCACACTGATCGCGAGCTGATCGAAAAGCTCGATTCGTTTTTGCTCGCGAGCGCTTAGCTCGTTAAAACTCAAAAATAAGCTATTTTACCATGTAAATTTGTTGATCACAAATACAATCTATTACAAACACTACAAAAAATAAAATAAGATAAGCCTAACATAAATTCATAAGTACATCGTATATATAATCATACTAATAACAAATAATAGAAATAAATAAATTATTGACCGCGAGCTGCTCGTGAGCTTCGATCATTTATTTAGGGATCGATTCATGATCGAAAATGAGTCGATCATGATCGCGATCAAACTCGCGTTGACCGATCTCGAGCACGATCCAAGTTTTGACCGATTTTTTTCACGATTGCTCACGATCAGCTAGATTCGTTAACAGCCCTATGAAAAGTTTTATTGAAATTAGTATTATGTAATACGAGTATGTTTCTATCTTATTAACGTTACAATATAGAATATGTTGTGATTAAATTATGCGTTTAATAGATTACCTACGCAAGATTTGCGGCTTGCAGGGTTGAAAATGTCTGCATGAGACGTTTATATGTCATGGAGAATTAAAGTGTACGGATGTGTGAAAAATAGAGTATGATGGTTGAAAATGTATGCTTATAGTGAACTGAACTAGATGTTGTAATTGATATTATGGCAACATTATTGAGGATAAAATAAGAATAGGACTCAGCATAAACCACCCGGATATCTATACTGATTTTACCAGGTTTGGTCTAGATTACATACGGTCCGCGCTTCAGGTCATAATATTTGATTAAATTTGAGTCCCCCAAATCCGAAAAATTCCTGATTTGGCCCGGATGACCCATATTTAAAAAAAGAAAAAAAAACTATTTATTATACTACATATTAATTCCCAGATCCACAATCTAGCTTCTCCATTTATTTTCCCCTGCCAAATCCACCATTCTTCCCCTCATTCCTCTCATTAAACTTCATGTCTTCTTCCCCATTTCTCTCTTCAAAACCCAAATCGTCCTCCCTCTCACTCAACTATTGCACCACCATAACCACCGCCGCCCACTGCTTAACCACTGCACCACCCTCGTCCACCTTCACCAATGCCGCTGCCCACCATCATCAACTACCGCACCACCAACATCCACCATAAACACCGCCACCCACCATCGTCATCACCAACGTCCACCTACATATATCATCTTCTTCAGTCTTCACTACACCTAAGTTCATTTATTGATTGATTGATTTGGGAAAATCAATGGAAGGATTAGATTGGGTTGGCCTTTGTCGTTTTCTCTCTCTCTCTTAACGTTCGGGCTTGTCCGGGTCTAGCCCAAATATCCGGGCTAGTCCCGGATATATTCGGTCCAGCCTTCGGACCTTCGAAAGAGTGACCCCAATAGTTCGATCCATTCCGGTCGGATTTGACCCGGTGCTCAACCCAAAGTATGAACATCATAGTAGTTTAGCGATTCGAACCCTGACATAGAGATAAGATAAGAGACATAAGGTATGGATGTATTTAGAGTAGGAGTTGAGTAGAGTTAGATTATATTGGGCCCTTTTTAAAAAAAATACCCAGTCAGACAGGAAATAATGAAATTAGAGAATAGAAGAAAATATGAATGATTGACCATAGCTAGGACGATATATTCCCACAAGTAATTACTTCAACGCTAATCAAATGCGATAGATTTAGATGCGAAAATGAGTAATCATACCGGAATTTGACAAATTGCTTATATAGTAGTAGTAATAGAATGTCTACACGTTAAGGTTGGTATACTAGTTAAGGTTGGTATACTAGTTGGAGTTATAAGGTAAATGTATAGCTCATAAATGATTTGGGACCTTGTATGCATGTATACAGGGGAGCCGAGGGGACATGATTCATTGATTCATTGTTCTTATTTGCTAGTACCTGTTTTTGTGTGATGCTTGCTCAATCGAGGACGCGCATTGTCTGAGCGTCTTTTGTTTTTCTCGAGACCGACTACTTTAAAGAGTATGTCCACTGATTTATGTGCGAGGTCTTCTCATATCAGGTGTACATCGGGTCTTCCCATATCAGGCATGCCATAGGCTTGCTTACACACATGGTAGACTTATGTGCGAGGTGGTATTTTCTTATTATATCATACCATAATAAGCTGACTATTTGGTAAATGTCAATGAGGTAGTTGATTTGAGAAGTTAATTTATGTGTGCGTTTGACGCCACCTTATTAGTTATCTTATCTGAACGTTTGACCATGATAAATATTTTTTTTGAATATCAATACGCCTGTTTGTAAGCTTGGTTTTGCTAGATAGAGCGTATAACACCTGGGAATCTATGGGAGGAACTATCGCCTATCATTTTAACATTTTGTCTGTTGTTTAATCAATGGAGATATATATATATATAGCCGGCTAACCATATGATCCATATTAAATTATCAACCATATCATTAAGCAAATATCATACCATACTTATAGTCTATTTACTATTTATACCTATCTTTCTGGACTAATCCTCGACAGATAATGTTTCTCTGCAGGTATGATTATTTTTTTCTTAAAACTAGTTAAAATAGATTACAAGAATCAGTGCATAGTGGCTGATTAACAGTCCGTCCTAATGACCTTACCGGTAGTGTACAGATGGAAGTGTGGAACTGTGGATTATGCCACTTCTAATTTTCACTACATGATCACCTGTATAAATGTGGAAATAAAAATCGAAGTTTAAAAGTAAGCCGTTCTAAAAGTAGTGTACATTAAAGTGTCGAGAATTTAATTTTAATAAAAAAAAAAGTACTTCGGATGAACTTTGGTATAAATTCGAGAACCGAATCCTTGCAGGTTGCAGCAGAGATACATTATTTCTATTTCTTTAATTGATCTTAAAAGATTTCTTAAGGGCGAAAGGAATTTGGTAGGTACTAATAACTTATGGAGGCTAGCAACTTCACAAGCTAATTAATAAAGATTGAAGCTTTAAATCAACGTGTAACTTTTAAAATGCACCTTATACTCCCTCCGTCTTTTAAAATGCACCTTATACTCCTCCGTCCCAGTAAATTATTTACATTTGTTTTATTGACTTTTTAGAAATTTAGTTTGACCTCTAATAAATCATAAATCTTATAGAAAAAATAATTAATAAGATAAAATTAATAAATAAAATTAATAAAATTATATAATGAAGTAGAGATGTTATATTTTCATAATATACTTTTATAAATTAAGTTTTTGTTATAGTTTAGGAGTAAACGGAGGTCAAACGCATCACAAAAAAGTCAACAAAACAAACGTAAAAAAATGACTGAGACAGATGAGTAATATTTTTTTATTTTTGATACATTACGAACTCACAACTACCCCTCACATTATAAAACCTTAAAATGGTGTATTGATCTACAATGTCGCCTTAGTAAAAAAATACCAGCTATAATAAGAATTTGGAGTGTATGTTCTGTCCAAAACCTTTTGTAGCATGCAATAATTTTGTGCCGAAACGAGAATAAGTCCAAATAGACAAAATGTATGCAGTATATAAAGGGATGAAACACGAAATAGCACACAAACAAGGGGGCTCCCTGCAAAACAACCACTGAAAACTATCGCGGTTTCTTCTCTCCGTCAAATTAGGGTTCTTGCAATTTCATTTTGTGGACTCTCAGCAGACACTTTTCCCCTTCACTTCAAACCCAGTCTTTCATCTAATCGGTAACCTTTCTTTCTCTGAAATTTACTCCTTTACTTGTCTGCTTTTCGATCATTGACCAGGTTTCCTGTTTTTCTTTAAAATTTCTTTTGGGTTCAGTGATTGTCAATTCTTGTCTGAATTTGTTTCGTGTACGTCGTTCCTGAAAAAGATCATTTTTTTAGGCCGTAGAGGAGTTTAATTGGAGTTTGGAGAGGCAATTATTGAAGTTGTTCAGTGTTATGTCCTTATCTCTGAATAATAAGTACCATTATTGCAGTTGACTTCAATTCCCATTTTATGGTTCTGAAATTGAAAATGTTTTGTGTGGTTTTTTTTTCTTTATGGTGATTAATTAATGGTTTCGTACTCATGGAGGAAATTGGTACTTTGACGCTGTTTATTGTATATGTACTGACTAGGACAATATTTTGGATATGGGGTTTTGGGTTAGCATATGAATGTTTTGGGTATTTTTATATTGGTTTAAGTTCTATGTAGCTGTTTTGATGATTGAATAGGAGTATATAGTATTTGGTTTAGTGCAAGCATTGGTTAGTTTTTTAATTTAGTGTCTCATACTGTGTTGCACTGCTTGGAATTTATTTAGTTTGTTACTCTTGCTAAGGTCTGCAGTACTAGGCTACTAGCAGCTTGACTACTCTCAGTTTTCGTGGTTGATGGTGCTTTCGTTGTTATTCTGCTGGAAGGGATGCTGCTCCTGCATGTTGCCTATTCTTTTGCATTGAAGGAGGTATGGTCTCCTCTACACTCAAGTTAAGCCCTTCTGGAGAAGGCTTGAGGGCAATTGGTCACCTACGTTTTCGGTGCTTGTTTCAATTAAAACACTGAGATTTATGTCTTTCTGAGCAATTAGGCTTGTTCTTTTTTCTTGTAGTTTTGCTAAGGTTTTGGAGCTCTTTCTGGCATTTTAAAATTGCTGAGTTTTGCAAAAGATTGCTAAAACGGGGTCGCTTTGTTGTGTGGCTGCAAGGCCACATGGATCAAATGGGACGGAAAGGGAGTGGTCTGTGGGGCCACATGAACCCTACTGGAGGACGAATACAAGCTTTTCTCCGCCACCACCAAGATGGGATCTTCGTTACCAATCTGAGACGCTTTCATTTGGTTCGCACGATGGCGTTCAGTTATTTGGGTCATCAGCATCGTCTAACAGTAGAGAAAGCAGAGCATGGGTGAGAGGAAACAGTTTTCCCAATCATCAGTTTCTGGTGTCGGATGCCGTTCCTCCATACTTCAGCAGTCCGTCTGACATCTCTCCTGCACAACAGTGGACTCCTCCTGCAATACAAGAGATCACCACTGATGACGGTAGCACTTCAAGGACAGGTATGAAATCTAGCTCGTTATGCTACTGATGTGCCAATGTACTAAGTTTACAGTTATATCCAGCTTTAATTTAGAAGTCTTTCTTTGTACTTTACACAATCTTCAAAAGACTGGTCTGCTATGAACAAATATATATCCTTGATTCTTTCTCATTTTTTTCCTTATCCTCAAGTACTATGTCTCTCTTAAAAGTTTGTTTGTGTTTTGGTTGCTGCTATCTTCCTTGTTTTTCTCATGTGCCCTTCGTTTTATTGTTTCTACATTTGTAATCCGTCTTTGTTTCATATTTTGTCGAATATCCATTAATTGTCATGCGAGAGTTGGCAAATGGCAATTACTTTGTCAGTATCCTGTGAACCGGTATCTCCTGTACGGCTGTACAGATCTTTGTAGTTGGACATTCCTGGTGAGAAAATACCTTCACATAAACATCTTTGGAAAACTGGGTTCCACACACTGTGATTGACCTGGTAACATTGTATATGAAAAGTACCATTGCTACATATTGCTCTTCTTTCTTAACTTGACTTTTTGCTTCTTGCAAATTTTATAATAGTTCATCATTTTATTTTTGGATGCTTGTGAATTTAGCTCGTGTGTTTATGATTATTTCATGATATGCTATCATTTGAAAGTTTTTCACTTGTTTCTATAAAAGGGCTCAATTTAAAATGGTGGAGCTTCACTATAACTCTAAGGTTACTACAGGTCTTCTGTAGTATGCCAGAATATTGTGGCCCTTATATTAAACTTCATGGCATCATAGTACGGGCTTGTGCCTTGGGACTTCATTCCTTTTTGATTCCTAAATCCACTGGCCTGCCTCCAAATGCCATGACATTCTAAACATACTCAAGCTATGATTCAAAACTTCTAATTCTTTTTCCCTCTTGAGGAATGGGCTAACCATGTAAAGTTAGATTCAGAAGGAATTCAAATTCCATTGCTCTTTTTTTTTTTTTAATTCTTCAAGGGTTGAGAAGATGTATTGCTTTCTAGCTTTTACATACACACTGAATTAAAAGCTATGCTGCTTTTTCCCCTCTTACCTTGTACTATTTCCTGGGTTTCAATGAATTTAATTGCTTTCAAAAAAAAAAAAAAGAAGGAAAAGCTATGCTGCTCTGGTTTTTGGTACTTTTTCCTGCTTTCTATTTTTTTTTTCTTTTGCATGAGATGGAACTGAAGCATATTGCGAGTGTGCATGTCCAGGTGCACTGTGTTGCCGGTTCTTCATTAGCTGTTTATATCATGAACCGACTCGAGAAGTATACACGTAAAATGGTTCATATGGTAGTTTCCTTAGACAATGTATACATCAATACATTGGTGTTTCCCTGTAACCCTCACATTACTTCATTCTTTGTTGAATAAACACCAACGAGAAGCCAGCTATCTTTAGAAAATGAGAAGTAGACTTGGCCAAGTACCATCTTGTCATCTACTGTATTATATGACATGCTCGTTTAGTCACATATCTATATGATATATGCTTGTCTAACTGAACTTATTTAAATGGACTGTATGAAACAAGAACAGGCTAAAGTTGCTTAGCTAACTAATAAACTTGTTTCTCTTGTTGAGCTCTTAGTCTCTTACTTGAAGTATTGAGGAAACTTAATCGTGATTTGCGTCTTTAATACTGTAGTATTATGCAGTCACATGTGAATAGCATTACTCTAGAAGGCACTTATATAATTTGTTGGTTAAATAGTATGTCCAAGTGAGATATATAGCCCCTTAAAGTTGCCATTCAGCTGGTTCGTTATCATTTAATTCTGCTTATTTTGCAGATGTGGTTTTGAGGCCATTATTCTTTTCACCAACGATGGAGGTACAAGAATTTATTTTACCTTACAAGAATTTATTTTACCTTCCTGTACCGCCAATGTTTATTTTCAATTATGACCTTTCGCTTTTAACTGAATGACAGGGCACATCAGCTCCTAGGGATAGTGGAGGTTCTGTGTCATCCCGATCAGACAGCAGTTGCGATTATGAGCCCATGGTCAAATCTAACACCTCTCACCGGAACTTTGCTAGTCGTCGATGCTTCATGTCTAAAGCCATTCACCCTTTGTCGTTTCCCTCCGAGACACCTACTAGAGAAAGTACTCCACAAAGAGACAGGCATCAATTGAGCAGTGCTAGTGGTAGCTTGGATCTCACTGAAATGACCGAGCCCTTAGAATATGAACTGTCAATTAGGTCCCGCAGTTCTCCAGACCATCCGAGATGTGGATTGTGTGAAAGGCTACTTACACAGAGATCCCCCTGGAGTTCACGGCGGATAGTCAAAACTGGAGACATGCCAGTGACAGGAGTCCTCTCCTGCCGCCACGTATTCCATGCCGAGTGCTTGGAGCAAACCACACCCAAGATGCGCAAGAATGATCCTCCCTGCCCCATTTGTTTAAAAAATGAAGAGGAGAACTCTCCGGACCAACGGAGCTTTTCCAAGTTGAGGAGTAACTTTCCTCGACTTAAAACGTATAATGAAGATGGTCCGTCTAAAGCCTGGGGTTGTGCTCATGTAGGAGATTGTGTCGAAGGGGCTTTGCACACTCCTACTAGGAACAGTTTGATGTCCCTCAACCGAAGCAGGTTCAGAAAGAATCTCTCCCTTAAGGGCGATGCAGGTCGGGAGTACCCTGGGAAGGTGAAGAAAAATGGATCTTTTGGTTCACAGATGTTTATTGGATCAGGTGAACATGGAGTTGCAGGTTCTTCGAAGATGGTAGGGTGTTCGAGCTCGAAGTAATATGTGTTGTAAGTCTGTACAGATTTGATGGGATGACTTATGAGGGATGAGGATCCTGCCTGATGTTGTTTTGTTCTACTACTACATCCTAATTGTGGTTCCATTAGGCTGTAACTTGTAAGGTTCATATGTATTATTCAGTATTTTGTTTTCTGTATCTGAGATTCTGAATCTCTTTAACCTGCAATGTTTATTCTGGTAGTTGATTAGTTGCTCATATTATATTCATTGCCGCAAAGTTTTTGTCATATTATCATCATATTTTTAGGCGATGTTTGGATCATTTGACATACTCTATATAACTAACTTTCAGGCAGTCCCCCCTCAGTTTTAGAGTAACATTTTTCAGTGTTTAGTAGAAATGGTTCTTCTCGTTTGAATAGAAATGAACATAATGGAGCTGAAATGACGAAGAGAATAGAGCCTTAGTACCACTTGAGACAAGTCGACCCAATAATACTGCTCATTATTCACCAATGACAGTACTCCATGATGTTAGAAGGTCCATGATGTGTATATATAACAGTATAATCTCTAAATTTGTGGCTCACAAATGATTCTGTTTCCTTTGTACTGCAAATTTCTTGTTGCTTTTTATTGCTAGATCGCAATGCCATGGCCTCGCCTTTTCCAACAGAGATAAAACTGAAGGCAAACAGACACTTTGTTACATATGCGCGAGTTTGACTTTGAATTAGAGTTCGAATTACATAGTAAAATGTAACCTCAGACTGTTCTCTCATTATTTTACATTATACTATATTATTATCTTCGGAAATTAGGAGAGCTGACCCTAAAAATGGATGCGGAAGTGCTCGGGTAGATTAGTCACACGTAGCAGATATACCAGTAGAAAAGAAAAAAATCTGTTTGTGAAATCTTGCCATTGCCAAAATTGGAATATATAGTTGAAGGTTTTGTGAACGGTTTCAAAAAGTTCTCTTGATTTAATTGTTCTATTCATGTGTGCCTCTCTGTCAATATTTGCTCAATGCTTTTCTTTCTGTCAATTAGGCAAGGAATATCTGCTGTTATTAGGTTCTTTATCTTATTGGCACATTGTTGTAAAGGGGGAAATGGGCTCCTCATGGACCTTTTCTATCGTAAGAGGCCGGTGAGAGCCCATGTGCTGCCTTGCAGGGGCCCTGGCCTGGCTTCATATTCAACTCAACTCTATCCTCAGCAACAGCAATGGAATTTATTCTTTGAGGAATCCTACTTTGCTAGCGTAAGAGACTAGGATCACTCATGCCGTAAGAGTGACTCACTTGATTAAAAGAGAGAGTAATCTAGGGGAAGTGATTTTTTGTGATTAATACCGTAGTAGAATAAAGATGGTTTTCCTATAGTACGACATGATACTTCGTGTATGTACATTACAACATAAAACACGTACATTATATGGTAAAACAAAACATCATATTGACATACATATTGTACAACAACATGGTGAAGTCTTTGACCATAGATAAAAGTGAAACCCGTAGGAATTTTAACTAAATCCAAGTGAGTTTTTCTATGACTTTGTGGCTTAACCAAAGAGCGCTCACACATTCAAAAATTTGTGTTTTATTGAATGTGCATAATCTACTATGATAGTAAAAAACACTTGAGAAATAATTACTAAAATTCTCTTGGTGATGAAAGAGTAATTAATGCTCAAAGTGTGTTGGTTGATAACTTAGCTAGGAAGCTCAAGAGTTGGAATTGGGAGCTATCCCACATGGCTAAAATGGGAAGAGTATGAGCAAGACATAAGTGTCTAGTTTGCAATTGGTACCCCTTGGGGTCCCAAGGGGTACCAATAATTTTAGATGGGAGAGGACCTATATTGCTTCACGGTCTCTCGCATGCACCCGTCGGGTCGTGGGTCGTGGCATGGGCTAGGCTAGGTGGTGGTGTATATTCTTTTTGGACAAAATATTAATTCTATTTTGGTCCAAATAAGACGGTTCGAAATTTCCTATCTGGAAAACGTTTGAACGAACAGACATGAAGAATCGTTTTCGCTGAAAAGCTATGTCACTTCGTGAAAAGCTACTACTGGACGAACAGACATAAAGCTTTGATGAAAAGCCATGTCTGTCCCGTCTAAAGACATAAGAGTCTAGTTTGCAAGAGGGGTTGGGGTCCCAAGGGGTACCAATGATTTTAGACGGGAGAGGACCTAGATTGCTTCACGGTCGCTCACACGCACCCGCCGGGTCGTGGGTCGTGTCATGGGCTAGGCTAGGTGGTGGTGTATATTCTTTTTGGACAAAATATTAACTCTATTTTGGTCCAAATAAGAAGGTTCGAATTTCCCTATCTGGAAAACGTTTGAAACAGACATGAAGAATCGTTTTCGCTGAAAAGCTACTGCTGGACGAACAGACATAAAGTTTTGCTGAAAAGCCATGTCTGTTCGGAACTTGAAGTTCTTTTCCAACCGTCATGTCCGTTTAAAAGCACTACTTCGCGACTATAAATAAGACTCTCCTGCAGTGGCAAAAATCGCTCATTCATTCTGCTCTCTTCTCCTCTACTACTAAATAAAATCTCTTCTTCCTTATTGAGAAAAATCAATTCGAATTTAGTTTGGTGTGCTACTTACTAAATTTTCATGCAGTCTTATCTTGAGAAATATTTGTTGTACTGTGAGCACGAGTGCATGGCAAATATTATATCAGGGAACTCGGGCTATCCCTTTATTTTGCAGCATTGCTTACACTTACATATAGACTCTCTGTTCCAGTTTCCTTCTACCCATATACTTTCCTTGATAAGTGCAAATATACCAACAAAACCAACAAAGACTCCAACATAATTTAAGTATCGAGTATGTCTATAAGACAAATTGGTTTCAAAGTTATACAGTACTTGAATGTCATTAATGGAGATGATCGAGATGCATGATGATTTATCTCCAATCCAATCGAACTTTCAATTAGTTCTTTCATGGTCTCTTTTACTCTGTTTCTTATCCTCTCACAGGAGAATGTACATTTCATGATTACGATTTTGGAACACAACACACGAATCATATCATTTGTGTACTTTTATGGACATGCAAAGTTGTAATGTTCCATATTTATTTATAGCTTACGATACGACACCCTAGCTTTATTTAAATTATTTTGAATTTGGTATATCATATAGTACATGCAATATGATTCCATATTTCCATGGACAGATAAAAAGAGAAATGACGAGCGTGCTTTGCTTCAAGTGGAAATTCCAACCAACATTCTTAGCCTTAATCATTTTCACTACTCTTTTTCATGTATACTCCTAGACTTAGTTAGTTACCAAAAAACTCCAATTATATATATGTGCACATGAGACATTATGATTGCAAATAAAGGAGAGTTCCATTCGGAAATTTAACATCATTGCAAATGGGGAGTTAACAAAATTTAATAAAAATTTCCTAAATGATCGAAAAGTACTTCTTTAGAAAATTTGTTTATGCGATAGCTTCGGATGTGTTCTATCTGGTCCGCTTGGCAGGGATTTTTCTCTGGAGATCATAGTTTAATTTGGCCAGGGATATCTAGCTTTCCTGCATGTGGATGGTTTGTCGGAATTCTCCTCAGGTCCAGAGGTCCTATTACATTGAAGTAGACTCGGGGAATTAGGATCCCACCTCTGCTTCTTAATTTTTTATTTTTTTTAGATACTATTATAATTATAATGTTTGGCCTACAAATTTACATCAATAAATTACTAATCAACCTCATTTCAATAATCTCTATACAGAGCAGATAATGGGGTTGTTTCGTTGGACTATTACTTGGATTAGTATTTTTTTTTCTTCGAAACAGACTAGTATATTAAGCGTGTGTTATTTGGGTCTAACAATAAAAAAAATCTATAGTGAACGTATATAAGTATTATGTTACCTACCTAGCTCCACAAAGAGGATCACATTTTCATTGATGCTGTAAGAAAACAATAAATTAGCATGAGCAACAATATTTGATTTGAATGTTTAATTCAGAGAGTATTGACTTAATTTCCAGAAATAAACTGGGTCATATTGACTCCAATTAAAAAAAAAAAATACTGGCAGTA
Source organism: Plantago ovata (assembly GCA_028274465.1). Lineage (NCBI taxonomy): Eukaryota > Viridiplantae > Streptophyta > Magnoliopsida > Lamiales > Plantaginaceae > Plantago > Plantago ovata. Next base: position 22,512,098 of record CM051457.1, read on the forward strand.
CCGCTAAAATTTAAGAACCAAATTTTTATTAAAAATTTCTGGACATCTCCAAGACTCCAACCTTTCATTCTATTGAAAATGTGACAATCTAATGCTAAACGATATGAGTTACAGTATCTGAATGGGAAACCAAAATGTACACTGCAGCCGCATATATGTACTGTTGACATTTGAAATTAACCCCTAAAGCAGAACTGGAAAAGAATTGAGCTAGATTACTAATCAGCTCAATATGTAATTTCATAATTTGCTGCAGTTATGAAGAGCCGTGTGAATAAGGTTTCTTAATTCTCTCTTGACCATTCAAAACAATACTACTACTACTAACTACGACCATGTTTTTACTTGATTATCAACACAGGACAACAACTGACCATAACATTCATGTTACTAGTACTAGTCTTCAATGTACGCCCTAAATTTTACGCTGTGATCACATTTGGCGATTTTAATAAACACCCTAGGGAATTACATATCTACCTTCTTCTTATTTTGATACTTTACATTTCACATTGATTGAGAGCAAGTATATGACAAATTATATTAAGTAAACCTGCACTATTAACTGATGAAACATTTAGGGTGATTTATTATGTATATCCATATAATAAGCAGAAAATATCATGTCAATGATACATGTCATGTGGCACAGTAATATGTGCAGCCCAAATTGGTCTCCATGAAAGGCAAATATTAAACGTCGGAACATAAATTTACTAAATGTTGGAAATTTATTGTAAATTACATAAAGTATCTATAAATTTATAATTTTACAAATTAACCCAATACTTTTAAAATCATCACAATTTCACCTTAAATAAATCAAGCCCCTAAATCAATAACCTAATCAACATATTTCAATTCAATTTGAAGAACACACCAAGAGATATCATCAAACTCATTTCACACCTTGATTTGTAAATTTGTAATAAAATATCTATAATTTATAAATCTCTTGTAAATTTAGAGACTTTATAAAACTCATTTCACACCTTGATTTGTAAATTTGTAATAAAGTATCTATAAATTTATAAATCTACCAAAAAAAATTTATAAATTTATAATAAAGTATCTATAAATTTATAAATTTATTTTTGCTATTTTTTATTTTCTATATATATATATATATATATACATATATATATATATATATATATATATATATATATATATATTATATATAATATATATATATATATATATGTATATATATATATATATATATATATATATATATATATATATATATATATATATATTATATATATATATATGTATATATATATATATATATATATATATATATATATATATATATATATATAGTGGTTAGAAGCAGCCTTGCTCTAGTCACTTAGAAGCAGCCCGTTCTGCTGCTCTCTACTGGCCTTTTTTTTTTTTTTTTTTTTTTGAGTTTGAATTTAAATGTTTGGAACACTTGAATTTAGTATCAAATTTATCAATTTTTGAAAGTTCGGAAGTATCATTTGATCATTTTTTGTTCAAGTGATCATTTCATGTTAATAATTTATATTTATGATTGTATTTGTTTAGGGAGTGTTTGTAGTAAAGTAGAATTGATGAATTTATTATACTTGCAATTATTATGATAATTTGTATGAATTTAGTAAGTTTGGGATTTATTTGTAATACTTGTAAAATAAGAGCCATTTTGTAAATTATAAATAAATTTCCAACGTTTAGTAAATTGCTACTACGTTTAATAACCCCGATGAAATAGTGTTCGGGTACATTAGTTTATACATGAACCACGCTAGCTAATGTAATTAATGATTGCGTGAAAGTGATTTGTTGATAAAGGAAGATGGTTAATTAGTGTAGATTCCTTTATGTTGAAGGGTGGAGAGAGATGAGCTAAAAGTTAAGCAAGCTTCGATCCAGGGTGGCAGTTGATTTATTAATCAGGTGTGGAAGATTAAAGTGGGAGCAGAGAAGATCCTTACCAATAATCACCGTCTCTCTTTCCACTTTTCCAAACTAAACTCCACCCTTCCCGGCGCATCCTGTGTAATGGCATCCTGTAGCTCTAGTGTTCAAGATCAATTAATTCTAATTTTAAAAAAGTTACTAGTAGTAGTACTTTCTATAAACATTTTTAAATTAAAAGACAAATAGTTATTCAATTATTACATCAATCTTCAAAAATTTAAACCACTTCGTATGATAGGTAGATGTCCAGAACTACCTAAGTCAAAGCGCAAAACAGCGAGTCATTCAAGGATGTGTGAATCCTTCGTCGATTCATAGGCAAGACAAATAATTCAACTTGGTCCGGTGTAAACCGATTTGATCCATACGGATTAGATTCACCACGTATTTCATTCGTAATTGTTTCAAATCAGATTGGACCTAGGGCCGAAAGGAGAAAACTCTGAAGAACACCAGATCGATCCACTCTAACATGTGGATTGGATCACACTGGACAATGTTAAGTAAATCCGAGTCAAAATTAACGTTGTACATGCGGGTCTTAACGGCTAGCTAGTGACTAGGATACCTATAACTTAACCGGCTTGGTTTGCCTTGTTAAGAAAAAAAAGTGCAATGAGTGACAAGAGTTGGGGAAGTTGTCCGTCTAAATATGTTCAGTATACTACTCCATTAAGAAATGTTACAATAATGGCATTGTTAATATACTTGCAGAAGTGACAAATGACTCGAATTCTTTGCTTTTGTCGTGGATTGATAATTTATCAGTCCGAAGAGCTAAGTGTGTCAAATTCCTTATTAATTGTTTGACTTTTTTTGTTTAATTAGCTAGTGAATGAGAATCAAATATTGCCAAGACTTTATGTGCACATGCTAATTTATGTTGTTGTATAGTTTTAGTTTTAGCACTTAGATTTAAAAAATATAAATCCAAATGATATTAATTGTTTTGCTTAAACCTATGCCGTCAATTGCTTAAACCTATACAGTCAATTAAGTTTAATTGTAATAGATCCCGGTAATTAATATAATGCTACTCCTACTAATAAAGGTTATTTAGTCAAATAATGTCAAGTAGACATTCCAATGTCCTGACTCCTGATCGAGGCGTTGGTATAGTCCAAGTGTTTCTTATAAAAGGGAGAACTTGTAAAACCTGATCAGAGATGCATGTGAACTTTTATAAGTCCATTTTATTTTCTATAATAAGTAGGCAAACTTAAGCATCCATGTATGTATGTATATAGACGAGTTATAAGGTGGTCTAATAGAACAGAGTTGTGTTGGTGAAAAATAAATGCATGGTTTGATCTCCAGAGGCATGAAACGGTTTAGGTGTTGGAGATATACTAGTAGTGTAGAAGTAATTGTAATATATCTCGTTTAAAATAAAATAAATCATCCATGTCTATATGGTCAAGTGTCTTTTTGGGACTAAAATACATTTCACTCATTTAAGTTAAATTCAAGTTATGGACTTCTTGGGGAAGCAAGCGAGCATTAGAAGATTTTAGTTACATGAACTAGATCTTCCCCATTCTAGCTAATGATGTACGTAGCCCGTAAGTACGATTTATGATTTATTAGTATGGGATGTATTTTTGGAGTGACTTATTATAAATACTTTGTACTTCTAGAAACAATCCTATATACTCCCTTTGTCCCGTTATAAATTACTTTCATAATATAATTTTCTTAAATATTTTACCATTATAGTTTAAGATTTATCGGGAGTCAAAATTGAAACCTGTTGATCGGAAAAAGTCAAACTGGGTAATTTATAGCGGGACAGAGGGAGTATACTAAGTACTATATATGGTTGATATGACATGGAATATCACTCCCGCATCCCCTGCGCCCAACCTCAGGGCCAGGAGCTACGCAGAGAAGACTTATGACGATTATGGCTATGGCCATGCCATTAAGCTCATAAAGAAGACCCGCAGGAAAGGTTCCACCACGTGGCCTAGTACGCGGGAAGAAGACCCACTGAAGAGAGTCCTTGGCCAAGTACGTGGGTAGAAGACCCGTAGAAAAGAGCTCATTGCGCAGCCAAGTACGCGGGAAGAAGACCAACGGACCAGAGCCAAAGTCAATGGCCTGGCCCGCGAGATAAGGTCTCCCTCCGCATGGCAAGACCAGTAAGACCTGCGCATAGGGAACAACGTTGAAGACCACCTCTGCGTATAAGGAGATTACCCGCATGGCGGATGCCTTGTCTGCGGCTAGCAGACAAGAAGTACAGAAGAACAGAGTTGAAAGCTGGAAAACATGGAAGAAGGGTCCCGACATGGCCGCATCTATATATAGAGGCCTTGGAGTCTCATTTTGAGATAACTCTCACTCTCCATATCAATATACTTCTCTCTAAACAAGGTATTCCATAGCTCAAGTAAAGTCTTGTACCGGTTTGTCCAAGGCAAGCCGGTCAAAAGGGATCTAACTCCCTTTCTCCCCTGAGTGCAGGTACCCGCAACCCACTGATAGTAGATCCTTCATAGTTTTGGTCCATTGATAGTTAAGCCACCAATGTCTTAGTATAGTACCGTTCGTAATGGTGCTACCATATTGAGATATACACATTTGGTTATATCAATGGTTAAATGTTGGTTTATTCTTGCTTGAAGGTTGAATCACATTGAAGAACATATGTAGTAGAGCTGTAGAGTTACCTGCATACCAAATCTATCTAAGTTGGTGGCTTTAATGTTATAAGGAATGAATGAGTGAGTGTTTTCAACAGTTTAACTTATCCAGATTATCAATTATTCTAAGTAGAATTAAATCTTTTAGTGTTTGCAACAACTTATAAGCTGCTTAATTCTCTTAAATTAAGCTGGATAAGTTGAAGTTGGAGAAGCTCGGTTCTACCTCCTTCAACAAGCTTCTCCTTAAATTAAACTGAATTTCAGTTGATTTTGTCAAAAAAGTTAGGTTTGCAAACAATACTCCTACAACTTATCTAAATTTTAATTTAGTTTTTTGAAGACACCCCTCAATTATCTAATAATCTAATTTACCAACTTTTTCTTGTATTAATCAAATTATTTTAAGTTTAAAAATGAATTGATGATCAGTTCAAAGTTTCACAAGTCAAAATTGGTAATGATTATTTGTTGGTGATGTTACCCTTGGCATGTTGTGACAGTCACACAGAGAATCAAAGTAAATAGCATGATCATTCATAGACCAAAACAAACCAAAGTACAAGAAAATTTATATGCCCAAGAAAACCTTATGTATGGTTCAGATTTCAGAATCCAGAACAACGGCATATATTCATTCAATTTCTACTATTCAATTCAACAATTCAATATCAATACAGCGGCTCAGTTGCAACCCACAATATTATACTACTCCGCAAAAGAAAATATTCCGATAAAGAAAGAAAAAAAAGCATCATGCATCAAATTAATTTGGACCACAGGGTAAGTTAGTTGCTCTCAGTCTGACCGTTAAAGTTATAGTAATAAAATGAAAAGATTTTATGTATGGAACCAAATATACCTTTCTTCTGACTAAATTCTCCTAGGATTGGAAAAAGATCTAATTTTGCATGGCTCACCAGATTTTGAAATTGAAATTGACGTTCAGAAATTGAGATAAAAGAATTGTATCGGTCCATTCTGTACAGTACTACTACTAGAGATAAGATAACGATAATGTAAGCATCGCATATAGTATATATTTAGGCAACATGTTGGAAAATGACTCTTAAATTACGATTTGTTTGGTGTTACTCTTATGAATTGTTCCGTGACTTTTTTTTTCTAAAAGAATTTTTTTTCCTCTCACTACCAAGATCGGCAGTTTACTTTCCTTCTATATCTCAAATGTTGATTATAAATTTCGTCGTTAATTGTTTTGTTTTTTAAAAGAATAATATACCACGCGATTAGGGTAGGGATTAAAAGTTGAGAAACAGAGGTTGTAATTAAAGACAAAGGCCGCATGCAGGAGATCTTACTTCCTTTTCAGTAGAATCCAAATGGACCCCCAGCTGAAAATGACGCCACGTCCGTGAACGTGAAAGCGAAAACTGTAATTTCCCTCTCTTTCTTGTACAAATTTCACACCCCATTTTTATTCATTGAACAAGGTCTTAGGTCTTAGTTCTTTTTTTTTTCCTTTTCATTTTTATCTTGCAGGTGAGAGTTATGGCATGTGTTTAGATTAATTGTGTGTTTGTGGTCAATTATTTGGATGTCTGACCACGACCATATTAAGTTTGTTTAGTAATAAGACGATCCATTTGAGAAGGTAATCTATATTTTTAATCAAAAAAATAAGTTGATTGATAGCTGTTAGTCAACTTACCAGTTCATTTTACCAAATATACACTAAGTTTCACACAACCCACAACTTTATTTTATTAATATAATTGATATTTTGCACAACTACTTTTCAAAGTGTACCTAAATTCACAACCCATAAACGTTAAAGTCTTAAAGTTTTGACTAATTTACTGCGACACCGACATTCATATTCCGTTGCATGATATTAAACGCCCCACACACACATGTATGTATATTGTAGTTGCATTAGAGTTAGTATAGCATCTCAAAAAACTAAAATCATTGTCTATGTTAGATAGCTGATGTAATTTTTTTCAGAATTACAAGCTGGAAATTGTCTAGTTAGTTATCTAAAATATCCATGATTCATAAATCATGCATGATTGAGTTTGAGTAGACAATTCACAGAACAAGTGATGAGTAGTATTAACTTGTTACTAGCAAACTAGCCAACTAGGTATAGAGAGAGTAGTAGTACTAGTAGCAAAACAAGAACGGTTTATGTTGTTGAAATTTGAATGGAGAAAAGCAAAAGGCGAAGAAAATTAGAAAACGGAAATTGAAGTGACAACACAAAAGTAAGAAACAAGAAACGAAATGGCACACACAGGGGATGCATGTGCACACTGCTGATTGTATGCATGTGACGATCCTCAGCCTTCCCTTGAAGTCACTTTCAAAATGTGGCGCTCATCGATGAAATTATAAGCGGTGTGTGAATAAAAAGCTCTCAAACTTATTTGATTTTGGTTCTATTTCTATATGTTATCTTTTGTAACAATCACGACAAAACAAATAGTAGTATGTCTCTTCTTAGGATTTGTAACATAATGTATAGCATCCTAGGCAATGTGTGGTGCCATGTTCTATGTTCTGTTTGATTCGTTCAATTTGCTCAAATGTCAAATGTCAAGAAAAGGAAACAGTGGTTCGTTCCGAAAGGAGTCCGACTGTCTGAGGTATATTGTGGAGTGGTGGAGTGTTCACCCTCTCCCGCAAATTATGAATAATAAATTTTATAAGTAATATTATCAATTTTTAATAATTTAGCACCCTTTCTCTCCTCTCAACTTCTTAAACTTTAAATTCTGGGTCTGACTTGGTTCGTTCTTGATCCAATTTGGATAGGGTGGTCATCCATATCCATGATGGGACTAATCTATGTTTTAAAAGCCGGGTTGGGCCGGCCGGTCGGACCGGTCGAACCGTGGAAACCGGATCTTGACGGTCTGAAGTCGCTATTTAAACGCTAAAAAGTCGGAGGCCCTAAAATCGGAAAAAAACGGACGAAAAAGGCAAAATCGGTGAACCGGAAAGCGGTTGAGCCGGAGGTTGAGCCGTTTTTGGGTAAAATTGCCAAAAAAAAAAAAAAATCCAAAAAAAAAATCTATTTTCATCTATATCTTGATTGAATATGGATCTTCACCAAGTCATTTTACTTGATTGGTGATCATTTAATATTGTTTAGTGTGATTTTGGACGAAAATATGAATAATAATATAGTATAAATATATTAGTATTAGTATATTATATATATATTCATATTATAGTGGTAAACCGGCTCAACTGGCTCATAAAACGGCTCAACAGGTCCGACCCCGGTTAAACCTTTTTTTGGGGGTGTCCGGCTCAACCTCCGGCTCCGTTTTTTAAAACATAGGGACTAATGATACATTAGGAATTTGAGATAAATGTTTATATTTTATATATCCACGAGTATTAGCTTAGAGAATATTAAGGAGCATGTTATATAGTTTAATTTGTGGTTACAGCTTATCTTAATGACTTATGAACCAGGTGAAGCACCACCCATGTGCGGTAATCCTCAACGGACCAACTTTTAGCTCAAAAAAGGTTGCGTATTGCTTTTCTTCTAGCACATATTCCTCGAATTTTATTGATGTAGAATGAACTAGATTCATATTTTTATATCATTTCTTTTTCAATTTTAATTAGCGCTCAAAATAGTACCAAGTATAAGAATTACTCACTCCATCCCGATATTAAGACTCAACGGAAAATTATATTTTAGTGGAAAAACCAATAATACATTACACATCAATTCATTTCTTAACATCGTATCAATGGCCCAACCCGCTAACAACATTACACTTTGATCCATTTTATTTTCGGGCAGTTGCTCATCATCAAAAAACTGTATGGTGACGTTTCTTATTTGAATTCACATAATCATCCATAATTAGTTTCAGAAGAAAGAAAAAGTTAGTTTCACAAGTTAATTTACGCCTAACATAGTTGGTTTTAAGAGCAATAAAATTGGTTAAAGGGACAACAAAGTTGATTTCACGCCTAAAAAAATAATTTTAGAGACAACAAATTAGTTTTAAAGACCACCAAAAACCTTATCGATTGTTTTACAAATCTTTTCCAAAAAAACAAGCATACTAGGCTCAACATAAGCAACACTACCAACACCACCAAAACCTCCAACAAGCACCACAAAAAACTGTACTTCTACCACAATCTCCAACATCAACGAGCTTGATGACCAAAAAAAAAAACTATGAAAATATGAAATCTAATTTTGCTGAAAAAAGGTAATGTTATATGAGAATGATGATCGTATAAGAAGCCAAGATTGAACTGTACAATTGAACGATCTCTCCATGAATGATTTCAATTCCATTTTCGATTTCTTTGTGTTTGAAAGAAAATTGATGTTGAAGAAAGAGGAATATAGGAGATGGAGAGAGGAGCAGAAAAGAGAGTTTGAAATCTGAAAAAAAAAAGGACCAAATTGATATGTTGATAGTGAGGTGGACTAATTCGATATGTAATATTGTACGGGTGTTTTTCTAGTGACCCAAAGTATCAAATTAAATAGAGTACAAATTCGTTACGAATCTCAAATAATAAAGATCTCACTAATTCACCATAGTCCAATACGAATCATAATAGATCTTCTATAGGTGCAATGTCCAGTTCTAAGTACCTCTTTCTGACTTTGGTTGTACCTGAGAATGACAAATGTACGTGTGGAAGTGTGATTATGCCGGTTTGCCTGAGGTCAAACAGGTATGAGACTTTAATTAAAGGGAGTTGTAGACTCTCCTTGTCTAAGAGTAATTAGTGAGAGTAGTCAATACTTGATACCTTGATTTTGGGGATTGGAGCCCTTACACAGTCTTTGGTTGTCTTTATGTCGGTCCAAACCTTCGCCGCCATCTGTCATCTTCTCCTTCTTCCACGTGTACGAAGTAGGCCCAATGTTGACCTTTATGAGCTCGACCCGAGCCCACTTAGGTGAATCCTCTTGTATCTTATGGAAGCTCTAAACTTCCTCCGTGGCTTGATTCCTCCGTGGCTCTTGGTAAGTCTCTTCCTGGTTTCAACCCTATTGCAAAACAGATAAGTATTAAAGGTTCGTAATAAATGAGACTCGTAAGGTCTGACCTAGTTTAACTCTCGATAAGATGTTCCATTCGTATCTCCAAATCTCTGTATCTATTTGAAGGCAAGTTCGTGGAACATTTCAACAGAAGGGTAAAATAGTAAAGCGAAGGAATAAAAGAGATAAGGAACGTCCAACCTGACTTTAGTAAAAATCAAGAAACCATCCGCATCTCGAAGTGTCCTGAGCTCTTCAAGTAAAAACATCTTGATCTCCAAAATGCCTTACTATAATAATCTGGGACCTTTTCATATTTTGCTCAGGAGACACGTACAAATCGAGGTCCGTACGTCATGCAGGCAGGGGAAACAATCCGCATCTCAAAGTGTCCTGAGCTCTTCAAGTAAAAACATCTTGATCTCCAAAATGCCTTATAATAATAATGTGGGACATTTTCATATTTTGCTCAGGAGACACGTACAGATCGAGGTTCGTACACATGATACTTAGATCGTGACCACTGACCACATTCCTTAGTTCGTTGTGATTCGCAATATACGGATTAGACACATTTCAATATCAACAAATATGTTGTTACCTAAATGTCACAAATTGTTATGACACCACTCTATATGACACTAATATGGTATTTCTCAAGACTCAGTGTTATTATAGATGTATTTTGGTAATAAATATGAAGAACATAATAATAAAAATTAATAATACTACTTCTCATTGGACTTATAATTGGTATTTAAAATGTACTATATTATTATTTATTTTTAACGGATGGATTGATTATCAATTTATCATAGGACTTATCATATGTCGCTCAACAATTCAGGGTCACCTCTATTCATTTCAGTCTCACAAAGAAAAGATTTTCATTTAATTCTCCCCTCAATAAATTCTTATGTCCCGTTAAAAAAAAAAGCAAATTCTTATGGCCGGTTGAATGTTAGCAACTGAGATACGCAATTTGGCTTATATGCACACAATCATAAATTAAATGTGAATAAAAACTTAAAAAAAGTTCAAATTATTGAATTTTGTAGCATCCTTCATCGTTGGCATCTTAAAGCCCTTTTTTAATATATTGTTTTTGAGTTTCAAACGCTACTAGAGAAAATCATATTTTTGGCAGCATCATTTAAGAAAGAAAAAATAATTGGCATACTGAATATCCTAATCGACTTAGTGCAAAAATCTATTTGCATGCATGAAGAAAATAGTATTTTTTTTTTTCTTTCCATTTGATTGTCAAAAGTTTGATGCAATACAAAAGTCTGAAAATGATATGATATAAAACATGTAGGAAAATCGGCAAAGAAAATTTCACAAAAGTTGTAACTTGAAGTTTAATTGTATTCTAACTTCTATGAATTATGATCTTATATTATGATTAAGAAGAAGATGAAATAAGAGAATCATTCTTGTACATGTCACAAAACTAAATTGTTGTTAGATGATACCTCTACAACTCACATGTGAATTACGTTGGTGATATTGTCCTTTCCAAATTTTGTTTGGCCAAAAAGATAAAAAAAATAAAAATAATAACAATAATATGAGAAATATATTTTGTTCCATAAATTGCATGAATGACAAATGTTTTTATGGCATGGCCATGTGCACACTTGTTATATTTTGGGAAAAAAAATTGGAATGTACAAATTTTTTGGTTTGGTATTTATGAAAGTACAAGGCAATTACTTTGAAAGTGGCCGTTTCTCTGAATATTTCTACACTGTACATTACAAATAATTTGGCCTAACTACAAAGGTGCTAAGAATAGCAGAGGACCAATTTCACAAGGTCGGATGGCCGAACTATATACTCGTATAGCATAACTCGGCTGGTTAGGCAAGTTTTTATTTTTTAACCGGCAAAGCGAGGACCAGTAATGGTTTTCGATGGTGACTCAAACTCTCAACATATTGGTCGGAGATGAAGCAATTTAGCAACTGAGCTACGCTTAAATTTCAATAGAGATTGAGTTTGAATTAACTTATCAAGTGGTCAATTACTTCACTATTTCTCTGCATTCGACTCATATAATAACACTATGAGAAATCATCTATTTTTGCAGGTAAAAATATACACAAATCGGAAAAGTGCTTTTTTTTTTTTTCCATTTCCAATTTCCCTACAGAACAAAACAAAATAAATCAAATCTAGGTGGAAATATACAAGCAGAATTCAAGCAAAGGCCAGAAAAAGTGGGCCTCGCGGCAACTTTCGTTGCTACTTGCTATTTGCATGTAGTCGCCACGCCTGCACATGCAGTAGGCTATGTGATTCGTGGAAATACAATTTTAATTTCAATTAAATCCAATTCAAAATTAATTAATTGAATTTCTTATTAAATTTAATTTAACTCAGATTAATTTAATTAAAAAGTTTCAACTGAATAAAACACAGCCTAAACCCTCAAAACAAAGGTTTGCCCTCGAATTACATAATGAAATTTTAAATTGTAAAATTCTGTAATATAATTTTGTTATAAAAAATTAAAATGTAACAATTGTGTTTGGAATTGTGTTTGGAAGTGGGAGGTATATATGCATGCATGCATTCAATGATTAATTGGCATGAAGACTCATCGGATACTTCAAGAACAACACACTTCGGATATGAACAAGAATAAAGGGTGCATAATACCAATATTAATGATGTAGATAGTATGGAAGTAACCACAGACAAAACGGGTGCCAAACATATGAGGTCATGAATAATGATACACTTTAAATTCAGATAATATATTTGATTTTATATCGTTATTTATTTATTTATTAAAGTTTTAGGGTTCGTTTCTTTAGACCTTAAAATCGTAAATGTAAATATATGCCCAAACTAACTATTTGAAGTCCATTTCTGAAATTACAGCCTCTAGCTTCCACCTAAATTACCAGTTTAGGCTCCAACACTAGACTGAAGATCTGTTTGGTTGTGTGCACTCTATAAGCAATGGTCCCCACAGCCCCCACCAGCCTGAAGAAGAAAAAAAGAAACAGAAAAACAGAGAAGAGGAGAAAAGGCAAATATTAGTTAGTTGTGTCATTAACAGTCAATCACTTTAACCTCCAAACACATCCTTAACCCCTCCTTATTTATACCCACCACCCTTCTTCACATTCTCCTCATTCCACCTCCCATCCTTCTCCACTCTCTCCCCAACTATTTTGCAGCTTCCCAAGGCCTTTTGCTCATAAAGTAACTACAATTCCCCTTCTTCCAGCTCCATTGTAGCTAAATTTCAACTAAAATAAAGCTAAACTTCTTGTTTCTCCTTGCAGGAAAAAAAAATGGCTTTTCTTGGAGCTCTGTTTTTTTGTTTTCTTGCAATCGCTTCAAATGCTAATGCACAAGGGTGGATAGATGCTCATGCTACCTTCTACGGCGGCGGTGATGCCTCTGGAACCATGGGTATGTTGTATGCCTCTTTACTTTTTGTCTACTTTCTCTGAAACTGAATTTCAAACTCACGGAGACATTTTGTCAAACAGGTGGGGCATGTGGGTATGGGAACCTTTACAGCACAGGGTATGGTACAAACACAGCAGCACTGAGCACGGCCTTGTTCAACAATGGTTTGAGCTGTGGATCCTGCTATGAAATAAAGTGTGTGAATGATAACAAGGGGTGTTTGCCTGGTTCAATTATAGTCACTGCTACTAATTTCTGCCCACCAAACAATGCCTTACCCAACAATGCTGGTGGCTGGTGCAACCCACCGCTTCACCACTTTGACCTCTCTCAGCCTGTCTTTCAACACATTGCTCAGTACAAGGCTGGTATTGTCCCTGTTGCTTACCGAAGGTAATTCTTTACGTTTGATTTTTGCACGATATTCTTTAAGTAGTTTGTTATATTATGTGTTTGATTGGTGGGTAAAGAAAACGTATAGTTCAATTTATTGCTTATTTTGTGCAATTAAGTGCTTTTTAGTGAGTAGATTTTCACTTTAATTTCGTCATATCCCTAACCGGTGCTTTCTTGACTCACTTTACCACCTTTAATCACCTTTTCTTGGTATATTCTAACTACTTATTGTAAAAAGACACCTTTGCCCTTGAAATGTTATCTTCCCGGTTTTACCATTCCAAAAAGTTCAAATTTTGAACACCATGTTGAATTTACTGTCATTAATTGTTGTTGACAATTTTGCCCCTACAATAAGTTACAATCTGTAGTGTCATGTGAGGTTGTACTTTTCTTATTGTTGTTGTTACTCTATGGTATGGTGCAAGTAACTAACTGTTTCTTTTGTCATGTCTTTTAAAAATATTTGTAGGGTAGCCTGCAGGAGAAGGGGAGGCATAAGGTTCACCATTAATGGCCATGCCTACTTTAACCTAGTACTCGTAACTAACGTCGGTGGTGCCGGTGATGTCCAGTCCATTTCAATCAAGGGTTCCAGGACCAATTGGCAGTCCATGTCTAGAAACTGGGGGCAGAATTGGCAAAGCAACAGTTACCTCAACGGACAGGCTCTCTCGTTCAAGGTCACCACCAGCGACGGACGTACTCTTGTCTCTAACAACGTTGCCCCGGCTAGCTGGTCCTTCGGACAGACATTCGCGGGAGCTCAGTTCTAATGAACTTTTATTACCAGAGTCTTAAAAGTAGTAGTAGTACTAAATTACTAATATGTGGTCACGAGTATTAGAAGTGTGACATTTTAGTAGTAAATGTAGCATGTTGGTCTGTGTGTCTCTAGGGTCAAAAAATGGGTAGGGGGCTAATTTTAAAATGGTCCTTTTACCTTTTGATTAATTAGGAGGGGCACTCAATTTATGAGGTGGCTTTTACTCTCCTAGTACCATGAGGCTGTTATCTTGTTGGGGGTGTTTTGGTCTTTTGATATTTTATAGTAGCAGAGGTGGAAATGTTACCACCCGCTTTTTAGTGGAGTAATTGGTATTTAATGTGTTACTCTGAATAGAAAATTGCATGGAGTCAGTTGTGGTTCATCTTGGGTTATTAATGGAGGTTTTCTTGTTGTGGCTTTGGTTTGTTGTGTTATCAAGGAAATGATGTAAATCCAATTCAACTACTAGTCGTAGTAGCAGTAGTAGTAGTAGTAATGAAATTGCTTTTCTTCGATCCCATGTTTGCTACGGAACCGGTTGCTACTTAAAATTATTTCTTTACTAAATCAATAGCCAAATCAAAATTATTTTTTTAATATTCAATTACTTAAAATTCATCCAACACAACAAGTGAGAAGTTTCAACAGGAATGGAGGGAGTAATAACTTCAGGGCAAAGCCTAATTTAAAAACGTTCTTTCAACTAGTCAACACTATTCATCCATTGTCATTTATAACTTCATTGTTCAATTTTGATTCAAGCCCCAATTAATTTTGAAGTTTTAAAGATCACTAAGCAATACTTTCAAGGTTTGTATTCGTTTTGAAAACTATAGAATCAAATTAACACTTGTCTTGTCGTTATTCTTTGTCACTTTCTGCTTTTACTATTTAAACTGAATTAACATTTTCATATGAAAAGAAGACGGGTTAACTACTTATATTAAAACACACTTGTTGAAAATTACACATCAATACGCCTAACTTACATGTAGGTATCATCATCATCATATTGTAAATTGAACAACGTCTCATTTTCCATTATTTGTTGAGGAACAGACACCTGTTACAGAAACTGTAATTAAAGATGAAAGTAGTTAGAACTTAGAACTAGAGCACGAAGAAAACCTAATTTTGAAGCAGAAGAAGCGCGGTCTTCAACATAATTTAAGAATCGTTATGGTGACACATACTGACGGGTCAAGTCAAACATGGGCTTAGGTGTGGGTGTTTCAGTTTCATTGGGCTTGATCCAATCGATGAATATAAGGAGGAAATGAACAAGCAAGCAACACTCACTATTCATCTCGATGATCGAGCCCCGTGAGTCTGAACGTAACGAACAACCACTACTTTATGTTCAACCTTGTACTTGACTTTTTGTTACATTGAAAACACATTCACATGTACTTTACTGTTCTTCTGATTTCTTCGCATCAATCCACTTTTGCATTTTTAATCTTTCCTTTTTCTTCCCTCCATCAACCTCTCCATTGTTCTTTGAAAATTGAAATATGCTCTACAGTTACCAGTTCCTCGGGACCTGTTGGGTAACAGTAAAACTATACGTGTCGTTGTTGCAAGTTCGGCAAGATTCATAGCTTGTGGGTTATCGGGTGGATGGGTTATCCGGGTGGATGGAGTATATTTTACTTAAGGCATGTTTGATTGATTTTAATTTTTAATTTTTTATCAACACAAAAATTTGGTTTTGGCCCTTTTGGGTTAACTTGTAGTCTTGTACTTCATTGTTAGATTAAATGGGTTATTTATGTAATTAAAGCCATTAGACGCCTCTTAAAAAATGACCATATATTAATATCTTAGACTCTCGGTTGTACGTATATGGACTTTATTGTACATATTTAACAGTTAAAACGACAAACAATTTTGTTCAAAAGAATTAGGATTCATTATTATTTTGATGTTGTTTTTTAAATTGTACTACTTCAAAACATACAATAATATAAAGTCTTAAGAAAGTTAATTTTACACTTACGAGAATATAAAGCTAATTTTTGTTTAGATCGTATATAACTATCCAACTCTGTTCCAATGTCACGAAACAATAAATACAAGTACACATAATAAATATTTCAAATATCACAAATCTATAACACAAGTCCATAAGTTCCACATACACTCATCAAAGAAAAATAATTATAATGTTAAATTTAAATAAGTCTTTTGTATTTTTAAATACAAGTACATAAATACTTTAAATATAAAATTCAAGCAGAAATAAGTGTTAGGATTAACTACTTATGAAATAAGTCTTATGAAATACTACTACTGTAATATGTAACTTACTTACAAAAGTAAGAAATACTAGTAGTAATAATAGTAATTTTTTTTAAAAAAAATACACACACATCCTCCCCGGTTTTGATAAAAATCCTAACTGACGGAGGTGCGGATGGGCGGCGAGTAAAATGGCGGGCGAAACGGCCTAATGGTGATCAGGAGGTTGTCCCAAACTAGAACTGTTCCGAAGTCCAAACTCGGACGTATTTCAGCCGGAATATCCATGAAAGGCCTGTACAATATCAGCCCACTTAGAAAAGTGACTCGCACAGTCCTGGACCGAGTCAGCCCATTTCCGAAACTCCAACTGAAATTCTTTTGTTGCCCCTGTAACTAACTTTCCAATTTCCGAACACACCCTATCCATCGATCATCCATTCCACCGGAGAAGATAGACAGATATGATAATCCAGCTGCAAATCCCAAAACCCCCAAACCCCGCGACAGACTCGGGCCTCAAATTCCGGCAAAAAATACTCTACCTCGAATCCATCAAAGTGAACCCAACCAAAGCTCTCCACCGCAACCCAAACCTCCGCTCAGTCCCACTCTCCACAATCCGCTCCGTCACACAATGCCTCTCCTCCATTGGCATCCACCGCTCCTCCGCCAGTCGCATCCTCGACATGTTCCCTGAGCTCCTCACCTACGACCCTTACTCCGACATCTACCCTGTCTTCGATTTCCTCATCAACACCGTCGATCTCCCATTCCCAGAAATCCCCAAATCGATTTCTCGCTGCCCTAGAATCCTCGTCTCCGACACCGACTCCCAATTGAAGCCCGCTTTCCAATTCCTCACTCAATTGGGCTTCTCCGGACCTTTCAAGCTAACTTCTCAAACTACATTGTTGCTGGTTTCCAGTGTGGAGTATACTCTGGCGCCAAAAATTGAGTATTTGGTAGGGTTAGGGTTTGAGTATGAGGAGGTCAGGAATATGGTGTTAAGGTCGCCTGGTTTGCTGACTTTTAGTTTGGAGAATAATTATAGGCCTAAGGTGGAGTATTTCTTCAAGGAGATGGGTGGGGAGTTGGAGGAGTTGAAGAGGTTTCCCCAGTATTTTTCTTATAGTTTGGAGAAGAAGATTAAGCCCAGGCATAGGAGGTTGATGGAGCATGGGTTTAATTTGACGTTGGAGGATATGCTTAGGGTTAGTGATGGAGAGTTTAATGCTCAGCTCATCGAGAGGCGTTTGAGCATGGTCGCATAGGCGCTTGTAGAATCATGTAAGTTGTAGTATTTCTTTACATGCTTAACATTACTTTTTTTTTCGCGGGGTGTAGTTGCAAATGCTTGTGTATAGAGGTGTATATTATCTGTTTTCGATATGTACGTTATATAAATGTTTTGAAGTATATGTTTTTACCCTCTGTCTGTTGTAATTTACATGCTACCTTAAGCTACTTGTTCCTCATATAACTGGGGTCTGGGAGAGGACTAAAGTTTGGGAATGAATTCTTAAATTAAGAACCTGAACGGGGAGAAGGAGGTGGGTGAAGGGCAAGATTATTATGTATGTAAGCTAGAATAGAGACGTGTCTCCAAACTGCAAATCATCTATTGAAAAAATTGTTCTGTATAAGTTAATGACTATATCACAAAACTCTTCCGTTTTACCTTACATATCCATGTAGGATACTCAAACACTCCCAATATGGTATTTTGCACTTGAGCACTCATTTTAAGCCTTTTTATTTTTGAAATAGCTGAGTTCAACACTGGATATGCACCAGAGCAGGGTGTTTTGAGCTGAGTCTCGGTAAAATAGATTAATTTTATCATGTCTTCCAGAAGTTGGGCTGATAATGATATAGTGGATTAAGCAAGTAGTTTTCTTCGGACAGAAGTACATTAGAGTGCAAAGAAATAAAAACTAAACGTGAGAAATCCTTTATTTAGCTTTTGATGTGAGGCATTTACAGAAAAACAACTGAATTATAGTATAAGTATTCCCAGAAGATCCATTAGCAATGTATCTGCCAAAAGTACCCTAACAGAGAAGCTATTAGACAGAATAGGAATGTACTACAACGGTATAACCATTGTGCTCGCACTTCATACCTATTGAAGTTAGCTGCTAGGTTAGTTGCTGTTGTTGTTGTTTCTTTCAATTGTAATATTTGTTTATATCTTTTGAAGTTAATGGTCAAAGGCTCACTTTAGTTACCTAGTCCTTAAATAGTTAACTGGGTCTTAATATATATGCTTACGTTGATGAAGAAAATCAAGATAGGAAGAGAATGATTACATTCATAGTTAGTAGTACCTCTCCACCTGAACTTGAGGTCTAGAAGTATATTGTTCAATATTGATTGTTCCCTAGTTCAATCAAAGTCTCTTCTGAACCTACCAATTGAGTCTAATCAAAGATTATCATTACCAAATTGATATCATCTCTAATATCTTATTTAATCCCTTCAAGTTCACCATTATCCACTCACTATCATAAACATAACTACTAAGCTGAGCATTGGTCAACTCAGTAGAGTTCGAGCCTTCTTCCCTAAGAGCTTGGTTATATCTAATAAAAGCCAAGTCTTGTAACTTTTGATGCTCAATCCAATTGCTCCCCTTCTGAATTAACGTACATTATGTAAGTAGTTACAAGTAAAATAAGAATGTTCATTTGATTGCAAACAAATGAATGATTCAATATTGCCTAACATGCTCAAAGTACTGCAATTGCATTCACACCCCGAGGAACAAACGGTTTGCTGTCATTGTCTTGAGCTTGTCATGTAGTTCTTCTGTGGGTTAGCACAATTGGAGTACTTGTGAGCATGTACGTTAATATTGAATCATTATATTCAATGGTTTCTTATTTATTACTCATTTGCTATGAAAGAGCCATTCTTATTTTACTTTCCTATTCTATTGTGGAATAGGCTTAAGAATGAAAAGTTGCAAGATTGCGACTTTAGTTTTCCAGGTATTCTCTGATCGAAAGTTTTGGCTTTCGTTAACCATGGAACTACTGTACTAGTAATTCCCTTGCACTCTTTTTTCTCTTTTAATCTCCTTTTGTAGCAAAGTTTGATTTTGATTTTGAAATGCGAAGTCATTCAATTATATCCTTTTTTTTTTTTTTTTTTTTTTTTTTTTTGCGGTCGCAGGTGGGATCCTTAAGTAAAAAAATATTTATAGAATGAACATATAAGTACTTGGTAAATCATACGTATATTACTTCAATATGCATTTTGTTTTCCTTTCCCCCCTATTTTTCTACTAATAAGTGCTAGTAGGGGTACCCGCACTAAAACACATCCCGGCAATCACGATCTGTCACGCTATAGTAATTGTCCCACTACAGAGTGACATGTAGCGGGCACTCAGTAAGGAGCGCAATTGCGCTGGGATTGACAACAATGTTGTTAACAGTAGTTTTTTTCCCCTTCATATGTGGACCCATTCCCTTGGCTAATATCATAAAACCGAGTCAAGGTACCGTATGGTCCTGGCGAAGAAGAATTTTTTTGATATGCTACCCAGTTCTCTATCTGTGTGCACAGATATATGTTGGCAGATTTATTGTGAAATTGCAGGAAAAACCGTTTTATATATACGCTGATTTTTCTGTGGATGTTTACCATATGTTCACTCCTTGATGGATGTCCAAGTATTGATATATTAGGAAGGCACAATTGCATGTCTTTTTCGTGGGGATGTTGCAATTGTCAACAGTTTGCCAAGTAATGTTGTCTGTTTGCACTATGTGCGCTGTTTACAACTTCCACGTACTATTTTGTGATGCATGGGATTGCAATTGCCAGCGTCTTCTGAATAAGCTCAAAAGAGTGATGGTTGAGCATATACAAAAAAACTTACATAGAGTCGCGCAGTGCAACTATGAGAAACACTTGATATGATACTGAGTTGGCGAGGGAGACAGCCACTTGTTACTACTTTGTGAATGTATTTCTAAGGTTGATGCACTGGCCAACAAGTCTTTAAGCAGTTGTTCCCTTTGTATGATGGCCTAAGTATAGGTGGAAACATTTACTGGAATCTGGGAGGCATGACAAGATTTGGGAGATATCTTTAGGTTTGGTTTTTGTCTAGTTTGCTATTCAGAATTTTAGGCGTTGTCAGCTCATATGTGATGATATTATCAGAATTGGGAACCAGCTTGGTTGTGCGAGCTACACTTGATTCCATGGATGATACATTTCCAGCCACAATTGGTCATAGACTGAGTCGTACTGCAAGCAAAATTTACTGGTTCCATATTGTTGTCCCAAATCAAAGTTTACGGGTTCCATAATCCTTTCCCAAAGCTGGCTCCGCAGAATGTTTTCCCATTCACAACCCCTGGTCTAATCTTTGCTCCATACTCGAGGTGCGACACCACACGGATCCAATCTTGTAGCTTCTTCTATATAATTTCCAAACTTTCAACACTCCATTTCCATCCATGAGATGTGTTCTCCTGAGTTTGGTCTGCGTAAATGAATTAAGTTGGTTCCGTTTGTAAATGAATATTTAAGCAGACTTACAAGATCAACTATCTTTCGCACCAGGATATATCAAGAATATTACATTACTACGTATAAACAAGAGAGAACAAATCAAGATGACGTGAGTACGTTTAGATTGACGGATCTTAATCAATAGTAGTAGTATACTGTAATCCTCTTTGGTTAACAGGTTCGCCAGAGAAAAGAAACTTGTTTCTAGCCTGCTAAATAATGTAATTAACACATGATGAACACATTGATTTTGTCTATCCTAGTTCATGGTCATTGCTGGTGGAGTATGCAGGATAATGTCATCATGTCAAGCCAACACATGTACACCTAACATGTCCCTAAACCAACCAAAAGCAGAACAATGCATGAAAAGGTAATATTAGTATTTTTATTAGCTGCTGAGTTACATAAAGTACAGAAGATAGGAGATTGATGAATAATTCCATGCCTGTGCAAAAATGACTCAGCCGTAAGGAGTTTTTGGGGTATAGCAGACCACAAGTAGTGATGGAGTAGATTGAAGAAGTGATGGAATAGATTAATGAACCACCTCCCCCAGATCCCAAATCAATTTGGGTGATAAAGCCCCATTAATAAAATGTTATTATCTCTCAGAAAGGAGGATAGATTAAAGGTGAAAAGTGTTTTCTTTTTCTTTTATCTCTAATAACTCTCTCAAGTCCATCCACCACCACTTATATAATTAGTGCCTTATGTTAGACATCATAGAACCGAGTAAGTATCAAATTTCCACTAGTAGATTCTCCAAAATATCCCCACCCCCATAGATATATGGATATAAGTATAACTTATAAGATAGGATATGATATATATGAGGTGAAAAAATCATGGGAAAAGGCAGAAAATAAAAGTTGTCACACAGCATTATATATCGATCACATGCGACTAAGGTCCCATAGCAATTAGCAAGTCATTTTTTTCTTGTTCAATATGTGGCCTTACTTTGCTTATGCCAACATTCAACAAAGTATCTATTATGTCCCACTCTTGCAGCTCAATTACTTCTATATATTTATTTTCCACAAACAAACCAACCAACAAACAAACAATGCAATTCATTTCATAATTTATCAAGATTATGTTATTTTTTTTAATTTATATCAAAAAAAAAAAATAAATAAAAAATCACCAACTCGGTTACTTTTCTCATATCTATGAATGAATTAATTACAAGACAATGAGGACTAACCCAATTAGTTACACTGACATGCCATGGTTTTAGAGGTCAACTGAATGTCTAAATGTTTTTCTAGTGTATTCTAGTTTCGTAGTAATACTTGTTGATTGATATATTAGTCGGTGATATGAGATATGACGGATGTAATATTGATATTCATAAAAAAAGAAAAAATAAATTACAAAAGTTAAAACAAACCAGGAGGAGGTAAGAACCTTTCTTTTTGGTCCCAAATGAACTTTCTCATAAACACCATCTTCTAAAGCTTCAACTACCCCTCCAAAATTTGTGTTCACACTTACCTAAACTACCCTCCAAAAATCAAAACAAACCAATTTTTTTCCCCTTTAAATAAACTGAGTCTAAATGCTGTATCAATCATAATCATAAGATATTGAAAAAAACAAGTGAATAAGAGAAGAATAAGAAGGGTTTATCCTTGCATAGTTGCATTTACAACTTTTTGGTTAAAATTTCACCCTGAAAAAGAGAGAACTTTTAGCCTTTTTTGACATTTTCAAACATGGGACCATGATAGAAACGCCCTACGTGTCTGAGTATCCTGGAAACATTTTTTGAGCCTTTAT
Source organism: Plantago ovata (assembly GCA_028274465.1). Taxonomy (NCBI): domain Eukaryota; kingdom Viridiplantae; phylum Streptophyta; class Magnoliopsida; order Lamiales; family Plantaginaceae; genus Plantago; species Plantago ovata. The sequence goes on from CM051457.1 coordinate 22,534,842, forward strand.
GGTGAGATCTCATTCATGGATAAATAAATAGTAGACTAATTTCCTTTATAGATCAAATTTTCATTGGTACTGGGAGATAGAATGATAAGTACAAAGAACCAAACTTCTCCAGTGGACTATATTCTTTCAAAGATGACTGTTCCATATGTTCTTGAGAAATTTGGAGCTGATTTATCTTAAAAAACAGTTCCAGGTAGAACTTATAACCATGATTGATATAAATGTTATCTGCTAAACATGCAGGAGTAAACTGCAACTGTTCGAATGTAAAATGCAACTTAAAGACGATCTGTTTCTCCATGGTAGCATAAACTGCCAATCTTGCGTTAAATCTCAGGTTAAAAACCATAAATTGCTCGATCCAACTGAATGAAAGCAAACGCGCAATCAGTTATATACATCAACTACTCATGTGAACAGAAGTTCAGCTGTAATACATTCGATACAAGTCGCCTCTATTTATATCTAGTCACAAGATCTTGAGGGAAAAAAAAAAGAGTTCAAAAAAAAAAAAAAAAACATATGTAAAGCAATATTATCTTTACACTATGAGAACAAAATTGTCAAGCAGTTATAAATCTACAGCCATATATCAGTAACAGCTCCTCAGCAAGTTCATTGTTTTACCTGCTGTTATTTGAAGTCACTAGACTTCAGATATAATTCACATATGTGGTGCTAGTGGATCGTCATCATCATACGCTTTCTTGGAAGTGACGTGACCGGGAAAAGGCTGCTGGATTGGCTTGTAGCACCAAAGAGGCGTTACTGATATTGCTGTTTCTATCTCCCTTTGCTACAAAGGCCTTGAAGACACTTGTACCGTTGGTTGAACCAACTCTCTCATTCTTGATTCCCAATGTTGACCATATCGAGCTCTTTGCAGCATCACTCGGGTCATGAATCCTCAAGGTCTTTGGAATCAAAACGGGACTTGCTTTCTCCGAATGATTATCTTTCTCAGAGTTTGATGGCTGAAGCATAGTTCCTTGCCGCGAATGTTTTCCCAACATAGAAGATGACATAACAGGAACTTGTGGCATATTCCATGGACTCGGCACAGGGGATCCCCAGTAAGGTGTAGGGGGGTAAAATGCAACACGAGGACCCGAAGTAGTAAAACCATTTGGGATACATTCTTGCGATCTAGGATCATGATTCAAGCTATGGTTCCTGCTCTCATCAAGAGGTGCCTCCGAGCCAAAAACAACAAAGCCAGTCGGTTTCATTGAAGGATAATGAGTCCCATTGACAATGTGCTGGTAAAAATTTGGAGTAGGAATGCTCTTGTTTTTGCGGCGACCTGAACCAACCGGCACATTTCTCATTACTCCTCCGGCTGTCCAATATCTTTGACAGTTTTTGCAAAAATGTCGGGGTTGGTTGACGTTGTAGTTGTTGAAGTAACAAAACTTGGTTTCCATGCTGTTACACCGAGGACAGGGAACGATTTTGTCAGGCTTCTTGAGTGTCTTTCCGGCGGAGCCACTGCTGTCACTAGGTTCCTCCTCCTCTGTAGGCGTTTTTGGAGAGAACGTGTCTTTCTCCGCCCCCTGTGCCATAACCTCGTCGGTCATCCCAGACGATGTTGTTGTTGTTGTCTCCGTCGGCAACATTTGTTCAGATGGACTAATGGAGCCATTCTCATGATTCTGTGTAGATACTTCTGATACATCCTGTTAAACCAAATTAAATGATACACATCAAGAACATGTCATACAAATATACAGTAACTGAAGAAAATAGAAAGTTAGTTGGAACATCCAAATCATAGTTTTTCCTATGAGTAGGCAAAAGAATTGCTTGACAAAACTATCTGGTCCTTACAATCAACTTGATCCAAATTCAAAACTGTTTTGGTATGAATAAGTTGACTCAATTTAGCATCTTTGCTTACTTTTATTCACACTCATTTTATATCCATACATACTGGCTTCCACACTTTCTCACCATGATTCTTTCAACAAAATTTTGATCCAAATCAAAAGGCTCTAATTATCCTTACACCATTAAGATCTTGTAAGAAGATCCAAGAAAGAGACTAGAACAAAATTCTAGTACTACTCAACAAACAAAGTTCAACTCAATCCTACATGAAAAGTAAACAAGTCACCAAATCTCATCAACAACAAACATATAGCTATACAAGTCAAGTGAACAAAATATCAAAGCTACAATTTTTCCAAAAACAAAACCAACCCATCATAGAATGAATATGTAGTACAATAAAAGTTTAAACATCATATATATATACCTTGCTGATTGCAGAACAAGAAGATGTTTGAGATGAAGTCTGCTTCTGTTGAGCCAGTGGTGTAATACCAGAACCACCCTTGAAGCCAGTAGGTGACAAAGATATGGTTTTTCCAAACAGCTTGATTGCAGAATCATTAATCATAATTTCTGACATTTTTGCAGCAAAAGGAAGAAACAAGAAAGAAAACTCTGTTCTGTTTCCTAGATAGAAGAAAGAAAAAAAGACTTCCTTTTTGTTTTTGTTTAATGCTTCTTTCTTGTTTGGCTATATTTGCTGCTGCTGGTTCAGTTACAATATTTTTCAAAGTTTGGAAATATTTTGCAATTTGAGATAAAATGGTGTTTTCAATCAAAACTAGTAAATTTTTTCTTTGTTGATATGAGATTTTGCAGTGGGTATAAGGAAAGAGAAAGGTAGAAATGGGTGGCCACGTAAGATTGTGAAATGAATTTGGAGCCACAAGTTTGCTATGTGGCTTGTAGAAGATCTTTCTATTGGATTGGAATTGTCTTTGTTTCCTTGGCTTTATTTAATACTTTTACACAACTGTTGTTTAATTTAATACTTTCTGCCTAATCTCAACCAATAGTACTAGTGTAGAATGAAGAAAAAGGAGGGGTTCAATTGATATTTCCCTTTCAACCTTTTTTGTCCACGTCAGGTTTCACTTTCTCTGTTTTGTCAGAGTCGTCTTTTCTTGTACTACTGGAATGGTTGGTTGTTAATATTATCGTTTTGGACATTTTTATGCTTATTCATCTAACTTGTTTGTCAAAGAGTTTGATTACTAGGTTCTTCATCATCATAATCATAAACAAATGTAAATGCTCTTTGATATATACTACTACTCCCATAAACACAAATGATTGGAATGGAAAGTGGAAGGGAGTTGAGATAGTGTACATGGTATGGTTCGATCTTCAGTAGAGATATAAGTCGGTTTAGGTGTGGAGATATAATGTGGTTTAGTACATTGCAGCGGAGACATAAGGCGGTTTAGGTGTGGAGATATAAGGTAGTTTAGGACGTTGTATAGTAGTATTGTAGGAGTAATTGTAATATTTGTCGTTTTAAAAAAACAATTGCTTGAGGGCGTGAAACTGTCAATGATATATATTTTGGGCGGAGATATACTAAATTTTTTAAAATAATTTTAGGTTAGTGTATGTTTCATTTATACAATAGGGATACTGTCCATTTTGAGCCAAAAGTCTCAAAAACTTATTTTTAGATACTAAAACATAAACATACTCCAAGGGCGGAGATACGGAACCTTAGTCTTAGATCAGGCGCCGGTAGGCTTTCGGTCTCCGATGATCAGTTCTCGTTGACCCCGGTAGTCTTGGGGTTCGAATCATCTGGACTCGGCAAAGTAAAGAGCCAATCGCCAGAGTCCTTAGTTGGGCCTTCTATGGTAGTATGTTTGAACCACACTTTTACTAAATTGGGGATTGTCCTATTCGGTTAAAGTCACTAAAAACAAGACTTAGAACTATAAGAAGAATCGGAGATGATAATGATGTACTCCCTCCATTTTTTAATAAGTGTCGTTTTGACTTTTTTACTATTTGAAAAATAAGTGTCGTTTTACATTTTTCAATAAAGAATTTCATCGTAATCAATGCAATTGTTGAATTTCAAGTAGTTTGAAGTGATTTCATTGGTTAAATTATCATTATTACTTATAATTGGGACAAACTTTTGCATAGAATTTTGAATTAATAATTTCTTCTTAATATGTGTGTTTTTTCTAAAACGACACTTATTAAAAAGTGGAGGGAGTAACAGTTTAATACTACTGTAGTATTAAGAAGAGCTAAAATTGAAAGAGGAAGTAGAGTTCTCATTTTAGAAGTGGTAGCTAGTGAGGATTGTTGGAGATGGGGAAATATTAAAGATGGCGAGTATACAACTACTAAAGGTTATCAGGAGCTTAATACAAATGTGGGGTATTAGAAATGGCTAGATGGTCTAAAGTTATTTGATCCAAAGTAGTGCCCTCAAAGGTAAATATTTTCATTTGAAAGGTAATTAAGAAGTAGCAAGGCTATGCTTTGCATGGCAAAAGCAAAAACTGACAACAACAAAGAAATTCATATATATATTTACAAAGCAAAACAACAACTAATGTATCAGTTACGATAAAATTTTAAATGCGGATAAGAATGATTTCATAGACAGTTGTTCTTCGCCAAGGGGAGCAAATAGAGCACACAGAAAATCCATTTGAAGCGTAAGGAGTTTGTAAGCTCTCCTGATCATTTCATTGATCAATCCATCCCAACCAGGTGTAACAATCTCACCATCACCATGCTAAACAGAAAGCAGAGTATTGACATAGGGAATGTACATTACAGCATGAGGTAAATCTGTGTAGAACCCCTCAACGATTTTATCAAATATATTGCAGTAATATATGGTCTCATCGACCAAGATCATCACATTGTCGTCATAAATAACAGATATATGGTCCCATCCACTTTGAGCCGAAGGCTATTTTAGATACTAAAGCATAAACCAGAGTGATTGTATTAGTAGCTTTAGGGCGTGCCATTGTCTACAATTGTGATAGACATCCAAGGGCTGAGATACCGGAAGCAGAGAAAATCCATCTTTATCACTTAAGCAACTCTTAGCTGGGCTTCTAGGCAGGTGATAGGTGTATCTTTCATTTCTACGCCAATCTGATTTGAACCGAAACCCATATAAATTTACTTTTGGGATTAAAGGTTATAAGTTAGTTAAGTGGAGTGGAGTTGGAGCACAGAAAGAGGAGGTATGAAAATAAAATGTTTGTGTTTGCTTATATACCCCTCATCCCCTTTTAACCAATGTAATGTAGGAACGACTTGGTACATCCAACTCTCTGATTCAACGAGATTACTTATAGACTGGATCGCGCAATTCTTGTTCGAATGTTATTGTCCACTTTAAACAGGATTCATCACAGATTTACTTTTGCATCTTTTATATTCATCTTTATTCATAGTAGTGGTTCTAGCGAACTAATTAAGATTTAACATCTGCACACATGGTTGTACTTGTATATGGATACCATGAAGGAAAATATGCAATTTGTCTGGCCTTTTGAAATATTTATACCTAATTGCTGATCTAGCATAGGAATTTCGGAAATTTCGGAATGGGAAATCGTACGGATCGTTTGGTAATCATTTTGAAATTGTAAATTTAAGAAGGGGGTGAGTGGTGAATTGTAACTAATTTAAGAGTGGGAAAATGAAGATTTATTTGAGAGGTATTTTAGAGAGGGAAATGATATCTAATAACTGTAAAGTCTAATTAGAGAGAGAGATCTCTTTAAAATGAGTGCCAAATAGCCTGGTAGACTGTTGGAATGATGATATATTATATGGTCTCAATTAAACATAATTTCCAAGACATTAGCCACGCATAATACTACAGGTCTGCCATAGCCAAGTAAATTTTGAATTCGGGTATATTGACTTAAAAAAATAAGCAAAATCGGCTCTGAGCCCATGCGGTATGTTCAACCACCTAGGGCCTCAAAATTTTTGGAGCCTTGAAATTTGTAAAAGAATTCGAATATTGAATTATAAATTTGCATGAAATTGACAAACTCTATCATTTCTTTTTCTTTTTCTATGGTAAATATTTTGAAGTTTTGACACGTCTCATAAACATTATCTTATTTTGAGATTGGCAACATGGATTTCATTAAGACAACTCTGACTTAATTGGTGAAAGTAATATCATTGTACTCAAGTGTATATAACTAATTTATAGCAATCACAATAATTAGGTCAAAGGTCTAATGATGATCTCTAATATGTTATGGAATATATGAAATTTTAGCTAGCATATAAGACTTTAGTTGGTAGAAGTGATTTTTCTAATTGTTGTACTCAAGTGTATAGTGTAATATATTTAAAAACTAATTTACCGGAACCACAATAATTAAAGTAAAGATTTTTCTATAATAATATGTTAATCGGGACCGCTTTAAAAATTACAGTATTCAGCATGGCGCCTCAATATTTTTAAGCCGACCTTGAAAATAAGTTCCAAGGATTTTGCAAATAAAAAATCCACCCGCCGTCTAAATGAACTTGTTATGTTTATTGCCTTGCATAAAATTCGATGTGGTTGAAAATAAACAAAATTCGAGCTGGTGATTAGAGTGGAGTGAACTTGATACACAGTTCGATGTAGATACCTTAATATGTACTCATCCATTTTTTTAATTGTTACTTTTGATTTTGGAATGGTTTTGTTAGAAGGTTGGTATGATAATTGTAGTGTTTGGTTTAATGGCAGGACCCATAATAAAATAAAATTGTGAGATAGAAAATTGTCAAAAAAATAAAACATAACCGATCTAAAAAAGCAAATTAAAAATATTTGCAAATACACAACCTTTTACTTCTCTAAAGTTATAAAAATGCGTTTTTAAGCATATGTAAATACACACTAACTTTTTACGAGGAGCTTTTTATCAAGTTGGGTTTGAATTAACATATTTAAAACGATAACATGTAGTATAAAGTTGTAGGAAATACAATGTATTGTGTACATTTGTTTCGGTGTTGGAGTTCTAACACCGAGAACTACTTATGTAAACTGGTTCTATGAGTTTTTAATGGACTACACTCAAATCACACTCCACAAAATTTATGACAATAGTCATTGACAACTAGGTCTCGTAAAGAATTTTCCGACAACACCACCGGTGGATTTGTGTCGAGTGACTCATTCTTGGTGGACTTGTGCAGTATTGTAAACTTGGGTACTAAACGTATATTAACTAGTTTGGCCCTCTCGTATAAATTTGGGTACGGGACACTGTTATAAATACATTTAACGATAATATTAGATTAAAGTATAGCTAACTATTGCTATATCGTTTGTATAATACGGACCAAAATAGTAAGCCTTCCATACTTCCATTCAGGGGTGGACCCCGGGCGGGGCAGGTGGGGGCATCCGCCCCCCAATCTTTTGAAAAAAAATTTTATATGTAGTATTTTGGATTTTTCAAATTTTTATAGGTAATATACATGTTTTTTGAAGTTTTGGTCCCCCCGAACTTTCGAAAAATCATGTATGTATAATTTTGCCCCCCGTGTTCTAAATCCTGGGTCCGCCCCTGGTTCATTCAAATCAAAATAGAAAAACAAAAGATTGATTCTTTTAGAAAAGAAAAGTAAGCACACTTGTTAGGTGTGGGAAATTTTTCCGAATTCCAAACTGGCTCGACCGACGAGAATTGTGGAGACATTAAATGGAAAATAAGAATAATGTCACGAATTTGAGTTTGAATTTCATGCATATTTGGGAGAAAACGAATATATATATGCCGTGTGTTGTTGTCAATTGTCATAGAACAAGAAGAAAACGCAAGAGAAGAAAGAAGAAAGAAGTTGTCCCTTTGGGCTACACTGCGTGGGTTAAGTGGCCTACTAAAAGCAAATGAGTATGAAAGGCCCGTTACCAGTTTGATCCATCCAGCTAGCTCAACAGTGACACTCATTCATGTGGTCAAATAAAAATCTTATTCTCGTGGCTCTTATTTGCCGCAACAGTGCGTAGAAAGCCTCCAAAAAGTTATCTAATCTTTCTTTCCTATTAATACTGGTATTAATCATATTTTCGAAACGTGTCCAGGTGCGCAACTTATAATAATCCTGAAATGAAAAGATCACCTGGTCCATCCCCATATCTTTTTCTCTCTTATCCATCCTTTTGCTGCTCCTTTTCTCCTTAAATCTCATGTTAGATTGCTTACAATTACATACAACCAAAATCAACCCAGGACCGTATGAATTGAACGGTATTGCCCGTTCCGATTCTAGAACCGTCACTGTCGGATTCATGATTTTAGAATGGTAATTTATGAAACTGAGGAACCAGGAACCACCAGAAATTTATTGCTTATACAATTTCAGGAACCGGAAATTCCAATACAGTAAAACCGACCCATTCGATAGAGTAATTAGAGTTGTTAACCTATGTTAATTACAGCTGAACAACTCTAATTAATGAAAAACTTTAATTACATTAGATACTCTAATATAAATACTCTTATCAATTAGAGTGTGACAGTTCTAAATACAACATTTAAATTCAGTATTTGGTAAAATGGGATTGGTTGTTTGGTTCCTGAACTGTTCAGGTTTACTTAACGACGTGTTTGGGAGTTGATTTTCAATTGAATTTATTATTTTGATGAAATTTATTTTTTTTTTTTTTTGGAAAAGTTGAAGTGGGTTGAGTATTGAAAAATTATTTATTTATTATTGATGTTGATGAATCATATATCTCTTAAACCTATCTCTTATTTATTTATTATTGATTTTGATGAATTATATATCTCTTAAACCCATATCTAAACAGTATTCTACTTGAATTATATATCATGATTAATTCCATTGATTATTTACATAACTTTTTCTCTTTTCTCTATTTCCGATCAGTACCTTATTTTCTTGAACCATCTTGTTGCATTGCTAATTACTCTCAAAATTGATCATCGTCCTTACATTATAATGTTCGTCGATCGGTTCAGCTAGCCATGTAAGTTTGCCATTATCCTCCGGGTTTTTTACGGTCCAATTATGTTAGTCATGTCATGTCATGTGATATTATGATTTCAGTTATTCAATCATGGTATTTGATATTGCTTATTCGCATTTTAAATCGTAGCAGTGATTTTGGAAGAATTCGAGGTGCAAGTAGTGGATGAAAGTTTGACACTTTCTGAATGACAACATAATAATCCTAAGGTTAATTAAGAGTTAAGTCGTGAGACAGTGTCGTATTCCAGGTAAGAGAGGTCTTTCGGCATTAAAAGTTTTCTATTTTCGTATTATTACATTATTGCTTTAATAATTGAGAACTATACTATTATTATCTAAAAATAATGGTGATTTTGAAGGTTATTGGATTGATTTGGGTTATGAAGATTTGTAATTTAAAATTTTCAAATTTTATTGTACTTGGATGGTTTGTAACGAGGATGTTATAGTTTATAAATGGATTTGTATATGAGGATTTTATACACTCTGTATTACCATTCGAGTTGGATTTTTTTTACTTGAGAATGAAATGATAAGTTTCGTGCTGGCGTGAGCCAATCTCATGATACATAGCTGAACGCACCAATATTTTGGTTTGGAAGCATCACAGAAGAGAATGAATGATGTATGAAAATGTGATTTACCTTCTTCAAAGATAATTTTTATTTTAGACAAAATATCGACTCCATTAGTCCGACAGAAAATAAAAAAATTTCTCATAGATTTCACTCCCAAACGCTATGAGTCTCTTGTTCCCTTTTTTACCCATTAATGCACAACATTGTCAGGAACATGTATGGACATAAATTGAATTGAATCTGTTAGTAATTATGTCCGTTACTCCACTTTTTGAAGTCGTATTGGTAGGAAATCCTTTTTAAGTTTTTTATCAGCAATCAAATGACCTATTTTAGTGCAGAAAAGTGTTTAGTAATCTTAGTACATTCGAACATTGTCAGTGAGGAATAATAGAGTATGATAGTCTAGCAAATCTCTTGTATAGAATGTTAGGTCTCTGTGTAATCTTATTTTACTTAGAAGACGACCAAAAAAGGGTACTTCCAGCAAAAGAAACTCACCTATATGAAGATGAGAAGACCGCACAAGATTGCTAGAGAAGATGACTCATCAGAAACCTTAGTCCAGATACCTTGAAGAAATAACATTTATAAAAGTAAGTTTTTAAGGGGCTATCAAAGGTGACAAAAACGGTTATGATTAATAGCTAGTCAAAAGCTAAAAAAGCTTCACAAGACCGTTGAGACAAAAGGACAAGATACAGTACAATGCATTGACTATTCAGCCGGAGATGCCTGAGTATCAACGTATCTGTGTATGTCGTATTCACGTTCGTATCGGTGCTTAGTTTAGTTTATAACATGAGGTTATTACAGGAATAGTACCCTTCTATGTAAGTTCCCACAAAGGACAGTTCCCAGGAATAATTTGGCACTTGGCAGGGTACGTCACGGCGCAAACCGTACGCCCTTATTACTTAACAACCTAATCCGAGACAAAATTAATCAAATCTTGGGCTCATCATATTAACTTTTGAATATAGTAATAATAAAAAGAAGCCGAATTATGGTGATTAATATACATAGGCTAATGTGGCATTCTAAGCTTCAATGTTGCTCACTAGGCATCGCAATGTAGCTTCATCTTTTCATTTTTGGCCGACAGTAATGCACTAACCCACAAAGTGCTTAACTCAAATAAGTGTCCTTTTTACATAATAATTTCACAATAAAGCTATTATTACTAACATATCTGTAATAATTTAATTAGGGGTACGTTTATTGTGTATCATTTATTCTTGCCTAACTGTGCTTAATCAATCAAATTAAGGGTAGTGAGATTGACACTGATTGCAAATATTTAAATTGCATCCTAACGTTTGATTGAAGTAGCTAACAAAACTTGCGATAAGCCCTCACAAAAGTTTACAATGTACAACGTTGCCCTCGGTTTCAGTGATGCATCACCGCGCTATCACGTAAGGTTGCTATTTGTATTTCTTGTAATTGTAATCGCATTTATTATGTTGTTTTTTATTATTAATGAAATAATTTGGCCGTTTCAAGAAAAAAAAAAAAAGAACAATGTACAACCTTGCCCCATAAAGTTTTGAAACATGTGAAAGAGGTATCAATTAATTAATTTGCGGTGTGTGGTGTCATATATTCAACATTGTTGAAAGTGGGGTTATAAGGGTGGCCGAGTAGTAATTAAGGGTGGTGAGGTGGCACATGAGATGTTGGAGGTTTAAATTTCGTGGGAGGTATAAGGTGATATAGGCACAATTGGAGTTATAAGGTAGATATATATATAAGTATATTTGGAGTTATAAGGTGGTAAGTAGTAGTGTAGGAGTAGAAGTGAATAGTTAAATTTGTCGTTTGAAAATAATTCAACATTTAAAGCCTCTTTATTAAACAAAAATCAAGTTTAGATAATGTGACATTTAGGCCATGTTCGATTTAGTTGAAATAAATCGGAAGGTTTATAATAAGCCAAGTTAAAATTTAGAAGGCAAAAAAAAGGTACTCTAAAGGTTTCGTAAGCCCGACTCACTCTTGGAGGGAAGTGAACTTTCCTGAGTCGGCTCAACCATTTTGAGACCTAATGCAAACTAGAAAAAAAAATGTAACATTTAAGCCATGTTCGATTTAATTGAAATAAATCTAACTGAATTGATCTAATTTGAATTGAAGTTCTTTAAGTTCTTTAAGTATGCAAATTTCAACTTAAATAAATTTATTAAAGTGAACTAAATTTGAGAGGTGAAATTATATTTTTTAAATTGAATCAAACAAGAGTTAAAAACAAAATTTCCTGAGACAAATCGTATTGATCTTGATCAATAAACCAATAAACACATGCGGCATTGTTAAATCTTAGGCATATGGCAAAGGCCTCACTTACCTTGGTGACATGCTTCAATAATTATAAATTGGATTGAAACAGTATTGCAAAATTTATCTTGTCCAAGGGAGTACATGGGCAATGAGACAAGCCAATGTAGGTCAAATAAAATAAAAACTACCATGACTTTCTAGCTTTCATCTCTTTTTAATAATTCTTGACTTTGAAGTGGAAAATATACAAAAAGAACAAGGGAGATATGCAAATCCATATATCTGAGATAGATCATCTTTCAACCTCACTAATTAATCAGATGGTGGGAAATTATTTAATCTACTCAAGCATTGACTTTAATCAATCCATTTCCCAGAAGGTGCTCCATTAAGCTTGTCCCATGATCTGATTAATTAAATTTAATTAAATTAAACTAATATAACAAAAACAGACACATAATTATTGAAGTTGTCTTTGTTCATTGAACTGGCAATACTAGTTTAACCCCAACCATCAATTTTGGGATCCTGCCAACTTCCAATACCTATAAACTAGCTACTAAAAGCATACATTTTCCCTGGAACATATCCAGAACCATTCATGTATAAATAGACCACCTGTTTATCCTCATTAGCCTTCAACATAATTTTACAACAAAATGGCATTCAATAGCCTTCATCTTTACATGACTGTACTAGCTGTTTCATTCCTGATTTGCTCAAGTGATCTGAATGCAGCTGAGGCTGTTTCTTCTCCGAAAGACACAGTCAAGGTGCTACACGAATCATTAAGATTGTTATATTCTCTTAATTATACGTTTCAGACGTGATTCACCTTATGCGTTTTTAATGTTTTCGTGTACATTGTAGGAACAGACGTCTAATGCAGAGTTCAAGCCTCATGGAAGAATGGATTTTGAGCTCAACAGGGACTACCCTGGATCAGGAGCGAACAATCGTCACACTCCAAATCCGCCTCAAAATTAGAGGGACGACCATGCACTACTAATAATAAGTTGTTGAATCTATATGCTATAAGCGGAAGCAGTGTTATATGTACTATGTCTATTTAGTAATGTACATTACAGCTGTTTGGTTCGTAGTACTCGTACTCTATACATAGAACGAGTGGAGTACCTGATCGATCAAGTTCTTCTAGTGTTCTTGTACTCTACATACTAATTATCAATAATTAAATTGTCGTACGATATGTATTACAGTGATGCCTCTAATGTAAACGTGCATGTTTAATTTAATTATATATGAAATCCAAGGAATAATTTGAATTTTGGCAAGATTATGATGTTTGAGGATACTATATCACATTGGCTTGAGGCATGAAAATCAAGATTAATCTGCATTTAGAAAATAATATGACACTACTTCAGTAATCGAGTTTCCACGTTTAAAAATCCCGGATACATTTCTGAACCAGGGTGAGTATTGTGGGATGATTCTTGCATTGTTCAGCATGTGGGCCACCAATTTCAACGCCCGGGAATACATAATCAATTTCCCTGTTGTCGAAATCTTTAGGACGTTCGAACCACACCCCTGGCTTTCCCTCCCTAATTTTAGTTTTTGAATTTTCCTCACCGCGAACTTCAGTTTCCGGGGTGGATCAAGCTCTCCCCCATCCACAGACATGGGCCTAAACCCAATTTTGCCAAGGGTCAATTCTTTCATTGAACTTTAATTAGTGAATTCAAACTCAAGATGAATTCTTAAAATGTTGCACTATATACTGAATCAAGTTACATCATGCGAATGAAAGCTCTCAGTAACTAACTGCGTCTTGGGCTAACAAATGAGCCAATTTATTTGAGCAACCTCTCACAAAACGGAAAGAAAAAGAATGAAAACTCAAAACTCGAAGTTAAAAGCTTCGTCTCTTCAATAATTGTTTCTGCTGCAATTGCTGAACTATATTCATACAATCACCCTAAAAATAATAACATCCCCCAGATGCAAATCAGCTGCCAAATGCACAGCACACCGAGCAGCTAACGCTTCAGCTGTTTCAGGTGCAGATATACAGGGTAAAAAATGCTGCTTCCATGCCACTACGTCTCCTGAATGAGTGCGTGCCACTACTCCAACACCAGCCCCCCCGGTTCCTGCTGCAAACAGAAGCATCATAATTCACTTTCATTACACTAACAGGTGGGGCACCAAGTCGTGTGTCAATGTCAGGTGGACTACTTCTTGAAAAAACCTTCCCAAGCTTCCTTATAGCGAGTAATTAATATACAGCTGGACAAATGCAACTGACTTATGCGCTTCATATCCCTGCCTTTGGTGCACCCACACCCACTTAATTCCTGTTGTCCCAAAGTGACCAAAATGAACAAATGAAAAATTCAAGCACATCCTGTGCCTGAGTCTCCCCTGAATCTGTCCAATCCATTCTGCCAAGGAAGCTGTGTCAAATGCAATATCAACATTAGAGATAGGAGAAATTGCCCAAAACACAGCAAGGCTGGCCAAATTATCTACCAATTCGGTTTGAAGTGGCTCATGTTGACCAGACACAGTCATTGGATTTTTTTTTTAGAGGGAAAAAATACAACAAATTTAAGTTGGAGCGCAAAGGGATGACATAACATGAGACTTATTTTATTGTAATAATTTAATTTATTTGCTTAGGTAGGATAATAATATGGGGGAAACAGTAACACGACATATATACTCAAAAAATTGATGCCCATAATAATTTAGGCTTTGTCAATCGCGTTGGGTAAAAAAAGAGGAAAAGCGCTGCACAAGAAAACAAATAAGTTAGTGGCAAACTGGAGATGGATCAATGTGGATGCGAGCTAGGTGTCAACCACCCAAATCATACATATATATCTCAATTTCATTTTTCTAAATATATATATATATATCTCCTTCTACTCCTTCCTTTCATCGTCACAAATATGTTTCACTCAAATCACGTAAAATCGTATGTTCTCTCCATACTTATACATACCATTGTTCTCTTGTGTATATATTTAGACGGATATTAGATACTGCGGTAGTGTGGTTGATCAATTGTTGTAGGCATTGTGCGTGTTGTCTGGATTAAAATCGCAACACGATGCTAGTGACACTAACCCCAAACTTCTAAAGAAATCAACTAGCCAGCCCAGTTCTGTCCCGTGTGATCCAGGCCACAGACCACAAGGATGCTAGCTGCTATTCTAGTTCTGTCCTGTGTGATCCAGGCCAAAATACACTACACTACTAGACTGGACACTGACTTGACAACCTCTTCCTATTTCATGTACCATACTAGCATACATATATAGTATCTTGTTTTCTTGGGGTGAAAGAGAAAGCTGCTCATTATTGTTTTGACAAATTGTGAAAGCTACATTTACAGTGGAAGAAGAGAATTTGACATACTTACGAATTAGTGTGAAAAAGGAGTGCTTCCTCAAGATTTACTGAACAGTGTCGCAAGATTAGGCCTATGTATGTATATGTGTATGTATGTCATTAATCTGAAAGTAATCAGGATTCCAAAGGGATACCTTTAATCATGGGATACTAAATTAAAGCAAAGTGAAATGCAGTTTCTCTTTGAATCCTCCTCAATCTTGTCCTGTAAATCATAACATCAAATATGTAAAACCATGATCGTATACTGCTACAATAACGCAGTGTCTCTCATACTCTTTGTACTAAGACGTTGTGGTTCCTTTTAATAAGATCCTTTTTGCCGTTTCAAAAAAATAAAAAATAAAAATATACTGCTATAATTAAATCAACCTGATCAACAATTGCAGTAAAACAATTAAAAGACAAAATAACAAAGCCTTCACATCTCATTCTTACCCCCAAGAACATGTACTCCTTACCCCCTAAGAAGTCCAGTTTGGCTGCTCGCATGAGAGTCGCGGCAGAGTAACTGGGCTCCTTGCCATGAACCCTTGCACTCAGCGTACTCGGCCCATGGCTTTGAATTCACATTTATTAAGACCATGTATCTGTTCCATACCAGAGTATAAATACTAAGGCCCTGTTTGATGCATGAAAAACTCTGAACTTAACTGAAACCATGAAACCATCTGGAATTTAACTTAACTGAAACAATCTGGAATTTAAGGTGAAATGAACAGAGGCTCAATATCATTTTGTGACCAAATGCCATTCTCAATATCAATACAAAAGTAGTTTAAAATCAATACTAATGGCACAAGAAAGTAAAACTTAATATAGATTCCAACATTAACACATGTAAAATCCTACTACAAGCAAACGTAATGCTCACGTCACTTTTGGAGGGCGAATGTGATACAGATACACATATACCCCCTATGCTAGCTTTTACCATACTCATGATATCAAGTAGTAATATTTGGTGGAGATGTTGACAGGTTACTTTTGTGTGTCTTTAAGTGATTCCTGAAGCCCATATTCTTGATCAATATCAAATTGATCTATATATCATCTCTCACTACTAAGATAAACAAGTCTCTGATAGGGTCCAGAACAGAATAATAATTGATGAGAAACAACTTTTATTCAATTCACTTTTGATTCACAGGAGCTTCTCCTTAAAATCACAAGCATCATCCTAGAATCTCCTTTTTACTAATAGCCTAGCCAGCAGCTTGTTATGGAATATATTAAAGTTACAAAAGTAGCTTCAAGTACAGCAGCTGTTTAAAGAGAAAGCTAGCCACCCAGCCACTTCATTTCTTGCACTAATTTCCTTCTTTTTTTTCCCCTTTCATATTTTTTCTAACTTTTGGGCCACACACAACAATTTCACTAATTATTGATAAATATTCCCCTTCTTTAGTGATCCAATTACAAGCATGCATTATCTTGTCAGCTGTGGAACTACTACATGATATGATAGAGCATTTGGCATGATCATTCATTATGTGCCCTATACGCGACAAACATATTTCATGTCACACCCCCTTCAAGAATGTGCATATACAAAGACAGAGATGTTGCATATCGGTTTCAGACATTCAAAGAGCATCTTTTGATAACTACAAATCAATCACATATAGTGAACTTCACATTATTGAGTAAGAAAGATGCATGTTAGTGTCAAACATGAGTCACAGTGATGATACATACAGGGATAAAAGATCTCAAATCTCATTAGTTACTAACAGCTGCTAATGAGGTAGGTCATTATCTCTTTTAGACATCTTTATTTTTACTTTGCATCTAATGATCTTTCTTGTCCATAAAGATCAGCTATTGATGGAGTAGACAAGGGAATGAATTAATGTGTAGCACTAAGATGGCAATGCTTTGGAAAATCAATCATTGGATTTTGATTCCAGCATTAAGAACCAAACCCGCTTTGCCCGAAATCCAAGAAATCTAAAAGACTGATCTGATCTACTACATGACTTTTAGGATTTGTTGTTTGCCATTTGAGCTCTCTTTTATTTTTCCCTAGCTTTTTCTTCTTTATTTTCTTTACTACGATAATTCTATCACTAATTTTCTGCTCAGATGGTTCGTGTAAATTGAATTAGTTCATTAGATGAAACTACAATCCAATTCCTATCAAGGTTTCAACTGCAGTAAGTCTTTAGGCTTTGGATTGTATTGGTAGGGTAATATCACCAAATCTCCACAACACCTATGGAAGTATAAATTTGAACCAGAACCAGCATCAAGTATATATTAGACTCAGCATCCTATGATCTAAATGGGCTTGGTGTGTCATTACGTACCTGAGGGCGTATAATCCTGTCTAAGGTAGTAAGGTACTGCCCTCTGACTAATTCCCTGCATCCAAAGGGTATGGCCAGGGAGTTAAACCCTTAGGACAAGACGGATTATATATAACGGTTGAGAAGGAACATATAATTCAACTTCGATAGTTGGATGGTAATAACCGCACACCTCATTAGTGTCAATTAGCAGGCTTCATTTGGCTTTTTGGAGGAGATCACCTTTCGAGAATCCGTTTGCTTCGAATTGGACACCAAACAACGTATTCTGTAATATGTGTCTCCAACATGAAATGCTGCCTCCGAAAGGATGTGCCCCAGATGGCTATTGCTACAGGGTAAGCAAGCTCTCCTCAAATCCTTCATGTAGCATGGTTGGTAGTGTCAACATGCTAGCTAGTCAGCCAGTCAGGGATTCTTCTCAGAATTACACAGAAACAGCATCTTACGACATAATCTGCACCAAATCACAGAGTTATGCTACTTTTTTTTGAAAGCTTAAAGACAAGATACTATTATGACATAATACTGTGTTTATGGAAACAGTTCTAACATAATTACAATGATCCCGGTCTAAAGCTATCTGGAGCCATGAGGGGCACATATGCCACAGTACATAATTAAAAGTCTTAATACAGTCATTACTACTAGCATTATATCCGCTACCAAAGCTACAACTACTTGAGTTATGCTACATTAAAAACACCAAATGCTTTGATGTGTTTAACTTACGATAATTTGACTGCTTAATTTTAGAAAATCAAACGAGAACAAGATAAATAAAAAATACAAAACAGTAAATAATTTAATCACTTCATATAATGAATCGCAAAGGGAGATACCAGTTTCCATGCAACAGCAAAATCATTGTACACATGGTTCTGCATCCTTTTTCTCCGGATTGCTTTCACATGAAAGTAAAGAACCAAATATTATTATATTCATCTTTTTGTCATTTCCTTGTGGTTGTGGCTCAAAGAAAAGGAGATTCGACTGCCATGTATTTTATTCCAAAGGAACACTATTGTTTATTTTTCCTGTACGCTACATATACTGACAGATTATCCTACTAATCAAACATATACACTCAGTCCACAGAGAGAAAAAGGTTAACAATACAGATAATTATTTTATTCCATTCAAAATACCTGGTCAATGGGTTGAAAATGAATCATCTACTTGACTTTAGTATATAACTTTAGTTAAGTCATATACTATACAGATCTAATTAACTGATCTAAATTCAAGAATCCACAGAAGACTTGGACTTTAAGCAAAGGTAAAAGATAGGGCTTCTTTATGTCAGTATAATAGTGCAACTTCAAGGTTTTTTGTGCCAAATTTTTACCACTGCTGATTCTTGTGTGTCGTATTTAGGCCTTACATCTATTCTGATAATGGCACTGAAGCACCAACTTAACTATGAAGTTCTAACACAATAGACTGTAAACCAAGTAAGCCGCAATATAAGGCATAGAACACAAATTCAAACTTGTGACCAAAAGGATATTAATCCTCTCTTTGAATCACAAACACGCTGCACATGTGGTAAACATTATAACAGAGATGGTAACAAGAACGATAACACGCATAAGACATACTCATGATTTAAACATCAACAATGTGCAAATGGTGACATTTGGAGAAACAAGCAATGTGAAGTTATATCTACGTTAGATAAAGGAAAGTTGGTAGGAGTTTCCATTTTGTTTGAATCCTAGAGTCTGATGCTTTTAAGATTAAAACATTGAAAGATTTGGAGTCACATATTAAATTGCATTATCAAGAATTATCTCTCAATAAAGTATGGGCTACTAACACAAACACTTGCTTGTCCAAAGATCTAATACTAGATTCCTTGATTCCTATATCCCAGCAAGAAAACAAAAAGAATAGGCCACAAGCCAGCAGCACCTCATAAAGGAAATTCAACAAAAATAAGATACCCTATGATAAAATTTCTGAAGGATATAGACATTGGGCATCCCTTTCAATTGCTTAAAACAACCATTCATTAAAGCATCATCATCATCATCATCATTGATCTTTTCCATCAAAGCTTCTTAAGCTTTCACAAAAGTTGAAAACATTGCACATCATAGCAATGGAGGTCCCTTCTTATATGTAATTACCACTATGTTAATGAATTCTTCTGATCCCAGTAATTGCAGAAACAACTCAACAATCAACAGTAAAGATAGCAAGAATTACCAGGAGGATAGAAACAAATTAAGCACTTTTCCCTCTTTTCTATCCTTTTGAGAACTTGGAGAATCTCTCCATCCATAGAGGTCAAAGAGGAAAGAAAAAGAAGTGGGAAATATAAATAGGAAAAGAAAAGTATGATAATGAAATGGGAAATGGGAGAAAGAAAGGGCCAAAGCCAAAAGGAATATATTCCCCTCCAGCATAACCCCACTTATGTTTCCTGATATGGAGTGAGAACATAAGACACCCGATCAATTCCCTCCCAAATATATACCATACTAAGAGTCTCACAACCAAACACACACTTAATATCTCATCACACAAACAAAGACATACAATGGCTCTTCATGGAAGTCAAAGTAAAGCTATGAGCTTGAACTTATCCAGTGATGCAAAACCAAGATTGAAATGGACTCCAGAGCTTCATCAACGATTTGTCGATTCAGTTAACCAGCTCGGAGGCGCAGAGAGTGAGTTAAATTAATATTTTTGTTTTTAATCGAAATGCTAATACAATGACTATCTTGTGTACCTTTTTGTTACTGAAAATTGTATTTGCCATGGCAGAAGCTACACCGAAATCTTTGATGAGGCTTATGGGGATCCATGGACTCACCTTGTACCACCTCAAGAGCCATCTGCAGAAGTATCGTCTCGGAAGAAATCACCAATCTAAGCCCTACCACCAAAATAAGCAACAAGGTAAGGATTAATGAACTTAATATCAACTTATGACATCATGAGATCAAGGAAAATGCATTAATACTGAGACATAATTACCATGTAAAGTTTCAGATGCTGAAGGAGAAAGTTTCTTCACCAGCAAGGAATGTGATGAAGAAGCACAGGAGCCACATGAACAAGTCAATGAGTAAGTAGTTTTATCCTAGTAAATTACGTACTAAAGTACAAGAAAAGTAGTATAAAGAAACTGATCAGTTACACGAATTATGCATTTGTCAGACGCACAGAAATAGCTGAGGCTTTACAATTGCAAATGGAGGTGCAGAGAAAACTCCACGAACAAATTGAGGTATATGACAAGCATAATTTATAGGCTGCCTACAAAGAGCATAGCATAGTTTCTAGTGACTAACAAATTCATTTTGTTACAGGTGCAGAGGCATCTGCAGCTAAGAATTGAAGCACAAGGGAAGTACCTACAATCAGTCTTGAAAAAAGCACAAGAAACGCTCTCTGGATATGGCTCTTGCTCAATAGAGGTCGAACGTGCAAAGGCACAGCTTTCACAACTTATGTCTATGGTTGACTCAGGTTGTCCGAGTTCCTCATTCTCTGTCCTGACAGAGAGTGATGGATCAATGTTAAGGGATACAACGAACAAACTACTAGGACATAACAGATGCTCACTCGAGAGTTCGTTAACATCGTCCGAATGCTCAGGTATGAAGGAAGAACTGACACCAACACATGAAGTTGATAACAAGTCTGTAGTGCTTTCGCTCATGGAAATGCATCCTTCCGAGAAGAGTGGTGCAGAGAACAATTCTAGGAACAGGAAACGGAGCAGAAGCACGGATGATGATGATGATGATGACCTGAAGCTCGATTTGAACTCCAAATACCTGAATGAATTTGATTCCAATCCAAGAATGATCGACTTGAACTGCAAGATAGCTGAACAGTAAAGGAGACTTCAGCATCTAGAAACAGCACCAGCAGCTGCTTTTTCGTACCATATATAGCATCTATATATCATATAAACGATTAAGATTACAACTTAGTATTCCTTATGCTAGCAAATATGATCCTTAGCTAAAATGTATATTATTTTGTGTATGGACCATAGTTTCAAGGATATGCGTGTTAAAAGCCAATCTTCCACTTATGTTGCATATTCCCACTGTTCCATACAATTTATCACCTAACAAATTAGGGGGGAAATGTCTAAGAGATTCTTGAGGACCATGTATCGATTATGCCAGAGAAGTTTGCGTAGAATTTCACTCTCGAATATTCTATGAAATTGGTGGTTATAGCTAACTCAAATAAGTTAATAATCTATACCATATCTCAAGGCTCTCACTCGTAGCATCTTTCTGATAAAAGGTGATGCCGTTATACTGATCATTAGCAGATGCCATTATACTGATTTTTAGCAGTTTTGCAGATAGGAAGACTTTTCCAGTATATATATATTTTAAATCAACAGAACTTAAGTATGGCATACCTGAGTTACACTGATGATGAGCATGAATTCATCTCCAGTGCCATTGCAAAAGCATGTCAAAATGTTACTAGGAAGAATGAAGAAAAGGAATCTCTTGCTGCAGCATATCTTTGCCATAATAGTGAACATACAGGCTTGTTCTATCTAGTTCATCAGTGTTATGGGGATCAGATAGGTTAAGATGGGAGTGCCCCATTGTCGTACTAGGCAACACGGACATCCATCTTGCAAATTTAATTGCTAATATTGACCATTCATCACCTCCCCTTTAAAACTTGTCTCTCGGATCATAATCTAGCTCAACAGTTGAGCAGCCAGTATATCATACATTGGCAACTACAAACTATTGATAGACGAGTGGAACACTATCTACATTACTACACTAAATATTGATGAGAATTCATCTTCTGTAACATATAGTATTCAAGAATCAAGAGTAATATAAACTTATAAAGAGATTGATTGACAACCGAGAATTTTCCGTTCATATTCCATATCACATGAAAGAAATTGCAATCTGGAAACAAATACATCCATTCGAAACAAGATAACCATAAATAAATAACCTGATTCGTCTCTTCTATACACATGAACCAAAGAAACCAGAAACCATGCTAAGACAAAATCTTGACACTGAAGCCTAGCTCTCACTGTCATCACTACTATCCTGACTACTTCTCCTCCTACCACCAAAAGTAAGCCACACCCAAGTCTCTCTCCTCCTCTCGCCATTATCACTCTCAGTCTCCTTCTTGTCCTCAACAGGCATCTCGTATCTGCAAACAGGGCAAGACCCATGAACCCTCAGCCACTTCCCAATACACTCCTCATGAAACTTATGCTTACACGGCATCTCCTTCGCCTTCTCCCCTTCCTTCCAGTCCTCCAAACAAACAACACACTGCGCCTCACCACTCCCATCCATCTCCACACTCACAAGAGCATCGATCGACGCTTTAGAAGCCGGTGGTTGACCTTTCTTCCCAGAACCCAGCTCATCGAACAAAGAATCGAAGCCTGGAAACGGCGGCGACGAGTTTCTTGACAAGACGACCATGCCCTGCGTGAAGGGGTTGACGATGATGATCCGATCGGGTGAGTCACGTGGTGGGGCATCCTGGTTTGGGGTTTCTTGAGGTGGGTCCGAGGAGGAGGTGAGGCCGAGGAGAAGGGGCAGGAGGAAACTCATGTCTCTGTTTCGCGAGTTCAGGAGGGCTTCCAAGAAATGTTCTGCAGTAGGTTGTTCTGAAGACATTCTCGTTGATTGATTCTCGAGGGTTTGAATCTGTGAAGGAAGAGATTGTTACAGAACAAGAAGAAGAAGATATTTTTGATGGTAGAGGAGGATGGGGCGAGAAAGAGCTGGGAGGTTTTAACAAGAAGGTGAGCGCTAACGGGAATGTAGTAGAAGCTTCTGGAATTTGGTGGTCGAAAGTTTTTGGAACATGGAGGTTTTCAAGTTTATCCGTGGGTTTTAGACTTTAGAGTTAAGATATTTTCTCATGGGCCGAGGTTTGCTACTTTGGGGTTCACCATACCTATTGTGTGGGCTCAGGAGCCCACGTTGACTTACATGTGTTCATTATTTTGAACTATTTTCTTTTTTATATACCTTGTCTAAGGCCCTCTCCATCAGAGGATCAATTAGAGAGTTGAGCTCCATGTTAATCCTCCAATAGAGGTTCAATGGGCTCAACATTTGAGCTCAAGCTCAAAAGTTGAGTTTGAGCTCAACTAATTTTATTTTTTTTTCTTTTTTATTCTCTTATCTTCCTTGTGTTTGAGTTTGTAGTGCATGGTTTTTTTTTTCTCTTTTTCCGTTTCACTTCTTCCACGTTGTTTTCAACTTTTTTTTCCTTTTTTTATAATTTTCTTTTCTTTCTATTTATTATTTTTTACTTTACTTTTATTATCTTTCTTATAATTAATATATAAATTATAATTTTCACACAAGTGTAGTTTTTTATATAATATTTTATTTTTATTGTTTAACTCTTAATCTTTTGTCTTCTTTGACTGATTGTGATGAACATATATATACTTAGTAGTCAACTTTGGTCCCGTCCTATTTTTTATTTATTATTATTCTATTTTCATTTTTTTCTTTTTATGTTTATTACTTTATTTTCATAGTTAATAATTCATAAATAAAAAATATAAAATACAATTTGTAAAATAAACCATTGCATTATATAATTCTTATTATAAAAATTCTATTAAATAAAATATTACTTTATTGCATTCCAAAATATTTTATAATTTATATGATGTTTTAAAATTAAATAAATAATAAATTTATAAAAAAGACGAATGAGAAAAAAAAGTGATTAAAGAAAATAATAATAAAATAAAATAAAAATGGGGATCAACTGTTGGAGCATGTTGGAATAGTTGGGGATTAAGTTAGTTGATGCTGACGTGGCGCAGTTGAGCTCCACTTTTGTGATCAACTGTTGGAGAAGGCCTAATTAATCGATTATTATTACCGAGTTTCACGGATAATTTTATTTAAATTGTATTATTTCCCACCTTGATGGAATGATAATGTTTTATCTAATTTATCTAATAAGAAATTTTAATAACAAATCGATTATGACGAGTAGATTGAAAAGAGTAATGTTCACGTAAAGTGATAAACTGCCAGACTAATGATACGAAGAGAACGATATTTCTCAATGAAGTTGTCCATGAATAAAGCTAAAAACTAAATAGGAGGTGCATGATATTCTTTATTTTCGGCAAACTCACGATATTAGCACTTTGTATCAATACCAAAGAGAATCTAAAAGTATTTCAATATATGGTCATATTATATACCATAATACCAATAGGGGGAGAAAATCAGATTTAGTAGATATCCTCACCCAAAATACATGTTGGACTGAGCTTATAAATATCTTTAGTGTAAAGTAAAATTCGTATAAGAGATCGATCAATGATTAACGTCCTCTTTAGACTTGAACCTTTAGCAGACCCTAAATGCAATACTCGACATAAAATAAATTTAGGATCCAAACCTGTTCTTACCCATTTAAGACCTGCACGTTTTAATAAGTCCTTCATGGGTCTTAACTAGGACCGTTATCCGAACCCAACTCACACTCTTTTAATGCGTTTTTCGCAGGTCCTAAACCCTCAATGAAACTCATTTAGACCTGATTTGGGCCAATGAAATTTAAATATGAGTGCAAGTCCCAAAATGAAATACCAAAAAAAGGTACATATGGATCTACAACAGACCCTTACTTCTTGAGTCATTGTGATTCAAATATGTTTTACATTATAACGAAATATTTAACGAAATTGTAAACCATATTGATAAAATATTTGACGAAATTGTATTATGAAAACAGACCCAAAATTTTCATGATATAATTTTATTATACATATTCTCATTATAATTTGAGAGTAATTTGTATTCAAATTTGAACGTCGTTGATCGGAAAAAGTCAAAGTTGATAAATTATAGCGGGACGGGGTAACATTTTCAGGTTTATAGAGTGGTAGGATTATTATATAAGATCGATTGTTTCCTTTGTCATTACATCTTATCGTGGATGTTTTTTTTATGTTTTTTGAGGATCTATGAATGATATTTTTCTCTAAAAAAACAAATAAATTGTATATAATATAATTCTAAAAAAATTAAAAATAATAATAATAATAAATTTAAAAAAAATGTATATGAATAATAATAATAATAATAATAATAATAATAATAATAATAATAATAATAATTTGCTTCTCGTATGTGAATTTGTTCATGTCTGTGTCGTATATGCTTATGTTTGAGTAAGATTTTTCGAGTGGTTTTTTGAAAAAATTGGTTTCGGAGATTAAAACCGCATTTTCTGACGACAGGAACCGTCTCCCAGCATCGGGGAGCACGGGGCGAACCGTCCCACGTGGGGGGCGAATCGCCCCACGTGGGGCGACTCGCCCCACACCAGAGGCGAACCGCCCCACGGTTCCAGAAGTTCAAAAACGCGGATTTCTTCCCCTTTACCTCATTGTCTTCATATTTCATCATTCCTCCTCCCCAAAAACCGAAAATCGCGATTTCATCTTCAAAATCTCATAACTTCTTCATTTCTTGACCAAATTTAGTGTTCTTTAGCTTAAATCGAAGCTTATTACATGATCTACCTTCCCATCCGAACATATTTCGTCCTAATGCATTAGATTTTCAGATCTGAGGTATCATCCTTAGAACCCTAATTTTCGAATTTGGGGGTTTTCTAATTTGAGCTTCAATTATGCTTATTTGATGCATGGGTATGTTGTTTGTATGATTAGAAGTGTTAATTACTATCAATTGCATGCTCAATTATGCTTGGAAATAATAATAATAATAATAATAATAATAATAATAATAATAATAATAATAATAATAATAATAATAATAATAATAAATTTAAAAAAAAAATTGTATATGACACAGTCCAATATACTAGTAATGACATTATAAAAAAACTTACAAATTTAAAATAGCTAACTTAACTTGGGTACAACAAACAAATATAAATTTGATTTATATTTTGTTTCATTTACACAACTTTTACTTTTAGCAAATATACTTCTCAATGACATTAATTATCATTCATCTACAAAAGTAGGTTTTCAACATTGGAGAAATATGAGTTTGTACTCCTCCTCGAAGTACATATCTGCTACTGGTATGATATGTTTAACTTTATAGTTTATCGTGACGATAGAGTTAGTTTGAATATGAATGTTTTGTACTTCAATCTAAACAATAGATTGAAATGATGGAATAATAAAAATTCAATCATTAGATCAATTTTTATACTCTCTCACTCTCATTACAATTTATCCAATTTGACTTTTTTCAGTCAACATCTTTTAAAATTGACCATAAATTACTCGTAAACCATATTGATAAAATATTTAACGAAATTATATTATGAAAATTTAGACCTTAAACATGATATAATTTTATTATACATGTTATCATTATAGTTTAAAACTAATTTGTATTCAAAGTCGAACGTCGTTGACCGAGAAAAGTCGAAGTGGTTGAATTATAGTGGGACAAATGTTGTAATATTTTCACATTTATAGAGTGGTAGGATTATTGTATAAGATCGATTGGTTCCTTTGTCATTACATCTTATCGTTTACTATTTTAGATAACTAAATCGCATATTAAAGTAATATAATAAGCCGGTTGATTTATCCTATTGATTGACCTACCAATCAATTTTAATCCGTTGATCTTGCTTATCTAATTTCAATTTGGTGCGTACATGTGTCAATAGTTAATTAAAAGATGCAGGGTTCGAATCCTGTTGGCGTGATTTTTCTCCATTATTTTTATTGAAGGTGTTTGGTTCGAATCTTGTTGGCGTGATTTTTCTCTATTATTTGTATCATTATTTTTGTTGAAGGTGTTGGGTTCGAATCTTATTGACGTAATTTTTTTTATTTTTTATTTATTCTCTTCTTAAATTTTTATTTTTTAACATAAAGTTGTATGACGTATTATACTTAATTTTAAAAATAACCATGATATGTTCTTATAAAAAAAGACATACTTCCTCCGTCCAATAATAAATGTAACACTTGATTTTGTTGAATTTTTCGATGGTCATTTTGACCTTTAATTATTCTTAAATCATACGATAAAAATAACAAAAAAATTATATTATGAAACTCAAATGTTTATATGAAGCACATGACAATATATTCAACTGATGAAGAATACCAATTAACATGCGAAAAAGATACATTGTAGATTTTGAAGTTGAATGTTTCCAAAGTCTAGAGATGTATTTGATGGTTATTAACTCATCGGAAGAATACTTTTCATATGTTTAATATAATTCAATTCAAAACTATTAATTGCATAACTACAAAAACTATATACATTTATAGCACATGTATATTAAGTTTAATTACTCAATTAGTTATTTTTCTTATTACGTTTGCAGTCATTATGTGAAGATTATATATTCACTCCATTTATATCAATATATTATGTAATAAAACAATAATGTTTTACAAGATTACGCTTCACACGCGTAGCGTGTGACGCGGTTCCTAGTATGACATAACTCTAGAAAAAATTATAATAAATTTTTAAAAACGTTGTACATGACATTGTCAAATACTAGGAACCGTGTCACATGCTACGCGTGTGAAGCGTACATAATCTTGTATAATATTATTGTTTTTACTAAATATATATTGAAATGAATTGAGTAAATATATTATTTTCACATAAGGACTTCAAACTTAACATAAATGGTGTCCTATAAATGTATATAGTTTTTTTTAGTTATGCAATTAATAGTTTTGAAACTATATTAGACATACGAAAAGTATTCTTCCGATGAGTTAAGAACCATCAGATACATCTCTAGGCTTTGGAAACATTCAACTTAAAAATCTGCAATACATCTTTCGCATGTTAATTGGTGTTCTTCATCAGTTGAATATATTGTTATGTACGTCATTATCTCTTGCCATTTTATTTTGCCGATGCCTTTAGTCATGTTGATGCCGCACTATGGACAATATTCAAATGCCAAGTGGCCTAGCTAGTATCGTCAGGTTCTCTATCATCAAAGCTAAATTGACGTTTTGGTAAATAAAATACTTCCTCCGTCCAATAACAAGTGTAACATTTAGTTTTATTGACTTTTTTTGAGAATTAGTTTGACCTCAAAATTAATTGTAAATCATTCAAGTAAGTAAAATAATTAAAAAATTATATTATGAAAATATAAACATTCTACTTTCATAATATGAGATTTTTAATTATTTTTATTATATGATTTAAGAATAATTTAAGGTCAAAATGATCATTGAAAAAGTCAACAAAATCAAGTGTTACATTTATTATTGGACGAAGGAAGTATGTCTTTTTTTATAAGAACATATCATGGTTATTTTAAATTAAGTACAATACGACCATACAACTTTATGTTAAAAAATAAAAGTTTAAGAACAAAATAAATAAAACAAAAAAAAAATTACGTCAATAAGATTCGAACCCAACACCTTCATCTAAAATAATGATATAAATAATATAGAAAAATCACGCCAACAGGATTCGAACCCTACACCTTATAATTAAATAATGACACATATATGCACCAAATTGAAATTGGATAACCAAGATCAATGGATTAAAATTGATTGATATGTCAATTAATTTGATAAATCAACCGGTTTATTATATTACTTTAATTTAATTTAATACTAATAATGGCACTTTAAAAAATCTTATAAATTTATAATAGCTAACTTGGGTACAACCCTTCGTTTATGAGCATATCTAACTTTGTATCTTGATCTTCATAGTTTTTTCATGAGTGTTAGTTAGCAGTTTAATTTGCTCCTCTATCAAAATTGTTTCACCATGATGGTTGTCACACAAGTTTGATGCTTAGTAAATAATAATACATATACTTTACCTCACCAAGTATGTTTCTAATTGCAATATCTATCTAGCACAATCCAGTACTGTGCTATGTTCACGACTTGTCTCACTTGAATTATTCTCCTGGGTTGTCCTTTGCTGGAGGACTTGCAAGTGTCCGAGTGCTTTGGTTTGAAAAAAAATCAACTAGAGTGTAATTCGGTGTAACCTAAAAACTTTTCACGCCCACGGATGGAATGAATCATTGTTTTGCACGAAAACCTGAAGAAGAATTAGACATCTTCAACTTCACTGAAGTAGAAGATTTTGCTGATTACTATAAGACTTGATTGATCATCATCCAGCTGAGAAATCGATCAATTGTTGTTCTTGCCTTTGAACAATTGTAAGTATACTAACTCTGGTGTGTATCAATATACGTAGTATAGATAATCGATTAGTATGCATGTTAAGAAAATTTTGAATTCCGCCACTCAACCCTAGGGGTAATTTAACCACAGATGGAATGGATTATTGGTGGAATGGGAAGAAAACGGTATTGCCCCTGCTGGATCAAGAGTCAATTTGCAGCATCAATATCACAGCTTGATCTCTTTGAAGTTGAGCAATGTCAGAGTTAATGATCCGATTTATATAGTCCTTCCGCATGGATTTTCTTGTCTTGAAAGATTTGAACTTAAATATTAAATAATGTGTAGCAGGACCTGTGATCAATATAAATAATATTGCAAGCAATTCATTATGGTACTTGAGCTTGATCCGGATCCATGGTTTTAGATTCGACAATGTTCAGGTTGCAAATATGCAGTATGGTCGACATCGCAACGGTTTGAAGTTGAGCACAGTGGACGTTGATGATCCCTTTTTCAAATTATGTTTGCATAGATTTCCTTGCCTTGAAAAATTAGAACTTGAAGAACGTATATAGAGCATGCATGTGACATAATAGGAAAAAGACAAAAAGAACCCTAAATAAATCCGTCCTAGACTCCCGTATAAATTATCAAAGAAATTTACTTTTAAAATATAATAAATAGCTAAGAAAATTATAATATGAAAATTTCGTAATATAATTTATGTAGGTATTATATATCATTATTATGTTTTTTATTTTTTTTTAGGTATTTGTAAAGTTGAAAATCATTGATAAAAAAGGTTAATGCTCTGTTTGATTCGCTGAAAATTTGTAAGCTAGACTGAATTGAACTTAATAAATTTGAAATGAATTGAGTTTAATAAATCTGAACTGAATTGAATTTATCTGAACTTAATTAATCTGAAGTGAATTTATCTGTACTGAACTTTGAACCGAATTGAACTTAATTTAATAAATTTGAACTGAATTGAATTGATCTTATTTTTACTGAAATTAAGTTGAAATGAACATAATCTATGGAAAACTACATTTTAGTGTCACTTTTTTAACTTTATTACACTTTAGTGTTGTCTTAAATCTTTCTTTCATTACTAATGATAAAATGCAATCTTTATTGCATGCAAGTGACATTAGGAGAAAATATTTACTAAAACATAGTACTTTTTTCCTACCTAAACTACCCCTCTATTAATATGTTTTTTTCTTCTTCTATCTTACATATTAGGAAAATCATATCATTATATCTATATTAATCACGTCATTATCTTCTACCTTAAATTTAGCAGCTTTGACTACATCATCAATTATTCTCCACATAATTAGGATTATATATTCATTTATTTATACTCCAAATTAACCAATAACATAGGTGTTACTACAAATTAACATTACAACTTAAGTGTATCATTTTCATTAACAGGTTCTACAAATTAACATGTACCTTTACAACTAAGTGTATCATTTTTATAATACCATATCCTTTAATGAAAAAAAATTAAATTGAACTCTAAAGTTTGTTCGGCAATCATGTATCACTACAGCAAAATGGTCGTGTACAATTATATGTTGTTGTATATACATTATATACCACATTTTTATACTTGGATACGGGCGGCGCATACATCATATATATCAAGTACGATATTGTTTGATACATGTACACGAGATCAATGCTCACAAATCATGAATAACAAAAAAAAAAATTGAAGTCTAAAGTTTGTTTGGCGATCATGTACCACTGCTGCAAAATGATCATGTACAATTATATCCCGGTGCATATACGTCATGTATCATATTTTTTATACATGTATACGGGCAACACGTACATCATATATATAATGTACCATATAGTCGGTGCATATATGTCATGTATCATATTTTTTATACATGTATACAGGCAGCAACACATACATCATATATATCATGTACCATATTTTTTGATACATGTACATTAACCGATTAAAACACTTTATAAGGGAGTTTGAGATCAATGCTCACATATTTTTGTGATTCAAATGATGCTTGGTTTGTTCAATTTTCATGTTAACTAGTAGTACAAAACATGTACATACTATCTCATGTGAAATTGGTACTATTGTTTAAACATATGTATGTTTAAAGCCTATGGTTTGTTTGATAATCATTTACTATTGTTACAAAATCTTCTACAATACTTTGTGATTCATGTATCACTGCTACACTCTGGGAGAGTTTGTGGTCAAAGGTCAAATCATGTATGGAAAAAATAATAATCATGTACCATATTTTATCCATGTACCATTGAGACAATCCACCGTGGAGTTTCATGGCCATATTAAAAATTCAGGTATAATAAAAAAAAAAATAACAAATCAGTTATCATTGTTAATTAGCCCTACAAACACTTGTCCGTACGAACAGATTACCAACAGAGTGCTTCAAGTGCATTTTGTATGACACAAAATTATAAGTAAAATGTAGTAATAATATTACATTGTGTATCTGACTTTAATTTGTATTGGAAATTTGGCATTATAAATTTTTGCTAATTCTAATTCAATAAAAGTTTTCACAATGATCCTCTGCCTCCACGCCCCGTAATGGATGGAAGTGTAATGAAATTCTCTCTCGAGATATACTTCCATGGACAATATCACTGTAAATCCAATCTGCAAGGTTCAAATTATACAATCTATATCGTGCACCATATATCAATTTAAATGATTCTCATGTACTTTTTTTGTGGCTCACTTCAAGAATCTTCGTTAATCTAAATAAATTTGGTACACCTGAATGCCGATCGAGTTACAATTGGCTGGAGCTTAGAGAAAACCACCAGGAAAGAATGACATGCCGATAAGATTGTTTGACATGAGCATAAAACCGAGAAGAATTGGTTTGATACCTGTAGTCTCTTTGAACCGGACTTTGAGATTTCATTCAAATATATATATATATATATATCTTCAACCCCTTAAAGGAGTTTCTGAAAATATATATATATATATAGAGAGAGAGAGAGGGGAAAGGGTTATTTTGGGTATACCACATCAAACATCACTTTTTTAAAAGAATATTTTAAATGTCATTAAAATGTAATTAAGTTGCCAAAGTGTTACCTAGATGTAATTGACCCATCTATAAATATAAATAAGTAATTTAAAGTGGGATGGATGGAGCAGTCAATTCATAGACCAGTGCCGGCAGTTTCAGAGTTGATAGTTCCGGAACCGGAACCGAGAGACTCCTTGCATCACTTCACTGCTTTTCGAAATAGAAATACTGAAATTAGAATACTCTTCGACCATTGCCGAATTCTCAACTACAATCATCCCTTGTTACAGCCGCATAAATTCCGAAGTTACGCACTTAGACAGGGTGGTAACCGATCACTCAAAAACTCGCAGGTGACGTGCTCGATGAAATGCCCCAATGAATGTTTCAACCTCTAAGCTTACACTTGCCGTGTAATTTTCATTCCTTTTGACTGTTTGAGTTAACCTCTCTCAGGATCTTACCTCATTGGACACTTCATGGAGATTGGCACTTTCATTGCTTCACTGAGGTTCAATGCCTCTGCAATCTTCGGAAACACCGGTGGCCTTCGTGTTCCAAATATGCCTCCCCTGCACTCTGCAAGTAAGCAGTCTGAGTGACTTCGCAAGTTAAGTTCTTGAAAATCGACACTGGCGCAAATTCTTATACACTAACAATACTCTTTTCCAGATTTGGTGGTTATGAAACCATTGGTGGTTAGTGCAAAAGGCACACATAAAACCGAAAGTGCCAAGATTCTCAATAGAAGATTGAAAAGGAAGGTAAACATTTACTAGCATTCATCTTATAGTCAGCCATTTGTTCGACTTAATTATATTGTCGTTGTTTGCCATTTGACTAGCTTGTTACACAACTTGATGGATTGTATGCTGCTACATAATATGGTTATGTAGATTGTAGCTGGTGTGCTTTGAACTTTGATAATGTGTTGTTCCATGTGATACGCCATGTTTACTTAGCATTGAGTTGTGAGTGTTCTTTGTGTCATTGTGCATAAGTGCATTCCGTATTGACGAATGTTGATTTTTATCAGTTCAATGGAACAGCCACAAAACCAAGGCTTTCAGTGTTCTGTTCAGATAAGCAGTTGTATGCTATGTTGGTAGATGATCAAAACAAGAAGACCTTATTTTATGGAACTACTCTGCAGAAATCAATGCGCAACGATCCATCTTCAACTACAGCTGTAAGCATCCCACTCCTTGGCTGATATTTTAAAGCAGAAATAAATACTCGAAATGAACATTCAAGGACAGATTAAGTACAATTACTATGCTAATGCTATTTTTTTTTCCTTCTAATTTTAAGTACAACAACTGCTATGCTATGTGGTTGCACAAAACTGTTGTTTGCTTAATGCTTGTAAATTTATGCTCTGTTCAGTTATAACTGGCATTTTGATCTTTCTTTCTTTACATCTGAGCAAATTTACTGTACTGAAATAAATTAGTCCCTTGTTGAAGTTGAACCCTGTATTTGAATGTTTGTGGAAATTCATAATCTTAGGAAACGGCTGAACGTGTTGGGGAAGAGCTGATAAAGACTTGTGTGGATCTCAAAATAAATGAAATTTCTTCATATGATCGCAATGGTTTAGCCAGAGGAGAACGGTTGCAGGCCTTCGAGATTCCCATTGCTCGCCATGGATTCTTAAAGCGATAGATTTGATTGCGTTGTTTCCCTCAGTTGGCCAACATTGATGGAAATTTTAATGTTGTAGAGTAATAGTGTGTATTTGAAGTTTGATAACTGAATATGTTTGTACCAAATAGAAATTTATCAATATGCTTTCATGGTTTAATGAAGGAAACCATAAAATGATAGTCACAAGTCTCCATGAAAAGAACCAGGCAAAGTCGCATAGTCTAAACAACATCGCATTTTCGTCATATCCATCATATTCCATTTTATTAGGATTGGTTTGGCAAGACATTATAATTAACCAGGGGTGCCGCCAGTGGCTCTACCACCACCTCATCATCCACCACTTCTTTCAGAACCCAACCCTTTGCTGTAACCAGGGGAGCCGCCATAACCAGGGCAAAACCTTAGCTCACAAAAACACTCTACAGATGGTGGTAGGACCCGACAATCCCATACCCCATAGTCGATGTTGCCTCCACTACCTTCTCTGCTAATTCCCACAGAGACGCCAACGGGCACATAGTTGTAACCAAGGCTGCCAACGCCAACACTTGACCCACCACCACTGCCTCTGCCTTCAACTTGGTAGTCCTGTCCACCATTATTTGTCTCATCGAAGACTTGTGGTTTATGTTTATGAACGTTTGTGGTAGCCGGAGAGCCCAATGGTTTAACATTGAGAAGGGGTTTAACTGAATTCTTTTGCAGTGGTTTGTTGGGCTAGAATTGAATTATGAAAACTGTAAATACATGTAATTTCTTACAAATTTTGTGCTTACAACTTTTATATTGCATAATATTTGTAAATCTATTAGGTGGTATATTATGAAGATTCATGGTTCCGATCACTATTTGAAGAGCGGTCGAACACAATGACACTGGGAGGAAATAGGCGCGTGTTTTTTTATGCAAATCCAATTAACCATGGTAAAGAAGTGCCTTTGATTTGAAGATATAAGGCAGAGAGAATTAACCATGGTGTTGAATTGCCCTTGATTTGAAGGCGGAGAGAATGAAGTGTGACACCGAATTTCAATTGCCATGGCATTACATGAAGTTTTCAAAGAGATGTATAGCTTGAGGAATGAACAGAACTCTTGAAGATGTAGGAAACAGCGTGTTTCTGTTGGTCAGGCTGAACCGATGTATAATGAACCAGAGGGGAACGGTTGCAGGCCTTCGAGATTGCCATTGCACGCCATGGATTCTTGCAGCGATAGATTTGATTGCGCTGTTTCCCTCAGTTGGTCGGCATTTTATGGAAATTTAATGGTGTAGAGACAGTAGAGTAATAGTGTGTATTTGAAGTTTGAAAACAGAATATGCTTCTACCAAATTCATAAGAATTTATCAATATGATTTCATGGTTAAAATAATGAAGGAAATCATAAAATGATAATGAGAAGCATGTGATGTTGATACCATGCAACATTTTGGTTAACATTGTCATGTTTTCCATGAAAAGAACCAGACAAAGGAGAAATTTTTTATAGGTTTTTTATGACACAGCATGCACTATATGAAAAAAAATCCACGAGTTATTCAAGGAAATGTTTTGATCAAACTTCAGCATACAATATGGATTCACCGGAAAATGAAGGGAACTCGATGCTGGAGTTTGATCCACATGCTTGTGCACTTGGAAAAATAGGACACTCGATGAAACTTGAGGCAGAGGTATCCACACACAGGTGAACTTGGAAAAGCTGATAATTGCCAGCAAGATCAACATTGCACTCCACAAATGGCGCATAGCCTACACCTTCTTCTATTGCTTTCTTTATGCTATCCTCACTGTAAAAGTTTCCAGGTCGAATTCCTGCATTTCATTCATTCTTTCAGTTCAAATCTCTACTCCATCATGGCTAGTGGTAATGCAACAATATTAACTTTACTGTACCTGCATCAGCGAGAACTTGCAGCAAGTTGGCCTTATCCTTGAGGTCAAGTGCTGCTTTGAAGTAAGAGTGCTGGTCAAGAGAGGTACACGTCCCGTGCTTCTTCCATTCGTGACGCCAAAACTTGATTCCATCAGCAGAAGGACATGAGAGTGTAGGCCAATCTTTCTGCATTCTACAAATGAGATCTGAGACCTGGCACATTTCTTCGTTGATTAGTTAACACAACATGTTGGAAGTCTTCACGAAAGTGGCGATATATGTGATTGGTTACCTCTGTTTGGTTGAATTTAGCTTGATTGTTACAATTTCGTGGATATGTTCCATTGTTGTAATTCGGCCAGAGTCCATGTATGCCAAAATCTTCAGCAGGTCTCCCGGTAGTGGGGTAGCAGCAGCTACGCTTGGAGTCACAAGACGATACATGCCACTGCATCATATCACCAGACATGTTAATGTTATGAACTGTAGTTACATAGCAATATAGAATACATAAGATTGGAAATTGAGCAGCACAATGACTATGGAGATGATTCAAATAGTACCGTACTTTTTACTATGAAGAAAAACTCACCTCTTGAACGAAGTAGGAGAAATCAAATTGTTGGGCTAAAACCGAAATTGATAGGCATTGTATAACTAGAAGCTTGATGAGTTGAGATCTCTTAAAGTCCATTTAGTACTGTAATGTAATAATTTCTTGTTCTTGTCAAGTTTCTGTGCAAAAATGCAAATGTGATTTAATGATACTTATAAGTTATTTTAAGTTATAAGCAAAAGTGTGTGTTTACATTATTAAATGTTCAATGGCGAGCTTATTTTGACAGAGTCAAAATAGTATTCAAGTCACACGTTTTCTTCATCCTATATTTAAGACACCATGATTTAATTTCTTAATCATTCTTTTGAATAGAAGTTAATATTGTTTTGTCTCAGGTCACGCTGTGCTCATCAAGTAGCATGTTTTTGCTTATTAGTTAAAATGTCAGATGTAAGCATTGTTGTCCACACATATCAGTGTAATATAATCCTATTATTTCTGTAACTAATCGTAGTGTATGATGATTGATGAGTAATCTTTTTGTGAACTTTCCAGGTAATACGCAATCGCCCGATGATACTCGAGCTAATTATTAATTAGGGATTTTTTTTTTTTTATAATTGTTATTTTGATTCATTAGCTCACCAGTTAACAAGCAAACATTGTTTCAACATTCAAGTTGGGTTTTAACATCCCTCAATTTTCACTTTTTATGGTTTGGACTCAATTAGTTAGTGGATTTCACTCCATATGTCAAATATTAGTTCACATTATTTGAGACTTTTATTGTGAGTCTCATATTTGGAGTTTAAGCTTAGGCTACTAATTAGTAGCACATTGTCATTGGCTACTAATTAATATCCTCTTTATAGCCTCCATATGTCGAACAAAGACACTAATTTCATTGAAATGAGTCACACTTGATAGTTATTTCAGTGACAAACTACAAGATTCACAAATAATACATTGGAAAATATTATAACAGTGCATTGGAAAATATTACACAAAGCAAACAACAAATTAACAAGCACGTGAAAAACATTAAGGTAAACATGCAAACAAGCAAAGTAATGAAAATACGACATCACACAGAAATGACAATAAAAATATGAAAATAATCAAACTAATTATCATTGAGTTCTTCGAGGAGCTTCGCTTTGAGTTTCTCTTCGGATGGTGATAATTGAGCCGATTTCATTAGTGTTTGAAGTGTTTCCCACTTCACCTCTTGTTTCCTCCACGCTAGTTGCTATTTCTTCCTTTCTTTTCTTACCCGCTCGTACACCAATCTCTCCTGCTCCAATTGAAGGTTAATTGTCATGGCATATGTGTGCATGCAGTTGAAGGGTGCCAGAAAAGTTATCTAAAATTGGATATGATTGTGATTGTTTAGCTTCTCTCTTTGCTTGTTTCTGGCCTATAGAACAACTATTGGTGCTCTCGACATCATCATCACCAAGAATTGGTGCCTCCAGTGTGGTGTAACCTCCATCACTCATCTTACTTCTCTTCCCACTGCCTGCACTATCTGAATCACTCTGCGGGGTTGAGATGTACTCGTCTTGCCAGAGTCTTTTTACCATGACTCTTATCAATGATTTCTTCCCATTTTGGAAATTTCCTCAGCTTCATCCATGCGCTCTCTCAAACATAAACTGACCCCACTGTCAAGTGTGAATAACATGTGCCATTCTTAACTTGATCAAATGGCATCTTCACGTTTGTCTATAATTTCTTCGCTGGTGTCAACAATGGAATCACATGTACGATGAAATCTTAGCATCGTTTACCTCTATTTGCCAACGAGTATTATTTTGAACTGACTATTCAATTTGAAGAACTTCAGCATTCCTAATAATCATATGTTGATAGTGAGATTTGTTGTTGGGTTTCTGGGACAAAATTGCAGTCCTCTCAATAATCATTTGTAGTGGGAGTGGGAATGGACTCTAGAGGTACCAAAATCCTGAGAATAGGTATTCAAATTTCAGGGTAATTGAAGGTGTTTGGATAGTGTTGGAAAGAATCGGACGGCCGTAATATGAGGTGTCGGGATTAAGTGGGGAGTCTTAGGTTAGTAGTTAGTAGTTAATACTCCCCAGTAGGACTGAGCACTGGTCCAGACCCGAAAAATGCACAATTATATGACCAGGAGTAAGCCTGGCAATTGGACCGGTCCGAACAGGTCCACCATTAGTCCGGACCCGTACGGATCGGATTCATGTTGGACCAATTCCAAAATTTTCAGATCAGGCTAGGATCCGATCTGACTGGTCCAGATAGGATCCAATTTTTAAAAAAAATCTCCACAAAAACATAATTTTTTTGGTTGGATCCGGTCGGATCCAGGATCGGATCGGACCAGATGAGTTGCATACGTTTTTTGGTTCGGACTCGGATCAAAATCTGCAGATTGGGCCTAAATAGCCAGACCTAACCCAGAGCCGAGACCGTATGTAACCTGGACCGGTCCGGGGTTGTTTATGCTCAGTCCTACTCCCCAGTCCCCACTTATAAAATCCCCATCTGGCTCTCTCTGTATCTCACAAGTCTGACTACAAATTGAATATGCTGCTAGCCTGCTACAAACCCTGCAAGCCCTAATTTTGATTCCTAGATTGACGCCCAAATCAAATCATGGAGAGGTATAGATCTATCACCGCTCATCATCATGACGACTCGATCGATCAGAATCCGAAAGCAGGTAATCCCATTTCTACCTGCATCTCAGTGCTTCCGAACAGTATTACATGCAAAATTTTCTCCAAGTTTCCTATTAAAGCTATCGGGCAATGCAAATGTGTGTGTAAGGCGTGGCGAAAGCTCCTTTCTGAACCAAATTTCTCCTCTTATTATGCTGCAAATTCAACATGTCTCGTGCAGTATACCCATTCTGTTTCAAGGCCCAATCCTGATTGTTTGCGATATATTTCTGAGAATTTGGATTGGTCTCAAACAACCCTAAAAATAGCCCCTCATTTTCAAACAGAATCGTTTCAGCTTATCGGCTTGGTACATAGCTTCTTCTGCTTTTTAGAAAAACAACCTAATAAGATTAAAGTTATGTATCTCTACAATCCAATCACCCAAGAGTCTATTGCAATTCCTCAACCTACAGGAGGTGCCTTTGTTTTGGCATATCATTTTGGTCTTAATGTGTCTCATGATACTATTACTATTAAGGTCATGAGGATGGCTTATGTGTTTGGTTCTCGGAAAATCGAGATTTTCACCGTCGGAGTTGATCATGAGTGAGTGGAGATCTCTGTCTGTTTCCTTCACAGATTTGGACTTTAGGTATAAGGTAGCGTATGATGGGTTGTTTTGTTGGATTCGGCGGGTTGCAGGCTCATCTGTTTCGATATCGACCTTTGACATTGCAGAAGAAAAATTAGGCCAAATATCTGGCCCCATGGACTTGGTCTTGGATACAAACCTCCGTCTGGAATTGAGGGTGCTTGGTAATCAGTTGAGTCTAGTTGACACTTCTGATTCGTCACACAGATTAGTATATGGATGATGCAAAGGTGCGCGGTTGCAGGGTCTTGGACTAGAGTTATAATCTTGAGAAGCTGGTTTTCTTCTGTCAGGGATCACTCAACTGATTTACATCCCATCGCAGTAACAAAGATGGAGAGATACTATTTCAACAAGCTTGTACAAAAGTTGTAGACTTCCGGGACGTTGTTTCAACTTTTCAACCAGGAAGTGTCTCATCTCCTGTAATGTTCAGTTGAAAAAATGCTCTGGACTTTGACATTTATACCACCGGCAATAAACATTTTGTGACATACACTCCAAGCTTTTCCAGTGGATTGGCAGACAAGTTCCAAATAAAGAACAAGTAATACGAAGTATGTTCAGCTTCAGCCGTTCTAATCACCAATCGAGCAAGCTTTACAGTGATTTTAGGTTAGGTTTGATTTATGTTATTTACATTTCCCATTGTCATTACACATTATTTACTTCTTGCAATTAAGCTGAAATTTATTTATTTTTTGAAATTTGGCATCAATCCACAAATTTTGTTGCTACATATTAGTCCGGTCAAATGATTTTTGGACTGTCATGACCAGTTTAGCTTGATCAATAAAAAGGAATTAGGAAGTACAATAATCAGATGTGTTTAATGGTACAAATTAGAAATGTATCATGCATGCTCTGTATGATCAGTCAATCAGAGTTCGTCACGTGATGCAGAGTTATCAGAAAATGAAGGGAATTCAATCTTGGAACCGCAACGTCCACCATGTGGAAGAACAGGACACTTGATGAAACTTGAAGCAGAGGTATCCACACACATGTAAACTTGGTAAAGCTGGTGGTTCCCTGCAGGATCAACATTGCACTCTATGAACGGAGCGTATCCTACACCTTCTTCAATTGCCTGCTTTATGCTTTCCATGGTGTAAAACTTTCCTGGTCGAATTCCTGCAATATATTTTCATTTTTATGATTAGAATCTGTATATATGCCTTGAACTTGTAGACAATGATTTTTCTTGTTTTGCTCGTCATTTTAGAACCTATAATTCCATTTTGAAGGCCTTAAAGATAGTCTGTCAACTATATTCTGAGTTTGTCAATTGCTCAAGTCATGAGACATTCAATTGCAACAGAGTCACTGATGACTGATTATGTCGTCTAAACCTCAATTTGAAAATATAAGCGTTCACGTACCTGCGTTTTCAAGGACTTGCAGCAAGTTGGCCTTGTTCTTGAGTTCAAGTGCAGCTTGGAAATAAGAGTGCTGGTCAAGAGATGTACATGTCCCGTGTTTCTCCCATTCATGTCCCCAGAACTTCATGCCATCTGCAGTTGGGCAAGCTAGTGTTGGCCAATCCTTTTGCATTCTACTTAATAAATCTGATATCTGTATTGAAATTTTCATAGTTTTCAGTTTAGTAAATGATGCAATGAAATGAAAAGTAAGTAGTCACTTATTTTTTAATTTTTTTGAACTACTAATGTATTCATTTAATTACCTCTGATTCTTCCAAAGAAGACTGACGATCACAATTTGCCGGCCATTTTCCGTTGTTGTAATTCGGCCACAGCCCATGTATGCTAAAATCTTCAGCAGGCTTTCCAGTTGTAGGATAGCAGCAGCTACGCCTCGAGTCGCAGTAAGAAGCAGGCCACTGCAACCAACATCAACAAATGTGTCACGCGCGCTTATCGAAGATATCTCCACACAATGAAAAACCAATAAAGATGGCTAACTATATTAAACATGAATGGATATGCAAACCTGTTGAACAAAGTAGAAGAAATCAAAATCGTCCTGGGAAAAAACCGAAATCGATAGACATTGTAAAACCAAAAGGTTGATCAACAGATAACTCTTGAATCCCATATTGTATTCTTGCTAGTTTAATCTTTACTCTTCTGATAATGTTGTGTTCAAAGTAGAATGTTTAGCCTGTACTTATAAGCAAAGAGAGATGTGTAGATAGGAATATCCATCCATACTGGTATATGCTTGGTGAGTTGTTAATTATGCAGTACACGGCTTTAAGTGTTAGGACAAGCTATAACGTGTATGTATAAACTTCACAAGTGGTTATCTTAATCTCCATTTTAGACAACATTGATTGCTTCTTAATGTATATCTAAGAGTTAAGACTAAGAATCAGTAATGTTGTACTTATAATGTCATCTTGATCTAAATGTAATTATGTTGCTCAATCTCAGATTAACACTTGGCATTGCTTGCAAGTCAGAACTGCATTTAGCTATGTTTTCCTTCAAGCATTAAAAACAATAAAAAACAGAATCATTTGCTGTAAATGTAGTTATGGAGTACCAAAAAATCAATAACAAGATGACTTTTGGATGTTTATTTTCAAACAATTTGGTGGAATATGCTCGTAATGTTAGCTTTAAAGTTATGGAGTATGCGTGACGTTGAAAAACACTTTGATGGGAAATTCATGCTTCTATTTTGTGCATCATTTCGTTATGTTCCATATTGAGAATGCAAAAATGTAGTTAGTGTGGGGGACGAAAACGTTGCATAAATTCGTCATATTTAATCATGTATTTTGGTATGAAATTTTATGGTTTAATTACTGTGTCAATTATTTTTCACACTATAAATATCAAATTCTAGTAGTGAGGGGAATAACCAGAGGGAACGTCATTCATTGTGTGTATTGTATTCTCTCCTCAAGAAAGGAAAAATATTATATACTCCTTCCATTCCACCATTCCACCAAAAGTGTCCTTATTTGATTTTTTCGGTCAACAAATTTAAATTTTAACTTTCGATTACTCTTAAACTATAATAATAAAGTATTTAACGATATTATATTATGAAAATATAGAACTTATATTTTCATAATATAATTTCGTTAAAATACTTTATTATTATAGTTTAAGAGTAATCGAAAGTTAAAGTTGAAAATTGTTAACGGAGAAAATTCAAATTATTATGACATGGAATGAAGTGACTATTCTTCATGTATAAGATTCAAACCAGAGTTTTTGTCGTTACGGCCCAAATATTTTACTAATACATCTCAAGTATGGTGTTAAGTATATACCCGAAGGTGCACGTAAGGGTGTTACATTTTCATTTTTCTCTTTTTCTTTTTTCACCATAAATAACCGGGGATCTACTTACTTGAAACTTTGGAAGCAAATTATTTATGAAAAAACGTCACCATCCACGCGCGGTCCACCACCCGGACCACGTCCATGAATCTACATAATCCTGAGATGTTTTATTAGGAATTAAGATCATACAAGTACAGAGATGTTGTCTCACCTTAGTATTATTACAAAGAAAATAACTTAGAACATAGAATGTACTAGTGGTATATTTTTGTTTAAAATGATGGAAACTTGAGGTTGGAAGCGCATTTAAAATTGGGCATCCCAGGACACTCAATAATTCTTGAAGCAGAAGTGTCCACACATATATAAATCTGGTATA
This sequence comes from Plantago ovata, assembly GCA_028274465.1. Taxonomy (NCBI): domain Eukaryota; kingdom Viridiplantae; phylum Streptophyta; class Magnoliopsida; order Lamiales; family Plantaginaceae; genus Plantago; species Plantago ovata. Next base: position 22,578,436 of record CM051457.1, read on the forward strand.
GTTGGCTGTTCCCGGATGTATCAACATTGCACTTAATCCCTGGCTCGTACCCTATGGCCATTCTCACCGCGTCGGTGATGCTACCAAAGCTATAAATCCCACCTGGTTTGATCCCTGTAAATGTATATTAACACATGAGATAAAACGGTGCGCGAGAAATAATATGTTTATCTTTTGTTCATTTCACTTTAAGTCAGTTTAATTTTTTTTTCAGGCAAATGAAAAAGAAATTTATTTACTGGACAGTATATCCCCCAATTAATAGGTATTCAGTAATCAAGTCAGTCCAAAGGGTCGCATACTTATGCATATATCTACACCCATAGATCTTACCTATTTTATATGAAGATTTAATACCATGGAGGGTCTATACAAAATTAATAATGTCAAGATTATGATAATGTATTAATGCATTCTCTGTAATCAGCTTAACTATACACTAATTGTCATCAAATAAAATTATTGTTTAATTCAAATGATTAATACATTATGGCTATAGTACTGTACCTGCGTTTTGAAGGATCTGGAGAAGATTTACTTTAGACTTGAGAATGAGAGCGGCCTTAAAATAACCATGTTGGTCTAGCACGGATTTGGAGCATGTGCCATGTTTCTCCCATTCGCGTGACCAAAATGCTGAACCAGTGCTGCTAGGGCAAGCTAGAGTAGCCCAATCTCGTTGCATTGTGCTAATCAGATCAGAGATCTGCACCAACAAGATCATTCGGTAAAATGTGCCTACTACTGAACACAATAAGCCTAAATATATTACGTATTCCTTAATTCCAGGCCAAATGTTACACACACCCAGTAGTAAGTACCTTTGATTGGTTATAAGAATGGCTGGGGTCACAATTTGAAGGGTATGAACCATCATTGTAGTTTGGCCATAGTCCATGGATGCCGAAATCTGATGGGGGTTTTCCGGTTTTGGGGTAGCAACAACTTTGCTTGGTGTCGCAGTATGATCCAGGCCACTGCAATGAGAAATGAACACGCGGAACAAAACAATAAAAAATGGTGTTCTCTATGTCCAAAGACATTTTTTAAAAATAAATTAAAATTGGTTACCTGTTGAACAAAATAGAAGAAATCAAAGCCTTGAGCAGAACATATATGTAAGAACATATTGAGAGGTTGTAAGAACAGTAGTACTCTTAGCAAAGTAGAAGACTGAAACTTCATTTCCATTCTGCTCATGCTAGTGATTGAAATATGAGGGTGATAATAATAATAATCAGATACATGTCTCTTTATATTAATTAAAAGTAGGAGAAAATGTGAACATAGTTAATGAGTGAAAGGTATATATGAAATGGATCCGGACCAATTATTTGTTGATATTTGGTCATCTCATTAAGTAGGGAATCAGAAATTATTGAAAGCGGGTGTGTAGGTCTAGTATGTGAGACTAACTTTGTGGGTTTCTTCAATTCAAGGGGCCTCTGACCTCTAGACCCCCTCCTCACTGTGCATATAGGTCCTCTTGCACATTGAGGGATCCAGGGAGAAATGCCAGGATGAAAATTTCCGATTTGTAGTTATTAAAAGTTTGCTTGCATGGAGAGCTATATATATGATTTAATTTTGCTTCTTTTTACAATTTCAAATTTTTGGGGAAACTTTTGGCACATTTCACCTTGGCTTTAGAAAGAGGGGAAGTGTAAAAATGATGTATATATTGCTTCTTCTTTTTTTTAATACATAATATTTATACAGGAAGCATTTTCAAGAGGATAGGATTGATCTAATTAAATTTGCTAAATTGAGACTTACGAGGGTATAAACGTATTATTGCACCTTAAATCGTCAAACAAATAAGTTGGGAGAAGGGGGTTGGTAGTTTAGTGGTTATAGCACATAAAAGTTACAGAGTTGAGTTTTGTAACGGACTATGAGAGTTAGAACATTGGTAGAATCCACATCATCAAGTCAATTTTGTTTTACCAGTCGACATCGATCGTCAAATTACAAAGATAATAACAAAGTTGTGTGGTGTCTCATAATAATATTCTTACAAATTACCCAAGAACGGAAGTACAAAGCATCAGAAAAGGACAACCAGTAATAATCCAAGGAAAACAATTAACTTAAATTAAAATTAAAATGATGGAAACTCGATGCTGGAACCACATCTTCTTCCATTTGGCATAACAGGACACTCGATGAACTTTGAACCAGAAGTATCCACACACAGGTAAATCTGGTACAGCTGACTGTTCCCGGATGTATCCTCATTACATTCTATCCACGGAGTGTACCCGGTCGCACTCTGGATCGCGCTTTTTATACTGCTCAAGCTGTAAACCCCGTCATCCGGATTAATACCTGCAAAAATTATGTACAAGCAAATGATTAATATACTTACAAGTTGCGGATTTGTGGGCCCCACATAGAATGATGGAGTAGTGATTTTCTAAATTGCTCCCTAGTAATTAACGCGGAATAATTTACCTGCACCCTGAAGGATTTGGAGAATATCCACTTGAGACTTGAGCCGAAGAGCAGACTGAAAGTAACCATGTTGGTCCAGCACGGACTCAGAGCAGGTCCCGTGTTTCTCCCACTCGTGTGACCAAAATGTAGACCCGGTGCCACTAGGACAAGCAAGAGTAGCCCATTCACTTTGCATCGTGCTAACCAAATCAGATATCTAAGAAAAGAAAAACATCATTGAGAATAACGACTTGGCCTAATTGATAAAATTGAGATTCTTGCAACCTTTCAAACAGGTACGATTACTCCACCTTAGATTGATCATAAGCATTGTTAGGGTCACAGTTTGAAGGGTACGTGCCATCCTTGTAATTCGGCCATAGTCCATGGATACCGAAATCAGACGGGGGCTTCCCTGTCGTAGGGTAGCAACAACTTTTCTTCGTGTCGCAGTAAGATCCAGGCCACTGATATTACACGTAAAAATCATCCATAAATTGTGATTTCAAAGTTTTCTAAGAATTCAGAACCAAAACAAGTCTAAACAGTACTAGACCGTATTAGTCACACACAGCAAATTTCAGTCGAAACCAAAACTAGAGAGAAAATTTACTCACCTGCTGAACGAAATAGAAGAAATCAAAGTCTTGTGCAGAAGAAAGCGCCACTGAGAGACATTGTAAAACCAAAAGCTGAACCAAAACAAGAGACAAAAACTTCATTTCCATTTTATTTAAATGTTCGATTGAAGTAGTGAGTGATATGAAATGATAGACTATTTGGGTGTTATATATAGGCTCGGGAAAAAATTGGGACAGAGTTGAGGAGTATGAACACAAAAATTGTTACGTAACGGATCGGGTGTGAAATGGATCGGACCAATTATTGGTAGTGAAGTCGATTATCGGCTGTGTTGATGATACATACAGATTATCTTTTGATTGAGACGATTATTGGGATAAATATTAAGAGACTGGAAAATTGTTGTCCAGGTAATTGGACTATACTAGGAATATTATTTTCTTCCAAGTGGTTAGACTTAGAGAATCATGCACATATCTTTACTAATATTTGGCAACACATTAACAACAAAAGAAATTTGAACAACAACGTATACGGAATATCTTCTTCACTATATGAATATGGATTGTCCTCAATTTGGCAAAAAGAAACTTTTCCGAGCAAAAAAAGAAAGAACTTTTCTCCATATACGTTACATTCCCGTAAGTAATAGTATGATTTGCTTTGAAAGGGAAAATTACATATATAAATCAATAAACAAAATCTCTTACAAAAATAGCTACCTTCCAATAATATTTACAAAATGCTCGCTGCTTTCTACATGAGCGTATCTCAAAATCTCGCTCGAGTGGATTTTTTTAATAAGGATTTTTTAAATTCGCCTATAGAAATGGACCTTAAAATCTTACTCAATGGGATTTAATAAGGATTTTTTAAATCCATCTACAAAAGTGGACCTCAAAATCTCGCTAAACTGGATTTAATAACAAATTTGAAACTAACTGAAAATGACCAAAATTAGCCGAAACTAGCTACAAACTGTTAATTTTATATTTTTCCTAAAATTAACCGTTAAAACTAGTTGTTAATTAATGGATGAAACTAACTATAAAATTATTAAATTAACTCTAAAAACTTATTTATGCCAAACTAAAACAATTAAAAATATGAAAATTAAAATTATAAAAATATAAACCATTATTTTCACTGAAAAAAATAGTTTCAGATTAGTGTCAACACATAAAAGCTAGTTTCATACAAAAAAAACTAGTTTCAAAAATTAGTTTCAGACAAAAGCTAGTTTCATAAACAAGTTGAAACTATATGAAACTAACTGTTAATGCTAGTTTCAGCATCATAAAATGTTAATTTCATTAGTTTCAACAACAAAAATGCTACTCTCTCCGTCCCATAAAACTTTACCCACTTTTACATTTTCCAGTTAACAGTTTTCGACTTTGATTACAAATTACTCTTAAATTGTAATGGTAAAATATATAAGAAATTATATCATGAAACTTTACTTCCTAAATTTTCATTATGTAATTTTGTTAAATATTTCAACATTACAATTGAAGAGTAATTTGTTGTCAAAATTGAAATTTGTTGACCAGAAAAAGTCAAAATGGGTACAGTTTTTTAGGACGGAGGTAGTATTGGTTTTACCAACAAAAATGCTAGTTTCATTAGTTTTAACATCATAGCTGCTGGTTTCAACAACAAAATGCTAGTTTCATTAAGTAAAGCATCATAAGTGCTAGTTTCAGCAACACAAATGCTAGTTTCATTACTTTCGGCAAACACGAATGCTAATTTCATTAGTTTTAGCATCACAAGTGAACACAAAAATGCTATTTTCATTAGATTCAGCAACACAGATGCTAGTTTCATTAATTTCGGCAACACAAATGCTAGTTTCATTAGTTTCTGTATATAAATATTAATTAGGAGATTATTTTGTTGGTTATATGTAAAAAATAGTTAAATATAATTAGTTATCAATTAATTAACACTAATGGATGTAAGAAACACCATCAAAAACCAGTTTAGCGAGAAATTGGAGTCTAATTCCATATTAGCGAGATTTTTAAGACTACTTGATTAGATTTTAGGGCAAAAAAAAATAGAATGACTTTTTGTAAGATGTTTTTTAAAGTGATTGTTTTGGTAAGAGAGTGCTCTAGACTACCACTTATATGTAATTTTCTGAATTTGAAAAGTATCTTGAACTTTTAAAGTTTCATAAATATGTTTTGTATTTTCAATTGATGATTGAGATTTATCTTTGTAGATTATAGAATTTAAAGAAAATCTATATATGTGAGTTACTTGCAATTTTTATTGCAATACAAAAAAAAAAGAGAAAATAATATTAAAGATTATATGTAACTTAGTTGGAGCATTCACAACAATTTTCCTACACAAAAATATTTTAAATATCGTTTTAATTCATTTCCTATAAAGTTTTTTATTTCAAATTTAATATTTAGCATAAATCAATTTCCCTACGAAACAAATGTTCTAAATACCATTATAACTCATTTTCCTAAAATGTGTGTTGATTACGTGTTTAATATTGAGCAAAAGTCCGTTTACCTATAACATAATTTATTTAATTAATAAATTTTACTTCTAGAAACTATAATCTAAATATATACTATGAATTAATGCGTAATATACTAAAAATAATTTTAGGCATTCATATATTTTGGCATGCCAATAAAAAAAATTTATCTTTGGTCATGAAGAGTTTATGAATCTGATTTTTGTAAGTTTTTATCCTTAATTTTATGTTGTTTTTTTTTTTGAAACTTAAAAGATATTTAGATTAATTAATAGAGTTCGGGTTTACAAGCCTAATAGAAGCTAAATTGTATTTACTACATATTACATTTATCCAAATAGGCACACTATCCCAAACAAAATGTAGGGAATCCAAAGTTAGAGAGTTTCTTCCAAATGTTCTTTTTCGGGCTCCGTTAGCTATGTGGTCAGCCACTCCGTTAGCCTCTCTATAGACAAAACAGATCTTAATTTCTTCAAACTCCCGAAGGAGTGCCAAGGCATCCTCCAGTATGGTCTGCTGCTTCCTGCAAGCCGCTTAATTTTATGTTTTTGTTAATATTTAAGAATATTGATGTGAATGCTCTCTTATTACAATAGTAAAAAAAAATCCAAAATTATTTCCGAAAATGCCAAGTTTAACGACTAAACCAGAAAAAATATGGTGTGAACTGCATTGGAATATGCGGGAAGATATTCGGAATCATTTTCGTACAAAATATGTTAAGTGCCATGTAAAGTGGTGATCTGTATTAAATTCCGAATCGGTATATACCTGCATCTCAAAAATCAATCATCACAAATTCACGATTAATATTAAGCTAGAATAAAAATGAAAGTGAAGAGAAGTGGAAGCTTATCTGTTAGTCGGTCGACTTAATTAAGAGTTAAGAGTGTGTGAAACCTGCAAATTAGTCTAATCTCCAGTTGCTGGATCAGATTAGTTTATGTTTGGTAATGACATGCATGCTGATTAGTTTCCCCAAACTAACATGGAGCAGCTACTACTGTTCGTACTTTCAGTTCATTGATTGACGGGCACCACACAAATTGGAGAGTCGGTTTTACACTCCACCACCTTTTTGGTTCATTGATTGATGGGCACCGTGTTCATCTCATTTCGATGATAGTAAAATGTTACAATTAATAGAGACTATTTGCTCGTTAGTATACAAAGTACAAACCCTCAGAAAATACAGATTCCTTTTTGCTCGGTTGTACAGTTCAACCTTTATTTCTAGACTCGGGCAACAAATAACATGGTTACAAAATCCGTGTGTGTCGTTTCACCCCTATTAAAGTTTTCACATACTTCAAACATACCATATGGTATATTTCATGGTATATTTCCTCCTTTGAACTTTGATTAAGAGTCGATGATACAATTTGTAAACTCTCCGAATCTTACCTCTTTCTAGGAAGATAAACATACTAGACGAAGGGGGTCGAGTATTTTTTCAGTCATAACGCACATGGGGTTTGCACGTGTTTAGATCTCTTTATTTCGGTTGTTATCTATCTTCTTATTGATTAAATTTTGGCCGAATTAAAAAAAAAAAAAAAAAAAAGCTTGAAACTAAACACGTGGTTTGTGTTTGAATCCAAACATATGATTACTTATAGATAAACATGTGATGTAACAAAACATACTTATTTGTCCCAATCAATTCTTTACGCATTCCTTTCTTACTTTCTTAGACGTCCCAATCTACGTTTCCATTTTTGGAAAATATCCCATATCCCATCTATATTATTTTAAACATGAACCCCACTTTTACACTTCTTTATCCCCACTCATATTTCACACTCTTTTAATCAACTACCCTACATTTACATACAATATTAATATAACACTACCAAACAAAACCATTCATTAAAAACAGTGTAAAAAACAAACGCAGTCTTATCATTGGGACGGAGGGAGTATAGGACGGAGGGAGTATAATGTTTGGAAACTAAATCGTGAAAGATAATGGATGGACCTGAATAACGGAAGGCATCCCAAAACATACAATTGACATCCTTAAGGTAGACTTAAAACATATTGAAAATGTTGGGTGTTATGTTAAAAAACCAGACCGATCATGAAAATATCCAATCCATGCCAGACGCGCGTTAAATGAAAAGAGGAAAAAATACATACAGGTCCGGCTCTACTTCCGAAATCCTAGTTCCAATTCCAAAATTGGCTAACGGAGACCGGTGACCGAGCATACGCTAACTACAATTGAAGACAATTTAATAATCTCAAAATTAGAGGCCCAAACAATTTTAAAGGTGAATATTGTGCCCCACAAATGTCAATTGGAGGCTATAATAAGGGTCACACTTTATGCTAGAATCCTAAAACTGCATGGAGAAATGAGAATACAGATATTGCTTGATTGCAAGATTCAACTTCAATGACCGAATAGCTACAAGCCTACAACAATGAGGGCTCAACAACACAACTCAAACCAAATACTTGCTTGCAAGATTCAACTTTAAAAAGAGAGAAGCTACAAACCTACAACTATGAGGGCAAAATAACACAGCCCAATCCAAATACGCCCCCAAACAACACGTCGTAAACAATCATTTCAGTAACATAACAGTTCCAATAATTTCACCAACATGGGGACATATAACCTGGATTGATCATTAAACTGAATTGATACTCTACTATATCAGTATAATACAACAACAAGTAAAGAAGTAACTGCATTCTGTATCCTTGTAGAAGGATCATGAGGACAAGAAAATATTTAGAAATCTGTTTTACAGAAACAGAAAGAAGCCAAGGCAAGAAATTAAAGCACAAAAGGAATTTGTGTCTTGCTGACAGAAGCACAAATTCTCAAGCACACAATTAATAACCATAATATAATAGACAGTATGCACGAAACCCCCTCTCCCACTAGTAAACAAAGTTACAGCACTCAATCGAGTTGCTAAGCAATGGCATCATTAAACATCAAATTCATCCCCATGTGATTTACTCTACTGACTCCTATCATACCAAAAACAAACCCAAGTCTATGATACGTAACAAATGATACCATAATCCATAGACTAATTAACTTGAATCAAGACGAACTGGATGCAAATAAACATGTACACCACCATAAGACTGCATATACAGTGAACACAGTGAGTGGTAAAGAACATGTTGCAACGCATTGCTTAGAAAAGCATCTCAGTCATTGCCTAGAATGATATCTATTTCAAGGCCCAAGCTATCTGTACAAATCCCAAATGATAAATCAAATTACCCAACAAAAAAACCATCCACACAAGAACAAGACATAACACACTGCATTTCGCAAATAACGGAAACATTGCAAGACTAATAACTAAGCTGCATAAACATATAATCTTCCAGCGAATATAATAGGTCCATAAAACTAATAAAAAACACCGGAATTAGTAGCAATAAAACATCAATTCAAGCCTCATAAACCAAAATTTAAAAAAGTAGAGTGCTCAACTTAAGATAACATAAACGACATGAAAAATGACAATCTACTCAGTATTTTTTGGGACCTCCACGGCCATAGGTGGACTGAGGCAGAGTCGACTGAACAACATCATTCTCCTTGAGTTGCACACCAGGCAAATCCTTCATCCCGAGGGTATCAAGCATGTCAATGGTCTCCTGGTCAACCTCAATCAGATCCACCCTAATTGCAGACTCATCAGGGATGAAATCCATGCGGCGCTCACGCTCCTCTTCCTGAAGCTTCAGCGAGATGCCTCTGACCGGTCCCTTCTGGATCCTCTTCATGAGGTGGGTTGAGAATCCGGCGATCTTGTTGCGGAGGCGCTTCGATGGGATGATGGCCACCTCCTCCAGGACCTTCTTGTTGGTGTGGAAATCGAGGGTCATCTTGGGGTAGTAGTTCTCGATGACCTGCCGAGAGGATTTCTTCACCGTCTTTGTGCGAACGCGACCCATGGTTGTTGCTGGTGGTTTGAGATGAGCAGCGGCGGCGGCGGTGGGAGAAGAGAATTTGCTAGGGTTTCTGAGTTGTGGGTGAAGAAGGAGAGAGTGAATGGGTGCAGTGAAATTTATTGGGTGAGGTTTTGAGGCTAAATTGATCACGACACCCCCGGGTTATGTCAATCTTGCAGAGGAGCCCCACTGTCCATCAAATGCCACATAAAACCTAACTCCAAATTTGGCACCAATATGTTTTGATTTTCACGTATAATTTCAATAAATGGTTTTTTATCACTTTTATTATAGTTACGACCACCTATCGAACTTGATATCACGCGATTTGTTAATGTTATTGAAGTTGTAAATTATTGGAACTATTTTTGTAACTTTCCTCGTTTTTCTATATACTCTACATTTTTCTAATCATATGAAAAAAGTTAGTAAATTAAATTGTAAGAATTGTTTGTTTTAAGTGGAACAAATCATTATTAGAAAGGCTATCATCCAATGTTTTCGAATCCAACTTGTAAATATTTTAGGTGATTTGGTGCTAGACTATAGTTTGTACAGAAAAATAGTTTCGCCACTTAGTTTTTACAAAAACTCGAAAAAATATAAGGTAATCCATGAAAGTAGTGTTTCTTTTGTATTTTAATACTACTTTCCATTATCATGATTGATGTCCTTAAAATTTGTGAGACCTGCAGAAGGACACATAAACAAAATTGGAGGTAGTAGGTTGAATTAGGGTTTGCGAGTTTTTTTCTTCTTAAAAATATGCATTTTGTATCATCTCCCCAATAACATATTGTCACTTCGTATTCTTTTTTTTCTTTTTACTAGTAACATTTTTTTCTATATAACCAAATTAGAGGTGATTCGTAGGTGCATCATCATGAATTGGGGAGCATTAACTATCTCAAATTGGAGGTGAATACAACTGTATTACTATTAAAATTCATTTCATATGTACATGTATTTATTCACCTTGTAGTTTGGGTATTTTGTCAAAAGGTTTTCCTGAGTGAGTATTAAACTGTAATTATTCAAAACTTGTGAACCAAAATTAGGATATGAGAACATTCGTATGAAAACTTGTCTTACACTTGGTTTGGAATTTGATGAAAAATGATTTGTGCCCTCTTCATCGCCGTTCGCCGCATTAGAGGACAGAAGAAACCACCGCCCAGCTAAAGCTCGGCACCGCCGGTGAGAGCTACCTTAGCTCCTCGTGTGAAGAAGAAGAATAATCACCCGCTCAGCTCATGGTAAAATCTGTTTATTTGATTTCTCATCAATCTGTTTATTTCATTTCTCAATTACCAGTAACTTCATTTCATATTCAAAGTTAATTGATTGGTTGGTTTCTGTGAATGAATTTGGCTTTTGCTATTACTTAGCACAGTAGTGACGTTAATTCGCCATCTATGCACACTCCTTAACCTAATCATTTGTTTGCAGTAACATTCCTGCTGTATTTGTTCAACTCTTGTGGAAAAATCAATCAAAATGTCGAGGATCAGTTTCATCCTCAAGTTGGCTAGGCAATCAAACAGGCTCACTACCCACGCACGGCCAAACCCTCTCTTAGCCAATCACTACTCTACTATGCTACAGCATTCGAAAGCAGAGAGTTTCGAATCTCCAAACAATTTGGTTAGGAACCACAACCCAACACCGCGAACCTCGCACCAAATTGGTGAAAATGTACCCAGAAGGGAGAAAATTAACGTTCTCGTGAGAACACTTATGGATCTCGAGGATAGTAAACAGGCGGTATACTCTACTCTCGATGCTTGGGTTGCTTGGGAACGAGACTTCCCCATTGGGTCCTTGAAGAATGTACTGATCATGCTGGAGAAGCAAAACCAATGGCATAGAGTTATCCAAGTCATAAAATGGATGCTGAGCAAGGGGCAGGGGATGACAAATGGCACATATGGCCAGTTGATTCGAGCTCTAGATATGGACCACAGGGTGGAAGAAGCTAATGAGATTTGGAGGAAGAAACTTGCTTATGATTTGCATTCGGTGCCGTGGAAGGTGTGCAAGCTTATGATCTCGGTGTATTATCGGAATAAAATGTTTGAGGATGTTGTGAAGCTATTCAGAGGTCTGGAAAGTTTTGATCGCAAACCGCCTGAGAAGTCTATAGTTAAGAGAGTTGCTGATGTGTATGAGATTCTAGGCCTTGTTGAAGACAAGGAAAGGATACTGGACAAGTACAAGGACTTGTTTGTTGGGAGTGGGAATGGTAAACCAAGGAGACATGGTGGCTCAGTTTCTCCAAAGAAAACAAAACCAAGACAGAAGGCATGAGCTAAGTGATTGAACTATATTCTTCATTTCATGATGTCTAAAATAGGAACTGTAATCACTTGCCTTAATGTGTCGGCTGTCAAGTATAAACCACTCCAGGATTGGAAATCATTTAGTAGTGGTTTTACTCTAGCTTTCATGCCTGGCGGTTACTTGTGCTTGTGCATATATATTGATCCTAGATTCTACTAATGTTTGAGATTTCTTGATATATTTTGCCTTTTTTCTCTTCAGTCGACTACTAATTATCATGATAATATGTTAAGACAAAGTTGGTACTGTCTCTTATTTCTAAGCATTGTGTGTGTTCGAACTTTCGAAGCACAGTTATAAAATTGATGTTCCTGGAATTGTGTTCTTAGATCTTGTTTCAGCTACACCACACTCGTGTATTAGTTTGCTCTTGATCTCTCTCTACTAATTTACCTCCTTGGGCTGATTACTGGAAATGAATTTACTATGGCATGCCTGTGTCTGTGGTTAAGAAAAACTGAACAACCATAAAAGAATGGAAGGAAGGAAGAAAGAAAAAGGAAGAAGCAAAATATGAAGAAAGGAAGCTGCCTACCTTGGCAAAGTAATATGTTCTAGTGGCTCACAAAAACATATTTCTTTTAATTTGCAACTCTCCTTTGGCTCTTGAGTTTTGATGAAATATTACCTGGATTATTCTTTTCTTCGCTCGCAATTTGTTTCACTTTATACAGTTTGATTACTTTTATTTAGCGGTATAAGATTTCAAGTTTTATGATCTTACAGTGATGACTAGTTAATTGGCTGTTCCAGCTCATCTTAGTTCACAAAGTATAGTTCTCTCACCTTTCTGATTGCCACGTCTGTTATGACTTCCCTCCACCAAAAAGTAAAGGTTTTTATGGGACCGAGGGACTAACTCTCAGAATCTCATTACCATATCAGACTTTTTCAAGCTTAAACCATAATGATTTCCTTGCCTACTGGTTTGAATGTTCAGATGATGGTTCTTGGTGAAGTTATAGAAGCAGAAACTTCATTTTCACGTTTTCTCTAGTTCGTGCAATTGCTTTCCAAGTTTCTTTATAGTATTTACTTATTAGTGCATAGGGAGCCTTGAAACATTTCTAGTTTTACTTCTAAGTTGTGATTTGTTCTATTTTTTCTAAGTATATAACAGCATATCAACTTTGTTGGAATATATTATGCTGCATTTCTTAACTAGTGAGATGCGATCTGCCAGAAAGTACTCTTACAGATGTGGAACGTGGTCTGTAGGCCTCTGCTTACTGGTTTGGTACTTGGTTTGTGTTGTTTTGCTTATTGTGAATTCATGTCATGTAACGTTGCTCCGTGCCTGTCTTCACAGATCAATCAGGTAAGGAAGATAGTAAGGAGGCAGAATGTGTCATTGGGTTTTGTATTTGGTTTTGTTCTTGTATTCCTAAGAGTATTTCTTTGTATGACATTGCTTTATTTAATAAAATTTTGCTGTTACAAAAAAGAAAAAGAAAAAGAAAAAAGGACTCCAAGTAATGTAATAGGAGTAATCTGTACTGGTGATAATTGTCTGGCACGGTTGTGTGATGCATGCTAGTCAGTCCGGTGTGTGATGCATGCTAGTCAGTCGATCAGTCCATTACCTACTGCTGCATGCTTCTATAGTTCTATTTGGTCTTTTTGCTTTCTTATTGGACATTTCGATAACATACTGAGACATCCTATGTTCGAATAATTGCATACAACGGGAGATCAGAACTGCTAACGAAGATGGGACTTGCAGAGACCCGGAACTATCCATTGTGTCCGCGAGGCTTGGTAACTTGTGGCTTTCCGTGGATCGTATATAGTACCATTATCTATGTGGCATATTTCTTGCATTGGACTTGGTTCAGTATTTATATGCTATTACAAATTTAAAATGTGACAAATGACAAATCTAACAGGATTAATACATAGAATTCCCCGAATAAAGTGATGTACATATATAGGTAGTCTACCCCCAGTAGACTGCCAGGGGTAACAGCTCTGCAAAGAGCTGAAAAATAGCATCCCAACACTAATCTGAAAATAACTCTTACTACCTCAGAGAGCTCACTGCTCTGCTGGGTTGTCTTCTAAGTTCTAAAAAATTCTATACTTGACTGAGTATGGCACAACAACAAGGTAGATGCTTATGTTACAACTTGCAAGTAAAATCAAAACCTTTTGAGTGCTTGCAGCTTGACCAGATCCAGCATCAACGCCCATTCCCTTTCGTCACCAAGCAAAGTGCTGCGTCATAGAGAATGACACATGCTGATTTGAGTGAAGGGGATGGCAGCTGATTTCCAATGTGATGCAGAAGCACGGAAGCTTCTTTTGACCTGATAAATAATCATGAATATCTGCCAACCTTTGTAACTATGTATTTCCCCTTCTCCAGATCATAAATAGTCTTCAGCTGAGGCTTTCTCCATTTTGACACGAAACATGATGCAAATATCAACAGGAAAAGTCCACAAAAAATTAGCAGCGGCGATGAATGAGAATGACGGCCGGTTATCGTGGACATCCATTTCGAGTGGTGTGCTTCTGCGACAGATGCACTATGAATGATAAAAGCTCCTAATGCCCAGTCAAGAGGGATATCCCGCACTTGATTCGTGTATCCAACCCTGCTCGAACATCATTGAAATAGTCTTAGATTTTTGAAGAGTTAAGATGGACAATGGTCTTATATGCACTATGGTCATGAAGAACTTTAACCACCCATATAAACCGTATTACATTTCTTTAGACCTCAGTAAAGGGAAGATTGGTTAAATTTTTATAAACAAATGAGGGCAGTGTTTGAGTATAAATATCAGCGACTTCAATTGAAAACAATTATTCTGAGACAGTCTTCTTCTTGAGGGTTGATTGAAGAAGAAACTCTTTGCCACCAAGTCCAGATTCATAAATGTATACGAAAACGGTCTCTCATGGAGATGAACTGTGATGATGAAACTCGAATTTCATCACAGTATCATGATTAATCCTCTAAGATGAAAAATCCATATGATAAATTCATTACTACTCTCTCCGTCTAAGTGAATTCTTTATGTTTGTTTTGTTGACATTTTTTAGCCCCGTCTACCTCCAATAAATCTCAAATCACACACCGAAAAGATAACTAATGAAATTATAATATGAAAGTATAGACACTATATTTTCATAATATAATTTCATAAATTAATTTTCCGCTATGGTTTAAGAGTAAACGGATGTCAAACAGATCTTTTTAAAAAAAAGGTCAACAAAACAAATGTACAGAATTCATTGGACCTGATGAGTATTTCATTTCTTACAGATAAATGAAGTACATCATACCTCTGATCATCCAAATCAATTCCAAGACTGTCATGAAGCAGGGCCACTATGTAGGCTGGAGAGAAACAATACCGAGCAAGTTCCTCCTCCTCAAGAGACGCATATTTCTGTTTCAAGTTCGACCAGTCCTCAGCACAAAACTTTTGCCCAGCGACCACTAGGTCAGAAAGAAGTGCTCCTTCGCCCAGCCCAAAGAACTGTTTGATGGAAGTGACAAAAAATTTAGAAGAAACACCCAGGAAAAAGGATGTTTTTCCTTTACATTGTTAAGTACTTATAAACAGTAACAAGAGATATCTGACCTTAGATGTGTGAAAGAAATTCTCTGTTGCCAGAAACCTTCCACTTAGCTTTGGTATAAAATTTGACCCTACGTGGCAGGTTTGGTAAGAGCATTTATCTGCAGCAAACAACGGAGTGTTATTAGCTGACCATTGAGAAAACGAGGGAAGTAATGAAATGTCTGAGAACAAAAATTAATAAGTTAGAAGTTACCTTGGCCTTTCTGCAACAGCTTTAAAGCGGCATATCTGCATGCAGAAAAATTACCACTTGGAAGTAAAGAAGATAGGTATCTATCCTTTTCAAGTAAAGAGATAGGAGAAAGCTTCCAACCCTCCTGGTCATGGGTATATCCTGAAGGAGTACAAGGATCCATCGGTTTCACCCTATGATGAGATTCACTACCTGCAGTGACAAAAGCATGGAGTATCACCAATCTCTATTCTCGAGGCACAAATACAAGTCAAATGCACCTAAGCGGTAAAACCCATAAAGTCTAATGCCAGTGATCAAGAAACATCATAATTAAACAGCGGATAATTCGACATACCCATTCCATTGCCTACTGGAATGAGTGATTGCTTCAGCGACTCAAATGCTACATTCTGCAAAGATAGAGTAACTCAATAAGCATATATGGTATTGAATCCAAAAATCAATATCTTAAACACATAATAGGCTACTATAAGGCCAGGCCCTTTAACAATAATGACTAATCTGCTCTAGCATACAGATTGAGATGGACCTAGGCAATATTATTAGAATATTGCACTAAAAGCCAATACTACCTAATGAACGATCAAAGTTACTGCTAAGTACAACCAAAAAAAATTCAACCAAAATGTAGCTCAAGTTTCCCTTTATAAGTGTAAAATAAAGAACCATGGGAACATCTTTAGAGTCCAGGCACCAGATACATATAGATTAAGATATACTACTTTAATGATATTCTCACTGAGTCTCAGAAGGTTACCTGGCCAAATTGTAGCAAGCTGTGGCTGTATAAATTGTAAGTAACATTCCCAAATTTAACCTTCCGAGAGAACTCAGGGGGCATCGGCTCATTTGACACGAAAGTAACCTGTGATTATTGCAAATTGTGTAACAGTGAGAATTGCAGAATGAAATGAGGCACACTAATTAAGCCAGGGGAAGAAAAAGAAGATGATAAAGAACATAGCGCATGTATGACACCTTTAATGCTCATGTAGTCATGCATAGTGGTTTAGCTACTGAAAGCAAACAATAAACTAATACAAACATTGGTTCTTCTTTTCAGCACTAACTATCTTGAGAAAAGAATAAATAAAACAATAATAGGATATATGACATTCAACCTGAGCTGAAGCACCACCAAGTTCAATAATTCCTGTTGTTTGTTCTGGCTCACCTCCAAGACTTCCAAGAGCATAGTTAGCCACAACCCAAGCAAACAAGCCTTCATCAGAGCCTAAATAGAAGAAGAGTGTAACTAATGAACCAAAGAGAACTTTGACCGATAAAACTAATAATACATTTACTAGCTCACACTGTTAAGCACATTATGACATGGTCGTTGTGAGTATCGTCCTAGTTGAAGCAGCATATACAGTCATTTATATGCAACTTGAATCAGAACGAAAGGAAGCTCGACAAAAGCAGATAAAAAAGAGAAATTTATTGGTACTGTTTTTTATATTCTGTCAAAAGGTTAAACAGGAAAAACCAAATTACACTAGTGTGAAGTGTGAACTCGTTTTACTTTTTCAGTTTTCTTAGTGCTTATGAAAAACTGGTTTCCTAAGAATTACACAAACATATATTGCAAATGTTAACATTATAACCACCACCACTCCCCCCCCCCCCCCCCCACAACCAAAAAATATAAAAAATGAGAGCCTATATAATCTGTCAAAGCTATATATGTATTGAAAGCCATCTTGCCAATAAACTAAAATGAACATGTAAGTGTAAAAAAAAGTTACAAAACAATTAACAGGCATGTGGATCCATCACACTAAGTTCACTATCAATTTCTAACAGAATAACGTAATTTCTCACAGTTTGAATGCTTTAGCATCAACACTACCCATAAAAGTTCCACGTAAGCTGCAAGCAATATCTAACATATAAAATTCTACATTCTTCTGACTTATATGCACCTCTTTCCATGAACATTATGACATTATAGATGGATTCTTGACACAAGAATAACAAGCAGCCAATAACAGATATCATGCCAAAAAGTAGATAATGAGCGAAATGGATTCATACAGGATTAGATATTCTGTCAAAAGATTCAAAGGGGAAAAAAACAAACAGTAACATATAAAAAAAAAATTTTAAAAAAAAAGCTAGCGTCTATTGATATTACACCAAAGAAAAATCTATCAAACGTAAAACACCTATTCATAAAGTGAAAGTTATCTGCAGAGAAACAAAAATGAAAATGGACACTTAAAAATTGATAGGCAGTTGGATTCACATCTCAGGCATCCTAACTCACTACCACATTCTTACAGAGTAACATTATTCTCAGTGTTGGACACTCTATCATCAACAAGACCAATTAAAGTACTTCACTACCACTAAATTCTTCTGACATATATGCACGCCGTTCATGATCATCACGACATTATAAATGACTATTTAAAATGCAAAATTCTTCAGTATAACATGATTTCTCACAAATCTTAGAGATCTAGCATTAACAAGACTCGTAAAATCTGTGCATTTGATATCCGATATGTCTAAGCATCTAACGATACATTCCTATGGCTTAATATGCACCTCATTCAAATGTCTACTTAAAACACCAAGCAACCAATGACAGACAAATACCATAATCACATTGTTGATTCCATACCCGAAATAACAGCGGCCCAATCATCAAGGAACTGAAATCCAGAACCCCTAAGACTCATTCTACACGCGTCCAAGATCCTCCCTTGATCCTCACTCTTCAACAACCTCATCCCTGCGGTAGCCATCAATCGAACCTCGGTCTCCCTCCACTCCTCCCTCGGAACATGCTCCTTGGCAAAGTCAACAAGATGAGCTACAGAAGCTCCAGCACCCTCTGGCTCATCCACATAAGATGACAACCCCGGATTCACCCTCATTGACACTAACCCTCTATCCGAAAAGTCGAAAACCGAATGCCCAGCTCTAATCTCATACTTAAAAACATGAATTCTAGTCCCTGTACTCCCTCCATCAATGACTATACCATACTTGGTCACATTTCTACTAATCCTAAAAAACAGTGAGTAAGAAAATAACAAAAGGGCAAGGGAGATTGAAGCGTAAAAACACAAACTTGATCTAGGGTTTGGTTGTTTGGGCCTGGGGAAACGGAAACCGGGTCGGGTCGAGCGAGACTGGAGCTTGATGGCGGCGTTGTTATTATTCTTATTATTATCCATATCTGTGCTTGAATTCGACTTACGGTCTGCTGCTTCCTTCCTGGCGTGATTCGATCGGCGCATCAAAGATGGGAAATTGGAGAACCATGCGATGATTCGGTGGATGAAAAGCAAGAATAATAATAATTTTGGAAACCATATACGATCAATCAACACGGAGAATCTTTTTTTTATCGTATAGATTCAAATTCTTGACCTTTTCTTGGCGTGATTCGAGATTGAGAGGGCTAGTTTTGAAAATATTTTTGCCCTCCCTCTCAAACTTGTGTGTCTCTGTGTGATCTTATGAATGTATAGTTTTCTTTTTTCTTGCCGGAGAAATTAGGAAAGACCAGATTTTGTTTGTTCTGTGCACAGAATGTGGCGGACGATTATTTTCAAGGAAGCAGGAGATCTACATGGCTTTTTAGAAGGTGATATCATTCTAATTTTTACTATTTTATTTTTTCAGAATTGAAATAATAATAATAATAATAATAATAATATTAGCTTATATACTTTATAATAATAATAATATAGTAATAGTAATAATAATAATCATAATAATAATATAAACAATATACAAATCGGTGTAAAATTAAACGGACAAATTAAAAGTACCCCTTGCGGAAAATCATGAACTTGTAAATACGACAAATTGAGATCATAAATCATAAATCATGTGACTCTCGCTTTTTTTCGCATTAACACATTTTAATTTGACACCTCTTTATATCGAGTTGGCTTGCATGGGGATAAATCAACCGAAAGTGTTTAGTAAAGGTCTTGCAGTAGTGTTAAACTGTTACTTCCTCCATTTCTTTAGTATCTTCCTAAGTGGTAAAAATTATCAAATTTAATGAATAATATTAAAGAATTGATTTGTATGAGTATTTAATTGTAAATGAGTGTTAAAGTATGAGAGAGGGTGGTAAAATGGTTATAAAGAATGAGAGATAAATAATAAAAAATTGATAAGTGGGTTGGAAAACTTTCCATATTTGGGTTAGGAAGTTTGTAAAGAAACGCTCAAAATAGAAACCTAGGAAGTTATTAATGAAATGGAGGAAGTAATACATACTCCTAGTTGGAAGTTGGAATATAATAATCAATGTGTAATTCGAATGTAAATTAACACTGGGATTAAAGCTTGCTTAGGAGAGGAGAAATGGAGAATCATTGATTTAGAAATCAAGTTGGAGTATAACCAAATCCACGGTATAATGTCGGGGAAGAAGATTACTCATATGTTTGTGGAGACTTTGAATCTACAATTCTGAATTTGAACGAATTGAGGGGCACCAGCGACCTGAAATCAATACAAAAGCAAACCTAGAGCAGTGAGAATCGAAGGTGGCACCGGTGTGGTGTCGACCGAAGGCACTCCGACGCTCAAGTTAGTACGTTTGTGATAGATAATTATTAAATGTAAACAATGAATAAAATAAACTTATCCTTGTTATTTCAGATAGACAGAGAGTCAGTCGTGGGACTGGATATGCTACGCTGCCTCGGATATGATATCGTCGGAGTCAGACTGAGCTAAAGTCCTTGAGCAGAGTGAATGGTTGATCGTTTTCGAGTAGAGAGTGCCTGATAACTAGGGTTTTAGGGTTGCAAGATTTTATGTGCTAGATAAGGTATGTTCGTCGGAGGCAGACTGGTGATTTATCGTAGAGATTAGGTTTAACCTTAATGTGAGAATACTATTGTTTCAAGTATGTCGCAATGAGAGTTGGATGATTTTAAGTTCCAGTCTCCCTCTCTTATATAGAGAGAATTTCTGAAAGAGTCTCAGCTCTGTTGAACATGATCCCAATATTTGAGGGTCATTGCCCTTCCCCTTATCTCAATGTCGTGGATGACTCTTCAAAGGAAATCAGTTGGAGTCTGACTCGTAACTAAATGAAGGAGTCTGACGGTATGAGACTTACCCTAATTTTAGTTGGTCAAAATCGCTATGGAGAAACTGACGCTCAATTTGAACTTGTATGTATATTTAGCACTAAGCCAAGAATGCAATGGGATTACTCAAGATGAAAGTGGGTCGCAATTATGAACTTAACGTGAGGGACCCTGAACGGCCCTGTTCACTTAGTGGCCCTCTTGATTAAATGCCCTTAGTCAAATGTAGAACCAAAATAATGTCATTACAATGTTCTTGTAGAGCATGTGACAAAGTGTTGAGAATTACTTCATAACCGTAGAGGACAGAGAATTTCCAGGTATCTCAAGGACCAAAGAAACCTTATGTTTTTATCAAGGACCAAAGAATCACATTCATCATTAGTGAGCCATGCTTTCTAGAAATAAAATATATTGTACATTCGTAACTGTGACGTGATA
Organism: Plantago ovata; assembly: GCA_028274465.1. Taxonomy (NCBI): domain Eukaryota; kingdom Viridiplantae; phylum Streptophyta; class Magnoliopsida; order Lamiales; family Plantaginaceae; genus Plantago; species Plantago ovata. Next base: position 22,599,529 of record CM051457.1, read on the forward strand.
GATGGAAAGTTATAGCATTCGTAAATAAGATATGCCAACCTATGTTAGCAGCACTGCAACAAATCTGTCAATCCTTTCTTCCATCAAAGCTCCGCCCTCTAGCTTATTTCTCCAAGTGAAAACAGGGCCCTGGAAACCCACAATGATCCAACTAGGAACGAAACCAGAAGCATCTAGAGTGAGAAGCAAGCACGATCCCACACCATCGCTTCTCACTAACCAACAAGATTTCATTAAAGTCCCCGGTAGCAAGCCAAGCCAAGGTAGTTGAGTTATTCCTAGAGAGAAGAAGACTGAAAGAAACTGGGTAACATATCAAAATTATTCTTCTCCACGAGGGATCTTATAGTCCCTGACTCAGTTTTATTATATTAGCTATATAAGGGAATGGGTCCAGATATGAAATAAAACTAGTGTCAATAATCCTGGAGACCAATCGTAAATCAGCTGGCCAAAGATGGGATATAATTGAATGACTCTTTAACTCACGAAATAAAACTGAAACTTTGAGGAGATTAAGGAAAAAAAGGGGATTGTGACAGAATTACTAGTTCCATGGCTACCCGAAGATTAAAGGCAAGTCGTGAATACCAGTGGTCTAAACTATACCAATATTAGACACTGAGAAATGAAAATGAGAAACTCTTGTGGTTACAATCTTAATACTGCCCTTACACTCTAATGCATGCAATAGACATGCGTAACTCTACCAAAACGTTCAACAAATTCTTCACCAAGTATTAACAGTTACTGATACCAATACACACTAACTTTGTCCTCATCAAAATCAAGTACAAGATCCTAACCAGTAATATATAACACTAGCTTTAGAATAAATTTCAGTCACAAACAACCTTATCCACAAAAATGTTGATATCCATTAAACAACTACATATTTCTGTAAGTTTATATTTCCCAGAGATCTACATAATCTACTAAATATGCAGATAATCTTATCTTGATAGAGATCACTCTCTCAAACAGTGAAACATAATACAACTATGTTGCAGATAGTAACAAACTAAAGTAGAAAATCAGGTAGATCTGGTCCTTATATAAATAATACTATAGTAGCAATATGTTGCAACCAGCCAAAACAACATACATAACCATATCCAAATCTTTACATCAAGCTAGCTACTTGCCAATTCTGGTACTTTTAGAACAATTATAGAAAACATAAATAAATACTTGCGAAAACATCAAGGAGAACGAGATTCCCTGCAGAAGAGAACTTCTAGATCATGTTGCAAGTCACGCACCTTGGCCTCAAATATATATGGCGGGCCACTACCAGACCTGATAGAAGGATCATCACTAGCTTTCCTAGCTAAAAAGCTGTCAGGTGATTCCATAGCTCGAAACATGACATAGTATACATACGACCAGTCAGATTCCTTGAACATGTTAGCATTTTGCACCTTCATAATTGCTTGCAACCCACGTAAGCCAAGTTAAACCGCAATAAGTCGCGACAGGCTTGACTCAGAAGGCATAAATATCATAAATTCGCTCCCCGTTGGGATTGATCTTGTGATTAAGAGGATATTATCCACCATTTTAACCAATTGAACCACCCCTTGCACGTTGAACATTTGTGTTTTCGATGTGAAGGAACTAGAAAAGTATTGTAGATTGTTCTTATCTTGGATTCATATGTCTATCTCCTAGCCAGATTGGAACGTTGGGATCACAGAACTGAACTGCATGATGAAAGGAAAGGGATGGAAATCACGAGTTTTAAAAAGACTTATAACAGAATGCGTGTATGGGATCCGGGGGGCCAGGAATGCACATATATTCCAACAACATGCCATTAATCTGGAGGATTTGAGCTCGACTATCATTCAAAATATTGTGATACAAAACATCTTCCCCTGTTTAAAAGACAAAGTGCATAGTTCTATTTTTGGGTTTGTTTTGATGTAATTTGAAGGTTGTTTTGATGGTTATAATTTATGTGCTTAGGGTGGCATGGACTTGATGAAGTCGTCCTTATTGTTCTTGAATTGTTTGGACGTAATGAAAGTTCCAAAAAAATATTTGGTTATATTTTTAATAGTATTAATATAAACAATATACGAATTGTCTACCGGTGTAAAATTAATAGTACCCCTTGCGGAAAATATTGAATTTGTAAATACGGCAAATTGAGATCATAAATAATGCGAGACTCAGGTTTTTCGCATTAACACATTTTCAGCATGTTAGGTTCTCTTTTCATTTTGGTTAGGTCAAGGCTTAAAATGCCTATTAGGTTTGGGATCGGAAATGTAGGCACTTTGAGTTGAAAGTATCTTGCATATATGACTATTTTCGTTTTTCTCTTTTAGAACACCCCATTTTATTGTGCATCTTAAAACGTTTTAGGCCATTTTCATTTTTTTTCTAAACTCCTTTCTCTCCGGCATCTTTAGGCCATTTTCGCTCCGATTCTGGCTTCGATTTCGATTTGGAGACCGTCGTTGGACTCCTCTTGCGACGATCTATCTTTTGGTAGGTGTCGATACAAAACCAACGTAAAAAATATATCGTTGAAGCGATTTTCCAACGATTATCCTATTCTATACCCTACCAAACTCTCCAAATTAATACCAAACAGTATTTTCTCTCTGAAAAAATTCTTATTCACCATCTCAACCCCCCCCCCCCCAAAAAAAAATGAACACCCAAAAGAGAACCAGATAAACCTTTACTTTGACAACTTCTTACTGATAATTCGCGTCCACGGAAATAAGGCAACCGAAAATGGTAAAGTAAAGGTATTGCATGAGTAGTGTTAATACATAGTAGTTGGAACAAAATGACCGATCAATTGTAATTCGAATGTAAACTAAAAGTGGGATTAAAGTTTGTCTGGGAGAGGATAATCATTGATTTATAAATCAAGTTGGAATATAAGCGAATCCACATTTTAATGTTCGGGGAAGAAGATTACTCATATGTTCTTGTAGGGATATGTGACAAAGTGCAGAGAATTACTCCAAAATTAACCCGTGAAGGACAAAATTCCTTTGGATCTCAAGGAGACAAATACATACAATCCTGCAACTGTCAAAATGGTAAGAATTGTTGTAGGAAAGTCGGCGGTCTGTGTAGCTCTCTCCACCTATTGAATTTTGTTCCATTTTATAAATATATAGAGCATGAGGACGAAATTCCATTGGATATCAAGGACATCCAATTGTGCATCTGACAAAATTGCAACGACGATTGCAGTAGGAAAGTGGGCAGCGTGTGTAGCTATCTCCACCTACTAAGATTTGTTCATTTTGGTACTTCCTCTTTTTTAAATGAAGTTTTAGCTTATAGTACGTACCATATCCAAATATTTATATCAAGCTAGCTACTTACCAGTTCCGGAACTTTAAAAATAATTACTTACAAAAAACATAAATAAATACTTGTGAAAACATCAAGGAGAACGAGCTTCCCTATAGAAGAGGACATTTATATCGTGTTGCAACTTACGCACCTTGGACTCAAATATATATGGTAGATTTCTACCAGAACTGCTAGTAGGATGATCACTTGATTTCAGTTCCTACAAAAAACAGCATTCGACCAAACCTGTTATAAGTAGGATGATCGCTGGATTTCTTGTTGTCATGTAACTCCCTAACTCTAAACGTGACATAGTATACATACAACCAGTTAGATTACTTGAATATGTTATCATTTTGCACTTTCATAATCAAATAATAATTATGTTGAGTGTCCTGCAAAACGAAAATTTATAAATGATTGTAATACATGGAGACTATTTAGGTAAATACCAAAGAAATAATTAAAGACAATATAACTTACCTAATAAAAATATCCAAATCCAACTTAACCATGAGTTTAAGGTGGTTGTGGCATTCCGCGGATTATTTTGTCCCTTGGCTTCAAATCAAGTGGAATGCCATATAAGACCATGGCCATCGGTGATGGGCGGCGGCGGCGTCCTTTTTGGTACTGTTTTGGGATGTCGTCGTCGATTTATTTATTTATTTAATAAGTTATGATGCAATGATACATAAAATTGACAAAAAAGTATTGAAAATATAAATTATTATTAGAACAAATCACAAATACATTACAATGAGGTGTTTAGAGTGGATTCATTTGGTAAGATTTAGAGTGTTTTGAATTTAATTAAAAGAGAAATGGAAGCTAGATATAGGGTGCTAAAAAAATACCCAAGATTGGTCTCTATTTATAGATTTCAAAAAATAGAATCGTTGGTAATTTTTTATTTATTTCTTGCATTTTTTTAAAAGTTATAGTCGTTTTTCAGCCGTTGGTTTTCTTTTTTAAAAAAAAAAAGAAAAACAAAAGAAAAAAAAGAAAAGCAAATGGAGTGGTTGTAGAGCTGTGACAACTCCACAGCTGGGCAAGAAACCGGCGCCCCTGGCGTCCCACGCCATGGGTGTCCACCACCATTGGAGCTGGGCTTCGATGACGTCCCAAAGAGTAGATATAAATGAATGGAAACAACATTAAATAAGTCCTCAACAGTTAGATCCGGTTTGGTTCACTCGGAAAAAATAAATAAATAAAATTTAACTCATCACCTTTCCTAATTTTCTTTGTTTGATTCACTAGGACAATAGTTAGCTCAAACTAGAAAAACAGTCAGAATTGAATTTTCCTAATTATGACACACAACACCTTAAGTTTTTCTTTCAGGAATTCAGGAATTGAAACACTCATTTTATCTTCGTTCAAGATATCAAGTCTCTTCATCATCATCTATCGACTTATTCATCCATTCCACCACCTATGTTATTTCCGTCATGCTTTTTCCTCTACCTTTCTGCCATCTCCCAAATGTTCACCAACCTCAATTCAATTCAATTTAGAGATGCAGAGTAATTTTATAATTTTAGCTGAAATCATCGTTTGTTTATTGTAATACCTTCTCGTCTACAAAGATTGCAGCATTTGAGACGAAATTGGCTATGAAGATCTTGGTTTCATGTGGGTTGTGTGAGTTTTCTTCATTTGACTCAGTTTCACATTGATCCGCTGCTCATAGTCAGTCGTATTCCGAAATTCTTTTACTTTTTTTTTGTTGAATTTTTGCATTTAAATGAAGCGATGAACTATGTGTGTTGAAGTTATGTGTCTTACTATTCTCAAAAAAAGAAGTTATGTGTCTTACTGCAATGATTCAAGAAGTTTCCATTGTACGTTGAGCCTTTCATAGTTATGAATACGACTGAGCTGAAATAGGCCCCTATTAGGCGCTAAAACCGGTTTTATTGTGTTCGATCCGGAGCCCTCCATCATAGGATTTTGCATTTTTTTGGGACCGGATGCACCGATATTGTAATTTTTTCCTTACTTGTTTACATTAACCCTTACTTACCTTGGTTTATAAAGCAACCCACCACACAATTCACACTCACACGGACATGCTAAACACACTCACACCGACACAATTCACACTCACACACCGACACTACATTGTAGGTCTCCCTCAGAATCGTTCTACTATCCCAAACGCCGCTCTACGCTGACACCTCTCCCTCCATCCATTGGCTTCCACCTTCCTTCTCCACAACCACCATGCCCCATCCAATTTGCTTAATTTCTTGTTCAATATATAACGTGTTCAACTAAATTTTCAAGTAAACCGAGCAAACAAGATGGAATTGAAGAAGAAAGGAAGAGAAGATGAATGTGTGTTTTTACTTGACTTTAACCTTGTCTACATCTTCGTCCGGTTAAATATTTTCCATTTAGTTTTGTTGGCCATTTATGGTTGTAAATTATTTCTAAATCACATTGAAGAATTTTTTTTTAAAAATTATTATAAAATAGTCAAACATTTATACTATTTTATTATAATTTTACAACTGTTTTTATACTACATGATTTATTATGAGTAATTTGCGACCGAATAAAACTCAACAAAACGAAATGAGAAACTTCGACCTAGACGGAAGAGTAGAATATATAAGTTTTTTTTTTTTTTTTAATATATATAAACTCGATCTTCCTTCAAAGAAATTTTGGAGAAAATAAAATAAAATAAGGAAAAATGTAAAAAATACGTACCCAATTACGGTTGTAATTTGGATAAAAGTCAAATATCAGCAAAAACAAGAAAGTCATCAATACAACAATTCAATTCAATTCAATAAATTCCATCATACTTGAGAATAATAAATCAAAACGCGTAATAAAAAGTAAACCTTTCTTCTTCTTCTTCTTTCTTCATCATCATCTTCTTCATACTTCTGGTCACCAATAAACTCGCGATTTTCTCCATTCCCAATTCAATTTCGATTCCGTTCTTTCTCAATTCAGGTACTGTATTTTCTCTCACTCTCCTATTCTTTCTCGTTTTGTCAATTTCATTTCTTCATTTCACAATTTGACTTTCATTTTTAGCTGATGATGAAATTATCTGATTTCGCTGCAATCTTCCAGCATAATCAGTTGATTTCATTTCACCATCTGTATTTGTTTAGATTACCCATAATTTCGTTTTGGTATTAGGGTTCAGATTTTGCTTATCGAGAGAAAAAGGTCAGGTGTTTTTAAAAAAGGGGAATTTTAGGTTAATATCAGTTTCATGCCTTAATCAAATTGAGGGTAAAGAAGAAAATAGATTACGAAAATGAAATTTGTGTTGTTGGATTGTATTTCGAGGTCAACGGATTGTAGGTTTATTACCCCCAATTTAGATGAACTGTAGTACTTATTGGATTGTAAGATTGTGAGATTTCTGATGAGAGTGCTGCTTTTGTTGTATTCAGTGATATAGGTGGTTTTGTTGATTGAAACATTGTGTTGCAAATGGGTGAGCATTCAGTAGTGAATGTAGACCAGGTACCCAAGCCTGAGGTGATTGAGCCTACCGAACCGGCTTCCGAGGCTAGTGGGAAGAAGCCGGAGATGGTGGGATCATCAACATCGAAGGATGATGTAGTGGTGGTAGTCGGAAATGAGGAGGAAGATGAAAATGCACCTCTTATAGGTATGGGGGAGTGCCGTATTTGCCAGGATGAGGATTCTGTCAGCAATTTAGAGAGTCCCTGTGCTTGCAGTGGAAGTCTTAAGGTAAACGTTATGTTACACTGATGTATCATTTCATTGCTTTGGGACTTTGGTACAGCAATATGTTATCTCTATCGATGTGTTATTCCGGGGAGCTGGGTTGTTCAGTTATTGTTGTGAAATGTAAAGGCAGAAAATTCGCCTCTTCTAATTGCTGTGAATTTGCTTTGAGAAAGTGGGAATTTCAGGTGATGCGTATTTCTTTTCAAAACCGATAGAGCCGGGTTGTTCAGTTGTTGTTGTGAATTAAAAAGGTGGAAATTTGCCTCTTTTTATTGCTGTGGATTTGCTTTATGAAAGTGGGCTTTGAAGTGTTGCGTATTTCTTTCAAAATCATGTGTTTTTGCTTTCCGGTAGCGTCACTGTCTAGATTTGGCATTTTCCAAAACCACAACCGAACAAAGAAAAGAAGCAAAGTTCTTGTCTTTTTACGCATATGTTATCCTGAATTGATATGTAAGTTACCAACTTCCTTGTACAAACTATAATGTTGCTTGGAACTCGGGAAAAGTAAATGATGCAATCTAAACTATAAATAAGTAACTGGTGTTTGTTTGCTTGAAGACATTGAATAACAAAGTGCTTGTTGAAAGTTTTTGTTTTGGAGTCTATTTGAACAGTGTTAACTTTGGTGAAATTTCTTCCACTCTCCCTTAATTGCCTGTCTCTGTTTAAGACATTTTCATATTACAGTTTATAATTTGTTTCATTCTACCGGCCTTTTTTCCTTCCTGCTTAATCAGTGTCGACATTATTATGAAAATGGCCTTTTTAACTAATTTACTGAGATATACTCATCTGCAGTACGCTCACAGAAAATGTGTTCAACACTGGTGTAATGAGAAGGGAGATACTACTTGTGAAATCTGTCATCAGGTATGTTATTTCTCTATGTGCAATTGTTGGTATTGTTCATTTATTGTCAGAAGTGCCAGCCAACCAAGTAGAGTAAAATCAAGGGGTGGTTTATTTGCATTTTAGCACTTCGATGTGCTCTGGTAGTTGAACTTAAGAAGTTTCTCTTTCCTATCTTACTCTTCCTGCAAGAAAATCTAGCAGGAAATACTTATCGGAGTCACAAAAGACACTACAGATTTTACGATAGGATATTAATAATTGGAAGTCTTTACATGTATCAGCAATATGCAGCAAAGACCCTATATTTTGGAAGAAAATAACCAATGCTTGTTTTTAGAAATCGTAATCGTAGATTCCACTGGCTGTGTATAATGCAATATAAGTTCAGCATCTGTTGATATCTTTTTTCGTTATCTTCAAAATGATTGTTATACATAGACCCTAGTGGGTTAGTTTCAAATGCTGTTTTAGCATCTGTACTTGTCACTATTTTACATTCAAGCATATTAGATTTGTATGTATGCCCGTTTTATTTAGTACTGTACTTCTGTAATAAAACACTAGTACATTCTTTACTGATGCAGACATATCAATCTGGTTACACTGCTCCCCCACGCCCTCCACCAGAGGAGACCACCATAGATATTGGGTAAGTAAAAGTAGAGCAAACTTAAACTAGTACTGCAAAACATTACTCTCGACTGTTTTCTACTTTATGGTTTTGGTGAGAAAAATCTGTAACAATCCTATTGATCTTAAGTAATTTGGTTTCTTAATATGTTTTCCAGTGGAGTATGGCAAATTTCTGGGACTCCCCTTGATGTGAATGATCCTCGCTTTCTGGCGCTTGCTGAAGCAGAGCGTCAGTTTTTAGAAGCTGACTATGATGATTATAACGGTGCTAACAACAGCGGTGCTGCATTTTGTCGCTCAGCTGCTCTAATTGTAAGCCCTTGCTCCTGTAGTGCTTGGATAAAAAAATTGACATCAGTCATTGGCTGTGCCCTTTGTGTAGTTCATAACCCGTCGAAAATGGATTAGATAATATCGTACAAAAATTATACTTGAAGATAGAAAGTGACCAAATAAAAGCACAAAAAACTGAAAAAAGAGGTATAATATATTTGTCACTACAAGAATCAATTTTACTAACATATCATGCTATAAGACAATAATGTGAAATTAAAGAAGGTGGTCTGTTGTTTCCCTTCACATATGTTTATGCAATTTACATACAAAAACACAAAGATCATAAGCTGGTCATAGTCATATTTCTTTTTATATTGGTTAAAGCATTCGGTATCCAAACTCTTCCCAACACTAATCTCATTTTTTTTAGTTATTGTTGCATACAGAATTACATGCTACACAACACAGGAATTAATAAGAGATTCTGGAGACTTGCATAAAAGTTTCATTACAATATTCTTCGTGCATTTATTATTGTTTTATTCAAGAATGTACACTGTAAAGCTTACTTTTTAATTAAAAATACAAACACCCACCCACAGCTCTTTAATCTTATGATGAAAAAATATAACCAAAAATTAAAACTTGCATAGTTGCACAATCTAAATAGTAAAACAAAATTAAATAAATGAAAACATACAGTTCCACAAACATAAAATGAACCCCGATGGTATCCACAGGTTGATTTTTATCAAAAAGCCACTTTGAGATGGGAAATTGGGATGAACTGTGTTGATCCGTATTAAACTCGGTTTAGGGAAATGCTTAGTAATGTTTTGTTGTAGTAGCATTTAAAAACTGCGTGCCGGGCCAAAATAGATCATAACTTGGGTTATAATGTTTTACTTCCATTCTACTACTAGGCTTGCTACAAACCTTTGTTGATATTAGTAGATTATGTTCAATATGTCCATTAACAAAGTGTTTTTGTGTTGGGTTTCTGCTGTGATGATTAGATGCTCCGGTGTTAACAAAAGTGTCGGTTTAAATATCACTCTACTCTATGACTGAAAATCTGTGTCTTTTTTACATTAAAAATTGAAGTACTTGCATGGTTTAGCAGTAGTCAACTAGTTATCTATGACAGAAAATCCGAGTCTTTTTTACGTTAGACTTTGAAGTATTCTGCACGGTTTAGCAGTAGTCAACTAGTAATCTATGACAGAGTTAGGATTCCAATTGATTATTTTTGGGCACACAATAATCTATTTAAATCTTGTGATACTCAGTGATGGGGAACATCTGTAAGTTTTTTAAAGGATAATACTGCTATTGCCACTGCTTTTAATTTAAAGCGAAGATACGATTTTTTGTACTGCAGTTGATGGCTCTTCTGCTACTGCGGCATGCACTGTCCCTCACTGATGATGGAGATGGAGAGGGTGATGAAGATGCATCGACTTTCTTCTCTGTAAGAGAACACTGTTCATATCTTGTTGCTTATGTCGGGCATAATTAGGTTGGTTCTGTTATGACTGTTGCTTTTTACTGTGAATTCAGTTATTCTTGCTCCGAGCTGTTGGGTTTCTCTTGCCTTGTTACATCATGATCTGGGCTATCAGTATATTGCAACGTCGGAGGCAGAGACAGGTAAATTTGTTTTTTTTTTCCTTTCAAACACATGCATATGCTTGTTACTTTCTGATGGCCAAGCCTGTTGAAATGTAGACAACTTCATTTTCTAGGTTTATGTAACTTCCTTTTGCAAGCTACATGCTATTTTGGTCCCACTTCACTTCAGCTTGCTTCTTAAAACCATTGTCATAAATTATAAATTGATCGAGGGTTGTTTTCTCTTGACATCAACATCCATTACAATTTTACACGTACATCTTTTACACGCAAATAATTATTTTTCTTCAAGAGCTTTGAACCAAAATCCATACAAGAATCAAATTAGAATTCAAGAAAATCTGAGCTGTTCTATAAGTTTGTTATATAGTATAAAATTTAAGTCAGGATTGAAATTCGAGGATTTAGATTTGTTATACGGTTTGACTTGACATTTAAGGGAATGCTGATAGCTGATTATTCCTAGTGATAATAGCTGGGAGGTTTTCTCCCTCTCCAAGCTGCTCAACAAAAGTGATTGTAAGGTGTGATGTAGTTTGAGTTCATGATTTATAACTTTTGGATGATTACTTTTAAGACAATGAAATACTATAAATAAGGGCATATACAAGCTGACTCAAGATTAGGTGTAGCTTCACATACCGTAGAAAGCCCCTTCTAAGTAATTCTAGAAACAAATTCGGGTTCCTGTATTTGCAAAGCTAGCAGCTTTGCAGTATTTTCTGCAGATATTGTGTGGATTCTCTAATTTGTAGCAGTAATTGTTACTGTGTCACGCAAGTTGCTATATTTTCAGCTGTTTTTAAACTCTCTTAGTAGAAATCCTTAACCTATTTTTGGAACAGGAAGCTGCAGCATTGGCTGCGACACAGTTTGCAATAGTGGTCCAATCGGCACAAAGTAGAAGTCTTCTTGTAGCCTCAGCAGCCGCACCAACTGTCACTCCCCAGGTCACCCCTGCACAGGCTGCTGCTGCTCCTCATCAGGAACAGGTCTGAGAGTAAATTATGCTTCATGTAACAATTGCGCCAGTCCCTTAACAAAGGCAACTGTGCAGAAGAAGACTATGAAGACATCAAAATACTACTACTATGGATTTATCTGAGATCCTTTTAGTTGCGTTCTTTCATTTTGTTATTGACTACACTCTTGAATATGTATATTGAGCTGAGAGTCTTCCGATGAGTATTGGCTCGAGGAACTGGTATGTGAGCCATATCAACAAGAAACACACATTAGTTGAACATAGAATCACATTTGTATTCGCTTGTACTTTCTGTTTATTTGCTCAGTCTTTACTTACCTGGTTTAGACAGGAAATAAGCTTTGTATAGTGAGGTTGTTTAGAAAACTTATTACCTAGACCAGGTCTAGGACTTATTCATAGACCTTGTGGCTAGGATTGATCCACAACACATTAATTAAGTGTGATCCACAATAATTGATGATGTGGATCATTTCTAACCACATGGTCTACAACATTAAATGTAGACCTGGTCTATGTAATTATTTTTCGATTGTTTAACTAATATTTCATAGATTCTTCATGCAACATAAAATGAGGTACTAGTATCTGAAGTGCTCAATTGTTCAAAACTATGAAGAAGACAAGAGTATTGGGCAAGAATTTAACATCGCTGTTCTCGTGTGTGAAATCGGATTCTCAACTACAATTTCATCTATGTACTCCGTGATGACTCGAATTACTGACCTATTGTTTGGAATCCCTGCTTGGATGGGATTCGGCTTATATTAATATGACAGAGGAATGTACTCAAGGGAGGATCTTTAAGTATGCAATTTTTTGCAAGGAAAAAGACGCGGCCTAATTATGATAACTGGAAGGTTGTATTGTATATCCTTTAATTTATCGTGTTGTATAAGTTGTAATAAACACTTTTCCTTTCCAAAATTATTCAAAGCAAATTAGAGTTGTATGATGGGTGACATTCCATTTGCTCTTGTCCTGCTTTGCCTTTAAAATGATCATCTTTCAACGTCTATATTATACATACACACATTTTATTAATAATAAGCTCTAGTTGTTTTGCAGCACTGTAGATCTAGATGAATATAATAATAAGCTTTATTTATCCAAAAGAGAAATTAAGAATAGAATGATGCATTTGGCGAACATGATCGATCATAAATACTTGAGTTTGCGACATGCGACACATTAGTTCGGTTAATGGTTTGCACTGAAGATCATCGGTTTTCTATAAACATGATTATCATAATAATAATTTTACACGAATTGTTTTTCCTGATAATATATATAATGTTCTATGTAAATCATTTGAAGGATCACATGCATTACAGAAGTAGCTATATATAGCTAGGATATTGTCAGTAACAAACAGTAGACACTAATTAATTTAATTAGTCTAGTAGTAAAAATTAAAACACTACGGAATGTATTATTTCAAATCATGTTCCAATATCAATATCAAGTGTAAACATTTAAACAATACGGACTGATTTCACATGCACCAAACTTTGGATTATCAACTGTCATGTACATGTATCATGTATGTAATTGTCAAAAATATTGCTGGATAACTACACCTCTTTACCCTGTGGCAGGATTGGTCATCAATAACGGATATACGGGTAGTATAGTAAATTACACCTACTTGTATGCAACCTGGAAACTTCTGATAGCCATCACGTACCCTTCAACTATTTTGGTATAACACACGTTGAACTTAGTGTGAAAAACTTTGAAGTTGATGTGAGAAAAATATAGCAATCCATTGAATTTTTACAAGATATTTAATCTTATGAACTGTTATAATAGGAGTATATCATTTCATCTTAATTAAACACGAGATGATCATGTTTTACAAATTTACATAACACCCAATATAACAGTGAATCAAACTGGGGATTAGTCTTGATCAACACAAAAGAGAAAAGTTATTGTAATTTATAAGATTTAACATGGAAGATTTAATCAAGCTAAAGTATTGTTTTATGGATTTGATTCTTGATTTCCTGTGTAGTCCATCGTACATAGACATATGTCGACAAGACAATAGATGCTATCAGTGTGCATAACAACAATAGTTACTCCATGCAATGCAGGTGTACATTTGGTTATAAAACCAGTACCTTCTGGAGGATCAGATGAGAACCTGAAAATCTAAGTTAAACTAAACCACTCTTTTGGAACTAAAATTAGATGGATGATCAAAAAGCAAAGAATCAGTTCCATTTTGTGATCTTTCAGTGTCATGCTGTTTTCTTGGACCATGTAACAAACAAACAACTTATTTTTATCCCCTTCAACTTAAAACCAGCTGCTTACTTGAATTTGGGAATCTATTGCAAATACAAATTTTGAAATAAAGCACAAGAAACTATACTATATGCTTTGGAATGTTCCAAGTTGCATGTGATATTTTATAATCTGATTTAATGCCAACTAAAGTGCAGTATAAAGAAAAAGATACTAGTCTTCTTGGTTTAACGTGAAAAAACATATTTTAAAGAATGTTTTAAATTGTTCTAAAGAGAAGAAAAGGACTATTGAATAGCCATTCAATCCAAAAATAAAACAAAGAGACTGCCAAATTAAAGATGGAGAAGAAAAAAGAAAAGGTAGTATAAAAAAACTAAAGCAAACACAAGCCAAGAAACCAAGACTGGTTTTTGCAATTAGGTGCATAGAGAAGAGAGCTTGGAATTCATTCTAAAGTAAGAAGATCACCAAAGTGGTATTAATAAAGCTAATGTTTGGTTTTTTAAGGGAACAATTAGATGTTCTCTATAACTATACTATTCCCCCTAATCCTCCAAAGTATTTTTACCTGCTCCAAATCTTACATCTCAGGCTTTTTCCTTAATCACTAAGAAAGCCTAACTAACAACAATTAACAATGCAATCACTACTTAAGTGTCTCACAAATACTAATATCTATCAATTGTCTCTCGATCAATCTCTAACGTACATGATGTAAGTTTTGAAATGACATCTTATAAATGGATCGAAAGTATATAAGTTAGTGTAGTGGGGCGGCAAATAGGAATCTTCGGTATGGATCAATAGGGAAGGGAACGCGATTCTCCGTCTATTTCACGGGACCGATATATCTTAATAAGTTAACCATCCGGTATCTCCAAAGTCGTCTTGAATGTCCTGTATGGTCCTTGGTAGGTTTTTTCCCCCCAAATTGCTCTATGAACCCTATAATTCAAGAAACGTGTATTTAGTGTATTTAATCGAGCATCTTGCTTATAGGTCAATCCGGTCCTTTTGTTTTGTGGCAAGATTCGGATAAGCAGTTGATATTTGATGTTCTTGTCGTCACGTAAGTGGAAATGATTAGTCGCATCTATCTTAATAAGATAACCATTCAGTATCTTTTGGAGTCGTCCTGAATTACTTACTGTATGGTGATAGACTACTCATTCATTAGTCTCTTTTAGTTTCACTTGTATTGTTGTTCGACGTGAGTTGCATTTTTTATGCACTTCGTTTTTGTACTCGTTAAACTCCGTTTGTTATTTAATATAATTTGGCCGTTTCAAAAAAAAAAAGAAAAAAACTCAAACTCAAACTACGATATGCTAGGAGGTATTTAATTAGATATCTCCTTGTAATCTTACATCTAAGAAACATCTAGAGTGTAATTTGATACGATATGATATATCTACTCGTAAATTCCTTATTGAGTCGTACATCCATATGATTGTATGAATGTGCATGAATTCATTGAGTCGTCAACTTGGTGGTCCTTAAATGTTGTAAAGTCAAAATTATGGCGAATCTCGGATAAGGGCTCGATCCTCATTATTCTCGTCGCCACGTAAGCATGAGTGACGTGGAATTAAGAAGGTTGGGTTGGGAGTCCAAGGTGAGTGACTGGATTGGTCTTCGTTCAAGAAGACAAAAGCAGGGCAATGATCGAAATGTAGGGAAACAAATGTGAAAAAGATGCTTAGCTTGTCGAGGGTGTGTTCCAATGAAACTCTAATCAAATCAACTTTAGTCTAACACTAATTCTAATTCTAGTATAGTATATATGTTGTTGCATAGTACGTAGTATTCTCTTGAGATTCCTTTTTCTTGTATCAGCCTTAATTTGCTTAGATTCGCAGTGATTTTATGATTGGGAGTGAATCTAAAACTCTTATATGGATTCTGGGCCATCCCATCTCTCTCTACCTTTTTTTGTGCTTTAAATTCCCCTCCAAAATTCTATAAGAATAATTTCTTACATCTAAACCTATGGAACAACAACATTGTACCATTAGGATAAATCCCCTTACTTCTCACATTCTTTCTTCTTGCCCTTCTCCATAACACAAGACCACTCCAACTCACCCACAATCCAGGGTGTGAGTGTCCTTTCTATCTTCAACACTGAAATTCGATCCCGTTTTTCTCGACAGATAAACCATGTTCCCTGCTACACGAAGAACGCTCATCTTATTCATCAGCATAGGGCTACTATTATTATCAGCTTTTCATCCACATGAAGTACGCGCCTTGAGAAAAATGGACCTTGTCCTAACACGAGATCATCTAGTAACAAGTAATCATCGTTTGCTCAAGGCTGCTGTAGACACGAACTCCCTGAATACAGCAGGCAACAATCCAGCGCCTGTAGTAGATAAATCACTCGACAGCAAAAGAAGAGTTCGAAGAGGTTCTGATCCGATACACAACAGAACTTGACATGAAAAAGGGGCATTTCTGTAAGATCGCTGCAACAAGCGAGGTAAAAAATCTCACAATTCAAAAAGAGAGTCCAACTCTGGCAAGCAAGCACTCTGGTGGAGATTTTGATGTGGAGCTTCTTGTGTGTATAAAAGAGTGTAGAATAGCATCGAGCCTGCCTTCGAAGCAAAAACGGGGCTAGGCGATTTTCTCCACCACACATCAAGACGAAAGGGAATTACGCACGCGCCTTGAAGATTTGGATTCTTTATTTCTTGGTTTGTCACAGTTGAATGGTATTTTGTTTCCTCTTTGTCCCCATTCTGATGGTCTGTCTCTTCACTGTTATAATCTTGACCCCCCCCCCCCCCTCAAGTTGTGATAAGAAGATATTGTAAACTTGTATCTTCACTACCCTGCCAATTGTTTTTCGGTTTGTTGATGAGAATAGAATCATAACAATAGCATATACAGAACCTGCTGGCCTTTTAAGTCTCAAATTATATTAAATGCACTTACATTTTTTTTGTGTTTCACAGTTGCCTGTTGGAATGTTTTATATTAACTTACTCCAACTTGCAGATGTTTCAAATTATTTTCTTGCATTTAAGAACTTCCCGAAAAACTAGCTGAACATAGCAACAAGAAGCAGAAATGATGTAACCATTCGTTAAAATGCATACTGATATTCCCATGCTAAACCTTTCATCTGCAACAATTTTATAACTTATGATCAAGGGTATGAACCATTCGCCTGAGTATCGGTTCCAAAGAGCAGGTACTTGTGTGGTACATTTCCATCCACGGAGTCATGTGGAACTATTTGGGATAGAGGATCAGCATCTTCATATTATTAAATGAAGAATATGGCATTCAACATCTAAAGGAGTTCTCAATGTATTCCTTTTACAGCAGCAAAACTTAAAGCATGTAATGGCAGGCAGATGCCTTATTCTACACATTGATTGATTCTCCAAGAGTTATTCATTTTGGCTTTTCGACTACGCTAACTAGTACCTGTAGTTTTCACTGATATTCCCACAACAAGGGGCGCAGATAAGGTACAAATGGCTAACATATCTTAATAATTTAGACAATGTATCCTAAGAAATCTCTTTGGATATGACTGAACATTACATTATCTATCTGAGTAATGAAACTGTAGCAATAGTATGTGCACAAGAACAGAGAACTAATGCACAGTTTTGCCACGTACAAGGAATGCATATAAAGAAAAACCAAAACGTTTTAAAATTCCAGCTCTACAAATGATCACGATTTTAATTATTGTGACATGCGAAATCAATTCATTTTGTTTCACTTATTTTAACTATCCAACCGTCACTACTCACTAGTACGTAGTAATTGGAGCTCTTGCAGCATGCCTGGTTGTTATCCGTTGAAACTTATGTTTTAAAATTCGTTGGGTTGACAAGAATTAACCTCATTTTAGTGACCTCTACTGCTCATGCCAAGATGTGAAAATATCGAAAAACCCAGGGTTAACCCCAGGATTTTTTCCAGGTCAACCCAGATCATAAGTAAGAAAAAAAGACTCTTATTTTCATTTCATACCAAAAATATTATTAACAATAAATAATGTAAATATACTTCCCCCTCCCCCCAAAGATAATCTGGGTTAACCCCCGTATGTACATAGTGTAGGACTAAAATTATGAATTCTGGTTCTTTAGGGACTATTTAGTTACATGAACACAAAGATTCTATGATCCGATTCCGTCAAGATGGAAAGCTGTTAGGGCAATCAATTGAATTAGCGAATTGAAGCTTTGAAGGTAACTAAGTTCTCAGTGGTTATGGTTTACTAGGATTCCCCTGTTATTCTTGCTACTTGCTAGTAACATGTTGATGATGGTGAATTGGTGATGGGTCTGTTTATTATTATAATTATTACTAGCATAATATTTCATTAAATTAAGCATCCAAAATTGGGGCTAATAGCTTCATTATGTTAGTTAGTTAATTAGCTGTCTGTTTTGCCTCTTTGGATTATCAGTTTTTTTTGTGTTCTGCTTGATGTTTTTGCTTCATTGGATTTTAACTGATGTTTCTGCAATGTCATGTAAAATGATCTTTTGGAATCTGATACAATGTCTGAATTGCTTCACATTTGAGTTATTATGTGACATTTATGTCTTGTGTCTTTAATTCTCAAAGATGTGCTGGTGTAGGGATGTTCATTTCGGTGGGTTTTGACTGTGTTTGAAAACCAAGATACTCATGTAATAGGCTTTCAATCGATTAATGAAAGAAATGAAACTTGAGGTTCGTGATTTACTCTTTCTTCCCATCAGTCTCCAGCTGTTGTGGTTGAGCCTTATAAGCTATACTAAAACTCTGTGCTTTCAAATCATTGCTTCTTGAGGACACTGATGTTTTATATAGTCACTAGCCGGTCATGTAAGTACGTACTTGTTCTTCACCTGATGATACAAGGTTTTTGTAAATGCTTACTCATCAGTTTTCAATGGTATCTATTAGACTATTACTCAAGTTCACTTATGAGATTTTACCTTGCTATGGAAGTTGTATATAATTGCACTTATGTAGTGGTGCAAGCGGCTTCTTTTCCATCTATGAATTAGCAATTTGGCATATTTGTAGCATTTTGCTTCTCTGAGAATAGGTATATATTGTGTATAAGTGGTAAGGTGGTTTACTTCTTCAGAATTTTATTTGACAAAATCTTTTCATTACTTTATTCAGATGGATTGGTGAACCTCCAACAATATTGAGGCGGTGACTTGTGCACCACAGCACCAGCTTGCTTCACATTGATTCTTAGATACCAAGACATTGCAGTTGGACAAGCAGCAGCAAAGGCATTACAAGAAGAACATCTCAGAGGGATATTACGTTAACTTGATATTGTTGATCCATTTATCTATTGAAGCACTTACTGGGTGGATAAACATATAGGTGGATAATCTTTTCCTTTTTTGTTTTTAAAAATAGTTGGTTTTTTGTTCTTCTGCACATATAGCTGCACTTGCAATAATGATGCTAATGATGATACAGAACTTTGTGAATTCTTTTTAGTTGAAAATTGTTTCAAGTGGGGTGAGTTTTACAATTAAATCCCTAGGTGGTGGTTTTACATCTGCATTTTTTCTTTTTTTCTTTTTCAACCAAAGTAGCAACTTCCTAAATGGATTTCATTATTTGTCAATATTAAGAGGTAACACATAGCCTCTGAGAATCTATTGGTGTGAAGGTGCAAAGGTTAACTTCACGCCAAATAATATATATGGTTGAGTTGGTGAGTTCAATATAAATTGGAATTTGGAAGTAGAATATATGCACAAGTGGTTAATTATAAAGAATTGCTTTATGTATTACTATTAGGAATTCAGAAACAATGTTTCGCACATTAACTGAGGGCAGATTACTAGCTCCACCACTGCATGTTAAATATATGCTTTGCATTGCATTGGAGGGCATCAGCAGAACGCCCCATTCATTTCTCTGTTATTCTTGTTTGTTGGCTCACAGTGCCAAAAAAAGAACTGCAGTTCTCGTTACATCTACTAAGCTGTTTTTCTTTTCTCCCATTGTGCTTCGATGACAAGTAGGAAGCATTAAATGATTTTGTTCACCCGAGGCATATGTGCGTGAAATATCCATTCGAGCAGATACCCGACAACACTCACTGTGAACTGGTAATTTAGATTGCACGAATCCATGTATTGTTCAGGTCACCTGCTTGATTCATGTTATATACTAATAATGGTTTGCATGCAAATTCATTTTGTTAGTGGCAGTGCTACTGATGTTTGTGAATCCGCTGCTTTGTGAAGAGTGGGTTGGAACTGCTAGCCAAATCCATGCATTCAACAATCATAAGTGGAGAACTAAAAGCGAACTGAAGGGGCAAGCAGAATTGCAGAAAGAGGTTTAATTGTATACAAAGGGAGCGCAACCTACAAGTCACATATGCTTCATATATGGTAGTGACTGTTTGTTAAAAAGTCAATTATTTACAGAGTAAAATAATCATGAACTCTGAATCTGAATACTCTATCAGTCTATTATGTCCTTATGATAGAGATAAATAAGGACTTCCCCCAACTGACGAATCACTCTAGAGTCTGTGTAGCACACAGTGCGTCAATATGGTATAGTTGATCCAGTTTGGTGAAATGCATATCAGCATGATCACAAAGACAGCTAGTCATTCCAAGTTAAGTTCACCACTCTGTGTTCCTATATATCAAATACCCCCTCTGTCTAGTACATACAAGTTTCATTTTGGTGGCAATTTCTGTACCTTTTTAAATGCCTATGTGGTTTATATTTGTTGCGGGCCAATTTTGTGAAACTTTAAATTGAACACGGAAGTAGACCAACTGGAAACTTATTCCCGAACAGAATGAATATTGTTATGTTTCCATTACTTGTACTTACTCAGGATGAAGTGATATTTATGTTCAATTTCCATTTCCTGCATTGGCTCCAACTACAATTTACACATGGCACTCATACAGTTTAAACTTACAAGAACTTATCAACGCCCTCCAGGGTGTATAGTTGTAACTATATTATCTTGAATTTCGACAGATGTAAGGTTTCTATTGTTTGTAACGGAACTCTAATCACGGCCCACAGAAAGAAGAGGCATGCCGTATATATAAATTTCCTGATCAGTTGAAAAGAGGTGGGTGTATCCGTGTATATATCCCTTGAGCAAACATTGAAATCCTAGTGTAAAACTTTATTGTTCATCGGCACTGATTTCCTTTATTTCTGCGTGAAGGAAAGTGAAACCAATTCTGGAGTGTCTATTACAGCCGCTCAACATGTGCACAGTTACGTAGTTCTTCAGGGAGACCAACCACAAGAAGCACGGAGATCTCAGACCGAATTGGGTGGATCAGTTGAGGGAGTAGAAAGTACTGATGAGCTATAAGGGGAAGCACAAGTTTAAGTGGAAAATTTTCCCCTAAATGTGACAAGGCACGATTTGGCTTCACTTTCGAGGAAGTTGATGTGGTGAAGAAAGCTGAGGTAATATACTTGAATGATACGAGTCAAGAATTTGGTCTTGTAACAGTGGGAAAGCCAGAAGTGTACAGGAGGTTGGAAGAGCTGTGGCAATGTTCAGCGGAAATACTCTGAAGGGGAATGTCTGAACTGTCAGGGAAGTTAAAGCCAAAACGCACATATCCAGCTGATGGTGCCAGCATATTCATCTGTAATCTGTGACGGAAGGTGGATAACCAATGGCTTGAAGCATTATTATTTATTACCATAGGCTGATAAAACAGTCACGTATCTTCGGATTTGTTGTGGTGTTGAGTGCGGCTGAAAGGATCGACGCCTTGGTGGATATGTTTTGGATTGGAGGTGGTTAAAGGCTAAGTGGAGCTCTTTATTGATGGATTAACAAAGCACTAGTAAGATATGTATACAGTTCTGCTTGCATTTGCGTCTCCTATTGCTTTTTTTTCTTTTGACTGACCGGTGTTTGCATAAATATTGTTGCTTTTCTTCTTTTGTGTACAAAATTCTGATTAAGAGGAAGAACAATCACTTTTTCTTACTTGGTGTTTATTTTTCCTTTTCTGAGCTTTTGTTTTGCATTTAAAGTATGATAATCTACTTTTAAGTTTTATCCTGCAGTGTGTTTTTCTTCGTTTTCTCCTGTATCTCTGGGAACAAGATTAAATCGGTATTGGTATTGCAATATGACAACCAAATAAAAATTCTGTTCAAAAATATTTTGTGACATAATAAAAGCAGACTTGCAAAGTTGCAATTAAAACTAACCGGTTTGATGTTCGTTGGTAACTCCTAGCTGATCATGTATTATGTATAAGTTGCTTTTCTTTTCGACATCTGTGCAAATTGATCCATTAACAACTGTGACGGACTTATTTCCCATTGGAAGGACGCTGTCACTGGAAATACACTGCTCCATCCTGAGACCTCAGTGTCCTGTACTGCAATTCCATCATCTGAAGCTTCATCATAAAGTTGAGCAAATATAAGAGGATCGTTCGTCTTCCTTCTCATGTGCTTGTGAACTTAACCAAAGGACCAAACTCAATATTAACTAGTGTAATATCTCAATCTAGGGTCCAGGGTCCTGTTAAGTAACTTTCTGCAACCAAACATGCAAAATTGTCCTGTTTCAGAATTATACACTTCTTCACCATCCATTGACGACGAAAATTGGGCATCAAGCTCATTTAGTTCAAAATAGTTGATGCCTATTTCGTAGCCAACGTGTGCAATGGTACTCGAAATAATCTTGAACGAAAATCCTTGATCCAATTCATCATTGACTTTGCAGACTTGATTTTCAACAGATATGAGTCGAGCACAACCAGAAGCAAGCTGTCTCCCTTTTGGAGAAACTCATGACAGACACCTCGAACATCATGCCCGTTTGGACATCAATCGCTATGTATGTGTACTATGATAGTGGGACCCACATGTATGTGTCCGGTGGAGAATCTAGGACCAAATTTTAGGGGGATGTCAAACTTTAATGGTTTTAATAGTTGACTCGAACCTGCACCCTTTCTCAACTCATCGAGGTTAATAACCACTTTACCATAGATAAACTCACCCCACTGGACCTCATGTGACTTTGGCACTATGTCTTGTAGGTGCATTAGATTTAGTCTAGTATCTTATAAAAATACACGTATAAATCTTCTAAGAAATCGTACCTACACACGGCGATACCATCCCATGAAACAAATGGCGTAGGAGTTTGTTAGGAGAAAGTTAAATCATATGGGAAACGGTAGAGAAAGACAAAAGCAGTGTCATAACATAATCCAGCTGTTCACGCCCGACGGAAAAGGAACAGTTGAGAGAGATAATACTACATTTAAGATGTGCAAATTGCGCGTGATTTTGATAATGACAAATGAGCATAATCTTGACATTGTTCTAATCCACCACCACCACTACTACTACGGTCATTAGTCATTACAAATAGCTAGGACCACTAAACTACATTTTGACATTGTTCTAATCCTAGTAAGTTAACAATCAATAATTAATTAAGCTTTTCCCCACATAAACTATCTAACAAATATAAGGATTTATTCTCTACCGAACAAGACACGAATTTAATAAAATGCTTTTAACTAATATGAGATACATCATCGTGATGTAGTGTTCGAATTGAAGTTTAAGTTTTGAAGAGGAAAGAACCAAGATCTGTTAATTAAAAAAAATCAAAGCTGTTGATGGATTTAGAGATTTCATCTCTATTTGTTGATACTTAGCAATCCAACAGATCATTCTGCTGACACCTATCAAGCCACTTCACTAATTAAACCTTGAATCAAAAGTAAAAGAAATCAATAAAGTCTTAAGCAGAAGATTAGCTAGATGATTAAACAAAACATTAAGATTCCGGCTGTTAAATGCGTAACGTGGCAGTCAATGTAGATGGATTAAACAATGCGTTTAATAAGTGATCAGTCGGCCAATTGCGTGCTAAATTATCCATTTCTCTAACTTGGATTGTTTTATTAATCATATCACGCCAAAACAATTTAATTAATTACTCATTTACCTGGAAAACCTAATGTTCTTTCCGTATATGGCATGATTAGGTATTATGGGTGCCACTTATTCCAGACGTTATGTCTCGATTGTCATTTTGCCTTTCTTTCCTTTTGCTAATATCTTTTTACAACTTTTTGCCCTACAAGATATGGTACTGAATTTAAAGAATTTCGGGTCTACTACGTTATCAGATCTCAATTATACGTTTTCCCCCCTTAATGTAGTAATATCTACAAGTTGATCACACACACACATGAAGTTGCCTCAGGTTGAGTTTGCTTATGCCGACATGATGTTAATCATACTACAGGTTCACCGTTGAAAAATTCGATGTTCATAAGGGGAATGTGAATGTTGAGAGATGGAATAAGATAATAATAACACTAATAACATGTGTCATTTAGTAAAAACAACCATGTATATATATAAATAAGGTTATATCAAACATATGTCAATATATATAATGATAAATAAGTTTACAAAGTAGACTTCCCTAAATGAATGTGGCCGGATTCAGCCATAAAATCGTCCCTTTATGTGCCGCATGACTTGAACAAGTCACGTACAAATTGGTTCATTTAGGTGTGGCCATGTCTTCAAGAAACTTTTAGAATGGTGACGAACAATAAGAAATGAATAAGAAATGGCAAGTAGAATCAAGAGTTTGACTATCTCTCCTTAAGATAATTATTTGCCCTACTAGCTCCTGGTGCTTACAAAATAGTGACAAATTGTCTCTCAGTTGGATAAAACTACTCTTAAAACAATAAAGGAGCACTCCAATAATTGAACGTGGCGAACTTACCGTGCAAAGAGGGAGAGGAGATGTAATGCTTGTGTATTTGAAGAAGTGAGTTCATCTTGCACCCTTTTCCAAATTTTACAACCCTTCAAATGTATTAAACTTCACCCAAGTGTCATGAGACGAATGAATAAGTTCAAAACACTTAAGAAAAGTGTATGTTAAGAAAAACCACAAGAAACCCGCCAAAACAGTGCATCCCTTTGCGAAATGAGTTAATCACTTATTTATACTTTAAATGCATCCTTGTTTAATAAAAATTGAAGTTTCTTTACATCTTTTAATCTTTTATATTTTGCAGAATCCACGAACTTTAAGTATTTTTCTTCCTGGTTATCCAAATACGTTACATCATCATCTCAAACTCATTTAATTTTCTTCATCGTAGCTTTAAATTGTTTTTGTTTTCCTTCTTATTTTTCTTTTCTCGTAATTTGATTGATATGATTTATATCTAGTGTGAACCTAAGAGTGTTACATACTCACATCCTGCATTATAGTAGTACGTATCTTACTAATCCCATAAATGATATATTTGAAATCAAAAAGTTGTGGGGGTAAAAATATAATTAAAATAAAATATCTGCTCAAATAATAAATATATTTCCTATGTTTTATTCATCTGAATAATATTAAGCTTAAATATTTTTTAAATTACAAATATTCAATTTAATATTCAAATTAGTTCAGTTTAATGAGATTTTTTAGATGAACAGGACATAGAACTCCAAGGACATCTGACGGCGGGAAGGATTTGAGAGCTCCCGGAGGAAGGAACTCCGCGCATTATGACATGAAACGGTGGAGTTAGGAAGGAAATATTAAGCCAAAGTGCCAAACCCATCAGCATATTGAATGTTGTACCAAACTTATTTTATGGTCGTTTACTACAGTTAGGTCGGTATTTAAATTGTAAATTCAATGGCACTTTATTTGTTACTTCCTCCTTAAACAAATAATAAGTACATATGAAACATTTTTTTTTCGAGTGTAAATTTGACCACGTATTAATTATAAATTATATATTCCATCTATTTCATAATAAGCTTTCTAAGGTCGATTTTTTTTTCCAACTTTGACCGCAAATTACTCCTACATTACACACTAAAAAAATATAATAAAATTAAATTATGAAAGAAAATTAAGTATATTTTTCTAATATAACCTATTATATACTAATCATGTATAATATAGGAGTAATTTGCGGTCAAAGTTTAAAACAAAAGTCAACCTTAGGAAGCTTATTATGGAACAGATGGAGTAAGAAAATAATTAAAAATTGTATATTATAAAAATATAAACATTTTAATTTTATAATATAATATTTTTAATTATTTTTACCATATGATTTGAGAATAATTTAAGATCAAATCGATCGTAAAAAAAGTTAACAAAACAAAGTGTTTTATTTGTTTTTGTACAGAATAATTATTATTAGTAGGTATAGATTTTTTGAGTGTACTCTCCAAGGTTCTACACGTAAATATTATCTCGAATGGGAAGAAATTGAGTGATCATCACCATGTGTGAGACATTTTGCGATTGAGATCAAAGTAATCATGCATCCTTTAATTCTCTGTGTAAACGTTCATTGACTCATTGATTATTAAAACTTAAAATCATCGATACTCTATAAATTCAAACTATTCTAGCCGAACTATACGAAATCTCTTGTATAGTTGTATTCATAGTGTTGAGTTTGGATTCATTGGAACCCTAAGACTACAATATAGTATTCACTTATTCAGGCATTCTTTTAATCATACACAATAACTTAAAACGGTAGTCGTACTCGGAAGGAGGTACTTAAAAAAGAAAGAAGTTAGTTAGAACTCCTTGTTTGAAGTAAGCTACTACTAGCAAAATTCCATACGAAATTATGGAAGGTCTCTGCTGATATCACGAACTATGCCTAAAGAGTAATCCGCAATTCTTTAAGTAGTAATCTTAATCTTATCTCTCGAGAAAAGTAACACAAGGAAAACATTATTAAATTTTCAGACAACCACCTCCTGTACTAACTTTCTAAATTAGTGGGGGCCAAGTCCCATTCCTATCGCTCCAGAGTCGCCACGTATATAATTGTTTCCTCATTAAGACACGTTGCAATCATACTCATGTTATTAATATTAATCAATCACACTTGTTTAATTCACCTCATCAACTAATTAAAATCCCTCTCTGCCTTATTACTACACCAACTCAACCTTCAAACTCACATTTTAACTCACTAACAACAACAAACAAAACTCACTTAGTACATTATTGACCAATTGTATTCGTCAATTTGTGTTATTAATAAGCCATCCATCACCCTGTTTTGCATTAATATCTCCTATAATTCCATTTTGAAGCTTAACTTATAAACCCTATTACCCCACTTAACACACACATTACACACCATCAAAATGGACTTGAGCTTAACCAAAAGTGGTGAAGACACTGAACTGGATACCCCACCCCACCACCCTATCATCTCCTTTACCACCACCACCGCCACCGCCCCGTTCAATCACTTCCGCCACCACCCGCCGCCGATATATAAAGAATGCATGAAGAACCATGCCGCGCATATAGGCGGCCACGCCGTCGACGGATGCGGTGAGTACATGCAACAACCCGACCCCACCTCGCTAAAATGCGCGGCATGTGGCTGCCACCGTAATTTCCACCGGCGTGACATCGACTCGACAGTACCCCCGGCGCCGCCGTTTCTTGATTTTCGCCACCCGCCGAAGAGGAAGTACTCGGTTTCGCTCTCGCCATCGCCGCCGCCGCCGCCGTCACACAGGCTTCTGGCGCTCAGCGCGGCGGCGGAGGACCACCACCCTATGACGCCGATTGGTGAGAACCGCCAGCCGGCGGGGAGGAAGAGGTTTAGGTCGAAGTTTAGTCAGGAGCAGAAGGAGAAGATGCAGAGTTTCTCGGAGAAGATGGGGTGGAGAATGCAGAAATGTGACGAAGGGAAAGTGGAGGAATTTTGTCGCGAAATAGGTGTCACGAAAGGGGTGCTTAAGGTGTGGATGCATAATAACAAGAACACGGCTGGGAAGAAGGGTAGAATCGGAAATGAAGGAACGATGGAGTTTGATGATAATAATGGCGGTCATCGTCATGGTGGTTCGAATAATGGGTCGTCTTCTTCAACTTGATGTGATTTTTAGAAATTTGATTATTATTATTATTAGTCGACTGTACGTGTTTTTTTGTTGATTAGTTAAAGGTGATTATTAGTGTAATGATCTTCAATTAGTTTACTAAAGACAAGAGTAGTAGGGAAAGATGAGAAATAAAGGTTTAGATCTTTTTTCTTCGTTTTGTTGGAATATCCCAGCCCAGGTTGTGAGAGCTCGAGGAAACTCATGTCACCTTAACCAGGCATTTTAAATTTGTTATTGGTCCAATTTCATATGATAGCACCAATGGGTGTTTCATATGATAGCACCAATGGAAGTCCAAGCTGATGATAATTCCGACTTGTACTATGATAACATTTATGATTTCATTTCATATACGGGAGATATACCATTTGTGAACTGTTACTTTCGTCTAAATTGAACGGAACGAAACAAAACTAAGGTCACAAATACAATTATGCATATATGAGTAGAAACTTAATAAATTTTCAGATGAAGATGACAGAGCGTGGACTAGCTTTGAGCCTGGACTTTAAACCGTTAGGATTCAATTTATTAGTGTCTGGTTCAAAATTTCTTTCTCAGGTGGATCCGGCAGTAAAGCTATAATCAATTATCGATTTTTTTTTCTTTCAATTCGGAGTAATAGATGAAGAAATCAATCAACCATACATCGGCAAAATTTTATTTTGGTACTCCAGAATGGTACCTCGTCAATTTAGGTACTCCAGAATGTCATTGTCCAATTTAGTTACTCCACAATAACACTATATCCAATTTAGGTAATCCGGTAAATTTTTCGATTGGTCAAACCGAAAAACACAATTTTGACTTTAAAAAAAATGGAAATTAAATTCCGGACATGTGGCGTGATTAAATTGGTTCTCGCTTATTGTTTTTAAAAAAAGACTTTTAATTATGTTTTAAAATTGTAAAAAAATATTAAAAAATATAAAATCATTTTAAAATTATTAATAAATATTAAAAAGTTTAAAAAATATTATAAAAATAAAAAAATATTATAATAAAAAATTTCAAAAATAATATTAATATATAAAAAATGGAAAAAAAATTAATAAAAAAACTAATAAATTTATTAATCCTAAAGAGAGCATAAGAAATGTTAAATGTTTGCTTACAAGAAAGTAACTATTCCTGATCTATACATTCACATCTAAATCATCTTATTTTTCCATCAGAGATCGAACCTTGCACATTTCCTTCACAACTCCAGCCCCTTCCACTACACCACCTTATAACTCCTGAAGTTGAAAAATTAAGCATGAAAACCTTGAAATCAAGTAATTGGGAAGTCAGAACTATAAAATCATAGGAGTTAACTCATTCCTAGGGGATGATCGGGTAAAATTCATTTTAAATGCTTTAGAGTAAGAAACTGTTCTTTTTCTCTAAATAAAACTGAATGGAATTAACCAGAACAGAGTTGAACTAAATAGAACTGAATGAAGCTAAACTGAATTGAACAGAACTAAATTAAATTTATTTGTAGTGTAAAATACAATTAAGCAAATCCGAACATGATTGAACATAATTGAATTGAACTGACTGAATATGAACATAATTGAATTGACAGAACGGAACTGAAACTAATGAATTTTCAGAATAAATGAACATAGACTAACCCATGTTTAATTTAGGTTTTTCAAAGCGCTCATATTCAATTTACATGATTACCAAATAAATTTTAATAGGTGTATAATACATGGTCATTTTGTTCTAATATTTTGTAATTTGTGGCTTGTTCTTCACGTGGTTGTCAAACGCTTATATGTTAACCTTTTCTCATTAAATCGAAAAAGTACCAATGCATTGTGCTATAATAAAATACTTAATAAATTGAACAAGACACACTCTAAAGTGATTAAAATTTAGTAATTTCACCTGGGAATCAACACATAACTAGAATTAGAACTATTTCTACACTACTCTTATACAAAGATTCGACATCACCTTATACCTCCACACCTAAATCAACTTATGTCTCCGCCAGGGATTGAACCTTGTTCCTCTCTAACTCTATTCCACTACACCACCTTATAACTCTTCAACATAATCCAATTGACACGGTTGGCGACAACTACGTGTCCTAGGGGTTAAATATTTATTGGACACAGTTGGGTCAACTAGTCAAAAATATTCAATCTAATTGATAACGTTTGAGTAAACTAATCGTCAATATTCGTACATTGATATGATATTGTTCAATGTGGTTAAAGTCCCTATTGGACTTAGGATGGTAATTTGGACTACCCGCCCCAACCCAATCTACTAGGCCCGTGTAGAGGAGAGGATGGTCGGGCTTGGGCCCAAAGTTTAGGCTCATCCTGGGCCATGTGCCGGGTCAAGCCTGTGCCTGATGCTAATGGTCCAGGCTCATTAAAGCTCAGTTTGACCCATTGCCATCCCTAATTGAATTATGTCAAATGTCTCATACCAAGTAGGAAATACATACTGTAGACATATTGTATATCCTTTTATATTTTAGCGATGTTGATAATAATTGAATTATTCCAATTTCCACTTAATAGTATAACAAGTATGAAGTTATAAGGTGTTCTAGTGGTAAGGTTCGAACTTCCACGGAGATATAAGGTTTATTTATGGTGTATTTGAAATTATAAGGCGGTAGGTGAATAGTGTAAGAGTAGGAGTAGAATAGATAGATTTGTCGTTAAAAAAAAAAGAGTCAACAAGTAATACAAATGTGTGTAAAGGTAGGGTCAGTAAAAGTACATTACAATATTGTTTTATTTTTTAAACGTTTTGTATGACAGTGCATTCGGCTGAAATGTTTCCTTAGAAGAAAATTGTGAAGAAGTTTGTTTCAGACAGGCTGGTATTGCTAATTACAATTGGACCGTGGTGTAGATGCGAGTTGGGCAGGTCTAATTAGACTAGTCTATGAACCTTACTCTCCAATCTCTATATGGATCGATATGCAGTTGGAGGAGACCGTTGGTTGTAAGTCGATTTAGAAATTCAAGTCGATAAAAATATCAACTAATTGATGAACTTTGTATTGTTGTAACATTATTGATAATAATCAGGTTATCAGGCATTAATTTGTGCTACTCGGAGTAAACCAAGTTCAGTCAATCTGGTAAAAAACTTTCTTTCTGCACAATGTGCTGTAGTTTTTTCCACCAGGCAAAATATATTTTTTTAGAGAATTGAACCTATGACCTCTAGTGTCATGACACCTCAGTCTAACCAATTGAGCTAGACCTCATTGGTGAGGCAAAATACATTACCCAAACCAAATCTTGTGGTGAGAAATGATCAATGTTTGCACTTTAGCAATGCGGCACTTTATAGGAATGAGTTGTAAGTTAAAGTGATTTCCAAACCTAACAGTCTACGAAAACTAAAAAAAGGCTCGATTTTAAAATGTTAGGAACATACTTACACTATGTCTCCATCTCACAAACTCCATCGGTCCTAATCCGGCTAAGCATAAGTGCTACTATAAGTCTATAACTCACTGAATAGAATCATAGAAGACTAAATATATAGATTGGATATGCAGAATCAGATGAGTCTTCTAACACCACAAGTTGATGGTCCGTGACTCTATAATATGGTACTACTACTAGCTAGTAGCAGCATGGTGCCAAATTAAACAAACAGCAAGGCCAATGTGTACTCACGGACTACACAGTACTCACACAACTATTATTACTAGCCTATATATATAAGAACAACATTAATAATATCATTCTATATATGCATCATTCAAAACAAGTTTATCCACACACACAGTACTGAGCGAGTGCGAGATATGGAGTCCTGTCAACGGAAAATGATCCTTTTCGCGGTATTTATCATGTTCGCTGGTGTGGCGAGTGCCCAAAAGCTATGCAATGTGAGCATAATGGGCCTAATGGCATGTGAGCCAGCGGCACAGCTTCCTAACCCGACACCACCATCCGGCCCATGTTGCACCGCTCTGTCTCAGGCAAACATGACATGCCTCTGCTCCTACAAAAACTCTACAACGCTTCCTGCTCTTGGAATCGATCCGGCACTTGCCATGCAACTCCCTGAGAAGTGTAAACTCCCACATCCAACACAATGCTAATGAGAGACTAAGATGACCATTTGAAGTTCTATTGTGTCACTCTAGTGTATCTCAATTCCGTCTGTTTGATCCTTTTATGTACTCTCTCTGTGATGTATCATGTACTACGTAATAACGTATGATCATATGAGTATGGCTTCATATAATTATGGTTTTAGTTTGTGCTTAGCTCTCTCACTAGTTTTTCATACTATTCCAGTTAAATGGGCCATTAACTACTCCAAGCCCGGAAAAGTTTTGGACTTCCATATGGACCCTAATTAAGATATATGCTCAAGCCCACAAGAGTTACTGAACTTTTTTTTTTAACAGTTAAAACACTTCATTAGATAAAAATGAGCACAATTCAAGAAAGGGTATAAACCATCTAAATCACAACGAGTGATAAATACACCATACAAAGAGTCCGATCTCTATCCTAAACGGTGATGCAACGCGACTACCAACGTTCTCACAGGCAATAATCACAACCAACTCACAAGGACAGCCGCCGAAAGAAAGAGGAAAAACATCATTGAAGGCAACAATTCAACAAAACTCTCCAAAACACCAAGAAAACGTAGGCTTTGAGCGCCAACTTTGAACCCACCGGAGAAAGATGAGCTCTTTACCAAAAACAACAATAGTATTGAGGAACCAAGAGAACAAGATGAAACGAGGGCCAAAACACCTCCACATGAGAACCACTCAAGATTCCCCCAACACCTACCTATGATCACCCTCTTACACCCTATACCGAAAAGTGAGCTTAAAGAGAGGTTTGACTGTGTTCAGCTGGATAAGTCGCCAAAGCGGATATTAGTATAAATCTAAAAAAACAAAAGTTGAGACTTGATACATTTCGTAATATAAGGTCATCGGTTCAATTTCCAATATGAGTGTATTATTCCTCTCTATAGAGTATAGACCACAGAGTTTAGAGATTTAGAGAATTGTTGATGAAAATTTCTCTAATTGTAATATTATATTACGAAGAAAAAAGCCCTCAGCTAAAGGCCTGCATAAATTGAAGTAACGGTAATCTACTACCTACCATTAGTTACACGGCTATTTTCATGGAGTCGATACAAAATTAATAAAAATAATTCTTTGGCGTGAAGTATTACGAGTTGTGAGTTTAAACAATTCAAGTGTCACATTTGAAACATTGTTATCAACGTAGATCGATAAAGCATTATATATTTATGTATTTAATAATGAATAATTGATGTTGATTTGATTAATTAATAAAAATACTTAACATACTATACTAGGTTTATTAATGCTTATTAAGTGTGATGGGAAGCGCGTGCTAGCGTGTGCACGTAGTGTGTATTTGTCATTTTCACTTGGAGAACAACACACCGCCCTATTTCCCTATTTTCTCCATTAATTACGCCATCTGACCAAAAGTAGGGGAAACTATATTTTATTTTTCTACGTCCCAAAACAGCTAAATGACACAAATCATTTTAGGGAGTCCTTCAGATTTCTAAAACATATTGACTGTAATGTTTTATTAATACTTGTCTATTTGCTCAAAAGAACCTCTTAATTCTTAAACCTATGTCCCTGTATATCTTGCAGTATTGGTATTAATTTACATGTAAGATATATATGGCGGGAGTCCTCAGGTTGGACAGGCAGTTATCGTGGTGTACATTTCCAAAGGATACATCGTGGTGGTATCAAGATGAACTCTAAACATTCTACTATACCTATGTTAAGTGAAACGATAACTTTAGCAAAAACTTAGCTGATAGTTGATAAGGTAGAACATAATCTAGTTAGTTTGAGAAAATATTGAATATTATAGTAATTTGTTGATAGATTATAGTTGATTCGCTAAATATAAAAATTAAATACATAAAACATAAAGTAGTTTTTTAATTAGCTGAAATTAAGGTCATGTTTGAATGTTTGATTTCTCTGGAAAAAATCAAATCTGTAATTTAGTTAGTTTAGTTCAATTTAAATTAATTTATTATTTTTATATTACGACTAAATTTAGTACAGTTTACATTTCTTCATACGAATAGAATATTACGTAACTTATAAACCAGGAGTTAGATCTAGGAGCAGAGGTAACAGACTTATTAAAGATAAAAGGATCAACAAGTGAGTCTTTTTATTTATATATATATATATATGTACTTTTGTTCCAATCTCAACTTTATACTATAAAATATGGAAATAATCTCTCCTCGGCCGAAATTATTGTTAGATATTTAGGATAAGATTTTGTATTTGATCGGGGTCGGGTAGTAGATGCCCATACATAGCCGTCCCGTGATGCGTGAGCTTGGAGAAAATACGGTTAAGGTTAAGAGAAGCTGATGGCGGCAGCAGCCTAACTGCAAGACTCTCTGAGTTGACTGACTGCAATTTTGGAACTGGGAGAAGCATAGTTTAGTTGACTTGACTAACTAGTTGACTGACTCCATTTTGCAAATTTGGAAATTTATCTAATTCCAATTATTCCATGGATTCTTCTTTCCTCTTGATTCGATTCTTATCTCATATCATCACAATTAAAGAATGTTCAACACGTTTGATTTGTCAGATTATTATACCTCTGAATTATCAAGGTCCTTTTTTTCCTACATATACTCACCATCCACGAATTTTATTAGGTTATGTAGTTGAACTAATTGAAAATGAAAATAAATAAAAGTACTGGATGTTTTGTGTTTCCCTTACATAAGAAATACTATCATAATTGTAATTCTTTTCTTGTGTTATTGACATTTGTTGGTGACTCTTAGAATTCAAACGTTTTTCATTTTTGAGTTAAAAAACATACAATGCCCGATATTTATTTCAAAAGTTATTTTTATCTCGCATTAACAAGCTCCTTTTTTATGTTACTGCCCTTTTTAAATTGAGAAATTTAGGGGTGGACCCACGTTAAATGTTACCCTCGATTTTGGACATGAAATATCGGTATTACCCTTGGTCAAATTATATGTTCTTTAGTAAATGTCGTAAATAAGTTGTTTCTAGCTCATTTGTGATTACCCTTTGATTTAAAATCTTTGCAACCAACAGATCTCAGATCGAGTCCTCGATGGTAAATATTTTTTTCATTCTTTTCTATTCTTTCTAATTTTATTCATTTCTATTTTTTTTTTAGTATGATTGTATTCATCTCAATGCAGTGAAAAATCAAAATGCTTCAAATACTTTTCATTCTTTTTGGTTGAAATTTCAATCCATGCCTAATCCATCATACTCTCACTATGAAAAAAACAATGGAGAGCATATAAAAACACTAACATTCGATGTTTATACATCGTATTCTAACATTTAGGAATATGAAGCTGATACGCTTCGTATGCACATTGGATAATCCCGACAGACTCATCTCCAAACCATGTGAACCGAATTAATCACGACATACTCTCATTTGGAATATAATGATATAATACAAAATTCTTCTCCCATGAAACTCGTACTCGTGACAAAAAAAATTATACTATTATTTTCAACCAACTGATCCAAGTCAGCCGACCCCTTACGTACAATCAATATATTTTTTGTTTGATGACAAAAATTAGCGATCCACTCTTATTCCAAGTAACGGTCCAAAATCATCGATCAAGTGTAGAGTCAGAAAGGTGAGCTAAGGTAGTACTCGAAAAAATGGCATATTGAATAAAGGATGATGCATATATATGTAAAAATACTATTATTATATATTCACAAACTTACAAAAAAATCAAATGAGAGGTGTCGGGTTCGATTCTGACGGTGGCGGAGTTATAAGATTGGTTCAGGTGTGGAGAAATAAAATGGTTTATGAAGTTTATATAGCGTTAGTGTAAGAGTAGTTGTAATATTTCTCGTTTAAAAAAAATCAAATGATGATTTATTTCTTGTACTCAAAAAATTATGTGAACCGAACATTTTGATTAATAAACACGTGTAATAATATTCCGAAAGTAAAGTTTTGGGTGTGATCAAATTGACGAATTTCCGAAATTGGAATCTTGTTATCAAGAATAAATACCACAAAAATTCGACAGACTCTGTAAATAAGTACTCAATATTTAATGAAATGAATCAATGGAGCCTTTTGTATGCCGTGTAATCAAAGCCGGACTTGTCAAGTACTCCACCTCATAAACGTGCAGTTTAATTACAAATCCCATATCGGACCAGACAAAAACTACCTAAAAAGCTCACCTTTTATTTCATGCTAAATTTAGTATATTACACCATCAAGACACATGATAGTGGACCCCACACATATGAGACCCACATGTATGTATCTTGGTGGTGTAATAGAGTAGTCTAGCATCTCATAAACCAAAACTCACTCAACGGTCCACTAATAAACGGAAATTACTCTATAAATTGCATAAATTCCTATATTCTCGTCAAATTGTGTGAAAGCCACTAGTTATTCTTTTCTTCTTGAAACTGCACCCGGCCTCTTCAACTAAGTGATTCACTTCACATGGAATATTCCAAGTCCAATTGCCAATTTTGAGTGACATTTGTATGAACATGGTGGTCCGAGAATATGATCCCCATCCTCCTCTTAACACGTAGGCATTTCAGTTCTATTATGATATATAAGTAGACATTACTTCACCCGTTTTTAATTAAATTGTCATTGATGTATCTTAAAAAAAATTGTGTATAAAAAAAAAATCCATCAAGTAAAATTGATACTATTTTGTCATTATTCCCGTGTAATGATGTTTAGTACGATTATTCAAAAGATTTGACTTTAAAAAAAAAAAAGAACTTTTAGAAATATCATATTAATGATAATATGAGAAGTTTAAGTTAGAGATGATGCACTCATGAAAGTATTATTATGCTCCTTACATATGATCAGTATAGTGAACCTCTCTTTTGATTCTAGGTATTGATAGTTCAAGTATAGCCTTATTTTGAGTATAGACACCAAGTATTTGGTGAACAAAATAAGAGGTACTCTTGGTTGAATTCATAGAAAAGTTGGGGATGTTTTGCAATATAGCGGAGAGAGAAAATTAACAATAAAAAATGAAAAAGTGGAAATGGAAAAAATAAATAAATAAAAAGGAAACAGAAGAAGAAAATCAGAGGACCAAGCATACTATAGCCATTTACAAAAATATTCTTGTCCAAGTAGCTTTCAATTTCATGATCCTGCTGAAAATTGTGTCAATATTTTCTCTTCTCATAATCTCGCCATTATCACGCCACCAGTCTACCACCACCTATGATGCTGTCAATTCTCAGACTATATTAAACGTATATATGTATGTAGCAGATGTCTAAATCTCTCTCCATAAATTTCGGCATTCCAATTGTGCTTACTCCACTTTCTCCAATGACAATTCTACACAACAGTCGGTCGGTACTCTCTGTTTCTTTCTTTGCTTAGACATGACAATAAACCATTTTGTTTTCTTCATTACATTTTTTGCACCTTAAAATCAACCATTTTTTTCTCACAATTCCCAAAACCCACTTTAACACTTACACACAACAACAAGTACTACTAGTGGTTTTTTCTTAGTTTCCGTTTTCACACTTTCCTGCTCCAGGTTTTTGCCTTCTTAATTCTTACCCAATTTTTTTATTCAGGTTAAGAAAAATAAATTCATACTTTTAGGATTCTGTGGGGTACTGGTGTTTAATCATGATTGTGTTCTTCTTTTTTTGCAGATCGAGGGCAAATCTATCTGAAGGTGGTGATAGGGATGTGACTGATGATACTGCCGACAAGCTGATTTTGTCAAAAGGGGTTGGTGCAAAACAGAGTTTTGAGTTACAGAGGAGTGATTTTGATGATGATGATGAAACAGAGGGCTCTGTTTTCATGAGTGCTAATAATAATACCAGTAAGTATGAGTTTTCTTCAGGTGAGAATGTAATTCATTACGTAAAAGAACCAAAGGGGGTTAGGTTTTCAGTGCAAGAGATGTTTTTTAGACTAAATGAGGATTTCAATAGCCCTGATCAGAAAGAATCTGATCAAGTTTTTTTAGTGGGTGTAAATGAGGATGAGGATAGCTCTGACTCTGATGAATATCTTGAGTGTGACGGTTCTTTGGAGCAAATGTTAGAAAGTGATTTCGAGGAATCGAACTCTCCTTCGTGTAGTTTTAGACATTTTGATTCTAGTAGCTTTGGTAGAAATGAAGATAATAATAATAACAGTGAAGTAGATAGAGACTCGATACCGAGTGATCAAGGTAGAATATCCCGGCCTTCACCGATAATTGCTTGGAATTGGGATTCATTCAGTCTAAACCAAGAAGATCGGTGTGTGTTAAAGCAAGAGGATATTGATAAAGAGAAGGACGGTAACTGTGAAGATCGTTGCGTGTTAGAACATGAGGAGGATACTGATGAAGAAAAGGATGGTAACTGTGAGGATCATTCTGTTTTCGAACATGGGGATATTGAGGAAGAAAAGGATGGTGGCTGTTTAGAAAGTGTGTCCACTGGATTTGATGAACATGCAAAAGAGTCTGTTGATGGTGAGGTCTTGGAGGATCAAGATGTTTCATATGAGGTTGAATTGCTTTCGCCTGGTCGCTACTTAGAGGCTGATGGAGCAGAACAAGATATCTTGACAAGTAGTCGGAGATGGGATTCAAGTGATCAAGATTGGGTCGATTTTCACAATACAAGTGTGAAAAGAGAGCCTGGAGTTAGCAGTATTGATCACATTAGGAGCGAAGGTGTAGAAGATTTGGATGATGAGTACATCGAACTGGAACCTTCAAAAGTTCGAGTACCTGACTTGGGCACAGAGGGTTCTAGAAATTATACTATGAATGAAGAAAGCATGGATAATGAAGCAAAATTATCAGTGGAGGGCTCACAAGAGAAGCAAGCATATTTGGATTCTGATTCAGATGAGGAAGATGAATCGGCTGATGCGTTAAGAGAGCATCAGAATTTAGTCCATCAGATGAAAATGGAGCTGAAAGCCTGCAGAATCAAAGGTCTTCCTACAATATCCGAAGAATTTGAAACTCCCAAGATGGTCGAAGATTTGAAACCTCTAAACATTGATCACAAGTGTGATTACAAAGACATGATGGCAACTATTCAGAACTTCTACAAGAGCTATACGGAAAGAATGCGCAAACTGGATATCTTGAATTACCAGACACTACAAGCCATTAGTAAGTCTCATCACATGTCAAGTTCTCTTTTTGTATTTTTCATAATTTAGGAATAACTAGCAGCAACTGAACAGGATTAATCTTATGTTTTGTGAAGAACATATCTGCTTTTGTTGATTAATCTAGTTTAAATCTGTGTTGTGCATGGTATTAGAAGTCACTAATCACTAACTAGCATGCAACAATGTCATAATATTAATGGCATAATATTTTGTGAATTGAGTGTGCAATAAGGCAGTAGTACATAGTAGTTAATTAAGAATGTTCTCTGAAGTATTAAAGTAGTAGTAAAGAACTCTTGAATCTTAGAGTGGACAGTATTGTTTGAAGGTCACCATCTTCTTTCTGGTCAAGATCACTTCTTTATATCGCAAAGCGACCCAATTAGCCTCTTTAGATCTATAATACCAGCATGACATTTTAAATCACTCTAAATGCCTTCTGAATTCATCGAACCGGCCTTTATTTTTTCCATAAAGTACACCAATTAATGGCCACTTATTTATAGTACAGTCACTTCACACTCTTCTTTATGATAACAATTATACAATTAAAAAGCATGCATGGTGCCAATGACATATGAAGATCACCAACTTTTTGTAGCATGTGAAGTAGTTTTCTTTAGATTTATTTATTTATTTTTTATGTGGAAAATGCAGGCGTCTTACAGCTGAGGGAATCTGAGGTATTTACCACGGGGAAGAAAAAGTCAGCTTCGGCCAGTTTTAACATGTCGAAAATCTGGTCGTACAAAGTGCAGAAAGTCTACGCAGATCCAATGCAGAAATCTATAAAAGAGATGCAGCATGACCTAGAGTTGGTTTACGTTGGACAACTCTGCCTTTCATGGGAAATTCTCTGCTGGATGTGTATAAAAGGCCAAGAGTTGATGGAATATGATTCTGGTGAGCATCACTCATATAATCGTGCAGCTGGGGAATTTCAACAATTTCAAGTACTCTTGCATAGGTTCATAGAAGATGAGCAGTTTCAAGGACCGAGAGTTCAGAACTATGTCAAGAACCGGTGCATGCTACGCAGTCTACTTCAGGTTCCAATGATCAAAGGTAAAAAAAGGAAACAACATTAAACAGATGCAGAAAGGAGTAAAGTTAAAGTTTGGAATTTTGAGACCGCTATTGACTGGCATTACTTTACTTTCTTCCAGATGATTGTTTGAAGGATAAGAAAGAAACGAAAGAGGACAACAATACAATTTCACTTGCAGCGTTACTTGAAATCATTAGGGAATCAATGCTGGTTTTAAGAGATTTTGTTCATGCTGACAAGGCTTCGGCAAATGTGATTCTAAAAGGCGTTCAGGGAACCAAGGTTGTCCAGCTAGACACCACAAACTCAGAGCTTCTAGCGGAAATAGTAACAAGCCTTCAGAAGGTTATTTTCTCATATATATATAGAAATCGATCGTTTCTTTTTTGCAGAATGATGTACTTGCTTATCTACTCTTGATTTCAACTAAAAATGCTATTTCGATTCTGTTTGTGTTGCAGAAGGAAAGAAAACTCGGAGAACAAATGAGAAGCCAAAACTGTATAATCAGGAAGTTGCAAAAACATCAAGAGTTGCGGTTAAGTCACGAGATCTCTGCGACACAGGTGGAGTTACGATTGGTGGCAAGGGTCCTGAGCTTGTCAAGGCTAACAACAGATCAGTTACTATGGTGTCGGAACAAACTTAGCAACATCAGCTTTGTGAGGAGGAAGGTTCATTTGGAGCCTTCTTTTTTACTTTTTCCTTGCTGAATATATAGTCCAACAATTATAATCACTGTATTTTCTTTTACACATGTAGATGAAGGTATATATCACTATATCTGTAGATATAAAGAAAGTAGTGTTTGAAGACTTTCTTTTTTATAATTGGTAGTGATAGTTTTCTAGATTCCTATCAAAACTTAGGAAAGCTGAGTCATTCATTAAGTCATGAGTCATGACTCTTGAATTTAGTATATTTGGCAGGGTTAGGTTATAGTATTAGAATGTTTACATAGTACATACAACCTGTAATAAATGTTGATGCATGAAAATGGATTAGGCAAATGTCATTATAAATTGTTGTCTGCTTTATGTTTATTTACTTTTTATTTTTGCCCTGTATCATGACATAGGCCTGTTTAGGCTTTTCTTGTATGATTTTAGAATGTTCTGTGCGCAAATTGTGTTGATATGGATTCCAGCCAATTATTGCATCTTATCTGAGTTCTGCTCAAGTAGATAGTAAGGTGGTTATAACAGATGAATTATTTTACCAAAAAATCCAACAACCAAGCATCAATATAATTTATACATGTCACTAGCAACAGCTCTTGAGCATCAACAAATGCACAGTTTTCTGAATGCAGCCACTCATCTAAAGTAGTGGAGGAGACAGTTCACTGGAGAATACAGTAGCTAGCATATATAAAACTCAGACCATCTCCACTAGTGTTTTACTTGTGGACTAAAACAGAACACTCCAACAGTGACGAACTCTATGGCAAACTCCTTCCCTTGTGCCGTTGTCTTCTTAGGGCTTAAGCCTGTACTCAGGTCATGGAGTTCAGAAAAGACATATCTTATACGTACATGGCCTATGGTTACCTTCAATGTTTAAGCACTTTTTTGCAAGCTTAGCAACTTTCAGTGCCTGCTTCACGTTCCTGTTATCACCAATGGTCTTATCCAAAATTTCGATAACACAGTTTTGTTTTCAGCATGCTAATAAAATGATCAGCTAAGCTACTCTCCTCCTCTATTGGCTTGATGTCAGTTACCAGCTTCACCATGTAAAGATATATAAACCACCTTGAATTCTACTGGTGGCACGATTGATATATATATATGAAAATGGCAAGAGTACAGCTTGGAGATAATTAAAATGCTAACTAAACTGATCAAGCTATATCTACGGAAACTGAAAAACAGAATAGACCAACTCTAGACTAGACCAAGTAAAAAATATAGTCGGCAACTATTATTAGGAGTATGTGAAGTTTGTTGTGGAGCAGACTTAGTCGACAAGTCGTTTACGTCTTCAACACACCAGAACTATCCCCAAACTGTACACATCACTCTGATCAGTCAAGTGGCCAATTTTCAAGTATTCAGTATCTAGGTCACTAGGTGAGAATAAATGATCACAGGAAGATTCTCAACATTCTTAAAATTGGTAAGAAAATCAGGTGGGAATCTGAAAGCAGTTTCCTCAACAAGAAACCCATAACTGAAATCATTAAACTCCCAAACCTCTGTATGGTTGTGAGAGCTGGTTAGACCCATTTCCATTCTCCAAGAGTCTTTAGGAACACTGGTTTGGCAGAAGAACCAGTGCAAGACCCAACTGCCAACTCATCCATCTCGCTGCAGTAGGCAGTGCAACTCGTAAAATAACCTCAACTATACTGGCGCTGGGTAGAAATGTACCCGTACGACGTGTCACAGCCCAGAACAACAAATATATTTGCAGTGCTGTTGTGTTGATAGTGAAGAAAATGGGTAGATTTATAATGAAGGTGTTGGTACGAGAAACAAGAGTGCCATTTTCGTGATAGCAACCCTGTGCTATGGGCCGCATGATCTTCATCTGACCATCTAGTGAGATCTCTGTTTACCTCTATTGACGTGTTCTTTAGAAAAAGTTTTGATGGATTTAAAGAATGGTTGCAAGTGACCCAAAAGCTGTGGTTACCGTAGCAACTCTCGGTCATGCCGAACGGGAATGAGATGGCTATGTTGCAGGCTTGCAGCAACAATCAATGTAGCTCGGCTGAGCTATGGGGAAACTTTGAAGTGATGTAGCCAAAGTCCACGCTAATACTACGAGGAGTATGAGCAGCAGAACAGAAAATCTTCCACATACCCATTGTTGTTTTCTAACCTTCTCAAATTATCATACGGGGATGATAACACATAGCATTAACGAAGGCGGAAGCATAAAATATAAAGGAACAATTCTAGTAACATGTAGAATTGATAAAGGAACGGAAAAACAGATGGAACTATCTCAAGGTGAATGCTTAGACATGGTGTAAATCAAAACAAAGTCTAGAATAATTCTAATAAACAAGGTGATGACTAAACCTAGCTAAAATACCTCCTTAATAGTAAGACCCTAATCAATTCCCAGAGGGACCAAAATGTGAATACTAGACCAACTTTACTAAACAGCAAAAAGTGCGCCAAGGGCCAAACCCTGTGAATAACAACTATACTTTGGTCAACAGAACTGACATCTCAATTCCAAGGATGCAACAACCTACAGAAAAGCCTTTCCCGGTCTTTCAAACTCCAGCTGCAGTATAAGATGCAAACAGCAAACTCAATGTTAATAATGATTACTGAGTTCGTTTAAAAAA
Source organism: Plantago ovata (assembly GCA_028274465.1). Classification (NCBI taxonomy): domain Eukaryota; kingdom Viridiplantae; phylum Streptophyta; class Magnoliopsida; order Lamiales; family Plantaginaceae; genus Plantago; species Plantago ovata. Next base: position 22,642,695 of record CM051457.1, read on the forward strand.
AAAAAGATTACTGAGTCCAATGAACCAAGTTCAAGAGTGATTATACATCATTTGATGTTGATAATACGTACTCATAGTATTGGTGGGTATGGTAGGAATTCACTGAATTTGTGGAAGGAAAAATTATGCACTTCACTTGAAGACACAACTTTCATTTTTCAAATATAAATATTAAATACGCACACCCCTCCATCAACAGTACTCAAAATTTGACACAGAAGATTCACTACCTAAAACTTTTGAGAGGGTATTTCAGCAAGAATTAAGACAATTACCACAATTCAACTATGTTTTCAGGTGAAAAACTCCGACTCGATGACCAGTTCTGATGCTCATAAACTGCTGAAAATAGCATAAAATTCTGTGGGTGTACAAGTCAAAAGCTTATCATGACTTACAAGTATCCATCTCAATTATCTGATACTTACAAGTATTCAACTATGTTTTCAGGTGAAAAACTCCGACTCAATGACCAGTTCTAATGCTCATAAAATGCTGAAAATAGCATAAAATTCTGTGGATACAAGTCAAAAGCTTATCATGACTTACAAGTATCCATCTCATTATCCGATGGTCCTTTTCTTCACCTACTCAAGCAGCTCCAAAGAGGCCCCAATCAATAACCTTGAAAGTAGAGAGAGCAATTCTAAAGACCTCTTGCACTGGGATTACACCAGATGCTGTAGCGGGTACAGCTAATCCAGCTCCAACTGCAGCAGCACTTTCACTTAAAGGACTGCAAGAAGAAGCAGGGAGATTAGAATACAAAATATGTAAAACATTTGCACAACAGAATTGGTGAAAGGTAAAATACATTAACTGTTTCTACGTACTTTATCACCAGAGGCTCATAGGCTGTTATCAGCACATCTGTCCCAACTTCCTTAAGACGTAAATTAGCCAAATAAACCTGGTAAATCCATCCATGTTAGATCCTCCTGGAAATCCAATTTAAAAATGCTTGAGGTAATAGGAGCAATTGAAACCTAACCTTCACAATATTCTGCGCCTCCCTTTCCTGTCTCCCCTTGGATATATTCTGAATGGAAGAAGAGAATAACAAGTTTACAACTGAACTATTTCAATCATCAAAAGGATAGCAACAAGAAATATGGGAACCATTAAACAGCAATATTCTTGCTGTCTTTCTCTTTTTAATTGGTAACTAGTCCTAACAATTCTGTGTCCTAAAGGTCACTAAAGGCGAATGACTTCAACCACATGAGCAAACAACTTTCTGTTTTAAACATTACACTTCAAGAACAGCTTAGGAACTTCTCTAAGATCAAGTGAGTTTCATGTACTTTCTACAGAACCCAACAATTGTTACTAATAGTGTGTGAATCTGAATCCCTAACATATGTCTAGCAGAGAAGTGAATCATCAAAACCAGAATGTAATACTTGATTTCAAAAGTCAGAGACTTAATAAATTGGGGACAAATACAAAAATATAATTTTAAAGTCAAACCATCTCAAAGTTAATGGGAGACAATCGAAGTGTGAAAAGCTGAACACCTGAACGTACCATTTGTCCAACAGCAGTATTAACGACAGCAGGAGTGTTTCCAAACCTAAGTCCCTCAACCTCAAATATCTCCGACTGCTCAGACAGCTGAAATAAAGAAAAACAATAATAAAATAAATATAAAAAAAAGATCAGACTATCAATAAAACTCACAACAAGGTGAACTCTTTCCCTGGCCAAGCATAAACTCAAAAGTAAAAGCTGAATGATGAAAGTATGTGGCTGCACAAAAGTGAAATCTACCCATTCATGAGATTTTAAGACTTATCTTGCAGTTACATACACATTCACATGCATAATATGTCCATTTGACTAGTTAGACAGACATCGTGTTGCGTGACATTTGCACGTCTGAAGTTCTACATTGAAACTTAACGCCCATTATGATCATCACAGATATCATTCGACATTAAAATGCCCCACCATAATACTAATGTGCTTTCCTATCCGCATAACTCAAGGAAATCAATGAATAACAAATGTACATTCACAAGCTTTACATATGCATAATTAACTAACCATTCATAATTACCAGTCCATCTATACAAATTCTACATGAGAGGAAATTCAAAGTTTCAAACTTCACATATGGTTATCGAAAGGCCTTACTAGTGTTTTTCACATGATTTAAAAAGAAGCACACCATAAAACAGTAAAAGTAAACACATAAGGAAAAATATATGGGCAGCATGATAAATCTTCTAACTAATAATAACCCGAAGCAAGTCATAGTGAAATAATACCATAGCTCCCTCGGCATCTTGCTCAGTGGCTAAATCTCTAAGAAACCAGGTGGCGCTGCCGTGATCAGCAACATCCTCCTTCAAGTCAAGTAGCTCAATGATCAAGCTCTCGTCGCGCTGTGGATCAACAAACACCTCCTGCACATCACCACAAAAACAATCATTTAAATCAACACTGGAAAAAAAAACAGTGAAAAATAACAAATTTAACAAGGAACAAAAAAAGGTACCTGGTGATCCGGAACCTGACGAATGTCACTGACATCCTACACGAAAGGAGTAAAAGCAGTACATTATTAATTAACAAATTGGCACGACAAATTACAACCTAAGTTGCAGAAGAAAATGAATTTAAGTGAGAACAAAGAAAAGGGTATTACCTGGAATCGGAGAGGGAACGTAGCGGCGATAGCGCCACCGAAGAGAGGGCGTACTGCAAATGAATCATCTGGCATGGTGTATGTATCTTAATCAATTGAGCAAATAGTGTTTTAGTTTCAGAACAAGTGAACTGATGAAGACGAAATTTATAGTTAACATTGTGTTAGTGTTAGCTTAAAGTTGAAGCCATTCTTAGCGTTTTATAGACGATCAGAACCTGACCGGTTCATTGAACCGGCGGTTCTCGGTTCAAGTTTAATTTGGTCCAGACCTATGAACCGCAACCGAAACCAGAACCATCGGTTACGGTTTCTTAACCGGTGTTAAGGATAAACATGAACCGGACGTTTTCAACCAAAAATTTAAAAAAGAAAATCAAAAAATCAAAAAATGCAGAACGACCCTTTTAACCTAACAATAAACAAAGAGAATTTTCATGCCAAGAACATTAACCTAACAACGAAAGGTAAAAAAAAAAAAACCTGTGAAACAAATAACCCTACAATCACACAGACAAAACAACAATCCAACACCAAAAAAAAAAAAAAAAAAGTGCCGCAAAACCGTCAAAACTCAGAAGCTAACCAACTACTAAAACAACAATCGAATCTAAAAACACCAATCGCACGTAAAACCCTACTCACCTCTGAGAAAGTCATAAAAAAAAAAAAAAAAAGCTTTGGGGAAAACAAAAAAAAAAAAACTTAAAATCAAGCTGAAATAGCAAATTCTTGAGAATGTAGCACCAGAAACAATTCAATCATTCAATTCAAGAACAGTCGTATATGTACAAATTAGAGTTAGGGTTTACCTCTGAGTCCAAAACCACAGAGAGAAGAAGAGAGAAAGAGAAGGTGAGAAAAACAAGGAAGCTAGAAAGAATGAAATGAAGAGAATAAAGAGGGAGGAGTGAAAAGGGGAAGAGTAAAAGGAAAAATATAAATCAGTGTGGATTTATAAAGGCAGAGAGTAGAATAGAAGAGTATATCATGGGTAGGTATGGGCAAATTTTGATTGTATGTATAATTTGCTGGACTTAAATTTGAACAGATTCTAATGATGACAAAAATATGTATGTTTGTATAGAGAGAGAAACAAAGAAAGAAAGAAACCAGAGGCGGTTCAATGAGCTCAACTTAATACTAGTACCAAGCTTGACTTAATACAGAGTTTCTCTCTCTAGGGCTTTTGATTTGATTTCCTTTTTGTGTATTATTTGTTTGGAGGGAGATTTTCGGAAATAGCTATTCCTTTTCTTTCTAGATTATTCTTTTTATTATTAAAGATTTTGAACGTCTTTTTTGAGGTTTTTTTTTGGAAATCAGCTGGGTGGGTTCCAGTTGGGAATTTGGACTGGAGATGAGATGAGTCCAACTATAGCATTATTAAAGGTGGTTGGAAAACTTGGAAAGCTGCAATAAATTTTATTAGACCATCTCCAACCATGAGTCTTATGAAATAAGACGTGGGAATTGGTCCCTCGTCCCCCGGGTGTTAATGTTATTCGTTCCATGTGGATTTTTACGCATAAGATTAAATCTGATGGTTCCTTTCAGAGGCATAAAGCCCGTCTTGTAGGTGATGGTAAAACTCAGCGCGTGGGTATTGATTGTGGTGAAACGTTTAGTCCCGTGGTTAAACCCGCAACTATTCGTCTTGTTCTTAGCATTGCTCTTTCTCGTCGGTGGTCTATTCATCAACTCGACGTTAGCAATGCATTTCTCCATGGCAATTTGCAGGAAACGGTTTATATGTATCAACCCATGGGGTTTCGTGATCCGACACACCCGGATGCTGTCTGCCTCTTACGGAAGTCATTATATGGCCTTAAAAAGGCTCCTCGGGCGTGGTATCAGCGATTTGCTGACTTCGTCGCCACTCTTGGCTTCTCCAATAGTAAGTGTGATACTTCGTTGTTTGTCTACAACCGCGGGGCTGATACTGCTTATTTGTTTCTATATGTGGATGATATCATATTGACTGCCTCTTCAGATGCGCTTCGGCACTCGATTATGGCTAAGCTTAATTCGGAATTCGCTATGAAAGACTTAGGGCTCCTTAATGACTTTCTTGGCATTCGAGTCACTCGCCATAAGGCTGGCCTATTTCTTTCCCAGTCTCGGTATGCAGCTGAAATTCTTGAACGAGCTGGCATGAGCTCGTGTAACTCGACAGCTACTCCCGTTGACACAAAGCCAAAAGTTAGTGCCTCTGTTGGGACTCCTTTTGCTGATCCTACGTTATATCGGGGTTTAGCTGGAGCGCTTCAGTATCTCACCTTCACTCGCCCTGATTTATCCTATGCGGTTCAACAGGTATGTCTTCACATGCATGATCCCCGCACTGAACATATGGAGGCTCTCAAGCGTATCTTACGCTATGTCCAAGGCACTATGTCTCTTGGACTCCATCTCACTCCTTCCTCTCTTAACGATCTTATGGCATATACTGATGCCGACTAGGCCGGCTGCCCCGACACTCGCCGTTCTACCTCCGGTTATTGTGTTTTCTTGGATGACAACCTGATCTCCTGGTCCGCCAAGCGTCAAGCAACATTGTCCCGCTCGAGTGCTGAGGCCGAGTATCGTGGTGTCGTTAATGTTGTGGCCGAGTCATGCTGGCTCCGGAATCTTCTCCTTGAGCTTCTATGCCCGGTGCGCAAGGCTACGTTTGTCTACTGTGACAATGTCTCTGCAATTTATCTCACCGGCAATCCCGTCCAGCATCAGCGTACAAAGCACATCGAATTAGATATACATTTTGTTCGCGAAAAGGTTGCCCGTGGTGAGGTTCGTGTTCATCATGTTCCCTCTCGTTATCAGATTGCGGATATTTTTACGAAGGGATTGCCTTTGGTCTTGTTTGAAGATTTTCGTTCCAGTCTCAATGTTCGTCCGCCTCCCGTTTCGACTGCGGGGGAGTGTTAGAACATAGGAGTTACATAGGACAATGTAGAGATAGGAAGTATTAGGAATGTATTACGAATGTATATCTGTCCTAGAATATAGCCTAGAATAGTGGATTTCGTTGTATATATATATATATATATATATATATATATATATATATATATATATATATATATATATATATATATATATATATATATATATATATATATATTCTTGGTGATTAATGAGAAGGCATCGATTCACATTCTTACATGGTATCACGCTAGGTTTATGATCTCCGCTGCACATTCTCTCTCTGTCCTCACGACAAATATATTTTGCCGCTTCATCTCCTCTTCAGCTTGCCTCATCTATATCTATATATATCCAGCGCCTCCTCTATATCTATCTATGATAAGACTCATGGTTGGAGATGGTAAAAAGTGGGTCTTATCATCTTTTAAGATGAATATTATGCAATATTTTATTATTATCTTATTCTTTTTGCCTTTTTCTTTTTCTTTCCATTTTATTTGTTTCTTTTATTCTATAATGTTAATGAAAAAATAAAGAATAAAAAATATATATTTGAGTCTTATAGTATTATGAAGGAAAGAATAAAAAATTGAATATTGAGTCTTATGGTTGGAGATGCTCTTAAACTTTGTAGATAGACAGGCTAGGACTTCAGCTAATGGGCTTCAGCTCATTGATTAGTATGGGCCACTTTTGACAGAAAAACGACCCTGAATAAACAGTATTATTAATAATACTGTACTCCTACAGTCGTCTTCTACTTTTCCTTCTCTGCCCCTGCTGCTAATTCGCTGTTTGGAATCTCCTTGGTTGATTGCTAAGATGGTGCAGAGGCTAACGTACCGGAAGAGGCATAGCTATGCCACCAAGTCCAACCAACACCGGATCGTCAAAACTCCTGGTAATTCATAAATTCTTATTGATTCTTATGTGTTTTCATTTCGTTTATTGATGGATTGTTGTTAATCTGTGTTGGGTTTTTTGATAAATAGGTGGAAAGCTGGTTTACCAGACAACCAAGAAGAGGGCTAGCGGTCCAAAATGCCCGGTTACCGGAAAGAGGATCCAAGGAGTAAGTATTTTTCATTTTCAATTATTCTGCTTCTTTAATCCCTGGTTAAAGTTATTTGTCATTGATTTTTTTTTTTTTACTGTAATTCCGTTATTGATTGCATCAATCGATGATCTTTGATTTATATAAGAGTTATATCGCTTGGTTATGGACTAATTGTCCTACTAAACCATAAACCCGAGCTAAGCTTGTATTAAGATCATGTAAAGGCCCTGAATTTCGCACTCTCTTCTATTCTTTGCATTGTGAGTCCCAATGAATGTTTATTAGAATAGGGTGAGGAGATTTAACATTTTTCATGGATGAATGTGAATTATTTTTGACATTTTGATATAATGCCTTTTACCAAATTGATTTGGTCCATAGTATATTCGCTTTTTCACTCTTTCTGAGTTGGACTTGCTAGGGTGGTACTAGTTTTTTAATGATCATCTATTATTGTATTCTGGCTTTTCACCTAAGACTACCCCGCATCAGTAGTTTAAGGCTAAGGCCAGTTTAAGGCCTTAAACTGGCCTTAGCCGCGTTTAAGCAGTTTTCTTCTGCATCAGTGACTGCTCAAACGCGGCTAAGGCCAGTTTAAGGCCTGCCACGTCATCTTTTTTTTTTTTTTTTGGTTAAGTTAAAGAAAAAGGAAGATTGTTTGTAAGAATTTCATACGAAATCAAGTTTATAGATGGAAATCACGAATATATTACATTAAGTTGTACCGAATTTGAAACACACAATATTACAACAAGTTCTGCTTAATTGAAAACAAACGATCGAAACAAACAACTGAAACTGAAACTAAAAACAAACAACTGAAACAATTGAAAATGCAAACAACATTCTAATGGAAACTAAGGCCTCATCCTTCAAATGTGTTCAATCAAGTCATGTTTGAGTGCGTCATTCTGGATGTAACTCTCCATCATCCTCTGATTCTTCCTGTAATTAACAAAATCATTCAGAACAGATGGACGTGTTGTGATTGTCACGTCCCTAAGGATGTCTGCATTGTACTGCAAGTTGCCTTCGGCGCATTCCTTAAGCCAGTCTTCGATTGCTTGGTCGTAGTTTAAGTAATTGTCACGCTCATCCTCGACTATCATGTTGTGAAGTACGATGCAACAATCCATTATCTGTTGGAGTTGTAGCCTGCTATGTGGAAGGGCTGGATGCTTGATAATATGAAACCGAGCTTGTATAACTCCAAAAGCACGTTCCACATCTTTCCGGCAAGATTCTTGGCGCGTGCTGAACTTCTGTAGTTTGTGAGTCGTAGGATTGGGAACGGCAGGTACGAATGTTGCCCAATTTGGGTAGATGCCATCGACTAGGTAGTAAGGTATGTTATACTCACGACCATTGATATGTGAAAGCGCACGTCAGGTGACACACCTACACCTGGGCTCCGGCTGGGTCTCACGAACAATCTCAGGGTACTGTTGAGAATCATAGAACATGGGTATTTGTGAGGGTGGACTGTTGAAATAAGGAACATACGGAGTTTCAGATGGGTTTTGGAAAAGAGCTCGGTTAGGTGGGGGAGGGGGTTGGACGAAACATGTCATTCATGATAGAATCGTATCGTTCAGGATCGCTGTTTAGAAATTAAGATATTGTTGTTGCTCGGGAGTATTTTGGTGGATGGGAAAAATGGAAAGGAAAAGAGTTGAGAGAGTGTTTTGAGTTTAATTAAGAAGGGAAAAATGAGTTGGAGAAATTGTGATCAAACATATCCAAGAGTGGTGTCTATTTATAGATCTCGAAAAGTTCTATCCGTTGGTAATTTTTATTTATTTTTTGCATTTTTATTTTAAAATTTATGACCGTTTGAAATTTAAATAGAAAAGTAAAAAAAAGTTAAAAAAAAAAGTGAATTAAAGTGGTGGAGTCCACCATTTTTGGTGGACTCCACGCCACCAAATGCTGAGCGTTTATGTTAAACGCTCAGCATGTTTAAACGCGTTTTCAGTCCCCTTAAGCGCGCTTAAGGGGACTGATGCAACAAGTCTAACATCAGGTTGTTATGCTATGATATTATTGCTGCCTTTACATTGCCCAGGCCTTTTTTCTTCTATACAAGGAAGTTTCTTTCATGTGTTTGGACTGTAACTGTAAGAACTAGTAACTGTCATATAAGAAGCCAGTGAGTGGTGCAATATCAATGCATATTCTTAATCAATGCTTCATAATGTGTATATGAAGTTGGCAAAATTCTGCAGTTATTGTTTTGATAACATCCTCGAACAAGTAACTACACTTGCTTAACACATGAAATGATGATATATATTTGCTCCTTAAAGTAATTTGTTGTCTTGATATCTATCAAATATACTTTTCTTTCTATAATGTTGTTCTTAAATAGTACTAATGTTCATCTATATATGACTACAGATTCCTCATTTGAGACCTAGTCAGTACAAGAGGTCTAGATTGCCAAGGAACCGCAGGACTGTTAATCGTCCATATGGCGGAGTCTTGTTTGGGGGAGCTGTGAGAGAAAGGTATTATTTTGTTGCACTTCAGTTTTGTTTTGTCTTTTCCTCACCCCCGTACCTGGAGATAAGTTCTTATATGATCTAAACTGTTATGCTGTATTTTGTTTGTCAGGATTATTCGAGCTTTCTTGGTCGAAGAACAAAAGATTGTCAAGAAGGTCTTGAAGATTCAGAAGTCCAAGGAAAAGGTTGCCTCCAAGAGCTAAGTGTAGCCTAGTGCTAAGATAGTTTTGAATATAATTTAGCTATCGGGTGAAGAAATTGTATCGTGAGGTTGAAAAGTTTACATGTACTTCGACTTTTTCTGGAGCATTTGTTTTATTCTACATTTCAGTCTTAACTTCTACTGTCAGGATTTTGCTTCTCCTTTTTTTGACATGGCATTCATTTTGGATTTTATCTGAAACTTTGTTTTCATCTCAGTCTACCTACATCCTAACATTTCATGCCTGTGTTGATCGGTCTGAGCCTTTTGCTTTGCTCCGTTTCTGATCTCTGTTGGGTATTGATATTTGTATCTGAGATGTCGATTGGCTTAGCTTTATTCTAATTGTGCTGATCTCTTTAGTCCCTCGATATTTATTCTATTTTTTTGTAATAATCCACTGGCCGTAGAATGTGATCCAGATTCGTGAGTTGTTATGCTTCAAAATTGTCGTCAGATTTAGGTGATGTGGCATTCTAGTGCATTTTTCGTTGGCAGCCTCTCTTGCAAATGACAAAACTGGGACTGGTATTAGACTTGTTAATCTTTTCTTTAAACCCTTTGATTGCCCTTGTCATCATTTTTTTTTCCTAAAAAAAAGGCATGCTCTGTAAATCATCAGGACTAGTATTATGCTCGCACCTTTCCGTTCAGGTTCGAACTCTTTAAGTCTTAATCTTTCATGTACTACTCCAACACCTTTATCACTCGACCTTGTAAGTTATATTATAACTCTCAACGTCCATTTACATGCTACAGTGGGGCATATCAAGGCGAATTAGACACAACAAATTTAACCAAACAGGTCAATTAGATATTGAAGGAGTACTCTGATCAGCCAGAGCTGTACCATTATGTTATAAGACAAGAAGTTTTAAAAGTTTTGGGACGACAAACATGAACATTAAACTGTGTGTTTCGAGCTAATTTTATAGTGTTCCCTCTGTCTCTCTAAATTAGTTGTTACATTGGTACTAACTTGGAGAGACATTTCTATCTTACTATTCCCTCCGTTCCATTATAAGCTATGTTTTAAAAGTTGGAACCGGAAATCGAGCCGGCCACCCCCTAAAAAAGGTTAGACCGGGGTCGGACCGGTTCAGCAGTATCAAGCCGTATTGAACCGGTATACATATATATTATGGCTTCATTACATAATGAACACATAAAGTAAATATATTCTTCTTATATAAATATAAACATTATCACTATATTGATTGAATTAACTTATTTTTAGTTTTTCAATCTTCGTAATCTTTCATTAGGTCAATTAAGTCACCAAATTTTTCGATTATATTTTTGAAAAAAATATCTTACAAAATTACTAAAAATATCATAATTATTATTCTTTGTTTAAAAACAAAAGGACAAAATTATACATTAATATTTTATATATTTTGATAATCATTGTTTTTAATATTTCATTTGCTATTTGCTATTTTAATGTGTGTCAAATATATTTATTTAATAAAAAATACAATTGAACAATAATTACGGCCTGGGTTCAATCCTCACTCTTGGCCATTTTAACATAATTTTATTATCAAACCGCAAAAACCGCCGGCTCAGTCCGGTTCAACCCGGTTTCGGGCGGCTTTGAGCGGTTCAGGGCCCTCCGGTCTAACCCCGTTTTTATGTGCTACAAAGAGCCGAGCATCCTCCGGTTCACGGTCTAACCGATTCGACCGACCGGGCCCGGATTTTAAAACATAGATTATAAGCTTCCTAATTTTTTTTCGAGCTTTGACCGCAAATTACTCCTACATTACACAATCAAAAATTATAATAAAATTATATTATGAAAGAAAATCAAGTATATTTTTCTAATATATCAATATTATATACTAATCACGTGTAATATAGGAGTGATTTACGGTCAAAGTTCGAAAACAAATCAACCTTAGGAAGCTTAGTTTGGAACAGATGGAGTAGTATTTTATCTTATATTTTTGTCTACATTTGAACTTCCATGTTTGCTTAAAAATTTCTTTATTTAAATGGCGACTTCATTTAAATGACACTGCCCTTTCCCCAACTGTGTCTTTTGTTTCATCCATGAAAATCTAGAAGGTCAGATGGATTTTTTCTCCAACAAATTTTTTTTTATACAGCAGAATAACTAGTTATTAAATTAAACTAAATCAAATGCCAAACATGGTAACACTTCCTCCGGTCATATCCAAACCTTGCTAGTGTATCAGCACAAGCATTCGCCCTACGGTCAATCTTTCGCACTTTAGTCTCCCAAGGTTGTCTAAGGATCCTGTTTGCATCTCTGTATTTCAGCTTGTAAAGGTGCAGGTCCCTCCACATTTCCAGTGATGTAATCGTGTACATTCTGGGACTCAATCTCAATTTCCAACTTGTTCAGTCTTCGTTCCCAGGCCAGAGCAAGTCCATGATTTAAGGCCAAGTTTCAGCTTCGTCAACGGTTGGTGCTTGGATTTTCTGGCAGAAACCTAAGACCCAGTAGAAGCAAAATTCATGTTAAAGTGAAGTGTCATGATAAACTTGTTATAATATTGTAAAAAATAATATTTTTAATGTGTGCGGTAAGTCATTAGTGTTATTATGTGGGCCGAAACTTATCGAGCACTCAGCTAGTTAAAGTTGAAGCTCGACTCGTTCAAATAAGGTTTTCGAGCCAAGCTCGAGCTTAATTTTATATTTGTTTCATTCACAAAACAGGAAGTGGAGTACTTTTCACCGTCAATTAACTAATCTGTATACACTCGATTAAGATGTTGTTTGCTATGTTTTGAATCTCGTCTCGGAGACCGTCTCAGACAACCTCCTGAGAAGGGTCTCGGAGACCGTCTCAGACAACCTCCTGAGAAGGGTCAACCCGGATCATCTCGGACATTTGTCTCGAAACAGATAAAAAATATATATAATTATTCTTAATTTTTTATATAAATGTAATACTATTATTACCAAAATCTATAACACTTGTCATAATTCAACACAACTATTGGACTATTTTTACAAATACACAAATTATTGAGTACGAACTAATTCCCTAAGAGCCCGTTTGGTTCGTTAGGAAATGAAAATGAATTGTGAAAAAATGGACACATTTACTTGATTGGTTCACTAGGAAATGGAAATTAAAACTCGCGAAATCCGATTCAACCAGAATTACTGTTCATCGAACCGGAAATGAAAAAAAATGATTTTGCGAAGGATTTGGGGAAACATTTCCTAGTTTAATTTCCTGGGAGGGGTAGGAAATTGGAATTGGAAATGTTTCTCCTATTTTCTTCTTCCACATTTGACCTCCTACCTTACGACAAATTACAATCGATTCCCCCAAAACCCCCAATTCATAATCTTCCATCTCACATAACAGATCTAGGGTTCATCTGCAGCTGCGACTACGGCGACGGCGTCGGGTAAGGTCCTTCCCTGGAATTCATCGGCGACGGCGTCGGGTAAGTATCCAGAGAAGATTGCGGTAGCCGTTTTCTTAACAGCGTTCATGCCTGATTCTGTCCATAGACCTTCTTATGTTTTAGAACAGGTGATCAACTTTCCAGATTGGTTATCATTATGTTCAGGTCGTAAATTGATCGTTCACTCTTAATGTTGAAGGAATTTATTAAGTGAAAATTAGGTCATACTCAACTCTCTGCCAATTCTCGTGCTCTGCCTCCTTTAGCTCGAGCTCAAGATGCTTTTCTTCCATTTTATGATTTTATGAATTCTACAACCCAAGACCACACACAACTTGTTTGATTCGCATGAGAAGAAATTAAACTGAACTAAAAGATTCGACTTTTCATACCAATCTTACCTGGCCTAAGGCCCATTTTACCTGGCGTTGCTCTTTTTCAGCCACCACCTCTCAACTTCTGCTCTTCTCTACAGTCTCCTCTTCCTCCATCTATTCCGTTGGAGGCTGCTATATACTGTTCCTATTCTCGAGGTAAGTATCTTCTTGATTTATTATTGCTATTGCGCGTAATTAAATTGAATAAGAATCACACCTTTAACGATTCATAGCATGTTATACTGTATAGTATAGAACTTTAGTGTGCTGAGCTAACTGCAGAAATATGGAACTTTTTTAGGTTTCTTCTGTTTTTAGTGGAAATTTCACATGGTGATTGAAAATTACACTTGTGTTCTGTTGGGAGGTTCTTTTAGAATAATTTCTTGAGTGGCTGTACTGATTAAGACTTTCTTACTGAAAAGAAAAAAAATTGGAACTTGGTTTCTTCAATTTTTAGAATTATTTCTTGAGTGCTATACTGATTACAGTGGGGTTTTGGTTCTTTTAGATTGATTTCTTCACTGTCAGTAAGTACTATAATTTGATCTCTGATTATAGTTAATTAGGTGTCCAGTGTCCTGAGCTTTTGATTATGCTTCTCAAAAGTAAATGCTTCTACATTGAGTTGATTCATTGTAAAAAGTGAGCTATTCATTTTCTTTTCTAAATATAATATTATGAGTTGGGGGGGGCTAATTCTGGTATGTGGCACAGGGGTCCAGAGGTTTGTAAGACGACCCTGATCTGCTCCACCATGGGAGAATCTATGAATGAGAAGCTACCGGAATCGGTTCGCTCCACAGTATTCAAGAAATCTGAGCTACTCGATGGCCCATGTAATAAAATTGAGGGCTATGATTTCAGTAAAGGCGTGAACCATTCCAACTTGCTCAAGTCCTTGATTTCCACTGGTTTCCAGGCCTCCAATCTTGGTGACGCTATTCAACATGTTAACGAAATGGTTTGTTCTCTTTTCTTACCATTCATTCAGTCCCACCTTTTCTTTTGTTATCATTATTATTTTTTGAATGACATGAAGTTTTGGTAAAGTTTGGATTTATTGCTTCTGGAATCATGTAATGATTAAAAGTTAACATGTTGGTGGTTAAGTAGTTTCAGTTTTTCATTATTGTGGATGGTGGTTAGGATTATTAGATAATTGAACATTCTCTAGATATGTTTAGTTGCTAAAAAGCTCGTTTCTTTTTGGATTTTTCGATGAGGCTAGAAAACTTTCTGTTGCTTTGGCATTAGCTCCGTAGAAAACTGAAACTTTTCGAGGTTTTTATAATGCAAGGAACTTTAATTCATGGCTGTAATGGCTAATTCTGGAGAATACATGAAATATTTTTGTGTAATGGATGTAAATATGTTATGTCAAATTGGTCCCTATACCAATGCTGTCTTTACGTTTTTGTAGATAAATTGGAGACTTTCGCATGAGACTCCAACAGAGGACTGCAGTGAAGAGGAAAGAGATATGGCTTATAGAGAATCTGTGAGGTGCAAAGTGTTCCTTGGTTTCACTTCAAATCTTATCTCTTCTGGCATTAGAGATGTTATACGGTATCTTGCACAGCATCGTATGGTGAGTAGACAGAAACCATTGCTGCTGATATTTTAATATACTGGGTCATATTTTACAAATACAGCAGTAATAAAAAGAGGGGAAAAAAAAGGTCATTAGCAGACTGTATATAACATAATTATTGGAACTTGTTGTCAACTGTATAATTATTTGGATTTTGAAGCCTATATCATCTTAGCACTTCGTTGCAAAAGTCTGGACATGAGTCATTATTTGTCAATTAAAAAGTATGTTTAAGGGATCCATTTGTGTGCAGGTTGATGTGATTGTAACAACGGCAGGTGGTGTGGAGGAAGACCTTGTGAAGTGCCTTGCACCCACTTACAAAGGTGATTTTTCTCTGCCTGGAGCCTATCTTCGTTCAAAAGGGTTGAACCGTATTGGTAATTTATTGGTTCCCAATGACAACTACTGTAAATTTGAGGATTGGATAATTCCAATTTTTGACCGCATGTTAGAGGAGCAAACTTCAGAGGTATTCCATTTAATCACCCATTATCACTTATTCTACATGCCAGAATATGCTTGATAAGCTAACCATGTTATGAATAGATTTCACTGCAATACAATCTTGCTAATTTGCTAAGGGAGATGGAAAAGGCCTGCCTTATGGAGTGAGTGCTGTTAAATTTAGGTTGATGTGTTTTGGCAATCGGGAGTTTATAACCCCTTCACATTCTAAATGAATGGAGTTTTGGCCTTTTGCACAATAATTGAGATCAATATATCATTCATTTAGAAGTGGCGACAGCATGTCCCTTGACCTACTCTCTAGTGTAGATTATTGCTCTTTGCCAAGAAGCCATGCCACTATATGACTTTGTAACTTTCTATGCATATATCACTTCATTTTATAATTTATATGTATATACAATCTGCAGATTTATCGTCTTTACATTCCATTTCGCATACTCTCTGAAAAAATCGAGAAGTTTCATGAAAACATCATTCATTTTCATGTTCGGTCATTGGCTAGTATTCCCCCCTCTTACACCTGATTATTGGAACTGCACAAGCATTCTGCTTAAAATTGTCTAGTCTAATAAACTCATTTGTGCAGAAAGTGTTGTGGACACCATCTAAAGTGATTGCTCGCCTGGGGAAAGAAATCAATGATGAGAGTTCATACTTATACTGGGCATACAAGGCAAGTGATATAGCGTACATTCTCCTTAATTGCCCTGCCTCTGTGTTATTCTAAGCCAACTTGAACCAATTGATTTTCACTCTTAGTTAACCAGTTGTATTAGAGTTACAAGTCATCTGGTTTCATGTGATACTGAACATACATTCTTGGTTGTTCACCTTGGCAGAACAATATTCCAGTTTATTGCCCTGCGTTAACTGATGGTTCGTTAGGCGACATGTTATATTTTCACTCCTTCAAGAGTGAACCTGGCCTTGTGATTGATATTGTACAAGGTATACAAACTTTAACTTTGATTCCTTTTTTCTATTGCTCTCTTTGATCACTTGGATGACTAATTTTGCTTCTATGAACAGATATTAGGGCCATGAATGGCGAGGCTGTCCATGTTGGCCAAAGGAAGACAGGCATGATAATCCTTGGTGGAGGATTGCCAAAGCATCATATCTGTAATGCAAATATGATGCGCAATGGTGCAGATTTTGCCGTCTTTATAAACACTGCACAAGAGTTTGACGGAAGTGATTCTGGTGCCCGTCCTGATGAAGCTGTGTCTTGGGGAAAAATCCGAGGTTCAGCCAAGACTGTCAAGGTTCATAACGGTTCATTTTGGCTTTTTTATGCCAAGATTTATCCTGTCCTGATACTCATTTCCACACTAGCTTTAAAACTGCTCACTCTAATCATTTTATCTAATTCATTCAGGTGCATTGTGATGCAACTATTGCCTTTCCTCTTCTGGTAGCAGAGACATTTGCTTCAATGGAAAATAAAAATTAAGGCGTGGCATCTGCTGTTGCACATACCTCGAACCCCATCCAGATACACAAAAGGTACTTATGATACTCCAAGTAGTAGAATGAAACTTGGTAAATTAATCATTTTTCACCATTGAATTTGGTTGAGTTAAATGTATTGCGCCAATTCTAACAGGATACATCTGTCAAACACTCTTAACTCATAAAAGATTCTGATTTTCGTATTTCATGATTGAATTATGGGTTGATATGTTTTGGTTGTTTGTTATGTCAATAATTTTTTTGACAATTCTTCACTACATTGTAGAAAGCATCTAAATGTTGAAACCATAACATGAGTGACACTGACAGCTCTATGATCGGAAACTCAGTTTACTAATTTACACTTAAGCGACGTATTTGAAGAGAGTAAGCCTGTGGCTTTAGAGTTTTCTTTAGTTGGTTTTGATTGGTGATTTTTGTTTCTTTGACGCACTAGACAGTCAATGATGGCTAAACATGTGTTTCATCTGATCGAACTGTCGCGTTTCAATGATGGCTAAACATGTCTATATATATGGATGTGTTATGCCTGTGTGGCTCTTATATAGTTGCAGTTGCAGCTAGTATTGTTAAAATTAGGCAATAGAAAGCAATCTTTATGCATAATATTTAAAAGTAATACATGCAGTCCAGAGGTCTCAGCATCATGTGAACTGGTAGTTATTTTAGTACTTCTCTAGCTAGTAGGTAGCACTCTTATTAGCACATGAGCCAACATTAGGCGACACGATAACAGACAGTCATGCCGTCACCCACAGGAACTTGAGTAATCTGCACCCGAGTATCATTTGCCAGGTTCTTGTTAAACTGAAGTACATCCTTCCGCAGTCCTAACCTAGGCGCGGGCACAGATTCTTCAGGCATAGCTACGGTTCCTCCCCAAAGCGTGTTATCATAGATAACTACCCCTCCAGGTTTCACAAGCTTCATCAGTTTCTCATGATAGTTGGCATAATTGTTTTTATCAGCATCCACAAAAGCAAAGTCGAAACTCTCTTCCTTCTTTGGCTGCATTACAAATCGCAAGCGAAAATGATAAGACACAGACACATCAGTTTTTGTCAACATAAGTACTGCAATTAATGTGTGGCAACAAGAAGAGAAAATCCTGTCTTACGTCTTCTAGTAATTGTTCAAGAGCAGGCAGAGCTTCCGACTCGATGAAGTTGATCTTGTGCAGTATGCCGGCCTTGTCAATGACCGGTAATCCAATCTCATATGCGCTACGATCCATATCTATGGCTGTAATCTGCACACAACTAACATAAATGATAAACATCACAATTGGTACAGTTTAGGTACGTACTGAAGAAACAAACATGAAAGAGTTGAACTAATCCCGCAACCATGCCATCATCAGGAATGTTTAGTGCCGTTAAGAGCAGGGAGTATCCAGTAAAGACTCCAATCTCAATAGTGTTCTTGGCGTTTATTATCTTTAACAGCAATGCAATGAACTGACCAGCATCAGGAGACGAACCGATGATTGCCCTGAGAATGGAAACAGAATCATTCATCTTAATTGATTTAATTTAACATATTACTAATACAATATATACAAAATGGTGAAAGGTATAGATCGATTACGAGGGATGGGTTGAACTGATCTTTCGAAGCTCTTTAAGAAGTTCTGGTTCGCGTGGATATACACTGGTCTCCAGAATATACTGTTAGGATTTAGGAAGGAAGAGAAACTCATCAGCATTTTTGTACATTCATTCAAACAGATCAAATTTGACAACTGAGGAAGAATATTTAAAAAAAAAAAAAGAAAAGTTGCCTGGGAGAGCTCCGGTGTCCTCAACAACCCGTCCTCAGTTGAAGTGGTGAACTTTGTCTCGCCAGCCATTTTTCCTGTGTGAAGATAGAAATATTTTCAAGAGTAGGAACCCCAAAGATTTTCACAAGTTGCCAAAGAGATCAATTCAGGTTCTTATTGACGTTACAGAACTGAACTAACCACAGCATGAGAGTAATGTGGCATCGAAGTTTTAACTAGGTGTCAGTATTTGCTTTCAGTTTCCACAATGAGTAGATTCTGGGGAGCGTAAAGGTGGCTTATAAGGCAACGTGACATTGAGTAGGGCCAGGTACGGACCGAGAAAAAAAATTCACCCTAGCTAGAACTAATTACAAAATATTACTACGAAATATCTAAAATTACTAATTACAAAATATTAATTACTACGCCCCTTGGTTCCGTGTAAATAACAATCTCTTTCTGAGAGGGGCACGTCTAGAATCTAGATCATTATACAGTTGAAATTGCGGAAAAATCAAAACATTCATCTGATCTCTGTATATGCACAAAAGGCTTAGGCATAAATGCATGTGCATGAATCACAAAAGAGGAAATTATTGTTCACATCCTAGGCAACAAGCTAAGCTCTGCTTAATTTCTTGCACCTCTTTTTCTAAGCTTCATTAGCTTCTACGTACACTTGGAATAAATAAGCTTTGGCAACGGCTCTTTGGAGTTGACAAATTATAATAACTTGAAACACACATGCAGAAGGGTGCATATCTAAGATATTTAGCTAGCAATATAATTTTTAATTTCAAATATTGAGGCGTTTGATACACAATTTAGCACTTTAGCTCTTGAAAAATCAATTAAGTGGTTCTCACTTCACACTTTACATCATCATCTCAACTCATTAATCAAGCCAACAAAAATTACAAAGCATTACAACAAAACAATGGAGAAACATACATGCATGCATCAATGCAACTAAGGCTAAAATTAGAATGTCTTGATCTAATCAAGTATAGCACTTGTTGGTAGAATAACTAGTGCTCAATTCACTAATACAAGGAGAAGAAGAATCCCACAAAAGATTTGAACCAAATCCCATAGACATCATTATCCCAAACTGATCATCAGACAGTCCCACATTGATCTCTTCCCTGGTAAACAACAACCCCTCCTCTTCACCCTGATCACCGGTCATATTCTCAGGTTGCAACATGGCTAATGAGAATCCATCACACGTGCTAAAATCCACGTTGTCTGAGCCAAATATGGACGTTGACATGTCTAGCAGCAATGAAGACGCGTCGTTGACCAAACATTTTGAGGCAGGTTCACATTTTTCAGTTGATGTAATAGTACTGTAGCTCGTGGTTAGGAGGTTCCCATCAGAGACTGGTTTGTTTTCAATCTGATAAGCCGGTTTCCAAGGTGGAAAGTCATGTACTGGAGAAAAACTTGCAAAAGATGACTGGTGAGGCATATCGTTGCAAAAGCCGAATTGGAGGGGCGTATTCGTCTTTTCCATTGTTAACGTGCTAGTATTACTGAAGTTAGTGTTGTTAGAAGCAGCATGAAGGTGATTTATCATATCAGAGGATGTAGTAGTGGTTTCAAATGTTGGAGATACCCATGAATGAGTCAAAGCCCTTTGTTTGCTAGAGTTTGCTTTCTTGAATATTCTGCATATTGCCCATGCTTCCTGGAAAAATAAATTCAAAAGAAAATCGTTCAGATATGTCGCAAATGAGCATCTGTTATCATAGATTTAGCTAAAAGATATTTAGTCTTGTCTTTGAACACTAATTTCACCTAAGCTAAAACTGCACTTCTTGAAAACTTAAGTAAAAAAAAAAATACCTCAGTTTGTAATTTCTGTTCAACATTAAGACACATTTAATTTGCATAGACAGATCTATGAGTGTAATATGACATGTTACACCGTTTTGTGACAGAAGATTTAATTTAACAAAAGATATGGGATGGAATATTGCTTACATTTGCAGGGATATTTTTGTCCAAGATTCTCTTATGTGAAACTGAGTCAGAAACAGTGGGGAGCCTAAACTCATGCATCATCCAGTCAGTTTTAATCCCTTTAGCTGCCCTACCTTTGTAGAACACCAAGGACTTCTTCAAACCGATACATTTCGAACCCTCTGAAGAGTATATTGGCCTGTCTGTTCCTGTTGCTTTCCAGAATCCAGCTCCTGTTACTCGGTTAGGCCTTGCGCTGTTTCTGTACTTCCGGTCCCTTGGACAGTAGAAGTACCATTCTTTTTCTCCCGCTGTCGCAAATTCTGCTTAAAAAAAAGTATATCATGAGTCTATATGAACTTTTAAATCATTACAGAAGAAGAACAAAGAAAGGAACATATCAAGATTAATATCAAGACTTACTTGGAAGATCCCAGGGGTCGTATTTATAGATATCGAGCTGCTTGATGAGCTCAATGGAGAGAGGTTTATGTTGGATCTTCCTTCTTAGATAAAACCCTACAAGTTCTTCATCAGTGGGATGAAACCGGAACCCTGGAAGCATAACCTCATCGACCTTATCGACATCATTTAAGTCTTGATGTTCCATATGTTGTTGAAACTTGAAAGAAAGAAATGTTTGGATCTCAAAGAGTTAAGAAGTTAAAGAAAGTAGTAGTAAATTAAGAGAAAAGACAGTGTGTGAAACTGATGAATGAGTAAGTATTGAAATAGGTTGAGTGAGCTGAAAGCATGCAGTAATGTTATATACAACAAGAAGCAGCAATTAGTGAGAGTAGTTATTATGGAGAGTGGCCAAGTTTTCAACACAGAGATATGAAGCAATAAGGTGGTTTGTAAACCGAGGAGGGTCTGCCTCCGAAGGATCAGCCGTCTTTTCAGGTGACTATCTCAAACACCCGAGCTTGCTTGCCAGCTTCTTTAACACAGAGATATTGAGTTTATTATCAGAGTAAAAATGGTTTATAATATATGATAAATACTTTCTGCTCAATGAACAAATACCAATGCAAGAAAATCTTTCCAAAAAGAATACCTAGAAAAACACCGTTTAAGTCAATAAATATATATACGTAGTCGTCCTAACATTTAGTGTTGAGAACTTGAGATGGATGCTTATTAACTTACTATATAGATACTTTTTGGTGTTTAGTCAAACTAAAGCAACCAGCCAAACACCTAGCTATGCTAGTTGAAATTACCACATTATCCAACTTTTGGAATATAAAGGTAAAATTATATATGCATATGCAGAAATGAAATGTTTATCATATATCAAAATATTACTCCCAAACTAAACAGGGGTGCCCGCGGCGAAACTTTAAGCAACCCCTAAATATGAAGTTCATCTTTTTCAGAAAAAGTTTTTTTAATTTGCACTCCACATATTTATCTATTAATATAAATTTTACTCCTAACATTAATATATACACCTTATACATCTAAATATGTGGATTTAAATAATAATAATTGTTTTATATTTAGTATGTAATTCATTATGGTTATCAAACATGACCTGTATATAGATAAAGTGTTATAATACATGTAAAAAGTCTGGTTTTGGGACCTTTATACCTCCCTTTGCCCCTGTAATTACTCCAAGTAAACAACTCACAACTCTAGCTATACATGCATAAAAAATTCTCAATTACCAACCATGCTACAAGCTCATACAATTAATCGCGCTCTTTTGGGACATAAAAGTAGCACGTTGAAACTTAAGCTTGTCAAAAGATAGTTTGTGTGATATTGTCGAGCATACATTGTATTTAGACAGAGAATTCGAAAGGAGGGTACTCTTGTCATATGACTATTACTGTTACTAGCATTTGGTTAGCAAAGACCCAAAATGGTGTTTATTGCGAAAGTCTAAATTGAGGAATCTCAAGGACCTCCAAATCACCCCGGTCATTGAGATTAGGATATCATAATGATCTTCATGTGTGTAATTGAATTTGAGAAAAATATGTTAATAATTGATTTCATGTGAAGACAAAGCAAGCTTCAAGTGCATGGTGTTTTTTAATGAATAGGTTTCTGTAAATATGTGTTTGGAGTTTGGACCAGAAGACAAATCCAAGGCAAAAGCTCAAAATTATATTCAGCTAACTGCCATTAGACTGACTAATGACTGACTTTAGAACTAGTCTAAGATTGATCAGTGGTCATATCTCAGGATCCAAAAATCAACTTCTTCTATTCCATTCCTTATCTAAGCTTCTATTCATATTCCACTGACTTGTCAGATCTATATATTTTTCACTAATAATATGCTTATGTGCATTATTATCAAGTATAATGGGGTTAGCCATATGGTCTATCAATGGACCACAATATATTTTTATGTTGCAATCCTATTTGAAGTGTATATTCTTCAAACTTAATTATCTCAGTTGACTATTTACTATTTAATTAGGGTGTTTGTAAATTTATAGCACTTTGCCTAATTTGGCCATGAACTACATTATTTCAGTCCACACACGGTCTAGTTTAGAGATCAAAATTCTAAAGTGACTTGAATAACTTGTTGACTTTTGTGGTGAACATTTTTTTTAAAGGCCTTCTTCCACATACTTAACTAGAAAAAGAAATTTATAAATGAAGAAGCTGAAACATAAATATTTGGAAGCACACGTGTACTTAATATAGCATCAAATAAAAGAATCAGTGGAAAGCTTAGTGCAAATTAATGTGACCTAAACTTATAACGATTCAGAAATTCAGAGGTTTAAGGGGTTGAGAACGCTACTCATGTCAACAAGATGCACCTTTCCGTTCGAAAATCAACCTAGAAGAACTTCAGAGTTGAGCATGTCTGCTCTCTAGCAATTCTAGGATGGGTGACCTACTGGGAAGTTCCCGGTGCGCGCACTAGTGAGGGCAAAGTCCGCGGATTAGAACACGTGTTGATCTATGGGGCCTGCATATCACTCCGGAGAGCAGTTCAGGAGTAACCGTGCTGACCCAAAGGGTCGGGCCTTCGGTCGATTAGTGGTCGGACGTTACAAAAGTAGTTCTTATATATATTTTAGTGAAAATATTTACTGCAAAATAGTAGTTATTTTTGCTAAATTTGATGGAATTTTACTAAAACATATCCATCAATCATCTCTTAATTATCATATGCATTTATTTATTCAAAATCAAAACACATGAAATCACCAAAATTATAGAAATATACGAAATCAAGCATTTCTCCTTCACAATATCATTTTACTCCGAAAAACATCACTTACTTTCTCCAAATATCATCCTCGCACGCCATTTTGGGTTTAGTCCAAGCATCATAGTCACACCAGCATCACCAGCAATCGAAATCACACTCACAAACATCATCAATCAAACGTAATTTTCGATTTCTTAGTCTAATTAAGTGTCAGGTTAAAGAAACATGATCGACACCCAAACCTACACTCCCAAGCATCATTCTAAAATGTGATTTTGGGTTGCTTAGTCCAACCACCACAATCACACACTGGTACAAACATTATCAGCGACCAGAACCAAACTTCCAAGCATCAACTAGATTATCGACTCATTCGCTAAACACGTACATTAAAATCAACTAGCTTATCAGCTAACTTATCTGTTAGCTTATCAGCTACCTGCTAACTTATCAGCTATCAACTAGCTTATCATGTAGTTTTGCTAAACAGAGCCAAACTAATTGATAGAAGTTGATAAGTTAGTTAATTGTTGATTACGCAGTTGATAGGTGATAATCAATTTGATTTTTTTTATGGAGGTGTTTTGTAAATTAATTAGCAGTAGTTGATTTTCTTGGAAAATTTATCAAATGAACTAGCTGGCGTGATTGGGGGTTATAAGGTGTTGTAAGGAAAGAAACTCATAGCAGAGAACAAAAGGTGTAGCGTTCAGTCCTTTGCATGGTCATCCTCTGCGGAGTCATTATTATCAGTTTCCATCTCGCGTTACTTTTCCAAGCGATAATTGGGCCAATAGGTATGCATTAATTGTACAAAGTAAGAGCATAGTTATTCAACGGAAATTTGAACTTAATTACACACATTCAAAAGCAATTAACCGGTTTTAACCCTGTATTTCTTCTTTGAATGCATCAACCATGACATGTGCATGCTTAACAAACTTTTGAAAGTCATATAAGAGTGTTTGGTTTGGTTTAGTTTGGTGTACAAGTTTTCAATAATTATGGAAGACAGAAGTCAATTTATATCTTGGACATTGCATCCATTTTTGGAAATCCATGGACGCTTAAGCTAGGCATGCATGGATTTCCTCAACATTTATTCTTGCTTCTCGTAAAGCAATTATGTAAACTTTGTATAGCTAGCTAAAAGTTTGAATTTATTGCATTCAATCCCACTTTCAAATGAATACTACTACGGAGTAGTATTACTAAAATTAATTAATATAGCGATAGTACTTACTCCGGTAAATAGTTTAAGTGGATTGAGGTACCAAAGTTTTACCAACAATGTCTTCGATGTGGAAGGCAAGAAGAGTAGTGTCAATAATGGTAGAGGGGTGGGGAAATTAATGTAATGAGTTGGGAGTCAAATGCGAACACAATTAATTGCTTTGAGTTAAATTAATTAATTAAGTTATAAAAGTAATTGTAATTTAACATTGGGACTTCGAACTTTTGTGAGTAGCAAACTCCAAAACCTAACCCTCGTTTGGAGCCTTTCTTGTCTGTTGTTTGTTTGACCTTGGTTTTGCAACCCACACGTGTACTCTGAAAAACTGTGCACTATACTTGCTGGTAGTATAATTCTCTCAAACTCAAACTCAAGCTGCTCTCTCAATCGTCTTCAAGCATCCTAGGCCTGCCTAGTTAATTTACTAAATGCATACATAAAAGGTAAGAATCTGAACTCCAATGGCTAATCACTTTAGTTTTGGATAAGGTGCTAAAGGAGTTTAATTAACACCTTATCAATTTATTAAATTATTTAGCAGATAGGACAATAATTTTAAAATTATTGGAAATATGTTTTATGAAAGAAAATCGTACTCGGTATATTAATTTGTAACAATGAGTTTTATTGTGTGTGCACGAGTAACAATAAAGTGTGCCAGAAAGGACATATATGTGTAATACGTATAACACTTGTAGCTACAACAGTCATTGTTAATGATACTTGCGCAAAGGTTCAAACGTCGATCGATAAATTAATTGTCGAGCATTACAAATGATATTATACATCGAAACATCTGAAATTGCATATGCTTTATCGGTTGATCCCGAAACATAACTATCTCCATCTAGCGGGCTAGTTAGACGAAGACGTTGAGCATTTAATGGGGTTGATCACATATTGATCTAAAGTCACATCAGACATTTAGTGAGCGTATGGCTCTCCATTTTACTCACCTGGTTCCGCTCTTGAAACATCCAACACATTTGGCTCTCTTTTAGAGATTGCTCATGTTACTGTGTAAACTCTCTTGATACTTGCATGTTGTAACGCTCAATTTTAGAAAAACAATCGCCTTAAACACTAAGAAGTTGTTTTTAATTTATAGCTATAAAAAATAATAATTAGTTACGCTTTAATGAAATTCATTTGCAAACAATATCTACGTGTGTATAACAAATTAAGGTAATCGTGAGCAACTCGCGAGAAAACTCGATCAACACGAGCGTGATCGTGAGCAAGCTCAACTTGGTTTCGATCAAGTAACAAATAACTAAATATATTTTTTATTATATAAGTATTTATAGTTTTTTTTTTTTTTTTTTTTTTTTAAACGGCAAATATTACAACTACCCCTACACTAACACCTAAACCAGCCTTATAACTCCGCACCTAAACCAACCTTATAACTCTGGCACCGTCGGGGAACGAAACTGACACCTCTCCTTCACTAACCCAACTCCTTACCGCTGCACCACCTTATGACTCCCGGTATTTATAGTTATATTTAAAGATATATTTATAGTTATATCTAATACATATAATTCTTACGGATATATAGTTTCTATTCAAAACACTATGTAATACTATATGAATATATTAAATATCGTTTTCAAGTTAAATGTGTATTTTTGAATAATTCATATTATGTTACTTTACGCGTTCGTGAAAAGTTCGTGAGCTTTTAATTGATCATATAATTTTAAAGCTCGATAAAGATCGTGCTAGAGTTCAACCCGATTTCTATGAAACGATCAAACACGTACTCGGCTCTCGTCTCGTTAACACACCCCAAGTATCTTCAATCTAATAATTTGTTCATCACCTTCTTCTGTTTATTATTAATTCAAGAACATTCATGAGTTCATAGAACTCTAATTAATGTGTGACGGGCGCCATTTCAAACTTTGAATTTTATATTCAAAATTATATTTTATATTGAATTGTATATATTGTCATTTATATTCACGCCTTTCTCTTGATATATCAAGGGAAATATTCACAAAGCTTAAGAAATCTTAGCTCATGAGCTGAACTGAAGCCGAAGGTCTGCATAACCAGAAAGTACATCCGTAAATTATGCAAATCTTAATTAACCAGTCCATGGTATGAATTGCAAAATGTGCTTTTGGGCCTGAGGCGTAAGCCCATTGGGTCAAGAAATGAAATGGATTGGAAAAACTCCACTACCCGATTTCAAAGGAAAAGAAAAGCAGGAACGGAAACTAATTATAAATATTTTTAGAAAGAAGAGGAAGTATTAATTTGTACTATTAATTTGAGAATTCGGTATATCAATAGAAACCGTGTGAAACGTAATCTTGTAAAACATTGTTATTTTATTAAATAATGTATTAAAATAAATTGAATAGATATATAATCTTCACATAATGACTTTAAACGTAACCAAAAACTAATTAGTTAAACTTAACATAAATGGAGTTCTATAAATGTATACTCCCTCCGTCCCATTACAATTTATCCAGTTTGACTTTTTTCGGTCAACAGCTTTCAACTTTGACTCTCGATTACTCTTAAACTATAATGGTAAAATATTTCACAAAATTATATTATAAAAATATAGAACCTAAAATTTCATAATATTGTTTTATCAAGTATTTTATCATCATATCATAAATTAAGAGTAATCGGGAGTCAAAGTTGAAACATGTTGACCGAAAAAAGTCAAAATGGGTAATTTGTAGCGGGACAGAGGGATTATATTTTTTGTAGTTATGGATGAATAGTTTTGAATTAAACGATATTAGACGTACGAAAAGTATTCTTCCGATGAGTTAAGAACCATCCGATACATCTGTAGGCTTTGGAACATTCAACTTCGAAATTTGCAATGCAGCTTTCGCATGTTAATTGGTGTTCTTCAGCAATTGAATATATTGTCATGTGTGTTATTATCTCTTGCCATTAAAAAATAATTTAAGGTCAAAATGACCCTCGAAAAAGTCAACAAAATCAAGTGTTACATTTATTGTTGGACGGATGAAGTATGTCTTTTTTCATAAGAACATATCATGATTATTTTTAAATTAAATATAGTACGACCATAACACTTTGTGTTAAAAAATAAAAATATAAGAAGATAATAAATAAAAATTACGTCAATAAGATTCGAACCCAACACCTTCAACTAAAATAATGATACAAATAATAGAGAAAAATCACGCCAACAAGATTAGAACCAAACATCTTCAATAAAATAACAATAGAAATAATGGAGAAAAATCACGCCAACAAGATTCGACCCTACATCTTTCAATGAAATAATGACACATGCATGCACCAGATTGAAATTGAATAAGTAAGATTAACGAATTAAAATTGAATAGTATGTAATCAATGTGTAAATCAATCATGTTATTATAATACTTTAATAAACTAGGTTAGTGAAAATGTTTGAGCACAAATTACTAATTTCAAATTAAACTATTTGATTTTGTCAATAAATCATTTTATGAAAGTTCAAATGATCTGATTTTAATATTCTTCTTTATCGTCAGTGCTATAGTGTTGAAATGATCTGATTTTAATATTCTTCTTTACCGTCAGTGCATAGTGTCGCAAATGTTTTGTCAAAATTGGGTAGTGGACTACCCAACTTAACTGGTATGGGATTTTTTCTTCACTGGTTCAGGACTGTCCATGTAGGAATAGTGCTAAAATTTTGGGATATATATATATATATGCCTTTTGGTTATCTATGTATCTGCAAAATGACTTAAATAATTGAGATTCTAGAATGGCTATGCGTCGGGATAGCCTACAAATTGTACCTACTCTAATTTATTTAATGTATGAAATTTCAATTGTTTTGCAAAAAAGTAAAATAGAATATTCATGTATGGCCTAAAACCTAGTAGTAGCATTGAGAACGATGCACTACTAAGCAATTATTGTATGTTTCAACGTACGTGGTTACATTTACAACCTTTTTCTTTTTTTAAATAAATAATTTGCATTAATACTAAATAGGTTCAGTTACATTTCTAAAATACATAGCAGATGAGTCTGAAGCTAGAATATTACGAAGTCAAGATGGGGACATATCCCATACAAAAGTATTAGAGGGGTTTCCTCTATGAGTTGTTCTTCCAAATTCATAAATGCAGCTCCATTGCATTCCCTGTACAAAAACTCCATCTTGGCATTTTCCAACTGATCGATCTCTCTAAGCGCGTCCTGAAGCAGTACGTTTTGATGCATTCCTGCTGCTTTTCCCATGTTGAAACAATTAAGAAGTATCTGAGAATCAGTCTGAATTATAACCTTTTTACAATGAATTTTAGAGCATAATGTGAGTCCAAGTTTCAAAGCATAGAATTCTGCCGTTAGAGCCGTTGATTTCCCTAAAAATTGTGTTGCTGCTATTAGGCAATTTCCTTGATGGTTTCTTATGAGAGCTCCGGCACTAGCCAGGCCATTTTTTGGATCAAACGAGCCATCAATATTCAGACAATAATAACCAAGAGGAGGGGGATTCCATCGGCACACAACGGTTTTGGTAACAGTGGTGCTTGTTTCCGGATAGATGCTTTGTTGATCTCTTATGAGGTTACAGAATCTTATTTTTGCTTTGTATAGATCGAACTCCTGATTCTATAAAAAAAATTCATTTCTAATTCTCCAAGTGATCCATGCTAGCATGATAAAATGTAGCACTTCTTTTGTGTTGTGATCTTGAAAGATAATTTGTGGTAGACTTTTGGAGTTATAAAGGGAGCTTGTGATGAATTGGTCCCTTAGAGGTTTTAAAGTTTGGCATTCACAGAATAGATGTTGCAGAGTTTCTTGTTCTTGGCGGCAGAGGGAGCAAGTGGGTTCTTGAATGATATTGTGAGAGGCCAAAAAGGAGGTTGTGGGTAGTCAATCCCATACAACCATCCATATAAAAAACCTGATTCTTGGCTGGACTTTCAAGTCCCAAATTTTTTCCCAAGGTCATGTAGGGCCAGTTGCTTTCCGGCACAAAAGATTATAAGCACTCTTAATGGTGAAAACACCATCTGGAGTTTGATTCCATATGATAGAATTTGTATGTGGGTCTGCTGGGAGTGGTATACCCATAATTTCTTGGACAATTTCACTTGGGAGTGAATTACGTAGTAGGTCAGTATCCCAAGTCTGGCTGGAGATGAAAGATTGGACTGGTAGATTTTCTTGGAAAGGTCTATTGGTGTAATCCAACAAAAAATTGTTGTTGCACCAATTGTCTTCCCAAAATCTTGTTTGTCCACCAGACCCTATTTTCATAGCCAAACCTGAGATAAAATCATCTTTTAATTTAACTAAATTTTTCCAAAACCAACTATGTTGGGGTTTAGCTTGAACTTCAAGGATTAGGGAATTAGGAAAATACTTAGTTTTATAAACAGCAAACCAAAGGGAGTCAGTTTTTTGTAAGAGATTCCAAAGATGTTTTAATAAAAAGGCTTTGTTTAAAACATGTAAATTCCTTATTCCCAACCCTCCAGCTTCTTTGGGTCTACAAACCGCAACCCAGTTGTTTTACCCTTCTTTTTGTCACTTTGTATGCCATTCCATAGAAAATGTCTATTTATTTCCTCAATTTTGTGAAGAGTACCCTCATGTACTTTAGTGATAGACATACTATAGGATGGTATTGTATTGGATACTGCTCTTATAAGAGTGAGTCTTCCAGCATAAGACAGGTACTTAGAGTACCATATATTGATTCTTTTTTACACCTTTTCAATGGTTTCATCAAAGAAATCACTCTTCTTTTTTTCTAAGAGAAGAGGAAGCCCAAGGTACTTATCTTTTCTCTTATTATGTATAACCCCCAATAGTTGGACTACTTGCTGCTTTTTATTAATTGGAGTATTTGGGGAAAACAAAATTCTACTCTTGGTCCAGCAGACTTTTTGCCCAGAGGCAGTTGCATATTCATCCAAGGTCTTTGCAATTTCTCTAGCTGCTTTTTTAGATGCCCTTGCAAAAAGAAGGCAGTCATCTGCAAAGCAAAGTAGGGGAATGCATGGCAGGACCATTTTTGAGACTTTAAGTGTGTTGAAAACTTTGTTCTCAATTTTCTTTTGGATGAGGTGTACTAAAAGTTCTTGACAGAGTACAAAAAGGTAAGGGGATAAAGGATCCCCCTGCCTTAATCCTCTTGTAGGACTCCAAGGACTTGAAGTGCTATGGTTGACTTTGACAGAAAGAGAAGTAGTAAAAATACAAGTGTATATGAGTTTTATCCAATGGGGTGGGAAGTTGAATTTTTGGAGGGTTAACAGGATAAAACTCCAATCCAGCCTATCATAGGCCTTCTCAATGTCCAACTTTAGAGCACAAAAAGCTTGTTTAGAAGATTTTTTCTTGTTCATAGTATGAATCATCTCATGAGCAATCATGATATTATCAGAAATCAGCCTTGTAGGTACAAATGCATTTTGAAAGGGTGAGACAATACTATTTAACAAGGGTCTCATTCTTTGAACTAGAATTTTTGAAATAATGTTATAACTTACATTGCACATGCTGATTGACTGGAAGTCAGCTGGTGTTTGTGGAGGTGTTTTTTTTGGGATCAAAACAATTAAGGTTTTGTTAATTAAGAGCTGGGTCTAAAGTTCCATGGGTGAAGAACTGGTTGACATACTCTATAACTTGAGCCTTAATTGTTTCCCAATGATTTTTATAAAACTGGCTATTTAGCCCATCAGGGCCTGGGGCCTTATCAGATCCTATGGAATTAATAGCACTCCACATTTCTTCTTCAAATATTGGTATAAGGAGGCTTTCTTGCTGATCTACATCAAGTATAGGAGTAGTGATGTTGATGAAAGGATCAGAGCAAGTGTCCTTCCTTTGGGAATTATTTTTAAATAAGAGATAAAAAATTTCAAGAATCTCTTCATGTTTAATACACCAACTACCATTAGTGTTTTTTATTTCATGGATGTGTTTTATGTTCATTTGATGAGAGGCATAAGCATGAAAGTATTTACTGTTTGCATCACCAAACTTAAGCCAATTTCTTTTTGCTCTTTGAGCCCAGAAAATGGTTCTCTGTTTAAGGCAAGAGTTGATCTTCTTTTTGGTTTCAACCACTTCCGGACCATAAACAGAAGGATTTATAAAACTTTGATACAAAACGTTTTTTCTTTTGATTGGTTTTTTTTTTTTTTTTTTTTTTTTTTTTTTTTTTTTTTTGTAAATAAGGCAATCACAACGTTGCATTGTTTTTTTTTTGGAAATCATGCGGATAGTAGTTTGATGATCGCACCATTAGTTACATTTTTTTTTAACGAAAAATGGACAAGTATTTTCCAAATACATATAATTTTTTTTTTTTCTCTTCATGATGCAAAAGAGAAGGAAATTCTTGAAAGTTACGTTTTTCCTTTCTTGGCCAAAAATCCCACCACTTGATTCATTTCCCTGTAAACAAAAAGTATCTTCGCCTCCTTTAGCTACTCCATCCGTCCATTAATCTCATTTAACAAGGTCTGGTGTTTCCATCTATGGTTCTGGATCCTGCAAATATCATTGTAATTTAAGCATCAAAAGAGTCAGTTTGAAATTGTGAATCACTAGTTGTCTTTTTTTTTTTTTCTTTTTTTAAACGGCCAAAATATATTAATCAACAAGCACTACAACAGGTTAGGTTTTATACCACACTTTAAAAGTGTGGTATATACCAAAAACGCATGGTATAAAATATATACCATGCTTTTTTTATATACCACGCTTTTAAAGCGTGGTAAAAGAAATAGGCACAAAACGCCCGTGGTATAAACTCTTTTGGAACGCATAATACCCGTGGTATATATCCAGAAGCGTGGTATATACCGTGTTAAGCTTGGTATAAAGCTATGACCTGAAATTTGAATCAAGACAATAATTTTTTTTTCTGATTTCCAGTTAATGATACAAAAGCCTGTACATTCACAAACAGCTGATCACAATATAATTAACAGTAGTATACACAAACGTATCAATCTAACTAACAGTAGTAAAATTAGGGCAGTAAATCGATTAGTATAAGAGATTAACAAACAAACAAACCTAAAGCGGAGCTGCAGTGCGAGTGGCGTTTGGCGAGACCGGAGAAGGATCCACCAGAGATGATTTCCTCGCGGAGCTTTCCGATCTAGGAGACAGCTTAGTCGCGGGTGGTAGCAGATATTACGGAATTACAGATCGAGACATCGAGCTGCCATGGGAGGAGTCGAGGAGAGAGAGTACGAGCTGATGAACTGAGTCGAGCGATTTGTTCCAAATTTCTCTTTTTTGTGTTTTTATGTAATTTGCATAAAGTCCCCCAAACATTTACATAATTATTTAACTGCCACCGAGTTTTTTTTCCTTGTGTTTATTTGTTTAAAGTTGATAATGTGTGTAGTTGGGTCTTGTTTAATGTTTAATTTTCTGTGATGTTTATACCACGCTTTTTAAGAGTGGTATATGATTGTAAAAGCGTGGTACATGTGGTTTTATAGCACACTTTCCAAAGCGTGGTAAGAGAAAGTGTGGTATAAGGCCATAATTGTTGTAGTGAAGAAAAGTCAAAGGAAAATACAAGGTAAGGTGCATAAGAAATGCACAAACGAAAGTAAAAACTAGAATCAAGCTAGTAAAGAGTAAGACAAGAACAAACCCGTATCCGTTATGACCGTAACAATATTTGACCCCCTCCCCCCGTCTAGTATGTCCATCTTCCTAGCAAGAGGTCAAGATCATGAGAGTTTGCAAGTTGTACCACCAACTCTTAGTCAAAACTAAAAGAGAGGTCATATATTTCGTAGCAAGTCTAGGGAATTTAGCGAGAAACGAAAGATGATGATTTTCTCTCAAGGGTTACGGGACAATCACGGAAACGGTAAAAAAGCTCTTGTAGAAACTTAACACTTAAACCGACCAGCTAGCAACAACCTCAAAACTTCGCTGCAACCTCTATGCTATAATGAAACTCGAACCAAGTCTTCAAGGCTTCCAAGAGAATTCCTAGTAGTCGA
Source organism: Plantago ovata (assembly GCA_028274465.1). Classification (NCBI taxonomy): domain Eukaryota; kingdom Viridiplantae; phylum Streptophyta; class Magnoliopsida; order Lamiales; family Plantaginaceae; genus Plantago; species Plantago ovata. The sequence goes on from CM051457.1 coordinate 22,676,487, forward strand.
AGATCACCGAGAATTATGTCACAAGCCGAGATCAACCAAGAGCGACCAAAGGGCACCAAGGGGTCGACAAGCTCAAGAGCAAGGCCAAAGAACACGCACACCCCCAACACACCCAACACGCACACACGTACCCGAACTCACACACACACTCACCCGAAGCCTCATGAGACCACACTCCTACATCCTATGCCAATAAGTGAACTTAAAGTGAGATAACTTTAAAATACAAACATTCGAAACTCCATCAAACGCCAAGGTAAACCATGCCCATGCCCGAGCGTTAAAACATGTTCATAATTAATTCTTTTTTCTTTTTCTTGAGTGCGACAGTTCATTTATGATATCAAGTTCTGCCAATCAGTTAAGTAAGCTCAAAGGATCGGCAAGATTGCGATATGAGATCATGGTCACCTTTATTTCCCATTAAAAGCCTCCCAAATGGCTTGATCATGAGCATGACTACTTTTTGCACGTCCATGTTTGGTCTCTCAATGTCATGTGATATGAGTATGGATATAGTTATAGTATACCCCATCTAGCTACCTTCATTAATTTATACTCCATCGATCAAGCGATTATCTGAATTAATCTTTTTCTTTTCCTTTTAGATTCAACAGATCGTTTATATTAAAATAGGTAATGGAAAAGGTAAACCTATCCTACTCCCGCCTAACATCCAACCCCATCATTTACGAACAAAACCAAATATGAAAAATATTTGGGAAAAGAGTTTTTTTTTCATGTTTTGAGTTATTTTTCATATTTGGTTTTGAGCACGTAAGAAGGTTCGTACAACATTGATGCACGAACAAAACCAAATATGAAAAATAACTCAAAACATGAAAAAACCTCTGCGTCATGTATCTGAATTAATTATTAATATTTCATATTAATGCTACCTCGAAGCGTGCGAGCACGATCGGACCTAAAAAAGATCAAGCTTTTCCGATCTCACTTTTCACAAAGGAATAAGTGGTACTCATGAAATGCTTAAACAAGTCACATATGTTTAGTTTGTTCTGCGTTTATGAAGGATTTTACGGTTTACCCGCGTTTCAAAATGCAGGAAAAAAAGTATCAGCTTTTCCGGAAGTGCAAGTGAGGTTCTAAAGGTTAAGATTTAGGTTTAGGAGATCTTGTTTGTGTTGGTACCGGTGGTTTGGGTGTTGCTCTCGTGTTGTTTTTGTGTCGAACATTTCGTATACTCTTTTTATTTTATGTTTAATAAATAAAAAAATGGACCATTTCAAAAAAAAAAAAAAGAAAAAAAAAAGGAGCTATTGCATTAAATCTGTGCCTGTATATATAAGCCGGTGTTCTTCCCTTACATTTATAAAATGCAGGGAATAGGTGAAAAAAGTAGGTCTTAAGATTAGACAAGTTAAGGCTTTTCGGGGTATTAGAACACTTTGCATGTTTTAGAAAAATACAAAACTTATTATCTTGGCATTTTACAATGCAGGAATATAACTAAAAACACAGTTTTAGGGTTTAGGGTTAAAAAAGTAGCAGTTAGTGATTTTTTAAGTGATTTTATCTGCACTCCTTCGCAAACGCAAGTAAAGAGTACTATTTTAGCTAGCTAAATTATTTGGCTTGTTCCTAGAAATAGATACTCCCTCAGTTCCATCAGAATTGTCATAGTTTGACTTTCTTCGATCAACATCTTTCAATTTTGACTTTCCGATAATTACTTTTAAACAATAATGATAAAATATTTAACGAAATTATATTATGAAAATATAGAACCTAGATTTTCATAATATATCGACCTCTGTTCCCTCCAAAATTACAGACAAATTAAAATTTTGAAATATGTTCGGGTATAGTATAATATAAATTTGAATTTTAGATCATTCCACATATAAAATCAAAATCAACAACTTTTTTTTAAAGTATTATTTATTTGTTTTCTTTAAGAAAAGAAATGATTATGACAATAGAATTGTGATGAAACGAATGGTTGGAGTAATATATCGACCTCTATTCCCTCTAAAATTTCTCATTTGCTATTGTTAGAATAATTTTGAAAAACTAATATAAAATAAAAATGAGTTTAGAAAAAATTACGAATAGTGATGTTATATGCATAATGACTCAAATTTTAAATTTATGACCCAAATAAATTTTATTAAATTTTTAATTTAAAAAACAATTATTTGACAATAATAAACAAACGAAAAGTTTTAGATGGAACTCTTAGTATTGTACTATGAAGCACCCGCACGATTTCACGCGGCGTATTTCGGACGCGCACCTATGGCGCACAAATAATTGCATACTGCTAGCCTACGTACGTATTCACAGACTCTTCTTGTTTATCTAGTTTTCTTACTTTGCTTTTAACTAGCTTGTAACAACTTTGTATTAAGAACAACCAATTAATTAGTGGTTTTGGACATTGTAATATATTATGTTCTGTAATTAAATTAATAAATTATGTGAGCTGACCATAACTATGCAAACACAAATGTGTTTAATAGTTATAGTAATGTAAATATATAAAAATGTGTACTAAAATAATGTATTTTTAACGTATTTGTATTTAATATTTTGAATTTTATTGTTTTTGTATTTATATCATATTCGTATTTGTGTTTGTATTCATATTCTATATTCTATTGTATATATTGCATGAGTCTATGCTTGCCTACCGTAAGGTCCACAACTAAATAAACAATGCACCGCCACATCGAACAAACACTAAATTCTCCATCAAGGCCCCATGCATGCCTCAATCACGATTTTAACTTGATTCGCCGACATATCACTGATATCAGGATCCTCGTCTATTGTTAAGAATGTGTTGCTTTTTCTGGATTCTATACGTATTTCATTTTCGTCCGTTTTTTTTATTCTATACATTTTCATTTTTTACAAATCTTTATCTCACAACTTTATTGTGGGTCATGCCACTGAACTAACACTCTACACTCATTATATAAATCTCATAAAACTCCGATCCAAAAGCAAACGTATAGAATCCAAGAAAACAAATGAGCATGTTGGATAGTATTTTTCGAATTGGTTCTAGTTAACCTTTCCACAATGTAATCATGTCAACGTATTCATATGGGTGCACTGTAAATTCTGTGTGTTAGTAATTTTTTATTGTGCAATATCAACATGATATGATTGCACTTGCAGACAATCTCATTCAATTCATAAGTACTCATATGTCCCGCTCATTTTTTTACGTACTCCTTTTTGAACCGTCCAAATTAATTATTTATGTTTTTATTTTTGGAAGTACCCCACATACCATTTATATTACTTCACACTTTAATTTAATCATTTTCCCCACCACATACCATTTATATATTGGACCACATTCCATTCTATATTAATAACGGATGCGATGTTCGAATATGCTTTTATGCTTCATTTAGTTTGGGTTGAGTGCAAGTTTGAGTCTTCTTGTATTATTGTGCATCTCTCATCCACTTGTTCTTTGTACTTGTATTTTCTTTTTATATTAATAATATTTTGCTTCTTCTTCAAAAAAAAAAAATTAATAAATCACTATCAAACAAAACCTCAATTAAAAACCGTGCAAAAAGCAAACGTAGACTTCTCATTGAGACGGGGGAGTATTCTGCATTTTGAATTTGGAGTTAAAATGTTTTGGAAATTGCAAAATTTTATTCACAATAATTAAAGTACAAAAAGAATGTTCACAAATTCTGCAAACTCTAAAGGCGAAAAAAACATACACCATTTTTTTTTAAACCACAAAATTATTTTATAAATAACCAAAGTTAAAATACAATAAAAGTGCATAAGCAATGCACAAACAAGAATAATCGTTCAATCTCATAGCATCTTAAACATAAAAACATGTCCAAATCACGATTCCGTTATGATCGTACCAAAACTTAGTCACCCTCCTCGTCTAGTATGTCATTTTACTAGCAAGAAGCCAAGAGTAAGAAGGTGACGGACTGACAAACCAATTCTAGCCAAGTTCAATGGAGGGGAATATCTTTCGTTGCAAGTGTAGGTAACTTAGCACCTAACGAAAGATGATGACCTCCATTGATGTACGAGACACTCACAAGAAAGAGGAAGACACAAGATATTCCCAATATGCAATAAGATTAAACATACAACATAACCAAGAAACAAAATTCCAAAACCGATCCAGCAAGCCCAAAACATAACACAAATACAGCACCACAGTACCCGTCTCCAAGGCCGCACGCAAGAGGATAAAAAAGCAGCAGCATTTCTTCCGCAAAGACAAAACCGACCAGCAGATCAATTTGCAGCCCAACCCCAATCCGGATGCAAAAGCCAATCACCCAAATTATAACCATTCGCTATAGCTCCTTTGATTTTCAACCAATTCCAAATCGAGATTTTAATCTTGCCTACCACTTGAACAACATTTCACTTCTCATAAAAATTACACCATTTCTATTTTTCCAAGTCCACCACACCACAGATTGAGTAATAACAAATTTCAGCTTATCATCAATAGGATTAGATAACAAGGACTCACCATTAATTAAATCTCCCACAGAAGTACATGGCATGTAAGTGAATCCACACCAATCAGCAACATTCTTCCATATCTCCTTTGCAAAGTTACATGTTCGAAAAAGATGATCATAGCGTTCCTACTGCTCCCAGCACACTCTACACAAGGAGACTGTCTCATGATGAACAATGTTTCTTTTCTTTAAATTATCAAATGTTGGTAGTCTATTGACAATAGGACCACCATTAGCAAGTATCTCACCATTCACAAGAGATGCCGCAAGCTTATTGATGAGGTAAAAATGTGGATCATGCCGTTTTCCTCACCATCTCCAAGATCTCCTCCGTTTAGAGTCGTTCTTGGGTTTATTTCTTAGCGGAAACCTGGGGACGGGGTGGGGATGTTAGTGGTTTACCGGTCTGCCGATAGTCAGACCGGTGTTGCATTCAAGTGTTTATACCCGAAGGAAATGAAGGTAGAGAGTGGAAGTGTGTTGAGAATGTTCTGAAGTAGTAGTGTACCTTGGCTATATATAGACAAATGTGGGTATGAGGTGTAATTCCCAGCTGTCTGTAAGTGTCCGAGGGTGTATGTGCCTTTCGAGGGTGTCTGTGCTTTCGAGGGTGTAGACTATTTCGAGGGTGTGAATGTCTGGTGGCTTCGAGGATGCATACGTTTCGAGGGTGTATGTGTCTTTCGATGGTAGCTTTGTATTTCGAGGCCTTGTCATAGTGGTGACATATTTACCCATATCACTTATATCCTTCCTTAGACTCATACTGATCAGCAGCGCCAAAACACCAATTCTGTTCCGCTAGGTACTTGTTGGAGCTACTCACGACCATCCAAAATTTGAAGTTAAATGTGAATGATTTTATTCTTGTCTATATACTTCTACTATATATCTTCATATAAATTAATGATGACGTGATCATTTCAGTGTACTCCTTAATTACAATCCTCTCCCAAAATAAAGAACCATCGAACCTCCCTTTCTAATGATCGGTTGGTTTGCTCATTGATGTTTAATCGACACAACTTGCACATGACCACAACGACTTGAATCTGTTAGAATATAGTTTCCTAGTAGGTTTATATGTCTTGTTGTATTTAGACTCCTAGAATAGCCCAACTTACTAGATTCTCTTGTATATATATATGTACGTTATTGTTAATAAGATTTACGGAATTCCATTCTTTCATGGTATCACATTGGTTATCGATCTCCACTTCCGCTCTTTTCTCCTCTTAGCCGCATCTTTCTCCTCTTAGCCGCATCTTTCTTTTTTCTTCCTTTACGCCGTTCGGCCACCGCCGTTCAGCCCTTCTCGTCTCTTTTTCTTCTTTTCTCCTCTTCGACATCCACCCTCTCCATCATGGGTGATACCCCCCCACCGCCACCACCACCCAAAGAAACATCCTCGTTTCATCCTGCCCTCACGGTATCAAATATCAAAACCCATGTTCCGGTGATTCTCGAGGTCGAGAATGTTCAATATGCTACGTGGGCTGAACTCTTCAAAGTTCATTGCCGTTCCCACAAGGTTCTGGATCATATCATCCCGCCTAAGCCGAAGGATGGTGCCTCTGCTCCCGCCGCTTCAACCTCCACCCTCACGGATGACCAACAAGAGATGTGGGATACTTTGGACGCCGCCGTGGTTCAGTGGATTTATTCCACCATCTCTACCGACCTTCTCAACACCGTCATTGAATCTGATGTATCCGCGATGACATTATGGAATCGGATACGTGACTTGTTTCAAGACAACGCCAATTCCCGAGCAGTTCTTCTGGAACAAGAATTCAGCAATTGCCACCTCCGGGATTTCTCTTCTGTCTTCGACTATTGCAAGCACCTCAAGTCCCTCTCTGATCAACTTCGGAATGTTGGTGCCCCGGTTCCTAACAATCGTTTGGTCTTGCGAATGATTGGTGGCCTCACACGGGCATATCACGGGGTGGCCTCGGTTATTCGTCACCGTCCTACTCTTCCTTCGTTCCTTGAAGTGCGATCCATGCTTCTCCTCGAAGAAACCAGCCTCAAAGAGTCCCGTGAAGATGCTCTTGTTGTTGCTCCTCGCGAGCCTGCAGACACAGTGGACTCGCGTGCTTCCTCTTCTCGCGGTCGTCGCAACAATAATCGTGGCCGCAAGCAGCAGCGCTCCAATCCTCCCGACCATGGGTCCCAGCCGCAGCAGGGCACAGGTCGCGGCCATGGACGCCAAGGCACTGGCCAATCTGCCCGGCCTCCCTATGCCCAGTTCCAGCCGCCGGCCCCTTGGTGGGCGTATCAGCAGCAGCCGTGGGCAGTGCCTCCCTGCCCATACCCTACCCAGTACCCACAGCCGGCTCCGCCTGATCCCCGGCAGTCCGGTATTCTTGGTGCCAGGCCGCAGCAGCAGCAGCCTCCTCATGCATACATGGCTCAATCGTGGACACCGACGGATATCGACTCCGCCATGCACACTATGTCTCTTTCGGCACCCGATTCTACTTGGTACATGGATACCGGTGCCACATCGCACATGACTCACTCCCAAGGTACTCTTACATCTTATTTTAATACGAGCAATAATAATCATGTTGTTACGGTAGGTAGTGGTCAATCTATTCCGGTTTGTGGTTATGGTTCTACTTGTTTTCCTACGTCTACCAAATCCCTTTCCCTTCCACAAGTCCTCCATACCCCTCAAAGTATTAAAAATCTCGTTTCTGTTCGCAAATTTACCACTGATAATCATGTCTCTGTCACCTTTGATCCTCATGGTTTTTCTGTGCATGATTTGCAGACCGGGAACCCTCTCATGCGATGTAATAGCACTGGTTCACTATATCCCCTGCCCCATCCCAAGTCGCACCCAGAGCCTTCCTCAACAGCCTGCCTAGTCTCGACTCCTTGGCATGAGCGCTTAGGTCATCCTGGATCTTCTGTGTTATCCATTTTACAGAACAATAAGTTGATTACTTGTAATAGTTTTTCAAAGTCTACTACTTGTCAATCATGTATTCTTGGTAAACACATTAAATTGCCTTTTGATTCTTCTACTTCTCTGACATCTATGCCTTTTGATATTATCCATAGTGATTTGTGGACTTCTCCTAGTTTGAGTTCTTCTGGGCATCGTTATTATGTCTTGTTTTTTGATGATTTTACAAATTACTTATGGGTTTTTCCTATTGCACATAAATCCGACGTCTTTACCATTTTTTCTCAATTCCACGCCACCATTCGTACCCAGTTTGAACGCTCCATTAAAACCCTTCAATGTGATAATGGTGGTGAATTTGACAATACCAACTTTCGTCAGTTTTGTGCATCGCATGGCATCTCTTTTCGTTTTTCTTGTCCACATACATCCGCCCAAAATGGCAAAGCTGAACGCAAGATAAGGACCATTAACAATGTTATGCGCACTCTCTTACTTCATGCCTCCGTCCCTCCATCATTCTGGCATCATGCCTTATCTATGACTACTCACCTACTTAATATCACTCCTACCAAACTCTTGTCCAATAGATCCCCTCTTCAAGTCCTTTATCACCGTATTCCGGCCTACACCCATCTTCGAGTTTTCGGCTGTCTGTGCTTTCCACTATTCCCCGCTACAACCATTCGCAAATTGCAGGCTCGGTCGACGCCTTGTGTTTTCTTAGGGTACCCTGAAAATCATCGTGGCTACAAATGCTATGATTTAACTTCTCGCAAAATCATTATATGTCGTCATGTACGCTTTGATGAGTCCATTTTTCCATTTGCTCAACATAGTCCAGTACCACACGCTACTTATGATTTTCTCGATGACTCCACTTTCCCTTATCATATTACATCAGCCCCTGTGCTTCCATCTCCGGCCGTGCCTTCATTGGCCCCACAACCACCTCCAGCCGGCACACCGCCCTTACCACCTCCACCTCCTAGGTCGGGTCAACAACCACTTCCATCTACCTCGGTTGTTTCCCCTCCCAGCTCCCCTCCTGCGCCGGTTGTGGCCCCCTCCCGTCCCAACCCATCCCGCCCATACACCGTTTATCCTCCGGAGCGTCCTGTCACTCGAAGTCTCCATGGGATTTCTAAACCCCATAAAATCTGTGATCCTTCTGAAGCTCACCCCACTATCCATACTCCTTCCCCTCTTCCTCGTAATCCTGTCGAGGCTCTCCGGCCGTGATCCCAACTGGAAGTTGGCCATGACTACCGAATATGATGCTCTTATTAAAATAAGACGTGGGATTTGGTACCCCGTCCTTCTGGTGTTAATATCATACGCTCCATGTGGATTTTTACTCATAAAGTTAAGTCTGATGGTACTTTTGAAAGGTATAAAGCTCGTCTTGTAGGTGATGGCAAAACTCAGCGTGTGGGCATTGATTGTGGTGAGACGTTCAGTCCGGTTATCAAACCTGCTACTATTCGCCTGGTCCTCAGCATTGCTTTGTCTAAGCATTGGTCCATTCATCAGTTGGATGTCAGCAATGCCTTTCTCCATGGCACTCTCAATGAAACTGTTTATATGCATCAACCCGTGGGGTTTCGCAATCCTTCTCACCCTGATTATGTCTGCCTACTTCGGAAGTCTTTGTATGGACTTAAGCAGGCTCCTCGTGCATGGTTTCAGCGGTTTGCCACTTTTGTCACCACCCTTGGGTTCTCCAACAGTAAGTCTGACACATCCTTGTTTGTTTATAAGCGTGGCTCTGACATTGCCTATATCCTCTTGTATGTTGATGATATAATCCTCACTGCCTCGTCTTCCACCCTTCGCGAGTCTATTATGGCTCATCTCAGTGCTGAGTTTGCCATGAAGGATTTGGGTTTGCTGAATGATTTTTTGGGTCTTCGTGTCTCTCGCCATCAGGATGGTCTCTTTTTATCCCAGCGCAAATATGCCCAGGAGATCCTCGAACGCGCCGGGATGCGTGATTGTCATTCTTGTCCTACTCCAGTTGACACTAAGGCCAAGGTCAGTGATAAGGTTGGTCCTTTATTTGCTGATCCCACTTTATATCGGAGTCTTGCCGGTGCCCTTCAGTATCTTACTTTCACTCGGCCCGACATTTCCTATGCGGTTCAGCAGATCTGTCTTCATATGCATGCTCCCCGGGATGAACACATGAACTCTCTCCAACGAGTTCTCTGGTATGTCAAGGGTACTCTTCATCTGGGTTTACACTTGTCTCCTTCGTCTCTTGATACGCTGGTTGCCTATACGGATGCTGATTGGGGGGGCTGTCCAGATACACGACGTTCTACCTCGGGATATTGTGTTTTCTTGGGCAACAACCTGATTTCTTGGTCTGCCAAACGGCAACCCACCCTTTCCCGCTCCAGTGCTGAGGCTGAGTATCGTGGTGTTGCGAATGTCGTTTCTGAGTCTTGTTGGCTTCGTAATCTTCTCCTTGAGCTATATTGTCCGATTAAGAAGGCGACTTTGGTTTATTGTGATAATGTTAGTGCGATATATCTATCTGGCAATCCGGTTCAACATCAGCGCACTAAACATATTGAAATGGATATTCATTTTGTTCGTGAGAAGGTTGCTCGTGGTGAGGTTCGTGTTCATCATGTCCCGTCCCGGTATCAGATTGCTGATATCTTTACCAAGGGTCTTCCCTTGGTCTTGTTTGAAGATTTTCATGCCAGTCTCAACGTTTATCCGCCACCCGTTTCGACTGCGGGGGAGTGTTAGAATATAGTTTCCTAGTAGGTTTATATGTCTTGTTGTATTTAGACTCCTAGAATAGCCCAACTTACTAGATTCTCTTGTATATATATATGTACGTTATTGTTAATAAGATTTACGGAATTCCATTCTTTCAGAATCTCCTTCCTTTGGTGCTAGACATTAATAAATATGACAAAATTTCTAGACATTAATGAATATGGCAGTAGTTTCTCATTTTGTTTTGCAAAAAGTCGGCTCGAGTGAAAATTAACATGAATTTGTAAAAAAATGATGATGTTAATAATAATAATAATAATAATAATAATAATAATAATAATAATAATTCAATGAATATAAACTGAATGCATTTGAATTAAACGAACTTGAACATAATTGAATGAATTTGAACAGAACTGAACATAACAGTGCTAAATTTAAATAGTTTTCATACGGAAATAACATAGACTAACTCGTGGGTCTATTCAGACGTCATAATCTTGGGTACGATTTTCCAGTATGAAAACTGGCATGAGTACCCTTATTATACATTGGATTAATGTAAAACAATTTTTTTGGATAATTATAGCCTGATTTTAATAGAAATCTTTGGTACCTGAAATATTTTTTCTTATACTATGATACAACTTGTATATATCTTAGAAATTCCACTAATATATTTTAGAGATTTTTACTATCTTAGGCGTGCCTTAGAAAATATCTACAACTAAGTACCGGTGATAAAATGGTACGGCAAAGACAAACAGGTAACATGATTGGATAGGGTTTGAATTTTGATCCATAGATCCCCCCCTTTGGTACAATGGACCTAACTACATCGGATCCTCCCATGATTGTGGATCCCGTCCGGGCCTGCATATTATAATCACCTCTGTTCTTCATCACTTCTTTGCCTTTACTCCCGCGTGGGCCCAAACCAACTAGATTGCCGAGGTTGCTGCGCACTACTATGGACACGGTTTTTTGTGGACTTCTATAAATGTAAATAGAAGGGCTAGAATGTAAATAATGAATTAATGTTTGGTTGGTCAAATTCTAATAATTCCTGAACACGTTTGAGTTCTTTACGGATGGTATGGTATATGAATATAGTTTTAAATGTTCATTAATTCATGAATAAAACTTTATATTTTATTAATAATAATTTATAACAATTAATATAATCCGCTCAGCTAACCATAAATCTAAACATACATGATACATCATTTATCATTCAAGTTTCTTTTTTCATTTCTCTACTCTCTTATCATCCATCACGGCACCATCACGTCCCTCACCACCGTATACCTTCCACCTCCGCCTCCCACCACCGTGCACCTCCTATCTTCTTACTCCTCCCATTGTTCAATGCTCCACTCTTTCGATTAGTGTCTCAATTTCCAATCAGGTATGTTGACATTTCATTGACAGTTAAAGGTTCTTCGTTTGGATTGTTCGACACGGACACACCATATCCTTAATGAACAAACATTCAATAAGGTTCACGTTCGGTTCGGTTCGTTCGCTTTGAAGTAAAATCTGAAACACAATTGTACTATTAAACCACCTTATGCCCCGCCAGGGATCAAAACTTGCACCTCTCCTTCTCCGTTCCAATTTCATTCCGCTGCATCACCTTATAACTCCCAATCCACATACGACATTACAACATTGAAATCATTTTCTAAAAAAATTTAAAAAAATTATATATTAAAACAAAATTCACTTGAAGGGACAACTCTTCTAGTGACTTTTTTATGCAACAATGTGAATATGAAATTGAGATAGAATATGCGTTTGGGGCACCTTATGAGTCACCTTTATAAATTGATTTCATCTTATTTCATTGGCTGACCATAATAATTTATTTGGTAAATGTCAATAAAGTGACAGATCTCAAAAGTTACTCTAGTATTAGAAAAATAAAGTGACTGATCAGCTACACTTTATCATCAACTAACATTCATTTTAGCAATTTATTTTATCAAACAAAGTACATAATATTAATACCGAGAATAATTATATTTGTAAATCGAAAATCAATCAAATAATTTAATTTTGTGAACAATTGGAACGTAAATTGAAAAAACACCAATATTGGACCTGGGTTGAGTAGTGCAATAATGGTAAACCTGAGGAGGGACACAAAATCCTAAATTAATAGTAAAAGTAAGTAAGGGGGGGCCATTGTGATTTAAGAGTGTTTCTTGGCATGATTGCAATAAATGACGAAAAAAGAAAAAGAGAAAGAAAAGTGAAGAAGCACAGCAAGATTTTTATTGGCCGTGCGAATTCGAGAGAAATCAGTGAAGAAGAAGAGACGTGCATGCTCCTCCTATTTATTTATTCCTTCCCTTCCCAGTTGTAAACAACACCACCAAACTCAACAAAGATATCTCAGATAATAATAATAATAATAACCCAGGAGTATATAAAAAACATAGAGAAGAATAGACAGACACACACACTTCAAACCTCTTTACATACATACATCTCTCTCAATCAAGATTGGGGCTTTTCAATTTCACCTCTAGAGATCCTCGTCCTCATCAATTGATGCCACTGGTATGTTTTTCATTTAATGCTTCCTATTCCTCAAGATCGCATTTTTCTACCCAAAAAAAGCTTTTTTTTTTTTCAATGGTTTGCTTTTCTTTGAGATTTGGATTTAAGTTTCAATCTTCAATTGGTTCTGTGCTATGCTACTTGCTGTTGTGTGCAAATTAAGTAGCATCTTGTTTCTTTATTACGGGAAAGATTGTATTTTTATTTCATCTTCGTCTGTGTGTGTGTTTGTTTTTTATTAGTGGAATCATACGTTACTTGATTTGAGGGCCTATTGATTGAAAGATACTACTCATTGAAAGCTGACATTTAAACAACCCAATTTTTGTTCTTCTTTTGTCACTTCAATGATTGATAAGTTTCATCTTATGGTTGCTACTCGTCTTGATCTGGTAATCTTGCTATAAGTTGATGCAATGGTAAATAGATCGGATTGCTATACGTTAATTGATCTTCTTGGATCTTGGTATTGTGGGTGTGGATCTGAATTACTGTTAAAGGTGTGTGTGATTGATATATGATATGCCCCCATCACCTTTTTTTTCAATACAACTCCCATCATACTGCCTGTTCTAGTGACTGGTTGCTTTGTCTGCTTATGTTTGTCATGTGACTATGAGTAGTAATCATCAACAGATTATTTAGTCATTACTGTTTAGCAAAGGGGATCCAAAGGAAAGCGAAATAAGAAAGTTACCAGAATGAATATGTTGACCTGTTTTGCCGTTTTGGCCTAATCAAATATATGGTGGATCTAGTAGGTCTTTGTGTATATTCTTTTATTGGAATCTACCATTTTGTTTTGTTGCAAGTGTATGAGCGATACTCTCTACTTTTTCTTGTATCTTGACTAAATTTCCGCACAATAAATATCTCTCAGGCCAGAGATGGCGAACAAGTTTAGTTCAGGGGACAATAGGACGAGGAGTTCTGTATCAATATTTATAGTAGCGGGTCTGTGTTGCTTCTTCTATCTACTAGGAGCATGGCAGAGAAGTGGCTTCGGAAAGGGGGACAGCATTGCGCTGGAGATGACCAAAACCGGAACCAATTGTAATATCCTTCCGAACCTCAATTTTGAAACCCATCACGGTGGTGAAGCTGGGATCATTGAAGACTCGGATTCTAAAGCAACAGTGTACAAGCCATGCGACAGTCAGTACACTGATTACACACCTTGCCAGGATCAAAGGCGTGCTATGACTTTCCCCAGGGAAAACATGATTTATAGGGAAAGGCACTGCCCTCCTGATGCCGAGAAGTTGCATTGCCTTATTCCAGCTCCTCCAGGATATGTGACCCCATTCCCGTGGCCCAAGAGTCGTGATTATGTTCCCTACGCTAATGCTCCATACAAGAGCTTGACAGTTGAGAAAGCTATTCAGAATTGGATTCAATACGAGGGCAACGTATTTAGGTTTCCTGGTGGAGGGACGCAATTTCCTCAGGGGGCTGATAAATACATTGAGCAGCTGGCTTCAGTTGTACCTATGGATAATGGAACCGTTAGGACTGCGCTGGACACTGGTTGTGGGGTAAGTTGAATGATATATGTTTATCTATTGTAATAACTTGTCCACTTTCCTTGTTCTTACCTTGTGAATGTCATGATCACCTTTTGTTGCCATCCGTGTTTTATCTGTGTAGTTAAAGATCTCATCTGCTTGTTACAGGTTGCTAGTTGGGGAGCATATCTATGGAAGAAAAATGTTGTGGCTATGTCTTTTGCTCCAAGGGACTCGCACGAAGCACAGGTTCAATTTGCGCTTGAAAGAGGTGTACCTGCTGTTATTGGTGTTCTTGGAACAATAAAAATGCCATATCCAGCCAGAGCTTTTGACATGGCTCACTGTTCTCGTTGTCTCATTCCTTGGGGGATTAATGGTAAGGGAAAATACTGTGATGAATATTCCTGTACATAAGTGATTGGAAGTGGTTTATTGTCATCATGAAGCTGCAGGCAATCTAATATGTATCGGTTCTTCCTCTGCAGATGGATTATACATGAAGGAAGTTGATCGTGTCCTTAGACCTGGTGGCTGGTGGGTACTCTCAGGCCCTCCAATTAACTGGAAGGTTAATTACAAGGCATGGCAACGACCACTGGAAGAATTGCAGGAGGAACAGAGAAAGATCGAAGAGGCTGCTAAACTCCTCTGCTGGGAGAAGAAGTCTGAGAAAGGTGAAATTGCAATATGGCAAAAGAAAATGGACACGGAAGCTTGCCGTGCTTCACAAGAAAATGCTGGAGCATCATTCTGTAAAGCTGAAGATGCGGATAATGTCTGGTATGGATACTTAATTGCAAGATCACATGAAAATTCTGGCATTTGAGTTGGATTCATTTTGTTTGTTTGTTTGTAATTAACTGTCCAATCACACAAAGCATGTCTATGGTTGATTTACTGCTCTTGTAAGTAATTGACTGTGTCTGAATATTCACTGGTTCTTTTTTTTTTTTTTTTTCTTTCTAAATCAGGTATAAAAAAATGGACCAGTGCATTACCCCATACACCACTGCTAGCAGTGATGAAGTTGCTAGTGGGGATCTCAAACCATTCCCGGAGAGGCTTTATGCAGTTCCTCCAAGAATTGCGAGTGGCTTAGTTCCTGGTGTATCTGTTGAAGACTATCATGAAGACAATAAGCAGTGGAAAAAGCACGTTAATGCATACAGAAAGATCAACAAACTTCTTGACTCTGGACGCTACCGGAACATCATGGATATGAATGCTGGACTTGGTGGGTTTGCAGCGGCACTTCAATCTCCAAAATTTTGGGTTATGAATGTTGTACCCACTATTGCGAAGAAAAATACTCTGGGTGCCATCTTTGAGCGAGGATTGATTGGCATCTATCATGATTGGTAAGCTTTTAATATCACCCCTATACCAATGTTCTTACAAACAATCAATCACATCCACCAGCTTTATGATGATATCTTCTTTTGTTCTTATTGCCTTCATTCAGATTAATTAACCACTTTATTTGAGCTTTAGATGTACTGCCTGCTTTTAGGAGCCATTAGAATCATCAAATTTACTTTTTTAGAGACCCATCATTGCATTGTGTTGGTTTTCAAGTTTTAAAATTTGTGATTTCATGTTGGTACCAAAGCAAATTTATTTGCAAAACAACTTTCAAAATTTCTCTGAACAAAGTCTAATTTCATGCTAATGAAAGAAAGGCAACACTTTCATCCTCTCTCTCTCTCTCTCTTTTATTTTTTTTTATTTATTTATTTTTTGTTTTAAATTGGATTCTTGTTTCATTTTCTTTTGCTAATGTTTCATTTTTATGTAACTATTAAGTTAACCATTTTTCATAAATCTTCCCGATCTATTTCATTAAATTCAAATCTCATATTATTGAAGTGGCAGTCTTTTGTGTTCATCAGTTTGAGTGTATATGCTCTCATATTATTTGCATGTGTAGTGTGTGGTTCCAAGATGGATGATCGATAAAGTTTGATTCAACCGTGGATTAAAATTTCAGAGAAGCTGATCAAGAAATCTTAAATCTCTCAGTTTTTGGACTTTTCAAGATGAAACAACCATGATATTGTTCTCCTGTGTAATATTTTTAATGTTAAACTCCAAATGGTTATGAAATGTTTTGGAAAATCTGGAAATGTTTTCTTCTTTTTTATAATAATGACCTTTGCTTACCTTTGACCATATTTGTAAGGTTTACTGTGAAGTATTTGCATTTATTTATAGCTTCTGGTCGGGTATTTGGTTTTATTCACCACAAAGTGCTTATCTTGTTCTGATGTTCTTGTCCAGGTGTGAAGCATTCTCAACATACCCCAGGACATACGATCTCATCCATGCTAATGGCCTTTTTAGCCTGTACAAGGACACGTAAGTATCTGGTATCCTGTGATGGGTCTGATTGTCATTTCTTAACGTACATATGCTATCAGCTTACACTAGGCCAGATAACAGCAACACGTTTCTTTCGTGGAAGCCCCCTCCCTGAATATAAAGGCATACTCCATTTGTTATCTCAGCCTCATGTGACTTGAAATGGCTTTTTATATCCCTTTGGTTCATATATATCTTCTTGCAACTCGAGCTGACCCAAGCAAATGAACACAGGTGCGACTTTGAAGATATTTTGTTGGAGATGGACCGGATTCTGCGGCCAGAAGGTGCAGTTATATTCAGAGATGAAGTTGATGTACTTGTGAAGGTGAAGAAGATGATCGGTGGCATGAAATGGGACTCCAAAATGATGGACCACGAGGATGGACCCCTTGTTCCTCAGAAGATATTGATCGCGGTTAAGCAATACTGGGTGGGTAACACCACTTCCACCCAGTGAAGGCCATCAAATCCAGGTCAAGTCCGATTGATGGCATGATTTTCAAGCGGCAATTCTTTGATTTCTTGCACCACTCCAAGGACGCACGTAATACCTATGTCACAGCGAGTTTTGCCGGATGAATATAGGGGGACCATTTTGCACTTATTTAACTAGGAACGGTTATATGATTTACAGACTGTACTGTTCTTGTAATACTAGAGTTATCTTGCTGATCCTGAAAGTTATAACCCATCTCAAACGCGCCAAGGATAGGAAAAGAAGAGCAGCATCTACCTATAGACAGTTGCTTGGTATATGTTGTTACTTCTTCCTCTAGTTTCCAAGGCTTTTGTGTAACAAGAAACTGCAACTTTGAGCAATGTTAATTTTATTCCCCATATTGGTAGTCTTTACTGTCAACTTTGAGCAACTGTTCTTTAGCAAAATTCCAAAGCTAGCTAGGGACATATTTCTTGTGGTTTCTACTTTCTCTCTTGAATCAGCAATAAATCAAGTTCATGTGGGGCATATATGACTGGATGATAAAAAAACACTTGTAATCAACATTTTTTACTCATTCCCAAGTCCTAACAACATTATTAATGCTTGAGTCTTACTTAACTTCTCCAATCTTATCAGCACTTACTAGTAACCGGCAGATCTTTCTGCAGATTACTCCATTTTCCAAATGTATCAAGAATCTGTCCTAACAGGAGGATGTAGTTTGGGACCAGCTGAGACCTAACAGAAGGAATGTATCAACTTCAGCTTTCTGTCACCTTTGTGTTTTATTTCAATCACTTGCGTCTAACCATCATATCCCAGAAAACACTTCATGTTATCGGTTACCATCATAGTGTATCGATCGTTGAAAAATGAGACGATAGTTTACTGAATGAGAACAAATATCAGGGTGCTGGTTGGTTTTCCTTTTCTTGAATTGTACTATATCCTACTTATTTCATCACATGCAGGAAAACATAATTGAGTGTAGTGGGGAAATTCTGTTGTGGTTCTTCTGTACTTTATACTTACAGCCATGTGATTTGAGCAAGCAATGTATGGCTATCTCTGTATCTCAGTAAGTAGATGGTCCAATTTCTCTTCTCTTTTCACTGTCAATTTGTTAACCAGAGTTGACATGCGCGGAACAAATCACCGAACAGAATTTCACCCTAAACCAGAAGACAGTAAGTATTGAACTGAACTAATCTGCTCCTGGAGCTGTGTTGATAAATTTTTAGGGGGTAAAAGAGAACGCATTCGTAGACTTACTAAGCAAAATCCCCATCAACATCAGGACTAGAAAGAAATTTAAGGCGAAAGGCCACAGATCTAGCCCCAAATGAAGAATGAGAAACACTGAACCAATCAAGATCAATAATTAATGAAATAGACTCTTCTAGCCCATTTGCATACTACACAGCATGTTACCTTCTATATAACTTCACTTGTTCATTGTTCATCCAAGTTGCCAAAACACCTTTAAGCTACACCAAAGAGCCACATTTTCTCTTAGTCCAGTTCCATAAACTCTTCCAGGCTTCTAGCTATATATATCATCTTCCCCAGCTGAAAATGCCGATGCCGACGGTAACAATGACCCCAGTTTCAAGTACAACTCCTTCCAACAACTCTAAATTCCAGGATACTTCATTTCCCTCCTACTTGGAAGGAGCTGAAGATACCTTTGTACTCCAGTTAGGAGGTAGAATCCCAACCACCGATGCACTCTACACGTCCAGACCACGACAACAAGTTTTGTTACGGAAAAACATAGCACAAGACAGAGAACTAGACGTGTTCAATGCCGAGAAGTATTTCAAGGACGCGTTACATAGCAAGTCTCGCAGAGATTCGCCTTCTCCTCA
The DNA here is from genome assembly GCA_028274465.1 of Plantago ovata. Taxonomy (NCBI): domain Eukaryota; kingdom Viridiplantae; phylum Streptophyta; class Magnoliopsida; order Lamiales; family Plantaginaceae; genus Plantago; species Plantago ovata. Next base: position 22,695,374 of record CM051457.1, read on the forward strand.
GCTTGTCAACAAAGGCGAGCGCTTAAAAGTACCAGTGACCAAAGAGCGGTCTCTAATTGCAACGCCAAGCATTAGGTCCGAGAGCAGCCGTAACAGTAGAAGTGCGTTACTGCACAGCATTCCAAGAACCGAACCACCCCTGAAAGCAAACAAGAACAGTTTTCTTGCCAGCATTGGATGTTCTTGTGGAGACAAGAATTCTATAGACATCGATGATCATTATAAGGAGGAAACACGCTCAAGAAACAGTTCAAGAAACGGTAAGTTTGGCGTAAGAGATAAAATGAGGGATCATCCGGTTAGTAAGTTGCACTCAGAAGAACGCTATGTCAAGTTTGATGAACCAAAATTGGGACTGAAACCCATTGAACAGTCAGCAGTACAAGTATTTGGCTCTCCACTCGGGGAGAATGAGAAAAATATCTTGAGCCTGAAGGACAAGTTAACCATTTTGAGCTGGGACACAACTGCGCCAAGAGTGGCAGAAACAGCCCCTTCGGTTTTGAGTGAAGCGCAGGAAGATGATTTTAGCGATGCAAGCTCGGATTTATTTGAAATCGAGAGCTTGTCAAAAGGAGACTTTTTTCATGCCACAACATGTTACACCCCGAGCGAGGCAAGCATAGAGTGGAGTGTAGTCACCGCCAGTGCTATCGATTTCTCACAGGAGTTCAAGACGAATGGTTATGGTGGTCCTTCGAAAAGGCGTCCCAGCTTTCTTTCGGGGTGTAAGAGTCAGAAAGCAGTTGGAGTGGCATCAGATGCTCATAGAACTATGAACAAGGAGTTCAGCAACTTGAGAAGTAATGTCAGGTCAGAATCATTTACACCAATCTCAAGATTTCAGGAAGGCATGAAAGCTTGAAAGCTTGAGGATCCTGGTGCAAGAAACAGGACAGCTAGAGTTTCCTGTAGTGATCTATAGTTGAATAAGTGAAGTTTTATTCTGTAATGTTTCATGTTGTCAATTTTATCCAATGTTTATTCAGTATTCTACATTACTAATTTACTATGCATTTCATAAGCAATAGTAATTCAAGTTAGCTTCTTATCAAAAGAATTGTTTACTTGATGTGTGACAAAGTTCAAGGCAAGAATCTTATACTACTAATTTTTAACCATATTTTGCTTCATAATATAACAGGTTCTAAAGTTTGGAAGCATGTATTCTTCTTGTTCACACATGCATAAGTCATAACTGCATAACGCTCTCACTTGAATCATAAACAGGCAGCAATATAGGAAAGTGCAGTAACATCATCAATCCTATCTTTCAAACACAAACATTTGCAATTTTGCACCTTATTAATTATGTATAAAGTCCACAGAACTCTGAACTCATAGTTCTATGATCTGATCTCTGACATTATTATGTATAAAGTCCAAATAACGCATTAAGATGTAAAATACTTGAGCTACGTGCATGGATCTTGAAATTGACTCAAGATCGGTCTTTGATAGTTTGTCATTATACCCACGAACTGAGCCTCCTCCAGGCATTGCCGGTTCAGAAAAGAAGTTTAACAATAAATCTTATATTTATATTTAGTCGTCTTTCTCTTTATGGAATCTGCATCAGATGATAAGGATTAACAGTTCTATTGTCAAACTGAAATATTAAACAAGGACTTCCAGTACGAATCTTAATGGGCCGCTAATTAACCATATGACACTATGTTTCAAAACCCGGAACCTGAAAAGTTGAATCAGGATGCTGCATCGGGTGCATTTGTCGGGGACTTATCCGCAGCTACCTCAGGAGGTTGTAATACATCTCGGTTCTTTCATGTGTTGTACGCAGAACACAGAACGTAAAATACATAAAACTTCAAAGTATTGATCAGAGAGGCACACTGCTATTGAAGCATAGTGTATCCAATTGAGCTGGCAAACAGATAGTGGTTCGACAAGTCCAGTCGTCTGGTTGAATCTAATATCTAAAACATGGGCCATCAATGATGATAGATGATGAATGAGAACATAAAAAGAAAATATAGTCGAAGGTGAAGCAGCAATCAGAGACCCCAGTATGTTACAGAAGCTGGTTAATTAATGACAATTTTATGCCAATCATGGATCTCTCTCACATCCATTAATAATCAATCTCCTCCTTGTATTGTAAGGTACACGGTGTGCTCACCAATGCCACAGCATGAGTACGTATTAACTGGTCTATTCCTTAACCAAACTCATTGATGGCTTTGTCTTAATTGCAAGATACATGTACATCCTATCGGGACCCAAGACTTGCATCATCACAAGTTATATAACATACTTATCAAGTTTTCAATCCTTCATATCTCAACTAGTGATCTTATGTGAGCCCAGAATAGTCGGTCCATTAAGGTTCTAATTTGACTCGCTCACACCTAAATTTAGGCTCGTTTTATTAACTAGCCGAGTTCGGTTTGATAAATACTCAGCTCGGCTCGTTAAGCTCGACATACCTACTTGCCCTTCATATTATAGTTCACATTTCCAAGCCCATCAGTCCATCTTTCATTATTTATATTTGAATTTGTAATACTTTGATAATTTTATCATTTGATATGTTAATTTGTAAGGTATCTTAATTTAAACATCTTAATTCATATTTTTACATGTTTTATTTATAAGTTTTATCACAAACTCAGCTCGAGCTTTTTCGAGCCAAAAGAGGCGAGCTCGAGTATAAATATTATGGCTTGAGCTCGAGCCTTATTTTTTGCTCGTTTTCTTAACGAGCCGAACCTAAGCTCGACTCTAATGTTATTCGAGCTCGAGCCGAGCTCAACAATATTCGGCTCAGCCAGACTCATTTAACATCATTAATGTCAGCAGAGCTGAAAAAAGAAGTTTTTCATTTCTTCAACTTAGAACCTTTTTATGTTAAGTCACTCTCTTCCGAAATCTACTACTCCATTAATGTAATAAAACTTATTACGAAGTATAATTTAGGGGGAACGCACCACAATGCCAAGCCTGGTTCCATCCTGATTATCCATAATCAGGACAGGAGGGAGGATCTGCCGACTAATATATCAAGAACTTCAAACAAAAGTGCGGCAAGATATAATAATTTATTTAAGGTCCCATAAGTTACAATGTAAAGATGATACTTTGAAATATCTCCATGCCAAGAAAGAAAATTAATTACCTTCAAAGTAGGTTTGATAGGGACCGAGCATCTCTTGACAATGAACTGATGAGTAGCACACATTCAAGGCAGAAAGCACCACAAACCAACCCAGATTGAATTAAATGTATCTTGGATTTTTGTTTGATAGTTCATCTATTTGCATGTTGTTTAGTGTCACAAAACAGCTGGATTCTGCAGAAAGTTATTATCCAAATTCCAGCATACTAAACTTCCAAGAGTCGAGTACACGAAAGTGTGATGCATATTTACAATAAGTACTTTACAGGGGGTAGAGAAGAAAAGTAAAAAGACCCATGCATATAGGTCCAGTAATTTCTAGATTATAAAATAAAGTAAAATAAAAGAACCCGAATATTGGTCTCTTTACAGGATGATGATGTCTGTAAAGGAAACAGAACGGTAGAATCTTTATTTAGCAAGAACATGACAAACAAGCAGCATCAAACAAGCCAGTTCTAAAAATCCACTTTATCAGGGAAGGAAATTCATTAGCACAACACAAATCAGCATTTCCAAGAAAAGAAACTGTAACTGTACCAAAGTACTCAACACCAACTGTATAGTCAGCAGCCGATTCTAAATCGAACAAATCACAATAGTCACAAACCAGGATCACAAGAACTAAACAACATAAGGGGCTGCAGAGCGCCACCACAAAAAAAAAAAAAACCTTGACTTCCATCACTTATCTTGAGCTCTTGTTCGTACCAAGAGCTCATTATACAACAATATACCATGAAATATATCACTGTACAGGTCATAAATCCACTTAAAACTCCAAAATCTATTTTGATACACACTTGTTACATCCACTAATCAGTTTGCCTTGCACTCCTTGGTTGGCCGTGCTTCAAAACCGCCTCCAGATTTCTTCTCAAGTGAATACGGCATGTAAGTACCTAGGATCCTATCCCACATGACAAAGAAGGGCTGTGAAAAGTTGTACTTGTTTCCGTAGAGCTGGTGATGAATGTCATGATACGCAGAGTTGTTTCTGAAGAACAGGTGGAATAGGTTGCCAGGTAGCCATAGCCCACAGTGGTCGTCAACTGTTTTGAGAGTCGCAAATGAAAAGAAGAAGATGGAAACTCTAGGGGACATGCCTGAAACAAGGAAAGATAAAGCTCCGCCAATAGTGTCAAGCAGCAGACCTTCCACAGGGTGGTTGTATAATGCTCCAAAAGCATACGGGACAACTAGCCGATGGTGTTGAGAATGGATATGACGATATAAGAACTTGTTGTGGTGCATGTATCGGTGCATGAAATACTGCCAAGTGTCTAACACCATCATTGCTACAAATATCTGTCTAGCAAGAACAAGAAGGGAAGTATTTTCAGCTTGCACAGATTCCGGGTCACTTCCTGTTACCTGCATACACATATATCTCATTAATCCATCAATAAATCACAGCAGATCAGTTTAGTAACTGGAAATCATGAAGTTAAACCTGGTTATTAAGTTACAGGACAACAAAAACAGAATGTTAGAACAATAAAGAAATAAAATAAAAATTAAGAAAAAGGGGGGTGGACTTAAGAACATGGCAAATTAGATGCTAGGAAATAAAGCATATTTATTTCTGGATAAATGTATAAGCAAAAGCCAAAGAACCTGCCCCATAAAGTAGGTCACAAGATGATATAACTTCAATACCCATATCCTATTATAGTTTTGGAGTACGTTGCCATGTCTATTATCATATTATAGTTTTGGATGATATAATTTTCTTGCATTGGAGTGCATGCAACCATAGCATAGAGATGAATAACTGGCATGCGCTTCTTACTGCATGTAACTTAAGGACTGGATTAATTAATCACAAAGCAAAAGCAAATCACTGGATCATGCATTGTAGTCGATCCAAGAAGTGATGTTTGGTCAAGTGGCAGATTTTCCTATAAATCCTCTAGTACAAGAAAGATCCACCACTCCATCTTGTGCCACACTAATGTTTAATTGGGACTAAACATGCAGAGCGTTAGTGTGATACAGTGTGACACAAAGTGAAATAGGAGATCTTTGAGTATAGCACACACTATCTGCTAGATTTACAGGTGTCCAATTCTTACCCAGTTATCAGTGTAATTATATTGACCTGAAAACCACCACGTGTATTCAAGCAACGCTATACCTTTTATTTCAAATGTTCACACTTCCATATTCTTCTTGGTTATGTAAGACTCCTATATATCTAAATTTCCATGTTTTAGAATTATTTCCACCAACCTCATCACTGCCATTGATGGACAATATACTAATACTAATCCAGTTTAGGGTACCTCTGTTTGCGAAACATCATAGACAATATAATTGAACCATTTATATGAAATGAAAAAACAAGAAACTAAGCCAAATTCAACATGACTTGTTTTGTGGTGAATGTAGAAGGAAATAAGATCAGAAATTTTGATAATGAGGATGGAAAGGAGAACAGGGACTGTAATTGGATTGCTGTTGTATTTCACAGAACAACGTGAAGCCTAAAAGAAGACGACGAATAAAGAATGCCACGAGAATAAATGAGTCTGACAATAAAACTAATAGCTTGATTGGTCAGAAATTCGCACCACATGCCAAGACACTTGTATATTAGACCTAATGACAGCAATTCTTCTTCTACATCTACAACATTATAAATCCAGAGGGATGAATTTCACAAAGAATGTACAGGGGACCAAAACACGACAAAAAGAAGCAGCAAGTTTCATAGAAACCAACATCAAACCCCGACAAGGGATAGGAAGAACATATCAGCTCCATGTGAAACATAATCTAAAGTAGTAAATACCGTAAAAGGGGTCTGTAAATAAAACATGTAAAGAAACATAAAGAACTACTAGATGACTATATCTAGATCTCTATACTTGCTTTTCGGACCAACCAATCCGCATGCATATTCGCATTTATGGAACACCAATTATAAATATATGTTATGACAATGACATATAAAGCGTCATTGTCATAAATGTTGACAGTGACTTATAAAGCGTCCCAAGTAATCATCCAAGGACAAAATAAATTTCCAAAGGAAGACTAGATCTAGTATACAAAGAAAGTTAGTGGAAAAGGTAAGGAGACCCAAGCAAGCAACAAAATAACTACTGCATGATAATCAGCACAGCCTCTAAGTCACATAAGTTTTAGCAATCATTACGATGGAATACAAACCTAGAAGTTATCATGTTATTGAATAATAATTAGATTAGCTTGAACGAACATCAATCATCAGTGTTTACAATCAGTAAATAAATTCACCCATCGTTTATTTCTGCCCAATCTCTGAGTCTCCACATTTGTAAAAGTACGTAGATACAGTTAAAGTAGAGTAGTATTTAGTACGATATGTTAGCTTCCAAGCACTCTTTAAGAAAGCCTAAACTCAAGTTTTCTTGCTCACTCGTTTCTCCATCAATCTATGGACCAGGTCAGTTATGAGAACACGTATGTCAATTGAGCATATGATTAGTAGCCACGAAGTTACACTTGATAAACAATACAATCTACACCCTTAAGCAGGCACTAAAGCAAAAAATCCAGCAACAAAAGGTACTCAAGGTCAAAATTGACATCCAAACTACAACATCTTCCAAAAGAAAACTTTCAAGATTTTCAACAAACGGACATTAACTAGGAGGAACGGCCAGAAGGACGACAGAAGAGCCATTTCAAAGATTCATGCACTTAAAGGGACAAGATACCATACCAGAATTCAAGGACCTAGATTCCCATTCAAAATACTACTAGATCTTAGACCTTTTAAAGTGTTTTTATAAACATAGTGATATCAACTACGATCACAAACGACCAGAAGGACTAAAGTACCATCTCAAAGATAGATGCTGTCATATAATCTGTCATATAGTAACCCAATTGACTGAATTTGTTGTTTAGATGAAAAACAAGGGCAAAGAAATCGGGATTAGCAACCCATAAATGCAGAGAGATCGTATCTTCAACCAACCAAATTAAAATTAAATTAAACAGGCCAAGAATCAACACACGCAATACATGCATCAGAAAAGTCCAAAAGAAGGCAAAAACACAAAAAAAAGACTCACAGCAAAGAGAATGGTAGCAACAACAGCCTGGACAAGCTGCTGGAGAAGAACCCCTTTGACAACGTCTTTCTTGGGGACCAAATTCTTCTCATCCTCATCCTTCTTGGTATGAAGCCTGTAATTCTCAAGCGATCCTAAGAGTACGTAAATCCCAGAGTAAACCCAGTAAACAACAATCGGAGCAAAAGTGCCCAAGATTTCATCCGAGACATTCAATCCAGCTGCTTTCATTTCCATTGAATTTTGGCCGCTTGCTTAATCGAATGAAAATTATTATTCTATTCCTTTGTTTCTTCCTGAAAATGGATGAGATTTTCAGAAAGAACTAGGGTTTCCTGAATTTTCTATTGAGGACGACGATGATGCTGTGTTGTTTTTGGAAGTCAAGAAGGGGGATTATTGAAATGGTGATGGTTAAGGAAAGAAAAGCTGATTGATGCCAAGCTCTCTCTCCTCCTGAAAATGTGAGAATTGCAGTTTCATTTATTTGGCTGCCAAATTACTAGTTATACTAATTCATAAATTTATTTATTTTATTTATTTATTATTTAAATTTTGATAATTAATTGTAATAATAATTAATAATAAGGATAGAAAAAGAAATAAAACAACATGTTCGTTGGAACCGATATTTTTGCAGACGGACAAGTCAGGAGGCTATTTGTGGGCTTTCATTTCTAAATTTCATCATGTGCCTGCCGTTTGTGACTTTTAACCAGGAAAAGGAAAACTATGGGTGCATATTGCTATCACCTTATTGCTGTCCACTTCTTCTAGTCCAAACCTTCTAGGCTCCCACTACTAAGCTTAAGATATGGATGACTTGTTAACACCAATTTGGTTCGAGAAGAAGAATATGTCTTGTCGGGACTTGTTTCTAATAGTATTCATATTATTATATATTTAAAATTTTAATTTTAATTACATTTTTTTTTTTACAAAGTCATAGTAACACATTTGTCTTAGTTGGAATTTGATCGTACTACTTCCCACCTCGCTATTTGCAATTTCAAACTTCGTGATCATTTTGCCACCCTAACTTCGATAAATTTAAGAAATTACCATTCATTTTTAATATGATATCACAATTGCCGGACATTGATGATGAGATATCCCAAATTGAATGAGAATAATTGGAGTTGCTTAAAAGTGTAGAGACAAAGTAGCTAATTTTGAAATGTGAGGGAGAGACCAATAGGAGTAGGAGAGCCAGACTTTGGAAAAAAAAATTGTAAAAAAATTAAAAGCAAAGGGGATTTCAAAATTCTTGTGAAAAACTATACTTAGTGTAAAACTAATTTCACAAGGGACCAACTAGTTCACATACATACTGATATTGGTAAATATGTCACCACTAAGACAAGGCCTCGAAATACATAGCCAACGTCGAAGTGACATCAGACGTCCTCGAAGCGCCCACAATAAAAGCTACCGTCGAAGTGTCTGCACCCTCGAAAGGACAGACAAAACATCCACCCTCAATTGACCAAGCATTTACAGCCTCGAAGCATCTACGCCATCGAAAGGACAAAAACCCTCGAACGATCTTACTAGGGTCGAAACCAAGTACCCACTTGTACTGACAAGACTCCCCATTTTCCGGATAAAGTACCCTCGAAAGGATCACAGACACCATCGAAAGGATCACAGACCCTCAAAAGGACACCTCAGACCCACATTTGTCTATATATAGGCCAAGGTACACACTCTCAAAACAACCTCAACACAATCTCTACACACTTCCACTCTCTACTTGTCTTTCCATTCCTTCGGGTATTTCCACTTAAATGCAACGCCGGTCTGACTATCGGCAGGCCGGTAAACCACTAACATCCCCACCCCGTCCCCAGATTTTCGCTAAGAAGTAAACCCAAGAACGACTCTAAACGGAGGAGATCTTGGAGATGGTGAGGAAAACGGCACGATCCACATTTTACCCTCATCACATACAAAGACAAGTACAATGGAGAGGTGATCCATCCATCTGAGTTCCTGCGATGAAAATGGCGTAGAAGCGTTAGTCTACGTTTGCCAGGTTCATACATACCACTTTTTGCCTAAGAGCACTACAGTGTAAAATTACTATCTTTAAATGATTTTATGCATGTTCTAAAAAGGTTTTCCATGGGCCACTTTGAGCACATAACATACATGTCAGATAAGTGTTTACCCCTTATCAATTACCTTATTAGAAGTAGAATGTGATTTCATTTTATTTGACCGCTTAACCATAATAAATAATAAATATGTTCAGTAATAAGGTGACTGATTTGAGAAATTACTTTATATAGTCTATTTAAAAATAAGGTGTTGATATATAATGAATGACACTATAAGTCTGTAACGACCCGGCTCACCCCTTGTGGGCCGTCGCGCTTACTCGTGGACTGGTCCACACACGTCTCGCCAGTATGATATCGTCCGATTTGGGCATGAACCTTCACGGATTTGCTTTTGAAAACACTCAAAAGTTCTCATGCCATACCATATGAGGGTGGTGGTTTAGTTATATACCATTTATCTCACTTTCTTAATTGATGTAGGATGCGAGGTATTACAGTTATCATAATTTCTTCAATAACGCACTATTTAATATTATGTATGATCGCGTGTGTTTTAATTCTTTGTTTTACTCCCGTTCTTATGACCATTTTCCCCACCACCTATAAGAACTGAGAAGGCATTTTTCAACCACTGATGTTAGATCTCTCACACACACCTAGATCGATCACATAGAGCGCTCTACAACCTCTTCGTTTTACGCTCAAATCTCGGTCTGGCGCTCTTAGAGAGAAAAATGCGCTTTTGTTCGCTCTGATAATTTATAAAGCGCGCTCTAGTTGATAGAAAATTCACACTCTAAGTTGAACTAAAAGGAACATGTTTGATTCATTTATTATTTTGATAGATTTGTTACAAACTTGAAACGATTATTTGGAGGAAGATTACTCTACAACATATTTGAGGAAATATGTAATTAACAATAGATGGAGATAAAATGATTTAAAATGGGTGTGCGACTAAGGTTGTGAATTGAAGCCTAGTTTTTGCCTAGAATATCGATGTCTAGGACTTTAGATGCTTAGGATATTAACATGTGCGGCATATTGTGATGTTGAAGTGTATTGCTTTGTGGGAATCACCTGAATTTCGATAAAAATTGATCAATGAATGTAATATACCGTGAATTATCTATCATATATCCATATATATTAATTACATTATTTATTTATTACTTATCGCTCTAAGGCGATTTTACTCTCTATTTGATTTCATATTTACGTCTTCATTCACGCTTGATCTCTCTTGTTTTCACGCACTAAGGGCCCGTTTGGTTGCCATGGAAAAGAAAAATTTTTGTGTAAAAATGACCCCTTTTCCTTGTTTGGTACGTAGGAAAACGAAAAAAGAAATGTGGTTAATTGGTCTGACCGGTTTTTCCTTCAATTCAACCGAAAAAGTCTTTTTTGCATTTTTATGCACAAAAATGCAACTCTTTTCCTACTTCCTTTTCCATGGGCGGGGCAGGAAAACGAAATTAGCAAAATTTCTCATATTTTCACATTCCAATTTTGCCCTCCTTCAACCTATTAATTACCTCACCAATCTTCTTCTTCCTCATCTATCTTCTTCAATCGACAGTGAAAAGAAACCTGCAACAATCTTCTTCTTCCTCATCCATGCTCCGTGGCAGCAGCTAGATCCACATTATCAATTCCAACTCCAGCTCTTCCAACGACCTTCAACCTCCCCTCCGACGACTCGAAAACCTCGCGATTCATTGAGGATAGTTAAGTAGTTCTGTGCAATTTTATTCTTCATTGTGTTGAATTTAGATTTGCCACTCTGCAGTACAGCGACCTTTCGGTTGGGGAAGACGTTGGAGCTTCAATTCCATCCTTAGAAACTCCAATTCGACCGTACAAAATTGATGAATATTGCGGAAGAGAAGATCACTGAGGAATTGGAATGACAACAGAGATCAACACTGTAATGGATTTGGAATTTGGTCTAGGGTTTAGATTCGCCATTGTCGAGCTCTGAGAGCTTTGATTTGATCGATATGGTTGAAAACTTGAAAGTGACGATGTGTTTCACTTTTGGTTTCTAAATGCCATTCATTTTGCAAATCAACCCCTGAAGTTAGTCATTTTTTTAAAAGCTAAAATGGATGAACCAGATTTCCTAGTGAATTTTAACAAACCAAACAAGGAAATGCGTAACATTTCCTACTTTTGGAGTTGAACCAGATTTCTTAGGAAAAAGGTCATTTTCCTTTTTCTAATCAGAACCAAACGGGCCCTAAGTTATCTAGACGCACGCACAAAAGAAACATATACCTAATTTCCAGCCAAAGAAATACAGTGATAAGGTTTAATTTGCTTTAAAGTTTAATTCCCAAAAATATATAGTTTGGACCGTTTGAATATTCAAATTTGGACAGTTATAGAATTCCAGCCAAAGTCGATTTGTTACTATGGACCGTTTTAATCATATTTAAAGATTGTTAGACCAAATAATTTTTGTGTCGTCTTTAGTCTTTACGTTGGTTTTATTATGGATTATAGATAATACAGTGCTATATTAGCATTTGTATTACAATGATCATGTGTGAATGTGTGATAGCAAGTATTAAAAGAATAGATTATAATGGAACACCACATTGACATGGCTAGGCTGTCACACTTTATTTTACCATACTATTATGAGTATTATCCAACCTTAATTGGCTGGCCAGTAATAGGGAATTCATAAAGTTTTTCATAAAATATAATGACGGTTCTCTACGTACAGATCATGGATAATACTTTAACATTTTGATTAGTGGTGTTCATTTGAAGTGTCAGATATATAGACCCGCTAATAATAATAATAATAATGTATTGTTTAACTTTTTAAAATCGGATTTTGACTACAAATTAATCATTCTCTTAAATGATACAAAAAATATTTAATAAAATTATATTATGAAAGTTTATGAAGTCTACCTATACAATATAATTTTGTTATGTAGTTTTTTAATTTGTGATTAAAGTCGACATCAATAAATTAAACGACACATTATTAACATGACGGAAGGAGTATATATTTTTGAGGTATTTGTGCAAATTAGAGTACATTTTATTTAAGGTGTTTGTGGAGACAAGACTAACATTTTGACTTGTTCATTATTATTTTCCACATTTGCAAGTCTTCGATCTCTTAATTTTCCAATTCGTGTTTTTCTTTTTGTGATCAATGGTCAAACACGAAACGACGAGCTTGTCCAATTGTAATTTGTCGATCATCATGATAACAACTAACAAGTCAATGTGAAGGCGCGTTAAGATTAATGGCTGATGATCGATCATCATGCAGTGGCGTGGAGTCCCTTAAGAGTTAAGACTAGTCACTAGGCTGCAGCTGCACCCGATGGGAACGTACGTACGGGTTTTCTCTCGATCGATTGTTGCTTTCCTTTCTTAGCTCCTCATTTAAAAGTTTCTATGCCATGGAACACATGACTTATGTTCCCAGAAATTACCAACGAATTACTAACATCTCCCCGTTTATACTATCACACTTCTTTCCTATGTAATGAGCCGTACTCTTAAAGAGAGAGAGGGCGCTATAACGAAAAACATCATAGGTTTACTTTCAAACATCGGTACGTTTGATAAAAACATTTTGACTGCTTTACTTAACTAAGAATATTGTAGTACTCTCTAGGTTCCACTGACACGAATACGGAAACACGACACGAACATGGCACGGGACGTAACAATTGATCAAATGTCCTACTTTTTAAATTGGATTGGGAATTTGAATATTATAATTAGATCAAAATGGCAAAAATGAAAAATAATAGTGGAATCACTGGAATGGACAAATATTGTACTTAAGTTGCAAACCAAGTTGAAATTTTATGTATATTTTGTTGTAGAGTTGTCTTGGTGGCCGGACACGCCTTCTCGGCATGTGTCCAAAATTATGTTTTCAATTTTCATTTTGTGTCCAAAATTATGTCCGATCAGCCCTGCCATGGCGTTAGATCTCAGATCTTATTTTCGAGTCGGAGATGGTGGATTCTGCCATCAAAGGTTAGGACGGAGGCGGAGACACCAAAGCTCTATTCCTGCGTTGCAGATGTAGACGAAAATTACACCAAAGCTCTATTCAGGCGGAGACACCGCGTCACGCAGATCTATTGCGGTGGTGGTTCAAATCGCGGTGCAGTGGAGATGGTTGCGGTGGTGGTCGTGGCCACGCGGTGGAGATGGTGATAGTGGTGCTCGTCGTGGGGGTGGAGATGGTTGTGGTGGGGCTCTGTCATGGAGTCATTAACGTCGTTAATTGCCGTTAATTACCGAATTAATGGACTCAATCATCACGCTTCGATCGCGCGTCAAATTCATGCTGGGACGCAAGAGTTCGAAAGGGAGTTGGTCGTTGGGTGAAATTTCCTGGCCAGCTCGTTACCGGCCTGCTATGGACTCCATATAGGATGGGCTCATGGGCCTGTTTCTGAAGGGCCTCATTGTGCCTGGGCTACACAGAAGAACAGAACAGAAGAACAGAACGGAAAAGGAAAAGCTCATGAAAGAAGAATGTTGAGTTAGTGAATTACCTTTTCCGAAACTGTGAAGGTTTCTTTTCCTATCAAAACTTTTAAATTCTAAATTTCAACACTATATACCTATACATACCTCTCTGTCCCGACTCATTCTCTCTCGCGTGCTAAAGCAAGTAGTAACAGAAGCAGCTTGATTAACAAATCCTCCTTTTTGCTTATTGATAACTGAAATCACTCCATATTCATCATGTTGCTCTACCAGGATTTACTTACAGGTACCTATTTTTTACTTTTGCTCATGTTATAGGATGGTTTGAACTTTGAAGTTTGCGTAGATTTTTATTTTATTATTATTATTGTTATTTTTTAATGGTGTCTAATACTTATACATTACCACTTTTGTAGGTGATGAGCTTCTCTCAGATTCATTCCCCTACAAGGAAATTGCGAATGGTGGTCTATGGGAAGTCGAAGGAAGAGTACGATCTCTCACCTATTCAATAATATTAATTTATTGTATCTCACTTGTGTTTCATATAGTTTAACATTGCTAATAATGTGCTATCTTGTTTGTGATCTCGATTACAGTGGGTGGTTAAAGGAGCCGTTGATGTAAACATTGGTGCGAATCCCTCTGCAGAAGGAGGCGATGATGAAGGTGTCGATGACACAGCTGTTAAAGTTGTCGACATTGTTGACACCTTTAGGCTTCAGGTTTGTTGCATGTTTCTTACGTGATTAATTTATTTTGTAACTGTGATACAGGATTGTATGTATCTAACATCTATATACTTTGCAGGAGCAACCTCCCTTTGGCAAGAAGCAGTTTATTGCGTATGTCAAGAAGTACATCAAGTTGTTGTCTGGCAAACTTGAAGGAGAGAAGTTGGAGGACTTTAAGAAGTCTATTGAGGGAGCAACCAAGTATTTGCTCGCAAAAATTAAAGACCTCCAATTCTTCGTTGGTGAGAGCATGCTTGACGATAGCGCTCTTGTGTTTGCGTACTACAAGGAAGATGCACTAAATCCCACATTCGTGTACCTTGCTCATGGCTTGAAGGAAATCAAGTGTTAAACAGCTAGGAGACTTGTGGAAGGCTTCGCACTAAGATTTACTCTATTTTTATCTTTTAATTTTTAAGTTTTTGTTATGTTAGTACTACATCGAGAATATTGGATCTTCGATCAATTTTGCATTAATTAATATCTAGAAGTTGTACTGTTTTTTTAATTGTTTAATTAGGTTTTTTATTTTTGTCCGTCCCGTTTTCTTAAATGTATTAAGTTTACTTTTCTGCCAATTTTTTTTATCTATTAACTTTATTTATTGTGATACTATCAATAAACCAAACAATATACACATTATACAAACCTTCTAAAAAATAGATGCTTATTGTATTTTACGAGATTTCAAAACTGTGCCATAATAAGCTTTTGAAGTCAAGTATAAAGAGAGATGTTGATAATAAAATATTACCAAGAATTTTTTATTTTTTTTCGAAAAACGCCAAGAAAGTTACATGGTCTAAGCCATGAACATTACTTTATATTAACTTTTTTCGAAATAGGAAATTTGTTTACACTAAATTAAATATGAGGCAACTTACAAAGAGCATAAGAATGCTACAACCCCTACATTCTTTAAAGAAATCTCGATCCAAAACTAACATAACTTTATATTAACATCGATTAAATACATTTTGTTAACAATATTATCGTTTTATTTTAAAACAATAAAGCTTTTCTCAACAAAATCAACATTTAAAAGGTTAACATTTAAAAATAAACCATATATCTAACTTCTAAAATTAATTAATTTGGAAAAAACAAATCTATAAATTAATGGGATGATACAACAAAATTGAAATAAAATTGATTGTTTTTCTTTAAATGGCCTTGGACTATTGTTAAATGTGATTAATCTTTATTATCCTTTAAGAGTTTACAGGCAAAAGGATACTGTATTAGATAAAGCACTAAAAATTGGTGCTGCCGTTGTTAAGGTCTGGGCTGTCGACTTTTTTTGTCCCCTTATTTTAGTCGGCTGGTATGGGTACTCTGTTTTGTAGTTGGATGTTGCCGTTTTCCTAGCTGCTGGGCTGTATTTTGTGGAGGGGTATCATGTATATTCCTACTCTCGTGATTGGTTCAAATCCGTGTGGAGTCCATCAACTTTCGTTTCCTTGCTAAGTACTCTATACTTGCAACAACAAAAGTTATTCTACTCTTCATGCCTTGAAATAGAGCTGTTGGCTCAACTCGTCACCCCCTAATTCTTGGGTTCTCGCTTGTGAGTTTGACATACTAGACGGGGGGTGTTCAAGGTTTTGATTTGGCCATAACGGTGGTGTGGTCCGAACATGCTTTTACACTTCTCTTGATATAGGGTGTGTTCTTAGTTGGGAGTTTCATCGGTTTCAGTTTTGTGTGCAATTCTTATGCACAGGACTCGCATTGTATTTTCTTTTTATTTTTATATATATACCTATTTTGGCTGCTTAAAAAAAAAAAAGATAAAGCACTAAATCATAAATCATGATGATTTAAGCACAGCAAACAAAATCACCGACACTTTAATTGCATGTTGAAATGAGTTAATGAGTTACTTAACTTACTACTACTTCACCAATCAAGTTGAGTAAGTAGTTTAGTAATTCACGTAAATTAAGGCCCTCAACCAAAATCTCCTGTAAACACCTACCTGGTTCACGATCATCAATTTCAAATCAATCTACTCCATTTTAGGGATCTTACCTGCTGCTGCTTCATCCATCTCCTTCCGTTCAATCACCCTCAGGTATAACTATCTCTTCTCCATTTCCTTTTCGTTGAGCTTCAGAATCGTTTTCTTATATTTTCAATTTCATAATCATGTGCAATCGGCTGTTCATCTGATGTTATTGACTTGCTGCTAAATGCGCACTGCACCTGCTTTTCTTCTCCTTTATCTATTTATTCGTTAATTTTGTCAATCGAAGATAATGTTCTGCTGGATTAGAACCTTAGCTGTTTTGGTCTAAAATGTCACTTTACTTCTGAATGTATAATACCACTGGTTTGTTTCTTGCAGAATTTAGGGCTTTTCATCTAGTTTCTGTTCACTATTTATTTATTTATGGCTGGTGAGAGTTCTTTAGGTTTGTCAAGGATTTGATTAATTAATGTGTGTTGCAGATGAACTGTTACGTAAATGCGGTATGGAAGTTATATCTTGATGGGTTACTTTAAGAGCTTTGAATTGTTGCCTGAGAGGAGAGGCATTGCTAGTGTGGCCAATAAATCTCAGGATCATAATGAGCAAATCTTGCGGGCAGCACGTCGAGGGAAGAGGTTTATTAGGGCATCCAAAAGGAAAATGTTGGTTTGGTTGTTGTCAATTGCAGTCGTCTTCACGATGTATTTCGCATGTTTTGGACCGGACATGCATTTCAACGGAGGAGCGAAACTGTCAGGTATAAGTCCTGCTAACTTGAGTTGGGTAAACCTGTGGACAGAAGTGCAGTTTATTTCATTGTTGTGTGTTCATGGAAATGAGACTTCATAGTAGTTCTGTGGCTTGTTATATTTTCAATTTGTTTGTGAATATGACTGACATTAGTGTTAAATTCAAGGTAGCAATTCATCTCTGGAAGACGGCAAAGCTGATATGCAGAGGACTAATGTTTCAGCAAGACCGACGAAAAAGCACCGGGCGCGTAAGACTAAGATTACTGCTTGCTAAGTTATTCCAAATTGAAGTAGTAGTATTTCTCATTCAGTGATTGTCTGAAAAATATGTTGCAAAGTGTCACACACGTGCAGAATAAAGCAAGTTAATAATGAAGATATGACTAATACACACGTCGTGGATTACCTGTTAAACTACCTAGGTAATTCTAACTCACGTGTAGTGTATGTGGAGTTTGGACAACAAACAGACAAATGGAAATATTTCCCGCTCAGCATGTAAATTGTGAATCTAGTTCCACAAACAAAGTGATCTTTTATCTTCGATCCATAAGGTCAATATTCAATTATCTTCTATGATATATGTATAATTGGGTTTTTTTTTTCTCACCTGGATGTTGCTAACTGCAGGTTTCAATCCCTGTGAGGTATCATTTCTTAATTCAGTTACTTATCTCCGCGAGCCTAATGACAATGTGAAGTTCAGTCAATTCCCCTTGGGATATATTGAAAGTGAGAGTAAGTATAATCCTATTGAAGCTCGATTTGGGGGACACCAGACTCTTGAAGAAAGAGAGAAATCCTACCGTGCAAGAAATCAAACAATTCATTGTGGTTTTGTGAGTGGATCACAAAACACCGGGTTTGATTTGGATGAGAGGGATAGAAAGTATATGAGCACATGTATTGTTGCTGTATCCTCCTGCATATTTGGAAGTTCGGACTTTCTAAGGCGGCCAACTAGCAAATTAGTAAATTCTTGTGCCCTATCTTAGCAGTTTCTTGTTGAGATTTTCTTTTCAGCACTTAATGTGAAACTATGGTGTTCATGTGATCGTTTTTAACAATATTCCTTTATTGTTATTTGAGTCTACTGAATTGAAAGGAATTCAATAAAATGTTCTGTCTTATTTAGTCGTTCGTTCATTTGTAGTTAGGTGAAGAGTTCCATGACACTTTAAAGTTTAATTAAGTTTGTGTACTCAGTTTCATATGGAAATTAAGAGTTACTGTAACCGCAGAACATGATTTAATACAGCAGCAAAATTTATTAGGTAAAAAAACAAAGACCCATGTACTTTCCGCTGGCTTCTAGTTGACTCTTCGCAATTTACTTTCTCCAGCATCAAAATCTAAAGAATGTATGTGCTACATATCTTGCCACTGAATTGGTAAAGCTGTGTTAGTTTGTGATGGATTAATTGTTAGATACCTATGATTTGAAGTTTTCTTGCATGGAACCCATTACATTAGGTTTCAGCTGACAAAGCATAGGTTGCTGACACATTTCTAAACTTATGGTTTGAGTTATAAATCACTTAGTTCAGTTATGCGCATGAATCGCAATGAAACTTATTGATTGAAATAAGACTTACTAATTGCAGATCAGTGATTTCTCGAAGAAAAATGTATGTTTTGTCATGTTTGTTGATGGACAAACTTTAGCTAAACTCTCGACTGAAGGGCACATTCCTGATGACCAAGGAAACGTTGGGTTGTGGAGGATAATTGTTGTGAAGAACTTGCCGTATGTGGATATGCGGAAAACTGGAAAGGTGCCGAAATTTCTATCACATCGCCTGTTTCCTTCTTCTAGGTGATTCTCAGACTAAAATGTGTCGGTATAACATGCACCTTATGTTCTTTAAATATATTACTATCAATTAGTATAATAACCAGTTTCTTTTCTTTTTGCATATTCCATCGGTAGGTATTCTATCTGGCTTGACAGCAAGTTGCGACTTAATGCTGACCCAATACAGATCATTGAGTACTTCTTGTGGCGTGCTGGTGCAGAATATGCTATTTCTAACCATTACACTCGCCATTGTGTTTGGGAGGAAGTACTCCAAAATAAGCGCCTAAATAAGTATAATCACACTGTTATTGATGAACAATTTCATCTTTACCAATCTGATGGTCTTACCAAGTTTGATTCTTCAGATCCAAATGTTCCACTTCCTAGCTGTACGTATATTGTGTATCTCGTTCATTTATTCTTGGCTACATCTAGTCATTGCCAACCTGAGTTATTTTTTACTGTTCATGCTTTTGCAGTTGTACCTGAAGGTTCATTTATTGTCAGGGCTCATACGGCAATGTCAAATCTATTTTCATGTCTTTGGTTCAATGAGGTTGATCGTTTTACATCACGTGATCAATTGAGTTTCGCATACACATATTTGAAGTTGAAGCGGATGAATCCCGATAAAAACTTCCACATCAATATGTTCAAGGTAAGGTGCTAGTTTGGGAAGAAAAATACTTTGCATGTGCTGTTTGAAAACCTCTACTATTGATTTCTTAATTCCGTGTACCTTGTTATGAAATTCTTGCTGTACTGTTAGATTTTAGAAACACCTCCTACTTGCTATAGGAGAATTTGTTTGAACTTTTAACCGATAAAAAGAGTATCTCCTCTTGGGAAAGGTTTCAGGGAGTTGATGTTTGTGTTAGGGCTCAAGTGTATGTACAAAGCTGGAAAGTGGCAAGTAATCCAGCTTTGGTGCGTCTCCTTGAATCAAATCTGTTAGCCACACGTAAATAGGTTATAATTTTGGTAATTGGCAAGTGTTGGAGAACTAATTTCCAGATGTCATTGAGAGCAGAAACATATAGACAGATAGATGACTTCAAAATAAGGTTCTAGCTTTGGGCAGTCATCAGGTGTTGGAGAATTGTTTTTTTACATCAATTAAATTCGTGATGTTAGTTTGGGCATTGAATTCCATTTGCTAGCTCTCAGTAATAATAATCAGACCGTCCTGGACAAAATAACAGCTAAGGTACCAAACGTGAACACGTGAAGATGAACAGATGCAACTATGCACAACCTTCTGAACCATTCACAGTGGTAAACTCTTAGACAGTCTAAAATGCTTTATAATTACTACTAATGTACTGATTGACATGGGAGAGATTAAGTGATGCTCAGAAAAGATGATTTCCAACTAAGAGGATGTTTATTGCTGTGAAACCTCAACATTCTAACAGAGTATGTAAATAACCTCAAGAAGTGATTTCTGTTATAACCAAGGATTTCTGTTAGTTCTCCAGGATAAGTGATTTCTAGAAATTAAAGAATTGATTCAAGGATAATCTGACAATAAGTGATGATAATCTGACAATAAGTGATAATTATTTGACAACAACCAAGGTTATAATTATTTGACAATAAGTGATTTCTGTTAGTTCTCCAGGATAATCTGCTATATTTGATATAGTCTCTTTAATTATTTCTTTTTTTCCTTCTAGTGCCGACTATATATATTACATCTACTCCTTGTCAATTATGACATTTGCTCCCAAGACTGATCTACTCCCCCTTATTTTTCAGGACTGTGAACGAAGAGCAATCACCAAGTTATTTCACCACAGAGCAGATACAAAGTGATGATTCTGTGTGTGATGTGCCAGACCTCAGTTCCCAGAACAAATACAGAAGTACTAACTATACATTTCTTGTGTTCTTACGTGCTGTTGCATTTGTCTGAAGCAGGCAATGCTAACACTTTCACTTTTAACCTAGATACTGTACATGAACAGCCAATTTTGGGATTCACATAATATGAATCCAGCTTGAGCATAATAGCTTGTATGTGTAATCTAATCTCCTATTGGTTGTGTAATATCAATATGAGGATATTTTGGAATTTCCGGATGGGTTGAGTCGTTGAGACTTGAGATAATAGCTTGAATGGAGGTTGATACCTTTTTTAAAGTTTTGTAATGGAACTCAGATGAGAGCTACTAAATGGTGCTAATATGACAGAATACTTTAGGAAAGATGCGGAAGTGCATGAAATGTTTATGTGTTTGTGATAATGCTTCAGGCTGTGTAACTCTATTCTCCCCTACTAAGAAGCTATAGTAGTTCTTTTTGTTGGGAATTTTAGTGAAATGAATGAGCTTTCAATTCGTTCGATGTATTGGTCGTTTAGGCCCAACATGTTAGGAACAAGCTTTGTATGATCGTGTATTTTCATTTGTTAAAATGGATGTCACTAAGGCGTTAAGTCACTAAAATCCCGTGTGGTGAAAGGTGATTAATGCACAAAGTGTTTGATCAATACATGGATGAGTTAAGTCATTCAAATACAATTAACCATTGTGCTAAAATTCATGGGAAATAACAAATGAGGTTTGAAATATTGCAACCAAAAATGCAAGTAGCATTGTTGGAATGTGTAATTCATTTGTGTTTAGTGTAAATAATTATTCAAGAATTAGTGTATCCGTGATGATTTCACGATGTTTCCAAAATAGAAAAAGGTCCAAAAAGTCCAAACATTAACATTGGGGCCGGTGGGGTTCGGAACAAGCCACCTCTTGGTTAGGAGACTTGCAGTTGAGCCACTGAACCAACACAACTCTTGGTGAAATTTTGTGTCCAGATTGGAACCTTATCGTGTTACTGTAAGTGGTGAAATTTTGTGACTTTTGGTTAATGGTTGTTTTCCTAAAGTGTATGACACTTGATGAATAGTTGTGTAACTATTCATTGAAGACTTTTGAAGGGTTTTGCACACTTTCAATGAAACCTCTTGAGAAGTATAAATAGAGAAGGAGATTCATTTCTCCAAACACACATCCAAGGCATTTGATGCCTTCTCTTTGCACTCATTCATACTCAAAGTAAGTTCGCCAGATTCGACTATTGGAGTGCTCCTTAGTCGTCTACAAAGAAGTTTTATCCTGGGAGACAGATTGCCATAATTCCGTAAGCACCATGAGCGGGGCAAGTATTTGTCTTAAGGAGAGATGGTCCAACCATCGACTCTACTCGCCATTGTTGATTTATTGTTGATTGTTACCATGCCGGAGTTGCTTGAAGACATGACATTCTGTGGCTTGAAGAAAGAAAGAGAAGTTTACTTTGTAAATTTTATTATTGTTGTATTTTTGCAATGTTAATGTACAAGTTTCATTTTGTTATCACTCTCTTGTTCCATCTTCTAACTCTCACATTTCCCGTGTGAACACTGAAGTTCCAACACTTTTCACATGGCAAACAACTCTAGAAATGAAACGAATTTGGAGATGGGCCATGTATTGTTGACCAGTTAACGTACGTGTGTTTGTCAATTGACTACAACAAAAAGCCAGTAATTTTATTTATTTATTGAGTAAAGAATACAGTGACTTTTGTGAATGTTCAAAAATGCATTCACAAATCACAATTATGCAGGTGTAAAAAAGAAGAAGAGAGAGATGCAAAAATACATATTGAATTGGTATTCCCTCCAATCTAAAATAAGTGCCTCCAATCTAGTCAACCAATAGAATATAAGAGATTGACAAAAAACTATATGGTAGAATCCCAATAAAGGAGAAAAAAAATAACAAGAGTAATAATTGAGAATTTGTATTGAGAAGGACACATAAAACCAAAACAAAGATAATTATATATATTTCCGTTTGACCTCATATTAATCTCAAATCATACTAAAAAATAATTTACAAAGTTATATTATGATAATATAATTATTATACTATCATAATATAACCTCAAAAATTATTTTCAATATGATTTGGAATTAATATGAGGTCAAACGAAAACCTAAAAAAACCAACATTTACACATGAAAAGTTTCAAATGACATGGAGCTTCAGAAGTATTAAATTGGAGAGAATGTACACTAATTTTTAGTAAACCATTTAAATGAAGTCTTGGGGATTTATGGGGTATTTAAATGTTAAGACCATCTCCAACCATAAGACTCAAGACTCAATTTTTTATTCTTTCCTTCATAAAATCATAAGACCCAAACCCTTCTTCATCTCCAACCATAAGACTCAAATATACATTTTTTATTCTTATTTTTTTCATTAACATTATTCTTTATTCTATTTTTTTTGTAAAATATCTTACTATCTTATATTATTTTAAATTGTTAGTTAATTAAAATAACATTAAATAAATCTAAAAAATTACAATAATGTTGAAAAATTACAATACTTGAAAATAAAAATTGCAATACTTGAAATTGAAAAATTACAATACTTGAAATAGAAAATTATATTAAAACCACATGCTACATATGAATAATACTAATCCAAGTCTTTATTTTTCTCGTACCACTTTGAGACTCACGTCGGGATCTATACCATCCCTAATATTTTTCTCATACTTGATCTTAAGTTTGAGAGTTTGTAGTATTATCATAGTGGTATTTTATACAATATATTAAATAATAAATCAATTTAAAGAAAAGATGAAAATAAAAATAAAAAAATGAAAAAGAAATAAAATTTAAATTAATAGAAACAAAACTGAAATAAAAATAAAAGAAAAAAGTTAGAAGAAAACAAACAAATAAAAGAAACAACTAAATGAAAAGAAAAAGAAAAAGGAAAAAAATAATAAGATAATAATAAAATATTACATAAGATGAGTCTTCTATGAGAAGACTCATCTTTTGCATAAGATGATAAGACTCAATTTTCCACTCCCCCAACCATGGGTCTTATGAGAGTCTTATGCATAAGACCCTCATAAGACTCATGGTTGGAGATGGTCTAATGAGTACCACTAACAACACTTCCCCACTATCAAGCTACTCTGGGCTTTTTTTTTTTTTTTTTTTTTCAAATGGAAAAGTATATTTATAAAAAAAGTACAAGTAAAAGGTTTTGCATAAGAATTGCACACCTTATAAAAGGAATAAAAATGTGTGAAAAGCACCCGAACCTCAACAACCACAACACACTCGATCAATATCCAACAATTGTTATGGTCAAAATTACTCATGACTACAAACCACTCATATTTTTTAGTATGTCTACCCACTAGCGAGGAGCCAAAAGCCATACTCTGTATGGTTTTAGACTTTGTGTGATTTTTTTTCTTCATATTTCTTTGTGTGTTTAGAATAATTTAGTATCTTGTGCATAAACACTATGGTAGAAATTTAACTAGAGGAGTCCTTACCATGACTCTATCCATCATTAGATGAAATTAATCTACATCATCCTCCGATAAGGGGTGGCTCTGTTTATATAGCCATTTTACTTGTTCCATTTTGATTAACATAACCTTAAGAAATATCAGCCAACGGGATCATGTATTCACCTATATGATCCAAGGACCAAGGGTCAGAGTCAACAAAACACGTTATTCTTTCTTGACTTCTCATTTCAAATGATATTCAAACTAGTTACTAACTTGTGTGAGATTGAGATAGCTTATCTAAACAGACTTCCAATCGTGGAATGGATTTTCATGTACCAGGATACCTGCATGACAGACTTGTACCCTTTCTCATAAAGCCAAGACAATCTCAAATCATTTACAAAAATGTCCAATCATATGTTATGTGTGGACTATCCATGCAATCTAACAACCGTTCCAAGATATATTTTGCAAGTTGATAAGGTTAATCAAAGAAACATCATCCATTATCAACCACAAAATTCTTAAGATTTTTGTATTTTAAAATCGTGGTGGTCCTGACTTCAATGATTGCCACCTGTGACCCTGCCATCGTGTTATTTTTTTTATATGTGTCATACAAAACATCTATTAGCAGCCACATATTCTCAAAATTCTCAATCATACTTTAAAATCGTCGTGGTGTTGCTTGCAACGCCACGTGTCCATGTGTGTGTGTTATTTTAATTGCTCATAGTGCCTGCCAAAGATTTGAATGGAACCTACTTATTTGGATTCTTGTATGCAACCCCTGCGAGATAGCCAAGGAAGTGAACACAGTACTTGACATCAACTTTACCATAACCAAAACTTTCCATCCACATCTATTTTAGATGAGTTAAAACTCATTTACCTTTCCATCAATCCCATAATACACGATAACGACTGCATGAAATATTGAAATCAAAGCTTTGTGGTGTCACTTTTGCTACTCATATAACTTACAAATCCAAATTGAGGACGCCCTCGTTGACGGTAGGAAATAGCATTTCCCTGGTAACCAAAAGATGGATCATGATCCCATAATCCACGATAATGTATTGGCACAACCGTGTTCTTAGTAGAGGTTGAAATCAAAACTATGTGATCATATTGTATTTTTGGGATAGATAGAGAACTTTTCGGTAAAAACTATAATAGCCGTCAATGGGCGTTTAAGGTGTTCAATCACGGTTTGAGTTTTGCCTTCTCCATGAATCTCAATAAATTGATCGGTGGATGAAGTATTTTTTGACCTTCACTCTACGGAAAAAATAATGTTCATCGTGGATACCTGTCGCGTACTTTAGGTGAAAAAACGGTAAGGATGCATGATGGTGGAGGAAACAAAATTAATTTTTTTTTTTTTTTTTAGAGGGTAAGGGATGGTGTGAGACGACTAATTTTAGAGATTAAGTAAACCTTGTTAAAGCTTAGAAATCTTTGTATTTATATAGAGATAAGATAGTGAATTTCAATCTTAAGAAAGGACAAGTGGCAAGTGGATTACTTGAGGGATTACGCCACCTTCAATTACCACTATATTTTAGCAAGCAATTTCTATATCTGCGCATTATTATTTATTGCTTTTTGAATAGAAAGTTAAGTATATATATGGGAAATTTGTTAGATTTCCAAAATTCTTTCGCTCTTTATTTGCAACCACTTTAAACTACTTATACCCTCTACCTACATTTCACTAATGACTCCAAAAGTTAATGAACAATTTCGGCCGCATGTAGAAACAACGACGCCAAACTTGTAAAGATGAGATTACTATTGAGGTTTTTTTTGTTTTACTGGTAATACTTCATTACAATGAAAAATATTACAACATAAAAGATTACATATATAGAAATATAGAAAACCAACAGTGTGCCATATGCACTTCTTCTACTACAAAAGAAAGGAAAGGTACGCACAAAATATTTGAAAATAAAATAAAATAAAAAAACAACTTAAACACTAGGAGATGAGTAAGGTCAGCATGGTTATGGACACATTTCATAATAACCATACCAATAGTAAGTGTAGGATAAAATGCAACCACAATGGTGGAGTCA
Organism: Plantago ovata; assembly: GCA_028274465.1. Taxonomy (NCBI): domain Eukaryota; kingdom Viridiplantae; phylum Streptophyta; class Magnoliopsida; order Lamiales; family Plantaginaceae; genus Plantago; species Plantago ovata. Next base: position 22,721,766 of record CM051457.1, read on the forward strand.
GAAAATGCGCAAACATAAACTTGCCTTTTTCGGCCAGGTGTAATCTGTCCATCCAAGTTTCATGCATAGATAGCATGTATCTACGAGCTTGAACCCGTATGAGGGATACAAACACCAACAAGACCAGTGTGCATGACGAATCCAATCGAAGCCCATTTATTGTTGCATATTTGGTTTACTTGGAATATGTGAAATCTTTTGTTGTGCTTGGAACAATGAGCAAATTAATTGTGGTGGTCTTTTAGTTATTTTTGCATGTTTTTATTTTTATTTTTATTTATATAAGCAAGCTAATAAATATAAAAGAGCTCCATTTGAAACTAACAATATTCCTATACCAACTGTCAAACTCTTGTATACAATTTCAACTTCTTAATATCAAATCACCTTATGACTCCTTCTTATATTTGCATAGTGGATTCCAGTTTCTTGCTAGTTGTACTTAGTTTGTAAATAAGATACTCTTAATTGCTCCAGTTAATCAGCATTGAGCGTTTTGTTTGTAGAGAAGAAAATTAGGTTTTGTTTTACATGTCTATGATGAAGGCATATCAGGGTTGGAGAAATTGAAGATGTGCAGTTTGTTCTATTACTTCATTGAGTTGGAAAGCAACCTAGAAGATGATCTGGTCTTGGATCACCACGGCCTTGGCTGCTCTCTGACCTTTCAAGGCTTACTTATGAAATTGGAACTTCTATGTTTTTCCCCAACCCCTGCTACCTTTCCCATGTCCAAGTATATAAGAATGAAATTGATCAAACCTTTTATAGTGAATGCTGAGTGGCAATAATGCTCAGGATAGAAAGATAAAGATTCAATCAAATAATTCTAGATATTTTGTCGAATTAATCCCAATGTAAATGCATGTTATTGTGTATGTCTCTAACTCATTAAAGCCAACATTATATATGTGAATCCACTATACATTAGTTTAGGTTAAGGTGATGTGAGGATAAACGCGTTTGAGTTTCTCTGGAGTGATGGATTTTGGCTTCAACTCACAGGTTTTGTTTGGTAAGTGTAGGAAAATAGCACATGATGAATAGTTAAGTTTAGGGAGTATTTATCGTTTATGGAACTCTAAGTGTATACAATTTGTGTAGGTAGTATTTATCTATATACAGTATAGTCATTTAATAATATATGTAGTAAAAAAAATTATAAAGTATAAAGTAATCAGAAATACAAATGTACACAATTTTATATTTGAACAACTATTAACAACAATGTGTATATTGGGCTAAAATCGTACAACAATAGACAAAACTGGGCTCCACCGTCAACATGAATCAACTAAAGTCCAACAAAATAATTTTAAAAGTTGAATTAAAGATAAAATAGTCATTTGTGAAACAACTTAATTTTTTTTTTCACCCTTGCAATTCTAGTTTGGTTTGCAGTGGGTGAAACATATTTTCACCGTTTAATTCATACTCACTTTGTTCTACTATAAGTTATCCACTTTAATTTTTTCCGGTCAACAATTTTCAACTTTGACTCTCGATCACTCTTAAACTATAATGATAAAATTATTTTAAAAAATTATATTATAAAAATATATAACCTAACTTTTTATAATAAAGTTTTATTAAATATTTTATCATTATAATATACTTCCTCCGCCCCCTTATAGTTTCCCATTTTATTATGTTGACTTTTTTAGCCTCCGTTTAACTCCAAATGAATCCTAACTAGGGATGACAATTTGCGCCGGACAACTCTAGCGCGGCCCAGACCCGGTCCGATTTTGTCGGGGCAAGGCCCACCCAATTACCCTATTGTGTTGGGCTTGGGCTTGTTATATAGGCCCATGGGTCGGGCCTGGGCAAAAAATTTAGCCTGCTAGCCCGGCCCGGGCCAGGCCCAAGCATACATGATGGGCTGGGTTTTAAAAAACTTAACTCCTAAAATGTGTGGGTTTTAATTATTTTTTGAAAAAAAGTCACCTGCCATGATGGGCTGGGCTTGGGCCTAAACTTTAGGCCCATCATTGGGCTTGGGCCAGGGCCAAATGTGTCGGGCCAGGACCGAGCCTCTGGCGGTCCGACTCATTACCATCCCTAATCCTAACTCATATCGAAAAAGTAAATTTGGAAATTATATTATGAAAACATAAGATTTGCAATTTTATAATATAAGTTCAAATATTGATTTTCCGGTACGATTTAAAATTAATTTGGAGTCAAACAGATACTAAAAAAAGTCAACAGAATCAAATGAAAAGCTATAGGGGGACGAAGTAAGTAAGAGTAATCAAGAATTAAAGTTCAGTTGATCGAAAAAAGTAGATAAATTTATAATGGGATAGAGGGAAGATCATCACTTCCAAAAATCAAAGTACATTACTCAGGCTCATCCGTATTTTTCTTTAAAAAAATTGTTTACATTGATTTTGATTTTAGAATAATTTTTTTGGAGATTTATATAAATATTTATCTTTTTTTAAAAAAAAAAAAAAGTAGTAGTAAATAAATAAATAAATATTGGGCTCCGGTTTTCTTGTTTTCTTACTGCCTCGTTGTGGTGCTAAAGTGCTGGTGAATTTGATTTGATGGAGGTTTCCACCACTGCCTTATTCAGAGCTTTCAAACCCTTAAATCAGCTCAAATTCGCCAAATGCATCCCTATCCGTCGATTCTCTACCTCCATTTCTCCTCTAACCACATCAGCTCTACAAAGCAGTAAGTAGAAAAACCATCAACATTTTCAATTTCAAATTAATTCGAAAACATCGCTTTGATTCTTTGATTGTTTGCAGGTAGGGTTTACGATGGACTGTTATTAGATGCTGGAGGCACGCTTTTGCAATTGGCTAAGCCCGTTGAGGATATTTACTTCACTATTGGACAAAAATATGGTCTGATTCTTAAACTCCTCATTTTCTCATATTACTACTTACTTAATTTGATGGAAGGAGAAAAAAAAATGAAATTTTGGAAATGGAATTTCTGATTTCCTGTTTTATGTTATTTTGAGAGGTCTATGCCTTTTAGATTGTGCATTGATATATGGTGCTGCTGCTGCTGCCTATAGGTTTGCAATCTACTGCAGCTGATATTAAACAAGGTTTCAGAAGAGCTTTTGCTGCACCCTGGCCCGAAAAACTTCGGTATCAGGTGCCTAAAGCGATTTTATGATTGTGAATTTTTTTGTACCATAATTAATTGTGCGCTAAAAATCTTGAAATGAAGTATGAAAAAACAATCAAATTTGAGATTGAACCTTCCATCTGTATTTACCATTTTAATTCCAGTGGAAACTGAGAACACAAACTCTAGTATCTTTCCAAAGACTAGTAGTCAAAAAGTAGAACACTTAATAGCTATGTGTAGTGTGTGCACCTGCAGGAAAATGAATTAAGTCGTCAAGTTTTAAAATATCTAGCCACCCCCAAAAATGTGTGTATGCAAGTGTAAGAAGCTTCAGTGTAAGCTGTACATCATTCCAGTTACAATGTGAACGCACTAAAGTGTGCAATTTTCTCATATCGTAAACAGGAAAAGGATACCCAAGGCAGATATCTAGGTGAGGCAAAGCATGACTTAGTTCTAGATTTAAGCACAGAGGGTAGCATCATACTGAAAGACGTTCTCTGAAACTAGTTAGAATAAAAAAAGGAGTTAAATGCAGATTGGGAAGATCTGAATGAAGATGTGGAGTTTCCAGGGAGGGTTTGTAGGAAGGAGAAGCCTATTTACTTATCCTTGTCTGTCAATAAAGGTCTCGGGGGCAAGAATAAAGTAAGCTATGTGACTAGAGTTTGTATACATCAAGAACTCTGAATTATGTTTAATTTAATAAACTTATACTGAAGGCGTGCCAACTTCCCTTCCCTTCCATAGGTAGGAGGCTCTAGTAACAGCTTCACAAAAGTAGTAGAAAAAATGCTAGTCTTAGGGGGGAATCGATGCACTCTTGTCAAACTCTTGTCTGAACTCAGAAGCAAAGATACCACCCTTCACAAAGGACTTGATGTAAAGGTCATTATGAAACCTTCTTTTAGTACTTAAGCAGGATGACCATTCAACATCATAAGAACCAAGAAAATATAGTCTGTGCCATCCGGACTTCATATTGAGTGCTGTCAGAACTCAGGAAGAGAAAATCTCCACTTTTGTTAGAGGTGCAAAAGGGGGCTACCTATTTTCAGAAGTAGGGCGTGTATGTGCTATTGTTTGTGAGAAAGGTGCACCAGAAGAAGTAGAGGAGAGAAGAGGAAGAGGGGGGGGGGGAGGTTGCCAAGCAGTGATGAAGAGATATCCTGCTCTTTGTTCCCAGAAGAGGCTTGCTGCATCAGAATACCAGCAAAAATGACTCCCAAAAGGAGTAGACACCCATAACATTTGCTTTCAAAAGACCAAAATAATGAGTTTGCCCATCTTATTCTGGAGGAGTTAATAGCCACAAAACCTTAAACTTTCTTATTACAATGAAGTCAGGTTCCAAATGTGAAAAACCAATATACCAATGAGTGCCGATGCTCTTTTGTAAACGTTTGGTTGCAACTTTTGTTCTCTGCTTTTCCTATATAGAACATGATATTTCCTGTCACACTAGCCTGGAAAGATTTCTATAACAATTAAATCCTTCATACTTATGTTGTGTGGTTGATATTGATCGAAATGAAACATATAGAAACTTTATTAGACCAGAGAGCAACAGAAGAAGAATATCAATGTCCGAGATTTCATTTGGAATATCTTTCACATTTTGCTCCTAACTAATTAACTGTGCCTGCGACCTTATTGTTTTCAATTGATTGATTTCTCGTTTGACAGGGTGATGGTAAGCCATTCTGGAAACTTGTTGTTTCTGAAGCCACCGGGTGTGATGACATAAATTACTTTGAAGAAGTATACGAGGTAATATTCTTCTTTTAAAAAAATAAAAAATAAAAAAGTCTTTTCAACCTTTTCAGAGTAAACTAATTTGCGTAACTTTTCTAGTACTATTTTAATTGAAATGTAGATTATTGTTTATTTTGCACCTTGAAAGTACTTCTAAACTCTTGGTATTCCTTTTTCCTTTCTTTTCTTCCTTCCCTATCAGTACTATGCAAATGGTGATGCGTGGCATCTTCCTGATGGAGCTTATGAAACAATATTATGTCTCAAGGATTCTGGAGGTCACCAAGTATATTCATATTCTATGTCATATCTGCATTCACTCAAGTGTTGTTTCACACAATATTGTCTTTTACATTATAACTGGATAATCACGCAGTTAAACTTGCTGTTGTGTCAAACTTCGACTCCCGGTTGAGGAAGCTTTTGAAGGACCTGAATGTATTACATCTGTAAGTTCCATAGACTCTCACTATTCTACTATCATTACTGCCGCCATACAGATAACTATATTATTCACCTGTTAGTGGTCACAGACAATTGGGATACAGACTTGGTAGTAGTAGTTGTCACAGATATTTAAGTTCGCTATTAGGTCTTTTTAATCTAGAACCTAGTGACAGTGTAGAATCAATTCCATTAGTGGATGGCATTTACTTGTATTAAAAATCGTTTACAATTTGTTAGATGCCTGTTGGTTTCAAATTTCAATTAAGGAGTGAGATGGTCTGAAATATCACATGATTTGCTCTCATTTAGAAAGATAAAAAATGTTGTTTTACTTTAAAGATAAATAAATTGTGTATTTAGCATTTAGATGTAGATCAGAGCTGTTAACAGCAGATGTCCAATAGTTTTGCTTTCTAATTGTTTATTTTGATTTTGCTTTAGGTTTGATGCTGTTATCATATCCTCAGAAGTTGAATTTGAAAAACCTGATGAGAAGATATTTCGAGCTGCTTTAGGTATGTAATCGAAATACCAAGCCCATCCCTTATTTGTTTGACCATAAATCCAAGAGTAATCTTAGTGAGTTAGGGCAGCCATTTGACCAAATGCTGCATCTGTTTTCTCACACTTAGACTACAACCTTGAACTGTGGGAACCATATGCACTATCTTTCATTCTTTGAGTGTGTTAGGATGAAGACATAAGCACTTACATTATGACAATTGCAATGTTGCAGATCTGATCTCTGTGGAGGCCAGCAAAGCAGTTCATATCGGAGACGATGAAAAGGCTGACAAGGGAGGGGCTAATGCAGCTGGAATTGATTGTTGGTAAGTACTACTCCTACCATTTGTGATGAAAACTGCTCATGGTGATCGTCCACATTGATTCTTAATCGATTTCGACTCCAGCTTGTTTCAAGCTAAGAGTTGATTTTCATGAAAAGGGAGTTGATGCAGCTCGTTTCATTATTGCCCTTAACTTTTGAGACTATCAATTTCTGTACAAAAATATGTACTGTCTATCAAATTAATTCCCCCTTTTGACTTTTTCTTTTCTTTTTCATGACAATTTCAGCTTACGAAAGGAAACTCTTGTAAAGCGAAGCACAAAAAAAAAAAAAAAAAAACATGTATAGATATTTCGGATAAGACATAGGAGAACTAGTTCACTTCGTTACTTGGAAATGTTTGGCCCTTAAAATAAGTAATTTCATCCTGATCATCAATTCTACAGCATATTTTTAGTGAATGATATCCAATATTTCTCCAATACCAATTTCACTGAGTTTAGCATAGCGAAACTCAGTTACGGCTTATTTGTTTTATTAATACTTATGGAATGGACGTGCAGGTTATGGGGTAAAGATGTGAAAACTTTTGAAGAGATAAAAAACCGAATTCTTCAGTCTGAGAGATGAGCTCTTGATGTGCTGTAGCCCATAAGCAGCTCGGGGTGCTCATCATGTCTTTCAGCATAGTCTTTCAGCATGTTAGAGCTTAGATGTGTAGTATGTTAACTGAGCGCTTTTCCGGTAAGAAATAAAAAACTGGTTGCTAATAAAACCTTAATCTAGACAGGCTCAAACTCTTTTTGCATGCCTAGAGCGGATTGTAAGATGAAGCCTTCTTTGAGGACCTCATCTTCCCCATAAATTTCTTCCTCCTTCTGAATAATAAATTTATTTAAAGCCCGGTTTGGATATTACACTGAGTAGTTATTTTTTTTCATTATTTTTATCTGGAGTTGTTTGTATCTGATTCATATTTCCCATGCTGTTATTTTAACAAATGAAGTCAGAAAATTAATGTAACAGTCAAATGAAAAAGAATGAATATATAGAGATATACTTGAAGAAGATTGATTGTTGCACATGACCGAGCGTGCCTATTATTTTTGGTTCATGTCATTTACCCCAATTTTATTGAGATAAATAGGAGTTATAAGGATGGTGCAATGGTTGGGTGTTGGGATAGCACAATAAAGGTCGAACCCCAACGGAGGCATAATATGGTATAGATTTAATTGGAGTTATAAGGTTGGTAATGAGTGTATTTGGAGTTATAAGGGTACTACCTAGGAGTAGGATATATATGAATTATCCCCTCAGGCAAGATACCAATACAATTTTGTGTCATCATTATCCCTCTCCAAGAACTCTCGTTCAATAAGTGATTTAAGCCGTTTCTTAATCAAATTAGGCATGTCCTCCTCCTGTGTCTTATAATTTTGATGAAAAGACATAATAAGATATAAATGTTATGGGTGTCTTATAATTAGAAGAGAGCTTGCTTGAGAGTATCCCCAAAAATTTCCACTTGTTTGTGAAAAAGGTGCACCAGAAGTAGAGGAGAGAAGAGGAAGTGGGTTGCCAAGCAGGGAGGAAGAGATAACCTGCTCTTTGAGCCGAGAAGAGGCTTGCTGCATCAGAGTACCAGCAGAAATTACTCCCAAAAGTAGACACCCCATAACATATGCTTTAAAAAGGCAAAAATAATCAGTTTGCTCACTCACTGTCTTGAAATAGTCTTCACAGTACGTGAAGTGATGAGTAAAACGAGGTGTATGGTGAAACAAATATAGTACCCTTTAAAGGAAAATGTATGGTAAAATTGTGCCTTCCTATCATTGTAGTATATTCCTCGAAGAAAACCAACCAGGCCTAGAGCCTATGTATTCGCACATACTGTATGATGGTAAAATTCTATGCTGAAAATGAAACGTTTGCCCGCAGAAGAGTATTGCAAACCTGATTCAACCATGTATGAGGTTCAATCAACCCCAAGTCAACTCAGAAAGCTTCAGTAACAACAAATGATGGCTTCTAGCTTAAATTAAATGCAAGTCTCCCAACTGTCAGGTTAGTCATGCTAACCTGAAGAAGAAGAAGAAGAAAACAAAAGACTGATGAGTTATCCCCTCAGGCAAGATAACGATACAATTTTCTGTCATCATTATCCCTCTCCAAGAACTCTCGTTCAATAAGTGATTCAAGCCGTTTCTTAATCTCCCCTGGATTAGCCAAGAACCGAGACTGCAACTGCTTCGTGACCTCTGTAATGATGTTATTATGATCCAACACCTTCCTGGACTTCATAATTCTTACAATCGCAGCCTCAATCTGTGGTTTCCGATCCTCCTCCACCTTCTGTCTCGTCTCTTGCTTTTCAGGCTCTGATTCTTTTTGTGCTACCACCGTTCCAATCTTCACCTTGCGAAGTTTGCTGGTAAATTTGTCATTAACAGAGAATACGTCGTCTTCCCCAATGTCCTTACTCATAGGTTCTTTCTTAAGCACATTTTTCCCTTTCACGCAAGCTAGGGACTGCAGGCACCTTTTCAAATCTGGAGATGGAATTTCAGTCGCCTGTTCAATTTCCTTGCAACTAAGGGATTCAGCATTGTTGAAAAGCATCAAAACACACATTTGGTAAGTTGATACATTAAGCTCATATTTTTGGCCATTCCCAAACGATGCTCTCAGATCAGCTGTGCCCATGTTTGTTTGCCATGACAATCTCCGCCCAGTGTGGGTCCCCAGGTAGTACGATCTGAACCTCTCACACAAAGCCGACACTTCTGCTGGCAGGTTGCAGGTGTTACTCGATTGAGTGGGCCAAGATCCGGTAGTCAAAACCTGGACGACCAGCGTGGGGCCACTTGCTAACTCTGACCCATAAGCAGCATAAAACCCTTGCATGGTGTCTTGAGATGTCTTCATGTCGGTAAACATACCTTCTAATTTTGAAGTAAACTGATAACCACATTCAGTCTTCAGTTTCACAATCAGACTTCTCTCAGCATCATCTGACATCGTTTTACCTGACAGGAGCCTCTTTGCCAAATGTTGCTTGTAATATTTCTCAAATATGTCTTTCTCCTGGAGGTAGCGGAACAGAATCATCACTTTGTCAAGAATATTCTCAATGTCCTCTTCCTTTACTCCCTTCAGTCCTTTCCGCAATTTATCATCAACGAACAATGATATGTATTCTGGAGAACGAGTGTTCAAATTGATAAAATATTCAAATGAGGAATTCAAGGCATTCTGGAATGTTTTGTCATTGTTGAATGCCGAGCTTATGATCTTATCGTATTTATCCCTTTTCTCAAGGAGCAATTCGACAAACTCCACTGGATTCTTTGACTTTTCTGGGTCAGTAACAAGTTGCTTGCCAGTTTCTCTGATGTGAGATGTCATTACATCTCTAATGGTGGAGAGACCATTAGGAACCCTCCGGAATAAAGTGTACATTCTTCCCAGGTCTTCAAATTTATCGTCGAGAAGCATATTTACCAGTCCTGAATTCTCCATATGAACAAGTCTAAGCATGTGGTTGGCTATCATTTCTTTCTCTACAACATTAGTTATCTTATCTTCACTCCTTTCATCCAGATAATGTGAAACCCTCTCAATTTCCTCATTTAGACGCCTTTCAGCTTTCTTCAAATAGTCACCACAATCACTGCATTCAATAAATTTCTGCGATTCTGCTCTGTAGAAATCAGCTGAAACATCAAGAAATGGTTTCTCAAAATCTTCTTGGTATACCGAAGTTCCTAAATCCATCAGCATCTTGATTATGTTCCTCATTAGCCCTCTGTTGATAACTTCACCTGAGCGTTCCTTGAATATCAACTCCAAAAGTGTATTGAGAAGCCGAGTCTGGATTTTGCTACAATGGATAACATAGTCCCTCCAAAGATTTAGCCCAAGCTCATGAACAGGGATCTTGCTAGTGCTCGGGATGAAAGTTCTATCCATGTACATAAGTATGTCACGTATCATCTGCAGTGCTTTGTTATGATCGTTCCACTTGGTGTTTAGCTCTTCCATGAATGAACCACCTTGTGCAGCTTCTATGCCTTTTGACATTGTTTGAAGATGGAATGTCAATGTTGACACAAGGCCTAAATAAAGCTTCTCCCCGAACTTATGCAACACCATATTATAAGCATTTCTGGATCAAGAGAAAACTCTAATCAGAATACACACCCCTTTGTGGAAATGCATGTTCGCATTAGGACTAAAGACGCCAAATAAGTTGTGTTACCATAGTCATTCTAACTTCTAAGTAACTAGTGCGCATACTTGAGATAGCAAGAATAAGTAAATTTGACAATTTACTTTAGTAAGGTAGGACATAACTCAATGCACAATGACAAGAACTGCAAGTTAGAGAATTTAGCATCTTGTAATCTAAAGATAGAAAAGAATCTTTGTACTACCTCAAAGCGCATGTTCATTCTCTTCGGAGTTCAGATAAATATAATTAGAAGATACAAGCAAGTGAAACCAATAGTCAATAGAAATGGGATTTACTTCTATCAAAGAAATTCATACACGTGACAGAGTCGTGTTATAACTTACAAGTATATATGTTCGCTGTTCCCAACATTTCATTTCAATTTTCAAATTCAACAAGCTCACCAACCATCAAACTCTACGTGCTTTTCCACATCGGTAACAAACAGGTAAAGGCAAGGTATGAACTATGGAATAGTAAAACATCCAAAATCTTAACACAGGAAACAGTATTTATAATATTAATTTCTAGCATACGTCATGGGTGGTTGATAAGAATACAATATAAGACACTCATGACAGAATAACAGCAGAAAAGACCTGGGAACCTCAAGCAACCAGCAGACTGAAAGTCTTATCATCATTGGCATTATAAAATTAATGAAGAATGCATGCATGTAGTCGTCAGATATAAGAGTTGGATGCAAACGTGTCCACTTCAGCATAACAGATACTTCAGTTGAAGATCGGGATATTCTATACTCTTTAGGAATAGAAGTGTAGCTAAAGAAGTCTGCTCTCTTTGAGTCTGAAATATTCCTAAATCTCTCGCATATGCATCATTCAGTAATAACAAAAGATATTATTCCTTAAGAATTTCATTCCACTGTGGCCTTAAGTGTGTGTGTGTGCATTTTAGAATTTACGGAACTTATGCCCACTGACAGAACGGAAGACCACTGCTTTGTTTATTCATTATTTTAGGTACTAATCGTAGTTTTGTGTGCATGAGTGGGATGAATGTTTTGTGAATTGATACACAAGTCTGGAACCAAACAGAATTTGTCAGTGAGGTGACAATTTGTCGATTTCACTCCAAAATAATTAATGGCAAGACGAACAACCGAAAGTCAGGAACTATAGCACACACAAGCACACCCTATTTAAAATACATGACAACTACATAGTAAAGTATAACCAAACGACGCATTTAAATTAAACTGAGCTGCATGAAAAGGGGATACCGGATACGAAATACTGATAAAATAAAAGGACATCAGGTATCAGGGGAACATGTACCCAAATAATATTTAAGGCTTAGATACAACTAACAGGGGAATGGGGTCAAAAACAAAACAAGAGAGCAGAAGGTTCGAACTACACGGAGGTAGAGTGTAGGGAGAGAACATAGCAACACGATGAAATGAAAACAAAAGATTTACGCGAATAAAAAGCACTGAGAGAGTTGGCTGAAAATGGGTCATATTAAATTCACTGAATGAATCTGCAATATTTTGAATTTCTCTAAGATTCTACAAACATTTAATGAAGCTATTCCCTGGAAATAAAACTTAAAACAGTGGTTTACACTACACTGCACAAAAACAAAAGGTGAACATTGCATGCACTTATTTTGGACCTGTAGCAAACCGTTATCTTAAGTGCACAAGACGCTTCCACCAGTTACAAGAAAGTCCTGGAAAGAAATCATATACATGGCATACAGTAGTGGAGAAAACAAAAGATTAATATATGGGAGTTAGAAAATTTCTGAAAATGAACGTAACCAACAGTCTTCCAACCAAATAACCCATGAGCAACTGTCAGACTTAAACCTATGATTAATAAATCATAATTACAAACATCAAATCATAATTACAAACATCAAGGCTGGAAAAAAAAATTAATATCAAGAGATCAAAATTGGAAGAATGTTGAGTCTAAGTTGCGCGATGAATCCTGAAAATCGTATTGCAGACCTGGAATAGTCTTGAAAGATGAAGAGATGAAATCATACAATCATTACTCATTAGATCTCAGGAACTCAAGAGACCACAGCGGCTTCGAGTTGAAAGGAAGACAGAAGTAATGCGTCATGGAAATTATAATAGTATCCCTGAAAACTATTCTTTAAGATGGAGCATAGAGAGAGTATAGATGGAAAACCTAATGTTTGATAGTACACCGGAGTATGACCTAGAAAAATTACAACATTGGCCTCCGGAATTCATCTTTTCCCCACTTAATTTTTTTTTTAAAATAAAAAATATTCATGCTTTTTAAGGAAAATGAGGGGGGGGGGGGGGGGGGGGTAATTATGAATATTCTAGGGAATATATGACTTAAAAGTTTAATTGTGGTTAAACAACACTACTGTAGTACATTACATTAATTAGCATGAAATAAAAGGTTGATAAGGTTTGTCTACTACCAAGCACAATTAAAAGGGTGAGGGCGCAAAGTACTTAGAAATATGATGAAAACACATTTTTACAAAAACAAAAGGTACATATAGCATGCACTTGCAAACCCATAGCAAATGGTGCTCCAAAGAGCAAAGGCACCATGTCATGCTAACCAAAGCATGCTATGTGCTTGTCTCACTGTTTCCCCCGAGATGACATATTAACTTGTTCAGTAACAAACTACAAATAGCCTAATCGGAAAGGCCTTATATTTTCTTGAAGAGTAAGGGGTTTAAATTCAATATTATTCAGGCACCATACAAAATGCCTCAAGAAGACTCGAGAGATAAGCTTAGGTATACAACAGTCAACTTTTCTACCAGGAGCCTCAAGAATCACTGGTATATAACCAAACAGGTGAGAATCAACTGAATATATATATTCAAGTAGGGAATATGTCGCTTCAACAGGTCAACTAATATGTATACATACACAACAACATAGAATGATGTTTTAGAGCTTTGTGCTATTCCGCCTAATTTTGCATTATATCATGCAGGCCAAAAGAGAATTGAATGTATACCAGTTCAACCAAAAACCACAACTATCTACAGGATGCAGACATTTGCAGGAAGCAATTTGAATTTTTTAACCTTCTGATGAAAGAAATAAACTCTCACCACAGATGCAGAGAAAACAGGAAGAATCGGTATGTTTGTGTCCAGATTACCTCAGGCATAAACTCAATAACTCATGCCATCAGTGCCAACCTACCGTAAATGTTAATGGAAAATGTACAAAAATTCAAACCTAAACCACGGACTGCATT